>CM062296.1:507353212-508709826 GCA_031216915.1 Pictodentalium vernedei | reverse complement strand
TGGCCCTTTTTGGGGCCTTAGTAGGGCCCCTAAATGTGGTCCGATTGGGGCGGTTGAGGTGTAAATTTTCTTTATTCCTCGGGGGCCAACCACCAACACCAAAATATCCCGTAATTTTAACTGTCTTTGGTGATATTTGGTAACTGACCCTTTTTGGGGGCCTTAGTAGGGCCCCTAAATATGGTCCGATTGGGGCGGTTGAGGTGTCAATCTTCTTTATTCCTTGGGGCCACCCACCAACACCAAAATATCCCATGATTTTAACCTGCTTTGGTGATATTTTGTAACTGGCCCTCTGTGGGGCCTTAGTAGGGCCCCTAAATGTGATCTGATTGGGGCGGTTGTGGTGTCAATCTTCTTTATTCCTCAGGGGCCACCCATCAACACCAAAATATCTCTTGATTTTAACGTGCTTTGGTGATATTTTGTAACTGGCCTTTTGGGGGCCTTAGTAGGGCCCCAAAATGTGGTCTGATTGGGGCGGTTGAAGTGTCAATCTTAATTCCTTGGAGGCCACCCATCAACACCAAAATATCCCCTGATTTTAACTTGCTTTGGTGATATTTTGTAACTGGCCCTTTTTGGGGCCTTAGTAGGGCCCTAAATGTGGTCTGATTGGGTCGCTTGAGGTGTTAATCTTCTTTATTCCTCATGAGCCACCCATCAACACCAAAATATCCCATGATTTTAACTTGCTTTGGTGATATTTTGTAACTGGCCCTTTTTGTGGCCTTAGTAGGGCCCATAAATGTGGTCCGATTGGGGCAGTTGAGGTGTCAATCTTCTTTATCCCTCGGGGGCCACCCATCAACACCAAAATATCCCGTGATTTTAACCTGCTTTGATGATATTTTGTAACTGGCCCTTTTTGGGGCCTTAGTAGGGCCCCTAAATGTGGTCTGATTGGGGCGGTTGAGGTGTCAATCTTCTTTATTCCTCAGGGGCCACCCATCAACACCAAAATATCCTGTGATTTTAACCTGCTATGGTGATATTTTGTAACTGGCCCTTTTTGGGGCCTTAGTAGGGCCCCTAAATGTGGTCCGATTGGGGCGGTTGAGGTGTAAATTTTCTTTATTCCTCGGGGGCCAACCACCAACACCAAAATATCCCGTGATTTTAACTGTCTTTGGTGATATTTGGTAACTGACCCTTTTTGGGGGCCTTAGTAGGGCCCCTAAATATGGTCCGATTGGGGCGGTTGAGGTGTCAATCTTCTTTATTCCTCGGGGCCACCCATCAACACCAAAATATCCCGTGATTTTAACCTGCTTTGGTGATATTTTGTAACTGGCCCTTTGTGGGGCCTTAGTAGGGACCCTAAATGTGATCTGATTGGGGCGGTTGTGGTGTCAGTCTTCTTTATTCCTCAGGGGCCACCCATCAACACCAAAATATCTCGTGATTTTAACGTGCTTTGGTGATATTTTGTAACTGGCCTTTTTGGGGGCCTTAGTAGGGCCCCTAAATGTGGTCTGATTGGGGCGGTTGAAGTGTCAATCTTAATTCCTTGGGGGCCACCCATCAACACCAAAATATCCCCTGATTTTAACTTGCTTTGGTGATATTTTGTAACTGGTCCTTTTTGGGGCCTTAGTAGGGCCCTAAATGTGGTCTGATTGGGTCGCTTGAGGTGTTAATCTTCTTTATTCCTCATGAGCCACCCATCAACACCAAAATATCCCGTGATTTTAACTTGCTTTGGTGATATTTTGTAACTGGCCCTTTTTGTGGCCTTAGTAGGGCCCATAAATGTGGTCCGATTGGGGCGGTTGAGGTGTCAATCTTCTTTATCCCTCGGGGGCCACCCATCAACACCAAAATATCCCGTGATTTTAACCTGCTTTGATGATATTTTGTAACTGGCCCTTTTTGGGGCCTTAGTAGGGCCCCTAAATGTGGTCCGATTGGGGTGGTTGAGGTGTCAATCTTCTTTATTCCTCAGGGGCCACCCATCAACACCAAAATATCCCGTGATTTTAACTTGCTTTGGTGATATTTTGTAACTGACTTTTTTAGTGCCTTTGTAGGGCCCCTAAATGTGGTCCGATTGGGGCAGTTGAGGTGTCAATCTTCTTAATTCCTCGGGGGCCACCCATCAACACCAAAATATCCTGTGATTTTAACCTGCTTTGGTGATATTTTGTAACTGGACCTTTTTGTGGCCTTAGTAGGGCCCATAAATGTGGTCCAATTGGGGTGGTTGAGGTGTTAATCTTCTTTATTCCTCGGGGGCTACCCATCAACACCAAAATATCCCGTGATTTTAACTTGCTTTGGTGATATTTTGTAACTGGCCATTTTTGGGGACTTAGTAGGGCCCCTAAATGTGGTCCGATTGGGGCGGTTGAGGTGTCAATCTTCTTTATTCCTCAGGGGCCACCCATCAACACCAAAATATCCCGTGATTTTAACCTGCTTTAGTGATATTTTGTAACTGGCCCTTTTTGGGGCCTTAGTAGGGCCCCTAAATGTGGTCTGATTGGGGCGGTTGAGGTGTCAATCTTCTTTATTCCTCGGGGGCCACCCATCAACACCAAAATATCCCGTGATTTTAACTTGCTTTGGTGATATTTTGTAACTGGCCCTTTTTGGGGCCTTAGTAGGGCCACTAAATGTGATCCGATTGGGGCGGATGAGGTGTCAATCTTCTTTATTCCTCGGGGGCCACCCATCAACACCAAAATATCCCGTGATTTTAACTTTCTTTGGTGATATTTTGTAATTGGCCCTTTTTTGGGGCCTTAGTAGGGCCCCTAAATGTTGTCCGATTGGGGCGGTTGAGGTGTCAATCTTCTTAATTTCTCGGGAGCCACCCATCAACACCAAAATATCCCGTGATTTTAACCTGCTTTGGTGATATTTTGTAACTTGCCCTTTTTGGGGCCTTAGTAGGGCCCCTAAATGTGGTCCGATTGGGGCGGTTGAGGTGTCAATCTTCTTTATTCCTCGGGCGCCACCCATCAACACCAAAATATCCCGTGATTTTAACTTTCTTTGGTAATATTTCGTAACTGGCCCTTTTTGGGGCCTTAGTAGGGCCCCTAAATGTGGTCCGATTGGGGCTGTTGAAGTGTCAATCTTCTTTATTCCTCGGGGGTCACCCATCAATACCAAAATATCCTGTGATTTTAACCTGCTTTGGTGATATTTTGTAACTGGCCCTTTTTGGGGCCTTAGGGCCCCTAAATGTGGTCCGATTGGGGTGGTTGTGGTGTCAATCTTCTTTATTCCTCGGGGGCCACCCATCAACACCAAAATATCCTGTGATTTTAGCTTTCTTTGGTGATATTTTGTAACTGGCCCTTAGTAGGGCCCCTAAATGTGGTCCAATTGGGGCGGTTGAGGTGTCAATCTTCTTTATTCCTCGGGGCCACCCATCAGCACCAAAATATCCCGTGATTTTAACCTTCTTTGGTGATATTTTGTAACTGGCCCTTTTTGGGGCCTTAGTAGGGCCCCTTAATGTGGCGGATGAGGTGTCCATCTTCTTTATTCCTCGGGGGCCACCCATCAGCACCAAAATATCCCGTGATTTTAACCTGCTTTGGTGATATTTTGTAACTGGCCCTTTTTGGGGCCTTAGTAGAGCCCCTAAATGTGGTCTGATTGGGGCGGTTGAGGTGTCAATCTTCTTTATTCCTCGGGGGCCACCCATCAACACCAAAATATCCTGCGATTTTAACCTGCTTTGGTGATATTTTGTAACTGGCCCTTTTTGGGGCCTTAGTGGGGCCCCTAAATGTGATCCGATTGGGGCGGTTGCAGTGTCAGTCTTCTTTATTCCTCGGGGGCCACCCATCAACACCAAAATATCCCGTGATTGTAACTTTCTTTGGTGATATTTTGTAACTGGCCCTTTTTGGGGCCTTAGTAGGGCCCTAAATATGGTCCGATTGGGGCAGTTGAGGTGTCAATCTTCTTTATTCCTCGGGGGCCACCCATCAACACCAAAATATCCTGCGATTTTAACCTGCTTTGGTGATATTTTGTAACTGGCCCTTTTTGGGGCCTTAGTGGGGCCCCTAAATGTGATCCGATTGGGGTGGTTGCAGTGTCAGTCTTCTTTATTCCTCGGGGGCCACCCATCAACACTAAAATATCCCGTGATTGTAACTTTCTTTGGTGATATTTTGTAACTGGCCCTTTTTGGGGCCTTAGTAGGGCCCCTAAATGTTGTCCGATTGGGGCAGTTGAGGTGTCAATCTTCTTAATTTCTTGGGGGCCACCCATCAACACCAAAATATCCCGTGATTTTAACTTGCTTTGGTGATATTTTGTAACTGGCCCTCTTTTGAGCCTTAGTATGGCCCCTAAATGTGGTCCGATTGGGGCGGTTGAGGTGTCCATCTTCTTTATTCCTCAGGGGTCACCCATCAATACCAAAATATCCCGTGATTTTAACCTGCTTTGGTGATATTTTGTAACTTGCCCTTTTTGGGGCCTTAGTAGGGCCCCTAAATGTGGTCCGATTGAGGCGGTTGAGGTGTCAATCTTCTTTATTCCTCGGGCGCCACCCATCAACACCAAAATATCCCGTGATTTTAACTTTCTTTGGTAATATTTCGTAACTGGCCCTTTTTGGGGCCTTAGTAGGGCCCCTAAATGTGGTCCGATTGGGGCTGTTGAAGTGTCAATCTTCTTTATTCCTCGGGGGTCACCCATCAATACCAAAATATCCTGTGATTTTAACCTGCTTTGGTGATATTTTGTAACTGGCCCTTTTTGGGGCCTTAGGGCCCCTAAATGTGGTCCGATTGGGGTGGTTGTGGTGTCAATCTTCTTTATTCCTCGGGGGCCACCCATCAACACCAAAATATCCTGTGATTTTAGCTTTCTTTGGTGATATTTTGTAACTGGCCCTTAGTAGGGCCCCTAAATGTGGTCCAATTGGGGCGGTTGAGGTGTCAATCTTCTTTATTCCTCGGGGCCACCCATCAGCACCAAAATATCCCGTGATTTTAACCTTCTTTGGTGATATTTTGTAACTGGCCCTTTTTGGGGCCTTAGTAGGGCCCCTTAATGTGGCGGTTGAGGTGTCCATCTTCTTTATTCCTCGGGGGCCACCCATCAGCACCAAAATATCCCGTGATTTTAACCTGCTTTGGTGATATTTTGTAACTGGCCCTTTTTGGGGCCTTAGTAGAGCCCCTAAATGTGGTCTGATTGGGGCGGTTGAGGTGTCAATCTTCTTTATTCCTCGGGGGCCACCCATCAACACCAAAATATCCTGCGATTTTAACCTGCTTTGGTGATATTTTGTAACTGGCCCTTTTTGGGGCCTTAGTGGGGCCCCTAAATGTGATCCGATTGGGGCGGTTGCAGTGTCAGTCTTCTTTATTCCTCGGGGGCCACCCATCAACACCAAAATATCCCGTGATTGTAACTTTCTTTGGTGATATTTTGTAACTGGCCCTTTTTGGGGCCTTAGTAGGGCCCTAAATATGGTCCGATTGGGGCAGTTGAGGTGTCAATCTTCTTTATTCCTCGGGGGCCACCCATCAACACCAAAATATCCTGCGATTTTAACCTGCTTTGGTGATATTTTGTAACTGGCCCTTTTTGGGGCCTTAGTGGGGCCCCTAAATGTGATCCGATTGGGGTGGTTGCAGTGTCAGTCTTCTTTATTCCTCGGGGGCCACCCATCAACACTAAAATATCCCGTGATTGTAACTTTCTTTGGTGATATTTTGTAACTGGCCCTTTTTGGGGCCTTAGTAGGGCCCCTAAATGTTGTCCGATTGGGGCAGTTGATGTGTCAATCTTCTTAATTTCTTGGGGGCCACCCATCAACACCAAAATATCCCGTGATTTTAACTTGCTTTGGTGATATTTTGTAACTGGCCCTCTTTTGAGCCTTAGTAGGGCCCCTTAATGTGGTCCGATTGGGGCAGTTGAGGTGTCATTCTTCTTTATTCCTCGGCGGCCACCCATCAACACCAAAATATCCCGTGATTTTAGCTTTCTTTGGTGATATTTTATAACTGGCCCCTTTTGGGGCCTTAGTAGGGCCCCTAAATGTGGTCTGATTGGGGCGGTTGAGGTGTCAATCTTCTTTATTCCTCGGGGGCCACCCATCAACACCAAAATATCCTGTGATTTTAACTTTCTTTGGTGATATTTTGTAACTGGTCCTTTTTGGGGCCTTAGTATGGCCCCTAAATGTGGTCCGATTGGGGCGCTTGAGGTGTCAATCTTCTTTATTCCTCGGGGGCCACCCATCAACACCAAAATATCCCGTGATTTCAACTTTCTTTGGTGATATTTTGTAACTGGCCCTTTTTGGGGCCTTAGTAGAGCCCCTAAATGTGGTCTGATTGGGGCGGTTGAGGTGTCAATCTTCTTTATTCCTCAGGGGCCACCCATCAGCACCAAAATATCCCGTGATTTTAACCTGCTTTGGTGATATTTTGTAACTGGCCCTTTTTGGGGCCTTTGTAGTGCCCCTAAATGTGGTCCGATTGGGGCGGTTGAGGTGTCAATCTTCTTTATTCCTCGGGGGGGGGCCACCCACCAACACCAAAATATCCCGTGATTTTAACCTGTTTTGGTGATATTTTGTAAATGGCCCTTTTTGAGGCCTTAGTAGGGCCCCTAAATGTGGTCAGATTGGGGCGGTTGAGGTGTCAATCTTCTTTGTTCCTCGGGGACCACCCATCAACACCAAAATATCCCGTGATTTTTTTCGAATTTTGAATGTCGAATAAGGAAACGGGAATAAGTAACTAAATTCACAGTACTAAAACCCGTATTATATGTGATGTATTCCATGTTACTAAACATTCATACAAAAATGTATTCAAATGAGAACTTTCATACAGAAGTTCTGTACAAAAAACTGAATGCGCTAATTTTGGTACAAAATGGCTGCTGGTGGCCATCTTGAATTTTGGACCACACCCAAAAGCACTCGTTCTCATCCCACGGTGATAACAAAGGTACCCAAGAAGTTTCGTAAAGATGGGTTCATAAATACGGCCTCTAGCCTGAGCCATATAGAAGTTGTGTACAAAAAACTGATTAGACCTAATTTCGGTACAAAATGGCCACTGGCAGACATCTTGAATTTTAGACCACACCCAGAAACACTTGTTCTCGTCCCAAGGTGATAACAATGGTACCCAGGATGTTTCGTGAAGATCGGTTCATATATACAGCCCCTAGCCTGAGCCGTATTGACATGTATACTTACTGTGTGTAAGTAGCACTGAAAAAATCAAAGTTCATCTAATTTGCATAATTTCTGCACGAGAAAAAACCCGTATTATATGTGATGTATCCCATGGTACTAAACATTCACACAAAAAAATTATTCAAATCAGCTCTCATAGGGAAGTTCTGCGCAAAAATCTGATTGCACCCAATTTTGTACAAAATGGCTGCCATTGGCCGTCTTGAATTTTGGACGGGACCCCAAACCACTCGTTCTCGTCCCACGGTGATACCAAAGGTACTCAAGAAGTCTGTTTCGTAAAGATTGGTTCATAAATACGGCCTCTAGCCTGAGCCCTATTGGCATTTGCACTTACAGTGCTGAAAGTAACACTAAATACATCAAAGTTAGTCTAATTTGCTTAATTTACGCATGAGAAAAAAACCCGTATTATATGTGATGTACCCCATGGTACTAAACATTCATACGAAAAAAATTTCAAATCAGAGCTTTCATATGGAAGTTCTGCGCAAAAATCTGATTGACCTAATTTTGTACAAAATGGCTGTCAGCGGCCAACTTGAATTTCGGACCGGACCCAAAACCACTCTTTCTCGTCCCACGTTGATAACAAAGGTACCCAAGAAGTTTCGTAAAGATCGGTTCATAAATACGGCCTCTAGCCCGAGCCGTATTGAATTGTTGACGGACAGACGGACGACTGGCCATGGCATAAGCTCAAATCTGACTTGCGTCAAAGTTGAGCTAAAAGTTAAAAAATTTATAGTAATTTATATATTTTTTATACTTACCAATGACCTAGACTTAGCTGGAGCTAACTCTAATATTCTAGGGCCAAACACAAATTCCCCCCCCCCCCCCCCCCATCCCCAAAATTTGCATCAAAATCCAAAAATTAGATGTCCTATGTGGTCCTCCATACTTTTATCCACTGCGCATGCGCAGCAGTCAAGGAAGTCCAAAATTGGAGCCAAATCCTCGTTCTTACAACCAGTGCCTGGTAAGTGTTATGTAATCAGCGGGCAGGTATGAGTTCCCAACTCATGGGAGGGCCATCCCCGTCTGGGTCATTGGTAAGTATAAAAAATATATAAATTACTAAAAAATTTTTAACATTTTTATACTGTACCAATGACCCAGACTTAGCTGAATAGAAAAAAGGCTGGAGGGCCAAGGACATAAAGGAAAATCCTATAGGCTCAATTACATGTAAACAGAATTATCCCCTCAAGGAGAAGAGGAGAACAGGTTTTACATGTATCTTTCTTGTTTGTATCAAAAAAGAAAGACACAATACCATTCCGTAATTGAGCACAATAACATCAATAATCTCTATTAACATCCAGTATAACCCATTATACTAATCCTTTTAAGGAAAGCCAATAAATAAATATAGTCCAGAAAATGAGACTCGTTATACTCATTTAAAAGTGTCTGAGGATTGTATATTAGCACTCGTATGACACGTGACATATACAAATGCTTCACACCGAGCTACACTTTAAAAATATTACATAAATGAGATAGACATTAGCTTTACACTTCAAAACCATCCCGGCACCGACTCGGAATTACTGACTCCAGAGGAGGTATTCCCTTGCTTTTCACTATAAAGCAGGTGATATAAGGGAACACCATCCCCCCCACCCCCTCCCTTTCCCCTTGCTCTGGGTCAAATACCCCAGAACGAAGAGGGCAGCAGGACAGAGTCACTACCGGAACAGAAAGCCTGCATAACCATAGTTGCAACTGTTCAGTGGACGACATTCTGAGCAACAGATAACGGACCTAAACAACGTAGGTCGCCAGAAATGGACTCAATATTTCTAAGATAAAAATTTGTGAACGTGGAAGGCTGAGACCAATACGCAGCCTTCATCAGATCGGTAATACCAACACTATTAGCATAAGCCCAAGATGAAGACAGCGCTCTTACTTCATGCGTCAAAATCTTAAGCACAGACTGCTGAGTTGAATATAATTTTTCATAAGCAGTACGGATAGTTAATTGAATCCACCTTGCAATAGAATGGACAGTAATATCCTTTCTATTAGGTAGCAGAGACAGAAAGAATCGCTTACATCCCTTTCTGATACACTCAGATCTACGTTTGTAAATGCGCATGGCTCTAACTGGGCAGAGCAAAGGCCTATGTCCATCTGAAGACGGAAGAGCCTTAATAACAATAGGTTCAGGATAATTATTAGGAGCCTGATTCTTAGCCAAAAATCCAACATTAGTAGTTAAAGTAATAGTATTACCAACACTACGATAGTGAGAATCATTGACCGATAGTGCATGAAGCTCACTAACTCTTCTGGCAGAAGAGAAGGCTAAGAGAAAAGCTGTCTTATAAGATAAGAATTTGAAGTCCACTGTATCAAGTGGCTCAAATGGCGCTTCTTTTAGCTTCAGAAGAATCCAAGCTAAATTCCACTTGGGAATTAACCTAAGGGTTCTAGGTCTATTTATCGAAAAATTTTTCACTAACTTAGATAAAGAGACATTAGATCCAATCTGTAACCTATCATGATGAGCATAGGTATCCGATAGCATGGACCTATAATCCTTAATGGTTATTGGCTGCAGTTTGATCTCGTCAAACAAGTAGACCAGAAAATTAGCAATATCTGGAATAGATGGATCATAAATATCAGTAGAATGATCCCTACACCACCTATAGAAAACCTTCCACTTAGCAGCATAATTTAGCGAAGAGGAGGTCCTCCTACAGTTAGAAAATGCGTCCACTGCTCGTCCTGTAAAATGCTTGCCGTGCAAGAAGGACCGCACAACGGAAATACGTGAAGGTTTAGACCTTGCGGGTTGTGATGCAGTGTGCACGATTTCCCCTGCGAAAAGAGGTCCTCCCGTGGAGGAAACTTCCGCGGAATGTCCCACAACAGACACCTGAGTAGATTTATCCATGGTCTCTGGGGTGACAGAGATGCTACCAACAGAATCTTGCAGTGAGATTGCTTGATTTTTAGCAATATCTGCTGAATCAACGGAGCTGGAGGATACACATATCCTATCATTCTGTCCCAAGAGATGGAGAGGGCATCTACTGCAAATGCTCGAGGATCTGGACATGGCCACACATACGTCTGCAATTGATTGTTGAGATGCGTCGCAAATAAGTCTATCATTGGACAATCCCATTGGTAGCAAATCTGATTGAATATTCGTTTGTTGAGAGTCCATTCTGACGGCAACATGCGACCTTTCCGAGAAAGTGAGTCTGCTAGAACATTCAGATGACCCGGTATATGACAAACCGATAGGAGAGCTTGGTGCTTTAGGACAAACAGAAGGATCCTTTCCGGAATGGAATGAGTGCCTCCCTGGTTCCGAATATATGCTACTACTGTCGAATTGTCAGACAGAATTTGAACATGCGAATTCTGAAGAATGTTCATCCACTGATGTAGCGCAAGCCATATTGACATCCTCTCTTTGATGTTTATGTGCTTGTTTAGGAACTGTGGATCCCAAAGACCCTGGCACATGGAATCTGTTGGGCTCAGAGTTGCACCCCAACCTGTTTGACTTGCATCCGTCATTATCGTAAAACTCGGATCCGGCAGTTGCAGTGGTACTCCTCGAGTTAACCTCTGAATATCTGCCCAAGTCTGAATCTCTTGTTTCACTTGATTTGACAAGACGATGTTTGTTTCGAGCAAATAAGTCTTCACACTCCAATTCTGAGTAAAAAATGGAGTGGACGAGTGCGTAGCCGCCCCATTGGAATAAGATCTGCAGCGGCTCCGCACAAACCTGTCAGTCTCATGAATTCTTGCGCTGTAACTACTCCTGAGTGAAGACAAAAGCGAGCATAACAACCCACTAATTTCGCTCTGGTTAACGGCAGACGAACGAGATTGTTGTGCGTCTCGAAGCTCATTCCCAGGTGGGTGAATGACTTGGATGGCACCAGATCCGACTTCTTTTCGTTTACTATGAAACCGCAGCGTCGGAGCAGTTGAAGCAGACTCTGCACATCGTTCTGAAGCGTTAACTCATTGCCGTACCTCTGAAGAATGTCGTCCAAGTAGACCGACGTTACTACAGATGAATGAGCTCGGAAATGAGTCATTACTGAGTTCAATATTCGAGTGAATGCCCAGGGCACTAGATTCAGACCGAAGCACATCGCTTGGAACTGATAAACGACTCCTAGGACAGCGAAGCGAAGATACTTTCTGAATGCTGGATGTACCATGACGTGAAAGTACGCATCTTTGAGATCTATGCTCGCAGCATAGTCGTTCACTCGAATGCTCGCTCTGACCGATCAGATGGTCTCCACATAAAATTTTGGAGCCACGATCAGCTTGTTTATCCAGCTCAGATCTATGACTGGACGAAACGAACCATCTGGTTTTGAAACCAGAAACAGGTGACTGTAGAAACCTGGAGATTCCTGGTTTTCTACGACCTCTACAGTGTTCTTGTCCAGAAGAGATTGAACTTCTGATAGAAGCGATTCTTTCTCTTGAACATTTGACGGAAGCTGAGTCCAACGTGGACTTCGAGTTAGCGGCTGTTTTTCCTTGAAGGACAGTTTTAGACCTTCGGAAATCACCCCTTGAACCCATGGGTCGTCCGTAATTGACAACCAACTGGTTAAGAATCTCGACAGCCTTCTGCCGACTGGAACACAATAAAGGTTTACAC
The DNA here is from genome assembly GCA_031216915.1 of Pictodentalium vernedei. NCBI lineage: Eukaryota > Metazoa > Mollusca > Scaphopoda > Dentaliida > Dentaliidae > Pictodentalium > Pictodentalium vernedei. The sequence continues at coordinate 508,697,974 of CM062296.1, read as the reverse complement.
CATCACCTCCTGGACCTGCGAGGCCAGCAGGAGGAGAAACCACGTCCTCCACGACCCGTACCTCATCCCATCGACCTAGGGGCGTCTGACTTATCTCTGCCAGGATAACGGCCCCTGCCTGAGTCGCTACTCTGACGGTCTCTAGAGTAAGACGTAGAGGCTTTCTTAGATCCTCTATAGGAACTTCTCTTGGATGTATTCGCCCCCGAAGTACCTGCCATACTCTTCTCTGCTGAGTCTGACTTTTTAGAAGCGGATTTAAAAAGCAGAGAGTCCGAATCTTTCTTAGTAATCTAATCATAGATAACAGAAAGCTTTCCGTCGAAGAGAAGCTCTCAGGAGACCGGAGCGATTCGAAGAGAGTTTTTCACCTTACTGTCCACTCTAGTGGACGCAGCCAGGGCAGCATCATGTCTGACCAACTCCAGATTTGCCACTGAAAGGGCGGAGTTATACGTAGAATATGCTATAGCCCTCGAAAGAACTCTTAAGGAAGTTTGAACATCCTGGAATTCTTTCCCTTCGAGACGTAATGATAACACTCTGGTAAGGTGATCTGCGTAAGATAATGCATCTAAATTAATTCTATTAGACGAGATTGTCGTCTCCAGTATACTGGAGTTAATAGACATGGACGCCGGCAATGACAATTCCAGGTCTTCAGCCTAGTCATCCAAATGCAGAGGAACTCTCGGCACGCCTTGTCCTGCCTTTTCAAATCTATGTCTTGCATTGATGAAAGGCAGCTGTATAGCGCTAGGTGACAAGAAACCGGATTTGCCAGTCTTCGAGGCTAGCTTGAATATAGCGTCATTCAAAAGTTCAAATGTCCGTGTGACATTACTGGACTGGGTCGGAAACTCAGGGACAGTCCGTAATCCAGCCGAAAAAGTCTGTGTCCAGTGACGCTATCAGTCTCTTATCCGGTAATGCAGCATTTTGGTCCGGAGGAACATCTGGAAGGTGTTGCCAGATGAAATCTACGGCCACCTTATGTTGTTCCGAAAGGGAAAATTCCAGTTCCGCTGATTCCCTTTCACCATCCGACTGGACCATATGAGATTCTCGGTTGTCCCTTTCTGACTCTGCAGGGGAGCGAACCGACCCAGCTTCCTCGGACAATTCCTGTTCCGAAAAAGTTTCTGATGGCTGCTGGGATGCTGCAATGAGTTGAGCTATCTGTGATAGCAAGTCCGTCACAGAGGCCTGAGGAGCCGCGGTCTTACGTGATTTAGCCGCTGGGAGCTCCTGGGATGTTACTTCCTGCATACTTCTTATATGCAAACGTCCCGACTGGTAAGGCCTTGTGTCCTTGGCTACCGGATGGCATGACCTGATCGACATGGAATCCCTGGTCGGTGATGCAGGCTGGATATCAGAAGTCACGTAGCCAAATTGCGGTCATGTGTGCTGCCGTGAGGATGAGGAAGCCAACAGACTAGTACATTTTTAATTTATACACTGAACATGAGAATCAGAGGAAGGCTTCCTCGAATTACAATTTCAACAAACTTCTTTCATATTGATAAAAGTTAAACAGTCAACGTACTCGCACTAACCCTTGAAAATAAGATACATGATAATAATATAATCCATTACAAACATTTCGAAAAATAATTGGAAAGAAAAAATTTTTGAAATTTTTTTCAAATTGAGCCCAAGTTCCCAATGGGAACGATGAGCCCAAATGGTTCCCAAAAAAGCCTAAGTGTGGACAAAGATTTTAAATCATGTCTCAAAATTACTGTTACACTTACAGACAATATTATGTATCTGGCTATGAGCAGAACTAAATAGATGACAAGGAATCACTGTGTGAAGTAACCGTTGTCAATGTAAACAAAAGTGAATAAAACCGGAAACAAGACTCCAGGCACTGAAAATATGGCCCAAAATCAGTAACCAATTTTAACACTATCCGATGTAAAACAGAGGCTTCCTGAGAAGAAACTGTGGTACATCGGATGGTAGATGCATGACTGAAACGCCTCACCACCCTAGGGTGAGGACGTAACCATGGGGAAAAACAGAATTATCATTCTGTTACCAAGCCAAAACACCCAAGAAATTTCATCGTAAAATAATTACAAAAATAATGCCAAAAACATGGGAGAATAGCAAGGTGGGTATTAAGGAAAGGGAGAGAGGAAACACTGAACAAACAATGGAATTTTCATAGCAAGAATGAAAATATCAGGCCCATGCCCCGAAATTAGGGAACATGAAATAATTTTTCATAAAAATTATAAGTTACAGCCCTGAACACACATTCTTCCACTGTTTCTTCCTCTCATCCTTTTATTTCATCCTTAGATCCACCATTTCTCTCATGATTATGTGTCTGGCATCATTTAAACTGAGATTTAAAGCACAGATATCAGTGTGATGTTACTGATTTTAGGGCCAAACAAAGAAATGAGGATTTGGCTCCAATTTCGGACTTCCTTGACTACTGCGCATGCGCAGTGGATAAAAGTATGGAGGACCACATAGGACATCTAATTTTTGGATTTTGATGCAAATTTTGGGGATTGTGGGGAGCAAAATTTGTGTTTGGCCCTAGAATATTAGAGTTAGCACCAGCTAAGTCTGGGTCATTGGTACAGTATAAAAATTTGAACTTTGTCAAATTCAATTGACATTCTGTACAGATCTGCTATCTGCAACTCCTCTTAAACCATTGAAAAGATTTCATTGAAACTTTCAGACATTCTTTTACATATATTGAAGATATGCACCTCCTGTTTTATTTTCAGATATTTTAATTTTTAGGGTTTCTCATATTTAAAAATGGGCTTTGTCAATTCAAGCTTGTTGGGGGGGGGGGGGAGGGGGTTGTTGACATTTGCTATCCTCTTTCAGATATTTTCATATTTCGACATACGGCCAACTGTCTGTTATGCTATAGGGGTATTACGTTTTTTTGGAGGGGGGGGGGGGGGTGGGGGGGGGGGGGGGGTTACACATCTGCTATCTGCAACTCCTCTTAAACCAGTGAACGGATTTCATTGAAACTCTCAGACATTCTTTTCCATGCATTGAAGATGTGCACCTCCTATTTTGTTTTCAGATATTTTCTTTTTTAGTTTCCCATATTGAAAAATGAACTTTGTCAAATTCAATTGACATTCTGTACAGATCTATCAGGCTATCCGCCACTCCTCTTAAACCATTGAACAGATTTCATTGAAACTTTCAGACATTCTTTTACATATATTGAAGATGTGCACCTCCTGTTTTGTTTTCAGATATTTCAATTTTTAGGGTTTCTCATATTTAAAAATGGGCTTTGTCAATTCAAGCTTGTGAGGGGGTGGGTTGTTGACATTTGCTATCCACGACCTCTCTTAAACTAGTGAATGGATTTCAATGAAACCTTCAAACATTGGTGTCAGTGTTTGTGCTCTCTTCATTAAACACACTTTTACTGTTGTAAAATGTTTCTTGGTGGGAGTGGGTGCTATCATTTAGTGATCAGTGCTCACAGTTTTTCTAGTTTATAAATTTCTTGGGGTTTAATGACACTTTTGATAACCAGGGTCACCTTCTGTCTGACAGTTTTATGGATGGAGGAAGCCAGAGTATCTGGAGAGAACCACTGACCAGCGGTGAACAACTATCAGACTCCCTAACATACTAACTCCATACATACAGGGTTAGCCTTGATTGAAGACATGCGCACCATCGACGTGCTATATGGCTTAGTACACAGCACCACTGTGCTCCCACATGGGCAATCAGGATTAAGTGTCTTGCCCAAGGACGCAATGTAGTTATGCCTGGCAGGGATCAAACTGTAGACCTTTCAGTTTTAAGTAGAGCTGCATGGTATTCAAAATTCAAATCTGGTATTGGTACTGAAAAACAACCTGCAATATTACACAATTATGGACTTTTGTGGTGGTGAATATGATGTGATATGAACCATAAAAAACCTTTATTGACTGAGGCATTAGCCTAGGTCAATATAAGTTTTTTAGGTTTTATTACCGGTGTACTACGATATCTTCCCCCCTGTACAACTTCCCCCCGGGGGGAAGATAAACTAGTTTATCTCCCCCCCCACCTGGTTTATCTTCCCCCCACCTGAATATTTTTACCATTCAGATTTTTACCAGATCTTTTTTTAGAATTTGCTTGTTCACTTGTGTGATATTAAAAAAGCATCAAATGCGCATTGAAAAACTTATTGGTCAGTATGTGAGAGAGCTATATGCCCAAAAGAAAAAAAAAACATTTTAGGCCAAATTAGCATTGTGAGTTGAATATTATACAATTTTCCATTTTCAAGACTCATTTGAATATGTTGTTAATAGAAGAAAATTGCGCAAGAAGAACTTGCGTTTTTTTTCTCAAAATATCCCCTGGGATATATGTAAAAAACATTTTTTAAACATGTCGCCCGATGTCACTTGTAGGACTAAGAATGCATCAAATATTTGGTTTTAATATTTGTTTTCCCGATTGGTTCCAAACTTGGTATGTTGTTTAATCAAAACAAAATACAGGTCAAGTTCGAATATGGGGTTGGTCTGAACAATTTTCACCCTCACCCCCATCCTTAACCCAATCCTTCAAAAATACAAGACAGGCGAATAATGTCCCGCAAGGCGGTGCTCTTGTTACTGAATTATCTAGAAGCTCCCAAATGGGATATCAAATTGTTTGATTAGATTTGTACAGACTAATATCTTTTGGAGATATGCATGAAATTAAAAAAAAACTGTTATTATTATTACAGGTTATTCACCATTCTACCTGCTGTATGGGAGACATCCTTGACTCCCAGTGGAGATAACTGGTAATGACTCCAATGACCCACAGCCACCATTTTTGTCAGATGTTGATGAAATTATTAAAAAAATGGGATCGCTTCGTGAGACAGCAACTGGTCATGCAATGCAGAATATAAAAAAGGCACAGACAAGGCAGAAGAAGGCATATGATCGAAGAAATAACAATAAAAAAACATTCAGCATAGGACAAACAGTTCTGATGAAAAATATGGCAAACTCTAACCGAGCTGGTGGGAAACTTGATAGCCAATGGAAGGGGCCTTATACCATCAATGAGATTGTAAGGGACAACGTTTATAGATTAAAGAATCACCAAGGTGTAGCCCTGAAAACAGCTATCAATGTATCAAGACTGAAATTGTATGTGGTGGGTAATGACTCCAATGATGATGAATCCTCAAATAGTGAGGAAAGTGTTCCTTCTGAGCCAACCAATGATGATTGTGTTATAGTAGACGAAAGTGATAGTGGTAGCCAGTCAGGGATCATTCGAGATTTCTCCTTGTCATCAGGTGAAAAAAAAAGTATTCTGAGTGGTGAATGGTTGAATGACAATCATATAAACTATGGACAACTCTTGCTGAAAAGCAAGTTCCCTAGTGTTTCTGGCCTTCAAAATTGTTGTATTTTTGAATGTAAATCCTTTGACATTCCCAGAGAGGAATTTGTGCAAATAGTGAACACTGAAGGTAACCACTGGGTTGCACTTTCCACAGTTGGCTGATCGGTAGGAACAATTGAAGTTTTTGATAGTTTATATCGTCACATCAGCAAGGATTTTCAAGTACTCCTTAAGGACATTATGACTGGCTTTTCACCACTCAAGGTTGTATACCCAGAGACTGCAAGACAGAACAATACAAATGACTGTGGGGTTTATGCCATTGCTAACTGTCTGCATGTGTTAAGTGGTAATGCTGGTCCTTTTCGGTTTGAACCTAAGCAAGTGAGGAAACATCTTTCCAGTTGTTTTCAAAAGGGTTATCTCACACCCTTCCCACTAGGTGACCATAACTCTCTCTTACCAGAAACACATTTCTATCTGTGACCTACTCATTGGAACTATAAATGTTAGTTATCAATTCCTGTTTTAAAAAAAAAAAAATTGTTTACGTCAAACCACCAATTTGTAGAGAATTTCATCCTATATTAAGATTCATTATTCCCATTTGTAAATTTCTGTTCCAATTTCTAGTGTCAAGTGGGAGGTAAGATAAACTGGTCACAATATATTTTTCTCTTTTAACCACTTAAACATATGAGTATGACGATTTGTATGTCTAAGTTGTTGAAAAAGAAAAACATTCAGGTTATTGTTTTCCAATTCATATGTCTTAAGTTGGAAGAGAAAAAAATTCAGGTTGTTGTGAGTGTGTGTGGAGGGGGGGGGGGGAAGATGTCGTGACCAGTTTATCTTACCCCCCACCTGACACTTGAAATTGCCAAATATCTGTTTGTAGGGCAAACCACCATTTTGTAGAGAATTTAATCTTATATTAAGATTCATATTTCCCACTTGTTAGTTTGTGTTTCAGTTTCCAGTGTCATGTGGGAGGTAAGATAATATGGTCACAGTATCGTCTACCCTAGTCAAAATTTTTCTATTTTAACAACTTAAAAATGTGAGTAACGATTCCTATGTCTAAGTTGTTGGAAAAGAAAAACATCCAGGTTATTGTTTTCTGATTCGTATGTCTTAAGTTGGAAGAGAAAATAATTCAGGTTGTTGTGAGTGGGGGGGGGGGGGGGGGGGGGGGGGGGGAGATGTCGTGACCAGTTTATCTTACCCCTCACCTGACACTAGAAATTGCCAACTTAAAAATGTGAGTATAACGATTCCTATGTCTAAGTTGTTGAAAAAGAAAAACATTCAGGTTATTGTTTTCTGATTCATATGTCTTAAGTTGGAAGAGAAAAAAATACTGCTCATATCACCTTTTTGAAGAGAAATTCATTGTGACTCTATCAAGTGCCAGATATTTTGTTTGAATTTTATGCTGTAGTTTACGTAGTTTTTATTGTTATGATAATAAAAGTTCTCAACCGAAAGATATTTTTTCTTTATTTACTCAGAAATGATCTTATCCACCCCACACCTGAGTCACAAAAGGCTGGTTTTCTTCTGATTTTTTGCTATATTTTCCATTCTCAAAATTCCTGAACTTAAGTTGTAAAAGGTGACAAATATTCTGATGGGCTGGGGAGGGGGATCATGGTTAGGTTATGACTACCCCCTTCCCCCCAACAGACATTCAAAGTTTTTAAATTATTTTTTTGGCTCATACAACGATACTGCTGAGAATTTTATTCATATTTTCAAATAAAAAAACATGTCAAAATATAGGGTTTGTTGCCGCACTCTCAAGGCCAGACTAACAAGTTTTCAAATTGCCCCTCATGCTTTTTAATATAACAGAGGGGGTACTAAAGCAAATTCTTTAAAAAGTTCTGTGATTAAATTGAAAGATAAAAAAAATTCAGGTGGGGGGGGAAGATAAACCAGTGGGGGGGGAAGATAAACTAGTTTATCCCCCCCCCCCCCCGGGGGGGGGGGGGGGGGGGGTTATACAGGGGGGGAAGATAAACTGTTACACCGGTATATACACCATCCTCAAAAAAAAACCCAATCTTCTATTTGTCAATTAAAAGTTCAATTATATCAACTGAAATACTTTCAATTAACAATAAAATAGCTATCATCTGCAGAATAACATAAAAATAAACAATGTTATAAAGATTACGTCGACTGAAATGGAACTAGAGAAAGGATTTCCAAAGGGTATATTTAGAAAGTTGATATTCATTGGAAAACAAGTCTGTACACAGATTTTTGAGTACCAGTCACATGTATAACATCTAGCCAATAGAAATATAGTTCTTTATAAAGTATATAATAAACTGGTATATTGTAGACTAGTTCAGAATCTGAATGTAGTTATCAGTACCTGTGACTGATAGTCACTGATACTGATGATTACGTTCAGATTGCTGATCTAATTAACAAATAAATTTAATTCATGTGTTCTGCAGTTGAATAAATACGGTTGGAAAAATTAACTGAATGACTTATTTTCATGTTTTCAAACAAGATCTTTTAACACAGTTCTCGTGAGTACCATATTTAAATGTCCTGCATGAAAATACGAAATATATATGTTCATACATGATGCACAGGGAGTAAAATAACAAGTTCCTTTGTATCATCAGAGGCTTTGTTAAATAGTGTGAAGGTGTTTGAAGAAAAAACAAACACAAATTCTCATCAGTCGACTATCATTTATTCAAATTATACTTTTGTTCAAACTGTGTTTTCATTGGTAACTCTGGCGAGTGATTGACAGAAATTCACAACAGTAGTAGTAAATTTGGACTATGTCGAATCATTCTGTTCTGTGACTGACAGGCAATTCACAACAGCAGTTTCAAGATGGGGATGAGTTTGAATTAGGACTGATTTCTTCCCATGTTTGACAGACACCCATGCAACATTAAAAAAACTGGTAACATGTACATGTAACTGATCAAAGGTCAATGACAAAACAAACAAGCAAACACATGTTTATAACAATTTTTTAACCCTTTACCCAACACGAAAAGCAGATGGCACTTGCAAATAAAATTCATGAATAACTAATTTTTTTTCACTTTTTGCATCAAAAACATGACTTTTGACCCCTCAGTGGAACGAGCTCAATGAGCATGTTCCAATGAGGGGTCATAAGATATGTTTTTGAGACAAAAACTGAAAAATATAATGCAAATCGAATGGTGATTTTTGTGAATAGTGCTGGCCTGTTTTGGCCATTACATTGGGTAAAGGGCTAATAAATAGCCTAATGTTAAAATTTACAGACTGCTGTGAGTATATCAAAGTATTATTTCAAATTTTCAACACACTTTCGAAAATTGAAATAATGCTAACGATAAATATTGAGTGATGTGATGGGAATGACGTTCAACATTTCTTCCAATTATTATTATCTCGATTTCGGCATCAATAATTTGATACAATACCATAATTTGCGGTATACTGGCACTTTCAAAATGATACTGGTATTGGTTCGGTACCATTTTAAAAAACGGTAAATATCAAATTACCGGTATACCATGCAGTCCTTGTTTGAAGTCCAATGGTGTAACCACTGAGCCACCACACGCCCTGGTACTGATAGTTGCAATACCGATGGTACTTTGAGAACCATGTACAAATCTATACAATGACTGGAAAACAATGTCACCCTGGAAGCTGGGTTCTTATGACTTGCCAGGAAAAAATGTTCCATACTTTTCTCAGAAAAGTCAATCCATTTTCCATACCCATTCAAGTTTCTCAAATAGACGAAAATCTAAGAGAAAATTTTTATTTTGAGTTTTCTGATGAACACTTTTCATAAGACAACTAAGAATTTAACCAATTCAATCTTATTTGACAGATCTCAGTGAGCTCTGTCAAGCAAGATTGAATTGATTAAAATCCTTTTTGCATGATAGGGAATATTTTTCTGGTTGAAATTCTGTTATTTCGACAACACTGTAGAAAGGGTTAATTGTTCAAAATACCATTTCCCATGCTTTTTCACTACTCTCAAGGCTTGGTCTTTCCCAGACTGACACATATTTCCATACTTTTCCAAGATTTTCAAAATAGCACACGAACTGTGGTGAAGTGTGATGGGAGAATTTAGCTATTGTTCTCAGCAGTCTGCCAAATTACTTGAGAAAAGAACCTGCTGCATTCATATTACACTAAAGCCCACTTAATTGGATATCTCTTAATTGAATAACCTTCTTAATTGAATATAAATTCCAGACACAAAACAATTTACCTTACAATTTATCATATCTTCAGTACAAATTTGACCTGTCACTTGCACAAAGGTTATAGAGTAAACTCCTATTTATTGGATAAATGAAAGTGTCAATGACACTGTTGCTCAAATTGTCAAGACAAAGACATGTACATGTATAGTATGTGACACAGCAATGACAAACATCTAGGTACTGACCTGATAACAAAGGTACATATAAAGTATTGTAACGGTCTGTACATAAATACTGACCGGTGCCTGTAACAAATGTATAGGTAAAGTATTGTAAAGGTGGGTGACAGTCACATGCTAAACTAGAAAAAAATCTTTTGAGTCCCAGAGTGGGTCTGACTGAACCCCAAAATATTTGTTCTCATAGCACAGTGATAACAAAGGCACCCCAAAACACACTCATTCCTGTCCCAAGGTGAAAACAAAGGTACTCAAGAAGTTTCGTGAAGATCAGTTCACAAATATGAGCTGTGTAGAAGTTGTGACAAAAAACTGATTGGACCTAATTTCGGTACAAAATGGCCACTGGCAGCCATCTTGAATTTTGGACCGCACCCAGAAACACTCGTTCTCGTCCCAAGGTGATAACAAAGGTACCCAAGAAGTTTTGTGAAGATCGGTTCATAAATACAGCCTCTAGCCAGAACCGTATTGACATGTGCACTTACAGTGTATAAGTAGCACTGAATAAATCAAAGTTCATCTAACTTGCATAATTTCTGCACGAGAAAAAAACCCGTACTATATGTGATGTATTCCATGTTACTAAACATTCATACAAAAATTTATTCAAATCAGAACTTTCACACAGAAGTTCTGTACAAAAGACTGATTGCACTAATTTTAGAACAAAATGGCTGCTGGTGGCCATCTTGAATTTCGGACCACACCCCAAAACACTCGTTCTCATCCCACGGTGATAACAAAGGTACCCAAGAAGTTTAGTAAAGATCAGTTCATAAATACGGCCTCTAGCCTGAGCCATATAGAAGTTGTGTACAAAAAACTGATTAGACCTAATTTCGGTACAAAATGGCCACTGGCAGCCATCTTGAATGTTGGACTGCACCCAGAAACACTCGTTCTCGTCCCAAGGTGATAACAAAGGTGCCCAAGACGTTTCGTGAAGATCGGTTCATAAATACAGACTCTAGCCCGAGCCGTATTGACATGTGTACTTACTGTGTGTAAGTAGCACTGAAAAAATCAAAGTTCATCTAATTTGCATAATTTCTGCACGAGAAAAAAACCTGTATTATATGTGATGTATCCCATGGTACTACTAAACATTCACACAAAAAATTATTCAAATCAGCGCTTTCATATGGAAGTTCTGTGCAAAAAACTGATTGCACCAAATTTTGTACAAAATGGCTGCCATCGGCCATCTTGAATTTTGGACTGGACCCAAAAACACTCGTTCTCGTCCCACAGTGATAACAAAGGTACCCAAGGAGTTTCGTAAAGATCGGATCATTAATACGGCCTCTAGCCCGAGCTGTATTGGCATTTGCACTTACAGTGCTGAAAGTAACGCCAAAAAACATCAAAGTTAGTTTAATTTGCATAATTTATGCACGAGAAAAAAAACCTGTATTATATGTGATGTATCCCATGGTACTAAACATTCATACAAAAAATTATTCAAATCAGAGCTTTCATATGGAAGTTCTGTACAAAAAACAGATTTCTGCATCGTCGGTACAAAATGGCGGCTGGCAGCCATCTTAAATTTCGGACCGCACCCAAAAACACTCGTTCTCGTCCCACGGTCATAACAAAGGTACCCAAGAAGTTTTGTAAAGATCGGTTCATAAATACGGCCTCTAGCCCGAGCCGTATCCAATTGTTGATGGACAGACGGACAACGGGCTATGGCATAAGCTCAAATTTGGCTTCGCCAAAGTTGAGCTAAAAATCTTGTAACATGTCAAGAAATTACCCTGACAATCACCAAATTCTTGTGTATAGATCTATTTTACCTCGGTACATCCATTACAGGTATTTAATCTATTATATCTAATTTGACAGAGCAGCATGAGCTCTGTCAAACAATGCACAGTAGATTATATGCTCAAGTTATCTTTGGAGTACAGTAAAGTTCGAAATCCCTGTTAAATGACTACTCCTGTGAGGCCCTCAAAAAGTAGATCTTCTGTTTCTTGGGCCATTTTTGTAAAATGACATGTGGGCAGGCGTTTTTTTATTTTATTTTTTATTTCTGTAATTATTTCTACAGAATACCATGGATGGTGGTGTATTTCGTCCCTTGGGTGCAAGAAAGCTTCGCAATGCTATTGCAAAGCCTTGTTGCACCCAAGGCACAAATTTATCAATTTTATTAATTTAGGTAAAATATCGGACATAAACTATTTAATTTTTATTCTTTTAAGTTTGCATTGGTTATAAAAAGAGAACATGCAGCAGCCAAAATGACCATACAGATTTTCAACCTTTTTAGGCCTTAATTGAATAATTTTTATTGGCAATGTGGCTATTCAGTTAACAGGGTTCCACTGTACTCTGTACAATTACAGGGGCAAATTCATCAGGCTCCTCACAAAAATCCCACTTGAATTTCTCTGTTAAGTGATCCTTAAATTTTAAACCTCTCTTTTTCAGTTTTGGTTCCATTTCAACACTATCAAGATTTGAGAAAAAAACGTGTAATGTAGTTGTAAGAAAATTATTTGATGAAACAATGTCAACAAAGAAATCTTCTGGGATCTCCTCCAATTGAAAATGTAATACCACAATCAAATCCATAAAAAGCTGTGGGTAGCACGACAATGCTTCTTCACATGTACATAAAACCCTGACAAGTCTCTTCCACTGTTCAAACCCGTGATAAATATGTCCAATATGGAAACAAATAAAAGCAAATTGAATTTCACCCAGAATTCCATACTGATTATCATTATATTGTTGCGACACTAATTGTCTGAGAACATAACTAGAATCCATACTATATTTAGACATGTCACTTGGGGATGAATTTGGCGGATATTTACACTTTGGTATTTCTGTGAAGTGTATAGAAGTTTGAGAATTAACAAACATATTGGGTAATCTGGATTCAGCTTCTTTCAATGACTTGGGAACTTCCATCTTTGCTGGTTGTTCTAGTTTCCTTGACTGAGAACTGCTTGGTTCAGAAAGGAGCTCTGTCACTGAAGCAATTGTCCCAGATTCTGGTTGAAGCTCAAGCAGCGATTCCTTGGTAACCTGATTACTCATAGAAATCCATTTCTTGTAACTTGAAAAAAGAGAGAACAAAAATTAAAAAGGAAACCATGGCCATTTTCTATCACTGGTACCTATTATAAAGATTGCCATCAAATGATAAAACGCAAGTAGGGCTGCACTATATATTGATAAACCATTACATTCTTGTATTCAAACCAGTATCGATTGAATACTGGTGTAATTACAAAAAATATTGGTTTATCGTCATCATTTATTTACCCATAGTTTAATTTTCAACATATCTTGAGTTTTTTTAACTGTTGTCCCGAATGAATAATATTATCCCTTTACCAAATCGGCCATATCAGCCCACATAATATACAAATTTAGCAGGTGAAAAAAATATTATTTTTCAAAAAATTTCAATAAAACCATATCACGTGACCCCCTCACTGAAACGAGCTTGTCGAGCTCGTTCCAATGATGGGGGTCACATGATATTGTTTTGTTGAATTTTTTTTTTGAAAAATGCAATAAACTAATTTAAAATAATAAATTTTGATACTGTCTAGGCTGGGTAAAGGGCTATTCAAACTGCTTCATCAAGGCATGCTGATTTGTTCCGAGCTTTATGGTTCAAGTCCAGACCATGGTACGTATGTTCAAATATCTGAACAGTCTTTTGATATACCGGTACACAGCAATATGTTTTATCACTGATAACGGTATTCAGTTTCGAATACAGTGCTGCCTTAAATGCTTGCCATGAAATCAGTTTGCCTTGGTACAATGTATCTAGCTCTCATGCCAACATTCACATTTGGAAATGAATGTGACACTGTTATGGCCTGGAATCAGTCTAGCCCTTGAATAGCCCATTGTCTATGTTTAGAATATTTCAGTTTGTCAGAAAAGCAAACCAGTGGTTCCCTTTTCTGACAAACTGACATATTCCAAATGATTGAATCAAAAAGAAAAATGCCATAAACATTCATTTCTTGGAATCAATGCAAGAAATGTTTCTCAATCAAGACATGATTTGACTGACTTTACCAGCACTACTAAACACGGATTTTGGCAATTTCTGTTTTATGAGAACTGCACTACATGTGGATGTTTATTATGCCCATGTGGACTGCACTAATTGTGTTTTTTGTATCAGTGTGGATGGCAGCATATGTGTATTTTTGTCACATCTATGACAGAACAACACAATGCATGTATGTAGATTTTTGTCATGTCTGACCATGAGAATTGACAAAAATGTGTTTCATAGTCATTTCAATTTATGGGATCTACATTAACCCTTTCCCCAACGTAATGGCCAAAACCGACCAGCACTATTCACAAAAGTCGTCAATTAATTTTCATCATTTTTTCATTTTTTGTCTCAAAAACATAGGTTATGACCCCTCTTTGGAACGAGCTCATTCCAATGAGGCATCATAACCTATGTTTTTGAGATAAAAAGTAAAAAAAATAGTTATTCAATAATTTTGTTTGCAAGTGTCGTCTACTTTTCATGTTAGATAAAGGGTTAAAAGCAGGGGGGAGTTGGAAAAAAAAATCTCCAGGAACATATGAAACATATGATGATTTTTAACTTTGGACACGTTAGACCATCCACCACCCCTTTCCCAAATTTTCTTTCCTTTTCCTAATTTCGACAGTTTCTTCCAACTAATTCTAACACCCACCCCCTTGGATGGATATTCACAACCCTATCCAGTATTTACTTCAGTTTAAAAAATGTTGACGGGATGGTCTCTAACGATATATCATTTACTCCAGTATTATCTGTCCACAATCTTCACAGGAAGTTGATGAGCATGTTGTATTGACAAACGTCAGCAAAATATAACAAGTTTTCTGAAAATATATGGTCTATAAAGTATGGTATTGAGGATTATAAAGTATAAAGAGCACGGGCAATTGAGTGATGACAGTTGATCTAATGTTGAAAAACGAATATATTTTCACAAATCCTAACTTCCAGAATTGAACATGCTTGTATCCATGTTAAACAAACATGGACTATGAGATAGCAAAATAGACCAATGTATTAATCAAGCTGCCCAGGTAGTGTACCACTAAATATTTTTTGACAGTATGCTACTTAAACAATATAATAAAGCATTAATACTTCTATTCTCTGGTGTTCTATGGTTGAATGACTTCTATTATATTTAGTGTATTTGATTGACAGTACCTTTTAATTCTTTAAAATTTTCTTCAGCATGCACAAACTATTTAAAGAGTAACTTTGCATACAATTTTATTATTTTATTTCAAAAACTGATGGTGAAAAAGAGTGGAAGGACAGGAAACACTTTGAGGATCAAATATATTACCAGTTTACTCCAAAGGACTTTCATTAATTTTGAGTACCTTTCCACTGACCTATCTTTTGTTCATGTCAGTGCATGGCCATGTTTCAAATCAGAGTGTCAGTCTGAAAGTGCACTGATATATATATCTATTTTCAGCCAGCTGTTTTATTGGGAAATATGTATATCAGAGGTTGCTACTACTGCTGAGCACATTGTTGAGTAAAAAGTTAAAAAAGTTCAAACTGGTTGAAAAAAGTGACTAATGACTCATTGAATGGTTGCTGCAAATCTATAAAAATGAAAAAAACAACATTTATATGGACATACCTGTCCAAAAAAGCCTATGAAAAAAAAATTGAGACTATGCAAAAAATTGATTTCTGGCCATTCAGAACACCCACCCACCCCATCATATATATATACCAGGAAAATTCCCCCACCCCATTACAAGTGTATTTTTTCATTTCTACTTCTGAGAACTACACTCTAGGTGGGTTTCTGTCATGCCTATACAGACTGCACTATATTAAAATCTTTCAAGATTTGAACCCGAAATTTAGATTAAAATTCAAGGCCTTTTCCAGGACTTTCAATGACCTGGATCACAAATTTTCAGAACTCACATTTGTATCTGTAAAGCTGAATACATGTAGTATACACGTTCTTTTTTAATATTGGTCTTTTTTTTTTCATTTGAAAGGTAAGTGATGTGGGCGGTAATACCGTAGTTAGTGAATTCATTTTGACCGAGTGGGGATGTTTATACCCCTACTTCTCTGAAGTGAGGCTATATTGTCAATGCCCTGTATGTCTATATGTCCGTCTGTCCAAACATTCTTGTGCATGCAACAAGTTATACATTTTTTAACAAATTTTCATAAAACATCTCCAACATTATGACTAGCAAGCAAACATGCACATATTCTAAAATTTTTCATATGCGACAATTTTAACCAGGTTTTATCCCCATGAACTTAGATTTAATATGGATTTTCAAATGATTCTTGTGTGCGCAACTCCTCCTGCATTACTGAACCAATTTCGATGAAACTTAATGAAACACTAATTAGTGAACATGTGCATATTTCCGAATTTTCCACCTGTGGTGATTTTGACAAAGTTATCTCCCCTTCAATTTAGAAGATTTTATATATATTTGTACATGAGATTATTGTGTGTGGAACACCTTCTTCATTAATGAACCAATTTTGATCAAACTTCTCAAACATGAGCATACACATATTCCAAAATTGTTGATCTGCAACAATTTTAACCAAGTTATCTCCAATGATCTTGGATTTATTATTAGTGTTTCAAGCTCAACATTCAGTGGTGCATTTTAGTAAGCCAGAAGTGGGAGTAAAAATCACCATCAGTGGCAGTTCTAGTTTGATCAATACCTGGGAATGTTTTGACAAACAAGTGAGGACATTTTGACCAACCACTCAAGGTGCAATTTCCTTGAGGGGCCATTTTGTCCATCACCCAGGGTATTCAGTGTCTGAATAATTTCCGATGTTGCAATTGGATGTGTCTAAGTTTATACTCAAGTGTTCTGATGAACAAGAGGCCCCATGGGGCCTTAGGCGCTCACTCATAGAGACAACAGTTGTTTAACGAAGGATTTAATTAGCATCTATAGCTAGTTAACACTACAGAGGAGTGAAGTTATTTAATTATTTATAACTCTGTTGTCCATGCCAGATGATTTTTTTTTTCTAGTACTGGGATGCTACAACAGAATAATGCCCCGATTTCCAGTAATGCAAAACTTGGGAGTCGAAATATCAACCTAGGAAACTTAACTTGAACAAACCTGAGGATGAGCACTTCCCTTCCAATACCAGGATGCTGTATACCAAATGTAAAAGCATTCTGACTACGGGACCTGAAGGAGAAGATTTTTAAAGAAATTCCCTCATACTGCACCAAGCTGAAATTCGGGCTACCACAGGGGGCCCAAATATTAACCCAGGGACCCCATTTGAACAAACTTGAATATCACTCCCCCAGAGTATTTGTATACCAAATATGAAAGCATTCTGACTGGTGGATCTTAGAAGATTTTGAAAGAAATTTCCTCATATTGCACTAAGTTAAAATTCAGGCTACCAAAGGGAGCCCAAGTATTAAGCCAGGCCCTCTATTTGAACAAACTTGAATCTCACCCCCTTAGAGATGTTGTATACCAAATATGAAAGAATTCTTACTGGTGGATCTGAAGAAGAAGATTTTTAAAGAAATTCCCTCATATTGCACTAAGTTAAAATTCAGGCTCCCATGGGGAGCCCAAATATTAACCCAGGCACTCAATTTGAACAAATATGAAAGCATTCTGACTGGTGGATCTGAAGAAGAAGATTTGTGAAGATCATTCCCCGCATTGCCCTAAGTCGCCCCCCCACCCCACCCCACCCCCCCCACCCTCCCCATGGCTAAAATGTTTTTTTAAAATTTTTGCAAAATGCTGACTCTGCATTTTTTCGAATATGTGAATTTTGTCATTTCTGTTTCATGAGAGTCAAACTATATGTTGATTTTTGTCATGTTTGTTAAACAGAACTGCATTACATGTGGATTTTTGTCATGTACATGTGAACCAACACTATATTTGTCTTATCTGTTGTGTCATCTGTCAATAATGTCTGTCTAGGAGAACTGCATGATACGTGAATTTTGTCATGTTTATGAGAACTGTACTACATGCAGGGGCACGCTAGGCCAAGAAAAGATTCCATGAAATGAGCCAAGGTGGATCCCAGACCTGAGAAAAATTTTATTTTTGGAACTGAACGAATGCTGCTTCCTTGTACCTGAGTGATAGATGGAAGTTCACACAGAGGACATTTCGATTGCATTTTTGTATCATCTTCATCACTTATTCGGAAAGAATGGTATCAACGGGTGGGTGAGGTGCACAGACCCACTAGCTGGCCATAGTTCGGCCCAATGGGAGAAAATTTGGAAATTTTTCAAATTAAAAGAATGCTTTTTCCTTACATCTGAGCAATCGGGGGCAGACTAAAATGCTGGCATATCGAAATGTTCTCTATGTGGACTGCCATAGAGTCCATATAGAGAACATTTCAATATACTGGCATTCTATGCATTTAGATACAAGTAGCCTGTTGGGTATTTTCACAAAATTTCAGGCACCAACAGGTGTTGGGCTACATCCATTTTGGGGATCACCGAATAGGGGGCCCACCAGGAATTTTCCCGGTGGACCATATGGCTAGTCTGCCTCTGACTACATGTAGGTTTTTGCTATTCCTTTGAGAACTACTATAAGAGGAGTTTTGTTACATCTATGTAGACAGCATTATATGTAGATTTTGACATGTCTTTGGACATGGATGTTTGTTATATTTACATGGACACCACTATATGTGCATTTTTGTTATGCTTATTTCAACAGTTCCAAATTCCAGTTCCTAGGGCTGCACGGTTTCTAGATAAACCGACACATACTGGTCAAACCAGTATTGATCGAATAAAATATCGGTTTATCATCATTATTTATTGCCCACAATGTAATTTTTAAAATGTCTCAAGTTTTTGAAACTATAGTCCCAAATTAATAATATTATCTCTTTACCTAACAAATTGACCGCACCTCCCACATAATATACAAATTGAGCAGTTGAAAATTACAGAAAAAACTTCACCTTGTAATGCTGAAGCCAATTTTAGTAATATTCCCATGAAAGAAAACTGAGGGAATCCAATTGGATTCTTGTTCAAATGTAAATTGCATTTTTTGTTTGGTTTCACACTGCTGTTCCCCAAAATTGATTACTGTAGTGGATCTTGAGTTATATATAAAACAGAAAATGGAAAGTTAGTCCTGTTGAGTTAAGTTTACTAAGTATAGAAAACTGCTTCAAATATCCGACTTGGAATTTCACCCGGAAATATTTCATTGATAAATTGCGAATGTTATTCCTAGTATACTGTTGTGATTGGCACCCCCTGAAATTCACTACAACAATTGGCAGTGCCATAGTAAAATGCTGCAGTAGTTTGAATTTGCGACGGCAAATGACTGTTGTAGTAAAATGGTCAATCGATGTGGTTGTGAGCACAGAGCCATGGCAGATAATGGGCGTCAGTGAAAGTAAAAGCGGGCCTAGCATTCATTCCAATGCGATGCTTTAACAAGTGATGTCTACTGATTTAAATATCAGTGATGACACAGCGTAAAATACAAATGGAATCCAAAAATGTGTGTCACTCTCCAGACTTTAAGAACAGCATTGTCGTAATTTGATTTTGATCGCATGTAGCGGTGTTTGCACCTCGGAGTTTGTTTTCAAGACAAACAAATGATTTGAACTTATAAGGAATTCAAGAATATACTCAGCAGGCAGGCGATATCAAAATGTATTATGTGAACCCTTTACCCAATGTAATGGCCAAAACTGGCCAGCACTATTCACTAAAAATGTGAGTAATTTATGCAGCCCTACACTCCCACATAAATTTCTGAAATTATATTGGCTGTGTAAACAAATTAGGGGGGGAGGGGGGGGGGGGGGTTATGTGTTACATATTAGTTAATTTCATAATATGATAATTGAGTATGTTGAGTTCCAAGAATTAAAACTGCATTTTCTCGGCCATCAGTAGAGGCAAACAGGGGAAACTGGTCAGTCGTCCACCTTCAAGTCAACTCAACAAAAATTAACAAAACATTTCATATTTTTGTTTCCAAGTTCATATTCTTATTTCTAATTTTGGCTTAGAAATTTTTATTTTGGTTTTGGAACAGTGGAACCCTGTTAACAGAAAAGCCACTTTGCAAGTGAGAATTATTCAATTAAAAGGGATTTGGTCACTTTCCTGTATTTTAGAGATAAATTTAGCATTTTATTCTATTATATCTTGTTTGACAGAGCTCTCTGTCAAACAAGATATAATAGAATAAATGCCTATATTAGATGCACTTATGTGAAATAGGTCTCTAAACATTGTGTATTTGGTGATTGTCAGGATAATTTCTCAACACATTACAGAATTTTTTTATTCAATTAACAGGAAGTTGCTCTACAACCAATATTCAATTAAGACGTCAAATCTGTACTGAAAGTATGGTAAATGGTTTGGTGTTTGGAAATTATATTCAATTAACATGGTTATTCAATTAAGAGATATACAATTAAGTGGGCTCCACTGTATCCATTTTGCTCTGATCGGTAACGTCATCATGTTGTGTTTGCTATCCAATTCCTATTTACCCTCCTCATAAAACTCCATGTCTGTTACCTCTTGACCTCCAGACCATATCTCTGTATGCACTGATTTTCATGGTTCTTTCAATGAAAGTGCTATAAATTCCCAACCATTATCTTCCAATAGTCACAACCCATTTACTCTCCCACCTCCCCTACTCATCATCTACCTCATGAATAGTGGGTAGGGAGGGATGCTGCAACTATAAATTTTAATTGTCGACTAATCACCAGCAGGGGGCGCGGTCAGTGGTGGTGCCATGGGAAAAATACTATCATTTTAATTTTTGTATTGAACGTTGCGGTGTAATGGTGGGTATGCTTAATTCCATATTCCCAAGTGCACTAAATCAGAGAAGTTTTTAAATTATGTTTGTGTGTGCACCCCCCCCCCCCCCCCCCCCCCCCCCCCCCCCCCCCCACTCACACACACACATTAGCTGCAAACAACAAACAAGAGTCAAGGGCCCAAATTGCAAACTTTACAACACCGTTCTTCCATTAAAATGTCACCATGTACAACGTTTTCTATAACTGAAAGACCTAACCAATAAGTTTCAAAAGGATAAAACTGTTTTAATTTAATTGTCTGAGAATGCTCCAGAGAACACCATTTACAACGTAAGTTTAAAAAATTTTCTCAACTTCAGGAGGGGACACCCCTCCCGAAACACACCCCGGCTCGACGCTGCGTGCCGAGACAGCCGCTGCGCAGCGGGCAATACCCAACTGTACCCCCTCACTTCTGTAACTCTGGCGCCGCCACTGGGTGCGGTGGCATTGCGGTAACCCGTTCTCGTCAGATCACCAAAGTTAAGCAACGTCAAGCCCGGTTAGTCCTTGGATGAGTGACCATCTGAGCGATCAATTCAGATTCCCGCGTTGTGTCCTTGGGCAAGGCACTTCACCTCGATTGTCCACATGGGGGTACGGTGACGCTGTGTACTAAGTGCGGAGTTCTGATGTTGGTGAGCTGGCAGCTGCTCGTTGTTGCTCGGTGGTTCTCTCTGGGTACTCCAGCTTCCTCCACCCGTAAAACTGTCACTGACACGATATGACCTTGGCTGTTAATGTGTCATTAAACCCTAATAAATAAATAAATAAATAAATAAATAAATAAATAATCACCACCATTAACTGACATACACTTCTGTGTTGAGATAAAAAGGAAAAACCAAAATCTCTCCGATTGACATGAAGACTTTAAACAGAAGAATATTTATGCAAATGTTTCATTTCTATATCTAATTTTCAGAAATTTTCGAACATAAAATCCCTTCCAATCCAATCTTGCATAAGTTACACCTTGGTACTACAAGTGAACTGACTGTTGTGAGACTTGTGACAATTTTTCTCATTTTCACACTTTGGATTATTCCTGTAAAATTATACAAATGAAAGTGTCAATGACACTGTAGCTCAACTTGTTAAGACATGTACATGTATAGTATGTGACACAGCAATGACAAATATCTAGGTAATGACCTGACAACAAAGGTACATATAAAGTATTGTAACGGTCTGTACATAAATACTGACCGTAGCCTGTAACAAATGTATAGGTAAAGTACTGTAAAGGTGGGTGACAGTCAGACGCTAAACTAGAAAAGAAATCTTCGAGTCCCAGAGTGGGTCTGACTGAACCCCAAAATATTTGTTCTTATAGCATAGTGATAACAAAGGCACCCCAAAACACTTATTCCTATCCCAAGGTGAAAACAAAGGTACCCAAGAAGTTTCGTGAAGATCAGTTCAGAAATACGAGCCGCAGAGAAGTTGTGACAAAAAACTGATTGGACCTAATTTCGGTACAAAATGCCACTGGCAGCCATTTTGAATTATGGACCGCACCCAGAAACACTCGTTCTCGTCCCAAGGTGATAACAAAGGTACCCAAGAAGTTTCGTGAAGATCGGTTCATAAATACAGCCTCTAGCCCGAGCCGTATTGACATGTGCACTTACTGTGTACAAGTAGCACTGAATAAATCAAAGTTCATCTAATTTGCATAATTTCTGCATGAGAAAAAACCCAGTACTATATGTGATGTATTCCATGTTACTGAACATTCATACAAAAATTTATTCAAATCAGAACTTTCACACAGAAGTTCTGTACAAAAAGCTGATTGCACTAATTTTGGTACAAAATGGCTGTTGGTGGCCATCTTGAATTTTGGACCACACCCCAAAACACTCGTTCTCATCCCATGGTGATAACAAAGGTACCCAAGAAGTTTAGTAAAGATCGGTTCATAAATACGGCCTCTAGCCTGAGCCATATAGAAGTTGTGTACAAAAAACTGATTAGACCTAATTTCGGTACAAAATGGCCACTGGCAGCCATCTTGAATTTTGGACCGCACCCAGAAACACTCATTCTCATCCCAAGGTGATAACAAAGGTACCCAAGACATTTCGTGAAGATCGGTTCATAAAAACAGACTCAAGCCCGAGCCGTATTGACATGTGTACTTACTGTGTATAAGTAGTACTGAAATGAAAGTGTCAATGACACTGTAGCTCAACTTGTTAAGACATGTACATGTATAGTATGTGACAAAGCAATGACAAATATCTAGGTAATGACCTGATAACAAAGATACAAAGTATTGTAACGGTCTGCACATAAATACTGACCGTAGCCTGTAACAAATGTATAGGTAAAGTATTGTAAAGGTGGGTGACAGTCAGATGTTAAACTAGAAAAGAAATCTTTAGTCCCAGAGTGGGTCTGACTGAACCCCAGAATATTTGTTCTCATAGCACAGTGATTACAAAGGCATCCCAAAACACACTCGTTCCTGTCCCAAGGTGAAAACAAAGGGACCCAAGAAGTTTCATGAAGATCAGTTCATAAATACGGGCTGTATAGAAGATGTGACAAAAAACTGATTGGACCTAATTTCGGTACAAAATGGCTTACAGTGTATAAGTAGCACTGAATAAATCAAAGTTCATATAATTTGCATAATTTCTGCACGAGAAAAAAAACTGTACTATATGTGATGTATTCCATGTTACTAAACATTCATACAAAAATTTATTCAAATCGGAACTTTCATACAGAAGTTCTGTACAAAAGACTGATTGCACTAATTTTGGTACAAAATGGCTGCTGGTGGCCATCTTGAATTTCGGACCACACCCAAAAACACTTGTTCTCATCCCACGGTGATAAGAAAGGTACCCAAGAAATTTCGTAAAGATCGGTTCATAAATACAGCTTCTAGCCTGAGCCGTACAGAAGTTGTGTACAAAAAACTGATTAGACCTAATTTTGGTACAAAATGGCCACTGGCAGCCATCTTGAATTTTATACCGCACCCAGAAATACTTGTTCTCGTCCCAAGGTGATAACAAAGGTACCCAAGACGTTTCGTGAAGATCGGTTCATAAATACAGACTCTAGCCCGAGTCGTATTGACATGTGTACTTATTGTGTGTAAGTAGCACTGAAAAAATCAAAGTTCATCTAATTTGCATAATTTCTGCACGAGAAAAAAACCTGTATTATATGTGATGTATCCCATGGTGCTAAACATCCACACAGAAAATTATTCAAATCAGCGCTTTCACATGGAAGTTCTGTGCAAAAATCTGATTGCACCTCATTTTGTACAAAATAGCTGCCATCGGCCATCTTGAACTTCGGATTGGACCCCAAAACACTCTTTCTCATCCCACGGTGATAACAAAGGTACGCAAGAAGTTTCGTAAAGATCGGTTCATAAATGCGGCCTCTAGCCCGAGCCGTATTGGCATTTGCACTGACAGTGCTGAAAGTAACACTAAATAAATCAAAGTTAGTCTAATTTGCATAATTTAAGCACGAGAAAAAAAAAAACGTATGATATGTAATATATCTTATGGTACTGAACACTCATACAAAAAATTATTCAAATCAGAGCTTTCATATGGAAGTTCTGTACCAAAAACAGATTTCTGCATCGTTGGTACAAAATGGCGGCTGGCAGCCATCTTGAATTTCGGACCACACCCAAAAACACTCGTTCTCATCCCACAGTCATAACAAAGGTACTCAAGAAGTTTCATAAAGATCGGTTCATAAATACGGCCTCTAGCCCGAGCCGTATCCAATTGTTGACGTACGGACAGATGGACGACGGGCCATGACAAAAGCTCAAATTTGGCTTTGCCAAAGTTGAGCTAACAATACATTGGATAGAAGATGCAAGACCAAAACGACCCATCACCCCTAGAGTGAGGATGTAACCATGGGAATAAACATTCTGTAATACACGTTAAACTCCCAAGAAGTTTAATAAAAAATTTCAATAAAAATAGCCAAAAAGGAGGTCTTCAAGGAGGGATAGGGAAGGAACACTTAACAAACAGTGGATAAATCATTAGCAAGAATTACGACATAAGGCGTATGTCCCGAAATTGGGAAACATGAAATAATTTTTATAATTATTATAAAGTTACAGCCCTGAAAGTTTCCATCCACCGTTGTTTCCTTCCATCATCCATTTACAGCCTTGGATCCACCAATTTTACCCTTGATTTGTTTCTAGCATCCTCAAAAAAGGAGATTTAAAAGCACAGATGTCAGTTCACTGTTGCCGACTTTAGGGCCAAACAAAGAAAGATGGTTGGGGCCAATTTCGGTACCTTCCTGGATACTGTGCATGCCCAGATCTCAAAAGTATGGAGGACCATCTAGGACTTAATTTTTTCGGTTTTACATGCAAATTTTGGGGATTGGGGGGCAAAATTTGTGTTTGGCTCTAGTCTGGGCCATTGGTTGTCATATAAAAATATGAGGCCTTTGTTGTGTGTGTCTACAAGAACTGGATTATTTGTGGATTTTCGACATATCAATCTTTGTCATGTTTATCTATGCCAACTCGGCTACATGCATTTAACTCATTGCCTGCTACAGGTGGATTTTCCTCCAATTATAAAATTAGACAGTTTTCTGGTATTGATATAATCCTGGCTCCTGTTCACTAGGTACAT
This sequence comes from Pictodentalium vernedei, assembly GCA_031216915.1. NCBI lineage: Eukaryota > Metazoa > Mollusca > Scaphopoda > Dentaliida > Dentaliidae > Pictodentalium > Pictodentalium vernedei. The sequence continues at coordinate 508,672,629 of CM062296.1, read as the reverse complement.
CACTACAAACAGGACAAACTCTCTTTTCAATGATTTCTTAATTCCTAACTCTATTGAAGTTCTCAGTAAATTATCATGGCTGCTTTACAGCAGCCATGATTTGAATTTATAAGAAATTCAAGAATATACTCAGCAGGCAGACAATATCAAAATGTATTATGTGAACCCTTTACCCAACGTAATGGCCAAAACCGGCCAGCACTATTCACAAAAATTACCATTAGGTTCTCATTATTTTTTTTCATTTTTTTTTGTCTCAAAAAAAACATTGAGCTCATTCCAATAAGGGGTCATAAGCTATATTTTTGACGTAAAAATGAAAACAATTTGTTATTCAAGAATTTCCAAAGTGTCGTCTGCCTTTAGTTTTAGGAGAAGGGTTTTTCAAAAAAATTTCAACAAAACCATATCATGTGATCCCTCATTGGGACTGAGCTCATTCCAATGAGAGGTCACATAATATGGTTTTGTTGAATTTTTTTTAAAAACAATAGTTTTTCACTTGTTGAATTTGCATATTACACAGGCAGAAGGTGATTTGCTAGGCAAATGGTTAAGTGCAGAAGATTTATGACACACGAGACCAGATATAACAACATTCAACCTCATTATTGTTTTATTTACTTTTCATAGGGATATGGCCCCAAAAATTTATCTAACTCCTTTTTATTCTCCTTCCACTTCTCTATTTCATCCTCTGTCATTACTGTGTTCTTGATTTCTGAACAAAGATAAAATTAGTTGTTAAAACTTTGTTAGAAGCATAGACTCGACTGGAAGCAACCCAACCTAATTCAGGAGAGCAGATAACTAAAAGGTGTCATCCCAACAAGACAAATCCTAAAAAGACGAGTTGGTAAAATATCCCAACAAGACAAATCCCAACAAGACCAAAAAAGTTTTTTTCATCAAATATGGGGGAAATTTACTTTAAAAAGAACGTGTACATTACAATGTATGCTATTTGAAGTATTTTAGGGGTTTATTTTATGCTTTATGCATGTAGTTCGGAGTTCTGTTGATACAAAAAAAAAAACTAGCAAATAGAGTCTTGTAACAAAGTGTGGCGCCTCTGTTAAATGGTAGCATTCTAAGTTTTTTTAGGTTGTCCAAATTTTGTTCACATATTATTACCTTGTTAAAATTAATGGGAGAGTGCCCACAGAATATGAAGTCTTTTAGCTCTGGTACCCGCACTTCAGGATAAAGCCCCAAAATGGGCTTCCAGCACTCAACCAGTTAATTGAAATCTCTTTGTCCAAAAGTAAGCCGTTTCAGCAGTTTATGATGAAAAACCTCAAAATAAATGGGTTATAAAGTCACTTTAATTAAATTTTTGTTGGGATGACCATTGATGACATTCGTCTTGTTGGGATTCGTCTTGTTGGGAATAAACCAACTAAAAACATGGCTGATTCCAAGTGGTTATTTTTGAAACATGTCACTTAAAATACATGTCTTCATGTCTTGTGTACTTGAAACTGAAGACAAACCAATGTTGATGTTCTCTCAGTTTTATAAAAAACAAAATAAGTAATACTGTTATCATCAGATAATAACTCACGTGAGTTTGTTTCCTAACCCGACACAAAAAGTTTCGCAATGATACATGAGCTCAGTTGAGATTACGCTAGGTGATTTGATTGCCCTATTTATGGGGCACCACATGTACATCTGTAGCTTATTTATTTATTTATTTATTGGTGTTTAAGGTCACATATTTTTGCACAATGACTAATCATGACAACAACATGAGTATCAACCCAAGACCAGGGGTGAGCGTTGCCCATTTTAGAAAGGGTTTGCACCTCCCAAGCATTGGTGATTGGGTCCAATTTTACCAGTAAAATAGAGCCTGTTTACCACAGTGAACAGGCACTGCTTCACTTCCCGGGGTACATCTGTAGCTCATTCCAACATTGGGTTGTACCTGTATAATTCCAATAATGGGTTGTAACTTGTACATTTGTAGCTTGATTCCAATAATGGGGCATAACTTGCACATGAAAAGCTCATTCCAATGAGTAATAACTTTTACATTTATAGCTCTTTCCAATAATGGGTCATCACTTTTACATGTATATGGGTTATAATTTATACTTATATAGCTCATTCCAAAAATTATAAATTCATAGTAATTTGTATATTTTTTATACTTACCAATGGCCCAAACTAGCTGGTGCTAACTCAAAAATAATCCAGGGCCAAACACAAATTTTGCCCCCCAATCCTCAAAATGTGCATGCAAAACCAAAAATTTTATGTCCTATCTGGTCCTCCATACTTTTGCAAACTGCGCATGCGCTGTATCCAGGAAGACACCGAAATTGGCGCCAACCATCATTCTTTCTAAAAAAAAATGCCTGCTAAATGTTGTAAACAGCGGGGAGGTATGAGTGCCCACTCATGGGAGGGCCATCCCCGTCTGGGCCATTGGTAAGTATAAAAAATATACAAACCACCAATGGCTCAGACTAGCTGAATCATGAACAGGCTGGAAGGCCTAGGACATAGAGGAAAATCCAATCACTCAATCACTTCATAAGGATATCTCCTACAGGAGAACAGGAGAGAAAGGAATTATATATGTCTTTCTCATTTGCGAGAAACGAGAAAGACATAACACCAACAATGTAATTGAGCATTACATAATATATAATTCTCCATTTAATGCCAGCATAACCCTTTATGCTAATTCGGTGAAGGGAAGCCAAAATATAAAGATAGTCCAGAGAATGAGACTCTTTATACTCATTTAAAAGTGTCCGAGGATTGTATATTAACGCCTGTTTAACACGTGACATATACAAATGCTTCACAGTGAGCTACACTTTAAAACATACATAAATGAGACATATTATTTGTGTCACACCAAGCTACACATTAAAACCATCCCAGCACCGACTCGGGACTACTGACACCGGAGGAGGTCTTCCCTTGCTTTTCACTATAAAGCCAGATGATCATAAGGGAAAAAACGTCCCCCACCTTCCCCTTGTTCTGAGGTACATGACCACAGAACGAAGAGGGCAGCGGAACAGTGTCAATGCTGTAACAGGTTGCCTAAATAACTATAGATGTAATCATTTAGTGGACGACATTCTGAGCAACAAACAAAGGACCTAAACATCTAAGGTCACCAGAGATGGACTCTAAATTTCTAAGGTAAAATTTGGTAAATGTAGATGGCTGTGTCCAGTACGCAGCTTTCATGAGATCGGTAATGGCTATACTGTTGGAATAAGCCCAAGAAGTGGACAGCGCTCTAACATCATGCGCTGATATCTTATTTACAGAACGCTGATCTGAGGACAGACTTTCATAGGCAATACATATTTCCAACTGAATCCATCTAGCAATAGAATGAACAGAAATCTCTTCTGTTAGGAATTAGCGAAAGAAAGAAGCGTTTTCTTCCTTTTCTTATAAAATCTGATCGGAGTTTATATGTGCGCATAGCCCTGACTGGACACAGCAGAGGTCTATGGTTGTCCGTAGACAGCAGAGCCTTTATGGTAATGGGCTCAGGTCCTTTATCTGGAGCTTGGTTAATAGCCAAAAATCCCACTTCTGTAGTTAAAGTAATGGTATTACCAACACTACTACGGTAGTGAGATTCATCAACCGATAAGGCATGGAGTTCACTAACTCTTCTAGCAGATGCAAAGGCTAAGAGAAATGCTGTTTTATAAGTCAAGAATTTGAACTCTACAATGTCCAACGGCTCAAACGGAGATTCCTTAAGCTTGAACAGAACCCAAGCCAAATTCCACTCAGGAATTAATCTGAGGGTTCTAGGTCTATTTATAGAGAAATTTCTAACCAGTTTGGATAATGAAGCATTAGATCCAATTGCCAAGTTATCATGATGAGTGTAAGTGTCTGATAACACAGACCTATAGCCCTTAATAGTGACGGGCTGCTGTTTGAGAACGTCAAACAGGTAGACCAGAAAGTTTGCAATATCCAGTGTGGACGGATCATAGACGTCTATCGACTGATCTTTATGCCAACAGAAGAACACCTTCCACTTCGCTGCATAGTTCAACGAAGAGGAGGACCTCTTGCAGTTGGAAATTGCATCCACTGCTCGTCCTGTAAATTGCTTGCCGTGCAAGAAGGACCGCACAATGGAAATACGTGAAGGTTGAGACCTTCCGGGTTGTGATGCAGTGCGCGTGACTTCCCCTGATAAAGAAGGTCCTCTCGAGGAGAAAGCTTCCGGGGAATGTCCCATAACAGACACCTGAGAAGATTGATCCACGGTTTCTGTGACGAGAGATGCTACTAGCAGAATTTTGCAATGAGACTGTTTGATCTTTAACAGAATCTGCTGAATCAACGGAGTTGGAGGATATGCATATCCTATCATTCCATCCCATGAGATTGACAGAGCGTCTACTGCGTACGCTCAATGGTCTGGACATGACGACACATACGTCTGCAACTGATTGTTCAGGTGTGTCACAAACAAATCTATCATGGGTCGATCCCATTGGTAGCAAATTTGCCTGAATACCCACTTGTTGAGTGTCCACTCCGATGGCAACAGGCGACCTTTCCGAGAGAGCGAGTCTAATAGTACATTCAGACGACCCGGTGTATGACGGACCGAGAGTTGAACATGATGATTCACGACATACAGAAGAATTTTTTTTCGTTAGTTCGCATAATGAAATAGAATGAGTGCCTCCCTGGTTCATGATATAGGCTACTACTGTCGAGTTGTCCAACAATATCTGAACATAAGCGTCCGCTATAATGTGAATCCAATGTTGTAGAGCAAGCCATATTGACATCATCTTTTTGATGTTTATGTGTTTCTCTAGGAACTGAGGGTCCCAAAGAACATGACACTTTGAGTCTGTCGGGCTGAGGGTCGCGCCCCAACCCGTTTGACTCGCATCCGTCATATCCGGCAGCTGCAGCGGAACATCTGCCCAATTTTGGACCATTTGTTTCACCAGGTCCGTTAAAACAATACTGGTCTTGAGTGAATGCGTCTTCACACTCCAGTTCTGAGTAAAGAATATCTAGACGGGATGTGTCCGCAAGCGACCCATCGGAATAAGATCCGCAGCGGCTCCGCACAAACCCATTAGTTGCATTAATTCCCTCGCTGTTAATGCGTCTGAGTATAGACAAAATCAAGCATAACAACTGATTAATTTTGCTCTGGGTAAGGGCAGATGAACCAGATTGTTGTGAGTCTCGAAGCTCATCCCTAAGTGAATGAACGACTTGGACGGAGCTAGATCCGACTTCTCATTTACGATGAAGCCGAGACGTCGGAGCAAAAGAAGCAGACTCTGAACATCGTTCTGAAGAATAGTTTTGTTTCTGTATCTCTAAAAAATGTCGTCCAAGTAAGCCGATGTTACCGCAAACATTACCGAGTTCATTATTCGAGTGAAACCCCAGGGCGCCAGGTTCAGACTGAAGCACATCGCTCGAAACTGATACACTGTCCCTTGCACGGCGAACCGCAAGTACTTTCAGCATTCAGTGTAGCTGGACCTTATTTGTGGAACCAACTGCCCGATCATGTTCATGGATGGCTGGTGGATGGAGGACGATGGACAAAGACTGATAACAATACATGTAACTCTCCTGACTTCCTATCAGGTGGGCTAAAAGGTTCTACAAAAAAATCTGCATGTACCACCTATATAGTAGAGCCCTGTTAACTCTTTACCTAACACGAAAAGCAGAAAACACTTGCAAACAAAATTCTTAGCTAATTGTTTTCATTTTTTGTGGCAAAAACATAGCTCATAACTTATGACCCCTCACTGGAATGAGTCCAATGAGCTATGAGCTCATTCCAATGAGGGGTCATAAGTTATGTGTTTGTGACAAAAAATGAAATACTAATAAAAATTTAATGGCGAATTTTATGAACTAATGCTGGCCGGTTTTGGCCATTACGTTGGGTAAAGGGCGGAATGAACAGCCATTTTGCCACTGAGAATTATTCAATTAACAGGAGTATTCAATTAACAGGGATTAGGGCACTTTCCTGTACTCCACAGGCGAACTGAGTGTTTATATTATTATAATCTTATTTGACCCAACTCCTGGAGTTTTGCTAAACAAAATATAATAAAGTAAATGCCTGTATTGGATGTACTGGGGCAAAATAGGTCGATACCAGTATGAAAAGGGAAATCAATGATTATCGGGGGAAATTCTCGGCATTTACAGATTTTTTATTCAAGTAACAGGAGCTTACTCTATTATCTACATGCAATTAACAGGGCAAATTTGTAATGGTATGGTAAATTGCTTTGTGGTTAGAAGTTATATTTAATTAACAGGGTTATTCAGTTAAGAGATATCCAATTACATGTAAGTAGTGCAGTGCATTTTTTGTTGTTGTAAAAACCTTGGTTTACGGATTCGGTTTTCATTGTACAAACATAACAATGCATACATTGCTTATTGGAAGATTATTTTGCAGAATATGTATCTGCATCAAATAAAAACATGAAATAAACCCATTTATAAAATAACAACAGAACATGACATGAGGCTTTATTGAGATACCCAAAGTCAAATCCAATCGCAGTAGCAGTGCCAGGGAGAGGGTGTGAGCTCAGAACTGGGGGGGGGGGGGGGGGGGGGGGGGGGGGGGAGGGGGGGGTCCAGGAGTCCAGAATTCTTGTGTTAGCCCCCCCCCCCCCTCTTAAAGGACATACCAAACCAAAATATTAAAATACAGGCTTTCAGGCCATGTTTGGATCCCCCCCCCCTCCACCCCCCCATGGTTCTGACTCCAATGTCAACAGTTAAGAAGGGGGCTGATCATGAGTGGAGCTCTGCACTTGACCAATGGTTGTAATTTTGGACTGCATGATTCTTGAAGCAATAACTTTATTATATCAACTTGATGTAATAAAGTTATCACTTCAAGAATTGTGCAGTCAAAAAGCTGTAACTCTTGGTTACTGGATACTCACTGATGAATGTCAAATTTTTCAACATTCAACTTAAAAACATTATTTCGGCAGCCAAAAAATAAAGTGATTTTTTTAAATTACAAAAGTCGCCAGAAGCCTCCCATTTAATAACTGATTTCAAAAATTTCTTGGGGGTTAAGCCCCCCCCCCCCCATTTCCTATCATCACTCTTGCCTTCGTCATTTGCGGCGGTTGCCTTTGGTATCTGCATCAGTACCCTGATACTTTTAAAAGGGGGGGGGGGGGGGGGGGGAGAGCAATCACAGAATTAACTTCGGGCCCAAATTTCCCCTCCTCGGCCCCGGATATAAGCACTCTCTGCCTCTAATTGCTCGAAACTGTAATTTACCCAACTCATCTGATGGAAATACAGTAAGTTGATACTGGATAGTGAAATATTGTTTAAATTGCATCCGGAAACATTAATTAAATCCCATAGAGTCTCAGACATATTAATTCAAAAATTTGCGAAAACAGCGCAACAGGTGTTAATTTATGTGCCTGTCATTGTTGGTAGTGACACCATTTCCATGCCAATGCACATGTGTAATATACTCTGATTTCCTGAATTCAATGTATTTTCATAAATAATAACAAGAGTTTCAAGTTTAATAAAATGATTTTTTGCATTGAGGCTGTTGTAATATTATATGTGTGTCGTAGTAAAACATTCCAGCTTGAATTGTCTCTAACCCTGTTAATGACTTTATTCAACTCAAGTAAAAACCTGATGCATGATAAGTCAATTTTGTCACCTATTTTCATGGTATTCGGGTAAATGCAATGCTCGAACGTGATACCAATTAGTGTAGCTGTTCTGAAAAAGGGTATCACGACTCTAAAGTTTCAAAATAAAACGTAATGTTGTTTCTCTCATTATTCTGAGAAGTGAAGACCTGATTAGAGATTTTCAACATAGAATTTGGAAACCAGGATGACAGGTTTTGTGTAATTGTTTCGGTTTTGATAACAAAACCAAAACCGAAAAGAAATTTCGGCCAACCGCACAGCTCTACATGTAAGTGGACTCCTCTGTACAATATAAAATACTAACCTTCTGTATCCTTGTCCCACTTCTTGATAACAATCTCCTTTTGTTTAAAACTGTGAAAAAAACCTGTTCTTGGGGCATTGCCTCTCAGTTTGTTACAGGAACTGCAATAGAAATTAGAATTTTATGAGAATTAGTTGCTTACTGTATCAATTTTTCTAAACCATACAGAAGAGGAAAAAATCTAGGTACATATAGGTCACGTGACCTCTGAAAGTAACTTTACTGTTTAAATGCTAACTTGTATCACATGAATGCTAAATAAAATTTGAATTAACTTTCAAGAACAACACCCAGCGCGGCTAAATATGCTCGATCAGCAATTCGAGTTGTAGCAATTTCTCTTTTGAGAGCAGTGAAAAATCCCAAGTACACCTCACCAAGCCTGAATATAAGCAACCTGTCATTTGCAAAATGGGGGTCCCCAGAGGGTGAATTTGCTGATGCTATCCCATACAGTGGGCCAATTTATCCTTTGGGTACATCTTTCTGTTTTGGCATGAGACCTAGATTCAGACTGCGGTTCACAGAGGGTAAATTTTGTGATGCTACCCTGCTACCTCATTTAGCAGATGACAGTCTGCTTATTTTCAGGTTTGCACCTCACCATATCTTTGAACACTGAAATGGGATCGATCTTGAAGCAGATGTGTGATATAGAATCGAATCTCGAATATTTGCAGGACCCTTGTCTCACCACTTTCAAGTTGTAGATATTGCACCTTTTTTTCAAACGTAAATATTGTCAGTCTCCACCCAAGTATTGTATATGTATGTAATGGGCCATGGTGTCATCTAGGCAAATCAATCAAAACAGCAGAATATTCCAAAACAGAACCAAAGTGGTGCTGAAAGTGGAACCTCCTTGAACTCTTCTGCCAGAAGGACTTCTGTGAAGAATACTTCAAGGGGAGACAATTTGTAGCATTTTGAGAACATCCTGACAATTTGAAAATTTCCAAATTGGTGCAGTGATGAACCGATTATCAAAACTTGCTATGAACTGATTACCGATTATTTCTCTGCCAATTATGCTAATTTCAATGCTGATGGTTGAAATAGGATCCAGAAGAAAATCTGTTAGCGCCTGTAAATCTGCAGAATTTCATTGATAAATCACCAATTACGAAAGCTTAATACCACACAAGTTCTCAGAGAATGCATGTTTAGTGCTGGACAATATTAGCCAAAATAATATTCGCATTTTTGGGAGTTCGAGTGGGGGAAGATCATTATAACCGATACAATCACATGATATTGTTCTCTTGTGATGATTGTGTGTTATTCTGGTAAATAGTGTTAATACGATTTTGTGTAATAATACAATACACTTGGCTGTATTAACCAGGAAGATACTGAGCACACATACTTTGTGTCTTAATTGAATAATAACATTGATGTCAATGTGTGTTGTGAAGTTGTATGCAGCATTGTTTATAGACACCCACGCAACGTCAGAATATATTATTTAATGTTCAGTTGGAAAGAAACATCAAGGGAGGTAACTGACTTAAAACTGAGCTTGACAAACTGAAAACGTGTTTGTGACAGTCATGTGACTTACATGTTGCATAACAATAATCTACCATCGAAAAAAGAGTGTTTTTTTTAGTTTTTCTCCAATTTTAATTTCTTATTGTATTGTGATGCTTGCATCATGAAGTATTACAGACAAGCGGCTGAGCGTATTTTATTTATACATGTATCCAATGCAGCGTTGTACAGCACCATGATTGAAGACTGGTGACTTCGTTCAGCTGGAAATAGAGGAGATCTCGTACTGATTGCAGATGGTAAATTCCATTGTGTCTCGGCTCTGCAAATCCCTAAATATTCTGATACGCACTACACACATTTTTAATGGGGAAACTTTATTGAAATGGCCAGATATCAAAGAGATTTTAAGTCAGTGTTAAATACAGAATAACCGGAAACTGCCGTTTTTTAACTGCTGGTTGTCACAATCGGCTTATGCCCCATAACCGGCCAGTTTCGATTGCCGATTCAGATTATTGGTTCATCACTAAATTGGTGTGACTGAAATTGAATCAAATCAATTCATTGGCACAATTTCATATTGAATTGAATTTCAAAGCTTTGCGCACGGCCTGGTCTTTAATGTACTTTTAAGCATCTATTGTTATGTCATAACTGCAACACAGATCAACTATAGCCAAAGTTTATACCTATGCTGCCCAGGAACTTACAATACAATCCCAGCATTGGTTGCAGGGTCTTATTTTACCACCAAAAGAGAACTTGTTTGGATAATTCACAGACCATTTCACTGAGTTATTTGGACTAGAAGAGAGGATCTGGGCAACCTGATGTGAATAATTTAAAGACCAAAATTTTCTACTCAGTTGAACGTATTATCTTGACGAAGGGAAGGGATTTTTACATAAGAGAGATTTGGTGGTTGTATAACTCGTACAATGTATGTAATGCATGTTTATTCATTTCCCAGACACATATAAGAAACTAAGTCACAGGGTTCTTGTAAACAGATGCAAGGAGAAAAAAGGTCCACACTTTCTCCAAATATGTTGGTCCATCTTCCAAACCCATTTGAGAACCTCGAATTGACAAAAATCTGATTGTGGAAAGATTTTTAGGAAAACAGAACCGAGAAGTAACACAATGTAACATTTTTGTTTCTTGAAAAACATTTTCAAGAATTGTCATTTCTTCTTACACATTAGGTTCAATAAAGCTGTTTTTTACGCAGACAAAGATAATTAAATTCCTGGGCATTTTTAATGTTTGTTTTTTTTTCTATTTCAAAGGATTCAATCAGATCCTCTGCACACTTGTGTCAAATTCATGAAATTTTAACCTTTTACCTTATGAAATGGCCACATCCACCTGCATAATTAAAAAATTAAGCATTTAAAAAAACAAAATTTCAACAAAACCATATCACATAACTCCCTCATGTAAGGGTTATCCAGTGGAGCCCACTTAACTGGATCTCTCTAAACTGAATAACCCTGCAAAATGAATATGACCCCCTGCCCCCAAATACAAAACCATTTACCATATGTTCAGTACAAATTTGACCTGTTAATTACATGTAGGGTACAGAGTAAACTCTTATTAACTGAATAAAAGGTTTTTTAATGTGTTGAAAAATTACCTGGATAATCACTGAATTCCCCTCAGACCTATTTGATCTCAAACTAGATATAACAGAATAAATGCTCAATTTATCTCCAGAAAACAGAAAAATGACCAAATCCATTAACCCTTTACATAATGTAACAGCTCAAACTGGCAGAGTTGTTCACAATAACCTCCAATCAATTTTCATGATTTTTTTCATCTTTTGTCTCAAAAATGTAGATTATTACCCATCACTGGAACGAGCTCATTCCAATGAGGTGGCATAAGTTATGTTTTTGATGCAAAAATTCGAAAAAATGAGTTATTCAAGTAGTTTATTTGCAAGTGTCGTCTGCTTTTTGCATTAGGTAAAGGGTTAATTGAATACTCATGTTAATTGAATAATTTTCACTTGCAAAGTGGCTATTCAATTAACAGGGAGTGAGATGGCTTAGTAGTTAGAGCACTGGACTTCAAACAGAATGGGCCATAGTTTGACTCTAACCAGCAGTCACTGCAGTGAGACCATGGGAAACAAACTTAATCCCATTTCCTCATGTGGGGGTATACTGAGTGGTAAGGCCTTCTACACATCGATGGGGCATAGCCTTCAACCAATGCTAACCCTGCTTATGCGGAGTAAGTTTGTTGTGGAGTCTTGCAGCTGCTTGCCACTGCTTGATGGTTCACTACAGCTTTCTCCACCCGTGAAACTATCCAACATGAGGTAACCCTGGCTGTCTAAATCACCGTTAAACACCAATAAATAAATTTTCAATTAACAGAATTTTCACTGAATTTAGTCATTATATAAAAAAAAAATTTATGTACATCCCACATTCTTGAATAGACCATGTCTAGGTTTTATTGCACTTTTCATCTACAAACCTGTAATAGACAAAATGCACTCCAGGTGGTATCATCTTCAAACCTTTAAAGTTTGGCCCAGTGTTCCATGAATTATAATCAATTCCAAATTCTGTATCCTCAGGCATGTCCAACACAATCAATGTAGCACCCTCATGAAATAGTACTTTGGCTGTTTGTTGATCCATTTCTTGAAGACAATCTGTGATATTATCACTGTGGTATAATTACAGTCACTGGTATTATTACAGACAATCAGTGGTATTGTTCATTCTGAAATGATCAAGGCATAATTAACACTCTGCAATAACTTGACATTTAATTAAATGGCGATAATTTAAAAAACTGATTAAGCTATCTTTCTTGGAGGGAACTGGACTATTGGCCTGTATGAACTCTCATTACTTAGTCTATCAGGCAAAGTTGTGTTCTCAATGTCACATTTTCTCCCTTATTGACTCGTCCACCGGACGAGTCAATAAGCGAGAAAATGTGGCACTGAGCACACATATAGATTAGATGAAATTTATTGATTGGCTTGGCAAATGATTCCCTAGAACTCAGAATGATTAAAATAAAGTTAGGCTGAACCCAGTGGAGATACTTACATACAGGGCATTTTTATGGTGAGTGGTGTCATACAAACTATTGTGTAGCCTGAATTGTTGTTATACCCCCCACCCAACATCGAGTTGTGGGGGGAGTATACTGGAATCATGTCCGTCTCTCTGTCTGTATGTCTGTCTGTAGACATTATTTTGTCTGCAAATTTTCTGAGACGCTTATGAACCTTTGTCCCCGAAACTTTGTGTGAATGTTCCACACGAGAACCTGTGCACCTGCGATTATAGTTCCAGTCGGACTATTTTTGCCAGAGTTATGCCCCTTTTTGACTTGTCTTAGAATGCTAGAATTTTGTCTGGAAATTTTCTCAGATGTTTATGGATCGATTCCTTTGAAATTTGGTATGGATGTTTACTGACATGGAAACCTATGCACCTGCGATTAAAGTTTCGATCAGACTTTTTTTTGCCAGAATTATGCCCTTTTTTATCTTAGAATGTCTGAATTTTGTCAGAGATTTTCTCAAATGTTTATGGGTCGATTCCTTTGAAACTTGATATATATGTTCACTACTATGGGAACCTGTGCACCTGTAATTTTAGTTTCGATGGGCCTTTTTTGCCAGAGTTATGCTGCTTTTTGTCTTAGAATAATCATTGCAGTTGGGGGGGGGGGGGGGGGGGGGTATTGACAGGTCCATCTGGGACAGTCACACCTCTAGTTACTATTTGTTTTTCCACATAGGAAAACTGAATTGAAATCAGGGTTTTTTTTGCTGAAACTGAAAATCAGAACTGCCCAGCTCTAGGTTATCATGCACAAACCAGGGACCAGCCTAGGGGGAAATTTTAGGGAGACTTCATGTCTCCCTCCAGAAAAAGTAGGGAGACTGCAGAGTCATGTAGGGAGACTTAAAAGGCAAGTGGGGAAAATTAAGAATATTCATGTGCCACCTCCGCCGCCCTTTCATATTTTCAATTTGTGGTCCTCCATTAATGTCCCAATAATCCAGGTCCAGTTGTCTATGAGGCATCTATGCCAGGTTAAAAAATCACAAAGTAATTATTGACTGAAAATCCCCCACTGCTACCCTCTCCTTCATGACCCCCTCCCCTCTTCTTCATGCCAATCCCCTAGCACCCTCCTGTGGTTGCCTTTCACCAAAGTCTACTAAGCTAATAATTTCCTAAGTCTGAAAGTGTGAACAGGACCAGATGTAAGAAGGTTGCTTGGGAGGTACTTTGTTACTTAATAAACAAAATACATTCTGGGGTGAGTATTTTGTAAAAGAAATGTCATTCCGCATCATTTTTATGGCATTCTGGTGTCATTCCGCGTCATTTCGTGTCAGTCCGTTGTTTAGGAGGACCCTTTTTCAAGATCGTCCACATGCACTCTTGTGTCCTGTACAAAGCTTTTCTTGTCATCACTAAAGCTTTTTTTCATGTGTTTCAATTCCATTCGTGTTTTTGTGGGAAGAAACGGCCCAACAGTTAACAGTCGTTAGCAAAACAAAATAAAAATACTGTGTTATAAAATATATCCGTTGTGTATACATTTTCGGCATCCTGAGCGACGTAACCTACTCTCAAACTGAGTTATTTTGTTGAGTCGCGTAAGTCACCTATTTTCGTTTCGACATTTGAAGCTCCGACTGAAACGCAACAAAATAGAAATAAAAAAATCCGCCAAAAGAGACAATGGACAATTGATTGTTGTGTGATTTCATTAAATGGACGTTTATTTGACAAATTAAAATGCCCATTTATCACACTCGAGCACATTCGATTTTTGAAAATAATCGTTTTCATGCAAAGCTCGCATCACTCAGCTCACCCTTTCCTCATTTTGGCCAATTTTTAGAGGGCGACTTGTAATCGCCCCGACTATTTTTCTAGGCGACTTTGGGCTTAGAAGGGCGACATAATCGCCCTAGTCGCCCTCACGGCTGGTCCCTGGCACAAACACTCTGGCACGAGGTGACCCCTAGCGGTAAAAAGTGTTGTTAAACTCCAATAAATAAATAAATGCACAAATACAATAAAACTGTTTGTTCAGGTTTTGCTGGGTCTTGCGGTTCAATTTTCCAGTTTGCCACAAAAACCAGAACCGAACCAGAAAACCGAAACATGTCCCAGCTCTAATGATAACTACTTTTTATCAGTGATCAATTTATTAATTAATGTTACTGACATCACGAAAAATAAGACTTAAATCATCATTTTTGTCTTTGGGCATTTATTAATTAGCTTAGGTAATGCAAGCTACTGATCTAATTACCTGTGTCCTTTCACAAGTGTAAATTTCACTCAAATTAATTATAATACACAACATCCAGGGTACTGAATGTATACTGCAAGAGAAACATGGATAGGAATAAATGCTTTGTAGATGTACTTTTTGTTTTCATGTTTTGCATAAATGTATGTAAGAGGAACATGGGGAATCACTGGAATATTTACATAACATGATTTCCTGTGTGACGTCCGAAAATTTTTATAAAGCAGACTGTCATCTAAGGAATGATGTAGGGTGAATTTGGCATAAACCAGGGTAGCATCACTAAATTACCCTTTGTCAACCTCAATCTGAATCAAGGTGTCAGGCCTAAAGAGAAAGAAGAACACAGAGGATAAATTGGCCCACTGTATGGGACAGTATAAGCAAATTCACCCTCTGGGGACTCATTGCTTATTTCCAGACTTGCTTATATGTGAAGATACTTACATGTTTGCCATTAATTTGTGTTACCCAACACTAGCACAAACTGATGACCTAATTCCTTCTATGTACTAACTAGTACATTGTATCAGTAACTTTCCATGGTAGACAATCTTTAATCATATTGGGATACTATTTTAATTATCATAATTGATTCTTGAAATGAAAAAAAAAATGAGAATCAACTTTACTTCTGACTGAATTTTCATTTGACTCGTGTCAGAGATTCTGCAAGTGTCCTTAAAGCCTGGAAAATTCCACTTAGTTTTTACTCCCTCATATTATTTATTTATTTATTTATTTATTTATTTATTTATTTATTTATTGGTATTTAAGGTCACATACTTATGCACAAATGGCTAATCATGACTGTGACAGTTTTACGGGTGGAGGAAGCTGGAGTACTCGGAGAAAACCACCGAGCAACGACGAGCAGCAACCAGCTCCCCAACATCATAACTCTGCACTGCAGCACAGGCAGGGTTAGATTGGTTGAAGACATGCTCACCATCGACGTGCAGTACACCTTGGTACACAGCGTCATTGTGCCCCCATGTGGACAATGGTGAAGTGCCTTGCCCAAGGACACAGCGTGGGAGTCCGAATCGATCGCTCAGATGGTCACTCATCCAAGGATTAACCAGACTCAATGTTGCTTAACTGGTGATCTAACGAGAACCGGTTACCGCAACACCACCGTGCCCCCCCCCTCCCTCCCCCCTTCATATTAAGGTACAATTAGACTTTGCAGGGGTGTAGAGTGACGTATTGGCTGCCTATACAGGCAGACAAGACTTCATTAGTTGCCACTGCCAAGGCAGGCATGCAGAATTTACTAAATGCTCATTCTGTTTTGCTAGGACAAAATCATTGAAATCAGGTTCCCACAAATACTTTTAGCATTTCATTTTTCATCAAGGCTCACTAAAAACATGCAACAAGTTTTCTGCCAAGACTAAAATTGTATTATTTATCATCAATGAAACACTTATTCTATTTGTAACAGTAACAATGGTGCACTCATTTTGACAATCACAGTCTTGAAAATCACAGTCGATTCTGATTGTTAAGCATGGGTGTTGCCAACCATTTGTGATTATTAATTACTAAATTCGAATGCATACAACTTCAGCATGTTTTAAAACAAAACAATGTGAAGCAGTACAGATGCAAAACTCTATTATTATAAACAATAACAAAATCACTTTTTATCAATGAAACTGATAATGGGAGGAAAATTTCTTTGCTAAAATGTTAGATATGTTCTTCTAATTTCACGTGTTTTAATGCTTTATTTATACTTAAGGTTTACAGACACTTCGTTCCAATCAATTCAATATCATTACCTTCCTAAATGGGACATTTTGAACTTGGATGATTTGCCCCTTCTGAATCAAACTGCATGAAGAAATTTTATTTATTCAACTTAAAAGTAAAAAACAAAATAATTACTTCATTGTCCTTCATTTATGATTGTTTCTTTACCTTTTTCAATTTTCACTTGCAAGTGAAGTTGTACACACTTATGTGGATCATTGCCTTAGTTCATCTGTCATAATTATATTGAATGTTCAAGGGCACAAAATACACAAATGAAAACACATAATTTGTTTCACTTTTCTGTTTCATCAAAATGTATTCACCCACTCATCTATAGCAACCCACTTCATATTGTAGGTCCTTCTTAAATAACTGCAAGTCTTAACCCTTTACCCAACGAATTGGCCACATCCGCCTACATAATATGCAAATTCAGCAGCTGAAAAAATATTTTTCCAAAGATTTCGTCAAAACCATAGCATGTGGCCCCCCTCTTTGGAACGAGATCATTCCAATGAGGAGTCACATGATATGTTTTTGTCAAAATTTTGGAAAAAATTTAAAATGAAAGTGTCAATGACACTGTAGCTCAACTTGTGTAAGACATGTACATGTATAGTATGTGACACAGCAATGGCACACACATCAGTAATGACCAGTTAACAAAGGTACATATAAAGTATTGTAACGGTCTGTACATAAATGCTGACTGTAGCCTGTAACAAATGTATTGGTAAAGTATTGTAAAGGTGGGTGACTGTTAGATGCTAACCTAGAAAAGAAATCTTCAGGTTACAAAAAACTGATTGTACCTAATTTTGGTACAAAATGGACACTGACAGCCATCTTAAATTTTGGACCTCACCCAGAAACACTCGTTCTCATCCCAAGGTGATAACAAACGTACCCAAGAAGTTTCATGAAGATCGGTTCATAAATACAGCCCCCAGCCCGAGCCGTATTGACATGTGTACCTACTGTGTGTAAGTAGCACTGAAAAAATCAAAGTCCATCTAATTTGCATAATGTCTGCACGAGAAAAAAAACTTGTATTATATGTGATGTATTCTATGTTACTAAACATTCAGACAAAAATTTATTCCAATCAGAACTTTCATACAGAAGTTCTGTACAAAAAACTGATTGCACTAACTTAGGTACAAAACGTATTCATGCGGCTGTGTGTAGGCAGCATATTTGTTCGTGGATCAAAATCTTTGCTTTTTCCATATTTCAAGATCGTTTTCAGGAATTATTTCTACATATGATGTTCGGAATGCTACCAAGAATATCAGGAAAGAAAAACTTTGTTTACATTTATTTTGATTTATATGCACTCTTATTATATCTTTTTTCACCTTCAATCTATACAGAGACGCTGAGCATCGCTCACTCCATTGTTTTCAATACAAACAATGTTTTTTTGTTTGTTGGTGGTAAACGTCACATATTTAAGCACCATGGCTAATCATGACACAACATGGAGATGAAGTCAAGTTTAGTCAATCGTTGATCAACATGTTGCCCATTTTAGAGGACTTTCACCCCAAGCATTGGTGACTGGGTCCTATTTTACTAGTAAAGCGGAACTGGTTTACAACAGTAAACAAGTGCTGCTTACTTCCCGGGGTTCCCATGGGGAAATACAAACAATAGCTGCTTTGTCTGTGCTAGCGTTGTTGCTAAACGACAAGCTTTCCACACAACACACAGAATGACCACTACACTCATCACCCGAAATCACATATTTTCTGGGTTCAAATACAGTTCTGCGGAAATGATTGCATTAAAACCGTCATTCGAGAACTGTGATCTAAAGACTTACAACTCCTTTCTTCTCCTCAGTGATGATGTGATAAATAATATTAAATCTTTTGGCATCTTTCGCAAGAGACGAAATAAGAAATGCGGCAAACGACGACATAAACAATTTAAATCCAAAACTGTAAATGTTCAAAATCTTATCCCTATTAACTTAGTCATGACCGATTCTAAATCTAACGATTTCAAGCTGTGACTAGTGAATGCTCGTTCGATAGTGAACAAAACTGCAAGCTTACTTGACACAATCGACGATAAAAATATTTCAATATCTATGAAATATCTACATTGACTGTCGGTGATATCATTCATTGCCAATGGCAAGATTCTTACACACAATCCCAGAAAGTCACAGCGAGGTGGAGGTGTGGGTGTAATCTGTGATAACACTGTGAAGGTTAAGCATAAGGCATCTCATGCTTGGGTTACATTCGAGTAAAGATCGACTCACACTCAGTCTGCCTCATTGTCATTTATCAACCCCCACAGAGCTCCAAAAACAAATTCACTGTCAACCAGTTCACTAGCGAATTCCAAGACTTCCTAGGAAGCATTACTGCACTGCCAGGAAAATTCATCATTGGAGGGATTTCAATTTCCATATGGAGAAGAAAACTTCCAGTGATTCTTCTAAACTATGTGATCTTATCAATTCAATGAATTTACGCCAACATGTTGGTGGCACTACCCATAAAGATTGCCACACATTAAATCTGCTGATCACCAGAGAATCTGAGGCTGATCTTGTTAAAAATGTATTAATTGTTGATCCTGCAATCTCTGGCCATTTTATGATTATCATCGATTTGGCACTTCCTCGTCCCTCCCCTGTCCGGAAGAAAGTCACATACCGCAAGTACCAAAGTATTGACCTTGCTAAGTTTGCGGATGCTACTGCTTCGTCTCCCGTCGCTAAAATTAACAAGATGCAAACTGTTGACAGCATTGAATACATCCTCACTGGCTCACTTCAAGAAGTTATTGACCAGTTTGCGCCTAAGCAAACACACACTTTTAGCGTACGCCCTTGCTCACAGTGGTTCAGTGATGAGATTAGGCATGCAAAAGATTTACGATGCAAACTAGAGCATCAGTGGTGGCAAACGAAACTATGTGTTCAGAGAGAGATGTTTGTCAACAAGCGAAATGTTAACAAACTGGTCAAATCCGCAAAACAGATATACTTTTCAGACTTATTGTCAGCTAATGTTAATTCCCCTGATGCGCTGTCTGTCGTTCTTGAGAAGCTTCTGTATCGTCAAAAGACAACCGTACTCCCAGAGCATTCGTCATCCAAAGACCTTGTGAATAGATTTTCTTGTTTCTTTTCTAAAAAAACTGAGACTATCAGAGCTTTGCTTGATACAAGTTCACAATCCGATCTTTGACAGATGGCCGACATGCCATGCACCTGCGTTAAAGCTGTTGCACAGTTGTCCCCATTCAAACCTTTGGCTACAAGAGGTTATCCAGAGGTTAATATCCAAAGCACCATCTAAGCAATGCATTCTAGATATCATTCCAACTTGGTTGTTAAAAGCATCTCTTTCGGAGTTAACTACACCGATCTTGAAATTGGTCGATGCCTCCCTCCACTCTGGCATCTTTCTGACAAGCATGAAACACGCTTTAGTAAAACCTGTTCTCAAAAAGCGAATACTTGACCAGAGGTTCTGAAAAACTACCGACCGGTCTCTATTCTTCCATTCCTATCAAAGATTATTGAGCGTGCGGTGGCTTCTCAGCTGAATTCTCATTTGGCAGCCCACGGCCTAGCCGAAGTTAACCAATCTGCATACAGATCTAATTACAGTACAGAAATGGCGCTTCTAAGGGTCCAAAATGATATCCTCCTATCCACGGACAGGCACAACCTAACATATCTTGTTTTGTTGGATTTAAGCGCCGTTTTTGACACCATTGATGATAACATACTTATTGAAAGACTAGCAGTGAGAATAGGCCTTACTGACCGAGCACTTAATTGGTTTCCGTTGTACCTTAATAGTCGCACACAGAGTGTCCTTATTGGCAGTGAGGCATCAAACAAGGTCACACTACGTTTTGGCATCCCTCAAGGATCGGTGTGGGTCCCCTACTGTACACTGTCTATGTCATACCTCTCGGTGACATTATCCGAAGCCATGGCCTTGACTTTCATTTTTACGCAGATGACACACAACTGTATATTAGTTTTACTCACGTCTTTGAGCCTGAAGCATGCAGTA
Organism: Pictodentalium vernedei; assembly: GCA_031216915.1. Lineage (NCBI taxonomy): Eukaryota > Metazoa > Mollusca > Scaphopoda > Dentaliida > Dentaliidae > Pictodentalium > Pictodentalium vernedei. The sequence goes on along the minus strand of CM062296.1, from coordinate 508,651,996 downwards.
AGATTGAACTTTGTATTTCAGACATCAAGGCATGGATGACTAAAAACTTTCTTAAATTGAACGATGACAGAACAGAAGTAATATATATAGGTCTACCTCATCAACTTTAAAAAATATCCAAACTGTCCCTCAATATTGGAAGTTCTGTGATAAAACTCAGTAGCTGTGTTCGAAACTTAGGTTATTTCATGGATGAAAATTTGGCCTCTGATGAACATATCAAACATGTCTCTCGCAGTGCATTTTTTCATCTTAGAAATATTAGCAAAATTTGATCCTTCATTGATACGCAGACGTCACAAAAGCTTGTCCACGCCTTTGTTACCAGTCGCCTCGACTACTGCAACTCTCTTCTGATTGGCTCTAAAACATCTATTCTTGAAAAGCTACAACACATCCAAAATTATGCTGCATGGGTCATAACTAGAACTCAAAAGTACTGCCATATAACACCAGTACTCTCTGAGTTCCACTGGCTACCCGTTAAGCAAAGAATTCAATTTAAAATTGTCCTTTTGGTGTTTAAAATCTCAGGATCTGCACCATCCTACCTGTCCGATCTGCTTACCATCCACAAACCACCAAGGTCTCTTAGGTCATCAGGTCAACTCAATCTGGTTCAGCCCGTATCTAAATTTACTAGTGCTGGTGATAGGGCATTTGCGGTTGCTGGCCCAAGGCTTTGGAATTCTCTTCCAATCGACATAAAAAAATAGTAAATCACTTGAATCATTCAAGTCTGGTACTAAAACCAACCTTTTTCGAAAGGTATTTCCTTCAGTGGTCTTTTAATTTTGGTCATAAACTGACATTACCAGGTGCGTGGGTGTGACTGAGTCAGTGAGGATTGCCTCGTTACTCGTCAAGTTACTCTCACATACTTGTTTTGGTAAAGTTGTAGTTTGTTTTTTGTTTTTTTTATTTTGTTTTAATTCAATGTCCTTTTTCTTTTAGGTCCTGTCACTTATCGCCATGATATAGCCTCAGTTGCTGATGTGGCGTTGGGGACCAATAAATGATAATAGTGATCCATGTATCAATGTATCTGTGAGAGAATGTATGTGTATGTGTGTATATGTATGTATACAAATATTGTATAGCCACTGAGCACCGTGTGTGGATTCTAGGCTTTAAAATTATTATTATTATTATTATTACAAAATGGCTGCTGGTGGCCATCTTGAATTTCAGACCGCACCCCAAAACACTCGTTCTTGTCCCACGGTGATAACAAAGGTACCCAAGAAGTTTTGTAAAGATCGGTTCATAAATACGGCCTCTAGCCCAAGCCGTATTGAATTGTTGATGGACAGACGGACAGGCGGACGACGGGCCATGGCATAACCTCAACTTTGACTACGTCAAAGTTGAGCTAAAAATGAGGTTTAAAATAATAAATTTTGATATTGTCTGCGTTGGGTAAAAGGTTAAACCGGAAATCAGGGGAAGAAAATAATATAAAATAGGTTCCCAGATAGTTCTTGTTGGAATGCAAATATATGTTTCATAGGGTTTCAAGATATCAAATACACAGAATCTGTTATCAGGTTCCTTGAATTTCTGAAATCTGCAAGTCTGCATGGTATTGTAATTACTGTCTGCTAGATCACAAAAGCCTGTATGTTCGACCATGTGTTATACATGTACTCTTGTGTTCCAAATAAAAGTACAGGTGGGAATAGAAGTATGTGGTGGGAAAATTATCAAAATAAATAAAAGTATAGGCCCAAATAATAGTAACGAGTGGGAATCCAGTGGGAGCATGAGATGGAGGGGGGGGGGGGGGAGATAGTAATGCTTGTTAATTTTATCTAAAGACCAATTTTCTGTTGATGAATTCCAAATTACATGTTTGCAATGATTGAATTTGATACATGTACAACAGCAATTTGAGAAATGGAATCTGAAAATTTAAATTTAATATTCAGGATTTGGAAAATGATTTAACATTTTTTTCAATGGGGTTTAGTGACACATTCAACAACCAGGGCCACCTCATGTCGGTAGTTTTATGGGGCAAGGAATCTGGAATACCTTGAGAAAACCACGAGCAGGGGCGAGCAACTATCAAACTCCTCAATGCACTAACTCTGCATAAGCAGGGTTAGCATTGGTTGCAGGCAAGTGCACCATTGACAAGCAGTACGCCTTAGTACATGGAGCCTGCATGCCCCCACGTGGGTAATCAATAAATGCTTGCCCAAGGACACAATGCAGTTCAGTTTGAAGTTTGGTGCTCTTACCACTCTGGGTCAGAGACACTGCACTCACTGAAAAAGGATTGGCAATGTCCATTTGAATTGGATTATTTCATGGACTTTGTGAGATTAGCCATCTTGGATGAAGGGGATTCTAAACCTCCACTTCAATTCATACACTGAATCAATGGTAACTATTTAGGAATGGCAAGACATTCCATGATCAGATAGTACATGGAAAGAAGGAATGGCAATGGTAGGGACTGCTGGGAAAAGAGAGTGATTACTCTCACTCGCCATCACTCTCCTGAACCTTTCACTAGCGGAGCAATTACTCACTCGCCTTCATTTATATGTATGGAAATTATGTCTTGAGAATCAAGTTACATTTTCCATTTCAATCACCTAGACCTTACTGCAACATTTGAGCATAGTTTTAGCGTTTCGAATTACATACCCTAGGAGCCTTTTGCCGGAAACGGTCTAAGAAAACACAAAAAGTGGCAACAGTGGCACAACCACTTGGCACCCAAAAAATCTGAAACCTTCGTGCGCATCTACAGACCCTACTGCAACATCTGAGCATGGTTTCAGCATTTCGAATTACATACTCTAGGGGCCTTTAACCGGAAACGGTATAAGAAAACACAAAAGTGGCAATGGTGGCACCTGAGAAATCTGAAACCTTCGTGCGCATCTACAGATCCTACATCAAAATTTGAGCATGGTTTTAGCATTTTGAATTACATACCCTAGAAGCCTTTTGCCAGAAACGGTCTAAGAAAACACAATGAAAGTGTCAATGACACTGTAGCTTAACTTGTGTGTTGTGTTTGATGAAAAGGATAATGTTCAATGTTTATGAAAGGATTATGAAATAAGACAAGAATTGTGATAATTGGGAATATGTTCATTTCTGTTCCCTGTATGCTATGTTTATGATAAAAATAATATGAGGTGTACACTGTACTAAAGAGCTGAGGGGTGGGTTAATATGACCTCATAGTTAATGTATGTGGCCCTCACAGTTAACGTGTTAAAAGTTACCAAGTTACAGTGAAATTATTCCAAAACGAGTCATCCTATAAGATACATTAAAATCCCTTCATAAATATGGTCTGTAGACTGTGCTAAAGGTTTTCGGGCTTCGGGCCCCTGTAGTCGTCAGTTTCCCAATTGCATCCAAAGGGGACGTTCTCATCTAGACATTATATGAAGTCAACCTACCAAGTTACAATGAAATCCCTTAATAAATATGATCTGTAGACTGTGCTAAAGGTTTTTGGGCTTTGGGCTTGGGCAGCCATCATGGTTGAATGATCACAACCAAAAGGGGACATTCTCATCTGGAGTGATCCTACAAAGTTACAATGAAATCCCTTCATAAATATGACCTGTAGACTGTGCTCAAGGTTTTTGGGCTTCAGGCCCCTGAAGCCATCACAGTTGACCAATCACGACCAAAAGGTGATGTCATCATCTAGGCATTATATGGAATCAAACTTATGGGTTACAATGAAGTCCTTCCATAAATATGACCAACAGACTATGCTAAAGGTTTTGGGGTTTTGGGTTCGGGCAGCCATCAAGGCTGAATGATCGCAACCAAAAGGGGACATTCTCATCTGAACATCATCTGGAGTGATCCTATGAAGTTACAATGAAATCCCTTCATAAATATGACCTGTAGACTGTGCTCAAGATTTTCGGGCTTCAGGCACCTGTAGCCATCATAGCTGACCAACCATGACCAAAAGAGGATGTCATCATCTAGGCATTATTTGGAGTCAACCTAACAAGCTACAATGAAATCCTTCCATAAATATGACCTACAGACATGCTAAAGGTTTTTGGGCTCGGGCAGCCATCAAGGCTGAATGATCGTGACCAAAAGGGGACGTTCTCATCTGGACACTATTTGGAGTCATCCTACAAAGCTACAATGAAATCCCTTCATAATTATGACCTGTAGACTGTTCTAAAGGATTTCGGGCTTTGGGCCCCTGAAGTCGTCACAGTTGCCCAATCGTGTCCAAAAGGGGACATTCTCATCTAGACATTATATGAAGTCAACCAACCAAGTTACAATGAAATCCCTTCATAAATATGACCTGTAGACTGTGCTAAAGGTTTTCGGGCTCGAGCAGCCATCATGGTTGAATGATCGCAACAAACGGGGACAATCTCATCTGGGCATCATCTGGAGTGATCCTGCAAAGTTACAATGAAATCCCTTCATAAATATGGCCTGTGTCTACAGGTTTTCGGGCTTCGGGCGTCTCAAGGTTTTCGGGCTTCGGGCGCCTGCAGCCATCACAGTTGACCAATCACGACCAAAAGGGGATGTCATCATCTAGGCATTATATGGAGTCAACCTAACTGGTTACAATGAAATCCTTCTATAAATATAACCTTTTACCTATGCTAATGGTTTTTGGACTCAGGCACCCATCAAGGCTGAATGATCAAGACCAAATGGGATGTTCTCATCTAGACATTATTTGGAGTCATCCTATCAAGTTACAATGAAATCCCCTCATAAATATGACCTGTAGACTGTGCTAAAGGTTTTCGGGCTTCAGGCACCTTTAGCCGTCAAAGTTGCCCAATCATGTCCAAAAGGGGACATTCTCATCTAGATATTATATGAAGTCAACCTACCAAGTTACAATGAAATCTCTTCATAAATATGACCTGTAGACTGTGCTTAAGGTTTTCGTGCTTCGGGCACTTGTAGCCATCACAGCTGACCAATCACGACCAAAAGGCGGTTGTCATCATCTAGGCATTATATGGAGTCAACCTAATAGGTTACAATGAAATCCTTCCATAAATATGACCTTTTACCTATGCTAAAGGATTTTGGGCTCGGGCACCCACAAGGCTGAATGATCGTGATCAAAATGGGACGTTCTCATCTAGACACTATTTGGAGTCATCCTACAAAGTTACAATGAAATCCCCTCATAAATATGACCTGTAGATTGTGCTAAAGGTTTTCAGGCTTCGGGCACCTTTAGCCATCACAGTTGCCCAATCATGTCCAAAAGGGGACGTTCTCATCTAGACATTATATGAAGTTAACCTACCAAGTTACAATGAAATCCCTTCATAAATATGACCTGTAGACTGTGCTAAAGATTTTCGGGCTTCAGGCTCGGGCAGCCATCATGGCTAAATGATCGCAACCATAGGAGACAATCTCATCTGGGCATCATCTGGAGTGATCCTAAGAAGTTACAATGAAATCCCTTCATAAATATGACCTGTAGACTGTGCTCAAGGTTTTCAGGCTTCGGGCACTTGTAGCCATCACAACTGACCAATCACGACCAAAAGGGGAAGTCATCATCTAGGCATTATATGGAGTCAACCTAACAGGTTACAATGAAATCTTTCCATAAATATGACCTTTTGCCTATGCTAAAGGTTTTTGGGCTCCAGCACACATCAAGGCTGCATGATCGCGATCAAAATGGGATGTTCTCATCTAGACATTATTTGGAGTCATCCTACCAAGTTACAATGAAATCCCTTCATAAATATGACCTCTAGACTGTGCTAAAGGTTTTCGGGCTTCGGGCCCTTGTAGCCATCACAGTTGACCAATCACTTCCGAAAGGGGACTTTCTCATCTAGACATTGTATGAAGTCAACCCACCAAGTTACAATGAAATTCCTCAATAAATATGACCTGTAGACTGTGATAAAGGTTTTCAGGTTTTGGGCTCAGGCAGTCGTCACGGTTGGCAGATCATGCCCAAATGGGGAAATTCTCATCTAGACATCATAAGGAGCCATCCTACCAAGTTACAATGAAATTCCTCCACATTAAACATGACCTGCAGACTGTGCTAAAAGTTTTTGGGTTTCGGGCTTGGGCAGCCATCACGGTTGATAGCTCATGCCCAAAAGGGGACGTTCTCATCTAGGCATTATACAGAGGCATCCTACCAAGTTACAATGAAATCCCTTCATAAATACGACCTGTAGACTGTGCTAATGGTTTTTTTGGGTTTTGGGCTCGGGCAGCCATACCGGTTGCCCGATAGCGACCAAAAGGGGATGTTCTCATCTAGACATGACCCCAAACCTGCATATGAAATTTCGAGACGATCAGACAAGAACTGCGGGGTGTAGCCCGTACAAAAGGAAAATGTGAACAGACGTCACAGACTAACAGACTTCTGCATGCGTGATGACAATAGCTTATCTTGACAATGTCAAGTTAAGCTAAAAATGGCAATGGTGGCACAGCCACGTGGCACCCAAAAAATCCGAAACCTTCATGCGCATCTACAGACCCTACTGCAACATCTGAGCATGGTTTTAGCATTTCGAATTACATACCCTAGGAGCCTTTCGCCGGAAATGGTCTAAGAAAACACGAAAATGGCAACGGTGGCACCCAAAAAATCTGAAACCTTCGTGCGCATCTACAGACCTTACTGCAACATCTGAGCATGGTTTCAGCATTTCGAATTACATACTCTGGGGACCTTTCGCCGGAAACGGTATAAGAAAACACGAAAGTGGCAACGTGGCACAGCCACGTGGCACCTGAAAAATCCAAAACCTTCGTGCACATCTACAGACCCTACTGCAACATTTGAGCATGGTTATAGCATTTCGAATTACATACCCTAGGAGCCTTTTGCCAGAAACGGTCTAAGAAAACACGAAAGTGGCAACGGTGGAACAGCCACGTGGCACTCGAAAAATCCGAAACCTTCATGCCGATCTGCAGACCCTACTGCAACATTTGAGCATGCTTTTAGCATTTCGAATTACATACCCTAGGAGCCTTTTGCCGGAAACAGTCTAAGAAAACACAAAAGTGGCAATGGTGGCACAGCCACGTGGCAGCTGAAAAAATCTGAAACCTTTGTGCTCATCTACAGACCCCACCGCAACATTTGAGCTTGGTTTTAGCATTTCGAATTAACATACCCTAGGAGCCTTTCGGCGGAAAGGTCTAAGAAAACACGAAAGTGGCAACGAGGCACAGCCACATGGCACCTGAAAAATCTGAAACCTTCGTGCACATCTACAGATCATTTAGCAACACCCTAGTGCAGTTATAGAACTCTGAATTACATAGGTTGGGATTATTAAAAAAAAAGTGAAAAATTAGCGCATTTTCAAAGTGGCTCCACAGAAGCCACCTAGTGGCGCAAAACTTTAAAAGTGGTATTTTTGGATTGCACCGACCCTATTGAACAACTGTAGAAAGTCACATTGTTTCGAATTACAAAACCAGACGTACGGAAGTACAGACGTACAGACAGAGATCATGACAATATCCCTGCATTTTTTAAAATACGGGGATAAAAAATGTCCCCAGTGTAATGATAAAAATATTGATATAAATGGAATCAACTTGGGGATCAGGCTCCATTGACATCCATAAACTGCATTTGTATGATTTTGTTCAGAAAATAGAAATTAATGTATGCAAAGTCTTTGTAAACTTATATTCGCATATCTTTTAGCTGTTTGTGAGTGTCATATAAGGCACAGGATCAAAGCTTTCAATCCCAGTGGTAATAATAGTAATAACATGACATTGTCGGGCCTTGTGGTTTATTAATGGCCCAACAGGTCTTTTATAAGCTGTCAGGCCGTTATTCACACCTGTTGGGCCATTAATAAACCACAATGCCCTCCAAAGTCATGTTATTGTTATATTATATATTCTTTTCAAGGTAACGACAGCTCAAATTTCGACCCTGTACTGTTATTCCACGCTAATATACCATTATTTGAATCACAAGAGTAGTATTGGGGGTAGTTCAGGGATCTGAACGTAGCAGCTACGCAACTACATTGTATGTTCAGATTCCCATCCAAAACAGATGGGAACTTTGGCCATGAAAATAAATATTTATTGATCAAATGCCTCTCTTACCTACTGTCATTGATAGACCAACTACTTATTCACATTATGACAGTTTCTTTTGGACTGAATCAAATTTTGTTTCTTCGTGAGCTGAAAAGTATGACTGTCTTTTGTGTTAAAAAAAATTGCCATTACTGTTTACAATTGGAATCATGTGATAAAAAAATGCACTGGAATGTCCATAGACAAATACTGATGCCATTCGTCTCTCCGCAACAGTGCAGCCGAAAAGCATCTGTGAGATCGATATGCATGGTCAGGGGCCTCATTACAAAATGTGTCTGAAAACGTAAACACATATGGTGTCTTTATGAAGTTTGGTAACTTTGGTGCTGTTACTCTGTATCAAACTCACTCATGTCATAAAATGAACCCCATTCAGGCTAATCTAAGTTGCACACAAGTAAATAAATATATTGGCTCCAGATGGCAGTCGGTATATGGTCATACTATTGACATATAATTCGAATTTTCGCTTCCAAAGTTCCCATCAATTCTGAATGAAGAAATTCCCGATAATTTGAATGGATGGAATCTGAATGTAGTGAGATAGCATGGCTTACATTTCACCTAAATTTGGGAGAATCTATTCGGAGTCTCGCAAAAATGGTTGTCCCAAGATCCTATGAAGCCACCATGATTGAACTCCTGTAGTATACTGATAGCACATATCAACCCTTTACCCAACACAGCTTTGTAATTTTTAAAACATAAACTGAATTTGATAATACTTTAAAAAACAAACAACATTTACCAACAAGAGGCCCCCCAAGGGGTCTTAATCGCTCACCTGCAAAGTGGTTCAAAGATGTATTTTGGGGGGTCACATTCAGTTAGTCATAGTTCATCAACAGTACAGAGGAATGAAGTAATGAAATTATTCATAACTCTAGTGTCCATGTCAGATGATTATTATCATAGGTATTCCTGACTACTTCTAATTCTATCATATGTAGACAAGCACTGCCAAGCTTCCAAGGTTTGTTGTGTCACTGCACAAGGGTTGTTCTGTCAATTCAACCCCCCCCCCCCCTCCCCTCGAGAAGTTATATACCAAATAAGAAAGCAGTCAGACTAGTGGATCTGAGGAAGATTCTAATACATGTAGATGGTTCAGAAGCAGCAGATTTTTAAAGAAATTTCCTCAAATTGTACTAGGTTAAAATTCAGGCTCCCATTGGGAGACCCAATATTAACTCAGGGACTCGATTTGCACAAACTTGAATCTGCCCCCTCCGATGTTGTATACCAAATATGAAAGGATTCTGACTGGTGGTTCTGAAGAGGATTTTTAAAGAAATTCCCTCATATTCCACTAGGTTAAAATTTTGGCTCCCATAGGGAGCCCAAATATTAACCCAGGGACTCGATTTGAACAAAATTGAATCTGACCCCCTGGAGATGTATACCAAATATGAAAAGATTCTGACTGGTAGATCCAAAGAAGATTTTTAAAGAAATTTCCTCATATTGCCCTAAGCTAAAATTCTGGAGCCCAAATATTAACCCAGGGACCCAATTTACACAAATTTGAATCTGACCCACCTAGAGATGGTGTATACCAAACCTGAAAGCATTCTGTCTGGTGGATCTGAAGAAGATTTTTAGAGAAATATTAAAATTACCCCCCCCCCCCCCCCCCCCCCCCCTCCCCGATGTTATATAAGAATATCAAAAGATTCTAATTGTTGGTTCATTTTTAAAATTCCCTCATATTGCACAAGTTAAACTTTGGGCTCCAAAAGTAGGGGATATTTGATAAAAGTGAGATATATGAAGAAATATATTTATATTTTCATCAAAAAGACAGTTGAGGCATTGCACTGTGACATCTGGTGAATGATTTCAGCAATAGCTGGGTGTCTGACAAGCACACATTCCACGCACTGAGCTGTAGAAGACATGGACGGTCAGTCAGAGAATTTAACACAAGTGTGGATTCGACGTGGCATACTCCTCACCAAACGTGCAATATCAGCTTGACTGATGTTATTCCATTCTTCCTGCAGTGCCGCGTCGAGTTCGTGGACATTGGTAGGGGGCTGCCGGCGTTGCCGTAGGTGCCTGCCAAGCATATCCCAGACGTGCTAGATTGGTGAAACGTCTGGATTCAGTGCTGGCCAAGGCAGTGTAGTGATGTTCTGCTCCTGGCGGAACTCTAGTGACACAGGCCCTGTGCACTCTTGCAATGTCACCTTGGAAAATGAATTGACGACATGACATCGCGCAAATAGCACCACATGAGCTGCTAACATGTTGTCATGGTAGTACTGCCCTGTGACACGCCCTTGGATGACATGTAATGGTCTTCTGCTTGTCGTGGTTATGCCTACCCACACCATAACTGATCCACCACCCGAATGATTGTGCTGCCTTCTGGTTACGCCATGGTATCATTCGTTCCGCCACCACCACACTCTGTTTTGCCTGTCGAGGATGTCAAGAGTGAACCTCAATTCATCAGAAAACATGACATTGCTCCACCGACGATTGTCCCAGCGCTGTCATGCTCCACACCAATTATGCCTTGCTGCGATGTGAAGTTTAGTCAAACATGGAATTATTCGAGGTCGTCGAGCGTACAAATTCCAGATGTGTAGGGGATTTCGGATAGTCTGACCACTGACTCGGTGCAGCTGCTGTCCAATTTCTGAGGCACTTTGATGGTGGTTACGTAATGCTGTGGTTCGGATGAAACGATCCTGGTTAGCAGTTGTTTGCTGAACTACATGTAGTATTGGGATCAGACTTCTACTTGTGGCTGAATTTTCCTTAATTGTTTGGGGCAGACTTCTCCTTGGGGGCCAAGCTTGCCTATAGTTTTGGGGGCAAACGGTCTAAGAAAGTCAAGTTCTCCTAAATTGTTTGGACTGATATCTCCAAAGCCAAAACTTGGGAAAAGGCCAACTTCTCCTGCACCTAGTCCAAACATGGTCTGAAAGTCCATATTTTTTTAAAGGATATACCAAACCAAAAATTAAAATATGTGGAAGCATTTCCTATTTACCTTTTACTTTTCCGTACAAAGCAGTAGTCAAAAACATGGAAAGTGTGTTAGGTTTATGGACAACAAGCAAGTGGATAGAACACTGACTGTGAGAATATAATGAATTTCATGGTCAGATTCACAAAATTGCCGTGAATGGTGAAAATTCAGAAAGTAACGCAGAGAGCTAAATTAAAACAAGAGACCCCAGGGGGCCTGAGGGTGCTCACCTGACATGGTAGCATAAATATCAATCCAGGGAATTGATTTCAACAAGTTGCATCTGCCCCTCCTAAGAAAAGCTTATACCAAATATCCAAAGATTCTGACCAGTGGATCCAAAAAAAAAGATGTTTAAAGAATATTTCTCATATTGAACTAAGTAATAATTCGGGCTCCCACATGGAGTCCAAATAAATATGAACCCAGGGACTTGGCTTGAACAAACTTGAATCTCACCTCCAGTGGGATGCTGTATACCAAATATCCAAAGATTCTGACTGGTGAATTTGAAGAAGATTTTTGAAGAATATTCCTCATATTAAACTAAGTTATAATTCAGGCTCCCACAGGGAGCCCAATTATCAATCCAGCGACTTGGCTTGAACAAACTTCAATCTTACTCCCCGAAGGATGCTGCATACCAAATATCAAAGCATTCTGACTGCTGGACCTGAAGAAGAAGATTTTTAAAGAAAATTCCTCATTTTGAACTAAGTTTTAATTCGGGCTCCCGCATTGAGCCCAAATATGAACCCAGGGACTTGGCTTGAACAAACTTGAATCTCCCCCCCCCCCCCCCCCCCCCCCCAAGGATGCTGCATGCCAAATATCAAAACATTCCGACTGCTGAATCTGAAGAAGATTTTTAAAGAAAAGTTCCTCATATTGCACTAAGTTATAATACGGGCTCCCTCAGTGAGCCCAAATATGAACCCAGGGACTTGGCTTCGACAAACTCGAATCTCACATCCCTAAGGATCCTGCATACCAAATATCAAAACATTCCGACTGTTGGATCTGAAGAAGAAGATTTTTAAAGAAAAATTCCTCATATTGAACTAAGTTATAATTCGGGCTCCCTCAGTGAGTCCAAATATGAACCCAGGGACTTGGCTTCAACAAACTTGAATCTCCCCCCTCCCCCTAAGGATTCTGCATACCAAATATCAAAACATTCCGACTGCTGGATCTGAAGAAGAAGATTTTTAAAGAAAATTCCTCATTTTGAACTAAGTTATAATTCGGGCTCCCACAGTGAGCCCAAATATGAACCCAGGGACTTGGCTTCAACAAAATTGAATCTCATTCCCTAAGCATGCTGCATACCAAATATCAAAAGATTCTGATTGGTAGATCTGAAGAAGATTTTTAAAGAATATTCCTCATACTGCACTAATTTAAACATTTGGGCTCCCATAGAGACCCAAATATGAACCCAGGGATTTGGTTTCAATAAACATGTGAAACAATCTTCCAAAGATGTTATATGTGAAATTTGAAAGCTTTTGGAGCAGTGGTTTGGGAGAAAAGTAGTCTTAAATGTTTTTCCCATTACCCACAGTGTTGAAAAATGCTGACTCAGCACTTTTTCAAAAGTCCCCAAAAAGTACCCCATGATAAAACTGATAGCAATTCTTTGGGACCATTCCATTCTGTTGGTCCTAAGGAAGCTTCACACCAAATAAGAATTCTCAGTGCTGTATAGTTTTAGAGATATGGGCGTTTTAAATGTTTTCTATTTTTAGCTCCTGCGATTCCCATGGGGCAACGGGAAAACTTTTGGGGGCATATGTTAAGTACTTATGACCCAATAAGCCCTCATGTCAAATTTGGTTCAAATCTGCCACTCGCTTTGGAAAATAGAAATTTTTGGCAGGGCGAAAATTCTTGCCCCTCCCATAACAAAGGCAAATATAGCTCCTTGAACAAATCAGAGTCTACACCTCAAAAGGAAGCTGCACACCAAATATGAAGTCTCTGCTACTGCTGGTTCACGAGAAGATTTTTTAAGATTTAAGCACACTGTTTGGGTGTGGCCCTACCGAGGGGTGAGGCAACTTGATTTGAACAAAATCAAAATGCGATGTCAAAACAAACTATTATCTCAAATATCAATTAAATTAGTTCAGCGGTTTGGGAGGAGAAGATGCAAACATCCTGAAAGTCAGGCGAGCTAAAGATCTGACCGGCAAATTCATTGCATTTTCAGAGTCAAATTAGTCAGTGTTCTATTCACAGATTAATTTCCGTAAACCTACCATATGACCCACTGCAGACATTGTACACATTCCTTGTTTTTGACGAATGTTTTGAATAATAGTGTGAATACCGTGTTTTTAAATTTAGAATAATGAGTGCCAGTGGTCGGTCTACTAGTACATCATCGGGGAAGTCACATAACAAAGAAAACTCAACATATTCTTCCAAACAGAAAAAAACTGAAGATGTCAACTCTAAACCAATATCTTCATTCTTCAATCAAATTGTGTTGAATGTGAGACTTTATTTTTAATACAGGTTATGTTCCCCTGTATATTGAACCCACCTTCCGATCAAACTGATCATCCATTTTAATATTTTATATTCAGAGCTGCAACCCTGTGTATATATTCCACAAGACAGTTTTAAGAAGATTTATTCAAGGCTTTTACACTGTATAGTGGTGCCTCGCCAAGTAATCGAGGGGATTTTAACCAAGACAAGACAAGACGATAGCTCCGTTAAACAAGAAGGACGCCAACGCCCTATAGCTCACCAACATTCCTCTTTGATAGTAACTTTGGCAAACACAAGAACTGTATCAAACAGGCTCATAACATGCGACAAAGCTTACCTAAACACAACCTCTTAAAAGTAAAACACAGAAACTGACATAAACACGAAGTTAAACATGAAATTCTAAGCTAAACAGAAAACTAAACGCAAATAAAAATGTCAAGAAAAATTTTAAAATGCAGGGTATGAGGGGTTAATCATGGAACAATGATACTGAGGAACATGTATGATGAATATAAGTACCATGGGAAGAGAAGGAGCACAGCAGCTGACCTAAACACTAAGTTAAACATGAAATTCCGAGCCAAACAGAAAACAAAAACGCAACTAAAAATGTCAAGAAAAATGTTTAAAATGCAGGGTTGAGGGGGTTAATCATGGAACAATGATACTGAGGAACATGTATGATGAATATAAGTGCCATGGGAAGTGAAGGAGCACAGCAGCTGACCTAAACACTAAGTTAAACATGAAATTTCGAGCTAAACAGAAAAGTGAACGCAACTAAAAATGTCAAGAAAAATGTTTAATATGCAGGGTATGAAGGGTTAATCATGGAACAATGATACTGAGGAACATGTATGATGAATATAAGTGCCATGGGAAGAGAAGGAGCACAGCAGCTGACCTAAACACTTAGTTAAACATGAAATTCTGAGCTAAACAGAAAACTAAACGCAACTAAAAATGTCAAGAAAAATGTCTAAAATGTAGGGTAAGAGGGGTTAAATCATGGTAAAATGATAATAATCATCATATAGCAGCATTATAAAAGCCATGATATGGAAATAGGGCGATTAAGTGACCTAAACAGAAGCTTTAACATTATTGGACACGTACGATGACGCCGACCAATCGAGCCATGCCATAAGCTCACATAAAGTTGGTGAGCTAAAAAACTGGAGATCCCGTAATTGACAAATCTACTTCTAGTTTTAAACCCAAAAAGACGAGAGAGCCCGGACTAGCCGAATCCACTTCTAAACACCATGAAATTGATAAACACTATCATACAGATCAAAGTGAAACAAATGAATGTTTCAGGCAACGGGATATTCATTCACTTCTGGAACAATTCCCCTCATGTGTGTACTCTAAAGATGGTTTCATATGTAGAATGTGTTCTAACTTTAGTACACCAGCAGACAAGAAACACACCCCCCCCCCCCACCCACCCCACCCCCCAACTTTCTGCTTTTGCGGTATCTGGTTCTGACCTTGAGATCATCCTAAACAGAGACTTGTGGAGCATTGAAATTCAATGAAGCATGCTCTTTGTAGGAAAATGAAAAAACTGCTCTGCATATCCTCAATCAAGGAGGCGTGTCACAAATTTTTTACACCACTCATTTGGACGTTGTGTCTAGAAACCATTGATACAAAACACACATAGAGCTGTGCGGTATTGAAATTTCAGGTTCGGTATCAGTATTTTTCCAGTAAATACCTCAGTTTCGGTAGGGTGTTCGATATATGCACAGAACACTGAAAGTAGTCGCAAACTGGCCCAATTTCCCAACATTCAACCATTAAGCGGTTCAGCGCTGACATCTCATGAACTTGACAAGTTAATTCAACTGTGATAACTGATTATTCTAGCAAGTTATTTAATGAATCCCTCCATTCAGTATGAACCATCACACTGAATCGAGTGATTCATTAAATAACTTGCCAAGATAATCAGTTGGCCTCTATGTCCTTCATACCATGCCGCCCCCCCCCCCCCCCCCCCCCCCACACACACACAAACCACACTCCCAATGAATCTGTAGAAGAAACCTAGCACAGGTTCTTCACCTTCAAAGATTTTCAGTAAGTTTTCACTAGTAGTAACACTCTTGGTCAGTCCTTATCTTTCAAAGTGTCAACAAGATTAATGTCCACTGTCCAGTGAATCCAGTGTCCAATATCCACACGGATTTTCAAGTAAATTGAAGTAGTGCAACTGTAATTAATCTCTCTATGATAATCCCAGTTGTGAAAACATTGTGCAATCATTGCCAACTTTGCAACGTGTCAATGACATGGTGTCATCCACCTTTGGGTTCATACTTGATAAACATGTAAAATAACATTCATCTAGTTTCACTAGTTTCAAGTATAGGGTATTTTGAAGGCTCCGGGTCAAGTCGCCCCCACATATTTTTCCGGGTCAAGTTGCCCCCTGTTTGGGGTGAGTTGACCTGCTTTGGGGGGGGGGGGGGGGGGGGGGGAGTTGACCCCCCCCCCATTTTTTTAAAGAACTTTTTTCTTATAATTTTTAGATTTTTTTTGTAAAAACAGACAAAAAACAGACAGTTAGGGAATATTATTTTATGTACTTACCTTTAAGAATAAGAAAATTAGTGATGAACCGGTTATCAAAACTTGCTAAGAAACGATTACCAATTATTTCTCTGCTTATTGTGCCGGTTTCGATGCTGATTCTGATGGTTGAATTAGGACCAAGAAGAAAATCTGTTAGTGCCTGTCATACTGCAGAATTTCGTTGATAAATCACCAATTACGAAAGCTTAATGCCACATAAGTTCTCAGAGTATGCATGTTTAGTGCTGGGCAATATTAGCCAAAATAATATTTGCATTTTTGGTAGTTGGGGTGTGGGGAAGATCGTTATAAACAAGAAGCCCCAAGGGACCTGAGGGCACTCACCTGACATGGTAGCCTAAATATCAACCCGGAGAAATGTTTTCAACAAGTTGCATCTGCTGCTCCTAACAAAAGCTTATACCAAATATCCAAAGATTCTGACCAGTGGATCTAAAAAAAAATTTTTTAAAGAATATTCCTCATATTGAACTAAGTTATAATTCAGGCTCCCACAGGGAGCCCATATATGAACCCAGGGACTTGGCTTTAACAAACTTGAATCTCACTCCCCCTGAGGATGCTGCACACCAAATATCAAAACATTCCGACTGCTGGATCTGAAGAAGAAGATTTTTAAAGAAAATTCCTCATTTTGAACTAAGTTACAATTCGAGCTCCCACAGTGAGTCCAAATATGAACCTAGGGACATGGCTTGAACAAACTTGAATCTCACCCCCTAAGGATGCTGCATACCAAATATCAAAACATTCCGACTGATGGATCTGACGAAGATATTCAAAGAAAATTCCTCATTTTGAACTAAGTTGTCATTCGGGCTACCACAGTGAGCCCAAATATGAACCCAGGGACTTGGCTTGAACAAACTTGAATCTCACCCCCCTAAGCATGGTTCATACCCAATATCAGAAGATTCTGCCTGCTGGATCTTGAGAAGAAGATTTTCAAAGAAATTTGCCTGAAATGGCCCTATCCTGAGCCCAAATATAAACCCCGGGGGCCGATTTGAACAAACTTGAATCAGATCCACCCCACAATGTTGCATACCAAATATCAAAAGATTCTGCCTGCTCGATCTGGAGAAGAAGATTTTTTAAAGAAATTTGCCTGAAATGCACTGAGTTCGAATTCAGGCTTCTATAGTGAGCCCAAATATGAATCCAGGAGGCCGATTTGAACAAACTTGAATCAGATCCACCCCACAATGTTGCATACCAAATATGAAAAGATTCTGCCTGCTGGATCTGGAGAAGAAGATTTTTTAAGAAATTTGCCTGAAATGCACTAAGTTCGAATTCGAGCTTCTATAATGAGCCCAAATATGAATCTAGGGAGCCGATTTGAACAAATTTGCATCAGATCCATCCCACAATGATTCATACCAAATATCAAAAGATTCTGCCTGCTGGATCTGGAGAAGAATATTTTTTAAGAAATTTGCCTGAAATGCACTAAGTTCAAATTTGGGCTCCTATACTAAGCCCAAATATGAACCCAGGGGGCCGATTTGAACAAACTTGAATCAGATCCACCCCACAATGTTGCATACCAAATATGAAAAGATTCTGCCTGCTGGATCTGGAGAAGAAGATTTTTTAAGAAATTTGCCTGAAATGCACTAAGTTCGAATTCGAGCTTCTATAGTGAGCCCCAATATGAATCTAGGAAGCCGATTTGAACAAACTTGAATCAGATCTACCCCACAATGTTGCATACCAAATATCAAAAGATTCTGCCAGCTGGATCTGGAGAAGAAGATTTTTTAAGAAATTTGCCTGAAATGCACAATCCAGAGGGCCGATTTGAACAAACTTGAATCAGATCCACCCCACAATGTTGCATACCAAATATGAAAAGATTCGGCCTGCTGGATCTGGAGAAGAAGATTTTTGAAGAAATTTGCCCAAAATGCACTAAGTTCGAATTCGAGCTTCTATAGTGAGCCCAAATATGAATCTAGGGAGCTGATTTGAACAAACTTGAATCAGATCCACCCCACAATGTTGCATACCGAATATCAAAAGATTCTGCCTGCTGGATCTGGAGAAGATTTTTTAATAAATTTGCCTGAAATGCACAAAGTTCGAAATCGGGCTCCTATACTGAGCCCAAATATGAACCCAGGGGGCCGATTTGAACAAACTTGAATCAGATCCACCCCACAATGTTGCATACCAAATATCAAAAGATTCTGCCTGCTGGGTCTGGAGAAGAAGATTTTTAAAGAAATTTGCCTGAAATGCACTAAGTTCGAATTCGAGCTTCTATAATGAGCCCAAATATGAACCTAGGGAGCCGATTTGAACAAATTTGCATCAGATCCATCCCACAATGATTCATACCAAATATCAAAAGATTCTGCCTGCTGGATCTGGAGAAGAAGATTTTTTAAGAAATTTGCCTGAAATGCACTAAGTTCAAATTTGGGCTCCTATACTGAGCCCAAATATAAATCCAGGGGGTTGATTTGAACAAACTTGAATCAGATCCACCCCACAATGTTGCTTACCAAATATGAAAAGATTCTGCCTGCTGGACTTGGAGAAGAAGATTTTTTAAGAAATTTGCCTGAAATGCACTAAGTTCGAATTTGAGCTTCTATAGTGAGCCCAAATATGAATCTAGAAAGCCGATTTGAACAAACTTGAATCAGATCCACCCCACAATGTTGCATACCAAATATCAAAAGATTCTGCCTGCTGGATCTGGAGAAGAAGATTTTTTAATAAATTTGCCTGAAATGCACTAAGTTCGAATTCGGGCTTCTATAGTAAGCCTGAATATGAATCCAGGGGGCCGATTTGAACTAACTTGAATCAGATCCACCCCGCAATGTTGCATACCAAATATGAAAAGATTCTGCCTGCTGGATCTGGAGAAGAAGATTTTTGAAGAAATTTGCCCAAAATGCACTAAGTTCGAATTCGAGCTTCTATAGTGAGCCCAAATATGAATCTAGGTAGCTGATTTGAACAAACTTGAATCAGATCCACCCCACAATATTGCATACCAAATATCAAAAGATTCTGCCTGCTGGATCTGGAGAAGAAGATTTTTTAAGAAATTTGCCTGAAATGCACTAAGTTCGAAATCGGGCTCCTATACCGAGCCTAAATATGAACCCAGGGGGCCGATTTGAACAAACTTAAATCAGATCCACCCTACAATGTTGCATACCAAATATCAAAAGATTCTGCCTGCTGGATATGGAGAAGAAGATTTTTAAATCTTTTCCCCATTGCCTACAGTGTTAAAAAGTGCTGACTCAGCACTTTTTCAAAGTCCTGAAAAAAGTACCTTGTGATCAAACCGATAGGGATTTTTTTTAACCATTCTATTCTATTGGATAAAAGTAAGCTTTATACAAAATAAGAATTCTCTGTGCTGTGTAGTTTTGGAGATATGGCAGTTTTAAGGTTTTTCCTATTTTTAGCTCCTGAGGTTCCCACGGGGCAATGAGAAAATTTTTTTTTCCATCAATCAACTACTTATGACCCATTATCATCTCATATCAAATTTGGTTCAAATCAACCTCACGGTTCAGAAAGTTAAAAAATTTATAGTAATTTATACATTTTTAATACTTACCAATGACCCAGACTTAGCTGGTGCTAACTCTAACAAAACCAGGGCCAAACACAAATTTTGCCCCCCAATCCCCAAAATTTGCATCCAAAACAAAAAGAAATCATGTCCTAAAGGACCTCCATACTACGCCTCTACTGCGCATGCGCAGTGACGCAGTCGTCCCGAAATTGGTGCCAATTATCATTCTTACTGGCAGTGCCTGGTCACCGCTATGTACTCAGCGGGGAGGCAAGAGTTCCCAACTCCAGGGAGGGCCATCCCTGTCTGGGTCATTGGTAAGTATAAAAAATATATAAATTACTATAAATTTTTTAACATTTTTATACTGTACCAATGACCCAGACTTAGCTGAATAGTAAACAGGCTGGAGGGCCTAGGACATAGAGGAAAATCCAATAAGCTCAACTATATAGTAAAGAGGTAACCCCTTAAGGAGAAAAGGAGTATTAGGCTTTACATGTATCTTTCTTATTTAATATTAAATTAGAAAGATACACTACCCTTAATAATTGAGCACAATAACATTCATGTTCTCTATTAACATCCAGTATAACCCTTATACTAATTATTTTTAAAGCAAGCCAATAAATAAAGTAGTCCAGAGAATTGAGACTCTTTATAGCCATTTAAAAGTGTCCGAGTATTGTATATTAAAGCCCGTTTGACACTTGACATATACAAATGCTTCACACCGAGCTACACTTTAAAAATAAGACATGAATGAATTTAAACATTAATATTACACTTTAAAACCATCCCGGAAGCGACTCAGAAATACTGACTTGGAGGAGGCATTCCCTTGCTTTTCACTATAAAGCAGGTGACCTAAGGGAACACCCGCCCCCCCCCCCCTTCCCCTGGGTCAAATAGCCCAGAGCGAAGAGGGCAGCCGGACAGAGTCACTGCCGGAACAGAAAGCCTGCATAACTATAGTTGCAACTGTTTAGTGGACAACATTCTGAGCAACAGATAACGGACCTAAACAATGCAGGTCTCCAGAAATGGACTCAATATTTCTGAGATAAAAATTCGTAAATGTGGATGGCTGAGACCAATAAGCAGCCTTCATTAAATCTGTAATAGCAACACTATTAGCATAAGCCCAGGAAGTAGAAAGAGCTCTTACTTCATGAGCAGAAATCTTAAGCACAGACTGCTGAGAAGAAGATAAATCTTCATAAGCAGTACGGATAGTTAACTGAATCCATCTAGCAATAGAATGGACTGAAATGTCCTTTCTATTAGGCATCAAAGACAGAAAGAAACGTTTCCGTCCCTTTCTGATAAACTGAGATCTCTGTTTATAGATACGTAGTGCTCTAACAGGACAGAGTAAAGGCCTACGCCCGTCTGAAGACGGAAGAGCCTTAATAACAATAGGTTCCGGATATTTATTAGGAGCCTGATTCTTAGCTAAAAAACCAACATTAGTAGTGAAGGTGATAGTGTTCCCAACACTACGATAATGAGAATCATCCACCGATAGTGCATGAAGCTCACTGACTCTTCTGGCAGAAGAGAAAGCTAAGAGAAAAGCTGTCTTATAAGATAAGAATTTGAAATCTACTGTCCCAAGAGGTTCAAATGGCTTTTCCTTCAATTTAAGGAGAACCCAAGCTAAATTCCACTTAGGAATTAATCTAAGAGTTCTGGATCTATTTATCGAAAAGTTTCTAACCAACTTCGATAAAGAGACATTAGATCCAATTTGTAAACTATCATGATGTGCATAGGTATCAGATAACATAGATCTATAACCCTTTATAGTAACAGGCTGCAGTTTGATTTCGTCAAACAAGTATACTAGAAAGTTTGCAATGTCTGGTATGGAGGGATCAAATATATCTACAGAATGATCCCTACACCAACGACGAAAAACCTTCCACTTAGCTGCATAGTTTAGCGAAGAGGAGGTCCTCCTACAGTTAGAAATCGCGTCCACTGCTCGTCCTGTAAAGTGCTTGCCATGCAAGAAGGACCGCACAACGGAAAAACGTGAAGGTTGAGACCTTGCGGGTTGTGATGGAGTTGGCGCGATTTCTCCTGCGAAAGAAGATCCTCCCGTGGAGGAAGCTTCCGCGGTAGGTCCCACAACAGACACCTGAGTAGATTTATCCACGGTCTCTGTGGCGACAGAGATGCTACCAACAGAATCTTGCATTGAGATTGTTTTATCTTTAGCAATACTTGTTGAATTAACGGCGCTGGAGGATACGCATATCCTATCATTCCGTCCCAAGGGATCGACAGAGCGTCTACTGCAAATGCTCTTGGATCCGGACACGGAGACACATACGTCTGCAACTGATTGTTGAGATGTGTCGCAAATAAGTCTATCATTGGCCGTTCCCATTGGTAGCAAATCTGATTGAATACTTGTTTGTTGAGAGTCCACTCCGACGGCAACAAACGACCCTTTCGTGAAAGGGAGTCTGCTAGCACATTCAGACGACCCGGTATGTGACGGACCGAAAGAAGAACGTGATGTTCTAACGCAAACAGAAGGATTCTTTCCGTTAGATTGAACAACGGAACTGAATGAGTGCCTCCCTGATTCCGTATATACGCCACTACTGTCATATTGTCGGATAGGATTTGGACATGAGCATCGTGAATAATGTCCATCCAGTGACGTAACGCAAGCCAAATTGACATCATTTCCTTGATGTTTATGTGCTTGCACAGGAATTGCGGATCCCAAAGACCCTGGCATCTCGAATCCGTTGGGATTAATGATGCACCCCAACCTGTTTGACTGGCATCCGTCATAACGGTAAAACTCGGATCCGGCAACTGCAGCGGAACTCCTTGAGTTAACCACTGAATGTTTGCCCAAGTCTGAATCTCTTGTTTCACTTGATCTGACAAGAGAACGTCTACATCGAGCGAATGAATTTTCACACTCCAATTCTGAGTCAGGAAAATTTGAAGAGGACGTGTGCGTAACCGCCCCATCGGAATGAGATCCGCGGCGGCTCCGCACAGACCTATCAGTCTCATAAATTCTCTCGCCGTGACTTTGTCTGCGTGCAGACAATAGCGAGCGTAACAACTGACTAAATTGGCTCTGTTAGACGCAATAGCTGTTTCCAACACCGCGGTTGGAATAGAAGCTGACAACGGTAATGATAGCTCTAAGTCTTCCGCCTCGTCGTCCATATGCAGAGGAACTCTCGGTATACGCTGTCCTGCCGTATCGAATTTATTCCTTGCATTAATGAAAGGCAGGTTGAGAGTATTATCGGACAAGAAACCTGCTTTCCCCGTCCTGGAAGCAAGTTTAAATATAGCGTTGTTCAATAATTCAAATGTTCTAGCAACATTATTGGACTGTGACGGAAACTCGGGAGCGATGTCCCTGAACGGCTCAAAAAATTCAGAGTCCAATGACGCTATAATTCTCTTGTCCGGAAGCGCAGCAGTCTGGCCCGACGGAACAACTTGAGGGAGAAAGTGCCGGATGAAGTCCACGGCAGCTTTATGTTGTTCCGAAAGGGATAGCTCCAAGTCATCCGTATCCCTTTCACCATCCGGTCGGACCTCATGATGTTCCCGGTCGTCCGCCCCCGATGCTTCGGCGGAGCGTACCGACCCAGCGCCGTCGGATAATTCTCGATCCGACACCGTTTCTGTCGGCTGCTGGGATGCTGCGATAAGCTGTGCTATCTGCACAAGAATGTCCGGCGTCGAGACCTGCGGAGGCGCAGTCTTTCGCTGCTTTGCCGAGGGCAGCTCCGCATCAGATGGCTCCCGCATACTTTTCCTATGCGAACGTCCAGAGTCCATCGGTCTCGAATCCCTGGCTGCCGGATGGTGTGACCTGGTCGCCGAAGAATCCTTCATCGGCGAAGCTGGTAATATATCGGCGGTCACGCAGCCAAGGTGCGGTCGTGTGCGCTGACGAGAAGAGGAAGCCTTAACAGTCTCTGCGGACCGCTTATACAACGGAGCGTCCCGAGCGACGGACGTATGCTCCGCTAAAGACACATTTTGTACCACAACATCTGGTCCCAGATGTTGTTGTACGAGAGAGGGACCTCTCTCGCTCGCGGCCCGGCTGGACCTGGACGAGCTAGGAACCGGACTAAAAGGCTTCCTCCGTTCTCGCTTACTATCCGCCGTCACAGGGTGTGCATCTATTATGTTTATAGTGCTCGCATCACCCAAAATTTCCTCTTGGACCGCATCGGACGAACCCGGCTGCCGAACCATTCGGTGAATGGACGCTACACCGGGCGAGCTAGCGGACGACATTTGTCTAATCTCCATGAGCACTTTTGCCGCTAGCTCTGAATTCATTTGTGACGACGGACGCACACTTGAAGAAGATAACATGGAAACATCACCCTGTTCTGGTTCCTCTGAAATAGAAACTGAGAGAGTAGAGTGACCTTGCGGAGAAAGAGCCGGCATCGCTCTTTCTCCAGAAACAACATATCGTGACACACGTTTCCAATGTTTCTCATCCCAATGTTCACATATAGGACAGGGATTAATGCGAGAACACTGACTACAATTAATACAATGATCATGAAAGTCAGAGGAAGATTTCTTCCTATTACAATTTGAACAACGTCCCTTCATTGTGAAAGAACAACAATAAGTCCTAGTTACTTGCAAAAACCCCTGACACAAAGATACATAATAACATGATCCATTAATAAATGAAAAAACAATTGCAAAACAAAATAATTTTGAAAAAATATTTTTTCAGCGAAGCCCAAGTTGCTGAAAAGTAACGTTGAGCCCCGATGGATCCGATGGCAAAGTGTGGTCAAAAATTTTAAATTTATATTAAATAATTAATGAGACACTTTCGGATAATATAAATGTATCTTATAGTGAGATAAACTACAGCAAAGGCAAACAGCCCCCCTCAAAAAAGGCTGTTGCCAATGAAAACAAACAGTGTAAAAACACCAGAAAACATGACTCCAGGCACTGAAAAAACTGGCCCGGAATCAGTCATCAATTACACTCTATCTGATGCAAAACAGAGACTCCCAGGGGAGAATCTGTAGAACATCAGATGGAAGATGCAGAACACAAACGTTATACACCCATGGGTGAAAACGTAACTATGGGGAAAATAACAGAAAACATTCTGTAACCAAGCAACTCTCCCAGGAAATTTTAGAAATGAAATTTCTCAAAAATATGCCAAAAGCATGGGAGAATTGCAAGGGGGGACTTTAGAAGGCTAGGGGAGAGGAAACACTGAATAAGCAGTGCAACATTTAGCAAGAATGACAACAAGAGGCCCATGCCTCGAAAATAGGCAACTTAACATAATTTCATCAAAAAATTTTAAGTACAGCCCTGATTATTTTTTGTCACTTCTTTTTCCTCTCCTCCTTCTATCCTCCTTAGAATCACATTTTCTCCAAAAATTACGTGTCTGGCATCCTTTAAACTGAGATTTACAAGCACAAAGATCAGTGAGATGTTGACTGATGAAGGGCCAAACAGAGAATGATAATTGGCGCCAATTTCGGGACGACTGCGTCACTGCGCATGCGCAGTAGAGGCGTAGTATGGAGGTCCTTTAGGACATGATTTCTTTTTGTTTTGGATGCAAATTTTGGGGATTGGGGGGCAAAATTTGTGTTTGGCCCTGGTTTTGTTAGAGTTAGCACCAGCTAAGTCTGGGTCATTGGTACAGTATAAAAATATAGAAATTTTAGGCGTGGCCAAAATTTTTGCCCCTCCCATAACGAAGGCAAATAATGCCCGACAAACTTCTCTTGAACAAACTTGATTCTAAACCTCAAAAGGACTCTATTTACCACATATCAAGTCTCTGCTACTGGTGGTTCATTAGAAGAAGATTTTCAAAAAATTTGGCCATTTTTACCCCACAACTCTGCTCAATATGAGCCGAAACCTAATTTGGATAAAAATCAAATTGCCCCTATATAACCACCACTTACATGAAATTTAATTAAAATGTGGCCAGTGGTTTAGGAGAAAGAGGCTCAAACACCACCTTCACGCAGGACGACAGACGACAGACGAAGAGTGATAAGAAAAGCTCACCCTGACTTTCAGTCAGGTGAGCTAACAACACATTCACACAATATTGTTCTCTTGTGAAGATTGTGGTTTATTCTGGTAAATAGTGTTAAAACAGTTTTGTGTAAGAATACAATACACTTGGCTATATTAGCCAGGAAGATACTGAGCACACATGCTTTGCGTCTTAATTGAATAATAACTTTGATGTTAATGTGTGTTGTGAAGTTGTTTGGTGCCTTGTTTACAAAAACTCACGCAATATATTATTTAATGTTCATTGTTCAACTTGTTACCTCCCTTGATGTGTCTCTTCAGTGTTAAAAAATGAACTTGACAAACTGAAAACGTGTTTGTGACAGTCATGCGACTGTAAACTTAATGTCAATGGGTGGTGGGGACCAGTGGTGAAGTCCTATAACAGGGGTTGTAAACTATCATTTTAAGAGGGGGACCAGATGGCAGAAACATAAAACAGACACCAAGAAGATGAAAATACCAGCGCTTTTTTCTCCAACCATGCAGGCCACAACACAGCTGATCCATATTTGCTGTTGTGCCCAAATTAGACTGATCTAAAGGTCTGAATGGCATTATAAAAATTACATCTTGTGTGCTGGGGTAGGGGAAGTCCCAAATTCCAGGAAAAGGTTTTGAAGCACGCATAACCGGACGAGTCACGACCCATATCAGTTGGACCTCATAGGTGGGTCTCATGTGATGTTCTAGTCATGTGACCCCATTACAACTTGGGAGGCTGCCCACACTGACTTCAACGATGGGGCATAAAACATTCAAGTTGGGAGGGTATGTGGCGAAGGTTTGGGGCCTTTGGTTTGGAGGGGAATTAGTTGGGAATTCTGAAAGCATTCAAGATGTACAAAGCAAACTTAGCCTGGGAAACATAACAATAAAACATGGTTGTATCCTTTCGACAATTCCTTTTTCATTGCACTTCAAAGATTTAGACTAACTCCTGTATGGCAGCAAAGGATAGCAGTTGGGAATATGTAGAAGGCAGGGCTATATCACAGACAACGTTTACTAGTTTCAGAGAGCAGGGGGTGGGGGGGGGGGGGGAGAAACTGGGTTTTGAAGAGTACCTTGATGGCACCAATGGGGGAGGTCACTGTTGTTCAAGCTGAGGCCGTGGTCACTTGAGATTATGGGAAAATTGGGAAAGACGGTGAAAAGGAGCGCCAAATGTGTAGCTTGATCATATTGAAGTCCACAGAACACTTTCTATATAAGAATGTCCACAATCCCAGTCTAACGGAATAAGACCGATTATTTATATATTTGAGTTGAACTACACCTTCGACAGCCAGGGTCACTTCGTTTCAGACAGTTATATGGATGCAGGAAGCAATAGAACCCAGAGTGAATGGTAGCAATGGTGATCAACTGCCAGACATCCGACCCAACTAACTCAACACAAGCATTCATTGAAAACGAGTGCACCATTGACGTGCAGTGTGCCTTTATAAGTACAGAGCCACTGAACCCCACGTGGGCAATCGGGATTAAATGCACTGCCCATGGACACAACTCAGTTACCTTTGGCGGGGAACGAACCGTGGACCTCTCAAGTTTGAAGTTCAATGCTGTAACCACTTATCCACCATGCTCCCAATGGTAATAGAATTCATTGGGCGTATAATTTGGGAGAATGAAGGACATGGAGACGGTTAGTATGCTTATCAGGGAGATTGGTAAAATGTGGTATGGGTTGTCTTCAAGCGCTTCGTTCATTGGAGAGTCTGCGGTGTGGTGTGTTTTGAAGAGTCTGTCCTCTCCTATACTGGTGGGGTCCAGGGGCACCCTCCCCGGAAAATATTTTTAAAATCTGATGTTTAAAAGTAAAATAGGAATCGGCCTTCAATGCCTGCTTGGGGTGGAAGGCTCTAAACTGGGCAGCCTCCCAAGTTGTAATGGGGTCACATGACTGGAATGTCACATGAGACCCACTGATGAGGTCCAACTGATATGGATCATGACTCGTCCGGTTATGTGCGCTTCAAAACCTTTTCCCGGAATTTGGGACTTCCCTACCCCAGCACACAAGATGTAATTTTTATATTGCCATTCAAACCTTTAGATCAGTATAATTTGGGCACAACGGCAAATATGGATCAGCTGTGTTGTGGCCTGCATGGTTGGAGAAAAAGCGCCAGTATTTTCATCTTCTTGGTGTCTGTTTTATGTTTTTGGTCCCCCTCTTAAAATGATAGTTTACAACCCCTTGTTATAGGAGTTCACCACTGGTCCCCACCACCCACTGACATTAAGTTTACTCGAGAAGGCTTCTTAGTTTCCCAGTGTTGAGCCAAAGTCCTATTTGAATGTAAATTTAATTACACATGACGTTTAACAGGAAATTCCACAAACATGGATATAATAGATCTCCAGCTTATCATGATCATATAGAATTTGCCAAAGAAAAGCAATCGGCGTTGACAGTGTCGCTTATGACACTGTCGATGCCGATTCCTTTTCTATGGTGAACTCTGTGAGGTTTTTTTTAATTATATATCTGTTGCATTGTTTGATTCAAAGGTAAGCTCCAAGCTACACTGCAAGCATCAGGGAAATCTGGCCAAACTATATAATGCCGAAACACTGCAAAACTTTGGAAAAGTTTCAAACTCCACATAATTTGGGCGCAATTATCTTATTTGGGCACAGTGTTCGTCGTCGTTATTTGGAAAGAATTTAAAGGCCTGTTACCATTCGAGAAGTATTTCGAAAAACCTACCAGAGGGGTGAAGTTTCCTGCTGTTAGTGACTTGAATCTTGAAATTTCTAATGGTTGATTTTTTCTTGAGGGGAGTGGGGGGGTCTCGTGTAGTGCTCCACCCCATCCACAACTCTTTTCTTAAAGATGGCTTGTCGGGAAATACTTTGCCCACCACCATTCCAAGAGTACAGCACCCCCACCCCCCCAAAAAACACGACTCATTTTGAACAAAGGTATTCGGCACAATCTGAGAAATCGAGAAAAAAATGATGTCTGATAGCATTTTCAGATCGATGCTTCTGTGTCCCCAAAATGGAATATAAATATTAACAAGGTACACAACCCGCTTTTCGTAAATGATAGCACTCGTATTCATTATAACACAACACCCCCCCCCCCCCCACCCCCCCCCCCCCCCCCCCCATCAAATTTGATTCACCCAATGTATCCAGTAGTACCCGGTGTAAGTGGAAAGACTAAGATTTCCAATGGTGTATTGCACGACCATTGGGCGTTCTTGGCTTCTTCATTATAACTGGGAGAAGTTGCCGAAAAGGGTGAAAAACAAAGTGCGTTACGAGCAACAATTCTCCGATTTATTATGAAAATTCGAAGCCCCATTGTCTATGGGGGCAGATTCAAATATTATCCGTATGCCTTTATCAATTTTTAATCTTGGATTAACATTTATTCATTTCTGGTGATCACATTTACCGCGGTGCGACGACTTACCACATAGAACTACATAGAACCACATAGACATCACAAAGAACTACATAGAGGCCACCTAGACCTACAAAGAGAAATTAGTAATGAGGATACAAGACTGGTGTATAAGGCAAAAATGTTCTTCGATGGGGCAGCCTCCTTTCACTTCTCCAGTCTCCCACCACTTCACAGAAAATGAAACCGGTTTTGCAAACCTGTCTTCAGTGTCGAAAAAGGTAGGCATCTGAGGCCAACACTTCTAAGACTTTTGAAGTTCTTCAGTCTTGTGATCATACAAGCAGCCTACAGAAATGAACCTGTAAAAGGTCTCTAATTGAGGTATGTTTGGCAAAAAATTCCCGTGTCCAGGAATGTGACTTTCTAGTCTGAAACTTCATAGACAAATCGGAAGGTGGGATGCGAGTTGTTAGCTTTTGCCATAAATGTATGGAGTTCATCAATCGAACCAAGCCATATAATAAATGTGTCGTCTCTGTACCTAACCCACTGATGTATGTTTTTGAGGGTGTCCATATTAAGAAGTTTCTTTTCCCATGCGTGGGCGGTTATGTCCGATATTTCAGGACTGGATTTGCTTCCTATTGCGGCGCCAAGCGTCTGAATATACATTTGATCATCAAAACTGAAGCAATTATTCTCCAAAATAATTTTAGGAGGCTTATTAGTGAATTATTGGAAGGCCTCGGAAGTGGATAATGGAGGGTTAAATGTTCCTCCAATGCTTCTCGTACAGCAGTAATAGCTTCCTCGTGCGACACATTCGTGTACATATTTGCGATATGAGCAGAGACAAGCAGGGCCCACTTAGGGACCGTTGTGTTCTGGATTTTCATGATGAAATCAGTTGTATCCCGTATGTAGGGGGGTTGTCTTTGCACTATGGGTACTAAAAAGAAGTCCAAAAGACCTGATATCTTGGCAGTATGGCCGCAACAGCCTGATATGATTGGGCGGCCAGTGGTAGGAGGCTTCTTATGTATTTTGGGGAGTAAATATAATGTGGGAAGGCTCACTTTATCCGCTTTCGGAGTGAGGGAGGTGAGCATCCGATCATCTATTTCCCGTTTATTATGCATTGTGCTAAGAATGTTCTGTATTTCAACAACAGTTTGCATTGAGGGATCATGCTGGATGGATTTGTAGTGCGCCGCTGATGTGAGCTGGCATCTTCCCTCTTCAATGTAAGCTTCCCTGTTCATTAGGACCGTACTTCTGCCTTTGTCTGCTGACTTTATGGGGCCGCGGTGGCTCAGTTGGTAGAGGTGCAGGCTGCAAGCCGAGAGGTCCTCGGTTCGAATCCCACCTGCGGCAACCGCGTTGTGTCCTTGGGCAAGACACTTCACCCCGATTGCCTACATGGGGGCACGATGACGCTGTGTACTGAGGCGTACTGCACGTCGATGGTGCGCATGTCTTCAACCAATCTAACCCTGCCTGTGCTGCGGTGCAGAGTTCAGAGTTACCATGTTGGAGAGCTGACAGCTGCTCGTCGTTGCTCGGTGGTTCTCTCCGGCTTCCTCCACCCGTAAAACTGTCACGGTCACGATTAGCCATTGTGCATAAGTATGTGACATTAAACACCAATAAATAAATAACTGCTGACTTTATGACAAATGTGGTTTCCTTTCTGAGGGCTCTTAAAGCCAACCTTTTGCCTAGGCACATATTGTTCCGGCCTTTTCGGAGTTTATGTTCATTCACAAGACGATGTAATTCTGTCCTTGTTTTGGATAGATACGTTTCGGCTAACACACTGTTACATGAAGAAGGAGATGTGTGTAGCTTGTCGTGGAAAGGGTTAATAAATTTGCCCTCTTTACCACTGTGTATTACTTTGACTCTTCACCTTTGGGTGTAAACATTGGAATTAAAATTTGTTTATTTAAATGAATTTTAATACATGGGTTGTGTAAAAAAACAGAGTGCGATGTGTGTTTGAATCAGTGGGTGTTTTGCATAACTCGTTGGAACAGCTCTCGCAAAATATGAAAACGGCATTCCAACTCACTACATAAAACATCCACGATTCAAACACACATCACGTTCTGTCTATTTATCTAACAATCATATAGATTTTGGCCTTGAAAACCACGAGAAACAGTATGTATCACATAATGTGTTCCGATTCCGTATCATATAGACGACTCATTCTGATTCTGTATCATATAGACGACTCATTCGGATTCCGTTTCATATAGATGACTCATTTCCGGTAGCGTTATGGGCTATCATAACAGGCACATAGATACATTCTATAAGCGTTTCAGTGGTCGACCAAACATTATGTCCCAAAAATGTTCGAAAATAATTAACCCTTTACCTATCATGAAAAGCAGACGACACTTGCAAAAAAAAATTCTTGAATAACTAATTTTTTTCATTTTTTGTCTCAAAAACATAGGCTATGACCCCTCGTTGGAACATGATAAAAAAAAACATAGGCTATGACCCCTCGTTGGAACATGATAAAAAAAAACATAGGCTATGACCCCTTGTTGGAACATGATAATTCATTTATCTAACAATTCTGTCTCATAAACAGATTTAATCTGTTTATGAGACAGAATTGTTAGATAAATGAATTATCATGTCAATGTGCATGTCCTGTGATTTGTATCAGATTCTCGGTGGTGTCCAAAAATGGGATCGCAAAGCCGGCTCGTTGAGATCTCATTCTGGACACCACCTCGAATCTGATACAAATCACAGGACATGCACATAATCATGATAATCCGTATTTATCTGTCACACTTCAAAATATGTTGTTGTTTATTTATTGTTCTGTTTGTTAACTTGTAAATATGTTCTGTTGTTAACTTGTAAATTTGTATGTGATATAATATGATACTCAATGACAAATAAAGTATGAAATAAATATACTTGCGTTGGTTTATTATACACTTCTGATGCACCCCCTTCTTCCCCCCCCCCCCCCCCCTCCCCATCCATCCCACTCGGCTAGGCCTCTGGAGAAGATGTTTAAATTCTATGCTTGCCGAAAAGAGGCCAAATTTGAAAAAAGAAAACCATAACACACGGTTAACTTTTGGGGTGGGTTGGGGGTGTCGTTTGGCTGTATGGGACGTAAAGTGTTCCAGTCGACCAATATTCTAAAATACAGGTTACATCATCAAATATTAGTGATGAGCCGATTATCGGTACGGGTTATCGGTATTGGCCGATAAATGGCTTATC
Source organism: Pictodentalium vernedei (assembly GCA_031216915.1). Classification (NCBI taxonomy): domain Eukaryota; kingdom Metazoa; phylum Mollusca; class Scaphopoda; order Dentaliida; family Dentaliidae; genus Pictodentalium; species Pictodentalium vernedei. The sequence continues at coordinate 508,619,545 of CM062296.1, read as the reverse complement.
GGCCGGGTATCGGTATCAGCAAAAAATACTAATTCTGCCGATATGTCCTTTTTTTCCAAATGAAGTTCTCAGGCAAATCGCTGATATTCTCAACTAAATAGTACTAGTTACTCAGATAAGGGCTTTTTAGAAAACGTATTTTTTTTGGTATCACCCAAAATAAGCCCGCCCCATTAGTGATGAGCCGATTATCGGTACAGGTTATTGGTATCGGCCGATAAATGGCTTATCGGCCGGGTATCGGCAAAAAGTTAAAAAATTTATAGTAATTTATATATTTTTTATACTTACCAATGACCCAGACATAGCTGGTGCTAACTCTTAAAAATATAGGGCCAAACACAAATTTTGCCCCCCAATCCCCAAAATTTGCATCTAAAACCAAAGAAAACATGTCCTGAATGGTCCTCCATACTTCACCTCTACTGCGCATGCGCAGTGTCAAGGACGTCCCGAAATTGGCGCATTAATCATTCTTATAACCAGTGCCTGGTAAGCGCTATGTACTCAGCGGGGAGGTATGAGTTCCCAACTCCTGGGAGGGCCATCCCCGTCTGGGTCATTGGTAAGTATAAAAAATATATAAATTACTATAAATTTTTTAACATTTTTATACTGTACCAATGACCCAGACATAGCTGAATAGTAAAAAGGCTGGAGGGCCTAGGACATAGAGGAAATTCCAATAAGCTCAATTATATAAAATAGAGTCATCTCCTCGAGGGGAAAAGGAGTATTAGGCCTTACATGTATCTTTCTTATTTATGATAAATTAGAAAAGACACAACACCTTCCATAATTGAGCATCATAACATCCATGTACTCTATTAATATCCAGTATAATCCTTATACTAATAATTTTTAAAGTAAGCCAATAAATAAAGTTAGTCTAGAGAATAGAGACTCTTTATACTCCTTAAAAGTGTCTGAGGATTGTATAATAACGCCCGTTTGACACGTGAAATATTCAAAAGCTATACTTTAAAAACTATGACTTGAATGAATTTTTAAAACATAAACTTATCACTTAAAAACCATCCCAGTAACAGCTCAGAATTACTAACTCCGGAGGAGGGATCCCCTTGTTTTCATAATAAAACAAGTGACCCAAGGGAACGCCCCCCCCTCCCCCGTCTCCTTGCCCTGGGTCAAATAGCCCAGAGCGAAGAGGGCAGCGGACGGAGTCACTGCCGGAACAGAAAGCCTACCTAGCTATAGTAGCAACTGTTAAGTGAATGACATTCTGAGCAGTAGATAACAGACCTAACAATGGAGGCCTCCAGAAATGGACTCAATATTTCTGAGATAAAAATTCATGAATGTGGATGGCTGAGCCCAATGTGCAGCCTTCATAAAATCTATAATAGCGACACTATTAATGTAAGCCCAAGATGTAGAAAGAGCTCTTACTTCATGAGCCGAAATCTCAAGCACAAACTGCTGAGTTAATGATATACCATAAGCAGTACCGATAGTTAATTGAATCCATTAGCAATAGAATGGAGCGAAATGTCCTTCTATTAGGCATCAAAGACAGAAGAAGCTTACGTCCGTAGTAATAAACAGATATCTGTTTATAAATACGTAAACTCTAACCGGACAGAGTAAAGGCCTATGCCCGTACGAAGACGGAAGGACCTTAATAACAATAGGTTCCGGATATTTATTAGGAGCCTGATTCTTAACAAAAAATCCAACATTAGTAGTAAAGGAAATAGTGTTTCCGATACTATGAAAGTGAGAATCGTCCACCGATAGTGCATGAAGCTCACTGACTCTTCAGTAGAAGAGAAGACTAAGAGAAAAACTGTCTTAAAAGGTCAGAATCTGAAAACTACTGTTTCCAGAGGCTCAAATGATTACTTAGCTAAATAAGAACCGAAGCTAAATTCCGTATAGGAATTTAATCTAAGGATTCCAGGTCTATTTATCGAAAAGTTTCTAACTGACTTAGATAAAGAGACATAAGACTCAATTGTAAACTATCATAGAGTGCATAGGTACGAAATAACAAAGACCTATAACCTTAATAGTAACAGGCTGCAGCTTATCTTGTCAAACAAGTATACTAGAAAGTTGCAATGTCTAGTATGGAGGGATCAAAATATCAACATAATGATCCCTACACCAACGACGGAAGAGCCTCCACTTTAGCCGCATAGTATAGCGAAGAAGAGGTTCTCCTACAGTAAGAAATCGCGTCCATAACTCGTCCTGTACAATGCTTGCCGTGCAAGAAGGACCACACAACGGAATACGTGAAGGTTGAGACCTTGAGGGTTGTGATGGAGTTGACACGATTTCCCCAGCGAAAGAAGATCCTCTCATGGAGGAAGTTTTCGCGGTAAGTCCCACAGTAGACACCTGAGTAAATTTACCCACAATCTCTGCGAAGACAGAGATGCTATCAACAGAATTGTATTGTGGATGTTTATCTTAGCAATACTTGCTGAATCAACAGCGCTGGAGGATATGCATATCCTATCATTCCGTCCTATTAGATCAACAGAGCGTTAACAACATAAGCTCAGGGATCCGGATGGAAACACATACGTCTGCAATTGAATAGTGAGTTGTGTCGCAAATAAATTATCATTGGGCGCTCCCATTGATAGCAAATCTGATTGAATACTTGTTTGATGAGAGTCCATTCTGACGGCAACAAGCGACTCTTACGTGAAAAGGAGTCTGCTAATACAATCAGACGATCCGGAATATGACGGACCAAAGCAGAACTTGGTGTACTATAACAAACAGAAGGATTCTTTCCGTTAAATTGAATAACGGAATCGAATGAGTGCCTCCCTGGTTCCGGAGATACGCAACTACTGTCGTGTTAACGAACAGGATTTGGACATGCGTTTCTGAATAATGTTCATTCAATGACATAGTGCAAGCCTAAATAACATCATTTCCTGGAAGTTAAGTGCTTGCCTAGAAACTGCGGAACCCAAAGACCCTGGCACTTCGAATCCGTTGGGATCAATATTGTACCCCAACCTGTTTGACTGGCATCTGTCATAATCATAAAACTCGGATCCGGCAACTGCAGTGGCACTCTCTGAGTCAACCACCGAATGTTTGCCCCAGTCTGAATCTCTTGCTACACTTGATAGACAAGAGAACGTGTATATCGAGCAATTCATAGATTGCTGAAAAGTTGCCGTCGAAGAGAAGCTTCTCCGAGACCGAAGCGACTCTGAGAGAGTTCTTCACCTTACTATCCACGCACGTGGATGTAACTAGGGCTGCGTCACGTCTAACCAACTCCAGGTTGCCACTGAAGGGCGGAGTTATACGTGGAAAAACTACTGCCCTTGAAAGAAATCACATTGAGGATCATATCCTGGAATTCTTTCTCTTGAAGATGTAATGATAACGCCTCAGTAAGGTGGTCTACGTATGATAAAGCGTCTAAGTTAAGCCTATTAGACAACATTGTCGTTTCCAACATCGTGGTTGGAATTGACATAGACGGCAAAAAAGATAATTCCCAGTCTTCAGCACCGCCGTCTAGACGCATATGAACTCTCGGTATGCTCTGTTCTGCCGATATAAATTATTTCCTAGAATTGAAAAAAGGCAGAATAGAGCATTGCGGACAAGAAACTAGCCTATCATGCTTGGTAGCAAGCTTATATATAGCGTTGTTAAATAATTTGAATGTTCTAAAGACATTATTGGACTGTGTCGGTAAGTCAGGGACAATGTCCCTGAACCGATCAAAAACTCTGTGTCCAATGACGCTGTTAGTCTCTTATCCAGCATCGCAGCAATGTAGTCCGACGGAACAACCTCTGGAAGATAATGCCGGAAGAAATGTATGGCAGCTTCTGTTGTTCCGAAAGGGAAAGCTCGAAATCGTCCGAATCCCTTTCGCCATCCTGTCGGACCCTATAAAGTGTTCGGTCGTCTGAACCTGATGCAACAGCGGAGCACACCGACCCAGCGCCGTCAGATTATTCCTGATCCGACCGAGAATTGTCGTTTGCTGGGATGCTGCGATAAACTAACTGTGCTATTTTGGATAGCACGTCCGTCACTGAGGCCTATGGAGAAGCGGTCTTACGGGTACTATGCATTGCCGCTGGAAGCTCCGTGTTCGTTACCCCGTGCATACTTCTATTCTGCGAGTGAACAGAGTGTATAGGCCTCGTGTCCCTTGGCTACCAGATGGCGTGACCTGTTCGCCGTGGAATCACTGAATGACGAAGCTGGCCGGATACTCGAGGTCACGTAGCCAATGTGCGGTCATGTGTGCTGCTGAGAGGATGAGGAAGCATTATCGACAGTCTCTCGGACTGTCAATATAACGGAGCGTTCCAAGCGACGGACATATGCTCCGAATGCGAAATGTCTGTACCACAACATCCGGTCCCATATGTTGTTGTACGAGAGAGGGACCTCTCTCGCTCGCAGCCCGGACGGACCTGGACGAGCTAGGAACCTGACTATTTGGCTTCCTCCGATTTGTCCTCTAATCCGTCGTCACTGGGTGTGTACTAAAGTCTATTATAGTGCTTGCATCACCCAAATCTCCTTCCTAGACCGCAACGGACGAACCCGACTGCCGAACCATTCGATGAATGGACGCTACACCGGGTGAGCTAGCGAATGTCAACTCCGTCGATCCTACTAGGGACCTCTTAGGCGATTGACGTATTCCATGAGCACTTATTGCCGCTAGCTCTTCATTAACTATGACGACAGAGGCACACTTTGAAAGACATCTCAGTAACTTTGCAAACAAGAAACCAGACATGCTTGTTAACAGCAAGCATATAATAATATATATAGCATCGTTCAATAATTCGAAAGTTGTGTGACATTATTGGACTGTGTCGGAACTGAGGGACGATGTCCCTGAACCGAACCAAAAAATTTCTGTGTCCACCGACGCTATCAGTTTCTTATCCGGAATCGCAGCATTCTGGTCCGACGAAAGAACCTCTAGAAGATAAAGTCAGATGACATACACATCAGCTTATGTTGTTCCGAAAGGGAAAGCTCGAAATCCTCCGAATCCCTTCGGACCGGATGAAATTCTCGGATATCCGTACCGGCTTCCGCGGAGCGTCCCGACCCAGCGTCGTCGGATAATACATAATGCGACAGAGATTCTGTCGTGTGCGCTACCATGAGGATGAGGAAGCCTTATTGACAGTCTCTCCGGACTGACTATATATCGGAGCGTCCCGAGCGGCGGACGTATGCTCCGAATGCGAAACACTTTGTACCACAACATCTGGGGCCAGATGTTGTTGTACGAGAGAGGGGCCTCTCTCGCTCGCAGTCCGGATGGACCTGGACGAGCTAGGAACCGGACTAAAAGGCTTCCTCCGTTCTCTCCTCTAATCCGCCGTCACTGGGTGTGCATTTGATTGATTTATAGTGCTCGCATCACCCAAAACTCCTTCTAGACCGCAACGGACGAACCCGGCTGCCGAACCATTCGATGAATGGATGCTACACCGGACGAGCTAGCAGACGTCAAAGGCCGTCGAACCTACTAGTGTCCTCTTAGGCAATTGACGTATTTACATGAGCACTTTTCCGCTAGCTCTTCATTAATTGTGACGACGGAGGCACACTTTTGGAAGACATCACAGATACATCACCCTGATCATGATCGTCTGAAATAGAGATTGATAAAGTAGAGTGACCCTGCGGGGAAAGGACCGGAATGGCCAATTCCCCACTAACATACCGTGACACACGCTTCCCATGTTGTCATCGAAATTAACACATACAGAACAGGAGTTAGTGCGAGTACACTGGCTACATTATACAATGATTATGAAAGTCAGAGGAAGATTTCCTCTTATTACAATTGAACAATATCCTTTCATTGTGAAAAGAAAACAAAGTCCTAGTACTCGCACCAACCTCTGACAATCAAAATACATAATAACATGATCCATTAACATAGAAAAAATAATTGAAATCAAAAAATTTTGAAAAAATATTTTTTCAGAACAGCCCAAGTTTCTGAAAAGTAACATTGAGCCCCAATGGATCCCAAGCCTAAGTGTGGACAAAAATTCTAAAAATATATTAAACAATTTATGCAACACTTACGAACAATAATAATGTATCTAGTTATGATTAAATTAACATCAAGATATTATTTTCAAGAAATCCCCCCTCACACAGAGGGCTGTTGGAAATGTAAACAAAAAGTGTAAAAACACCAGATCAAGACTCCAGGCACCCTGGCCCGAAATCAGTTACCAATAATACACTATCTGATGCAAAACAGAGACTTCCAGGGAAGAAACTGCAGAACATCAGATGGTAGATGCAGAACACTACGCCTAACCACCCATAGGTGAAGACGTAAACATGGGGAATTCATTCTGTTATCCAGCTAAAACTCCCAAGATGATAGAAATTTTAGTAATAATATTACAGAAAATATGCCAAAAGCATGGGAGAATAGCAAGAGGGGACTTAAAGAAAAGGAGAGAGGAAAACACTGAACAAGCAGTGTAACTTGATAACAAGAATGACCACAACAGGCTGTTGCCTCGAAAATAGGTAACTTAACATAATTTCATTAAAAAATTTTAAGTTACAGCCCTGATAATTTTCTGTCACTCATTTTTCCTCTCCTCCTTCTATATCCTCCTTAGAATCACCATTTCACTAATATTTATGTGTCTGGCATCATTTAAACTGAGATTTACAAGCACAAAGATCAGTCAGATGTTAACTGATGAAGGGCCAAACAAAGAATGATTAATGGCGCCAATTTCGGGACGTCCTTGACACTGCGCATGCGCAGTAGAGGTGAAGTATGGAGGGCCATTCAGGACATGTTTTCTTTGGTTTTAGATGCAAATTTTGGGGATTGGGGGGCAAAATTTGTGTTTGGCCCTATATTTTTAAGAGTTAGCACCAGCTATGTCTGGGTCATTGGTACAGTATAAAAATATACTAATTCTGCCGATATTGGCAGCCGATATGTCCTTTTTTTCCAAATCAAGTTCTCAGGCAAATCGCTGATAATCTCAACTAAATAGTACTAGTTCCTAAGATAAGGGCTTTTTAGAAAACATATTTTTGGGGTATCACCCAAAATAAGCCCACCCCATATTTCTCTGAATTAAAGTTTTGACTACCGGTATCGGTGAAGCATTCTTCAACACATATATCATCACGAAAATTTCAATTGTTCAATCAAAATAAAATTATGTGAATGTGTTTTGGAGTTGTTTTTTTGTCAACTTAATCTTTTCACATTTTCAGCTAAGAAAATAAAATTCCCAAACGACATACTTTTGTGTTATTTATTATTGTCAGCCCTCGTGTTTATCAACTTTATGCTGAAGACAAATGGGAAATTCCCAGTTCTTAAATTATTAATGACAGCGTGTTCAGTGACCCAAATTGTTTATTTTATTACTTTAGAAAATGAGTTAGAAATTACCTTATGTGATCTCTGCAAAATTAGCTACTCCAAAATAAATATGAATTAATACCCTGAGTTGTAATATCCAGTTTGATCCATGCTACAAGAAAGGCTGTTTTGAAAACAAAACAAGGGAAAGCCAAAGCCATATTGTTTACAACAATGGGGACACATTATGTACATCAGGGCGGTCAGTTTAAATATAGATTTTTTTTATTTTTGAAACATGTCGTGTTTTTATCAATGCATTGCAGAATTCAGTAACCCCCTCCCCCACCCCCACACTTCTACAGGCAGCAGATCAAGGACAAGTGACAATGATTCATGATTTTTTTTTTTTTTGGTAAATGCAACACCACTATGGCATGATTACCACTACGGTGCTGGTCAAAACATCCCCAAACCAAAATGTCCCCTAATTTTGGGGGTCAAAACGTCCCCAAGAGTGGTCAAAACGTCCCCAACAATTGGTCAATTCACTACCAGTGAAAATACAAATACGTTGCATGATACCACAAGAAAATTTGCTCCGGATTTTCCATCACTGATGCTTGTTGAAAGAATCAATGATGAAAAAATGTGAGGAAATTCTTTTTGACTATCTTGCAACATATTGGCCTGTACAGATAGGCCTGTCTGAGCCCCCCCCCCCCCAACCCCCACCCACCATTTTTTTTCTTCTCTGGCAATAACAACCAGGTTCAGTGTCGATACGTCAATAACTGGGAAATGGATAGTGCAGATAGTTATCCGGTGCCAACGATGTTGGCTGCGAACTGCCCCCTGTTAATCTTGCACTTGGAGAAAGTGAACGCAACAGAATTCACCGAGAAGCGGTCCACCATTGCATGGACATGTAAATGCTCACACATGAATGGATTATTTCGTTTGTTTTTTTTCACAATGGATGGGAGTTTGGGATACTGAGGGCACCTTCTCTTGCATGAGTAATACAAAACACAGTTCAAATACTTTTCAAACACAATTCAAAATGGAAATGTAATGACTGAACGAAAATGTTTCAGGTTAAAACAAATTGACCATGTGCGTTTTTGACCTCATTTGTTAACATTGATATTTTGTTGAAATTTCATGCTGATTTTGTGGATATTTTTCTACTGAAATGTATTTTTGAATGATTGATGATACCGATGGAAAAAATGAATAAAACAAACACATAAAACTTTATGTAAAGTTTTCATTTTACATTCAGTCTCATTCGTGGATAAGCCCACCCCCATTTTTTTCATGTGCCTTGGCTTACTGACGGGTTGGTTCGGAAATGATATTGAATTTCATACATCACAGATGTACGTTACGTTGAGATCCACCCGGGACGCATGTCGAGTCATGCTGACTGCTGAACAACCCCATGTCGTGTTAGTTCTGTCTGAATGTCATTATGTTTATACACATGCTTGTGTCGTCACGAAAACTAATATCGGTATCGGTATCTGTCCGATATTGAATTGAAATATCGGACATTGGCAATACCGATAACACCCATATCGGCTCATCACTATCAAATATCAAAACATTTTTTATGGTGTTGATAACTGATGATTTAACCTGTGCTTAACAATACTGATCAACCTGCGAGGGCCGATGAATATTCCTGTGGGCCTGTCAATGAGAAGTTTTTCCCGAGTCCAATTGTTGAATATATCTTTCTACCACTGCTGGATCGGACCACACAACAGAAAAAACACGTCCTTCTCTCATTTTGGCAAATTCTTTAGTAAGTGGCCTCTATGTAGTTCTTTGTGATGTCTATTAGTGCTGCCACGGTTATCCGGATAACCGGTTAACCTGTGGTTAAAACTTTGACCGGTCAAGAAAATGTTTTAACCGGTTAACCTTACATTCACTATACTCACCGTATATGTCCATGTATAAGTCACACCCCAAACTCACACCTGGAATTCCTCCCTTTTGCCTAAAGCCCATGTATAAGTCGCACCCCCCCCCCCCCCCCCCCCCCCCCCATTTTTAAATATATGCAGTCAAAAAGAATTAGTTGCAAGTTACGTTTTGCCAATTTGGGGCAGTTTGGGATGCAACGGAAATAGGTAAGTTTTGACGAGTTACCACGTGGTGAACAAGATAAAAGAATAAAGGAAAATTATTACTAAAAATTTCAAAAATACTCGCATTTATTTGTTTTTCGTTGTTTGTTTATCACCCCAATGTCTTTCTTCATCCCTGTCAAGAAAATCCAACGCTTGTTTGTGACTGAAAGTTCATAGTTTCAGAATCAGAGCACCATTTGTGCCGTAACCTGCACAGTTGTTGTGATCAAGTTGGTTTTTCCGGAACGCAAGAATGTTCCGGAAAAACCAATAAAAATACAACAAATGCGCAGGTTACAGCGCAAATTGTTTTCAAATTGTTGTCCCACTTGAGCATTGTTGGTGCTACTAGTATTGAAACTAACTTTACCTGGTGCATGTGTGCGTAATTTATAACCGGACATTACACATCAGTGAATTGGAGTTCTCCAGGTATTGCTGGCAAACATTTAATGTGTTATTATTTATTTTTTCGTTGTTATTTTGATGATTTTGTATTTTTTATGGTTTCATCCATATTGGCCCCACAAACCTGTTGATTTCCGGTACACGCACTGATGCAAACACATGGGCGATTGAACAACAACGACTAAATAGAATACTTCTTTATTATTATTTATGGTCAATGTAAATAACATTGGCCGGCCCGATATAATAGTTACAGTTGAAGCAAGAACACACTACAAATATAGGTACCTTAAATGCGGTTAACCACGGTCAAACACGCTGGTTAACCGGTCAGAAAAAAGTCTTAACCGTGGCAGCACTAATGTCTATGTAGTTCTATGTGGTAAATAGTCGCACCCCATTTACCGTACGTTTTTTACCCACACAGGAATTGGAGCGAAACGACATGGTACCTCGCCGACAGCTTGATAAAGGGTAAACATTTATTTAGAGAGCATCTATAGTTATTTTCCGTCGTATTTATTTATTTTATTCACAGAAACGGTCATCACTTTGTGTTCATAAGTTTTAGTTGGGACTGATTTTCAAAAGTGTTTCCAAATCCATCAAAACACAATTCCTCGGAACAACCTCGAAACCCTCCAGTGAAAATAGAGTATGCTATCCATTACGTCATTGGTAAACAAACATGTCGGCTACTGGTGTTAAATGACAACGACGGTTTGTTTTGGAGTGAAATGATGGGAAAATGAAGACCAACCGATAATGTAGTAATGCGAATGACTTGTTAACCTAATCTTCAACTTGAGTGGTTGTTTATAATTGAATAAAAAATAGAACAGGAGATACGTGACATTGTCTGAAACCACGACCATATGAAATAGACAATAATAATATAATTTTTCACTATAAACAGTCAAAATTTTCAAAATAAACAAAATTCTATTACTTATATAGCATCTTAATTAAAACATCAAATACAGGACCGAATCTTCCCGAGGACGAAAAAGACCAGGCCGAATCTTCCCGAGACCGAAATGCGTCGTTGCGGATCATTCTGGTGTTCAGAATTAGAGAAGGAATGGGATTGGGGCCAATGCGGGATAGTTTTGTTCACGCTGTGTTTGTCACCTCCAAGGTTTTTCGGTAAATCGTCGTATCTCTTACTTGTCTCCTTTTACTGAGAAGTTGGCTATGTCAGGGTCTGTTAAAATTGCCAATGAGCTTGGAATGCAGGGCTCCTTAGTATCATTGCGAAATCTGGCAATGAGAATCGTTTTGCAACCGTACCACAGACTATAGATTAACCAGACCAGCGACGTGCAACAAAATGCACCCAGAACTAGCCGAATGCTACCAGTGATTTTAGAAACATTTTTGATCCTTGAAAAATCTTTTTTGAGAAGTTACTCGGTGGACTGGGCGATGTTAGACGTCTGGTCATTTTCGATGGCTTTGAAGACACTTTTTTCCAATTTTAGTAAGTTCAATCTGTTTTCGTTGATTTTTTATGAAAAGGAGATTGAGAATTCATTCATAACTTTATACTATTATCAGTTTTTGATAGATAAAGCATTTTAATTCACATGAAATGAAGAAAAAATTAACAAAATCTTCGCGATTTTTACTTTGGATCTATTTTTAGCACACGTTAAAACTTTGACAACTGACTCATATAATTTTTGGGGGGAATGGTTTCATGTTTCATTACCGTTCAGTGTTTGCTTCTCCTCTTGGGAAATTGTAAAAACAAAGGCCGGGGTTTTTCTCACGGGAATTTGTGCAGTTAAAAGCACAGCAGCCGTGACCCGGCATTTCTTTTCGCCATTGAATTTGGAATTGTTTTTGTTTTGAGTACCGTTTCCCGCCAGGTGGCAGTATCGCCCTCGCGTACTTCATTTGCTCCCTTACCGTCGCTGGTCTGGTTAATCTATAGTCTGTGACCGTACTTTAAGGATCCGTTCCACATGCAAGTGGACATTTCCCGTCTTTCAGGGTCCATTCCATTGGCTACCTGAGTTACAGATTTTCCGCGTTATGGGGTAGGCACTAAAACGTGTACTCCGGCGCCGACCTGGAAAACTGTCGACTCGATAATACTTTTCCTTATTAGTTTCTAAATAATACACTGGACCAAATGTGTATTTTTTTTATGCCGAATACAATTCAAATCAAAAAACAATTTTTTTTTCAATTATTCTTTGTTTTTGGTGCATTTTTCTATTTTTACCCCACTAAACCATCCAACTGGAAGTGCGCACAAGTGGCGTTCCACAAGGAAGCGTACTCGGCCCTACCCTATTTCTCATTTTTATAAATGACCTTCCAGACAATCTGAATACCTTATGCAACATCTTTGCCGACGACACAAACTTAATGGGTGACCCACTATTGGAAGATCTACAATCTGCGGTTAATGCTACATGTGAATGGTCCAACAAATGGCAATTACATTTTAACTCTAGCAAAATCCATGTCCTGCGCTTTGACCGGAATAATCCTAAGAAGACCTACTAAATGATAGACTTTCAAGACCAACCCGAGATTCTTCGTACGGACTGCGTCAATATCGATGACAGGCTAAAGTTTGATAAACACATCGCCAGCATAACTACAAAGGCCAATCAAACTCTTAGCATCGTAAAACGGATTTCACCAACATGGACAAATACATACTTACAAAGGTCTATACCACTTTAATAAGACCAATTCTGGAGTACAATAACATGATTTGGAGTCCTTACCTGAGCAACAAATTATAGCACTAGAAAAGGTACAGAGGTGAGTGACAAAACTTGTTCCGGAGATTAAACACTTATCTTACAACCAGAGACTTCAGGAGCTACAACATATGTCTCTACAGCACAGAAGATTTCGGGGCGACCTTATGAAACCTACAAAATACTAAATGGCTTCTACAACCTCGACCCTTCAGTCTTATTCACAAAAGCAAAATTACAGTCAACAAGGGGAAATCCTTTAAAACTCTATATTCAACACAGCAACACAAAGCAAAGGAAGAATTTCTTTACTCAACGGATATGCAACGGTTGGAACAGCCTCCCCACCAATATCACAGAAGCAGATAGCTTAAACGAATTCAAAGCCCGCCTTGATAGACACTTCGGGGATAGAATGTACACAACCGACAAAATACAATAATTACAAACATTCACCCGACATACTTAAACCAATTTATCTAACCGGAAAAAAGCAGCAGCTTATAATCTGAGAAAGTGATGATGATCACGATGATGAAAAGTGTATTCCAGATTTCCGGATGAAATTGTATATCTATCAAATATTATCCAAAATCGGGTCTGATATTATTCCAAACCTTTATATTTACTCTCATAAATAGCAAACGTGTCTTTTAAAATAGTTTCAGAACATAATCTCGAAAAAAGTGAAATAAAAAGGGTTTTGGCTTATTTTTTAGCTATCGATTTTGTCATCCGATGAACTGCCGACCTGGCATTTTTTGTTCATGGTTTTAATTTTTTGTCTAAAAAAAACACATAGGTTATGACCTCTCTCTGGAACGAGTTCGTTCCAAAGAGGGGTCATAAAATATGTTTTAGAGACAAAAAAAAAAATGAAAAAAAATAATGAGAATTACTATGATTGGCGATTTTTGTGAATAGCGCTGGCAGTTTTGGCCGTTACGTTGGGTAAAGGGTTAAACATGGTTACGAAGTCGAATTCCATTCCGCCTCGGACCTCGTCTAAAGTTATGCTACACGCCATGATATTCCTTACAGTCAACAGGACCAAAACAACGATAACTTACTTTGAACTTTACATGTCTATCCGATGTGTATAAGCCCAACAAATCGCAGTCGATGCTAAAAAGCCAGAGCTTGTAGCTCCGTGTAGTACTCGTGGTCTGACACAACTGATATAAGTGGATGGTATAAAAGAGTATTTATATGACACAAACAAACATATGTATAATGGTGCACGATAAGTGCACGTGTACGGAGATGAAACTCATCTGAGACAATGTCAGCTAAAGGCGGAGGGGACAAGTAATTACTTAATTTCCCCATTGAGTTTTTTTCATGCAGTGGTATACCAACTGCCACTCTTAAGCAACCGGACCGTCATGCATACCAACCCACAGAAATAAGACGCGCCTATATAAGCGCGCATAGGTGCACGACGCTGCCATGAAGAATAGTACACTGCGCATTCCTGTTGATCCGTTAAAATCCCCCCTCGCTAATTGCGCCAACCTTGTTATTAGAGGGACCTGCGATTCCGGTATGTTCAGGGAATGATACGGCATTATCATTTGTATTTTAGTAGGTCATATATTTCACCCCTCACTAATAGCATCAACTCTATTGATCGAGGAACCTGCATTAATAGTAAGAACCACTATTTCTGTTGTGTAGAACTAATAAAATGTTGATAAGGTTACAGTGGTACTAACTTTGGAAAGGGTACGCGAGTGACAGCTAGTATACCAATATGACGGACATGTTATCTTGCTGGTTCTCGCTCAGGGATCGGGGGCCCTGGTTTGGCACATGACTCAAAATTTTGGGGGCCCAGGTCTGACTCAAGAATCCTGGACTCCAGGGCCAAGCCCGGCCCCAAATTTCCGGGCCCTGGGGTTACTTGTGGCGTGGGAGACGTCGAGACGGGAACTCCTTTTGTCGTCGATTGTAGCGAGTACACGTTGATCAGAGAGCACTGAAAGGATTGAGTCCGAATACCCAGGTTTTTTGAAACGAAACGCTTCGGAAAATGAAATTTGAAAAAAAATTACAAAACTCTTTGCGATCAAAGTTCCCTGGTCACATTACCATTAGTCTTATGTTTATGACGAAAATGTTGTACCAGAGTCGAGCTCTTGTTTTTAAGACCACATCTCGACAAGTCGAAGACTCGTCAATATAGCCCTGGAAACAAGAGCTCGACTCTTATACAACATCGCCTCGTCGCGACATGACCTTAGAAACAAGAGCTCGACACCGATACAACATCCGCTCCTCGATATATTGCCTGAGAAACAAGAACTCGTCTCCGATACATTTCGTACATCAACATTTAATGGTGATGATGTATACATATCGTCCCCTGAGTTCTAATGTGTTCTATGTGCCAGTAGGCACATAGCTATATATTATCTTTTAAATGTATAATACTAATTGCACGAATAACCGCATGCGTCTCTATTATGGTGGTCATACTACAATTTCGTTATGGTATTTTTCTTCAATCATTTTTCAATCCGAATGTGAAATTCATTGTCCATGTGCAACAAGTGAAACAAAAATTGTTCACATCTTCAGAGCGATTTTGAATGTGGAGTGATAGATCTGCATGAGGTGCGAATTTGTGTTGAGTGGTCAAGGGTGAATCTTTTTTCTTTGTTTTGTTTGTTTAGGCGGGACCGGGAGTGGGGGAGGGAGCAAACACGGATCACGCTTGCATGAATGAAAAGAACCCAAATTTGGTCATAAGAGTCGAGCTAGATTTGAATTGTCCAATCTCTTCCTTTCAAGAAAAGCAAATGACAAATCAAGATTAGTGACTGTGCGCAACGGGAGTGGAGTGCACCTTAATTTTAATTTTAAGACACTATATTAACTATTTTCAGTACTTCACGGATTGTTTTTGGCAAATGACGTCTCGTTTCCTACTCGTGTTGGATAATGGAGTAAAATAAATCATCCGTCCATGCAACCCTTCCCCCGATAAACAAGAATCTTGCAGTGCCACTGACAACAAAACACAGGCCAACTTGGAAAATAGCCCACTTGAAATAACATTTGGTTAAACAGCTATGCACTACCTTTGCTATTATTATTTGTAACGTTAGACCCAGGCCCGATGCCAGGATCTCAAACATTTTCCGACATTCGGTGGGGATTTGAGAAGACCTCGACGAATTCAAGGAGGGTCTGCTTCCGAGAATACTTCGATTTCGTTATGGAATATTCCGCCTTTTTTGAATGATTTGCACCAAGAGTGGAGTATGATCTTATTTACCGTTGCAAAAGGATGCAACATCTAAAACTTGAAAAACGGTGAGATTCGATTCAAGATTAGATTCGACACGACTCGAAATTCTCTATTTTGATTTGGGATTCTCTTCGACCCGAAAGTTTAGATTCGCTGGACTCTGGTATAAAATCAAGGTTGGCCAATTGATCAACTCCTAATAAAAGTATGTTGCGTGATTTGAAGGATTCGCCCACCTGGGACGCTAACTCCTCATCATAATAAGCAATTCCATCAGGAGTTTAAACAAGGGCGCCGGAAGAATCCGAGGGCAGGGGCATCGAAAAGGGCAATCGACTCTGGTGAGGAGTGAAAACTGGGAGTTTACAACTTATCAGAAATTGTAACGTGATAACGTGATAGTATATCGTCCTTTGAGAGGAACAAGGTGTCATCTGCAATGCTGAAGCATTGCAGATGGCACCTACCTCGTTCCACTCAAGGAACGATGTAAAAGTTTAGAAATCCCCCCACCTCCGCCGATTGTATAGATTTTTGTTTGGTGATTATCGACCAAACTCCGCCATTATACCCAATTCACCTTCGCATTTGCACTGGCACACGTAAAAAATAGAATAAATATGTACTAGGGCCGGTGATCAGATTTAATCCACCCGTAGGATAAGGGTTTTAACCACTCGGCTTGCCGAGTGGTTAAAACCCTTATTATACGAGTGGTTTAAATCTGATTACCGGCCCATGTACCTATTTGTTTTATTTATACCATGCTCTTAATAAATAATCGACTTTGCCACTTAAAATGGAGAAAAAACGACACTTTCTGTCGCAAACACAGGGGTTTGTTTTGTTTACATCTGCGCTGGTGGGCATTACTACCGGCTGCACGTGAATGCTTGATTGACAGCTAGCGGTCGGTCTATTTGCAGTAAGTTCCTGAAATTGCTGAATTGTCATAAGTTCCTGAATTGCAGTAAGTACCTTTGCGGAAGTTCCTCGGTGTGCGTGAAGGTGTTATTAATCCTTTGTCTTGTTGGTACTTAATTGGATTACAGTGTTGTCACCTACATTAGTATATTGTTAATAACTGATTTTTTATTGACTGCATCCATTAATTTTGTGTGGGATTTCCCTTGCGACGTGAATAACTTATTTGTATTAATTCTAACAGGAGATTTCCCAAGCGACTCGAATACTCGAACAGCTTTATTTGCTAATGAATCCACGAGGGTCGGATGCGAGGGCCAAAAATCTTATTTGAATGAATGAAAAGTTTCAGCGCGCCGAAGGCGGTAGTGGGTTCAGATCCCCGAGAACCTCGAACTGAAAGGTGACTAGGAGTTGTACAAAACTATAAGAATTCTGTTCTGTGTTTGGTTGGAGACGTGGGCATGTTTATGGTAATACCGAAACCGCTGTTTGATGGTTGTTTTTAGAAAACAAACCCAAACAGTCGATGGTTTGGGAGCAATCCCAGCATATCCATAACGGTTACAAAAAGGAAAAAATCCACCAATATGTGTTTTTGAAAGCTGGGAGTCATCCATCAGCCTATAAGGAAGAGTGGATGATGAGCCTTGGCCATCTTGTCTGCCTTCGTGGGGAACAGATGATGGGGTGACGGGAGGGAATAAAAAAAACCAACTCACAGACACATACCCGAAAGCCCTTAAAAGGGCTGTTATATCTTTATTCATATGTTTATTTATTTAAAATATACACTGGTCCTAGCCAGGCAAACTTGTTTAAATCCTTGCTTAGTGTTTGGTGGTGAATGCATTTCGTAAATTTCACTATAAACTGGAAACAATTTCGTTACTGGTGAAAATATTGTCACCTTTCCTGGGCTTAGAATGAGTCTTCAGATAAAAGTGAAATCGACACCCCTTTGAATGACTGCCTTACCAAGCAAAAAGGATAAATACACGAAATGGAAATATGTCACCCAAAACTAAAAGACTACGCAAGTGTATTTTAGAGAGGGGTTTGATTCTGGGGGATCAGGTAGTTTGGAGAACCCCGTGGATTCATAAGCAAATAAAGTAAATCGGGTCGCAACACAGACACTCGGCCCAAGCTGAGAAATCGAAAAAAAATACATCAATATCCGATAGCCTAGCATTTTTGGATCGATGCTGTCGTGCTCCCATAACAGAATATAAATATTAACATTAATATTTATATTCCAATCTTATAGATCCAAAAGTGCTATCAGATATAATTTTATTTCGATTTCCCAGCTTGTGTCGAGTACTTGTGAGTGGCAAGGGAAATCCCACATCGTCCCTGTGCCCTTTTGGCGTGCTGAAACTTTTCATTAAAAAAATTAATGGATGCAATCAATAAATGAAAGTGTCAATGACACTGTGGCTCAACTTGTGCAAGACATGTACATGTGTAGCATGTGACACAGCAATGACACATATCTAGGTAAGGACCTGATAACAAAGGTACATGTAAAGTACTGTAAAGGTCTGTACATAAATACCGACCGTAGCCTGTAACCGATGTACAGGTAAAGTATTGTAAAGGTGGGTGACAGTTAGATACCTCTAGCCAGAGCCGTATTGAAATGTGCACTTACTGTGCATAAGTAGCACTGAGTAAATAAAAGTTTGTCTAATTGGCCGCCGGTGGCCATCTTGAAATTTCGGACCGCACACAAAAACACTCGTTCTCGTCCCAAGGTGATAACAAAGGTACCCAAGAAGTTTCGCGAAGATCGGTTTATAAAGACAGCCCCTAGCCCGAGGCGTATTTACATGTGTACTTACTGTGTATAAGCAGCACTGAATAAATCAAAATTCATTTAACTTGCATAATTTCTGCACGAGAAAAAACCCGTATTATATGTGATGTATTCCATGTTACTAAACATTAAAAAATTTATTCAAATCAGTACCTTCATATAGAAGTTCTGTACAAAAAACAGATTGTACCTAATTTTGATACAAAATGGCCTCCGCATCCATTTTGAATTTCGGACCGCACCCCAAAGTCTCGTTCTCGTCCCAAGTTGATAACAAAGGTACCCAAAAAGTTTCGTGAAGATCGGTTCATAAATAGAGCCCCTAGCCCGAGCCGTGTTGACATGTGTACTTACTGTGTATAAATAGCACCGAATACATCAAAGTTCATCTAATTTGCATAATTTCTGCACGAGAAAAAAAAAACGTATTATATGTGATGTATTCCATGTTACTAACCATACATACAAAACTTTATTCAAATCAGAACTTTCATACAGAAGTTCTGTACAAAAACTGATTGAACTAATTTCAGTACAAAATGGCTGCCGGAGGTCATCTTGAATTTCGGACGCACCACAAAACACTCGTTCTCATCCCACGGTGATAGCAAAGGTACCCAAGAAGTTTTGTAAAGATTGGTTCATAAATACGGCCTCTAGCCCGAGCCGTATTGAATTGTTGACGGACTGACAGACGGACGGACGGACGACGGGCCATGGCATAAGCTCAAATTTGACAACGTCAAAGTTGAGCTAAAAATCAATTATTAAAAGACTAATGTAGGTGACAACACTGTAATCCAATTAAGTGCCAACAAGACAAAGGATTAATAACACCTTCGCGCACACCGAGGAACCTCCGCAAAGTTACTTTCTGCAATTCAGGAACTTACTGCAATTCAGGGAGGGGGCAAGGTGGCGTTGCGGTAAGCGGTTCTCGTCAGATCACCGAAGTTTAGCAACGTCGAGCCCGGTTAGTCCTTGGATGGGTGACCGTCTGAGCGATCGATTCGGACTCCCGCGTTGTGTCCTTGGGCAAGGCACTTAACCCCGATTGTTCACATGGGGGCACGATGACGCCGGGTACTAAGGTGCACTGCACGTCGATGGTGTCTTCAACAAATCTGTGCTGCAGCGCGGAGTTACGATGTTGGGGAGCTGGCAGCTGCTCGTTGTTGCTCGGTGGTTCTCTCCGGGTACTCCGGTTTCCCCACCCGTAAAACTGTCACGGTCATGGTCAGCCATTGTGCATAAGTACGTGACCTTAAAACATCAATAAAAATAATAAATAAATACTGAAATTCAGGAACTTACTGCAAATAGACCGACCCAACAGCTACACACATCGTCAAAGTTGATTGAATTTACCTCGCTTTTTCAGTCAAATTTTTATTAACAATTCTTAAATTTTATTTTAAATTTTTATTTGTACGTATTTCAAACTTAATAAGTCTTTGCAGGTAGTAGATTGTACCGCAAAACGTCGTATGTTTGAATGAAATATCATGAAGTGTGCATGTATCGAAGTTGGCAAATTACGTCATGTCACGTCTTGGATGAACTTCCTTGTCCTACTGTGGCTGTAAATTTTTTTTAACCCCAGTAGACGCTTTACACCGGTAAGGGGATTAAAAGAGAAAATTTAGCGTTCAAGCTTTTCACAGATCGTAACATAGGCGAGCATGGTATAAAACTTTAGAAATTCCCCCGTCGATTAAATAGATTTTTGTTTGGTGATTATCGACCAAACTCCGTCATTATATCTAATTACCCCGCCCATTTGCACTGGCACGCGTAAAATAAGTAAGAAACGAATACTCAAGAGTTTCTTAGTTACATTTTTCTAAACACTTTTCCACTTGTGCATTTCAGGCGAAAAAGAGTAAGCGCTACACCCATGCCCAGAGCAAGGAGGCTTCTGCCCCGCCTGGTTTCCGGCGGTTCATAAGGGGGAAGGGTTAGCGGGTGTAAAGGGTTAAAAGAGATGATATAAACACAAATTTAGCAGTGCAAGTGCTTTTTTATCCTGCGATCACATCTAAATAAGTTCCAAACACCTCAGGGTGTGTATTCTCTCAATCGCTAATATCTCTGAAAGCAGCTAACTGGAAACCATTTTAGATCCAACAGACCAATAATCTGCAATTAAAAAATATATAATATGTAGGAAAGGTCTTTGGTCAATTTGTTAGTTTTGTTAGTTAGTATAGATATGGGTAATGTACAAGGAAAATGAATATAATTTACTATGGGGATATTTTTTTTAGATTGGTGTTTAAGATCACTTTCAGCACGTATGGCTATATCATGCCCGCGAGGTATGAAGTCAAGTTAAGCCAATCGTTTATACCCATGCTGCCACTTTAGAGGGCCTCCGCCCGGACGTTCGTTCCGGGTACCTATTTTACCAGTAAAGCAGAACTTGTTTACAACAATAAATAAGCACTGCTTCACTTCTCGGGTTCCCACGGGGGTTATTCACGGAGTTGAGTATCCCCCAAGACAAAGGCTCTCGAATATTTTGACAAATCTACAGGAGCCCAAGGTGGTTTGCAGCTTATGGACCTCCAAATTACGATTACTTTTATTTGAGTGGAAAGTCAACTTCGTGAGTGTGTTCATTATTAGTCAGTTCATGCACATATGCGCCAAAATCCAATTTACAACGAGGCATCGGCCTCCCTTTGATATCAGATAAAAATACCTAGTAGCTCCGTACAATTTTCAAAATAGACCGCTGCAAGAGAAAACCCCCACGCATGCAGGCCACTATGAAGTATTAATTATTTGCATCCGGAGTACCTGACTGTGACCCCCCCCGCCCCCCCCCACCCCCAACGAGATATTTTCGTCAGCATTGGAGTCTAAGATATCAATAAGCCAATTTCGAAACTGCCATCTTGGCTTTTAATCTAAGCAAGGTCATAGGTCGCAAGGTAACATTTCAAGAAAACACGTTGTAAGCAATGGGAGAAGAGAGCGGGTGAAGGGCTTCGGACCCCATTACTTTCATTGGTACGAATTCAAAAAACATTTAGCCAAGATTATCATTTGTTTAAAGCAATGGCAATATTGTATGAGAACTTTCATTATACCGAATGGAGTTCCTATCAACTTAAATGGTGTTTGAATGCACGTTGTGCCATGACTCTGTGGTAGTCCAAACATGACCTGAAAGACCGTATTTTGATGTTTTGGTTTGGTAGACCTTCAAAGGACATGCCAAACCCAAAAAATTAAAATACGTTCTTTCGGGTCATGTTTGGACTAGACTCTGTGTCATGGGCACTGTTTCGTCAGCTTTCGATGATTTCCCAAGCCGAGAAACTCCGCGCAACGAATGTTTCCTTACTGCCACTCAACACAAGTCCCCGCCTTCGTGAAAAAAGTCTTTAAACCTGCGATATCACGTCGTTTAAAGTTGTCTAGGGTTGCCTCTTCAAATAATTTGAATGGTGGCAACGGTTCTACGAATTTAAACTTGATATTTCACAAAACTAGTTGACTTTGCTGACACAGAACTCAACGCGATGAATATGGAAATCGCTTTGTTTACACCCCGCGGCCTGTGACCTTGCATAGATTAAAGTTCCAAGATGGCAATTTCGAAATAGGCTTATTCTCTCTTGCTAGAAATCGTGTACTTTTTTAAAAGTCTAGATTGGATACTTGAATTTGTGTCACACACACACAGTTGGCCACTGGTCATACAAATAGAAAGAAGCGGGCTGCCCATATGGTTCACCGGGGAATTTCCCCGGTGACTCCCTCTATTGGGAGTGCCCTTGGGCCTCAAATATTGACGCAGGCCATCATGTGTTGGTGCATGAAATTTTGTGAAAATGACCAACAGTCGCAATGGATACGATTGCATAGACTGTCGGTATACCGAAATGCTCGCTATGTGGACTGCCATTGGCAGTCCACATAGAGACATTTCGATACACCAACAGTCTAGTCAGCGTTTGATCGCCCAGATGCAAGGAAACAGTGTTCTGTCAGTTTGAAAACTCACAATTTTCTCCCATTGTGTCCAACTATGGTCTGGTCGATGGTTCCAAGCCTCCCCATGCAACAATATTTTCCTAATTGAGAGAGGGCGAGGAAGGATATAAATACGGCATCGAAATGCTCTCTATGTGGACTGTAATTTTTCTTACTCAGTCTGCTCCTGATCAACTCTCCCAGAGACAAAACATCCACACAGCAGCTATTCCGTAATTTATCAGACTTTTGCTTATCGCAGTGAGCACAATCAGCAGACGACACATGGTAAAAATTATTCGAATGACAAAAAAAAATCAATTTTAACCTAAAAACAGATTATGGCCAGAGATGACTTCCCGGGGGAGGTGGGTAAAAGACATTTCCCTACCTTTGTCTGATCAGGGACGCTGTTCCCCATACAACTATTAGACCCGGAATGGTTTGATCTTAACAAATATCCAGCACAGCGAGCACTCACTCGTCTTTTGAAGAGTTCTGGGTTCTAAATTTCAAAATGTTCATGGGAGAGTGAGGGCGGGATAGACATAATACGAGAGGTCGACACCCCTCTCGGGCTCTGTCACAGCGACGAATCCCGCGTAGTTCATAGCTGCGCCTTGAGCGCCCATTCAGGAGGACAGGTGCTCAACGCACTGCCGTCGCAAATGTGCAACGAGGATCGTTTTCCCACTTCTTAATTTCCGTATCATTGGTTATGGCCTCTCACTGGGTTGGACAAGTTCGCTCCAATCAGAGGCTGACTGGCTATATGGTCCACCGGGGAAATTCCCGGTGGGACCCCATTGAGGATCCCCCATGGCTCCAAAATTGATGCAGCCCAACACGAGTTGGTGCATGGAATTTTGTGAAAATGACCAACAAGCAAAATGGATCTGATTGCATAGACTTCCGGTATACCGAAATGCTCTCCATGTGGACAGCCATTGGCATTCCACAGAGAGCCATTTCGATATACCAGCAGACTAGTCTGCATTTGATCGCTCAGATGCAAGGAAACAGCCCCCTGTCAGTTTGAAAAATCAAAATTTTCTCCCATTGTGTTGAACTATGATTCAGCCCTCCCCATCCCCGCCCCGCCCGGTGCAACCATTTTTCCGAATGACCGACGAGGATACGATAAATATGCCATTGACATTTCCCCCTATGTGGACTGCAATTGATCGCTCAGATCTCCAGGTCCGAGGCCCCCCTTGGTGCTCTTCACGTTAAGTTTTCTTGACCCAGTCCAATGATAATCATAACCTTTCGAACCCTGATGGTATCTTCCATGATAGTTCAATGACAGCAATCGAGAAAGTCCATTTTGTTTATTTGGAGGTAGACAAACTAATATTTTCAACGGGCAGCCTTTGGGCTGCACGTTGGAAATATTGATCAGTCTACTCCACACATTCACTTAGTAGCTATCATACTTAATGCAATTATGACGCATCGTGTTCCTGGGCCGGAAAAGCGGCCTCTCGGGTTCGAAGGGATAAGCTATTATGTGGATAGCGCCGAGAGGATACAATACTACGACCAGAAAAGCGGCATCTTCCACGATCAGATCGCGATTTGATCGCGTCTTGTACCCGTTGGTCGTAATTTCCTTGATAAAATACTACCAAAGACACGCCGCATGAGGAAATTCAAAGAACCTATATCAACTTTATGTATGGGAGAGGAGTGTTTCTAAGTGGTAAGCACTTGTACTCCAATCCCTTTTGCGATTTTGTGAGCAAATAAAATATGTTTAAACTAAATCAAAGAAGGATGACATCTGAGATTCATTGTTCTCGGATATCTCTTTCGACAAGCGATATTCCAGTGTTGAGCAAGCAGGGCGGGCCGAGAATGTCGACCGGATAGGGACTGGGTCGCGATCCGGTCGAAAATCTCTTGCCCGCTGCTTTGATGAGTAATGTGTAGTCCTTCAATTTGGGTACCCTTTACCCAGCATGAAAAGGAGACGACAACACTTGTAAACAAAATTAATGAATTTTTTTTTATTGAAAATTATTTTTTTTCCATTTTTTGCATCACAAACATAGTGTATGACCCCTCATTGGAACGAGCTCAACGAGCTCGTTGCAGTGAGGTCATAAGCTATGTTTTTGTGGCAAAACATGAAAAAATAATAAGAACTGAATGGCAATTTGTGTGAATATCGCCAGCGGATTTCGTCATTAGGTTGGGTAAAGGGTTAACCTACTCTGTTTCTATTTATCTTCAGGAAGCGTGGTGGCTCAGTGGTTAGAGCAATGGACTTTAAACCGAAAGGTCGTCGGTTCGATTCTTACCATCGGTAACTGCGTTGTGTCCTTGTGCAATCAATCCCTATTGACCACGTGGGTGCACGGTGGCGCTGTACACAAAGGCATACTGCAATTCGATGGTGTACATGTCTTTAACAGCTACTAAACCTACTGTGATTCGGAGAGTCTGACAGTTCCTCGTCATTGCCCGGTGGTTCTCCCCGGATATTCCGGCTTCCTCCATCCGTAAAACTGCCAAATACGATGTGAGCATGGCTGTTGAAAGTGTCGTTAAACCCCAGAAAAGCAAACGAACTATTTATTTGTCGTCAAGGAAACTTACCTCCGCTCTGTTTTTCCTGATTCTCCACTAAAACGACATCACTGGATATTGCTGTCTAAACCCTTCCATTCCATAAAAGCCATGCATTGGTGATCCTGGAATAGAGTAACCTGGTGGTGCTGAAAAAACGGCCTGACCTTCCATTCCCGGAATAATTGGTGACACTGGCAAGGCGAGAGATCCCACTGGCATACCTGGCATATTGGATGTCTGGCTGCTGCTACCGCCGAGTGACGAGAACAGCGAAAGTAACAGAAGTGTACTGGTTGAACTGGACGATGCACTGCTGCTACCGGTCAGCAGGTTACTGAGGAGAAGGTATCCAATTATGTTTGAGCCACTCACTCCACTCGTTGCACTTGTTCCACCGAGAGATTGCAGCGCAAATAGGGTAAGCAACAGTTCTTGAGTTGATAAAGTTGATTGTGCGGCTGCTGAAGCTGTGGTGGCAGCTGTCGCTGTGGTGGTTGCTGCCGTTGTGGTGGCTGCCGCCGTGGTTGTGGTTGCTCCTCCAACATTGCCGAGTAGTGCGAGGCAAATAAATCCCACGAGTGCCCTTGTTCCAGACATCGTAAACATCTGACTATTGATACCTCAAACGCACGGTAGCGTAACGAATAGTCAGTTTTATACATCTGCGTTTTATACCAAACAAGTGCCCGGTCGTAATCCCTAATTGCCATTTTCAATCAAATTAGTTTGCTTAATATTATTTAATAGGATATCGGGTATCTTTTAATGACTGCAATATCCTTTTTATCAAATTAGCGATAATTAATGACCAACGTTTATTATTAATGACTATTTTGTTCGAGACGTTATCAGCAACTGAAGCGCTACTATTTTAGAGGGTTTTCGTCTTATTGCTTTATGGATTTTGTTGTCACTCATTAAAAAAGAAACCTGCACAAATTAGAAACTAAGGATATTCACGACGCCCTGAAAAGGGGTAGCTTAAGTTTTAGTGGTCACTTATTTTTTTTAATCACCCCTTTCATTGGCGGATCCATGATTCTGGGTTTGCAAGGGATGGACATCTATCATAGATCGTGATGCGAAAGATAAATGACGCGCGTGACAACGAATTGGAGGCGAGAACAAGATGGGTTATTTCAATCATGTTGGCGAAATCCGGCCTCCCAGGCTAAACAGGAGTACAATTTGGAAAATGGATGGTCAGTGTGTTCCTCCGATGGCGTCTTTGCACATGTCCAGCCAGCCAGGATATTCCCGCATTTTGTTTCGCATTCAAATTTTGAAAAAGCGAAGCCATTTTACAACGGTTCACAGGAGACTTACACGTGCTTTAGCTGTCAGCACGGTTTTATGATTTCATCTGTGATAACACATTGATATTCATTACTTCCGTCCGGTTTTATGTACATGTGTTATCGTGGTTTATACAGTGATGGCGCCAGGATTTTCCAGACAAGGAGACTTGTGCTCCAGTCGGGAAGGGGGATGTTAGGGTAGTTTCCAACACACCCACAATAAAGGAGGCAGATTCCTCGACGGCAGAAGGGGGTGGGGAGGAGGGTAGACATGCCCGATAGGGGGTTATTGCCCCTGAGCCCCAATGACCCAGGCACCACCACTGGAATAACACCGTGCCGTGAATGTGTTATCGCGAATTATACCGTGCCTCTTTCATTCGCAACTTATGAAAACAAATTTGAGTTATAAAAATAGGACAAGGGGCGCTGCCTTTGCCTTTTCAAAAAGAACAAGAGAAATGGTGAAACAATACTCGTATGAAAGTTTTTTGTCGTACAAAGTCAGGGATAAGGAGGTCAGAATAATGCATGTTATTGTACGAGTTTCATTCAGTCAGCCATTGTGTCGTGTCATAATACACTGCTAGAAAATGGGGTAATGCCTATTCGGCACCGGGTGGCAAATAACACAGCCCTATCGAAATGCATGAGTTTCGCTATTTGCCACCGTGTGCCAAAAATATCTTGGTTTTTCGGCTAAATCTCTGGATATAATTTAGGGATATCAATAAAATTTGCCTTGTGAACTCCAAGTAGGCAAAGGCGCGTGTTGTTTGACGGACGATATTGCCTTTGGGGTGATTTCATTTGATAAGGAGAAATCGTTTTTTGCCTTGTTATAAAAGTAGAGGATATTTGATAAAAGTTATATGTATCAAGAAATATTTTTTTAGTTTCATCAAAAAGACAGACAGTTGAGGCATTGCACTGTGACATCTGGTGAATGATTTCAGCGATAGTTGGGTGTCTGACCACAGGGGCTCATTACAAACAATGATTCAGGAATAAAATAATATTTATAAAATAGGCATAACTAGATACCACCCATATACTAGTATATAATAAATAACAATATTGTTATTTATTATGTACTAGTGTATGGGTGGTATCAAGTTATGCTTATTTTATATTATTTTATTCCTGAATCATTGTTTGTAACGAGCCCCTGTGGTTCGCGAGACAAGTGCGGATCCGACGTGTCATACTCCTCACCAAACGTCCAATATCAGCTTGACTCATGCCATTCCATTCTTCCTGCAGTGCAGCGGTGAGTTCCTGAACATTGGCACGGGGCTGTTGGCGTTGTCGTAGGCGCCTGCCAAGCATATCCCAGACGTGCTCGATTGGTGAAAGGTCTGGACTTAGTGCTGGCCAAGGCAGTGTAGTGATATTCTGCTCCTGGAGGAACTCTGTAGCGACAAGGGGCCTGTGATTGAAGACAATCTGTGATATTATCACTGTGGTGTAATTACAGTCACTGGTATTATTACAGACAATCAGTGGTATTGTTCATTCTGAAATGATCAAGGCATAATTAACACTCTGCAATAACTTGACCTTTAATTAAATGGCGATAATTTAAAAAACTGATTAAACTATCTTTCTTGGAGGGAACTGGACTATTGGCCTGTATGAACTCTCATTACTTAGTCTATCAGGCAAAGTTGTGTTCTCAATGTCACATTTTCTCCCTTAATGACTCGTCCACTGGACGAGTCAATAAGCGAGAAAATGTGGCACTGAGCACACATATAGATTAGATGAAATTTATTGATTGGCTTGGCAAATGATTCCCTAGAACTCAGAATGATTAAAATAAAGTTAGGCTGAACCCAGTGGAGATACTTACATACAGGGCATTTTTATGGTGAGTGGTGTCATACAAACTATTGTGTAGCCTGAATTGTTGTTATACCCCCCATCCAACATCGAGT
Source organism: Pictodentalium vernedei (assembly GCA_031216915.1). NCBI lineage: Eukaryota > Metazoa > Mollusca > Scaphopoda > Dentaliida > Dentaliidae > Pictodentalium > Pictodentalium vernedei. The sequence continues at coordinate 508,591,145 of CM062296.1, read as the reverse complement.
TGTGGGGGGAGTATACTGGAATCATGTCCGTCTCTCTGTCTGTATGTCTGTCTGTAGACATTATTTTGTCTGCAAATTTTCTGAGACGCTTATGAACCTTTGTCCCCGAAACTTTGTGTGAATGTTCCACACGAGAACCTGTGCACCTGCGATTATAGTTCCAGTCGGACTATTTTTGCCAGAGTTATGCCCCTTTTTGACTTGTCTAAGAATGCTAGAATTTTGTCTGGAAATTTTCTCAGATGTTTATGGATCGATTCCTTTGAAATTTGGTATGGATGTTTACTGCCATGGAAACCTATGCACCTGCGATTAAAGTTTCGATCAGACTTTTTTTTGCCAGAATTATGCCCTTTTTTATCTTAGAATGTCTGAATTTTGTCAGAGATTTTCTCAAATGTTTATGGGTCGATTCCTTTGAAACTTGATATATATGTTCACTACTATGGGAACCTGTGCACCTGTAATTTTAGTTTCGATGGGCCTTTTTTGCCAGAGTTATGCTGCTTTTTGTCTTAGAATAATCATTGCAGTGGGGGAGGGGGGGGGGGGGGGTATTGACAGGTCCATCTGGGACAGTCACACCTCTAGTTACTATTTGTTTTTCCACATAGGAAAACTGAATTGAAACCAGGGTTTTTTTGCTGAAACTGAAAATCAGAACTGCCCAGCTCTAGGTTATTATGCACAAACCAGGGACCAGCCTAGGGGGAAATTTTAGGGAGACTTCATGTCTCCCTCCAGAAAAAAGTAGGGAGACTGCAGAGTCATGTAGGGAGACTTAAAAGGCAAGTGGGGAAAATTAAGAATATTCATGTGCCACCTCCGCCGCCCTTTCATATTTTCAATTTGTGGTCCACCATTAATGTCCCAATAATCCAGGTCCAGTTGTCTATGAGGCATCTATGCCAGGTTAAAAAATCACAAAGTAATTATTGACTGAAAATCCCCCACTGCTACCCTCTCCTTCATGACCCCATCCCCTCTTCTTCATGCCAATCCCCCAGCACCCTCCTGTGGTTGCCTTTCACCAAAGTCTACTAAGCTAATAATTTCCTAAGTCTGAAAGTGTGAACAGGACCAGATGTAAGAAGGTTGCTTGGGAGATACTTTGTTAGTTAATAAACAAAATACATTCTGGGGTCGAGTATTTTGTAAAAGAAATGTCATTCCGCATCATTTTTATGGCATTCTGGTGTCATTCCGCGTCATTTCGTGTCAGTCCGTTGTTTAGGAGGACCCTTTTTCAAGATCGTCCACATGCACTCTTGTGTCCTGTACAAAGCTTTTCTTGTCATCACTAAAGCTTTTTTTCATGTGTTTCAATTCCATTCGTGTTTTTGTGGGAAGAAACGGCCCAACAGTTAACAGTCGTTAGCAAAACAAAATAAAAATACTGTGTTATAAAATATATCCGTTGTGTATACATTTTCGGCATCCTGAGCGACGTAACCTACTTTCAAACAGAGTTATTTTGTTGAGTCGCGTAAGTCACCTATTTTCGTTTCGACATTTGAAGCTCCGACTGAAACGCAACAAAATAGAAATAAAAAAATCCGCCAAAAGAGACAATGGACAATTGATTGTCGTGTGATTTCATTAAATGGACGTTTATTTGACAAATTAAAATGCCCATTTATCACACTCGAGCACATTCGATTTTTGAAAATAATCGTTTTCATGCAAAGCTCGCATCACTCAGTTCACCCTTTCCTCATTTTGGCCAATTTTTAGAGGGCGACTTGTAATCGCCCCGACTATTTTTCTAGGCGACTTTGGGCTTAGAAGGGCGACATAATCGCCCTAGTCGCCCTCACGGCTGGTCCCTGGCACAAACACTCTGGCACGAGGTGACCCCTAGCGGTAAAAAGTGTTGTTAAACTCCAATAAATAAATAAATGCACAAATACAATAAAACTGTTTGTTCAGGTTTTGCTGGGTCTTGCGGTTCAATTTTCCAGTTTGCCACAAAAACCAGAACCGAACCAGAAAACCGAAACATGTCCCAGCTCTAATGATAACTACTTTTTATCAGTATCAATTTATTAATTAATGTTACTGACATCACTAAAAATAAGACTTAAATCATCATTTTTGTTTTTGGGCATTTATTAATTAGCTTAGGTAATGCAAGCTACTGATCTAATTACCTGTGTCCTTTCACAAGTGTAAATTTCACTCAAATTAATTATAATACACAACATCCAGGGTACTGAATGTATACTGCAAGAGAAACATGGATAGGAATAAATGCTTTGTAGATGTACTTTTTGTTTTCATGTTTTGCATAAATGTATGTAAGAGGAACATGGGGAATCACTCGAATATTTACATAACATGATTTCCTGTGTGACGTCCGAAAATTTTTATAAAGCAGACTGTCATCTAAGGAATGATGTAGGGTGAATTTGGCATAAAGCAGGGTAGCATCACTAAATTACCCTTTGTCAACCTCAATCTGAATCAAGGTGTCAGGCCTAAAGAGAAAGAAGAACACAGAGGATAAATTGGCCCACTGTATGGGACAGTATAAGCAAATTCACCCTCTGGGGACTCATTGCTTATTTCCAGACTTGCTTATATGTGAAGATACTTACATGTTTGCCATTAATTTGTGTTACCCAACACTAGCACAAACTGATGACATAATTCCTTCTATGTACTAACTAGTACATTGTATCAGTAACTTTCCATGGTAGACAATCTTTAATCACATTGGGATACTATTTTAATTATCATAATTGATTCTTGAAATGAAAAAAAAAATGAGAATCAACTTTACTTCTGACTGAATTTTCATTTGACTCGTGTCAGAGATTCTGCAAGTGTCCTTAAAGCCTGGAAAATTCCACTTAGTTTTTACTCCCTCATATTATTTATTTATTTATTTATTTATTTATTTATTTATTTAAGGTCACATACTTATGCACAAATGGCTAATCATGACTGTGACAGTTTTACGGGTGGAGGAAGCTGGAGTACTCGGAGAAAACCACCGAGCAACGACGAGCAGCAACCAGCTCCCCAACATCATAACTCTGCACTGCAGCACAGGCAGGGTTTGATTGGTTGAAGACATGCACACCATCGACGTGCAGTACACCTTGGTACACAGCGTCATTGTGCCCCCATGTGGACAATGGTGAAGTGCCTTGCCCAAGGACACAGCGTGGGAGTCCGAATCGATCGCTCAGATGGTCACTCATCCAAGGATTAACCAGACTCAATGTTGCTTGACTGGTGATCTAACGAGAACCGGTTACCGCAACACCACCGTGCCCCCCCCCCCCCCCGCCTCCCTTCATATTAAGGTACAATTAGACTTTGCAGGGGTGTAGAGTGACGTATTGGCTGCCTATACAGGCAGACAAGACTTCATTAGTTGCCACTGCCAAGGCAGGCATGCAGAATTTACTAAATGCTCATTCTGTTTTGCTAGGACAAAATCATTGAAATCAGGTTCCCACAAATACTTTTAGCATTTCATTTTTCATCAAGGCTCACTAAAAACATGCAACAAGTTTTCTGCCAAGACTAAAATTGTATTATTTGTCATCAATGAAACACTTATTCTATTTGTAACAGTAACAATGGTGCACTCATTTTGACAATCACAGTCTTGAAAATCACAGTCGATTCTGATTGTTAAGCATGCGTGTTGCCAACCATTTGTGATTATTAATTACTAAATTCGAATGCATACAACTTCAGCATGTTTTAAAACAAAACAATGTGAAGCAGTACAGATGTAAAACTCTATTATTATAAACAATAACAAAATCACTTTTTATCAATGAAACTGATAATGGGAGGAAAATTTCTTTGCTAAAATGTTAGATATGTTCTTCTAATTTCACAGTGTGTTAATGCTTTATTTATACTTAAGGTTTACAGACACTTCGTTCCAATCAATTCAATATCATTACCTTCCTAAATGGGACATTTTGAACTTGGATGATTTGCCCCTTCTGAATCAAACTGCATGAAGAAATTTTATTTATTCAACTTAAAAGTAAAAAACAAAATAATTACTTCATTGTCCTTCATATATGATTGTTTCTTTACCTTTTTCAATTTTCACTTGCAAGTGAAGTTGTACACACTTATCTGGATCATTGCCTTAGTTCATCTGTCATAATTATATTGAATGTTCAAGGGCACAAAATACATAAATGAAAACACATAATTTGTTTCACTTTTCTGTTTCATCAAAATGTATTCACCCACTCATCTATAGCAATCCACTTCATATTGTAGGTCCTTCTTAAATAACTGCAAGTCTTAACCCTTTACCCAACGAATTGGACACATCCGCCTACATAATATGCAAATTCAGCAGCTGAAAAAATATTTTTCCAAACATTTTGTCAAAACCATAGCATGTGGCCCCCCTCTTTGGAAGGAGTTCATTCCAATGAGGGGTCACATGATATGTTTTGGTCAAAATTTTGGAAAAAATTTAAAATGAAAGTGTCAATGACACTGTAGCTCAACTTGTGTAAGACATGTACATGTATAGTATGTGACACAGCAATGGCACACACATCAGTAATGACCAGTTAACAAAGGTACATATAAAGTATTGTAACGGTCTGTACATAAATGCTGACTGTAGCCTGTAACAAATGTATTGGTAAAGTATTGTAAAGGTGGGTGACTGTTAGATGCTAACCTAGAAAAGAAATCTTCAGGTTACAAAAAACTGATTGTACCTAATTTTGGTACAAAATGGACACTGACAGCCATCTTAAATTTTGGACCGCACCCAGAAACACTCGTTCTCATCCCAAGGTGATAACAAACGTACCCAAGAAGTTTCATGAAGATCGGTTCATAAATACAGGCCCCCAGCCCGAGCCGTATTGACATGTGTACCTACTGTGTGTAAGTAGCACTGAAAAAATCAAAGTCCATCTAATTTGCATAATGTCTGCACGAGAAAAAAACTTGTATTATATGTGATGTATTCTATGTTACTAAACATTCAGACAAAAATTTATTCCAATCAGAACTTTTATACAGAAGTTCTGTACAAAAAACTGATTGCACTAACTTAGGTACAAAACGTATTCATGTGGCTGTGTGTAGGCAGCATATTTGTTCGTGGATCAAAATCTTTGCTTTTTCCATATTTCAAGATCGTTTTCAGGAATTATTTCTACATATGATGTTCGGAATGCTACCAAGAATATCAGGAAAGAAAAACTTTGTTTACATTTATTTTGATTTATATGCACTCTTAATATATCTTTTTTCACCTTCAATCTATACAGAGACGCTGAGCATCGCTCACTCCATTGTTTTCAATACAAACAATGTTTTTTTGTTTGTTGGTGGTTAACGTCACATATTTAAGCACCATGGCTAATCATGACACAACATGGAGATGAAGTCAAGTTTAGTCAATCGTTGATCAACATGTTGCCCATTTTAGAGGACTTTCACCCCAAGCATTGGTGACTGGGTCCTATTTTACTAGTAAAGCGGAACTGGTTTACCACAGTAAACAAGTGCTGCTTACTTCCCGGGGTTCCCACGGGGAAATACAAACAATAGCTGCTTTGTCTGTGCTAGCGTTGTTGCTAAACGACAAGCTTTCCAGACAACACACAGAATGACCACTACACTCATCACCCGAAATCACATATTTTCTGGGTTCAAATACAGTTCTGCGGAAATGATTGCATTAAAACCGTCATTCGAGAACTGTGATCTAAAGACTTACAACTCCTTTCTTCTCCTCAGTGATGATGTGATAAATAATATTAAATCTTTTGGCATCCTTCGCAAGAGACGAAATAAGAAATGCGGCAAACGACGACATAAACAATTTAAATCCAAAACTGTAAATGTTCAAAATCTTATCCCTATTAACTTAGTCATGACCGATTCTAAATCTAACGATTTCAAGCTGTGACTAGTGAATGCTCGTTCGATAGTGAACAAAACTGCAAGCTTACTTGACACAATCGACGATAAAAATATTTCAATATCTATGAAATATCTACATTGACTGTCGGTGATATCATTCATTGCCAATGGCAAGATTCTTACACACAATCCCAGAAAGTCACAGCGAGGTGGAGGTGTGGGTGTAATCTGTGATAACACTGTGAAGGTTAAGCATAAGGCATCTCATGCTTGGGTTACATTCGAGTAAAGATCGACTCACACTCAGTCTGCCTCATTGTCATTTATCAACCCCCACAGAGCTCCAAAAACAAATTCACTGTCAACCAGTTCACTAGCGAATTCCAAGACTTCCTAGGAAGCATTACTGCACTGCCAGGAAAATTCATCATTGGAGGGATTTCAATTTCCATATGGAGAAGAAAACTTCCAGTGATTCTTCTAAACTATGTGATCTTATCAATTCAATGAATTTACGCCAACATGTTGGTGGCACTACCCATAAAGATTGCCACACATTAAATCTGCTGATCACCAGAGAATCTGCGGCTGATCTTGTTAAAAATGTATTAATTGTTGATCCTGCAATCTCTGGCCATTTTATGATTATCATCGATTTGGCACTTCCTCGTCCCTCCCCTGTCCGGAAGAAAGTCACATACCGCAAGTACCAAAGTATTGACCTTGCTAAGTTTGCGGATGCTACTGCTTCGTCTCCCGTCGCTAAAATTAACAAGATGCAAACTGTTGACAGCATTGAATACATCCTCACTGGCTCACTTCAAGAAGTTATTGACCAGTTTGCGCCTAAGCAAACACACACTTTTAGCGTACGCCCTTGCTCACAGTGGTTCAGTGATGAGATTAGGCATGCAAAAGATTTACGATGCAAACTAGAGCATCAGTGGTGGCAAACGAAACTATGTGTTCAGAGAGAGATGTTTGTCAACAAGCGAAATGTTAACAAACTGGTCAAATCCGCAAAACAGATATACTTTTCAGACTTATTGTCAGCTAATGTTAATTCCCCTGATGCGCTGTCTGTCGTTCTTGAGAAGCTTCTGTATCGTCAAAAGACAACCGTACTCCCAGAGCATTCGTCATCCAAAGACCTTGTGAATAGATTTTCTTCTTTCTTTTCTAAAAAAACTGAGACTATCAGAGCTTTGCTTGATACAAGTTCACAATCCGATCTTTGACAGATGGCCGACATGCCATGCACCTGCGTTAAAGCTGTTGCACAGTTGTCCCCATTCAAACCTTTGGCTACAACAGATATCCAGAGGTTAATATCCAAAGCACCATCTAAGCAATGCATTCTAGATATCATTCCAACTTGGTTGTTAAAAGCATCTCTTTCGGAGTTAACTACACCGATCTTGAAATTGGTTGATGCCTCCCTCCACTCTGGCATCTTTCTGACAAGCATGAAACACGCTTTAGTAAAACCTGTTCTCAAAAAGCGAATACTTGACCCAGAGGTTCTGAAAAACTACCGACCGGTCTCTATTCTTCCATTCCTATCAAAGATTATTGAGCGTGCGGTGGCTTCTCAGCTGAATTCTCATTTGGCAGCCCACGGCCTAGCCGAAGTTAACCAATCTGCATACAGATCTAATTACAGTACAGAAATGGCGCTTCTAAGGGTCCAAAATGATATCCTCCTATCCACGGACAGGCACAACCTAACATATCTTGTTTTGTTGGATTTAAGCGCCGTTTTTGACACCATTGATGATAACATACTTATTGAAAGACTAGCAGTGAGAATAGGCCTTACTGACCGAGCACTTAATTGGTTTCCGTTGTACCTTAATAGTCGCACACAGAGTGTCCTTATTGGCAGTGAGGCATCAAACAAGGTCACACTACGTTTTGGCATCCCTCAAGGATCGGTGTGGGTCCCCTACTGTACACTGTCTATGTCATACCTCTCGGTGACATTATCCGAAGCCATGGCCTTGACTTTCATTTTTACGCAGATGACACACAACTGTATATTAGTTTTACTCACGCCTTTGAGAATGAAGCATGCAGTAAGATTGAACTTTGTATTTCAGACATCAAGGCATGGATGACCAAAAACTTTCTTAAATTGAACGATGACAGAACAGAAGTAATATATATAGGTCTACCTCATCAACTTTAAAAAATATCCAAACTGTCCCTCAATATTGGAAGTTCTGTGATAAAACTCAGTAGCTGTGTTCGAAACTTAGGTTATTTCATGGATGAAAATTTGGCCTCTGATGAACATATCAAACATGTCTCTCGCAGTGCATTTTTTCATCTTAGAAATATTAGCAAAATTTGATCCTTCATTGATACGCAGACGTCACAAAAGCTTGTCCACGCCTTTGTTACCAGTCGCTTCGACTACTGCAACTCTCTTCTGATTGGCTCTAAAACATCTATTCTTGAAAAGCTACAACACATCCAAAATTATGCTGCATGGGTCATAACTAGAACTCAAAAGTACTGCCATATAACACCAGTACTCTCTGAGTTCCACTGGCTACCCGTTAAGCAAAGAATTCAATTTAAAATTGTCCTTTTGGTGTTTAAAATCTCAGGATCTGCACCATCCTACCTGTCCGATCTGCTTACCATCCACAAACCACCAAGGTCTCTTAGGTCTTCAGGTCAACTCAATCTGGTTCAGCACGTATCTAAATTTACTAGTGCTGGTGATAGGGCATTTGCGGTTGCTGGCCCAAGGCTTTGGAATTCTCTTCCAATCGACATAAAAAAAAGTAAATCACTTGAATCGTTCAAGTCTGGTACTAAAACCAACCTTTTTCGAAAGGTATTTCCTTCAGTGGTCTTTTAATTTTGGTCATAAACTGACATTACCAGGTGCGTGGGTGTGACTGAGTCAGTGAGAATTGCCTCGTTACTCGTCAAGTTACTCTCACATACTTGTTTTGGTAAAGTTGTAGTTTGTTTTTTTGTTTTTTTATTTTGTTTTAATTCAATGTCCTTTTTCTTTTAGGTCCTGTTGCTTATCGCCATGATATAGCCTCAGTTGCTGATGTGGCGTTGGGCACCAATAAATGATAATAGTGATCCATGTATCAATGTATCTGTGAGAGAATGTATGTGTATGTGTGTATATGTATGTATACAAATATTGTATAGCCACTGAGCACCGTGTGTGGATTCTAGGCTTTAAAATTATTATTATTATTATTATTATTACAAAATGGCTGCTGGTGGCCATCTTGAATTTCAGACCGCACCCCAAAACACTCGTTCTTGTCCCACGGTGATAACAAAGGTACCCAAGAAGTTTCGTAAAGATCGGTTCATAAATACGGCCTCTAGCCCAAGCCGTATTGAATTGTTGATGGACAGACGGACAGGCAGACGACGGGCCATGGCATAACCTCAACTTTGACTACGTCAAAGTTGAGCTAAAAATGAGGTTTAAAATAATAAATTTTGATATTGTCTGCGTTGGGTAAAAGGTTAAACCGGAAATCAGGGGAAGAAAATAATATAAAATAGGTTCCCAGATAGTTCTTGTTGGAATGCAAATGTATGTTTCATAGGGTTTCAAGATATCAAATACACAGAATCTGTTATCAGGTTCCTTGAATTTCTGAAATCTGCAAGTCTGCATGGTATTGTAATTACTGTCTGCTAGATCACAAAAGCCTGTATGTTCGACCATGTGTTATACATGTACTCTTGTGTTCCAAATAAAAGTACAGGTGGGAATAGAAGTATGGGGTGGGAAAATTATCAAAATAAATAAAAGTATAGGCCCAAATAATAGTAACGAGTGGGAATCCAGTGGGAGCATGAGGTGGGGGGGGGGGGGGGGGGTGGAGATAGTAATGCTTGTTAATTTTATCTAAAGACCAATTTTCTGTTGATGAATTCCAAATTACATGATTTGCAATGATTGAATTTGATACATGTACAACAGCAATTTGAGAAATGGAATCTGAAAATTTAAATTTAATATTCAGGATTTGGAAAATGATTTAACATTTTTTTCAATGGGGTTTAGTGACACATTCAACAACCAGGGCCACCTCATGTCGGTAGTTTTATGGGGCAAGGAATCTGGAATACCTTGAGAAAACCACGATCAGGGGCGAGCAACTATCAAACTCCTCAATGCACTAACTCTGCATAAGCAGGGTTAGCATTGGTTGCAGGCAAGTGCACCATTGACAAGCAGTACGCCTTAGTACATGGAGCCTGCATGCCCCCACGTGGGTAATCAATAAATGCTTGCCCAAGGACACAATGCAGTTCAGTTTGAAGTTTGGTGCTCTTACCACTCTGGGTCAGAGACACTGCACTCACTGAAAAAGGATTGGCAATGTCCATTTGAATTGGATTATTTCATGGACTTTGTGAGATTAGCCGTCTTGGATGAAGGGGATTCTAAACCTCCACTTCAATTCATACACTGAATCAATGGTAACTATTTTGGAATGGCAAGACATTCCATGATCAGATAGTACATGGAAAGAAGGAATGGCAATGGTAGGGACTGCTGGGAAAAGAGAGTGATTACTCTCACTCGCCATCACTCTCCTGAACCTTTCACTAGCGCAGCAATTACTCACTCGCCTTCATTTATATGTATGGAAATTATGTCTTGAGAATCAAGTTACATTTTCCATTTCAATCACCTAGACCCTACTGCAACATTTGAGCATAGTTTTAGCGTTTCGAATTACATACCCTAGGAGCCTTTTGCCGGAAACGGTCTAAGAAAACACAAAAAGTGGCAACAGTGGCACAGCCACGTGGCACCCGAAAAATCTGAAACCTTCGTGCGCATCTACAGACCCTACTGCAACATCTGAGCATGGTTTCAGCATTTCGAATTACATACTCTAGGGGCCTTTAACCGGAAACGGTATAAGAAAACACAAAAGTGGCAATGGTGGCACCTGAGAAATCTGAAACCTTCGTGCGCATCTACAGATCCTACATCAAAATTTGAGCATGGTTTTAGCATTTTGAATTACATACCCTAGAAGCCTTTTGCCAGAAACGGTCTAAGAAAACACAATGAAAGTGTCAATGACACTGTAGCTTAACTTGTGTGTTGTGTTTGATGAAAAGGATAATGTTCAATGTTTATGAAAGGATTATGAAATAAGACAAGAATTGTGATAATTGGGAATATGTTCATTTCTGTTCCCTGTTTGCTATGTTTATGATAAAAATAATATGAGGTGTACACTGTACTAAAGAGCTGAGGGGTGGGTTAATATGACCTCATAGTTAATGTATGTGGCCCTCACAGTTAACGTGTTAAAAGTTACCAAGTTACAGTGAAATTATTCCAAAACGAGTCATCCTATAAGGTACATTAAAATCCCTTCATAAATATGGTCTGTAGACTGTGCTAAAGGTTTTCGGGCTTCGGGCCCCTGTAGTCGTCAGTTTCCCAATTGCGTCCAAAGGGGACGTTCTCATCTAGACATTATATGAAGTCAACCTACCAAGTTACAATGAAATCCCTTAATAAATATGATCTGTAGACTGTGCTAAAGGTTTTTGGGCTTTGGGCTTGGGCAGCCATCATGGTTGAATGATCACAACCAAAAGGGGACATTCTCATCTGGAGTGATCCTACAAAGTTACAATGAAATCCCTTCATAAATATGACCTGTAGACTGTGCTCAAGGTTTTTGGGCTTCGGGCCCCTGAAGCCATCACAGTTGACCAATCACGACCAAAAGGTGATGTCATCATCTAGGCATTATATGGAATCAAACTTACGGGTTACAATGAAGTCCTTCCATAAATATGACCAACAGACTATGCTAAAGGTTTTGGGGTTTTGGGTTCGGGCAGCCATCAAGGCTGAATGATCGCAACCAAAGGGGACATTCTCATCTGAACATCATCTGGAGTGATCCTATGAAGTTACAATGAAATCCCTTCATAAATATGACCTGCAGACTGTGCTCAAGATTTTCGGGCTTCAGGCACCTGTAGCCATCATAGCTGACCAACCATGACCAAAAGAGGATGTCATCATCTAGGCATTATTTGGAGTCAACCTAACAAGCTACAATGAAATCCTTCCATAAATATGACCTACAGACATGCTAAAGGTTTTTGGGCTCGGGCAGCCATCAAGGCTGAATGATCGTGACCAAAAGGGGACGTTCTCATCTGGACACTATTTGGAGTCATCCTACAAAGCTACAATGAAATCCCTTCATAATTATGACCTGTAGACTGTTCTAAAGGATTTCGGGCTTTGGGCCCCTGAAGTCGTCACAGTTGCCCAATCGTGTCCAAAAGGGGACATTCTCATCTAGACATTATATGAAGTCAACCTACCAAGTTACAATGAAATCCCTTCATAAATATGACCTGTAGACTGTGCTAAAGGTTTTCGGGCTCGGGCAGCCATCATGGTTGAATGATCGCAACAAACGGGGACAATCTCATCTGGGCATCATCTGGAGTGATCCTGCAAAGTTACAATGAAATCCCTTCATAAATATGACCTGTAGACTGTGCTCAAGGTTTTCGGGCTTCGGGCGCCTGCAGCCATCACAGTTGACCAATCACGACCAAAAGGGGATGTCATCATCTAGGCATTATATGGAGTCAACCTAACCGGCTACAATGAAATCCTTCTATAAATATAACCTTTTACCTATGCTAAAGGTTTTTGGACTCAGGCACCCATCAAGGCTGAATGATCACGACCAAACGGGATGTTCTCATCTAGACATTATTTGGAGTCATCCTATCAAGTTACAATGAAATCCCCTCATAAATATGACCTGTAGACTGTGCTAAAGGTTTTCGGGCTTCAGGCACCTTTAGCCGTCAAAGTTGCCCAATCATGTCCAAAAGGGGACATTCTCATCTAGATATTATATGAAGTCAACCTACCAAGTTACAATGAAATCCCTTCATAAATATGACCTGTAGACTGTGCTTAAGGTTTTCGTGCTTCGGGCACTTGTAGCCATCACAGCTGACCAATCACGACCAAAAGGCGGTTGTCATCATCTAGGCATTATATGGAGTCAACCTAATAGGTTACAATGAAATCCTTCCATAAATATGACCTTTTACCTATGCTAAAGGATTTTGGGCTCGGGCACCCACAAGGCTGAATGATCGCGATCAAAATGGGACGTTCTCATCTAGACACTATTTGGAGTCATCCTACAAAGTTACAATGAAATCCCCTCATAAATATGACCTGTAGACTGTGCTAAAGGTTTTCAGGCTTCGGGCACCTTTAGCCATCACAGTTGCCCAATCATGTCCAAAAGGGGACGTTCTCATCTAGACATTATATGAAGTTAACCTACCAAGTTACAATGAAATCCCTTCATAAATATGACCTGTAGACTGTGCTAAAGATTTTCGGGCTTCAGGCTCGGGCAGCCATCATGGCTAAATGATCGCAACCATAGGAGACAATCTCATCTGGGCATCATCTGGAGTGATCCTAAGAAGTTACAATGAAATCCCTTCATAAATATGACCTGTAGACTGTGCTCAAGGTTTTCGGGCTTCGGGCACTTGTAGCCATCACAACTGACCAATCACGACCAAAAGGGGAAGTCATCATCTAGGCATTATATGGAGTCAACCTAACAGGTTACAATGAAATCTTTCCATAAATATGACCTTTTGCCTATGCTAAAGGTTTTTGGGCTCCAGCACACATCAAGGCTGCATGATCACGATCAAAATGGGATGTTCTCATCTAGACATTATTTGGAGTCATCCTACCAAGTTACAATGAAATCCCTTCATAAATATGACCTCTAGACATTGCTAAAGGTTTTTGGGCTTCGGGCCCTTGTAGCCATCACAGTTGACCAATCACTTCCGAAAGGGGACTTTCTCATCTAGACATTGTATGAAGTCAACCCACCAAGTTACAATGAAATTCCTCAATAAATATGACCTGTAGACTGTGCTAAAGGTTTTCAGGTTTTGGGCTCAGGCAGTCGTCACGGTTGGCAGATCATGCCCAAATGGGGAAATTCTCATCTAGACATCATAAGGAGCCATCCTACCAAGTTACAATGAAATTCCTCCACATTAAACATGACCTGCAGACTGTGCTAAAAGTTTTTGGGTTTCGGGCTTGGGCAGCCATCACGGTTGATAGCTCATGCCCAAAAGGGGACGTTCTCATCTAGGCATTATACAGAGGCATCCTACCAAGTTACAATGAAATCCCTTCATAAATACGACCTGTAGACTGTGCTAATGGTTTTTGGGGTTTTGGGCTCGGGCAGCCATACCGGTTGCCCGATAGCGACCAAAAGGGGACGTTCTCATCTAGACATGACCCCAAACCTGCATATGAAATTTCGAGACGATCAGACAAGAACTGCTGGGTGTAGCCCGTACAAAAGGAAAATGTGAACAGACTAACAGACTTCTGCATGCGTGATGGCAATAGCTTATCTTGACAATGTCAAGTTAAGCTAAAAATGGCAATGGTGGCACAGCCACGTGGCACCCAAAAAATCCGAAACCTTCATGCGCATCTACAGACCCTACTGCAACATCTGAGCATGGTTTTAGCATTTCGAATTACATACCCTAGGAGCCTTTTGCTGGAAATGGTCTAAGAAAACACAAAAATGGCAACGGTGGCACCCAAAAAATCTGAAACCTTCGTGCGCATCTACAGACCTTACTGCAACATCTGAGCATGGTTTCAGCATTTCGAATTACATACTCTGGGGACCTTTCGCCGGAAACGGTATAAGAAAACACGAAAGTGGCAACATGGCACAGCCACGTGGCACCTGAAAAATCCAAAACCTTCGTGCACATCTACAGACACTACTGCAACATTTGAGCATGGTTATAGCATTTCGAATTACATACCCTAGGAGCCTTTTTGCCAGAAACGGTCTAAGAAAATACGAAAGTGGCAACGGTGGAACAGCCACGTGGCACTCGAAAAATCCGAAACCTTCATGCCGATCTGCAGACCCTACTGCAACATTTGAGCATGCTTTTAGCATTTCGAATTACATACCCTAGGAGCCTTTTGCCGGAAACAGTCTAAGAAAACACAAAAGTGGCAATGGTGGCACAGCCACGTGGCAGCTGAAAAAATCTGAAACCTTTGTGCTCATCTACAGACCCCACCGCAACATTTGAGCTTGGTTTTAGCATTTCGAATTAACATACCCTAGGAGCCTTTCGGCGGAAAAGGTCTAAGAAAACACGAAAGTGGCAACGAGGCACAGCCACATGGCACCTGAAAAATCTGAAACCTTCGTGCACATCTACAGATCATTTAGCAACACCCTAGTGCAGTTATAGAACTCTGAATTACATAGGTTGGGATTATTAAAAAAAAAGTGAAAAATTAGCGCATTTTCAAAGTGGCTCCACAGAAGCCACCTAGTGGCGCAAAACTTTAAAAGTGGTATTTTTGGATTGCACCGACCCTATTGAACAACTGTAGAAAGTCACATTGTTTCGAATTACAAAACCAGACGTACGGAAGTACAGACGTACAGACAGAGATCATGACAATATCCCTGCATTTTTTAAAATACGGGGATAAAAAATGTCCCCAGTGTAATGATAAAAATATTGATATAAATGGAATCAACTTGGGGATCAGGCTCCATTGACATCCATACACTGCATTTGTATGATTTTGTTCAGAAAATAGAAATTAATGTATGCAAAGTCTTTGTAAACTTATATTCGCATATCTTTTAGCTGTTTGTGAGTGTCATATAAGGCACAGGATCAAAACTTTCAATCCCAGTGGTAATAATAGTAATAACATGACATTGTCGGGCCTTGTGGTTTATTAATGGCCCAACAGGTCTTTTATAAGCTGTCAGGCCGTTATTCACACCTGTTGGGCCATTAATAAACCACAATGCCCTCCAAAGTCATGTTATTGTTATATTATATATTCTTTTCAAGGTAACGACAGCTCAAATTTCGACCCTGTACTGTTATTCTACGCTAATATACCATTATTTGAATCACAAGAGTAGTATTGGGGGTAGTTCAGGGATCTGAACGTAGCAGCTACGCAACTACATTGTATGTTCAGATTCCCATCCAAAACAGATGGGAACTTTGGCCATGAAAATAAATATTTATTGATCAAATGCCTCTCTTACCTACTGTCATTGATAGACCAACTACTTATTCACATTAATGACAGTTTCTTTTGGACTGAATCAAATTTTGTTTCTTCGTGAGCTGAAAAGTATGACTGTCTTTTGTGTTAAAAAAAATTGCCATTACTGTTTACAATTGGAATCATGTGATAAAAAAATGCACTGGAATGTCCATAGACAAATACTGATGCCATTCGTCTCTCCGCAACAGTGCAGCCGAAAAGCATCTGTGAGATCTATATGCATGGTCAGGGGCCTCATTACAAAATGTGTCTGAAAACGTAAACACATATGGTGTCTTTATGAAGTTTGGTAACTTTGGTGCTGTTACTCTGTATCAAACTCACTCATGTCATAAAATGAACCCCATTCAGGCTAATCTAAGTTGCACACAAGTAAATAAATATATTGGCTGCAGATGGCAGTCGGTAATATGGTCATACAATTGACATATAATTCCAATTTTCGCTTCCAAAGTTCCCATCAATTCTGAATGAAGAAATTCCCGATAATTTGAATGGATGGAATCTGAATGTAGTGAGATAGCATGGCTTACATTTCACCTAAATTTGGGAGAATCTATTCCGAGTCTCGCAAAAATGGTTGTTCCAAGATCCTATGAAGCCACCATGATTGAACCCCTGTAGTATACTGATAGCACATATCAACCCTTTACCCAACACAGCTTTGTAATTTTTAAAATATAAACTGAATTTGATAATACTTTAAAAAACAAACAACATTTACCAACAAGAGGCCCCCCAAGGGGTCTTAATCGCTCACCTGCAAAGTGGTTCAAAGATGTATTTTGGGGGGTCACATTCAGTTAGTCATAGTTCATCAACAGTACAGAGGAATGAAATTATTCATAACTCTAGTGTCCATGTCAGATGATTATTATCATAGGTATTCCTGACTACTTCTAATTCTATCATATGTAGACAAGCACTGCCAAGCTTCCAAGGTTTGTTGTGTCACTGCACAAGGGTTGTTCTGTCAATTCAACCCCCCTCCCCTCGAGAAGTTATATACCAAATAAGAAAGCAGTCAGACTAGTGGATCTGAGGAAGATTCTAATACATGTAGATGGTTCAGAAGCAGCAGATTTTTGAAGAAATTTCCTCAAATTGTACTAGGTTAAAATTCAGGCTCCCATTGGGAGACCCAATATTAACTCAGGGACTCGATTTGCACAAACTTGAATCTGCCCCCTCCGATGTTGTATACCAAATATGAAAGGATTCTGACTGGTGGATCTGAAAAGGATTTTAAAGAAATTCCCTCATATTCCACTAGGTTAAAATTTTGGCTCCCATAGGGAGCCCAAATATTAACCCAGGGACTCGATTTGAACAAAATTGAATCTGACCCCCTGGAGATGTATACCAAATATGAAAGGATTCTGACTGGTAGATCCAAAGAAGATTTTTAAAGAAATTTCCTCATATTGCCCTAAGCTAAAATTCTGGAGCCCAAATATTAACCCAGGGACCCAATTTACACAAATTTGAATCTGACCCACCTAGAGATGGTGTATACCAAACCTGAAAGCATTCTGTCTGGTGGATCTGAAGAAGATTTTTAAAGAAATATTAAAATTACCCCCCCCCCCCCCCCCCCCCCCTCCCCGATGTTATATAAGAATATCAAAAGATTCTAATTGATGGTTCATTTTTAAAATTCCCTCATATTGCACAAGTTAAACTTTAGGCTCCAAAAGTAGGGGATATTTGATAAAAGTGAGATATATGAAGAAATATATTTATATTTTCATCAAAAAGACAGTTGAGGCATTGCACTGTGACATCTGGTGAATGATTTCAGCAATAGCTGGGTGTCTGACAAGCACACATTCCACGCACTGAGCTGTGGAAGACATGGACGGTCAGTCAGAGAATTTAACACAAGTGTGGATTCGACGTGGCATACTCCTCACCAAACGTGCAATATCAGCTTGACTGATGTTATTCCATTCTTCCTGCAGTGCCGCGTCGAGTTCGTGGACATTGGTAGGGGGCTGCCGGCGTTGCCGTAGGTGCCTACCAAGCATATCCCAGACGTGCTAGATTGGTGAAACGTCTGGATTCAGTGCTGGCCAAGGCAGTGTAGTGATGTTCTGCTCCTGGCGGAACTCTAGTGACACAGGCCCTGTGCACTCTTGCAATGTCATCTTGGAAAATGAATTGACGACATGACATCGCGCAAATAGCACCACATGAGCTGCTAACATGTTGTCATGGTAGTACTGCCCTGTGACACGCCCTTGGATGACATGTAATGGTCTTCTGCTTGTCGTGGTTATGCCTACCCACACCATAACTGATCCACCACCCGAATGATTGTGCTGCCTCACGGTTACGCCATGGTATCATTCGTTCCGCCACCACCACACTCTGTTTTGCCTGTCGAGGATGTCAATAGTGAACCTCAATTCATCAGAAAACATGACATTGCTCCACCGACGATTGTCCCAGCGCTGTCATGCTCCACACCAATTATGCCTTGCTGCGATGTGAAGTTTAGTCAAACATGGAATTATTCGAGGTCGTCGAGCGTACAAATTCCAGATGTGTAGGGGATTTCGGATAGTCTGACCACTGACTCGGTGCAGCTGCTGTCCAATTTCTGAGGCACTTTGATGGTGGTTACGTAATGCTGTGGTTCGGATGAAACGATCCTGGTTAGCAGTTGTTTGCTGAACTACATGTAGTATTGGGATCAGACTTCTACTTGTGGCTGAATTTTCCTTAATTGTTTGGGGCAGACTTCTCCTTGGGGGCCAAGCTTGCCTATAGTTTTGGGGGCAAACGGTCTAAGAAAGTCAAGTTCTCCTAAATTGTTTGGACTGATATCTCCAAAGCCAAAACTTGGGAAAAGGCCAACTTCTCCTGCACCTAGTCCAAACATGGTCTGAAAGTCCATATTTTTTTAAAGGATATACCAAACCAAAAATTAAAATATGTGGAAGCATTTCCTATTTACCTTTTACTTTTCCGTACAAAGCAGTAGTCAAAAACATGGAAAGTGTGTTAGGTTTATGGACAACAAGCATGTGGATAGAACACTGACTGTGAGAATATAATGAATTTCATGGTCAGATTCACAAAATTGCCGTGAATGGTGAAAATTCAGAAAGTAACGCAGAGAGCTAAATTAAAACAAGAGACCCCAGGGGGCCTGAGGGTGCTCACCTGACATGGTAGCCTAAATATCAATCCAGGGAATTGATTTCAACAAGTTGCATCTGCCCCTCCTAAGAAAAGCTTATACCAAATATCCAAAGATTCTGACCAGTGGATCCAAAAAAAAAGATGTTTAAAGAATATTTCTCATATTGAACTAAGTAATAATTCGGGCTCCCACATGGAGTCCAAATAAATATGAACCCAGGGACTTGGCTTGAACAAACTTGAATCTCACCTCCAGTGGGATGCTGTATACCAAATATCCAAAGATTCTGACTGGTGAATTTGAAGAAGATTTTTGAAGAATATTCCTCATATTGAACTAAGTTATAATTCAGGCTCCCACAGGGAGCCCAATTATCAATCCAGCGACTTGGCTTGAACAAACTTCAATCTTACTCCCCGAAGGATGCTGCATACCAAATATCAAAGCATTCTGACTGCTGGACCTGAAGAAGAAGATTTTTAAAGAAAATTCCTCATTTTGAACTAAGTTTTAATTCGGGCTCCCGCATTGAGCCCAAATATGAACCCAGGGACTTGGCTTGAACAAACTTGAATCTTCCCCCCCCCCCCCCCCCCCCCCCCCCCCCCCCCCCAAGGATGCTGCATGCCAAATATCAAAACATTCCGACTGCTGAATCTGAAGAAGATTTTTAAAGAAAAATTCCTCATATTGCACTAAGTTATAATTCGGGCTCCCTCAGTGAGCCCAAATATGAACCCAGGGACTTGGATTCGACAAACTCGAATCTCACATCCCTAAGGATCCTGCATACCAAATATCAAAACATTCCGACTGTTGGATCTGAAGAAGAAGATTTTTAAAGAAAAATTCCTCATATTGAACTAAGTTATAATTCGGGCTCCCTCAGTGAGTCCAAATATGAACCCAGGGACTTGGCTTCAACAAACTTGAATCTCCCCCCTCCCCCTAAGGATTCTGCATACCAAATATCAAAACATTCCGACTGCTGGATCTGAAGAAGAAGATTTTTAAAGAAAATTCCTCATTTTGAACTAAGTTATAATTCGGGCTCCCACAGTGAGCCCAAATATGAACCCAGGGACTTGGCTTCAACAAAATTGAATCTCACTCCCTAAGCATGCTGCATACCAAATATCAAAAGATTCTGATTGGTAGATCTGAAGAAGATTTTTAAAGAATATTCCTCATACTGCACTAATTTAAACATTTGGGCTCCCATAGAGACCCAAATATGAACCCAGGGATTTGGTTTCAATAAACATGTGAAACAATCTTCCAAAGATGTTATATGTGAAATTTGAAAGCTTTTGGAGCAGTGGTTTGGGAGAAAAGTAGTCTTAAATGTTTTTCCCATTACCCACAGTGTTGAAAAATGGTGACTCAGCACTTTTTCAAAAGTCCCCAAAAAGTACCCCATGATAAAACTGATAGCAATTCTTTGGGACCATTCCATTCTGTTGGTCCTAAGGAAGCTTCACACCAAATAAGAATTCTCAGTGCTGTATAGTTTTAGAGATATGGGCGTTTTAAATGTTTTCTATTTTTAGCTCCTGCGATTCCCATGGGGCAACGGGAAAACTTTTGGGGGCATATGTTAAGTACTTATGACCCAATAAGCCCTCATGTCAAATTTGGTTCAAATCTGCCACTCGCCTTGGAAAATAGAAATTTTTGGCAGGGCGAAAATTCTTGCCCCTCCCATAACAAAGACAAATATAGCTCCTTGAACAAATCGGAGTCTACACCTCAAAAGGAAGCTGCACACCAAATATGAAGTCTCTGCTACTGCTGGTTCACGAGAAGATTTTTTAAGATTTAAGCACACTGTTTGGGTGTGGCCCTACCGAGGGGTGAGGCAACTTGATTTGAACAAAATCAAAATGCGATGTCAAAACAAACTATTATCTCAAATATCAATTAAATTAGTTCAGCGGTTTGGGAGGAGAAGATGCAAACATCCTGAAAGTCAGGCGAGCTAAAGATCTGACCGGCAAATTCATCGCATTTTCAGAGTCAAATTAGTCAGTTTTCTATTCACAGATTAATTTCCGTAAACCTACCATATGACCCACTGCAGACATTGTACACATTCCTTGTTTTTGACGAATGTTTTGAATAATAGTGTGAATACCGTGTTTTTAAATTTAGAATAATGAGTGCCAGTGGTCGGTCTACTAGTACATCATCGGGGAAGTCACATAACAAAGAAAACTCAACATATTCTTCCAAACAGAAAAAAACTGAAGATGTCAACTCTAAACCAATATCTTCATTCTTCAATTCAAATTGTGTTGAATGTGAGACTTTATTTTTAATACAGGTTATGTTCCCCTGTATATTGAACCCACCTTCCGATCAAACTGATCATCCATTTTAATATTTTATATTCAGAGCTGCAACCCTGTGTATATATTCCACAAGACAGTTTTAAGAAGATTTATTCAAGGCTTTTACACTGTATAGTGGTGCCTCGCCAAGTAATCGAGGGGATTTTAACCAAGACAAGACAAGACGATAGCTCCGTTAAACAAGGACGCCAATGCCCTATAGCTCACCAACATTCCTCTTTGATAGTAACTTTGGCAAACACAAGAACTGTATCAAACAGGCTCATAACATGCGACAAAGCTTACCTAAACACAACCTCTTAAAAGTAAAACACAGAAACTGACATAAACACGAAGTTAAACATGAAATTCTAAGCTAAACAGAAAACTAAACGCAAATAAAAATGTCAAGAAAAATTTTAAAATGCAGGGTATGAGGGGTTAATCATGGAACAATGATACTGAGGAACATGTATGATGAATATAAGTACCATGGGAAGAGAAGGAGCACAGCAGCTGACCTAAACACTAAGTTAAACATGAAATTCCGAGCCAAACAGAAAACAAAAACGCAACTAAAAATGTCAAGAAAAATGTTTAAAATGCAGGGTTGAGGGGTTAATCATGGAACAATGATACTGAGGAACATGTATGATGAATATAAGTGCCATGGGAAGAGAAGGAGCACAGCAGCTGACCTAAACACTAAGTTAAACATGAAATTTCGAGCTAAACAGAAAACTGAACGCAACTAAAAATGTCAAGAAAAATGTTTAATATGCAGGGTATGAAGGGTTAATCATGGAACAATGATACTGAGGAACATGTATGATGAATATAAGTGCCATGGGAAGAGAAGGAGCACAGCAGCTGACCTAAACACTTAGTTAAACATGAAATTCTGAGCTAAACAGAAAACTAAACGCAACTAAAAATGTCAAGAAAAATGTCTAAAATGTAGGGTAAGAGGGGTTAAATCATGGTAAAATGATAATAATCATCATATAGCAGCATTATAAAAGCCATGATATGGAAATAGGGCGATTAAGTGACCTAAACAGAAGCTTTAAACATTATTGGACACGTACGATGACGCCGACCAATCGAGCCATGCCATAAGCTCACATAAAGTTGATGAGCTAAAAAACTGGAGATCCCGTAATTGACAAATCTACTTCTAGTTTTAAACCCCAAAAGACGAGAGAGCCCTGACTAGCCGAATCCACTTCTAAACACCATGAAATTGATAAACACTATCATACAGATCAAAGTGAAACAAATGAATGTTTCAGGCAACGGGATATTCATTCACTTCTGGAACAATTCCCCTCATGTGTGTACTCTAAAGATGGTTTCATATGTAGAATGTGTTCTAACTTTAGTACACCAGCAGACAAGAAACACCGCCCCCTCCCCTCCCACCCACCCCACCCCCCAACTTTCTGCTTTTGCGGTATCTGGTTCTGACCTTGAGATCATCCTAAACAGAGACTTGTGGAACATTGAAATTCAATGAAGCATGCTCTTTGTAGGAAAATGAAAAAACTGCTCTGCATATCCTCAATCAAGGAGGCCTGTCACAAATTTTTTACACCACTCATTTGGACGTTGTGTCTAGAAACCATTGATACAAAACACACATAGAGCTGTGCGGTATTGAAATTTCAGGTTCGGTATCAGTATTTTTCCAGTAAATACCTCAGTTTCGGTACGGTGTTCGATATATGCACAGAACACTGAAAGTAGTCGCAAACTGGCCCAATTTCCCAACATTCAACCATTAAGCGGTTCAGCGCTGACATCTCATGAACTTGACAAGTTAATTCAACTGTGATAACTGATTATTCTAGCAAGTTATTTAATGAATCCCTCGATTCAGTATGAACCATCACACTGAATCGAGTGATTCATTAAATAACTTGCCAAGATAATCAGTTGGCCTCTATGTCCTTCATACCATGCCGCCCCCCTCCCCCCCCCCCCCCACACACACACACACACACACAAACCACACTCCCAATGAATCGGGTAGAAGAAACCTAGCACAGGTTCTTCACCTTCAAAGATTTTCAGTAAGTTTTCACTAGTAGTGACACTCTTGGTCAGTCCTTATCTTTCAAAGTGTCAACAAGATTAATGTCCACTGTCCAGTGAATCCAATATCCACACAGATTTTCAAGTAAATTGAAGTAGTGCAACTGTAATTAATCTCTCTATGATAATCCCAGTTGTGAAAACATTGTGCAATCATTGCCAACTTTGCAACGTGTCAATGACATGGTGTCATCCACCTTTGGGTTCATACTTGATAAACATGTAAAATAACATTCATCTAGTTTCAAGTATAGGGTATTTTGAAGGCTCCGGGTCAAGTCGCCCCCACATATTTTTCCGGGTCAAGTTGCCCCCTGTTTGGGGTGAGCTGACCTGCTTTGGGGGGGGGGGGGAGGGGGGGAGTTGACCCCCCCCCCCCATTTTTTTAAAGAACTTTTTTCTTATAATTTTTAGATTTTTGTTGTAAAAACAGACAAAAAACGGACAGTTAGGGAATATTATTTTATGTACTTACCTTTAAGAATAAGAAAATTAGTGATGAACCGGTTATCAAAACTTGCTAAGAAACGATTACCAATTATTTCTCTGCTTATTGTGCCGGTTTCGATGCTGATTCTGATGGTTGAATTAGGACCAAGAAGAAAATCTGTTAGTGCCTGTCATACTGCAGAATTTCGTTGATAAATCACCAATTACGAAAGCTTAATGCCACATAAGTTCTCAGAGTATGCATGTTTAGTGCTGGGCAATATTAGCCAAAATAATATTTGCATTTTTGGTAGTTGGGGTGTGGGGAAGATCGTTATAAACAAGAAGCCCCAAGGGACCTGAGGGCACTCACCTGACATGGTAGCCTAAATATCAACCCAGAGCAATGTTTTCAACAAGTTTCATCTGCTGCTCCTAAGAAAAGCTTCTACCAAATATCCAAAGATTCTGACCAGTGGATCTAAAAAAAAAATTTTTAAAGAATATTCCTCATATTGAACTAAGTTATAATTCAGGCTCCCACAGGGAGCCCATATATGAACCCAGGGACTTGGCTTTAACAAACTTGAATCTCAGCCCCCCCTGAGGATGCTGCACACCAAATATCAAAACATTCCGACTGCTGGATCTGAAGAAGAAGATTTTTAAAGAAAATTCCTCATTTTGAACTAAGTTACAATTCGAGCTCCCACAGTGAGTCCAAATATGAACCTAGGGACATGGCTTGAACAAACTTGAATCTCACCCCCTAAGGATGCTGCATACCAAATATCAAAACATTCCGACTGATGGATCTGACAAAGATTTTTAAAGAAAATTCCTCATTTTGAACTAAGTTGTCATTCGGGCTACCACAGTGAGCCCAAATATGAACCCAGGGACTTGGCTTGAACAAACTTGAATCTCACCCCCCTAAGCATGGTTCATACCCAATATCAGAAGATTCTGCCTGCTGGATCTTGAGAAGAAGATTTTCAAAGAAATTTGCCTGAAATGGCCCTATCCTGAGCCCAAATATAAACCCAGGGGGCCGATTTGAACAAACTTGAATCAGATCCACCCCACAATGTTGCATACCAAATATCAAAAGATTCTGCCTGCTCGATCTGGAGAAGAAGATTTTTTTAAGAAATTTGCCTGAAATGCACTGAGTTCGAATTCAGGCTTCTATAGTGAGCCCAAATATGAATCCAGGAGGCCGATTTGAACAAACTTGAATCAGATCCACCCCACAATGTTGCATACCAAATATGAAAAGATTCTGCCTGCTGGATCTGGAGAAGAAGATTTTTTAAGAAATTTGCCTGAAATGCACTAAGTTCGAATTCGAGCTTCTATAGTGAACCCAAATATGAATCTAGGGAGCCGATTTGAACAAATTTGAATCAGATCCACCCCACAATGTTGCATACCAAATATCAAAACATTCTGCCTGCTGGATCTGGAGAAGAATATTTTTTGAAGAAATTTGCCTGAAATGCACTAAGTTCAAATTTGGGCTCCTATACTGAGCCCAAATATAAACCCAGGGGGCCAATTTGAACAAACTTGAATCAGATCCACCCCACAATGTTGCTTACCAAATATGAAAAGATTCTGCCTGCTGGATCTGGAGAAGAAGATTTTTTAAGAAATTTGCCTGAAATGCACTAAGTTCGAATTCGAGCTTCTATAATGAGCCCAAATATGAATCTAGGGAGCCGATTTGAACAAACTTGAATCAGATCCACCCCACAATATTGCATACCAAATATCAAAAGATTCTACCTGCTGGATCTGGAGAAGAAGATTTTTTACGAAATTTGCCTGAAATGCACTAAGTTCGAATTCGAGCTTCTATAATGAGCCCAAATATGAATCTAGGGAGCCGATTTGAACAAATTTGCATCAGATCCATCCCACAATGATTCATACCAAATATCAAAAGATTCTGCCTGCTGGATCTGGAGAAGAATATTTTTTAAGAAATTTGCCTGAAATGCACTAAGTTCAAATTTGGGCTCCTATACTAAGCCCAAATATGAACCCAGGGGGCCGATTTGAACAAACTTGAATCAGATCCACCCCACAATGTTGCATACCAAATATCAAAAGATTCTGCCTGCTGGATCTGGAGAAGAAGATTTTTTAAGAAATTTGCCTGAAATGCACTAAGTTCGAATTCAAGCTTCTATAGTGAGCCCCAATATGAATCTAGGAAGCCGATTTGAACAAACTTGAATCAGATCTACCCCACAATGTTGCATACCAAATATCAAAAGATTCTGCCAGCTGGATCTGGAGAAGAAGATTTTTTAATAAATTTGCCTGAAATGCACAATCCAGAGGGCCGATTTGAACAAACTTGAATCAGATCCACCCCACAATGTTGCATACCAAATATGACAAGATTCGACCTGCTGGATCTGGAGAAGAAGATTTTTGAAGAAATTTGCCCAAAATGCACTAAGTTCGAATTCGAGCTTCTATAGTGAGCCCAAATATGAATCTAGGGAGCTGATTTGAACAAACTTGAATCAGATCCACCCCACAATGTTGCATACCAAATATCAAAAGATTCTGTCTGCTGGATCTGGAGAAGATTTTTTAATAAATTTGCCTGAAATGCACAAAGTTCGAAATCGGGCGCCTATACTGAGCCCAAATATGAACCCAGGGGGCCGATTTGAACAAACTTGAATCAGATCCACCCCACAATGTTGCATACCAAATATCAAAAGATTCTGCCTGCTGGATCTGGAGAAGAAGATTTTTAAAGAAATTTGCCTGAAATGTACTAAGTTCGAATTCGAGCTTCTATAATGAGCCCAAATATGAACCTAGGGAGCCGATTTGAACAAATTTGCATCAGATCCATCCCACAATGATTCATACCAAATATCAAAAGATTCTGCCTGCTGGATCTGGAGAAGAAGATTTTTTAAGAAATTTGCCTGAAATGCACTAAGTTCAAATTTGGGCTCCTATACTGAGCCCAAATATAAATCCAGGGGGTTGATTTGAACAAACTTGAATCAGATCCACCCCACAATGTTGCTTACCAAATATGAAAAGATTCTGCCTGCTGGATCTGGAGAAGAAGATTTTTTAAGAAATTTGCCTGAAATGCACTAAGTTCGAATTTGAGCTTCTATAGTGAGCCCAAATATGAATCTAGAAAGCCGATTTGAACAAACTTGAATCAGATCCACCCCACAATGTTGCATACCAAATATCAAAAGATTCTGCCTGCTGGATCTGGAGAAGAAGATTTTTTAATAAATTTGCCTGAAATGCACTAAGTTCGAATTCGGGCTTCTATAGTAAGCCTGAATATGAATCCAGGGGGCCGATTTGAACTAACTTGAATCAGATCCACCCCGCAATGTTGCATACCAAATATGAAAAGATTCTGCCTGCTGGATCTGGAGAAGATTTTTGAAGAAATTTGCCCAAAATGCACTAAGTTCGAATTCGAGCTTCTATAGTGAGCCCAAATATGAATCTAGGTAGCTGATTTGAACAAACTTGAATCAGATCCACCCCACAATGTTGCATACCAAATATCAAAAGATTCTGCCTGCTGGATCTGGAGAAGAAGATTTTTTAAGAAATTTGCCTGAAATGCACTAAGTTCGAAATCGGGCTCCTATACCGAGCCCAAATATGAACCCAGGGGGCCGATTTGAACAAACTTAAATCAGATCCACCCTACAATGTTGCATACCAAATATCAAAAGATTCTGCCTGCTGGATATGGAGAAGAAGATTTTTTAATCTTTTCCCCATTGCCTACAGTGTTAAAAAGTGCTGAAAAAAGTACCTTGTGATCAAACCGATAGGGATTTTTTTTAACCATTCTATTCTATTGGATAAAAGTAAGCTTTATACAAAATAAGAATTCTCTGTGCTGTGTAGTTTTGGAGATATGGCAGTTTTAAGGTTTTTCCTATTTTTAGCTCCTGAGGTTCCCACGGGGCAATGAGAAAATTTTTTTTTGCATCAATCAACTACTTATGACCCATTATCATCTCATATCAAATCTGGTTCAAATCAACCTCATGGTTCAGAAAATAGAAATTTTAGGCGTGGCCAAAATTTTTGCCCCTCCCATAACGAAGGCAAATAATGCCCGACAAACTTCTCTTGAACAAACTTGATTCTAAACCTCAAAAGGACTCTATATACCACATATCAAGTCTCTGCTACTGGTGGTTCATTAGAAGAAGATTTTCAAAAAATTTGGCCATTTTTACCCCACAACTCTGCTCAATATGAGCCGAAACCTAATTTGGATAAAAATCAAAATGCCCCTATATAACCACCACTTACATGAAATTTAATTAAAATGTGGCCAGTGGTTTAGGAGAAAGAGGCTCAAACACCACCTTCACGCAGGACGACAGACGACGGACGAAGAGTGATAAGAAAAGCTCACCCTGACTTTCAGTCAGGTGAGCTAACAACACATTCACACAATATTGTTCTCTTGTGAAGATTGTGGTTTATTCTGGTAAATAGTGTTAAAACAGTTTTGTGTAAGAATACAATACACTTGGCTATATTAACCAGGAAGATACTGAGCACACATGCTTTGCGTCTTAATTGAATAATAACTTTGATGTTAATGTGTGTTGTGAAGTTGTTTGGTGCCTTGTTTACAAAAACTCACGCAATATATTATTTAATGTTCATTGTTCAACTTGTTACCTCCCTTGATGTGTCTCTTCAGTGTTAAAAAATGAACTTGACAAACTGAAAACGTGTTTGTGACAGTCATGCGACTGTAAACTTAATGTCAATGGGTAGTGGGGACCAGTGGTGAAGTCCTATAACAGGGGTTGTAAACTATCATTTTAAGAGGGGGACCAGATGGCAGAAATATAAAACAGACACCAAGAAGATAAAAATACCAGCGCTTTTTTCTCCAACCATGCAGGCCACAACACAGCTGATCCATATTTGCTGTTGTGCCCAAATTAGACTGATCTAAAGGTCTGAATGGCATTATAAAAATTACATCTTGTTTGCTGGGGTAGGGGAAGTCCCAAATTCCAGGAAAAGTTTTTGAAGCACGCATAACCGGACGAGTCATGACCCATATCAGTTGGACCTCTTAGGTGGGTCTCATGTGATGTTCTAGTCATGTGACCCCATTACAACTTGGGAGGCTGCCCACACTGACTTCAACGATGGGGCATAAAACATTCAAGTTGGGAGGGTATGTGGCGAAGGTTTGGGGCCTTTGGTTTGGAGGGGAATTAGATGGGAATTCTGAAAGCATTCAAGATGTACAAAGCAAACTTAGCCTGGGAAACATAACAATAAAACATGGTTGTATCCTTTCGACAATTCCTTT
The DNA here is from genome assembly GCA_031216915.1 of Pictodentalium vernedei. NCBI lineage: Eukaryota > Metazoa > Mollusca > Scaphopoda > Dentaliida > Dentaliidae > Pictodentalium > Pictodentalium vernedei. The sequence goes on along the minus strand of CM062296.1, from coordinate 508,561,728 downwards.
TTCATTGCACTTCAAAGATTTAGACTAACTCCTGTATGGCGGCAAAGGATAGCAGTTGGGAATAGGTAGAAGGCAGGGCTATATCACAGACAACGTTTACTAGTTTCAGAGAGCAGGGGGTGGGGGGGGGGGGGGGAAAACTGGGTTTTGAAGAGTACCTTGATGGCACCAATGGGGGAGGTCACTGTTGTTCAAGCTGAGGCCGTGGTCGCTTGAGATTATGGGAAAATTGGGAAAGACGGTGAAAAGGAGCGCCAAATGTGTAGCTTGATCATATTGAAGTCCACAGAACACTTTCTATATAAGAATGTCCACAATCCCAGTCTAACGGAATAAGACCGATTATTTATATATTGGAGTTGAACTACACCTTCGACAGCCAGGGTCACTTCGTTTCAGACAGTTATATGGATGCAGGAAGCAATAGAACCCAGAGTGAACGGTAGAAATGGTGATCAACTGCCAGACATCCGACCCAACTAACTCAACACAAGCATTCATTGAAAACGAGTGCACCATTGACGTGCAGTGCGCCTTTATAAGTACAGAGCCACCGAACCCCACGTGGGCAATCGGGATTAAATGCACTGCCCATGGACACAACTCAGTTACCTTTGGCGGGGAACGAACCGTGGACCTCTCAAGTTTGAAGTTCAATGCTGTAACCACTTATCCACCATGCTCCCAATGGTAATAGAATTCATTGGGCGTATAATTTGGGAGTGGGATGGGAGAATGAAGGACATGGAGACGGTTAGTATGTTTATCAGGGAGATTGGTAAAATGTGGTATGGGTTGTCTTCAAGTGCTTCGTTCATTGGAGAGTCTGCGGTGGGGTGTGTTTTGAAGAGTCTGTCCTCTCCTATACTGGTGGGGTCCAGGGGCACCCTCCCCGGAAAATATTTTTAAAATCTGATGTTTAAAAGTAAAATAGGAATCGGCCTTCAATGCCTGCTTGGGGTGGAAGGCTCTAAACTGGGCAGCCTCCCAAGTTGTAATGGGGTCACATGACTGGAATGTCACACGAGACCCACCGATGAGGTCCAACTGATATGGATCATGACTCGTCCGGTTATGTGCGCTTCAAAACCTTTTCCCAGAATTTGGGACTTCCCTACCCCAGCACACAAGATGTAATTTTTATATTGCCATTCAAACCTTTAGATCAGTATAATTTGGGCACAACGGCAAATATGGATCAGCTGTGTTGTGGCCTGCATGGTTGGAGAAAAAGCGCCAGTATTTTCATCTTCTTGGTGTCTGTTTTATGTTTCTGGTCCCCCTCTTAAAATGATAGTTTACAACCCCTTGTTATAGGACTTCACCACTGGTCCCCACCACCCACTGACATTAAGTTTACTCGAGAAGGCTTCTTAGTTTCCCAGTGTTGAGCCAAAGTCCTATTTGAATGTAAATTTAATTACGCATGACGTTTAACAGGAAATTCCACAAACATGGATATAATAGATCTTCAGCTTATCATGATCATATAGAATTTGCCAAAGAAAAGCAATCGACGTTGACAGTGTCGCTTACGACACTGTCGATGCCGATTCCTTTTCTATGGTGAACTCTGTGAGGTTTTTTTTAATTATATATCTGTTGCATTGTTTGATTCAAAGGTAAGTTCCAAGCTACACTGCAAGCATCAGGGAAATCTGGCCAAACTATATAATGCCGAAACACTGCAAAACTTTGGAAAAGTTTCAAACTCCACATAATTTGGGCGCAATTATCTTATTTGGGCACAGTGTTCGTCGTCGTTATTTGGAAAGAATTTAAAGGCCTGTTACTATTCGAGAAGTATTTCGAAAAACCTACCAGAGGGGTGAAGTTTCCTGCTGTTAGTGACTTGAATCTTGAAATTTCTAATGGTTGATTTTTTCTTGAGGGGAGTGGGGGAGCCTCGTGTAGTGCTCCACCCCATCCACAACTCTTTTCTTAAAGATGGCTTGTCGGGAAATACTTTGCCCACTACCATTCCAAGAGTACAGCACCCCCACCCCCCCAAAAAACACGACTCATCTTGAACAAAGGTATTCGGCACAATCTGAGAAATCGAGAAAAAAATGATGTCTGATAGCATTTTCAGATCGATGCTTCTGTGTCCCCAAAATGGAATATAAATATTAACAAGGTACACAACCCGCTTTTCGTAAATGATAGCACTCGTATTCATTATAACACCCCCCCCCCCCCCCCCCCCCCCCCCCATCAAATTTGATTCATCCAATGTATCCAGTAGTACCTGGTGTAAGTGGAAAGACTAAGATTTCCAATGGTGTATTGCACGACCGTTGGGCGTTCTTGGCTTCTTCATTATAACTGGGAGAAGTTGCCGAAAAGGGTGAAAAACAAAGTGCGTTACGAGCAACAATTCTCCGATTTATTATGAAAATTCGAAGCCCCATTGTCTATGGGGGCAGATTCAAATATTATCCGTATGCCTTTATCAATTTTTAATCTTGGATTAACATTTATTCATTTCTGGTGATCACATTTACCGCGGTGCGACGACTTACCACATAGAACTACATAGAACCACATAGACATCACAAAGAACTACATAGAGGCCACCTAGACCTACAAAGAGAAATTAGTAATGAGGATAATGGAGGGTTAAATGTTCCTCCAATGCTTCTCGTACAGCAGTAATAGCTTCCTCGTGCGACACATTCGTGTACATATTTGCGATATGAGCAGAGACAAGCAGGGCCCGCTTAGGGACCGTTGTGTTCTGGATTTTCATGATGAAATCAGTTGTATCCCGTATGTAGGGGGGTTGTCTTTGCACTATGGGTACTAAAAAGAAGTCCAAAAGACCTGATATCTTGGCAGTATGGCCGCAACAGCCTGATATGATTGGGCGGCCAGTGGTAGGAGGCTTCTTATGTATTTTTGGGAGTAAATATAATGTGGGAAGGCTCACTTTATCCGCTTTCGGAGTGAGGGAGGTGAGCATCCGATCATCTATTTCCCGTTTATTATGCATTGTGCTAAGAATGTTCTGTATTTCAACAACAGTTTGCATTGAGGGGTCATGCTGGATGGATTTGTAGTGCGCCGCTGATGTGAGCTGGCATCTTCCCTCTTCAATGTAAGCTTCCCTGTTCATTAGGACCGTACTTCTGCCTTTGTCTGCTGACTTTATGGGGCCGCGGTGGCTCAGTTGGTAGAGGTGCAGGCTGCAAGCCGAGAGGTCCTCGGTTCGAATCCCACCTGCGGCAACCGCGTTGTGTCCTTGGGCAAGACACTTCACCCCGATTGCCTACATGGGGGCACGATGACGCTGTGTACTGAGGCGTACTGCACGTCGATGGTGCGCATGTCTTCAACCAATCTAACCCTGCCTGTGCTGCGGTGCAGAGTTCAGAGTTACCATGTTGGAGAGCTGACAGCTGCTCGTCGTTGCTCGGTGGTTCTCTCCGGGTACTCCGGCTTCCTCCACCCGTAAAACTGTCACGGTCACGATTAGCCATTGTGCATAAGTATGTGACCTTAAACACCAATAAATAAATAACTGCTGACTTTATGACAAATGTGGTTTCCTTTCTGAGGGCTCTTAAAGCCAACCTTTTGCCTAGGCACATATTCTTCCGGCCTTTTCGGAGTTTATGTTCATTCACAAGACGATGTAATTCTGTCCTTGTTTTGGATAGATACGTTTCGGCTAACACACTGTTACATGAAGAAGGAGATGTGTGTAGCTTGTCGTGGAAAGGGTTAATAAATTTGCCCTCTTTACCACTGTGTATTACTTTGACTCTTCACCTTTGGGTGTAAACATTGGAATTAAAATTTGTTGATTTAAATGAATTTTAATACATGGGTTGTGTAAAAAAACAGAGTGCGATGTGTGTTTGAATCAGTGGGTGTTTTGCATAACTCGTTGGAACAGCTCTCGCAAAATATGAAAACGGCATTCCAACTCACTACATAAAACATCCACGATTCAAACACACATCACGTTCTGTCTATTTATCTAACAATCATATAGATTTTGGCCTGAAAACCACGAGAAACAGTATGTATCACATAATGTGTTCCGATTCCGTATCATATAGACGACTCATTCTGATTCTGTATCATATAGACGACTCATTCGGATTCCATTTCATATAGATGACTCATTTCCGGTAGCGTTATGGGCTATCATAACAGGCACATAGATACATTCTATGAGCGTTTCAGTGGTCGACCAAACATTATGTCCCAAAAATGTTCGAAAATAATTAACCCTTTACCTATCATGAAAAGCAGACGACACTTGCAAAAAAAAATTCTTGAATAACTAATTTTTTTCATTTTTTGTCTCAAAAACATAGGCTATGACCCCTCGTTGGAACATGATAAAAAAAAACATAGGCTATGACCCCTCGTTGGAACATGATAAAAAAAAAACATAGGCTATGACCCCTTGTTGGAACATGATAATTCATTTATCTAACAATTCTGTCTCATAAACAGATTTAATCTGTTTATGAGACAGAATTGTTAGATAAATGAATTATCATGTCAATGTGCATGTCCTGTGATTTGTATCAGATTCTCGGTGGTGTCCAAAAATGGGATCGCAAAGCCGGCTCGTTGAGATCTCATTCTGGACACCACCTCGAATCTGATACAAATCACAGGACATGCACATAATCATGATAATCCGTATTTATCTGTCACACTTCAAAATATGTTGTTGTTTATTTATTGTTCTGTTTGTTAACTTGTAAATATGTTCTGTTGTTAACTTGTAAATTTGTATGTGATATAATATGATACTCAATGACAAATAAAGTATGAAATAAATATACTTGCGTTGGTTTATTATACACTTCTGATGCACCCCCTTCTTCCCCCCCCCCCCCCTCCCCATCCATCCCACTCGGCTAGGCCTCTGGAGAAGATGTTTAAATTCTATGCTTGCCGAAAAGAGGCCAAATTTGAAAAAAGAAAACCATAACACACGGTTAACTTTTGGGTTGGGTTGGGGGTGTCGTTTGGCTGTATGGGACGTAAAGTGTTCCAGTCGACCAATATTCTAAAATACAGGTTACATCATCAAATATTAGTGATGAGCCGATTATCGGTACGGCTTATCGGTATTGGCCGATAAATGGCTTATCGGCCGGGTATCGGTATCAGCAAAAAATACTAATTCTGCCGATATGTCCTTTTTTTCCAAATGAAGTTCTCAGGCAAATCGCTGATATTCTCAACTAAATAGTACTAGTTACTCAGATAAGGGCTTTTTAGAAAACGTATTTTTTTTGGTATCACCCAAAATAAGCCCGCCCCATTAGTGATGAGCCGATTATCGGTACAGGTTATTGGTATCGGCCGATAAATGGCTTATCGGCCGGGTATCGGCAAAAAGTTAAAAAATTTATAGTAATTTATATATTTTTTATACTTACCAATGACCCAGACATAGCTGGTGCTAACTCTTAAAAATATAGGGCCAAACACAAATTTTGCCCCCCAATCCCCAAAATTTGCATCTAAAACCAAAGAAAACATGTCCTGAATGGCCCTCCATACTTCACCTCTACTGCGCATGCGCAGTGTCAAGGACGTCCCGAAATTGGCGCCATTAATCTTTCTTATAACCAGTGCCTGGTAAGCGCTATGTACTCAGCGGGGAGGTATGAGTTCCCAACTCCTGGGAGGGCCATCCCCGTCTGGGTCATTGGTAAGTATAAAAAATATATAAATTACTATAAATTTTTTAACATTTTTATACTGTACCAATGACCCAGACATAGCTGAATAGTAAAAAGGCTGGAGGGCCTAGGACATAGAGGAAATTCCAATAAGCTCAATTATATAAAATAGAGTCATCTCCTCGAGGGGAAAAGGAGTATTAGGCCTTACATGTATCTTTCTTATTTATGATAAATTAGAAAGACACAACACCTTCCATAATTGAGCATCATAACATCCATGTACTCTATTAATATCCAGTATAATCCTTATACTAATAATTTTTAAAGTAAGCCAATAAATAAAGTTAGTCTAGAGAATAGAGACTCTTTATACTCCTTAAAAGTGTCTGAGGATTGTATAATAACGCCCGTTTGACACGTGAAATATTCAAAAGCTATACTTTAAAAACTATGACTTGAATGAATTTTTAAAACATAAACTTATCACTTAAAAACCATCCCAGTAACAGCTCAGAATTACTAACTCCGGAGGAGGTATCCCCTTGTTTTCATAATAAAACAGGTGACCCAAGGGAACGCCCCCCCCCCCCCCTTCTCCTTGCCCTGGGTCAAATAGCCCAGAGCGAAGAGGGCAGCGGACGGAGTCACTGCCGGAACAGAAAGCCTGCCTAGCTATAGTAGCAACTGTTAAGTGAATGACATTCTGAGCAGTAGATAACAGACCTAACAATGGAGGCCTCCAGAAATGGACTCAATATTTCTGAGATAAAAATTCATGAATGTGGATGGCTGAGCCCAATGTGCAGCCTTCATAAAATCTATAATAGCGACACTATTAATGTAAGCCCAAGATGTAGAAAGAGCTCTTACTTCATGAGCCGAAATCTCAAGCACAAACTGCTGAGTTAATGATATACCATAAGCAGTACCGATAGTTAATTGAATCCATTAGCAATAGAATGGAGCGAAATGTCCTTCTATTAGGCATCAAAGACAGAAGAAGCTTACGTCCGTAGTAATAAACAGATATCTGTTTATAAATACGTAAACTCTAACCGGACAGAGTAAAGGCCTATGCCCGTGCGAAGACGGAAGGACCTTAATAACAATAGGTTCCGGATATTTATTAGGAGCCTGATTCTTAACAAAAAATCCAACATTAGTAGTAAAGGAAATAGTGTTTCCGATACTATGAAAGTGAGAATCGTCCACCGATAGTGCATGAAGCTCACTGACTCTTCAGTAGAAGAGAAGACTAAGAGAATAACTGTCTTAAAAGGTCAGAATCTGAAAACTACTGTTTCCAGAGGCTCAAATGATTACTTAGCTAAATAAGAACCGAAGCTAAATTCCGTATAGGAATTTAATCTAAGGATTCTAGGTCTATTTATCGAAAAGTTTCTAACTGACTTAGATAAAGAGACATAAGACTCAATTGTAAACTATCATAGAGTGCATAGGTATGAAATAACATAGACCTATAACCTTAATAGTAACAGGCTGCAGCTTATCTTGTCAAACAAGTATACTAGAAAGTTGCAATGTCTAGTATGGAGGGATCAAAAATATCAACATAATGATCCCTACACCAACGACGGAAGAGCCTCCACTTTAGCCGCATAGTATAGCGAAGAAGAGGTTCTCCTACAGTAAGAAATCGCGTCCATAACTCGTCCTGTACAATGCTTGCCGTGCAAGAAGGACCACACAACGGAATACGTGAAGGTTGAGACCTTGCGGGTTGTGATGGAGTTGACACGATTTCCCCAGCGAAAGAAGATCCTCTCATGGAGGAAGTTTTCGCGGTAAGTCCCACAGTAGACACCTGAGTAAATTTACCCACAGTCTCTGTGAAGACAGAGATGCTATCAACAGAATTGTATTGTGGATGTTTATCTTAGCAATACTTGCTGAATCAACAGCGCTGGAGGATATGCATATCCTATCATTCCGTCCTATTAGATCAATAGAGCGTTAACAACATAAGCTCAGGGATCCGGATGGAAACACATACGTCTGCAATTGAATAGTGAGTTGTGTCGCAAATAAATTATCATTGGGCGCTCTCATTGATAGCAAATCTGATTGAATACTTGTTTGATGAGAGTCCATTCTGACGGCAACAAGCGACTCTTACGTGAAAAGGAGTCTGCTAATACAATCAGACGATCCAGAATATGACGGACCAAAGCAGAACTTGGTGTACTATAACAAACAGAAGGATTCTTTCCGTTAAATTGAATAACGGAATCGAATGAGTGCCTCCCTGGTTCCGGAGATACGCAACTACTGTCGTATTAACGAACAGGATTTGGACATGCGTTTCTGAATAATGTTCATTCAATGACATAGTGCAAGCCTAAATAACATCATTTCCTGGAAGTTAAGTGCTTGCCTAGAAACTGCGGAACCCAAAGACCCTGGCACTTTGAATCCGTTGGGATCAATATTGTACCCCAACCTGTTTGACTGGCATCCGTCATAATCATAAAACTCGGATCCGGCAACTGCAGTGGCACTCTCTGAGTCAACCACCGAATGTTTGCCCCAGTCTGAATCTCTTGCTACACTTGATAGACAAGAGAACATGTATATCGAGCAATTCATAGATTGCTGAAAAGTTGCCGTCGAAGAGAAGCTTCTCCGAGACCGAAGCGACTCTGAGAGAGTTCTTCACCTTACTATCCACGCACGTGGATGTAACTAGGGCTGCGTCACATCTAACCAACTCCAGGTTGCCAATGAAGGGCGGAGTTATACGTGGAAAAACTACTGCCCTTGAAAGAAATCACATTGAGGATCATATCCTGGAATTCTTTCTCTTGAAGATGTAATGATAACGCCTCAGTAAGGTGGTCTACGTATGATAAAGCATCTAAGTTAAGCCTATTAGACAACACTGTCGTTTCCAACATCGTGGTTGGAATTGACATAGACGGCGAAAAAGATAATTCCCAGTCTTCAGCACCGCCGTCTAGACGCATATGAACTCTGGGTATGCCCTGTTCTGCCGATATAAATTATTTCCTAGAATTGAAAAAAGGCAGAATAGAGCATTGCGGACAAGAAACTAGCCTATCATGCTTGGTAGCAAGCTTATATATAGCGTCGTTAAATAATTTGAATGTTCTAAAGACATTATTGGACTGTGTCGGTAAGTCAGGGACAATGTCCCTGGACCGATCAAAAACTCTGTGTCCAATGACGCTGTTAGTCTCTTATCCAGCATCGCAGCAATGTAGTCCGACGGAACAACCTCTGGAAGATAATGCCGGAAGAAATGTATGACAGCTTCTGTTGTTCCGAAAGGGAAAGCTCGAAATCGTCCGAATCCCTTTCGCCATCCTGTCGGACCCTATAAAGTGTTCGGTCGTCTGAACCTGATGCAACAGCGGAGCGCACCGACCCAGCGCCGTCAGATTATTCCTGATCCGACCGAGAATTGTCGTTTGCTGGGATGCTGCGATAAACTGTGCTATTTTGGATAGCACGTCCGTCACTGAGGCCTATGGAGAAGCGGTCTTACTATGCATTGCCGCTGGAAGCTCCGTGTTCGTTACCCCGTGCATACTTCTATTATGCGAGTGAACAGAGTGTATAGGCCTCTTGTCCCTTGGCTACCAGATGGCGTGACCTGTTCGCCGTGGAATCACTGAATGACGAAGCTGGCCGGATACTCGAGGTCACGTAGCCAATGTGCGGTCATGTGCGCTGCTGAGAGGATGAGGAAGCATTATCGACAGTCTCTCGGACTGTCAATATAACGGAGCGTCCCAAGCGACGGACATATGCTCCGAATGCGAAATATCTGTACCACAACATCCGGTCCCATATGTTGTTGTACGAGAGAGGGACCTCTCTCGCTCGCAGCCCGGACGGACCTGGACGAGCTAGGAACCTGACTATTTGGCTTCCTCCGATTTGTCCTCTAATCCGTCATCACTGGGTGTGTACTAAAGTCTATTATAGTGCTCGCATCACCCAAATCTCCTTCCTAGACCGCAACGGACGAACCCGACTGCCGAACCATTCGATGAATGGACGCTACACCGGGTGAGCTAGCGAATGTCAACTCCGTCGATCCTACTAGGGATCTCTTAGGCGATTGACGTATTCCATGAGCACTTATTGCCGCTAGCTCTTCATTAACTATGACGACAGAGGCACACTTTGAAAGACATCTCAGTAACTTTGCAAACAAGAAATCAGACATGCTTGTTAACAGCAAGCATATAATAATATATATAGCATCGTTCAATAATTCGAAAGTTGTGTGACATTATTGGACTGTGTCGGAACTGAGGGACGATGTCCCTGAACCGAACCAAAAAATTTCTGTGTCCACCGACGCTATCAGTTTCTTATCCGGAATCGCAGCATTCTGGTCCGACGAAAGAACCTCTAGAAGATAAAGTCAGATGACATACACATCAGCTTATGTTGTTCCGAAAGGGAAAGCTCGAAATCCTCCGAATCCCTTTCGGTATCCCGTCGGACCGGATGAAATTCTCGGATATCCGTACCGGCTTCCGCGGAGCGTCCCGACCCAGCGTCGTCGGATAATACATAATGCGACAGAGATTCTGTCGTGTGCGCTACCATGAGGATGAGGAAGCCTTATTGACAGTCTCTCCGGACTGACTATATATCGGAGCGTCCCGAGCGGCGGACGTATGCTCCGAATGCGAAACACTTTGTACCACAACATCTGGGGCCAGATGTTGTTGTACGAGAGAGGGGCCTCTCTCGCTCGCAGTCCGGATGGACCTGGACGAGCTAGGAACCGGACTAAAAGGCTTCCTCTGTTCTCTCCTCTAATCCGCCGTCACTGGGTGTGCATTTGATTGATTTATAGTGCTCGCATCACCCAAAACTCTTTCTAGACCGCAACGGACGAACCCGGCTGCCGAACCATTCGATGAATGGATGCTACACCGGGCGAGCTAGCGGACGTCAAAGGCCGTCGAACCTACTAGTGTCCTCTTAGGCAATTGACGTATTTACATGAGCACTTTTCCGCTAGCTCTTCATTAATTGTGACGACGGAGGCACACTTTTGGAAGACATCACAGATACATCACCCTGATCATGATCGTCTGAAATAGAGATTGATAAAGTAGAGTGACCCTGCGGGGAAAGGACCGGAATGGCCAATTCCCCACTAACATACCGTGACACACGCTTCCCATGTTGTCATCGAAATTAACACATACAGAACAGGAGTTAGTGCGAGTACACTGGCTACATTATACAATGATTAAGAAAGTCAGAGGAAGATTTCCTCTTATTACAATTGAACAATATCCTTTCATTGTGAAAAGAAAACAAAGTCCTAGTACTCGCACCAACCCCTGACAATCAAAATACATAATAACATGATCCATTAACATAGAAAAAATAATTGAAATCAAAAAATTTTGAAAAAATATTTTTTCAGAACAGCCCAAGTTTCTGAAAAGTAACATTGAGCCCCAATGGATCCCAAGCCTAAGTGTGGACAAAAATTCTAAAAATATATTAAACAATTTATGCAACACTTACGAACAATAATAATGTATCTAGTTATGATTAAATTAACATCAAGATATTATTTTCAAGAAATCCCCCCCTCACACAGAGGGCTGTTGGAAATGTAAACAAAAAGTGTAAAAACACCAGATCAAGACTCCAGGCACCCTGGCCCGAAATCAGTTACCAATAATACACTATCTGATGCAAAACAGAGACTTCCAGGGAAGAAACTGCAGAACATCAGATGGTAGATGCAGAACACTACGCCTAACCACCCATAGGTGAAGACGTAAACATGGGGAATTCATTCTGTTATCCAGCTAAAACTCCCAAGATGATAGAAATTTTAGTAATAATATTACAGAAAATATGCCAAAAGCATGGGAGAATAGCAAGAGGGGACTTAAAGAAAAGGGAGAGAGGAAAACACTGAACAAGCAGTGTAACTTGATAACAAGAATGACCACAACAGGCTGTTGCCTCGAAAATAGGTAACTTAACATAATTTCATTAAAAAATTTTAAGTTACAGCCCTGATAATTTTCTGTCACTCATTTTTCCTCTTCTCCTTCTATATCCTCCTTAGAATCACCATTTCACTAATATTTATGTGTCTGGCATCATTTAAACTGAGATTTACAAGCACAAAGATCAGTCAGATGTTAACTGATGAAGGGCCAAACAAAGAATGATTAATGGCGCCAATTTCGGGACGTCCTTGACACTGCGCATGCGCAGTAGAGGTGAAGTATGGAGGGCCATTCAGGACATGTTTTCTTTGGTTTTAGATGCAAATTTTGGGGATTGGGGGGCAAAATTTGTGTTTGGCCCTATATTTTTAAGAGTTAGCACCAGCTATGTCTGGGTCATTGGTACAGTATAAAAATATACTAATTCTGCCGATATTGGCAGCCGATATGTCCTTTTTTTCCAAATCAAGTTCTCAGGCAAATCGCTGATAATCTCAACTAAATAGTACTAGTTACTAAGATAAGGGCTTTTTAGAAAACATATTTTTGGGGGTATCACCCAAAATAAGCCCACCCCATATTTCTCTGAATTAAAGTTTTGACTACCGGTATCGGTGAAGCATTCTTCAACACATATATCATCACGAAAATTTCAATTGTTCAATCAAAATAAAATTATGTGAATGTGTTTTGGAGTTGTTTTTTTGTCAACTTAATCTTTTCACATTTTCAGCTAAGAAAATAAAATTCCCAAACGACATACTTTTGTGTTATTTATTATTGTCAGCCCTCGTGTTTATCAACTTTATGCTGAAGACAAATGGGAAATTCCCAGTTCTTAAATTATTAATGACAGCGTGTTCAGTGACCCAAATTGTTTATTTTATTACTTTAGAAAATGAGTTAGAAATTACCTGATGTGATCTCTGCAAAGTTAAAAAATTTATAGTAATTTATATATTTTTTATACTTACCAATGACCCAGACATAGCTGGTGCTAACTCTTAAAATATAGGGCCAAACACAAATTTTGCCCCCCAATCCCCAAAATTTGCATCTAAAACTAAAGAAAACATGTCCTGAGAGGCCCTCCACACTTCGCCCCTACTGCGCATGTGCAGTGTCAAGGACGTTCCGAAATTGGCGCCATTTATCATTCTAATAACCAGTGCCTGGTAAGCGCTATGTACTCAGCGGGGAGGCAAGAGTTCCCAACTCCTGGGAGGGCCATCCCCGTCTGGGTCATTGGTAAGTATAAAAAATATATAAATTACTATAAATTTTTTAACATTTTTATACTGTACCAATGACCCAGACATAGCTGAATAGTAAAAAGGCTGGAGGGCCAAGGACATAGAGCAAAATGGAATACGCTCAATAAAATAAAATAGAGTCATCCCCTGTAGGGAAAAGAAGTAATAGGCCTTACATGTATCTTTCTTATTTATGATAAATTAGAAAGATACAACACCTTCCAAAAATTGAGCTTCATACATCCATGTACTCTATTAATATCCAATAATCCTTATACTAATAATTTTTAAAGTAAGCCAATAATAAAGTAAGTCTAGAGAATAGAGACTCTTATACTCCTAAAAGTGTGTGAGAATTGCATAATCATGTCCGTTGACATATGCAATATTCAAAAGCTATACTTTAAAAACTAAGACTTGAATGAATTTTATAAACTTAAACTTCTCACTAAACAACCATCCCAATAACAGCTCAGAATTACTAACTCCGGAGGAGGTATCCCCTTGTTTTCATAGTAAAAACAGGTGACCCAAGGGAACACCCTCCCCCCCCCCCTTTTTTCTTGCCCTGGGTCAAATAGCCCAGAGCGAAGAGGGCAGCCGAACGGAGACACTGCCGAAACAGACAGCCTACCTAGCTATAGTAGCAACTGTTAAGTGAATGACATTCTGAGCAGTAGATAATAGACCTAACAATAGAGGCCTCCAGAAATGGACTCGATATTTCTGAGATAAAATTCATGAATGGATGGCTGAGCGCAATGAGCAGCCTTAAAAAATCTATAATAGCAACACTATTAATGTAAGCCCAAGAAGTAGAAGAACTCTTACTTCATGAGCCGAAATCTTAAGCACAACTGCTAAGCCAATGATATACCATAAGCAGTACGCTAGTTAATAGAATCCATTAACAATAAAATGGAGCGTAACGTCCTTCTACTAGACATCAAAGACAGAAGAAGCTTACGCCCTTGTAATAAACAGATATCTGTTTATAAATACATAAACTGTACCCGGAAAGAGTAAAGGCCTATGCCCATACAAAGACGGAAGGACCTTAAAATAATAGGTTCCGGATAATAGGAGCCTAACTCTTATGCAACAATCCAACCTAAATAGTAACGGAAGTATTGATTCCGAAACTATGAAAGTGAAAATCATCCATCGATAGTGCATGAAACTCACTGACTCTACAGTAAAAGAGAAACCAACAGAATTACTGTCTAAAAGGTCAGAATTTGAAAACTACTGTTTCCAGAGGCTCAAATGATTACTTAGCTAAATAAGAACCTGAAGTTAAAATCCGTATAGGAATTTAATCTAAAGATTCTAAGTCTATTTATCAAAAAGTTACTAACTGACTTAGATAAAGAGACAAAAGACTCAATTGTAAACCATCATAGAGTGCATAGGTATGAGGTAACATAAACCTATAACCTAAATAACCACAGGCTGCAGTAGATCTTGTGAAACAAGTATACTAAAAAAAAGCAATGAGTAGTATGGAGGGATCAACCATATGAACATAATGATCCCTACACCACGACGGAAGAGCCTCCACTTTAGTCGCATAGAATAGCGAAGAAGAGGATCTCCTATAGTAAGAAATCGCGTCCAAAGCTCGTCCAGTACAGTGCTTACAATGCAATACGGACCACACAACGGAATACATGAAGGTTGCGACCTTGCTGGTTGTGATAAAGATGACACGATTTACCCAGTGAAAAAAGATCCTCACATAGAGGAAGATTTCACGTTAAGATCCACAGTAGACAAGAGAGTAAATTACTCATGATCTCTGTGAAGATAGAGATGCTATCAACAGAAATGTATTGTGGTTGTTTATCTTAGCAATACCTGCTAAAAACAACAGCGCCGGAGGATACGCGTATCCTATCATTCCGTCCTATAGATCAATAGAGCGTTAACAGTATTAGCTCAGAGATCTGGACAAGCCAACACATACGTCTGCAATTGATTAGCAAGCTGTGTCATAAATAAAACATCATTGGGCGCTCCCATAGATAGCAAATCTGATTGAATACTTGTTTGTTGAGAGTCCATTCTGACAGCAACAAGCGACCCGTAAGAGAACGGGAGTGCGATAAAACAATCAGACGACCCAGAATATGACGGACCAAAACTGAACTTGGTGTACTATAACCAACAGACGGATTCTTTCCATTAAATTGAATAACGGAAACGAAAGAGTGCCTCCCTGGTTCCGGAGATACGCCACTACTGTCGAATTAAAGGACAGGAATTTTGGCATGCGTTTCTGAATAATGTTCATGCAATGACATAAAGCAAGCCTAAAAAACATTATTCCGTGGAAGTTAAACTAATAGCTAAAAGACTGCGGAACCCAAAGACCCTGGCACTTCGAATCCGTAGGGATCAGTATATATCCCAATCTGTTTGACTGGCAACCGTCATAACAGCCACACTCGGGTCCGGCAACTGCGGCGGCACTCTCTGAGTCAACCACCGAATGTTTGCCCCAGTCTGAATCTCTTGTAACACTAGATAGACAAGAGAATGTATAATCAAGCAATTCATGGATTGCCGGAAAGTTGCCGTCGAAGAGAAGCTCCTCCGAGAACGAAGCGACTCTGAGAGAGTTCTTAACCTACTATCCACGCGTGGATGTAGCTAGGGCTGCATCACGTCTAACCAACTCCAATCAGCCACTGAAGGGCGGAGTTATACGTGAACAAACTACTGCCCTCAAAAGAAATTACATTGAGAATAATATCCCGTAAATCTTTTCTTGAAGACGTAATGATAACGCCTCAGTAAGGCGGATTACGTATAATAAAGCGTCTAAGTTAAGTCTACTATACATAATGTCGTTCCCAACATTGAAATTGGAAAAGACATAAACGGCGAAAAAGAATATATGCAGTCTTTAATCACACCGTCTAGACGCATATGAACTCTCGATATGCCCTGCTCTGCCAAAATAAACTATATGTAAAAAAGACAAAATGGCAGAAATGAGCCACGCGGACAAGAAACTAAACTATCATGCTTAGTAGCAGGCTTGTATATATATATAAATATATAGCGTCGAAAAATAAAACACATGTTGTAATGACAATATTGGACTGCGTCGGTAAGTCAGGGACAAAGTCCCTGTACCGATCGAAAAATCCGAGTCCAATGACGCTATAAGTCTCTTATCCAAGATCGCAGCAATAAAGTCCGAAAAATAATCACTGGAAGAAATGCCAGAAGATATGAAAGGCATCTTCCGAAACTACTAAAGGGAAAACTCGAAATCTTTCGAATCCCTTTCGCCATCCTGTCGGACCCTATAAAGCATTCGGTCGTCCGTAGCTTGATGCAACCGCGGACCGCACCGACCCAGCGCCGTCGGATAATTCCTGATTCGACCGAGAAACCGTCAATTGCTGGGATGCTGCGAAACAACTGTGCTAACTCGGATAGCACGTCCGTCACTGAGGCCTGAGGAGCAGCGGTCTTACGATGCATTGCCGCAGGAAGCTCCGAGATCGTTACCCCGTGCATACTTCCAATATGCGAGCGAACGGAGTGTATAGGCCTCGTGTCCCTTGGCTACCGGATGGCGCGACCTATTCGCTGTGGAATCACTGAATGCCGAAACTGATCGGATACTCGAGGTCACGTAGCCAATGTGCGGCCGTGTGCCCTGCTGTGAGGATGAGGAAGCATTAAAGACAGTCTCTCGGACTGTCAATATAACGGAGCGTCCCGAGCAACGGACATATGCTCCGAATGTAAAATATCTGAACCACAACATGCGGTCCCCTATGTTGTTGGCTTCCTCCGATCTGTCCTCAATCTGCCGTCACTGGGTGAGTACTAAAGTAATTAAAGTGCTCGCATCACCCAAATCTCCTTCCTAGACCGCAACGGACGAACCCGGCAGCCGAACCATTCGATGAATGTACGCTACACCGGGTGAGCTAGCGAATGTCACTCCGTAAGCGATAGACATATTCCATGAGCACTTATTGCCGCTAACTCTTCATTAACTATGACGACAGAGGCACACTTTTGAAAGACATCTCCATAACTCTTCGAACAAGAAACCAGAAATGCTTGGATAGCAAGCATAAAATAATAATATATATAGCGTCGTTCAATAATTCGAAAGTTTGTGTGACATTATTGGACTATGTCGGAACTGAGGGACGATGTCCCTGAACCGAACCAAAAAATTTCTAAGTCCACCGACGCTATCAGTTTCTTATCCGGCATCGCAGCATATGTTGTTCCGAAAGGGAAAGCTTGAAATCCACCGAATCCCTTTCGGTATCCCGTCGGACCGGATGAAACTTTCGGACGTCCGTACCCGCTTCCGCGGAGCGTCCCGACCCAGCATCGTCGGATAAAATATATGCGACAGATTCAGTTGATGCTGGGATGCTGCGATAAACTGTGTTATTAAGGAAAGCACGTCCGTTCCCGAGGCCTGTGCAGTAGCGGACTTACGATGCATTGCCGCTGGAAGCTCCGTGTACGTTGACTCCCGCATACTTCCTATGCGAACGTCCGGAGTCTGCAGGCCTCGAGTCCCCGGCTACCGACCCAGCGCTGTCGGATAATTCTCGATCCGACACCGTTTCTGTCGGCTGCTGGGATGCTGCGATAAGCAGTGCTATGTGCACAAGAATGTCCGGCGTCGAGACCTGCGGAGGCGCAGTCTATCGCTGCTTCGCCGAGGGCAGCTCCGCATCAGATGGCTCCCGCATACTTTTCCTATGCGAACGTCCGGAGTCCATCGGTCTCGAATCCCTGGCTGCCGGATGGTGTGACCTGGTCGCCGAAGAATCCTTGATCGGCGAAGCTGGTAATATATCGGCGGTCACGCAGCCAAGGTGCGGTCGTGTGCGCTGACGAGAAGAGGAAGCCTTAGCAGTCTCAGCGGACTGCCTATACAACGGAGCGTCCCGAGCGACGGACGTATGCTCCGCTAACGACACATTTGTACCACAACATCTGGGGCCAGATGTTGTTGAACGAGAGAGGGGCCTCTCTCGCTTGCCGTCCGGATGGACCGGAACGAGCTATGAACCGGACTAAAAGGCTTCCTCCGTTCTCCCTCCGATCCGCCGTCACTGGGTGTGCATTAAGTTAATTTTATAGTGCTCGCATCACCCCAAAATTCCTTCTAGACCGCAACGGACGAACCCGGCTGCCGAACCATTCGGTGAATGGACGCTACACCGGGCGAGCTAGCGGACGTCAAAGGCCGTCGAACCTACTAGGGTCCTCTTAGGCAATTGGCGTATTACATGAGCACTTTTCCGCTAGCCCTTCATTAATTGTGACGACGGAGGCACACTGTTGGAAGACATCACAGATACATCACCCTAATCTTGATCGTCTGAAATAGAAATTGATAAAGTAGAGTGACCCTGCGGGGAAAGGACCGGAGTGTCCAAATCCCCAACAACATACCGTGACATACGCTTCCCATATTGTCATCGAAATCATACGATACAGAACCGGAGTTAATGCGAGTACACTGACCACATATAGAATGATAATAAGGTCAGAGGAAGACTTCCTCTTAAAACAATTGATCAATATCCTTTCAATGTGAAAAGAAAACAAGTCCTGGTACTCGCACTAACCCCTGGCAATCAAAATACATAATAATAATATGATCCATTAATATAGAAAAAATAATTGAAATCAAAATATTTTGAAAAAATATTTTTTCAGAACAGCCCAAGTTTCTGAAAAGTAACGTTGAGCCCCAATGGATCCCAAGCCTAAGTGTGGACAAAAATTTTAAAAATATTTTAAACAATTTATTCAACACTTACGAACAATAATAATGTATCTAGTTATGATTGAAATAACATAAAGATATTATTATTTAGAAATCCCCCCCTCACACAGAGGGCTGTTGTAAATGTAAACAATGAGTGTAAAAACACTAAAATAAGACTCCAGGCACCCAGGCCCGAAATCAGTTATCAAAAATACACCATCTGATGCAAAACAGAGACTTCCAGGGAAGAAACTGCAGAACATCAGATGGTAGATGCAGAACACAACGCCTAACCACCCGTAGGTGAAGACGTAAACATGGGGAAAGAACAGAATTCATTCTGTTATTCAGCTAAACTCCCAAGAAATTTTTAGTAATAATAATTACAGAAATTATGCCAAAAGCATGGGAGAATAGCAAGGGGGAACTTAAAGGACAGGGAGAGAGGAAAAACACTTGAAAAAACAGTGTAACTAAATAATCAGAATGACAACAAAATGGCTGCTGCCTTGAAAATAGGTAACTTAACATAATTTCATTAAAAAATTTTAAGTTACAGCCCTGATAATATTCTGTCACACATTCTTTTCCTCTCCTCCTTTTCTATCCTCCTTAGAATCACCATTTCACTAATATTTATGTGTCTGGCATCATTTAAACTGAGATTTAAAAGCACAAAGATCAGTCAGATGTTAACTGATGAAGGGCCAAACTTAGAATGATAAATGGCGCCAATTTTGGAACGTCCTTGACACTGCGCATGCGCAGTAGGGGCGAAGTGTGGAGGGCCTCTCAGGACATGTTTTCTTTAGTTTTAGATGCAAATTTTGGGGATTGGGGGGCAAAATTTGTGTTTGGCCCTATATTTTAAGAGTTAGCACCAGCTATGTCTGGGTCATTGGTACAGTATAAAAATATTAGCTACTCCAAAATAAATATGAATTAATACCCTGAGTTGTAATATCCAGTTTGATCCATGCTACAAGAAAGGCTGTTTTGAAAACAAAACAAGGGAAAGCCAAAGCCATATTGTTTACAACAATGGGGACACATTATGTACATCAGGGCGGTCAGTTTAAATATAGATTTTTTTTATTTTTGAAACATGTCGTGTTTTTATCAATGCATTGCAGAATTCAGTAACCCCCTCCCCCACCCCCACACTTCTACAGGCAGCAGATCAAGGACAAGTGACAATGATTCATGATTTTTTTTTTTTTTGGTAAATGCAGCACCACTATGGCATGATTACCACTACGGTGCTGGTCAAAACATCCCCAAACCAAAATGTCCCCTAATTTTGGGGGTCAAAACGTCCCCAACAATTGGTCAATTCACTACCAGTGAAAATACAAATCTGTTGCATGATACAAGAAAATTTGCTCCGGATTTTCCATCACTGATGCTTGTTGAAAGAATCAATGATGAAAAAATGTGAGGAAATTCTTTTTGACTATCTTGCAACATATTGGCCTGTACAGATAGGCCTGTCTGAGCCCCCCCCCCCCCCCCCCCCAACCCCCACCCACCATTTTTTTTCTTCTCTGGCAATAACAACCAGGTTCAGTGTCGATACGTCAATAACTGGGAAATGGATAGTGCAGATAGTTATCCGGTGCCAACAATGTTGGCTGCGAACTGCCCCCTGTTAATCTTGCACTTGGAGAAAGTGAACGCAACAGAATTCACCGAGAAGCAGTCCACCATTGCATGGACATGTAAATGCTCACACATGAATGGATTATTTCGTTTGTTTTTTTTCACAATGGATGGGAGTTTGGGATACTGAGGGCACCTTCTCTTGCATGAGTAATACAAAACACAGTTCAAATACTTTTCAAACACAATTCAAAATGGAAATGTAATGACTGAACGAAAATGTTTCAGGTTAAAACAAATTGACCATGTGCGTTTTTGACCTCATTTGTTAACATTGATATTTTGTTGATATTTCATGCTGATTTTGTGGATATTTTTCTACGGAAATGTATTTTTGAATGATTGATGATACCGATGGAAAAAATGAATAAAACAAACACATAAAACTTTATGTAAAGTTTTCATTTTACATTCAGTCTCATTCGTGGATAAGCCCACCCCCATTTTTTTCATGTGCCTTGGCTTACTGACGGGTTGGTTCGGAAATGATATTGAATTTCATACATCACAGATGTACGTTACGTTGAGATCCACCCGGGACGCATGTCGAGTCATGCTGACTGCTGAACAACCCCATGTCCTGTTAGTTCTGTCTGAATGTCATTATATTTATACACATGCTTGTGTCGCCACGAAAACTAATATCGGTATCGGTATCTGTCCGATATTGAATTGAAATATCGGACATTGGCAATACCGATAACACCCATATCGGCTCATCACTATCAAATATCAAAACATTTTTTATGGTGTTGATAACTGATGATTTAACCTGTGCTTAACAATACTGATCAACCTGCGAGGGCCGATGAATATTCCTGTGGGCCTGTCAATGAGAAGTTTTTCCCGAGTCCAATTGTTGAATATATCTTTCTACCACTGCTGGATCGGACCACACAACAGAAAAAACACGTCCTTCTCTCATTTTGGCAAATTCTTTAGTAAGTGGCCTCTATGTAGTTCTTTGTGATGTCTATTAGTGCTGCCGCGGTTATCCGGATAACCGGTTAACCTGTGGGTTAAAACTTTGACCGGTCAAGAAAATGTATTAACTGGTTAACCTTACATTCACTATACTCACCGTATATGTCCATGTATAAGTCACACCCCAAACTCACACCTGGAATTCCTCCCTTTTGCCTAAAGCCCATGTATAAGTCGCACCCCCCCCCCCCCCCCCCCCCCCCATTTTTAAATATATGCAGTCAAAAAGAATTAGTTGCAAGTTACGTTTTGCCAATTTGGGGCAGTTTGGGATGCAACGGAAATAGGTAAGTTTTGACGAGTTACCACGTGGTGAATAAGATAAAAGAATAAAGGAAAATTGTTACTAAAAATTTCAAAAATACTCGCATTTATTTGTTTTTCGTTGTTTGTTTATCACCCCAATGTCTTTCTTCATCCCTGTCAAGAAAATCCAACGCTCGTTTGTGACTGAAAGTTCATAGTTTCAGAATCAGAGCACCATTTGCGCCGTAACCTGCACAGTTGTTGTGATCAAGTTGGTTTTTCCGGAACGCAAGAATGTTCCGGAAAAACCAATAAAAATACAACAAATGCGCAGGTTACAGCGCAAATTGTTTTCAAATTGTTGTCCCACTTGAGCATTGTTGGTGCTACTAGTATTGAAACTAACTTTACCTGGTGCATGTGTGCGTAATTTATAACCGGACATTACACATCAGTGAATTGGAGTTCTCCAGGTACTGCTGGCAAACATTTAATGTGTTATTATTTATTTTTTCGTTGTTATTTTGATGATTTTGTATTTTTTATGGTTTCATCCATATTGGCCCCACAAACCTGTTGATATCCGGTACACGCACTGATGCAAACACATGGGCGATTGAACAACAACGACTAAATAGAATACTTCTTTATTATTATTTATGGTCAATGTAAATAACATTGGCCGGCCCGATATAATAGTTACAGTTGAAGCAAGAACACACTACAAATATAGGTACCTTAAATGCGGTTAACCACGCTGGTTAACCGGTCAGAAAAAAAGTCTTAACCGCGGCAGCACTAATGTCTATGTAGTTCTATGTGGTATCTATGTAGTTCTATGTGGTAAATCGTCGCACCCCATTTACCGTACGTTTTTTACCCACACAGGAATTGGAGCGAAACGACATGGTACCTCGCCGACAGCTTGATAAAGGGTAAACATTTATTTAGAGAGCATCTATAGTTATTTTCCGTCGTATTTATTTATTTTATTCACAGAAACGGTCATCACTTGTGTTCATAAGTTTTAGTTGGGACTGATTTTCAAAAGTGTTTCCAAATCCATCAAAACACAATTCCTCGGAACAACCTCGAAACCCTCCAGTGAAAATAGAGTATGCTATCCATTACGGCATTGGTAAACAAACATGTCGGCTACTGGTGTTAAATGACAACGACGGTTTGTTTTGGAGTGAAATGATGGGAAAATGAAGACCAACCGATAATGTTGTAATGCGAAAATTGACTTGTTAACCTAATCTTCAACTTGAGTGGTTGTTTATAATTGAATAAAAAATAGAACAGGAGATACGTGACATTGTCTGAAACCACGACCATATGAAATAGACAATAATAATATAATTTTTCACTATAAACAGTCAAAATTTTCAAAATAAACAAAATTCTATTACTTATATAGCATCTTAATTAAAACATCAAATACAGGACCGAATCTTCCCGAGGACGAAAAAGACCAGGCCGACTCTTCCCGAGACCGAAATGCGTCGTTGCGGATCATTCTGGTGTTCAGAATTGGAGAAGGAATGGGATTGGGGCCAATGCGGGATAGTTTTGTTCACGCTGTATTTGTCACCTCCAAGGTTTTTCGGTAAATCGTCGTATCTCTTACTTGTCTCCTTTTACTGAGAAGTTGGCTATGGGTACGTTTCCGTGGGCCATTCGAGAATACTAGTGTTATTCTGGACATGCACAGATAAGACAGAATGTGATTCGTGTCGTTTTGTTCAAATAAATGTATTCTGGAATAGTATTGGGAATGTATTCTGTTAATCCACCTCACAAGGAGGAATAAACGTTATTCTAGACATGCGCAGTATTGCGCACTGACTGAATAGTTTTGCACATCACAAATCTTGAGGCCGAAATTTGTTTTCAGCGGTGGCGAATTAGTGCCAACCCGCCTCCAGTTATTTATCTGTTACAACAGATTAATAAACTTTTATAACAGATTCATAATTTGTTTTAACAAATTAGTAATGTGTTATAACCAACTAAAAATCTGTTTTTAACAGTTTTTATACAGTTATTCCCAACTAATATTATGTTGTAACAGATTAAGTTGGCCTTATAAATTTTTACCAATTAATGATCTGTTATAGTTATCTTTTAAAGGCAACTAATGGGGAGCACGGCGGCTCGTTGACTGGCGCAACGGACTTGTGACCGAGAGGTCGACAGTTCGAAAGAAGTCCATACCACTTGCATTGTGACAGTGAGCAAGTCACTCCTAACTGCGCACACAGGGGCACAGATGCAAAGTGTTCTTAGATGTGCTGCACGTTGGTGGCACGCATGCATTCAACCAATGCTCATCTGGCTTGTGTCTGGTGAGTCCGTTGGAGAGTATAGCAGTTACTTGTCGATGTGCGATGGTTTCTCTAGATACCCCGGCTTTCTCCATCTGCAAAACTGCTCGACACGATATGGCCTTGGCATTCGAAAGTGTCGTAACCCTCAATAAACAAACTCATTATCTGTTATAACAGTTTAGTAATCTGATTGATTGGGTTTTATTATAGGAAAGTGGTGGGACTGAAAGATGTCTTCTTTTACGGAATTGCAATTGCAGAAGTTAAGTAATTGGGGATGGAGGAGGGGGGGGGGCGGTATCGTGAAGATGTCACAGCAGAACCTTTCAGAAGGGTGTTTTCGTGGTCAGTACTGTAAGCCAAAATACCTCCCCTTCCCACCTCCACTCGCACGTGAAAAATAGCGTACAAGTACGCCTTCAGGGGTGAGAATTAATGTGAATTTTTTTGTTTGGGAGTGGGGGGGGGGGGGGGAGTGCACGCCACCCTAGTCCCTTCATGTTACACTTGTGCAATCTAAGAAGAGAATTGACAAGTTCCGTCATCTGTGCAACCTCAACCTTTCCTACGCGATTGTTCAAATAAAACCTTTATGGTTCACAGATGTGGTATTAGAATGGAAGAGGAGTGATAGCTAAGTGTGAAGCACTTGTCCTCCAATTCTCTTTGCGAAGTATGCAAATAAAATATATTTAAACTAAACTGGAATGGAATTTCAAGGCTTATGTGACTGGGTACAGACCTTGTAAAGTAGTAGAGCGATATATGGCTAGAAGCCCGCGTGTATCCCCATGCCTATGGTAAGGGTCTCTGAAGAAGGTCCATGACCACCGAAGCAGTTTTATTTACGTAAACAAATCCGTTTGATTTTCCAGGATGTGGTCTGTCGGTCAGCGGGGTCTTAACGTCGCTGGGGCTTTTGGGCCTTTCCAATACGGCTTGACCCGATGCTTTTACCGATGCTATTGCACAACGCCTTCTTTCCGTAGCCTGTTTACCCTATATAACACTGTAACCCCCCCCCCCCCCCCCCCACACACACACACACACACGTCCATTGTTACAATGACACGAGCATTCTCAGTGCACAGCCGCCCTCTCGCTCTGGCGTCGCTCGTGCCCATGACTCTTTTGCGATCTCACTCTAGTAGCCTACAAGACCTCTTTGACTCAACCGCGACTACAGAATTGCGCCCCACCCAAATGGGCCTTATCATGCTTTACCCCATGTAACACTGTACTGCTACGGCCCATTCGCTTTAACACGCGAGGACTCGGAGCAAGTCCCATGCAGCTCTACCAACTTTATACACCGAGCCCAAACACCTGACTGCCACCTGGTCTTTAGTCGACTTTTGTGACAGGTGTCCAACGCGCGCCCCTACCTCCGTTTCTTCTTGCGAGTTTTACTGCCGCATC
The DNA here is from genome assembly GCA_031216915.1 of Pictodentalium vernedei. Lineage (NCBI taxonomy): Eukaryota > Metazoa > Mollusca > Scaphopoda > Dentaliida > Dentaliidae > Pictodentalium > Pictodentalium vernedei. Next base: position 508,536,432 of record CM062296.1, on the reverse strand, counting down.
ATACGGGAAATCTTTCGGACTCTTTAATTCCCCTGTTCTACAGCCAGACGCATAAAATCTTCATCCAGTAGGTAATTAAATTATGCAACTTGGCACTTTGACCGGACTCCCCCCCCCCCCTCCCGCCCTCTGCTCCAAATACACACTACGTCACTGACCTATTTAGAAATAAGCCGTAACACATGACTGCTGTTGGCCCCATATATATTTACTGGCCAAGTTTCTGTGAGGCGACGCCCTATCCTTGTACCCAAGTCTATACTTTAGCTCATAGAAAAATAAACTGAGACTATCTTTATAATTCCGTGTCGGTGTTGAGACCAATTTGTTTCAGCCACATCCCACTCTACCATTCAAAAATAAATTCAGGCTATTCTTATAATTCCAATTCGGTGTTGAGACCAAATTGTATCAGCCACGTCTCACTCTACCATAAAATAAAACATTGTTGAAAGCTATTGCAACGTTCAAAGTTTCCATTTGAAGGTTTTGCACTTTGCAGTTGCATTAAGTGTCGAATCTACTCCCATTCACAGGCACTCGACAAATTATCAGATTTTATCAATTTTAATAAAATATATGTTATATTATCAACACTATTTTTTTTAATATTGATAATATAATATATATTTTATTAAAAATGATAAAATCTGATAATTTGTCGAGTGCCTGTGCACAGATTAATTCTTGTTAGCTGCCGATAACGCAACCAACTTTTTCTGTGTCGTCGGTAAACTCTTTGACGAGAAACGCAATCTTGATCAATATCGATTATTCTGAAGATCATGTAACGTGAAATGAACGTTTCCTTGAGAATAAGATTCTGTAATTGCACTGCGCATGACACACTAGTCGGTTGAATTCTGAATATATTCGGAATGGCCCACGGAAACGTACCCTATGTCAGGGTCTGTTAAAATTGCCAATGAGCTTGGAATGCAGGGCTCCTTAGTATCATTGCGAAATCTGGCAATAAGAATCGTTTTGCAACCGTACTTTAAGGATCCGTTCCACATGCAAGTGGACATTTCCCGTCTTTCAGGGTCCATTCCATTGGCTACCTGAGTTACAGATTTTCCGCGTTATGGGGTAGGCACTAAAACGTGTACTCCGGCGCCGACCTGGAAAACTGTCGACTCGATAATACTTTTCCTTATTAGTTTCTAAATAATACACTGGACCAAATGTGTATTTTTTTTATGCCGAATACAATTCAAATCAAAAAACAATTTTTTTTTCAATTGTTTTTTGTTTTTGGTGCATTTTTCTATTTTTACCCCACTAAACCATCCAACTGGAAGTGCGCACAAGTGGCGTTCCACAAGGAAGCGTACTCGGCCCTACCCTATTTCTCATTTTTATAAATGACCTTCCAGACAATCTGAATACCTTATGCAACATCTTTGCCGACGACACAAACTTAATGGGTGACCCACTATTGGAAGATCTACAATCTGCGGTTAATGCTACATGTGAATGGTCCAACAAATGGCAATTACATTTTAACTCTAGCAAAATCCATGTCCTGCACTTTGACCGGAATAATCCTAAGAAGACCTACTAAATGATAGACTTTCAAGACCAACCCGAGATTCTTCGTACGGACTGCGTCAATATCGATGACAGGCTAAAGTTTGATAAACACATCGCCAGCATAACTACAAAGGCCAATCAAACTCTTAGCATCGTAAAACGGATTTCACCAACATGGACAAATACATACTTACAAAGGTCTATACCACTTTAATAAGACCAATTCTGGAGTACAATAACATGATTTGGAGTCCTTACCTGAGCAACAAATTATAGCACTAGAAAAGGTACAGAGGTGAGTGACAAAATTTGTTCCGGAGATTAAACACTTATCTTACAACCAGAGACTTCAGGAGCTACAACATATGTCTCTACAGCACAGAAGATTTCGGGGCGACCTTATGAAACCTACAAAATACTAAATGGCTTCTACAACCTCGACCCTTCAGTCTTATTCACAAAAGCAAAATTACAGTCAACAAGGGGAAATCCTTTAAAACTCTATATTCAACACAGCAACACAAAGCAAAGGAAGAATTTCTTAACTCAACGGATATGCAACGGTTGGAACAGCCTCCCCACCAATATCACAGAAGCAGATAGCTTAAACGAATTCAAAGCCCGCCTTGATAGACACTTCGGGGATAGAATGTACACAACCGACAAAATACAATAATTACAAACATTCACCCGACATACTTAAACCAATTTATCTAACCGGAAAAAAGCAGCAGCTTATAATCCGAGAAAGTGATGATGATCACGATGATGAAAAGTGTATTCCAGATTTCCGGATGAAATTGTATATCTATCAAATATTATCCAAAATATCTGATATTATTCCAAACCTTTATATTTACTCTCATAAATAGCAAACGTGTCTTTTAAAATAGTTTCAGAACATAATCTCGAAAAAAGTGAAATAAAAAGGGTTTTGGCTTATTTTTTAGCTATCGATTTTGTCATCCGATGAACTGCCGACCTGGCATTTTTTGTTCATGGTTTTAATTTTTTGTCTAAAAAAAACACATAGGTTATGACCTCTCTCTGGAACGAGTTCGTTCCAAAGAGGGGTCATAAAATATGTTTTAGAGACAAAAAAAATGAAAAAAAATAATGAGAATTACTATGATTGGCGATTTTTGTGAATAGCGCTGGCAGTTTTTGCCGTTACGTTGGGTAAAGGGTTAAACATGGTTACGAAGTCGAATTCCATTCCGCCTCGGACCTCGTCTAAAGTTATGCTACACGCCATGATATTCCTTACAGTCAACAGGACCAAAACAACGATAACTTACTTTGAACTTTACATGTCTATCCGATGTGTATAAGCCCAACAAATCGCAGTCGATGCTAAAAAGCCAGAGCTTGTAGCTCCGTGTAGTACTCGTGGTCTGACACAACTGATATAAGTGGATGGTATAAAAGAGTATTTATATGACACAAACAAACATATGTATAATGGTGCACGATAAGTGCACGTGTACGGAGATGAAACTCATCTGAGAAAATGTCAGCTAAAGGCGGAGGGGTCAAGTAATTACTTAATTTCCCCTTTGAGTTTTTTCATGCAGTGGTATACCAACTGCCACTCTCAAGCAACCGGACCGTCATGCATACCAACCCACAGAAATAAGACGCGCCTATATAAGCGCGCATAGGTGCACGACGCTGCCATGAAGAATAGTACACTGCGCATTCCTGTTGATCCGTTAAAATCCCTCCTCGCTAATTGCGCCAACCTTGTTATTAGAGGGACCTGCGATTCCGGTATGTTCAGGGAATGATACGGCATTATCATTTGTATTTTAGTAGGTCATATATTTCACCCCTCACTAATAGCATCAACTCTATTGATCGAGGAACCTGCATTAATAGTAAGAACCACTATTTCTGTTGTGTAGAACTAATAAAATGTTGATAAGGTTACAGTGGTACTAACTTTGGAAAGGGTACGCGAGTGACAGCTAGTATACCAATATGACGGACATGTTATCTTGCTGGTTCTCGCTCAGGGATCGGGGGCCCTGGTTTGGCACATGACTCAAAATTTTGGGGGCCCAGGTCTGACTCAAGAATCCTGGACTCCAGGGCCAAGCCCGGCCCCAAATTTCCGGGCCCTGGGGTTACTTGTGGCGTGGGAGACGTCGAGACGGGAACTCCTTTTGTCGTCGATTGTAGCGAGTACACGTTGATCAGAGAGCACTGAAAGGATTGAGTCCGAATACCCAGGTTTTTTGAAACGAAACGCTTCGGAAAATGAAATTTGAAAAAAAATTACAAAACTCTTTGCGATCAAAGTTCCCTGGTCACATTACCATTAGTCTTATGTTTATGACGAAAATGTTGTACCAGAGTCGAGCTCTTGTTTTTAAGACCACATCTCGACAAGTCGAAGACTCGTCAATATAGCCCTGGAAACAAGAGCTCGACTCTTATACAACATCGCCTCGTCGCGACATGACCTTAGAAACAAGAGCTCGACACCGATACAACATCCGCTCCTCGATATATTGCCTGAGAAACAAGAACTCGTCTCCGATACATTTCGTACATCAACATTTAATGGTGATGATGTATACATATCGTCCCCTGAGTTCTAATGTGTTCTATGTGCCAGTAGGCACATAGCTATATATTATCTTTTAAATGTATAATACTAATTGCACGAATAACCGCATGCGTCTCTATTATGGTGGTCATACTACAATTTCGTTATGGTATTTTTCTTCAATCATTTTTCAATCCGAATGTGAAATTCATTGTCCATGTGCAACAAGTGAAACAAAAATTGTTCACATCTTCAGAGCGATTTTGAATGTGGAGTGATAGATCTGCATGAGGTGCGAATTTGTGTTGAGTGGTCAAGGGTGAGTCTTTTTTCTTTGTTTTGTTTGTTTAGGCGGGACCGGGAGTGGGGGAGGGAGCAAACACGGATCACGCTTGCATGAATGAAAAGAACCCAAATTTGGTCATAAGAGTCGAGCTAGATTTGAATTGTCCAATCTCTTCCTTTCAAGAAAAGCAAATGACAAATCAAGATTAGTGACTGTGCGCAACGGGAGTGGAGTGCACCTTAATTTTAATTTTAAGACACTATATTAACTATTTTCAGTACTTCACGGATTGTTTTTGGCAAATGACGTCTCGTTTCCTACTCGTGTTGGATAATGGAGTAAAATAAATCATCCGTCCATGCAACCCTTCCCCCGATAAACAAGAATCTTGCAGTGCCACTGACAACAAAACACAGGCCAACTTGGAAAATAGCCCACTTGAAATAACATTTGGTTAAACAGCTATGCACTACCTTTGCTATTATTATTTGTAACGTTAGACCCAGGCCCGATGCCAGGATCTCAAACATTTTCCGACATTCGGTAGGGATTTGAGAAGACCTCGACGAATTCAAGGAGGGTCTGCTTCCGAGAATACTTCGATTTCGTTATGGAATATTCCGCCTTTTTTGAATGATTTGCACCAAGAGTGGAGTATGATCTTATTTACCGTTGCAAAAGGATGCAACATCTAAAACTTGAAAAACGGTGAGATTCGATTCAAGATTAGATTCGACACGACTCGAAATTCTCTATTTTGATTTGGGATTCTCTTCGACCCGAAAGTTTAGATTCGCTGGACTCTGGTATAAAATCAAGGTTGGCCAATTGATCAACTCCTAATAAAAGTATGTTGCGTGATTTGAAAGATTCGCCCACCTGGGACGCTAACTCCTCATCATAATAAGCAATTCCATCAGGAGTTTAAACAAGGGCGCCGGAAGAATCCGAGGGCAGGGGCATCGAAAAGGGCAATCGACTCTGGTGAGGAGTGAAAACTGGGAGTTTACAACTTATCAGAAATTGTAACGTGATAACGTGATAGTATATCGTCCTTTGAGAGGAACAAGGTGTCATCTGCAATGCTGAAGCATTGCAGATGGCACCTACCTCGTTCCACTCAAGGAACGATGTAAAAGTTTAGAAATCCCCCACCTCCGCCGATTGTATAGATTTTTGTTTGGTGATTATCGACCAAACTCCGCCATTATACCCAATTCACCTTCGCATTTGCACTGGCACACGTAAAAAATAGAATAAATATGTACTAGGGCCGGTGATCAGATTTAATCCACCCGTAGGATAAGGGTTTTAACCACTCGGCTTGCCGAGTGGTTAAAACCCTTATTATACGAGTGGGTTAAATCTGATTACCGGCCCATGTACCTATTTGTTTTATTTATACCATGCTCTTAATAAATAATCGACTTTGCCACTTAAAATGGAGAAAAAACGACACTTTCTGTCGCAAACACAGGGGTTTGTTTTGTTTACATCTGCGCTGGTGGGCATTACTACCGGCTGCACGTGAATGCTTGATTGACAGCTAGCGGTCGGTCTGTTTGCAGTAAGTTCCTGAAATTGCTGAATTGTCATAAGTTCCTGAATTGCAGTAAGTACCTTTGCGGAAGTTCCTCGGTGTGCGTGAAGGTGTTATTAATCCTTTGTCTTGTTGGTACTTAATTGGTTTACAGTGTTGTCACCTACATTAGTATATTGTTAATAACTGATTTTTTATTGACTGCATCCATTAATTTTGTGTGGGATTTCCCTTGCGACGTGAATAACTTATTTGTATTAATTCTAACAGGAGATTTCCCAAGCGACTCGAATACTCGAACAGCTTTATTTGCTAATGAATCCACGAGGGTCGGATGCGAGGGCCAAAAATCTTATTTGAATGAATGAAAAGTTTCAGCGCGCCGAAGGCGGTAGTGGGTTCAGATCCCCGAGAACCTCGAACTGAAAGGTGACTAGGAGTTGTACAAAACTATAAGAATTCTGTTCTGTGTTTGGTTGGAGACGTGGGCATGTTTATGGTAATACCGAAACCGCTGTTTGATGGTTGTTTTTAGAAACCAAACCCAAACAGTCGATGGTTTGGGAGCAATCCCAGCATATCCATAACGGTTACAAAAAGGAAAAAATCCACCAATATGTGTTTTTGAAAGCTGGGAGTCATCCATCAGCCTATAAGGAAGAGTGGATGATGAGCCTTGGCCATCTTGTCTGCCTTTGTGGGGAACAGATGATGGAGTGACGGGAGGGAATAAAAAAACCCAACTCACAGACACATACCCGAAAGCCCTTAAAAGGGCTGTTATATCTTTATTCATATGTTTATTTAAAATATACACTGGTCCTAGCCAGGCAAACTTGTTTAAATCCTTGCTTAGTGTTTGGTGGTGAACGCATTTCGTAAATTTCACTATAAACTGGAAACAATTTCGTTACTGGTGAAAATATTGTCTCCTTTCCTGGGCTTAGAATGAGTCTTCAGATAAAAGTGAAATCGACACCCCTTTGAATGACTGCCTTACCAAGCAAAAAGGATAAATACACGAAATGGAAATATGTCACCCAAAACTAAAAGACTACGCAAGTGTATTTTAGAGAGGGGTTTGATTCTGGGGGATCAGGTAGTTTGGAGAACCCCGTGAATTCATAAGCAAATAAAGTAAATCGGGTCGCAACACAGACACTCGGCCCAAGCTGAGAAATCGAAAAAAAATACATGAATATCCGATAGCCTAGCATTTTTGGATCGATGCTGTCGTGCTCCCATAACGGAATATAAATATTAACATTAATATTTATATTCCAATCTTATAGATCCAAAAGTGCTATCAGATATAATTTTATTTCGATTTCCCAGCTTGTGTCGAGTACTTGTGAGTGGCAAGGGAAATCCCACATCGTCCCTGTGCCCTTTTGGCGTGCTGAAACTTTTCATTAAAAAAATTAATGGATGCAATCAATAAATGAAAGTGTCAATGACACTGTAGCTCAACTTGTGTAAGACATGTACATGTGTAGCATGTGACACAGCAATGACACATATCTAGGCAAAGACCTGATAACAAAGGTACATGTAAAGTACTGTAAAGGTCTGTACATAAATACCGACCGTAGCCTGTAACCGATGTACAGGTAAAGTATTGTAAAGGTGGGTGACAGTTAGATACCTCTAGCCAGAGCCGTATTGAAATGTGCACTTACTGTGCATAAGTAGCACTGAGTAAATAAAAGTTTGTCTAATTGGCCGCCGGTGGCCATCTTGAAATTTCGGACCGCACACAAAAACACTCGTTCTCGTCCCAAGGTGATAACAAAGGTACCCAAGAAGTTTCGCGAAGATCGGTTTATAAAGACAGCCCCTAGCCCGAGGCGTATTTACATGTGTACTTACTGTGTATAAGCAGCACTGAATAAATCAAAATTCATTTAACTTGCATAATTTCTGCACGAGAAAAAACCCGTATTATATGTGATGTATTCCATGTTACTAAACATTAAAAAATTTATTCAAATCAGTACCTCCATATAGAAGTTCTGTACAAAAAACAGATTGTACCTAATTTTGATACAAAATGGCCTCCGCATCCATTTTGAATTTCGGACCGCACCCCAAAGTCTCGTTCTCGTCCCAAGTTGATAACAAAGGTACCCAAAAAGTTTCGTGAAGATCGGTTCATAAATAGAGCCCTTAGCCCGAGCCGTATTGACATGTGTACTTACTGTGTATAAATAGCACCGAATACATCAAAGTTCATCTAATTTGCATAATTTCTGCACGAGAAAAAAAAAACGTATTATATGTGATGTATTCCATGTTACTAAACATACATACAAACTTTATTCAAATCAGAACTTTCATACAGAAGTTCTGTACAAAAACTGATTGAACTAATTTCAGTACAAAATGGCTGCCGGAGGTCATCTTGAATTTCGGACGCACCACAAAACACTCGTTCTCATCCCACGGTGATAGCAAAGGTACCCAAGAAGTTTTGTAAAGATTGGTTCATAAATACGGCCTCTAGCCCGAGCCGTATTGAATTGTTGACGGACTGACAGACGGACGGACGGACGACGGGCCATGGCATAAGCTCAAATTTGACAACGTCAAAGTTGAGCTAAATATCAATTATTAAAAGACTAATGTAGGTGACAACACTGTAATCCAATTAAGTGCCAACAAGACAAAGGATTAATAACACCTTCGCGCACACCGAGGAACCTCCGCAAAGTTACTTTCTGCAATTCAGGAACTTACTGCAATTCAGGGAGGGGGCAAGGTGGCGTTGCGGTAAGCGGTTCTCGTCAGATCACCGAAGTTTAGCAACGTCGAGCCCGGTTAGTCCTTGGATGGGTGACCGTCTGAGCGATCGATTCGGACTCCCGCGTTGTGTCCTTGGGCAAGGCACTTAACCCCGATTGTTCACATGGGGGCACGATGACGCCGGGTACTAAGGCGCACTGCACGTCGATGGTGTCTTCAACAAATCTGTGCTGCAGCGCGGAGTTACGATGTTGGGGAGCTGGCAGCTGCTAGTTGTTGCTCGGTGGTTCTCTCCGGGTACTCCGGTTTCCCCACCCGTAAAACTGTCACGGTCATGATCAGCCATTGTGCATAAGTACGTGACCTTAAAACATCAATAAAAATAATAAATAAATACTGAAATTCAGGAACTTACTGCAAATAGACCGACCCAACAGCTACACACATCGTCAAAGTTGATTGAATTTACCTCGCTTTTTCAGTCAAATTATTATTAACAATTCTTAAATTTTATTTTAAATTTTTATTTGTACGTATTTCAAACTTAATAAGTCTTTGCAGGTAGTAGATTGTACCGCAAAACGTCGTATGTTTGAATGAAATATCATGAAGTGTGCATGTATCGAAGTTGGCAAATTACGTCATGTCACGTCTTGGATGAACTTCCTTGTCCTACTGTGGCTGTAAATTTTTTTTAACCCCAGTAGACGCTTTACACCGGTAAGGGGATTAAAAGAGAAAATTTAGCGTACAAGCTTTTCACAGATCGTAACATAGGCGAGCATGGTATAAAACTTTAGAAATCCCCCCGTCGATTAGATAGATTTTTGTTTGGTGATTATCGACCAAACTCCGTCATTATATCTAATTACCCCGCCCATTTGCACTGGCACGCGTAAAATAAGTAAGAAACGAATACTCAAGAGTTTCTTAGTTACATTTTTCTAAACACTTTTCCACTTGTGCACTTCAGGCGAAAAAGAGTAAGCGCTACACCCATGCCCAGAGCAAGGAGGCTTCTGCCCCGCCTGGTTTCCGGCGGTTCATAAGGGGGAAGGGTTAGCGGGTGTAAAGGGTTAAAAGAGATGATATAAACACAAATTTAGCAGTGCAAGTGCTTTTTTATCCTGCGATCACATCTAAATAAGTTCCAAACACCTCAGGGTGTGTATTCTCTCAATCGCTAATATCTCTGAAAGCAGCTAACTGGAAACCATTTTAGATCCAACAGACCAATAATCTGTAATTAAAAAATATATAATATGTAGGAAAGGTCTTTGGTCAATTTGTTAGTTTTGTTAGTTAGTATAGATATGGGTAATGTACAAGGAAAATGAATATAATTTACTATGGGGATATTTTTTTCAGATTGGTGTTTAAGATCACTTTCAGCACGTATGGCTATATCATGCCCGCGAGGTATGAAGTCAAGTTAAGCCAATCGTTTATACCCATGCTGCCACTTTAGAGGACCTCCGCCCGGACGTTCGTTCCGGGTACCTATTTTACCAGTAAAGCAGAACTTGTTTACAACAATAAATAAGCACTGCTTCACTTCTCGGGTTCCCACGGGGGTTATTCACGGAGTTGAGTATCCACCAAGACAAAGGCTCTCGAATATTTTGACAAATCTACAGGAGCCCAAGGTGGTTTCCAGCTTATGGACCTCCAAATTGCGATTACTTTTATTCGAGTGGAAAATCAACTTCGTGAGTGTGTTCATTATTAGTCAGTTCAAGCACATATGCGCCAAAATCCAATTTACAACGAGGCATCGGCCTCCCTTTGATATCAGATAAAAATACCTAGTAGCTCCGTACAATTTTCAAAATAGACCGCTGCAAGAGAAAACCCCCACGCATGCAGGCCACTATGAAGTATTAATTATTTGCATCCGGAGTACCTGACTGTGACCCCCCCCCGCCCCCCCCACCCCCAACGAGATATTTTCGTCAGCATTGGAGTCTAAGATATCAATAAGCCAATTTCGAAACTGCCATCTTGGCTTTTAATCTAAGCAAGGTCATAGGTCGCAAGGTAACATTTCAAGAAAACACGTTGTAAGCAATGGGAGAAGAGAGCGGGTGAAGGGCTTCGGACCCCATTACTTTCATTGGTACGAATTCAAAAAACATTTAGCCAAGATTATCATTTGTTTAAAGCAATGGCAATATTGTATGAGAACTTTCATTATACCGAATGGAGTTCCTATCAACTTAAATGGTGTTTGAATGCACGTTGTGCCATGACTCTGTGGTAGTCCAAACATGACCTGAAAGACCGTATTTTGATGTTTTGGTTTGGTAGACCTTCAAAGGACATGCCAAACCCAAAAAATTAAAATACGTTCTTTCGGGTCATGTTTGGACTAGACTCTGTGTCATGGGCACTGTTTCGTCAGCTTTCGATGATTTCCCAAGCCGAGAAACTCCGCGCAACGAATGTTTCCTTACTGCCACTCAACACAAGTCCCCGCCTTCGTGAAAAAAGTCTTTAAACCTGCGATATCACGTCGTTTAAAGTTGTCTAGGGTTGCCTCTTCAAATAATTTGAATGGTGGCAACGGTTCTACGAATTTAAACTTGATATTTCACAAAACTAGTTGACTTTGCTGACACAGAACTCAACGCGATGAATATGGAAATCGCTTTGTTTACACCCCGCGGCCTGTGACCTTGCATAGATTAAAGTTCCAAGATGGCAATTTCGAAATAGGCTTATTCTCTCTTGCTAGAAATCGTGTACTTTTTTAAAAAGTCTAGATTGGATACTTGAATTTGTGTCACACACACACAGTTGGCCACTGGTCATACAAATAGAAAGAAGCGGGCTGCCCATATGGTTCACCGGGGAATTTCCCCGGTGACTCCCTCTATTGGGAGTGCCCTTGGGCCTCAAATATTGACGCAGGCCATCATGTGTTGGTGCATGAAATTTTGTGAAAATGACCAACAGTCGCAATGGATACGATTGCATAGACTGTCGGTATACCGAAATGCTCGCTATGTGGACTGCCATTGGCAGTCCACATGGAGACATTTCGATACACCAACAGTCTAGTCAGCGTTTGATCGCCCAGATGCAAGGAAACAGTGTTCTGTCAGTTTGAAAACTCACAATTTTCTCCCATTGTGTCCAACTATGGTCTGGTCGATGGTTCCAAGCCTCCCCCTGCAACAATATTTTCCTAATTGAGAGAGGGCGAGGAAGGATATAAATACGGCATCGAAATGCTCTCTATGTGGACTGTAATTTTTCTTACTCAGTCTGCTCCTGATCAACTCTCCCAGAGACAAAACATCCACACAGCAGCTATTCCGTAATTTATCAGACTTTTGCTTATCGCAGTGAGCACAATCAGCAGACGACACATGGTAAAAATTATTCGAATGACAAAAAAATTTCAATTTTAACCTAAAAACAGATTATGGCCAGAGATGACTTCCCGGGGGAGGTGGGTAAAAGACATTTCCCTACCTTTGTCTGATCAGGGACGCTGTTCCCCTACAACTATTAGACCCGGAATGGTTTGATCTTAACAAATATCCAGCACAGCGAGCACTCACTCGTCTTTTGAAGAGTTCTGGGTTCTAAATTTCAAAATGTTCATGGGAGAGTGAGGGCGGGATAGACATAATACGAGAGGTCGACACCCCTCTCGGGCTCTGTCACAGCGACGAATCCCGCGTAGTTCATAGCTGCGCCTTGAGCGCCCATTCAGGAGGACAGGTGCTCAACGCACTGCCGTCGCCAATGTGCAACGAGGATCGTTTTCCCACTTCTTAATTTCCGTATCATTGGTTATGGCCTCTCACTGGGTTGGACAAGTTCGCTCCAATCAGAGGCGGACTGGCTATATGGTCCACCGGGGAAATTCCCGGTGGGACCCCATTGAGGATCCCCCATGGCTCCAAAATTGATGCAGCCCAACACGAGTTGGTGCATGGAATTTTGTGAAAATGACCAACAAGCAAAATGGATCTGATTGCATAGACTTCCGGTATACCGAAATGCTCTCCATGTGGACAGCCATTGGCATTCCACAGAGAGCCATTTCGATATACCAGCAGACTAGTCTGCATTTGATCGCTCAGATGCAAGGAAACAGCCCCCTGTCAGTTTGAAAAATCAAAATTTTCTCCCATTGTGTTGAACTATGATTCAGCCCTCCCCATCCCCGCCCCGCCCGGTGCAACCATTTTTCCGAATGACCGACGAGGATACGATAAATATGCCATTGACATTTCCCCCTATGTGGACTGCAATTGATCGCTCAGATCTCCAGGTCCGAGGTCCCCCTTGGTGCTCTTCACGTTAAGTTTTCTTGACCCAGTCCAATGATAATCATAACCTTTTGAACCCTGATGGTATCTTCCATGATAGTTCAATGACAGCAATCGAGAAAGTCCATTTTGTTTATTTGGAGGTAGACAAACTAATATTGTCAACGGGCAGCATTTGGGCTGCACGTTGGAAATATTGATCAGTCTACTCCACACATTCACTTAGTAGCTATCATACTTGATGCAATTATGACGCATCGTGTTCCTAGGCCGGAAAAGCGGCCTCTCGGGTTCGAAGGGATAAGCTAGTATGTGGATAGCGCCGAGAGGATACAATACTACGACCAGAAAAGCGGCATCTTCCACGATCAGATCGCGATTTGATCGCGTCCTGTACCCGTTGGTCGTAATTTCCTTGATAAAATACTACCAAAGCCACGCCGCATGAGGAAATTCAAAGAACCTATATCAACTTTATGTATCGGAGAGGAGTGTTTCTAAGTGGTAAGCACTTGTACTCCAATCCCTTTTGCGATTTTGTGAGCAAATAAAAAATGTTTAAACTAAATCAAAGAAGGATAACATCTGAGATTCATTGTTCTCGGATATCTCTTTCGACAAGCGATATTCCAGTGTTGAGCAAGCAGGGCGGGCCGAGAATGTCGACCGGATAGGGACTGGGTCGCGATCCGGTCGAAAATCTCTTGCCCGCTGCTTTGATGAGTAATGTGTAGTCCTTCAATTTGGGTACCCTTTACCCAGCATGAAAAGGAGACGACAACACTTGTAAACAAAATTAATGAATTTTTGCATCACAAACATAGTGTATGACCCCTCATTGGAACGAGCTGAACGAGCTCGTTGCAGTGAGGTCATAAGCTATGTTTTTGTGGCAAAACATGAAAAAATAATAAGAACTGAATGGCAATTTGTGTGAATATCGCCAGCGTATTAAGTCATTAGGTTGGGTAAAGGGTTGACCTACTCTGTTTATATTTATCATCAGGAAGCGTGGTGGCTCAGTGGTTAGAGCAATGGACTTTAAACCGAAAGGTCGTCGGTTCGATTACCATCGGTAACTGCATTGTGTCCTTGTGCAATTAATCCCTATTGACCAAGTGAGTGCACGGTGGCGCTGTTCACAAAGGCATACTGCAATTCGATGGTGTACATGTCTTTAACAGCTACTAAACCTGCTATGATTTGGAGAGTCTGACAGTTCCTCGTCATTGCCCGGTGGTTCTCCCCGGATTTTCCGGCTTCCTCCATCCGTAAAACTGCCAAATACGATGTGAGCATGGCTGTTGAAAGTGTCGTTAAACCCCAGAAAAGCAAACAAACTATTTATTTGTCGTCAAGGAAACTTACCTCCGCTCTGTTTTTCCTGATTCTCCACTAAAACGACATCACTGGATATTGCTGTCTAAACCCTTCCATTCCATAAAAGCCATGCATTGGTGATCCTGGAATAGAGTAACCTGGTGGTGCTGAAAAAACGGCCTGACCTTCCATTCCCGGAATAATTGGTGACACTGGCAAGGCGAGAGATCCCACTGGCATACCTGGCATATTGGATGTCTGGCTGCTGCTACCACCGAGTGACGAGAACAGCGAAAGTAACAGAAGTGTACTGGTTGAACTGGACGATGCACTGCTGCTACCGGTCAGCAGGTTACTGAGGAGAAGGTATCCAATTATGTTTGAGCCACTCACTCCACTCGTTGCACTTGTTCCACCGAGAGATTGCAGCGCAAATAGGGTAAGCAACAGTTCTTGAGTTGATAAAGTTGATTGTGCGGCTGCTGAAGCTGTGGTGGCAGCTGTCGCTGTGGTGGTTGCTGCCGTTGTGGTGGCTGCCGCCGTGGTTGTGGTTGCTCCTCCAACATTGCCGAGTAGTGCGAGGCAAATAAATCCCACGAGTGCCCTTGTTCCAGACATCGTAAACATCTGACTATTGATACCTCAAACACACGGTAGCGTAACGAATGGTCAGTTTTATACATCTGCGTTTTATACCAAACAAGTCCCCGGTCGTAATCCCTAATTGCCATTTTCAATCAAATTAGTTTGCTTAATATTATTTAATAGGATATCGGGTATCTTTTAATGACTGCAATATCCTTCTTATCAAATTAGCGATAATTAATGACCAACGTTTATTATTAATGACTATTTTGTTGGAGATGTTATCAGCAACTGAAGCGCTACTATTTTAGAGGGTTTTCGTCTTATTGCTTTATGGATTTTGTTGTCACTCATTAAAAAAGAAACCTGCACAAATTAGAAACTAAGGACATTCAAGAGGTCCTGAAAAGGGGTAGCTTAAGTTTTAGTGGTCACTTATTTTTTTTAATCACCCCTTTCATTGGCGGATCCATGATTCTGGGTTTGCAAGGGATGGACATCTATCATAGATCGTGATGCGAAAGATAAATGACGCGCGTGACAACGAATTGGAGGCGAGAACAAGATGGGTTATTTCACTCATGTTGGCGAAACCCGGCCTCCCAGGCTAAACAGGAGTACAATTTGGAAAATGGATGGTCAGTGTGTTCCTCCGATGGCGTCTTTGCACATGTCCAGCCAGCCAGGATATTCCCGCATTTTGTTTCGCATTCAAATTTTGAAAAAGCGAAGCCATTTTACAACGGTTCACAGGAGACTCACACGTGCTTTAGCTGTCAGCACGGTTTTATGATTTCATCTGTGATAAGACATTGATGTTCATTACTTCCGCCCGGTTTTGTGTACATGTGTTATCGTGGTTTATACAGTGATGGCGCCAGGATTTTCCAGACAAGGAGACTTGTGCTCCAGTCGGGAAGGGGGATGTTAGGGTATTTTCCAACACACCCACGATAAAGGAGGCAGATTCCTTGACGGCAGAAGGGGGTGGGGTGGAGGGTAGACATGCCCGATAGGGGGTTATTGCCCCTGAGCCCCAATGACCCAGGCACCACCACTGGAATAACACCGTGCCGTGAATGTGTTATCGCGAATTATACCGTGCCTCTTTCATTCGCAACTCATGAAAACAAATTTGAGTTATAAAAATAGGACAAGGGGCGCTGCCTTTGCCTTTTCATAAAGAGCAAGAGAAATGGTGAAACAATACTCGTATGAAAGTTTTTTGTCGTACAAAGTCAGGGATAAGGAGGTCAGAATACTGCATGTTATTGTACGAGTTTCATTCAGTCAGCCGTTGTGTCGTGTCATAATACACTGCTAGAAAATGGGGTAATGCCTATTCGGCACCGGGTGGCAAATAACACAGCCCTATCGAAATGCATGACTTTCGCTATTTGCCACCGTGTGCCAAAAATATCTTGGTTTTTCGGCTAAATCTCTGGATATAATTTAGGGATATCAATAAAATTTGCCTTGTGAACTCCAAGTAGGCAAAGGCGCGTGTTGTTTGACGGACGATGTTGCCTTTGGGGTGATTTCATTTGAAAAGGAGAAATCGTTTTTTGCCTTGTTATAAAAGTAGAGGATATTTGATAAAAGTTATATATATCAAGAAATATTTTTTTAGTTTCATCAAAAAGACAGACAGTTGAGGCATTGCACTGTGACATCTGGTGAATGATTTCAGCGATAGTTGGGTGTCTGACCACAGGGGCTCATTACAAACAATGATTCAGGAATAAAATAATATTTATAAAATAGGCATAACTAGATACCACCCATATACTAGTATATAATAAATAACAATATTGTTATTTATTATGTACTAGTGTATGGGTGGTATCAAGTTATGCTTATTTTATATTATTTTATTCCTGAATCATTGTTTGTAACGAGCCCCTGTGGTTCGCGAGACAAGTGCGGATCCGACGTGTCATACTCCTCACCAAACGTCCAATATCAGCTTGACTCATGCCATTCCATTCTTCCTGCAGTGCAGCTGTGAGTTCCTGAACATTGGCACGGGGCTGTTGGCGTTGTCGTAGGCGCCTGCCAAGCATATCCCAGACGTGCTCGATTGGTGAAAGGTCTGGACTTAGTGCTGGCCAAGGCAGTGTTGTAGTGATATTCTGCTCCCGGAGGAACTCTGTGGCGACAAGGGGCCTGTGTGCTCTTGAATTGCCATCTTGGGAAATGAATCGACGGCCGTGACGTCGCGCAAATGGAACCACATGAGCTGCTAACATGTTGTCCCGGTAGTACTGCCCTGTGACACGCCCTTGGGTGACATGTAATGCTGTTCTGCTTGTCATGGTTATGCCTCCCCACACCATAACCACCAAAACGATCGAGCTGCCTAACGGTTACGCCATGATATCGTTCGTTTCGCCGCCGCCACACTCTGTTTCGACTGTCGTGGATGTCGAGAGTGAACCTCGATTCATCGGAAAACATGACGTTGCTCCACCGACGATTGTCCCAGCGCTGTCGTGCTCCACACCAATTACGCCTTGCTGCGATGTGATGTGCAGTTAAACGTGGAATTATTCCAGGTCGTCGAGCGTACAAATTCCAGTTGTGTAGGCGATTTTGGATAGTCTGCCCACTGACTCGTAGATCTGTCGCTCGGTGCAGCTGCTGTCCAATTTCTGAGGCACTTTGATGGCGGTTACGTAATGCTGTGATTCGGATGAAACGATCCTAGTTAGTAGTTGTCGCCTCTGGACGAACTGACCGACATCTGTCATCAACATTGCCTGTCTGACGGTAGCGTGACCACAACTTGCTAATCACCGATTGAGTAACGTTGATAATTTGAGCCACTGCAGTCTTCGCATACCTCAAAAGTTACGTTTCGACCAGAAACTATTGATGAACGAGTTTATACCAAGAAAAGAACGATGAGACCTCCGAAAAAGCCCGTCTGGTACAAATGAAAATTTCAAAACGTACCCCCACAGACATTAACACGGCGCTCGTGCGAAAAACCTGCACGAATTTTTCGTGGGCCCGTGACAGGAAAGTTCAAATAGGCCTCTTGGGGACGTTCCACCATCTATGTAAAACGAGTTCGCCGCTCTGCTGACGAGATGATCTACGCGTGATTATCAAACGGATACGCGTTGAACCTAAGATCCTGACCGGATAATGCCGGCAAGCGGGCACAATTTCAATAACTTTTGCCACCAGGCGCTCAAAATATCTCAGTATCTGGACATAATTGCGTCCAGCAAGCAAAATGGGACAGAAATCCCTAAATTATATTTCAAGATATCACCAAACTACTGAGATGGTCCTCTGCGGATTTACCAATTCAGAGAATCCATTTTTTCGTGATGTTCACAAATAATGAAATTCAGATAGTGAATGTTGGTAACCAGCGTATGGATTGCGTTCAGTTTTTTGCCAAGCAAATGACTTGAAAAAATCTGTCAAAATGTGTTTGTGAACAACTGAATGCTCCGTTTGGGTAGCGGCACGTTCAAGGGAAAGAGCCAACGATATTTGTCACCGGTTGCAAAGAATGTCTCGGTTTTCGGTTATAATTTAGGGATATCAATAAAGTGTGCCCTGTGGAATCCAATTGGCCAGAGTCGTGTGTTGCTTTGACAGACGATATTACCTTTCCTGATATTTCATTTTAATAGGAGACATCGTTTTTTCTCGGGGAGCGCGGTGGCTCAGTAGGTAGAGGTGCAGGCTGCAAGCCGAGAGGTCCTCAGTTCGAATCCCACCTGCGGCAACCGCGTTGTGTCCTTGGGCAAGACACTTCATCTCCATTGCCCGCGTGGGGGCACGATGACGCCGTGTACTAAGGCGTACTGCACGTCGATGGTACGCCTGTCTTCAACCAATCTAACCCTGTCTGTGCTGCAGTGCGGAGTTACGATGTTGGGGAGCTGGCAGCTGCTCGTCGTTGCTCGGTGGTTCTCTCCGGGTACTCCGGCTTCCTCCACCCGTAAAACTGCCACGGTCATGATTAGCCATTGTGCATAAATATGTGACCTTAAACATCAATAAATAAATAATCGTTTTTCTCCTTTCTCTTGAGGAAAATTCAAAATATAAAATATCTCAGTATCTGGACATAATTGCGGCCAGCAAGCAAAATGTGACTGGAATCCTTCAATTATATTCCAAGACATTACCAAAATACTGAGATATTTGTGGCACCTGGTGGCAAAAGTGATTGGAATTGTTCCCGCTCGCCTGAACTATCCCGTCCGGGGTCGTAGGTTCTACGTGCATCGGTTTGGTAATCATGCATAGAACATCTTAGCCAAGAGGCGAGCTCGTTTTACATAGATAGTGGAACGTCCCCAATAGGCCTATTTGAATTTCCTACGAATTTAACAAGGCAAACAGCGATTTCTCTTTTTAAAATATTTACATAGATATTTTTGCCATCCGGTACCGAATAACCAACGAAGATAATTTTAGCACCGGATGGTAAATAACAAGCCTTCTGCATTTAGACAGGACTGAGTTATTTGCCACCCGGTGCCGAATATAGCAGCTGCCGGTTTGAAAAGGCATTGAGACGAATTCTTTCAATGGTGTGTATCTTATCAGTAAAGCAAAGATAAACAAATTGCCCCCGTTCTAAAAACAAAAAACAAAAAAAAAACACCTCTGAACTACAAAAATGTAGTCTAGAACTTACCTACATTGATAAAAAATGGATTGTTTATTTCGATATGCACTTTTAGAGAAAGATAAAAAAGTCCAAATACTGAATTTCGACGAACACTCTACAAGTGGTTTTTGAAGGCTTTAAAATGTACGAACACACGCATGTGTTTAAAATTTCCCAACCCAAATAAGTTCCATTTAGCAATAATAAACAGATTTTCAGAACACTGTTCCCAGTTGGATGGGCGCGGGTGATTCGCACTCGTGTATAGCCACAACAATAACATATTTTGTCATTGATTGCTAATCTTTGTTAATACCGCTACAATTTAGCTCCCCACCCCAAAGCAATGGTAACATGTTTAATCTGCCACAGGACTGGATAATGTCAATTCTAGATGGCCCGCGGAAGAATTTGTGTGCTATTCATGTATTTTTTTGTTTTTGCTTTTATTTATTTATCATTTTTCGAAGTAATCCTGACTGCTGTTGCGAGAATACAGACCTGAGCGAACCAGTTTAGTGCGCCTTATCCTTGCATTTTACTTGCTCACAGCTGATATGCTGTTAACAAAAGCGCTGTTTAAAAATTCTCAGGGAACCCTTTGTCCATTCGTATCATTTTATTATCAAAACCTTACCTAAGCCATTTTCAACGAGAAGACGTGACATTGACCCACCCCCTGGTAAGAAGTCCTACGTGAACATCCATTTGAATGAATCACAGAGTGATTGTTGTACATTTAATCCCTATGAGAGGAGATAAAACCAAATTTGAGCTAGCCCTGCCAAGAATGTCAGTTGAAAAACTAAAGCAGTTTGGACCAGGTCTTTTATGGCGAAATCTCTATGTTTTCATATTACATAAACAATAATGATATTTAGATGCAACGTGAGACTCCCTACACTCTAAAATCGGTTGGCTGAGAAATTAACACAAATCAACTGGGTTAAACGAATATATATATCCCAATTGGGTTTATATTCGATCGACCCAGTTGATTTGGGTTGATTTTTAACCCAACCGATTTTAGAGTGTAATAGGTGCTTTTTTAAGCATCCAGGCTTTGACATATAAAAGTAATTTCCTTCCACATTCTGAAACATTCAATAAATTTAATTGCCACTCTACTTGTGCATATCATAAACGAGTTATTCAGTCGGGGAATAGTTCCAAACAGGATGAAAATTGTCAAAGTAATTCCAACCTTCAAATCGGGTGACGAAGACAACTTTACGAACTACAGACCAATCAGTATTTTGCCCGGTTTTTCTAAAATCATAGAAAAGCTCTTGCCAGTAAGACCCATTAAGTTTTTAAACAAATTTGATATCCCCTTCTCCCACTAATACGGCTTTTGGAAACTTAACAGCACATTACATCCAGTTATGCAGTTGCTAAAATACATAGCCACAGAAAACAATAAGGCAAGTAAAGACAGTACTCTGGCCCTATTCCCACTTCCATCTGAAGCCTTTGATACCACCAGCCACGAGGTTTTACTCCAAAAGCTGGAAGATTATGGTATAAGAGGTAACGCTAATAACTGGTTCAAAAGCTATCTTCAGAACAGAACCCAGAATGTTTCCTTCGGTGACAGCAAATCTGATCTAGCGGAAATTACATTTGGTGTTCCGCAAGGTTCGATATTAGGACCTATATTGTTTCTCCTTAACATAAACAACAAAAATAACCCAACAAGCTAAACTTTCCGTCGATTGCAGATGACAATTGGATACAAGTCTCAGAATTTAATTGATACACTTGTCTCAGAATTTAATGAGGAAATGCAAAAACTATCCGATTAGTGCGCTGCCAACTACTTAGTTCTGAACTCCAAGAAAACAAAATATATGCTTATCAATCCAACTAAAGAAACTAATTACGCACATGCGAATGCATCTATAAATAATAATATTATCGATAAAATCTGTAATATTTCTTGGCAAAAATATTGGTGAAAATCTATCTCACAATGCTCAAATATCCAAAGTTGCCCTTGCCAATTTCAGTTAAACAAGGTGAAGAAAATCCTCCCTCTTAAAAGCTATGAAGACGCTTTCAAATTAATACAGAGTCCTTTTATCTGCGGAATTCCAATATTGAGGGGGTGGGGGCATCGAAAGCATGTTCTCGGCTGTTTAAATTACAAAAACGGTCAATATGAATCATTAACAATAAGAAATATAATGCCCATACCTACCGACTGTTCTTCAAAAATGATATTCCGAAGATAAAAGATTTGTATAGTTTGGATGTTTTTTTTTGTTCACGTTCGAATGACAATAACTTTGCGACTTTCTTCTCTGGTGTCAACAATCAGACTAATGCGAAGACACGCCAAGCCGGGCCCTTGCATCGATAAAGAACTATAGAATCAAAACATTGGAAAATCTAATTGTTTTTGCATTTCCCAAGCTATGGAACTAATTGGAAATGGACACTGAGAAACAGGAAAGAGTTCAAGAAAAAAATAATTGCAAAGTTCATTTCTTCGTTCTCTAGTAATATTTCTTGTTCAAATCCCCACTGTCCGGATTGTGCAATTTAGAATGTTATTCTTTCTAACTCATCCCCAGATGTGTATCTATGTTGATCTTCCATTCATTTGTAAGGGGTATGGAGACCTTTGACTGGTCTAGGAATCAATACCCAGATGAGTCGGAGAGCGAGCATTTGTCCTGGGGGGCGGGGGGGGGGATTACTATTTTTACGTTTGGACCCCTTCATAGGATCCATTAATTGGTAGAGTGTTGGAAGCCAATATTTGGTCTTTATTCTTAGTACAAATTCCTCAACTTGTACACTTCAGGTTCAAGGGATGTTTTCATATAAGCTTTGAAGTGGAATTCTTTAGTCTGTAAGGATTGGCATTGTTACAATTTATGAGAGGGTGACTGCAAATTGTAACCAGACAAAAGCACGCGAACAAAGTGCGGTAAACAAAAATAAAAACAAGAGGCCCCAAGGGGCCTGAAGCGCTCATCTTGAAAAGAACACAATATAAACAGAGTCCAAGAATGAGTCTACATTAAGCAATCCATATCCATAGGCTACACTTTCAATCCTTGATTCCCTCAGGAGTGACAAAAATAATCCGGGCATCATGCCTTTTCTTCAGTTGATCATAATGTAAAATGTAGAGCCACCTTTGTGGATTAATCTTAGTTACACACCTCTAGAGGGTCCTGAATACAAAATTTTTAATTCTTCAGCAAAATGGCCAATTCCGGCTCCCATAGGGAGCCCAAATATTAACCCAGGCTCTCGATTTGAACACAGTTGAACCTGATTTCCCTAGAGATGCTGTGAACCAAATATGAACGCATTCTGACTATTGGATCTGAAAAAGAGAAATTTTAAAGAAATTTCTTCATATCGCACTAAGTTAAAATTTGGGCTACTATAGCGAGCCCAAATATTAACCTATGGATCCGATTTGAACAAACTTAAATCTGAGCCCCCTAGAGATGTTGTATACCAAATATGAAAGCATTCTGACAAGTGGATCTGAAGAAGAGTTTTGAAGAAATTCCCTCATATTGTACTAAGTTAAATTTCAGGTTCCGATATGGAGCCCAAATATTAACCCAGGCACTCGAATTGAACAAGCTGGAATCTGACCCCCACCCCTCCCCCGAGAGATGTTGTACACCAAATATGAAAGCATTCCGACTGGTTGATCTGAAAAAGATTTTTAAAGAAATTTCCTCATATCGCACTAAGTAAAAATTTGGGCTACCATAGCGAGCCCAAATATATACCTAAGGATCTGATTTGAACAAACTTGAATCTGACCCCCTTAGAGATGTTGCATACCAAATATCAAAGCATTCTGACTGGTAGATCTGAAGAAGAAGATTTTTTAAAATTGTCTCCCATATTGAACAAAGTTAAAATTTGGGCTTCCGTAGGAAGCCCAAATATTAACCTGGGGACTTGGTTTGAACTATCTTGAATCTGACGCTCATAACAATGATGTATATCAAACATTAAAAGATTCTGACTGGAGGTTCTGAAGAAGAAGATTTTTAAAGAATATTTCCCATATTACCCTATGTAAAAAATTTGGGCTCCTGTATTGAGCCCAAATATGAACCAATGGGCTTTATTTTAACAAACTTGTATCTGACCCCCTATGAATGTTGTATACCGAATATCAAAAGATTCTGATGATTGGTTCTGGAGAAAAGATTTTTTAAAATTTTTGCAAATATGCTGACTCAGCATTTTTTTGATGCCCATTACAGAACACCCTAACATAACCGATGGCAATTTTTTTACCATTCATTCCACTGGTCCTAAGGATACTTCATACCAAATAACAGTTCTCTGTTCCGTGTGGTTTGGGAAATATGGGCGTTTGAAAATATTTCTATTTTTAGCTCCCAGGGTTCCCATGGGGATGCGGGAATTTTTATTTTTTTTTGCATGGGTCAAGTACTTATGACCCAATAATACCACATACCAAATTTGGTTCAAGAAAATAGAAATTTTGGGCGGGGCCAAAAATCTTAACCCACCCATTACAAAGCCAAATATTGCTTTACGAACTTCGTTTGAACAAACTTGATTCTACACCTCAAAAGGAAGCTCCATAGCAAATATCAAGTCATTGTACACACTGGTTCATGAGAAGAAGATTTTAAAAATATTTTGAAGCTTTTCTCCCACTCCCTCTCTATGGGGCTGGGCATATTGAGTTGAACAAAAATGCAATGCCCCTTTGGGACCATCACTCACACAAACTTTCACTTGAATTGGCCCAGTGGCTTTGGAGGAGAAGACCAAAACATGGTGTTGACGGACGGACGGACGGACGGACGGACGGACGGACGGACGGACGGACGGAGAGCGATGAGATTAGCTCAGCTTGACTTTGTCAAGATGAGTTAAAAAGTAAACAAAAATAATTGAGCACTCTGCCAGTTGAAGCTATGCAGTACTATGTGGGCTAAAACGTCTAGGTAGAATAAAGTGATTGTTTGTTGTAGTTAGTTTTGTGGTGCTTTTTATTGGGGGTTTAATGACAATTTCGACAGCCAGGGTCACCTCGTGTCCAACAGTGTTATGGGTGGAGGTAACTGGAGTACCCGAAGAGAACCACCGAGCAGAGAGGAGCAGCTGCCAGACTGCTTAAAGCACGGACACGCAGAGTTAACATTGGCTGAAGGTAAGTGCGCCATCGACGCGCAGTAAGCATTAGTACATAGCTCCAACGTGGCCAATCCGGATGAAGAGCCTCGCGCAAGCACATAGCGCTGTTACCACTTGCGGGGATCGAACCGTGGACCATTCTGTTTGGAGCCTATTGCCATAACCAGTGAGGTTCCACTCTACAGTTTCGCACTACTACACAGGGGGGAAATTCTAAACAGGGCATTTGTTGAAACTAATGCCGTGTAAATTAGAGATATATTTTTAGTATCAGGCATATGATTACATTAGGCTATTTGTTGGACAAGAGAATTTGAAGTTTTGGCCCTAAAGTTGGAGTCTGATGCATAGGGGTAAATTACCAGATGAATTATGGGAATCAGTGGCTTTGAAAAATCAGCTATTTTTAAATTGTCATTTTTACACTGGTTTGTTACCAGGCATGTTAATAAAAAATGAGACGGAAATATGGAATTTTTTTTCTTCACATTTTAGAAACAGAGAGTTCTATGCTCCAGGGTTAGGTGAGTGGGAATATTGGAAAAATTCTTCTTTTGAGGCTGCTGGGTGGCGGAAAATGACTGGTATCGGCATTTTTTCATACAATTTTGCAGGTTGGAGTCTTGCCTTTGACAATAAATTACTTCACCCACTTTCAGATTATTTATGTCTACTTAGTCAGATAGTGTTGTATGTGTTTAGTGGATTTGGGAAATGTAATACATGTTATAGGTTAGACAACAAAGTTACAGAATATTTGCATTTGAAGAGAGTGTATGCCATGTCAGTTTAGGAAATGCCTGGAAAACTCTGGAGCGGAACCTGAGTCACCGCGCTCCCTGTTGCGATTGCATTATGTCTTATGGTGGCCGTGATAGCCAACACTAGAGGTAGACAAGGCTTGAATGTAAAACTGCTCCAAATGGAAGGTTCTTCCGCTTTTTATACCGAAGTACTCTGGAACCATAGAACAAAAGTAAAACCATTTTCGTCTGCACTGGACTTTTAGATATCGTTCGTTCTTTCTGGCAATTATGTACTTTGTGACAAAGACTCGATTTCGCACACAGTCGGTCATACAAATAGACGGCTGTGTTCCACGAGTTGGCGCTAAACGTAATCAATTTGGAGTACGGTACGAGTTGTTAATAAACCGTTTATCTGACACGTAAGGCAGACGACACTTGCAGCAAAATTCTTTATTTTTGCAACAAAATTCCCGATTTACTTAATTTTTTCATATTTGCTTCAAAAATATAGCTTATAACCCCTCACTGAAACGAACACAGCGAGCTCGTTCCGATGATGGGTCATAAGATATTTTTTGGACAAAAAATGAAAAAAATAATGAAAATTGAATGGTGATATTTGGAATAGCAGTGACCGGTTTCGACCGTTACTTTGGGTAAAGGGTTAAATGAAAAGTTGCTTAACGACTATAACATGCATGTTCTTTTATCCAAAAATACATTTCCAAAACGTCTGGAGTTTTTTCAACTATAATGTCGACTGACAATCAACTGCATCATTAAGGCATGCGGCCAACGAATCCACGACTTGATGCAGTTCGAATTTTTGTCAATCAGGACATCAGCAATCACAGTCGGGACAAATCAGGTTTATACCTCCTCCACCCACAAACAGTCATCTCCTCGACGTCCCCGCAATCAAGGGTAGATATGTGTTAGGATTAAAAAGTGTTTGTAAACATATATCACAATTATAAGGCGATTACGCAGTTTACCGAAGAAAACAACAACGAAATGCTTGATTGTATCCACATATAATTTCTATCAGACCACCAGTCTAATTCTGTTCGAAATTCGACGCTGGTGTAACTCGTATCCGTTGTTTGTTTACCAGCTTTCTTTGGAGTTTGCGCGCAGACGACCATTGATACAATGTGATGTCTCTTCACTCGCAAAGATATTCAGACATTCTATTTGACGCCAGTTAGATATTCCAATCAATATGTATTCAGTTTACCTTGAAAATTGCAATATATTAACAGTTAGTGGAAATACGCAGCTTATCAAAAACCTCATCTGTGGCTAGTCCACATTCATAATGACAATGTCATAAAAAATTCGATCATATCATGCCTCAATTGAGAAGCATGTCTTGTGTTGATTCAAAGAAAATGAATATTTACGGTATTTTTTTTTAGATTAAATCGTCTGGAAAATTTCAGTTGGTGGGAACAGCGAACCCACGGTTCTCTGTTCCGACCAACTGAAATATTCCAGACGATTCAATCTAAATATGGGCGATGGACTGTTTAAGATCCGGGCTGGTTCTAGACCATAACAGCGTCGAATTCAAAACAGAACTAAACTGGTGGCTTGATAGGTTGATAATTTGTATGCACTTACAGGTGCGCGCGGTGGCTCAGTGGTTACGGCATTGGACTTCAAACCGAAAGGTCTAAGGTTGATCCCCGTAAGGGGTAACTGCGATGAATCCTTGGGCAAGGCACTTAATCCAGATTGCCCACGTTGGGATGAGATAGCGCTGTGTACTAAGGCGTACTGCGCGTCGATTGTACATTTGTCTTCAACCAATGCTAACCCTGCTTGTGTGGAGTTAGTACGTTGGGGAGTCTGACAGTTGCTCGCTGATGCTCGGTGAATCTCTCCGGGTACTCCTGCTTCTTCCTCCCGTGAAACTATCCGACACGAGGTGGCCATGGCTGTCGGAAGTGTCGTTAAATCACAATAAAGAAAGAATACACTTACAAGAGAATATTAGTATCGGCGACGCCGATTACGTCCCTACCACAGCCCACCTAAACCCACCGCTTTAAACAATGAACCAACCCCCTCCCATCTTTGGTTCCATGGTTAAAGTATAACTGGAAGCACAAACAGTATTGTATGTTATTTTATTTTCTTCTGTGGCACATTTTTTTTTATTTCTTAATGACCACATTCTTTACAAGTAAACAGTATTATTATCTAATGTGAATGATAACACAATTCATTATGAAAAACAAAATTTATGAATTATGCTCTTTGTAAATCATATGAAGCACATAAACAAGATGGAATACAAATAAAAATGTATATAAACTGGCGTCTCTATACTCTCCTTCGCGACTTGTAAGCAAATAATTCAAGAGCTTATCGCAAGCCAATGGAAACTCCAGCAGCTCACTTTCCAGCTGATGCATTAAGGGGTCGTCCAACCTAACTTTGGTCAATTTTTTGACATTTTTCCCAATGCCTCAGAAACAGATAAGAGAAGCAAGGAAAGGCAAATTATATATCAAAATAATGAGCAAAGTGCATAGAAAAGGTACATATATTTTTTTTCAGGAAAAAACAGAATTTTATGATTTTGAAGAAGATTAATTTGCCAGTGGCATAAGTAACGAACCGGTAAAACCACAAAATAATCGGTAATTCGAAAGCCTTGTCCTCAATATGATGATAACATACTACAGACTCGGAGAAAGCATTTTTTTTGACACACACTCTGGTGGGTTTTGATGTTTGAATGTAATAACACCAACACAAATTTTGGATGTTCCGGATGTGGCCATGTTTCAATGATGTTTATTCCGGTCATGTGATTACGATGTGGTTCTTGCAGAAATACTCAATTTGGGCAATCGTAAGAATGCAAGGACGTGATCACGCCCTTTATTTGTTCGAGACAATGTATGAGCGGATTTGCAAACAGGTGACAGCAAATACTTGAGCTGTTAATGTCACAACTTCAAAATATGGTTCGAAATTCCCTCTCGTGTTGACATGCCGTCTGATCTTTTTTGTTGACAAAAAATCTGAATTATTGCGCACTAGAAAGACAACATGAACCACTTGTAAAAAAATAACCGAGTGTATAAAATCGGGATCATACACATAAAATAAGGCAATATTTATAATAAAGTAAGCAGAATGCTACAGAAATCACTTTTTTACGAAGTATATTCCAAGTGACCTGGAACTATATTGAGCGTGTTGATTTCCCCGATGTTGTGAAGTTACTTACTTCACAGTTACCATGGATTTTCGACGGGCTGTCTTTGATGTCTGCAAAGGACCGATTGAAGATTGGTTGAAAATGATGCATTCGCGCTTTTAAATAAGGTGCGCTTGGACGATGCTGAGAATTCAGTTTTTTCTTGCAACCAACCATACTAACACAAGCGTCGACCAGTGTCTTTTGTCATCGTTTTACACTGACAAATGTGACAAATCCCCTTCACCGGAAACCATCCCCCAATTTGCATATCACAATAAACATAACCGCTGTCACTGAGTGTCAGCGTGGCCGTGTGGTCAAAACCGAAACGAATTATCGAATGCACGGTCAATATCAGCTGCAATTGGCTTTTAAACAAATGAAATACACGAAATATTCGCAATTTCTTCATTATTCATGCCGAGTTACTTTTTAACCAGACCACATGCGTTCAGTTTCGTTTGTCAGCATCAAACTGATATTGTTTGTGGTAATAAAATAGTACGAGAAGGCGAAGGAAGCCAAATATTTTCCATCATCTATTAATTAATTAAAATTGATAATTTCTTTTATTTTACTGAAATTATGAATTGATAATGTGGGTGTGTTGCGATTATTATGCCCCAGACCTGGAAGTTGTAAAATCAAAGGTGCATCTAGGGCCGTGCAGTGGTGACCTCTGTCCTCTTAGTCTTACCCATTCATCATTAGTTACATGTACCAACATTCTCCCCTGTATCTCAACCATTACTACTCCAATTTGAAGGATATTTGGTGTTGTGATCGAGCATCATGGGGAAACAATGCCTGTGTAGCTGCTGTAGCATGTGTTTCTTCCCACATTTTTTCAGAGTTGTGGTACTTTTTCAGTCTTTTGAGTTAGAAAATTTTGTTTATAACTAGTTGATTTGTTACAATTTGTTGCAAAGTGCCTGCTAATACCCTCAATTGTATTGCTACAGAATTTTCTGGTGAAGATTTTGTTCCTATTACTTATCAAGCAACAACCTAATGAATATTCTGTATAAAGCCACCAATCTGATGTTTGACACTTTTATCGGAGCTGTTTTGAAGGCTTACGGAACTCAAAATGTTGATTATGGCAGGACTTTTCTATTCACCCATTAATCGATAAATTAAGTGTTATAGTTGGAAGTACGGTAAGAAGCATGAAAGGTCCAGAACTAAAAGTCTAAAAAGAATGTTTTGCAATGTAACATGATTTTTGCAGATACACTTATTTGGAGGGTTACCTGTCTGATAGTGTTTGGAACATGTGTGGCTAGGATCTTCAAAAAGAAAAAAAGAGTTAAACTTTGAGAAAAAGTGCATATGCCTTGAGTGCCGGAGGTAGCGTCATACAAGGAAGAGAGCTCCTCCCATCCTCTGGGAAATTTTTTGTGTCAAATGGAGCTCACTTGTCACCTTTTGGGGATTGCTTTGTGTACTGCGTTCTTGAAAAAAAATATCTGAGATCCTCTGGATGTGCCCTTCTGATCTCAATATGCCAATAAGCCTCCTTGGGGAAAGTACATGCAATAATGGTTATGTAAGGTTGATTTGATGTGTTTTGAATAACAATGTACTTTTAAGTACATTAGATGGTTTATTGCAGTGACAGGTTACAGTTACCCTTATTTCTTCTCCAACAGATATCATGAGTGTATTGGTGTCCAAGAGCAAACAATGCTATTATACTTATTGATAAACCAGACAAATTTAACAATTTAATCACTATCAAATTGATGCATGGGATGAAAGGGGTTACAGTGCAAGGGGTTTGTAAATATATTTATTCAACTACAATGTATGACTTTGCAGTGCATTGTACATAGGAGAATATCATAGTTTCATTCCAAACCACCACAGTAACACATACATCTTTATATTGGGAGACACGCTTTTGTCCTTCCATACTTCTTCTGCTGGACTCCTTCAAGTTGATCTTTGTTGAACTCCCCAAATCAAAACATAAACAAAAGAAAATGTCTGCCTCCAATCAGTGAGCACTCCACTTATAACATTTGGTCTCAATCTTTATTACTTTCATGAATTAGGAAAAGATTTCTTCGAGTTTGTACTTCACTGTTTATAGAATAGAGGTGTTATTTTATTTTGAGGTATTTCATTGTAAAAATTTTGTTCTTTTACTTATGCCACAGCAGACTTTCAGGTGGTGCTATTTACTCATGGCAGCAGTTCCATGGCAAGTTTTCACATGTTCTACGTTTCATTCCAAGCATTTTGGTATATAATTTATTGGGGTTATTCATTTTGGGACTTTTTTAGACTTGAAAGAAAATTACATGAAATTTGACCAAAGTTAGGTTGGACGTCCCCTTAAACAAAACAGTCAATTTATAACGATGGGGAATCTCAAAAGTCCAAGCAGACCTTATTTATTTATCTTCATCTGATTATTTATTGTGCTTAAGGTCACATATTCTTGCATAATGGCTAATCATGTCCGCAACATGGATATAAAGTCAAGTGCAGCCAATCGTCTATACCCTTGTTTCCCATTTTAGAGGGCCCCCCCCCCCCCCCCCTCCCCCGGAATTGGTTACCAGGTTCTATTTTACCAGTAAAACAGACTTTGTTTACAATCATAATCAAGCACTGCTTCGCTTTCCGGGGAAAGCAGACCTTTTTTTATCGGGAATTATTCTATGTTCCCATTTGCAGTCTAACATGCTCTTCACAGCAGGGTTCTTTCGCCGTGTTTTGCATGCACGAAAACCGAAAAAATGTTGGGCATTTTATTGAATCATGACCAAACTGCCGACGTCCTAATCCCCGCGTCCCATATAGCAGAATCCATTTTGCTGCGTGCCAAAATGACGACGGATATATTTTATACATTGAGTATAAACAAGGGATGCATATTCTGTGAATGCCCTTCCTGAATCTTTTAAGTGAAATTATTCCGTCTCTGTGGATTCGCCGTGCGACAATTTGTGGGAGAGTGCATAGGGGTTCTCCCATAAATTGTGACAAGGAAAAGACCCGTGTGCAAATTAATTGGCATCCTGGGCATTTTGAGCGGCTCTTCGCCTTCCACATTGTACGTCTTGTATTTTTCATACCTACCATGTATGCCTTACTATACTATTAAGAGTGCCTTGAAGCCTTTGATGTCTCAAAATATGGTCACAACATTATTACATTATTAGCGCTTCGAGATCAGTTATCTAATTCTTATAATGATTAGAGTATTCCTTAGGCCACACAAAATAAATTAACTGATTCTCAGGCATTTTTTTCCAAAATCAGTGAGGGAGGGTGGGAGGGAAGGAAGGAGGGTTTTATTTTTAATTTTTCTTTTTCTTTTGCAAAAAGTGGGTAAACATGGAGAGGATTTCGGCTGTCCTTTACACATCGAATATAGAAAGTGCATATTTCTACAAATAAATTCATTTTTAATTTGAAAAATAAAACATTCCTCTAAAAACAAACTGTAGTTACTGTAATTCAAAGGCTTCATATTCTTTCGATGCTCTTCACATTATCTTTGACGTGAAAGAATTTAATCTATGGGGATTTGCCTCGTTGCAATTTATGGGAGAGTACCTACACTCTCCCATAAATTGTAACACTGCAAACATTCTGGAGACACAATTAAATAAATATGCATCAGTCAAAAAATGTAAAAAGTTTTTCGGGTCTCCCGGAGTCTGTACCAATAATGGGAGATAATGAAAGGCAATAAAAATGTCCAATGAGGGGGTTCAAATTCTGAGGGATTGCCTGAGAATCAAAATACTTTTTATTTTAGCCTTAAATATTTAGAGAGTTTCGATGTGGAAAATATTCTTTGATGTTAGTTATGTAATTTTTACATATATTATGGTGTTTCGATGTCAATTGTTTTCTGATGCTGATTCTTAAAATATAAAACTGATTTCTATAACCTGAGAAAGCGATTGCGCTGTCAGGGACTCGGTAATATGGGCTGCGGCAATTTAATCACGGCAATCTGGGATTCGGCAATTTGGTCTGTTATACTGCTTCATTCTCCAAAAGATCTGAACGTGTTCTCGACAAAAAAGTAGACATGTATCTTTTTTGAATGAATTGAACATGAAGATTGCAACTGCACTAAGTGCCGAGTAAATGATTGTTGTGTGGCGCTTTATTCAGCAGACAGTACAAGAACACTTAATTCACCTGGCGTGACGACGTTATTAAAAATAGCCATTCAAATTCTGTAATTTCAGTTTTTACAGCCGAAAAATAGCTTATGGTCCACTATTCCCTATATTGGAATTGTCATCCATGCACTACAAATTTTTAGCGAGGAGTAAGTTAACACTTACGAAAACACAAACACGATGGGATATTATGACAAAATTCTTGAATATCTGAACATTTTTATTTTTTTGCCACCAAAATATAGCTTACGACCGCTGATTGGAATGAGCTCGACAACATAACTTAGTTTCATTTTTTCCATAGAACATACAGTACGTGGAGAGTGTATTATCACTAAATCACCCGCGGAGTGGAGACTCTACCCAAGCAATAATTGCAAATTTGTTGCAAGCATAACAAGCACAAGTAAAGTTTCAGCCAATGGTCCTCCGGGTTAAACCCGGAGGTCCATTGGCTGAAACATTGCTTGTGTTTTTAGTCGATATATACAAAATTTGAAAGTTATAGTTTGGGTGATAACTCCACTCCGCGGGTGATTTAGTTACAATCCACTCTCCACGTACTGTAGCTTATGACTCATCATTGATGAGTTATAAGGTATGTTTTGTTTTTTTCTGGGGTTGGGGGGATAAGTGGAAAACAATGAAAAATGCTGATTTATTTATTTATTAGCGTTCAAAGGCACTTTCAGCACCTATGATTATATCAGGATGGCAACACAAGTGTAACTTCATGGATAGGTGACCGTTCATTCCTATGTTTCTCACTTTAGAGTACTTCCACCCCATGCGTTAGTTACCAAGTTTTCTACTTTACTGGTAAAACTGATCGTCCTTACTACAATAAGCGTGTACTGCTTCATTACCCAGGGTTACAACGAGACAATTTCCATTTTTTGTGAATAACGCTTCCGGATGTGGTTGTTTTTTGTTTCAAGTTTCTTTATTCTATCATATATATACCACACACATGGTGTTATATGTATACAAATTAGCATATATATAGTGTGTGTGTGATATGATATCAACACATATTGCATATTGCGTGTTAGGTAAAGGGTTTTTGAGGTGAAGCATGTCCATTTTCATCTGAATATCCAATGAAATTCATTTTTTAACCATTTACCAAGCACACACAATATCAAAATTTATCATTTTTAATCTTTTTTTTCAAAAATTATTCAACAAAACCATACCATGTGACACCTCGTTGGAACGAGCTCGTTCCAACGAGGGGTCACATGGTATGGATTTGTAGAAATATTTTGACATGTAGTTTTTTCCCAACTGCTCAATTTATAAATTACGTGAGTAGATGTGCCTATTCCTTGGGTAATGGGATTAAGCATAGTATTCGATTGTGACAAACAT
Source organism: Pictodentalium vernedei (assembly GCA_031216915.1). Classification (NCBI taxonomy): domain Eukaryota; kingdom Metazoa; phylum Mollusca; class Scaphopoda; order Dentaliida; family Dentaliidae; genus Pictodentalium; species Pictodentalium vernedei. The sequence goes on along the minus strand of CM062296.1, from coordinate 508,502,311 downwards.
ATAAGTTACGAGTCATTTAGTTGGGGGATACGTTGTCACACGAGGCGAAGTGAGGCGAGTATGCGATGAGACTTTGACCGAGCCTAATACTGTTCTCCATGAGCCCCCTGTGACACAGTATTAGCCAACTAAACGTCCCGAAACGTATTTATTATGCCAGCCCAAGAAGTGTTTGTAAACCGGTTGGTGTTTTCTATAAAGTTCCCAATCGGCATGAATTTGTTTGAATAACAGCAGACGAGTAGTGATGCAGTTTCAAGGGGAGTAATCCAACATCTCATTGATCGCCAAGAAAATTATTGGTTAACCTCCGACATTTTAGGACGCATTTGCACTGCCTGCATTCCGACGTATTGAACTGAAAACAAACTTTCTAAAATGCCAATTCAAACTGTGATATTTGCGTTAAAAACAAAATGGCCGGCAGTGACAATTAATATACCGCCAGTGTCGGTATATTGAATTAATACGGGGTCACTGTTGACGATTATTGACGGTGTTTTTTTTTCTCTGTCCTCGGTAACCAGTTATGGCCGTTCATTGGTTAATCTTTCTGACTGACGTAATAAATTTACATACATCTACACAACTCCAATATACATATATACTTACAAGGTATGTACACCCATGATTATGATAATTATACAAATTATATACATATATAAATATCTGGTTTTAATTTACTCACAACTTCAAATATAACATCACAGTTAAAATAACAAATAACGATAACTTTGCTTATAACTACGAAAAAATGATCATGTGACGATAAATTTTTTATCATGATTCAATAATTGGATTTTAAACCTTTCAACTCTGTATAAATACTTTTTTTCGTGAAGCAAAAAATGTTAGTAGATGAAAAGCGGGCACAACAAACTACACGTTTGTTTGTTTATTGGAGTTTAATGATACTTTTAATAGTCAGGATGACATCGTGTCAGACTGTTCTACGGGTGGAGAAAGCCTGAGTATCCAGAGAGAACCATCGAGCAGCGGTGAGCAACTGCCAGGCTCTCCAACTTACTAACTCTGCAAAAGGTGGATTAGCAGTCGCTGAAGGCCAGTGCACCGTCGGCGTTCAGTACACCTTTGTACACGACGCTACCGTACCCTCACGTGAGCTATCGGAATTAAGTGTCTAGCCCAAAGACACAACGCAGTTACCGCGAAACTCCACGTCGGTGAGGCGGATCAGTAATAATTAAATCCTATTGGCCCGCAGCGCTGGGGGATTTAATTATAACTGTACCTTCAAAGAAATGCATAATGCATTCGTCCATTTGGCTGAAAACAGTATCATGTGGACGATACCATTCAGTGCCGAAAGGTTTAATGTGACCACATGACAGCCTACACTGAAGAAAGACACTCCAGTTTATAATGCGCGTGGACTTTCTGACTCTAGCTTTTCCTTACAGTTTATTGGTTGTTCGCGGTGAAAGTTACTTAATAAGTATCCATGACGACCATATCATAAATATTAATATGGAAGTAAGTTTAGCCGATCGTTCATTCTTAAGCTGTCTATTTAAGATGACTTTCACCCAGGTGCTGCTTAAGGTGGTCCACGCAAAGCGTATCTACCACACAAAACAACCGCTTGTCTTTTCTGTGTTCACTTGGAAAGTTTTTTCCGCATGGTTAACCCTTTGAAGCCGTATGGTATATTCCATGTCAGTTCAATAGCAGAAATGGGAAGAGCCCCTATTCGTTACGTGGGACAAGATTAATCAATATTTTCAACATGCAGCCTTGGGGCTGCATGTTGAAAATCTTGATTAGCCTACCACACAAATTCTCCGAGCAGCTATCTACTTTATAAATTCAGGCCTTGTCACGATCCTGGTCAGGAAAAGCGGTCTTTTGGGTTCAAAGGGTTAAAGAGATTCGTCATGCAATACCTGTAAATAAGTTTTCGATGAGGTGGGGGATTCGTGAATTATTGGTCGTATTTGAAAGCGTAGGCATCACCCGCAGTGCTCAGAGCTCCGCAAAGAGAGGATCTAGATTCCTCTCGAAACAATGTTTTTTTGTGACACGAAATGGATCCTGTTGGCATCATTTTGGTTTCTATAAGCACTTTTGATCAATGTATAAATACGTTTTTTTTTTAACTCTTAACCCGCTGAGTATTTTTTCAACATTTTTCACAAAATCTAGTCATGGCTGTTTTGATGAAAAATTAATATGAATTCAACTCATGAATTTAAAAGTATTGGTCAAAAAAATGTTCCATTGTACAAGAGGGAATGTGGATAAACGTGTTCAACTTATACTTGTTTCATTGGCAACTATTCCTTGTCCTGGGCTGGAATATCTGCCAGCAGCATGCAAGGAGTTAAATATTTTGGTATTATATACCTCTTTTTGATTTCAGAAAGCATCTGTATTGATTGTTTTTATTAAGGCAAAAATGCCATTCGACTGTTAAGCAGGAACTTTAAGGGTATACTTTATAATCTTTTACCCAAGACGAAGAGCAGACGACACTTGCGAAAATAAATTCCTGAAGAACTACAAATTTTCATTCTGAGCCTCAGAAACACAGCTTATGAACCCTAATTTGGAACGAGCTTCTTCCAAAGGTGGTCATAAGCTATGTTTTGATACAAACGTTTAACAAAAATAATATTCGACGTTTGTGAATAGGGCGGGGGCGGGGGCGCGGCCGCGGCCGCGCGGTGGCTCAGTAGGAATAAGTTCCGACTTCTAGCCGAGAGATACTAGGTTCGAATCCCACCTGCGGCAACCGCGTTGTGTCCTTGGGCAAGACACTCCACCCCCATTTTACACGTGGGGGCATGTCGGTGTTATGTACTAAGGCGTACTGCACGTCGACGGTACATTTGTCTTCAACCAATGCTAACCCTGCTTGTGTGGAGTTAGTATGTTGGAGAGCCTGACAGTTGCTCGGCGGTTCTCTCCGGGTACTACAGCTTCCCCCACCCGCAAAACTGTCGGACACGAGGCGGCCCTGGCTGTCGAAAGTATCGTTAAACCCCATTAAATAAATAAATAAATAAAATGTGAATAGCGCAGTTTGCGCAGATCGGTTATGGCTATTGCGTTAGGTGAATGGTAGCAACTTTTTGACACCACGATACGTGTATGGTCTTCTGTTGCAAAACACACTCGAAAACATTATGTTCAAATTCGGTAAAGATACCAAGAACTTCTGGCGGTACCTCTGTCGCGCAAATTTCTCCCAAAATATATTAAGCCATTAGTTGGGATTGCCGGTCATAATTTTGCGCAAAAGCGAGGAACTGATATTTGGTTTCTCTTTATTACACTATATGCCAGAAGACAGTGGAGTTGTCAAGAAAAGTTAATTCATATCTCTTATCTGCAGACGTATGGCCTCAGGTTAAAGATATGAATTAGTCTTCGACTCTTAACCTTATCTATGTCGCTACGGCGGATTCGGGCCCTTTCTGCCTGTTTCTACGTCTCCGCCTAGCTCATTAATCTACCCCTCTGTCTCTCTATCTGTCTGTCTGTCTGTCTGTCCGTCGTCTCCCCCGTCTCTCTCTCTCTCTCTCTCTCTCGATCCACTGACGACTCCTCTGTTATTATTTCGCATGACCCGAGCTTAAGGCTAAAGAAAATTAATCTTTTGATTCCCAGACACCGACGCGTTCGTTTTTTCGGCCCGCGTTCATTTTTATTTCGGTGGCAAAATCCAAAATGTACAAAACTACCATGCAATTTGAGCGGTATCACATCACGAATAAATATTTATTTGACTGGTTGAGGACTAGATTATTTTTGGTGGCTGAATTTGTTCATCAAAAACTGTTCTATTACAAATTATTGGAGAGTGCCAACAGGCACACTCCAATAATTTGTAATAGAACAAGTTTGTATAAACAAACTACTATTTACGTTTAACTGAATACGAAACATGGGTAAGGAAAATGTTACTTTTGCACTGGTACCCTCATTTTTTTTTTGAAAGGCCTAATTGTGGCTTCAAGCAATCAACCAGTTAAAAAACTCATTATTTTTTATCTCCGTTTTAGTTGTTCTTTTGATTTTATGTTGTGTGATCACTGTTACAAAAAACAAAACTGTCAGCGAAATCAACATGGAAGCTCTAGTATTTAATTTTAGGCCCTCACAATTGAATTTTAGGCATCGGCGACCATTCCACCAGGAATAAAAAAATAAAAATAAAAACCGCCCTCCCTCATTCGTTTTAAAAAAAAACGCCTGAGAATCAATTATTTAATTTTGTTTGGCCTAAGCGAAGTAATCGTAACTGTAATTTGTACGGTGGAAATGACAACAGTTATTTGCCAGTACTTGTACCGTATTCTGTTGTTTCACAGTACAGGTGGAGAGTGATGTACTACGAGTAAAGTTTCCACTGAACAGGTGTCAGTGAAAAAGTATAAACGCGCGAGATCCCTAACAATTCGTGGGGTGTGGAAAACAAATAAAACACCAGCAAAGTAGAATGCTCACCAAAACCATAACTCATACGTACTGAAACAAAAGCATGAGAGGTGGGTTAGGTGAAAGGAAAGCTATTTACTAGTGAGCTTCCACCCAATCAAAGCCTACGAAAAACATAAACAAACCAAGAAGTAATGTTTCATTCAGCGGATCTCAGGACTCAACCCGGTGATCAACTGGTTAACAGGTCGTTAGAGACAATAAGCCGCGAATTTGGAAAAAAAATTGACAATTTGACAAGACCGCAATCAACGTGATACAAGAGTGTTCTTATGTTTCACAGATCATTCGCATGAACGCGTTCGTATCGATTAAATAAATTAACTTGAAGGCGAGAGTTTAGTGGCTTTATCGAAAAGCTATGTCATAATTTTTCATCCCGATGTTGTTACCCGAACATTCACGGAAATTTCCGACACGGCACAATTTTCAATATTCGTCGAAATTAGGTCTCACGGAAAGACAATGCGAAGTTTGTAAACACTTTTTTCTTTTTATAGCATATGAGTCCATGAAAACTGACTCGGTTTTCCGTTGTTGATACTCGTTCTGTGCGTTTTACTGGAACCATAACTGCACTTCCTTTGAAATAATACGAGGTTTTTGATCTGATAATGCCCAGTTAATGCTAAATAATGCACAGATATTGTTCGTTACGATCAAATAACGGGAATGCAGCCGAAGTATTCAATGATACCCGAGTGTGTTAGAAATTGTAACACGCGTTTTCTTTTTGTTTGTATCAGATCACTTGGGTGAAATTCATTTATATCTCCGCAATGTCGTACCTTCTGCAAATTCGCCTGTATGAAAGTTTTTTACTCACAGATTCAAGTAATTTATTGTTGCTTCTGATGACCAACACTTTGCATACAGCAGTTTTTAACCCTTTACCTAACATGAAAAGCAGACGACACTTGCAAAAAAAATTCTTGAATAATTAATTTTTTTCATTTTTTGTCTCAAAAACATAGGTTATGACCCCTCATTGGAACGAGCTCGACGAGCTCGTTCCAATGAGGGGTCATAACCTATGTTTTTGAGACAAAAAATGAAAAAAATAATGAAAATTAATTGGCGATTTTTGTGAATAGCGCTGGCCGGTTTTGGCCGTTACGTTGGGTAAAGGGTTAACACGCTCTTTCATAAACAAGCAAAATCTGTGAGTCACTATTTTTTTCAAACCGGCGACTTATTGACCTTTTAATGTCTTTGTAACATTTTAATGATTGAGTACTGTAATATCCGATCCAGTGGAGATTCTCTATCCGCTTTCCTACCCACAACATTGTAAAATCTCACTTGCTGAAAAAGGAATGTGGCAACAATATATCTCAGATGTATCTCGCTGGCTTTCCTTGATTCGGTCTTGATTTTGCAATATTTAATTTTCGAAATCTGGACCCATCTGATCGCGGACGTTTCTGAGATTTGCGTAGGAGAAATTCCACTCCACTTAAATCCATGCGAAGCGTTGAAATTCTGTTCCATACGAAATCGCTCCTATTATTAGATTCGATGCGATTGGAGTCACGCAAATTCGGAAATTTTCGAATCGTTGAGATGTTTACAAAGTCTTACCAAGTGGCCCCTCTTGAACTCTTCCACTGTATATAAGATTTGTGTAGGTAAAATTCCACCCCATCTAGGTCCCTGCGAAGCTTAGAAATTCAATTCCATCCGAAATCGTTTCGATTCTTCGATCTGATTCGATTCGATTAGAGTCCCGTCAATTCGGACATTTCGAATCGTTGATATTTTCTCAAAAGTTCTACTAAATGTCACCTCTTGAACTCTTCCGCTATCATCAGGTCTCATGTACAGGAGACCTGATTACAGAAGAAGAGTTAAAGGAGATTTCGCTTCCGTTCCGCTTTTTTGACTGACTTGCCCTAACAGATGAGTCAACGTTACATACAATACTTGAATGGAAACAGACAGTATGTACGGTGGCGAGATGCACTTGAAGAGCCTTGAGATTCAATTCGAGATCCGATTTTATTCGAAATCATCGGCGTGGTTCGATTCAGATTCGATTCAACCCACAATTGAAGATTCGCCAGGTCCTAAATTATGGGGGCACAAACTTCACTCGGCGTGTTTGTTGTATCGTACAAATTTACGTTCAGATAATATAGGTAAAAATAACGAGACCCCCTCCCCCTCTATCATGCTCAACGAAAAAAATGAAAGCTTTGAGGGAGGGATCAGTGATCAGTGAAATTTTGAAATTTACCACAATCACATATACAAGCATGCCAAAAAGACTCGAGTGATTTTTTTTTACAACGGAATGTTAACCATTTGTACAAGTTATCGACACAATTTATTTTAAGATATATAAGATAAGTATTAAAATTTCAAAATGACATAATTCATAAAATGAAAAGAAAGACGAAACAAATAAAAATACTTAAAAAATAGCACCATTGATAATTTTAGAACATCTAGTGAACCCTCTTACCGACATTTTCCTCTCAGCAATTTTAATTTGAGTGAAATCAAGTCAGGGCTTCTGATAGGCAGCACAGATATCTATATAACTGGTTGCTGGAACGTTCATTGGTCACAAACAGAACAATGTCCCACTAACTGCCATCTTGTGTGTATGTGTGTGTAGGGGTGGGGGTGTCAATGGTGGTTATTAGCAGACAATGCTCGCACAAAAAACCCATTTTTTTATCGATTGTTTCCAATTATCAGTCGCAATCCTTGATTGCGTCTTGAAGAATATACTTTGACATCTACGAACATGAGGCCCCAAGGGGCCTTAATCGCTCACCGGCCAAAGTGGTTCAAAGAATTATTTGGGGTCACATTCAGTTAGACATGGTTCATCAACACTGCAATGGAATGAAGTCATGAGAGGCAAATTGTATGGAAAAACACTAAGGAAAGGATTTGAACAAACCTGAACCTAACATTCCCCCTGCCACCCCCACCCCACCCCTGCCCATAGAGTCCAAATATTAAGCTAAGGACTCAAACTGAACAAACTTGAATCTGATCCCCTTTGAGATGTCATATACCCAACAGGAAAGAATTCTGACTGGTGGATATGAAGAAGGTTTTTAAAGAAATCACCTCACATTGCACTAAGTTAAACTTTGGGCTCAAATAAGGAGCCAAAATATTAACCCAGGGCCCCGATTTGAACAAACTTGAATCTGACCCACCTAGAGATGATGTATACCAAATATGAAAGGATTCTGATTGGTGGATCTGAAGAAGATTTTAAAAGAAATTCCCTCATATTGCACTTAGTTAAAATTCAGGTTCCCATAGGTAGCCCAAATTAACAAAATTGAACAAAACGCATACAAATCCCCCCAATTTTTTTTTTCGAATTTTGGTCAAGAAAGTCCGAACCAGACCTAAAATTTTCAACCCAGGGACCCGATTTGAACAAACTTGAGTCTGACCCCCTCCTCTAGATGATGTATACCAAATGTTAAAGGATTCTGACTGGTGGATCTGAAAAAGAAGATTTCTGAAAGAAATTTCCTCAAATTACACCAAGTTAAATTTTGGGCTCCAATAGAGAGCCCAAATACTAACTCAGGGACCCGATTTGAACAAACTTGAATTTGACCCCCCCCCCCCCTCCAGAGATGTTGTGTACCAAATATGAAAGCCTTCTGACTGGTGGATCGGAAGAAGAAGATTTGTAAAGAAATTTCCTCATATTTCAGTAAGTTAAAATTTGGGCTCCTACATGGAGCCCAATTATTAACCCAGGGACTGGATTTGAACAAACTTGAATCTGACCCCCCTGCAGATGTTGTATACCAAACATGAAAGGATTCTGACAGATGGATCTGAAGAAGATTTTTAAAGAAATTTCCTCAAATTGCACCAAGTTAAACTTTGGGCTGGAATAGAAAGCCGAAATCTTAACCCAGGGACTCGATGTTTATATTTTTGAAAAAAAATTATGGGTGCTATCAGAATTATACCACTTCTGGTGCCCCCTGTGGGCGCAGCAAGTTTATTTGTACAAACTTGAATTGACATATGATAAGGAACATGCACACCAAATTTGGTTCAATTTGGTCCAGTAGTTTGTGAGGAGAAGTCGATAATGTAAAGTTCACGACGGACGGCAAGTGATAAGTTAAGCTCCCTTCGGTGAGCTAAAAACGAGTATGCAGGTAAGGTGCATATTTTTTCAATTGAATCAGGCGCGCAGCCAGGATTCAAAGGGGGGGGGGGGGCATGATATTTGGAAGGCCGTTGTATGGGAGGAGGCTACTCTATTCTTAACTAGGACACTCCGGCTGTTACCCCTCCTCCACTTCCGAATGGAAGTGGGAGGAGGGGGTAACAGGCGGAGCGCCCTAGTTAGGACTAGGCTGCACACCCCAAGAAAAGTTTGCAAAATTCAGTGGTCTGAGAGAGAATCTGGGGCATTTGTAGAGTGTGTAGCTCTATATTAGAGACCAATTTAGGGCTCTATATGTTATGTGAAAGTTGCATTCGGCCAATGTTTGGGGGAGAGGGAAGCGAAAATCTTACGATATCCAAAGCACTCCCCCCCAGGCCCTCCAATGGCTACGCCACTGAAATGAATATTAACAACATATTGTAATTCTTACGGACAAAAAATACAAATTAAAAAAATAAGTGTTGATATTGGAAAGTTGCTACTTTTCGTTTGATGTGAAAGCTGTTTCGCTGTGACTGCGTAACTGCTTTCATGTCCTCAAACGTCACGATGGGGGGTGGGGGGGGGGGGGAGCTAGACGCGTTGATTGACTTGACGCCATCTTGAAAGGAAGGAGGGGTGGGGAGTTGCGACATCCGACGTTCCAGCAATCCAGCTGCACAGAGATCAGTGGCAGAAAGTTGTGCCTCCATTTGACAACATTAGAGAAAACTTGGCGGCTTGGTGTGACTAGGTGGTGAAAAACAGTTTCAGTCAGAGGCAACAGATTCTCAAAATTGGGGTAGAGGACACAAATACCCAAGATGGACTGTACTTACCACGGCCTGGTCCGGTGGGAAAACATTTGAAATATCGATCCACAGAAATGAGATGTTAAAAAGTGTGTTACACGTAAGCCACACTTTTTTGGTTTGTATGTGATTGTTTCGGTCCCGTTCATGTTCATCAGCCATCTTTCAATCCACAGGCTAGCATCCGGGATAGAAGATGGCTGAAGTAAAAAGACCGACTGAAAGTGGAATTCACGAGCCAAATACAACTAAACTGGTGTACAGTTTGAAATAATATATTTGATAGATGTCTATATATTATAAGTTACAGGGCGTTTAGTTGGCAGATACAGTGTCAAAAACGGCGAAGAGAAAACAATATTAGATGAGGCGAAGCCGAACCTAATATTGTTTTCTCTGAGCCGTATATGACACTGTATCTGCCAACTAAACGCCCTGTAACGTTTTTATTATGCACGGCATGCTAAAATGTCAGTGGGGAAGTTAACTCAACGAATAGTTAAATGATGCGCACTTCTCGAAAAATGTAAACAAAGCAGACGGTGTTTACATATACGCATCAAGGGGAGTAATTTTGCCCCCGCATTCTAATAAATCACTCGTGACTTGTTCTATAACCGCCAATGTTTTGGGCTGGTTTGGCATTTTATAAGCCAGTTTCGAAACTGCCATCTTTGGACTTTATTCTATGCAAGGTCACAGGTCGCGAGGTGTAAACAGTGCGATTTCATTGCTAACAAAGCGTTTTCTTGGAATGTTTATACCTCGCGACCTGTGACCTTGCATAGATTAAAAGCCAAGATGGCAGTTTCGAAATTGGCTTATTATAACAGTTTCATTCAATCGAATGCAATGTTTATACGACGGGGTATTTTATATGGTGGGTCTTCTGTACAAGTGCGCTGCAGCATGTACCCATGTGTAAATTAAAAGCTGAGGCGTGTGGATATAATGATAAAACAAAATGGCCGACGGGCACCTAATATTAAATTAATATTGGCTGCTTTTCAGCCACTCTGAACCTAATTTTGCGGAGTCTATGTCTCTTAGTAACTTCATTTGATTGGATAAACAAATCTACTAGCATAATAATGTGTAATCTGACGTTCTGCTGGGGGTAATCATTACTTCGACGCCGATTCGAATCATAGTAATAGCCAACTCGAAAAAACAAATTTTGTTATTATTGGTGATAAGTAGAATAGGAAGCAATAAAAAGTATGAACTGTAAATTCATCAGATAGGATAAAAATACGATCGTTGTCGAAACTCATTTCGTTTACTATTTTCAAATATTTTGAATATTATTGTTCAAAAAGTGAGGGGGCTGCACCCTCCGGCCGTTGCAGTTTCATCATCAACTTCCTGCCTCAAACAACAGACAAAAGACCAGCCTGGGATCAATACTATAAAACTTTTACAATTGTATTTTCTAGAATTGTATTTTCTACTTATTAATATAACTGGCTAAAATAAATCACTGCCATTTTAAAAGATATGGCAATTTGCCAAAGGCAAATTGCCACATCTTTCCAAATGCTAATGGCGCATTTCAATCCATTTGAAGCCGTAAGTAGAAAATACAATTCCATAAATTACAACTGTAAAAGTTTTATAGCATTGTACCCAGCATGTCAGCCTTCAAATAACTTAAATCTGCCATTTTTGTCTTACGAGCCTTAACCGGTGACCTCCTCGTTGGAGCGAGCTAGAGGAGCCCGTTTGAACGATAGGTCACAAACTATGGATTGAATGGAAGATTTTTTTCAAGAATTGAATGGCAAATTTACAGCTTGTTCTCTTTGCACGATCAGTGAGGAGCAGTATATATTTATGGGGAAAAATGCTATCTATTACACGCTTTACCTCAGAATGGTGTCCGGGGGAAACGGAAATGTCAGTGAGAGGGTTAAATAGACTACTTCTAATCTATATATCCTTTAAAAAAAACACATCAGTACAAAATACAGTACCACTCAGAAGAACTATTCGCTGAGCACAAGAAATCTTAAAAATCCATTTTTACCGCTCATTTTACCAAACTCTCAAGAAATACCCCCGGACCTGTTAGTATCGATAGCGAAAAGAAATGAGAGCAGTCATCTTGCAGGCACCCCAGCTTCCATAATATTTTATTAGCGCCAAAAATGGTAACAATAGTCATAGGATCTGGTATAGACAGTCTCGTAAAAATTGTGTCTTTAGTTGAATGGCTCACATTCCGACAACATTTTGCGCAAGATATCCTGTTCACAAAAACACAATTTCTTAATCTTGGTAATATGAGCGGTAGCGAGCGAACCTGTAAAACGTGACTTGAATACCATGTCACGTGAGACCAAATACACTATTTTGCAGGATTCCTACACAGCCAAACAACTCGAATCAATTTACCAAACGAATACTCTGTTTAAAGTTCACACAAATTTCCGATAAAAATACTCAACTAAAATAACTTCACATATCCTTCCAATGTAAAACTGAAACAACATTTATTTTTAACTACACTCCCTTGGAACAAAACCACTGTTTATGCGATGAAAGCTTGCCTCAGTATAAAATTAATTTTATATATTTTACAGATAAATGAAACATTATATACAATTATAACATATACTAAACATGATTTTAGTGAGATTATCATGCATAGATTTATTAAAATGTCAGCACAACCTAAAGGAAATCAGATGTACAGCGCAAAATCGTATTATCGCTTTATATAAACGCACTATGTACATGCAATATACAATATTAACTCTGAGCATGATGCGACGACAGATTGTCCAACCAGGACAGCAATATTCTAGTCACCAGAATGGATACAACCCATCTTCTGTTAAACAAAATTTAAACCTGCAAATTGGATTAACAATTGTATCAATCATTTTGATTTTTTGCTTCTTTTTGTAATTTTCCATAAAATCCAGGTAGCCGTGACAGGATTTTATGAAAAATGCGAAAAACACTCGACATTTTAAGAGTTAAACTAACTTCTCATTTCATTATATAGTTTCGAAACAGGGTTTTATTCCGACCGACCGTGCACTGCCAAGTAATATGGACATGAATTTATTCACGTGGGTTTTAAAAAAAACTGAAATGGAATGAAGATTTAAAATATCACCTAAAGATTCTGAAGGACTGTTAGATGGAAGCGCGAACAGTGGCGGTCTGGAGGATCGACCTATACTGAGAAAAGTTCCTGTAGGACCCCAAAACAGCAAGAGCGATTACATAAATACGTTGTATGTTTTGTCTATTTCAATTCTACCAATATGATAACATCATATTATAAAATAAGAAATAATGTTTCATTATACACTAGCAAAATAAACTTGTGTGTTTATATTTAACTCGTTCGCTTTGACGCCAGGAATAATGCTTGACTCTTCCGATACTGTCTTCTTTGGAGAAATGGAGGATAAACGCTTGGTATATTTCAAACTGCAAGGCAGCGCATGCCTGAAGCTTTTATGGCTGTTGGCACCCCATTCTTGAATTGTTTTATTGAGTCCCATTTCTACTTCGGAGATGCGCAAAATGCGCAGACGCCCCACAGCGTCCCTGATTTCGATGTATCAAGCGTTCAAAGCTGCACCAATCATTAATGAGTGGAAACCAGTTAAATATGAGTAAAGCACAGTGTTGTCCACTGAACAGTCCTTTAGTCTACTCTACACACACTAGCTTTCACTTAAACATAAAAGCTTGAGAGCAAGGAGAGACTGGCATTCCGATCGTGGTCGGAAGGAGTCGAGAACGTGCCATTGCCTTGAATATTGGAGAGCGAGCTGCCCGCGTCATTCTACCTTCGGACAACAGTCACTATAACAACAGTTCTTGAGATAGGTATAAAAATTAACAGTTATTGACAACGGTCCTCTTTTTTTTATCTCCTATGGGGGTTCTTTGATGTTCTGACCGGGACATTTAAAAATCATCTCAGAACACCATATTGGTCTTTACTTTTTACAGAAGAAACCTTTCCTTGCAACTGGTTCTCAAACTACAAAAGGTGGACTTGCAAATTTATTTATTTACAGGAAGGATTGATATTCTTTATCCCTCAAGTCGACTGGACAACCAGTATTGAAATGCTATTGTTAGGAAATCATGCGGATAGAATGAACAAAACAGATGTGGACAAATGAATGTGAAGGAGTTGACGGATCCAAGAAACAAAGGTTCTTGCTGAGGTGTAGAGCACTGAGAAATGGCTTTTGTCTTTTGGCGTTCTCCGTGTCATATACTATTGCCCAGTCTTACTTGGTGTATTGATGATACCACGAAAAGCTGATACGAGGCATAGACACAGGATTTCAGCATTCTATATTCCGTCGCTTGATTGCAACAAGGCTGATGATGATGCCTGGTTGCAGTCAAGGGGCGATTTGATTAATCAAAGGTGAAAAGGTCAAAGGTATAGTACAATCGTGTGTGCTACTTACACTAATATTCCAATCGTTAGTGGAAAGGATCGAGTCTTTGCGATTGCCTTGAATAGCTGATAGCTGATGTTCCAAAGAAACTAAAATGGTACGCAACATTGGAGCACCGAAATTGAAAAAATAAAAACGCAGTTATTTCCCCAGATGTGAACAAAACAAAAATGAACAAAACTTGGAACTCTTTAGGTACTGCGACGCCCTCTGGATCCGCGTATGCTCTATAATATCGATATTCCGATGTGTGTTTTCTATTTTTACCAGTTTTCACCCCCCCCCCCCCCAAATATATCGAAACAGTTTTATATAAAATGTTTGACAGACTTATGAACCTTACTTTATTCAGGAATGAAAAGTCAAAATATGGTAACTTTTCAGAAAAATATAAATAGAGGTTGTGTCTGAAGTGAGCAAACGGCCGTATATTTTGTGTATAATTCGAAGTTTCTTATCATTTTTGGCCACGACGTTTTGTTCAGGATAATTTGTAATAAATTTGAGTTCTACGTGTACATATAAGAACTACTTACTGGGCTTATCTCAACTCAGCCAATAATTGTTTTGTATATGAATGCCCCCATTCGTAAACTGTGTCTTTAACCAAAAAAAGTAAATTATGTAAGGGTCTATAAAAGTGCACTAAAGAGAATAAACTAGGGTGTACTCCTTGCACTTCCATCCTCCATCCTCACAGGGATGTAGGATGGAAATACAACAACCTTAACTTTAGAATTATACAGCTGGATACACGAAATGGTAAGTGTTTGCTTTCGGTCAAACAAAATTCATGCACGCCGTACTGAAGTTGTCAAACCATAGCGACCGCCCTGTCTTTTACGACGCTTAAGAAATTTGTAAAGCGCCACCACACAATCAATAAATTAGCAAAACGTTTGCAAGGACTGTGTTGTCTGCAGCGTGGCGACGGGATTTTACGAATTACTTATTCGATGACTATTGTTCTTACAAACTCAGACCGTAAAAACACTCTTTCGGGAACATTCTTGTTGTTCGAACACAATTGTATCACTGTTACGACAGCTGAGCAAAGTTTGAAGATGGGTACCGCCCGCGGTGTGTGCCTGTTGTCACACGTTTGCATCTTGCGAAGGCCCGATAACTCTCTTCTCCACGTGGAAGAGAGGCCATCTGTCACAGTCATCCGGTATTATTCTGAAATAATGAAAAGTAAAACGTGAGGATATTAAAACTGAAATAAAACTATACGTCTAACTTGACGTAATGGCATGAAAACAACACATAAAAACAGCTCCTTCTCTCTCTCTCTCTCTAAAAAGACGTTGAGAGACCCCTAAGCCCTAACCATAAGAATTTAGTTTGTCCTCTCCCATAAGGTTATCTGCCCCTACAATGATCCTTTTGGTAACACAGTGCTGAAGGGTTAAATTGGTCTAGTGTCAGTTTGATAGCACACTAGCAGATTTTGTTATCTATTCTTGGTAGGAAAACAAGAGGCGCATAATAAATCTGAACCTGAATTCCAAAACAATCGATCAAGACTGATCAACATCGATAAAATTGTACCTGCCGAAATCCAATCTTCGTTATTTAATGCGAATTTGTGGGAATGTATTCAAGAACACAAACACATATTTTGCTGGTAATAGTCAAGTTATTTCCCATTTTTATTTATTGGTGTTTTATGTCACATATTTCTTCACAGTGCCAAATCGAGACCGCAACATGGGGATACAGTAAAGTTATTTTTCCCAGCTTGACAAGGTGTTGAAATCTGGCGTGTAGCCAGGCATCAATATTAAGGGGGATGGGGTGGGTGGGGAGGGGGCACAAGACTCTTTGGGGTGGGTTACATTTTTATGCATTAGGCATATCCCGAAGATCGAAATGTAGAGTTTATGGAGATGGTGTCCCCTTTCGCGTTGGTGTGACTGAGGGAGGGAGATTTTTCCAAAAACAATTCTCTAGAGGAGGGGCCCAGACCTGAGACTCCCCCGGAGAAAGCTTTCAAGAATAAACCCCCAACTGGCGCTATTAGGAGAATATAACTTTAATTTTGATCAAGTGTGTAGTATATCATGTACCGATCGTGCCTGATCTTATGGATATCATGTGACGTCATAGTCACGTTACCCAGCGATGCCATGTTTGGTTATTATGAATGAGATCCATAAGATCAAGCACGTCCGGGTACATGATATACTACTAGAATGGCATTATCCTGTAATTTCATCAGTTGACGGTTCATGTAGATCACAGAATTCACGGTTTTTAGTGGAGGGGGGGGGGGGCGTGGGGATTTGTGGGGCATGACGCTCCCTTAGCTATGCCACTGGTTGAACTAGATCAAACGCGACGCCTACTTCACCTTATTTGATCTGGTGGATCTGATCTCGTCCGCCGGATGGAATATGACAACCCAGAACAACTGACTTATCATAACCTGTATTTACCATGGGTATATTCACAGTTTACAATTACGAATTATTGTGTTTCCTTGACTAAAGTTACCCTTCATTTTACGGAATAGTGTCTTCATTGTTCTGTTTAAAACTGGGAATTTGGAAAGCACTATTTTTTTTGATAGATTAATTAATACTTTTTACCTGCAACGTGGCACAGGTATTATCAAATAGATTGTCCTGCCCTGTAAGTCAAATAAATGGCAAATTACGTCTCTTTTGAATGGCCGAGTGGACACATGCGCTGGTCTCACTTGCCAGAGTCCCAGAGATCGATCCTCAGTCAGTAAAGTTCCACAGAAGTCTCTTACTCTCTCTGGCTGCATCAATTGTGAGGATGGCGCTGTTACTGCATGTAGTCCAGTCGGGTGAGAATCAACCAGCTGGCCAGATATCCACACTCTAAAATCAGTTGGGTTAAAAATCAACCCAAATCATCTGGGTTGAGTTAATATGAATCCATTTGGGTTCATATTCACTCAACCCAGTTGATCTGGGTTCATTTTTAACCCAATTCATTTTAGAGTGCATATTGGGGGCACATGAATCTTTTGGGGGAGTGGGGGAGTGGGGGAGGGGAGTCAAGAATTTTTGTCCAGTAGGCACATCATGAAGATCGAAGTCTTGAGTTGAGGAAATGTATCAAAGTGGTGTCCCACTCGTGTTGGTGGTGTCGCGGTGAGGGGTATAGTTTCAGGGCCGGGCCTCCCAAGGAAACAAATTTGAAAAGTATGCCCCAGATGGGGCTATTTTGAGGCCGGAAAGAACGTCAACAGTGGAATGTCATCTGCAGTTTAATTAGTTGACGTACTATGCAAATCGTAGTATTCGGAATTTTTAGATTGGCCATGGAGATTTGAGGGCGTAAGTTCAAAAGAGGAGTCTCTAACACTCTCTGACTGTATCCACTGTGATGTTGACGCCGTTACAGCGTGCCGTCCAATCGGGTGGGAATGTAAAATATTGGTCCTCTATGCTGGTAGAGATACACTCAGTGAAGGTTGAAGATCCTTTGTAGGGTACGAAAAGAACGAGGCTACGAAATTCCCACGAAGGAAATTATCCCAAAGACACGTACCATTTGGGATAAGGAGGGACATTAAACTGAGTTGTAAGACTTGTTCGCTAAGTAAGCTTAAAAACTTCTTTCAAATACTGTGTTTTTAAAAGTTTTGCCCAAACATTACGCTTTCAGTAGTAAATGTACGAATCCATTCAGCATTTGTAGGGAGGCACATTAACGAGTTGATCCTACAGCCCTGTAGGAAGTAGAATCTGGAACGTAACTATCTTCTGATTTTGGGGCAGGGCTCACCCATGTTTGCCCGACCATGACGTGATTTTGCACGATCCTTCTTTTCAAACTCTCAGGACAGCAGTCAAATTCTGTAAGGAATCCGACGCTGTTATGAGCTGTTTGTTTGCCCACTTTTCGTGGAGTTTGCGCGCACACTACCGTTGATTTTATGGGTCGTCAATTTACTCACAATGATATACATTTAATCTTCCATGCTACAGTTGTGGATATGCTAATCAATAACTATTTCATTCATATTGAAACACCAAGATATTAACACAATTGGTTGAACTAATTAATCGTAAAACTACGAATGTGGTGAATCGTCGTTCATAATTATTTAGTAAACAAACAGATATAATAATAGTACCGGTGCAGGCATTAAAGATTCAGTTAAATCAAGTCTCGGCTGAGAAACATTTCTTGCATTGAATCAACGAAATTGAATGTGTATGGCATTTTCTAAATTCAGTCGGACGGAATACTTCAATTGGTCGGAAAAGCGAACCATGGGTTCGCTTTTCCGATCAACTGAAATATGTCAGATGGATGTATCTAAACATAGGTGATGGACTATTTAAGGGCTAGACTAGCTCCAGACCATAATAGCGTCGAATTCCTTAGGTGCAGATTATAAAACGTCTCGATGAGCTATTCAGACGAGGAATCTACATTCTATGTGTTCAGGTACGACGGATGATAATCTAGTTGTAAAAACCCTGACAGAATACAACGGCCTTTACCACGTCAATGGCGATTGCTGTGGTTAATTTCGAGTTCTAGTCCGATTCATATATCGTCAAACTATCTACCGCATACGACTATGCGAAGTCTTTTGAACATGCCAATCGGCGGGCAATGATGCTCTGCCCTACTACTGCATATGACAGCCCAGGATATACGCCTCTGCATTTCTTGTTCATTAGCCGTTTACTGTTGTCTAGCCGTAAAGTGGTCCCTTTTTCTTCAAGCCAAGAAAAAAGTGATTGAACGCCGCACTGAATGGTTAATATTCTAAGCAAGGACCTGCTATGCTTCACCACTTCTATCATCAAAACCTGTTTAAAAATTAACCACACCACTACATCATTCGTGACTACCACCAGCCTACATTAAATCAATAACAGCGAAAAAAAACAGACATACCGTTGACAGAATGACAACATTAAACACACATGCTGTGATTGATGACAAATACAACGTTATGAATTTTACATATCATGAGAGTTATGTAGTTTAGTCCACTGGGAACTGTTGTAAAAAATATAAATTTCAACCAGCAAAATTTCCTTCCAATAATGCAACTAGGAAAGTTCTGCTTTACAGGCATCATTGATCACAAGAATGGTTTGCGCATGTCAAGTGCCCTAATGGGCGGTATTGGGACAGAATAGTCCCTTTCGACCCTCTTAGCCGTTTATAATTTTTTCAATGAAAACGTAAATGACGCTGTAGCTCAACTTGACTGTGCGTAGTGCTTGATGAAAAGGATAATATTAAATGTTTATGAAAGGATTAAAGGCAAGAATTGTGATAATTGAGAATATGTTAATTTCTGTCCCCCGTATGCTATGTTTTTAATAAGAATAATTTGAGTGTGGTCTGTACTAAAAAATTAAGACCTTGGTTGATGTGACCCTAACAGTTAACGTATATCAACCAAAGTTACCAAATTACAGTAAAATCATTCCAAAACGAGTCATTCTACCAAGTTACAATGAAACCATAAATATAACTCGCAGCCTTTGCTAAAGGAATCTAGGTCACGTGACGGTTTGGCAGTCATGGTTGACCGATCAGGATCAAAATAGGACAAACTCATCTAGATAGCATACCAAATTATCCTATAAAGTTACAATGAAATCTCTTCATAAAACAACCTGCAAGCAGTGCTAAAGGAATCTAGGTCACGTGACCAGGCGGCGGTAACGACTGACCGATCATGACCAAAATATGACAGTCTCATCTAGACAAGTTACATTGAAATTGCTTCATAAATGTGAACTGTAGACTGTGCTAAACAAATCTAGGTCATGTGCCTGTGCGGCTGCCACTGTTGATCGATCACGGCTAAAATAGGACGTTCTCATCTAGACATTATACAGAGTCATCCTACCAAGTTAGAATAAAATCCCTTCATAAACACGACCTGCAGACTGTGTTAAATCCCTTCATTAGTACAACCTGTAGACTGTGTTAAAGGTGGTTCGGGCCCGTGTAGCGGTCAGGGTTGGCCCATCACGACCAAAAGGAGACGTTCCCATCTAGACATTATACGGGGTCACCCTACCATGTTACAATGAAATCCCTTCATAAATACTACCTGTAGACTGTGCTAAAGATTTTCGGGTTTCAGGCTCTCGCAGCCGTCACGGTTGACTGACCGCGACCAAAAGGGGATGTTCTCATCTAGACATTATACGGTGTCATCCTACCATGTTAGAATGAAATCCTTTCATAAATACGACCTGTAGACTGTGCTAAAGGTTTTCGGGCTCTCGCATCCGTCACGGTTTACCGATCGCGATTAAAAGGTGATGTTCTCATCTAGACATCATATAAAGTCATCCTACCAAGTTACAATGAAATACGACCTGCAGACTATACCAAAGGCTTTCGGGTTTTGGGCTCTCCGCAGCCATCACGGTTGACCGCGGTCGCAACCAAAACGGGATGTTCTCATCTAGGCATGACCTAGAATATGCATATGAAATTTCGTGATGATCGGACAAGAACTACGGGGTGTAGCCAGTGCCAAAGAAAATGTGAACAGACTCACAGACTTCGGCACGCGTGATGGCAATACCTTATCTTGACTTTGTCAAATTCAGCTAAAAATGTCTGACCACAGAAAGGAAGCAGGAGAGGTAGTTCCCTAACGTCACTGGCATGGATTCTTTTTCTTTCTGCCCTTAGGATGATTTGGTATATCCGTCTCAGTTGTTCACCCATCCGTTCTGGTGTTATTCTGGTCATGGCAGACAATTTTCGTCATTTAAAGAGATTTACTGGAAAGTTAGTTCCTCTTAATTTCCGAAAGTTGCCAGTAAATTTAACACTAAGGGTATGGAAATTTCCTTTAAATATTGAAATTTAGAGATGTTTACGAATTTGTATCATCCATGTGCGCACCATTTCACAAATTTATCCCTTTCAACACTGGCGCCCTGGAAGGTATCATTTCGGTCAATACTGTCAACGGCGAAATCGGTCGGCGAAACCATCCTGGTTGGTTGGGAGGTACCGTAATAATCTGTCAAGCTGTGGGATTAAATTATTACCGAGCCTCGCTTCAGATTTTTGCTCTTTATATCGTCTGCTCGCCCACTACCAATTTTTTCTTCATGCAACAAATTATGCACATACGGTTGACAGGGTTAAGGCATTTTCCTGTTGAGTTGTATAAAAATACAGAAGCTGGCATTTTACAATTTTTCCAATCAGTCTGAACGTTTTACTGTTATTCTCTGTTGAAAGTTGAAAACCATTTAAAAATTAGAAAACGGCATTTTCACTGTCTTTTGATGTTCTGTAATACAGATACTGTCCTTTCCATTTAAGAGGTTAGATTTACTATTTTCCCTGGGAAGAATAAAAACTTGTAAATAACTGTAAAAACACATTCGTAAAGCAGGGACCCAAAATGAACACTTGGTGTTGGTAGGTGTGATACTGATAGATACTGACAGTTATGACACTAAAACTTTAAGAAATTTCACTTTTCTATCAAATTTACCACGTACAGATAGATAACTTATATTTTGGACATTCAAAGTTCCATTCAATTTTTGTGTTCATCGTCGGTGGAGATTCGTCTGAACACGTGAAATTTCCAACTTGATTCGCATTCCAATGTGCTTCATCAATAGGACTGACGATTCTTAGCCCGCCCTTCAAGATAAAACGACCACATAAACAAGGAATGGTTAGGATATAGACTTTATCAGCATTTCCCATATTGATCACGTATGCCTCCCTCGCGTGACCTTTATCTACAAAACAATAAACACGTTTGAAGCCAAATGGAAAGACAGCAATGACGGTTAGTGTCAATCACTTCATTTTTCACTTATTTCCTAACACACAACCCAAGTATGAACACTCCAAAATGTCTGGTACTGACAAAACGTTATTTATTTTAGTGCATTTAGAATGTTAGCCTTCCGTAATGTTAGATCAGAGTGTCGCTTTGTAAAGCAACGAAAATACGCAACTTGATTTAGACTTTACGCAGTCACATTTCAACATGTTCATTATCTAAGAGGTCGTTTTCAGCTCAGATTGGCGACATTATCAATATTACAATTGATACTTACTATAAAAGTTAATTTTAACACAAATGGTCACGCGCGTATTATACCAATACCGATTCATTTAACCCCTTGAACCCGAGAGACCGTTTTTCCGGTCCAGGAACAGGCCACGTCAGAATTTCATTAAGTAGGATGGGTGCTAAGTGAGTGTGTGGGGTAGAACAATTAATATTTTCAACCTACAGCCCGAAGGCTACACGCTGAAAATATTAATTGCTCTACTCTCATATAATGAATATGGACTCTTCAAATTAATGCCATTTAATTGACATGGGAGATACCACCAGAGTTCAAAGAGTGAACGTTTAGTCGATTTCACGTCAGCCATTGTCTGACAAGGCTTGTGCACTGCGATGTTCCACGTGTGATTTGTTTGGAAACAAATGTCACGCGAAGGGTGGGGGACAGATCATCGAGATGGAAAATGCTGATCCCTCTATTCAGTAATAATTTAACCTCCTATACACTGTTGTCAAAATATCAATATTTCAATCGGCAAATTCTCCCCATAATATATCTAGGAATTTAAACAATTCAATCTTGTTTGACAGATCAATTATGGGTAAAAAAAACTACAACTTAAAATGTCGGAATTTCGATATCAGTGTGTAGAGGGTTAGTTGAATTAATAGTTCACCTTCCCACAAAAATAGATAAGCTAATTTTGTTGTAATTAACCCTTTGAGGCCTAATGGTATCTTCAATGTCAGCTCAAAGGCACAGGCCTAACACATTCTTAAAAATGCAGGAGGGCTAAAAATCCCCCCCCCCCCACCCTCGCATGGCCTATGGAAGCGATTGGCTCTCCTCAAGCTTACAAAACCACCTAAAAGTGGCAAAATGAAGTTTTACTATTACTGTATTCTGCCAAGTGGGTTGTTGCTACCAAAGTAGACTCTGTGAGATGGCTACACTGCCGAGGCCCGGAGGTGTAGGAGGGGCAGTGTGGCCGTCTTACAGAGACCACTGACGTAGCAGAGATCTGAAAAGATGTGGGTTTTAGGAATGGGCTGTTATGGTAATCATTATTTTCTAAGGCCAGAGGGGCTAGTTTTTTGCCCTCCTTAATTTTTAATGCAACCATTAGGCGAGCAAATAACTTGCTCTCCCGAAAATGCCAGGCCTGAATATTGGCAGCAGTTGGAAGAGTCCGTATTCATTATTTGGGGATAAATCAATTGATATTTTCAACGTGCAGCCTTAGGGCTGCACGTTGAAAATATTGATTGGTCTAGCCCACACATTTACTTAACAGCCATCATAAGAGGTTTTTTGCGGTTCAAATGGTTAATATGCTGTTGAATACTTCCCATTCCGGGACTCAGTGCTGAAATGGTTGAACTAAATCTCTCTATAATAGATCTGACAAACGTGTTAGTATACTCAGAGAAATTCGCGCCAAATTTGGTTTCAATTAGAACTAAAATCTACTAATGCGTACTGCACGTTGATGGCGAACTTGCCTTCAACGGCTGCTAACATTGCTCGTGTAGAGTTAGTAAGCTGGGGACTCTGACAGTTGCTCGCGCGGCTGCTCGCTTGTTCTCAGAGGGTAATCCGGCTTCCTACAGCTGTAAAATTATCCGACACGATGTGACTCTGGTTAGAGAGAGTGTCGTGTAACCCCCAAAAACAAACACACTTTGTCTATAGAAATAAGTAAAGCCAACCATATTATGGTTTGAATCACCCACACCCCGGGCCATACATAAAGGAGACTAGCCTCCCCACTCCCCCGTAAGTCGGATTCAAAGGAAATTAAATAATTGATGTCCTAGCGAAACAATCAGCTCGACACTGATTGTCCCACGGTTATATTAATTATATTACTGTGATCTTGCCAGACGCAACGAGAGGAAATCAAGAAAAAGTATAAATTTCAGAAAAATCCCCTGTGGGAGGGCCACCACTCAGCTGTCCCTCCTGCATCTCCGTGTTTTGGCATGTAAGGAAACAAAACATCATAAGACCAGCCACGTGAATTAAATGACGTGGGCGAATTACAAACATACCTTCTAAAGATTATCACTGAAATCAGACCTGTCACACTCAAGTGTCTGAAAGTAACAACAAAAATTACCCGTATGAAAAAAAAATGTATAAAAATTTAATTGGCATAAAAAATTCATTTAATTCTTCTTAGTAGAAATATTACTGATCACCTCAATAAAGCTAACGCCTGTTACAACCGATAATGTTACAACGCCGCATAATGTTACACCAACGCATAATGTTACAAAAAATGCAGTAAACAACCGATAATGTTATAAACTCCGCATAATGTTATAACTTTTTTCAACCCGTTATGTTATAAAAATCGACGCATAATGTTATAACTTTTTTCAACCCGTAATGTTACAACAAATTAACCCATAATGTTTTAACTTTTTGTATACTAATTCCATTTACAGCTATTGTAGGTGGACTTTACCACTTACCATTTATTGTCGCGTAAAGGTATGTAATATTTATACTAACGGTTTCTGCTCTGGTTAAGGCGAGGAGACACCCCCCCCCCCCCCAACTCCCGGGGATTTATCATAGAATGACCAAGTCACGTTACATAGACGCGGATTATCCTGGTAACTCAATCGTGTGACGTCATTACCATTATCACCCAGTGCCCATCATGGTGAAGGCGGGGGTGGTGGGGGAGGGGTGCTATTTTATCCGGTTGGTACGTTTACCAACATGCGTAATCTCCGCTTCCAGAAAATGTAGTGTACCATAGTCCCCTGACGCCTTTGGGGATGGGCAAATGCCTCTGTTTCTGCTTGTTTTGGGCATCTAAAACTCATTTGTCGCACATTTCTTGTCATAAGAATATGCTATTGTTCATTAATTTGACATTTTAACAACTAACAGTGAACAAAAATGAGGTGGAGTTAAAAGAGGTAAAAAAGTTGGGTGGAGCGAGGTACATATGGTGGATGTGGCGGGTTGGTAGTGTCGCAAGGAACAAGAATAAGATGCGAGACTGGTTAGGAAGAGGAATGGGGTTTAGGAGGAATGAAAGGGGTGGGTAGGGATTAGGCTGAGAAAGACAGGAGGTCATGGATTAGTACATCAGGGTGATTGTGCAGAGAAGGCTATCTGAGAATGCTATAAGGGAGTAGTGCTAGACCGTATGATAATATAGATGGTGGAGATGATGGAAGAAGTGCAAGTGATGAATTTGGGATTACAGGTTCTGGAAAGGGCGGAATCACTAGAACAGGCAGTATAGGGAGAAGGAGGAGGTTGTGGAGGAGGAGTTGTGTTGATGTTGGTGTTGTGGCAGTGTTGGTGATGGTGTTGAGTAGTTAGTTGTATGTTGAAAATGAGCCATTTTGTAGGACCCCGGGGCAACCCAACATGACCGCCCAGTCACGTGACATGACGTCACTTCCGGGGTCCTGCCCCGGGGTCCTACAAAATGGCCCATTTTCAACATACATAACTACTCAACACCATCACCAACACCACCACAACACCAACATCAACACAACTCCTCCTCCACAATCTCCTCCTTCTCCCTATACTGCCTGTTCTAGTGATTCCGCCTTTTCCAGAACCTGTAATCCCAAATTCATCACTTCCACTTCTTCCCAACATCTCCACCATCTATATTATCATACCGTCCAGCACTACTCTCTTACAGTATTTTCAGATAGCTTTCTCTGCACAATCACCCTGATGTACTAATCCATGACCTCCTCTCTTTCTCAGCCTAATCCCTGCCCACCCCTTTCAATCCTCCTAAACCCTATTCCTCTTACTACCCAGTCTCGCATCTTATTCTTCGGCTTCCGTGCGACACTACCAACCCGCCACATCCACCATATATACCTCGCTCCATCCAACTTTTTGACCTCTTTTAACTCCACCTCATTTTTGTTCACTTTTAGTTGTTAAAATGTCAAATTAATGAACAATAAGATATTCTTATGACTAAGAAATATGCGACAAATGAGTTTTAGATGCCCAAAACAAGCAGAAACAGAGGCATTTGCCCATCCCCAAAGGCGTCAGGGGACTATGGTACACTACATTTCTGGAAGCGGAGATTACGCATGTTGGTAAACGTACCAACCGGATAAAATAATACCCCTCCTCCACCACCCCCGCCTTCACCATGTTGAGCACTGGATGATCATGGTAATGACGTCACACGATCACGATTGAGTTACCAGGATAATCCGCGTCTATGTAATGTGACTAGGTCATTCTATGATAAATCACCGGGAGTTGGGGGGGGGGGGGGGGGTGTCTCCTCGCCTTAACCAGAGCAGAAACCTCTAGTATAAATATTACATACCTTACGCGGCAATAAATGGTAAGTGGTAAAGTCCATCTGCAATAGCTGTAACTGGAATTAGTATACAGAAGTTATAACATTATCGGTTAATTTGTTGTAACATAACGGGTTGAAAAAAGTTATAACATTATGCGTCGATTTTTATAACATAACGGGTTGAAAAAAAGTTATAACATTATGCGGAGTTTATAACATTATCGGTTGTTTACTACATTTTTTGTAACATTATGCGTTGGTGTGACATTATGCGGCGTTGTAACATTATCGGTTGTAACAACGCCGACTATCGGTCAACATTCAAGTGTAATACATGAAAATAAACCAGAATTACGTCCCTCGAGTTGACTCAGCACATGCAGGCCTGGAAATAAAGACATTACATCGTAACCCATTAGCGGGTTACGCTAAATAACGTGATGATAACCTATAGGAATAATGTGGTGTGATGCTTTTCTGCCTTCTGTTGTACTACGACAGCCATGCTGTTTACGTCTAAACAGAATTTCCGCCACGATAATAGCAACAACTAACGCGCGATTTCGCTTTGACGAAATCGCGCGTTAGTTGTTGCTATTTATTGTAGCGGACATTCTTCTCATATGTGGATGCAATACGCAACCAATGAGTCGGGCTAGTACTGAGAGATCGTCAGGTCTGACAGGCAAAACATACGATTAAGAACCTAAACTTTCGCTCGTGGGTTATTTCCAGGCCTGTTCATGGATGTTAAGCCTTTATCTGACGTAAGGGGCATATACAAGTTCAGCGATCTGAACATCGCGGGTACCCACCTAAGTTCAGATTCCTCCCATTCAAATCTATTGTAAAATTCCCCGACCACTTTGGTCGAGAACTTAAAACACGAAAATGTGAATATATATCAAGCTTTCGCCTTTATTGCCGGTTACATTCGATAGTACACGTATTTCTTTACATTGTGCAAGGTTATTGATCCAAACTGTGTTTTATCCTTCACTTGTCGAGATTTGAGCACAGGTGAAGCGACAGCCACCGTTTCGATATCGTCCATGTTTCTGTGCGCTTATAAAACAATAACCCACAATTGTGCCGAAAAGAATAGACCCTTCATTGATGCGGAAACTTTCGAATCGGTGCCACTCGAATAGAATCACCGGAATCATTTCGAATCAAATTGAAATTGAAAGCTTTCTAGGGTTCTTAGCCATTAACAGCTCAATTCACAAACTTTGTCATTCAAATTTTATAATTTTACTCTATTTTTCCCCTAAAAACTTGCATATGAGCACTCACAGCACACATGAGCACTCAGAGGAACTGCTCGTTCCAACGAGGGCTCATAAGCCAGGTTTGGGGTAAAAATGAAAGTTTAAAATTATATTCAAGAGATATTTTACAAATGAGTTAGTTGATGGGTAGAGGGTGGCATACTGTGACAATTTTAGTTTGAATAATTTATTTATTTATTTATTGGGATTTAACGACACTTTCAACAGCTAGGGTCACCTCGTGTCGGACAGTTTTACGGTTGGAGGAAGCCAGAGTACCCGGAGAGAACCACTGAGCAACGACGAGGAACTGTCAGACTCCCCTACGTACTAACTCCACACAAGTAGGATTGGTTGAAGACAACTGCACCATCGACGCGCAGTACGCCTAGTACACAACGCCTCCGTCCCCGACACGGGAAATCGGGATGAAGTGCTTTGCCTAAGGACACAACACAGTTACCCCTTGGCGGGGATCGGACCGTGGACCTTTCGGTTTGAAGTCCGATGACGTAACCACAGAGCCACCGCACTCCCAGTTTGAATGATTATACCCAGCATTATGACACTGTCAATACGCTAAACACTGTAAGTAATCAACGTTAGCTGATAAGTTTATTGTAGTTCAAACCAACTCTACAGAGGAAGGGTCATGTTGTTTGGACTAACGACAGAATGAAGTCTTTGTATCTGAAAAAAAATTAATATTTGCAAGAGTGTTAGCAAAATAATAAAATGCGTTTTTGAAAATATTACGTATATTAAAATCCCGTAATGAGTTGATCACCCACCAATAACATCGCGTTCAAATAAAAAGCGTTCGTCCACTCATAGTGAGAGAGAAAGCCGAGGCGTGTTTTCGGGAAGTTATACGGAATTTTCAAACACATTGTACAGCTTCCGCCGAAATTATTTATTATTGTAATTATTATAATCATCTCCCATATTTGTGTAGAAAAAACCCTCATTTATGTTCATTTTAAAACTGTTTGAGTCTCGCTCTTGTTTCTTGCGGGTCGAGATATTGCCTTAGAAACAAGAGCGGGAAACGACACTCTAAAATGGGTTGGGTTAAAAATCAACCCAAATCAACTGGGTTGAGTGAATATGAACCCAAAAGGGTTCATATTCACTCAACCCAGTTGATTTGGGTTGATTTTTAACCCAACTGATTTTAGTGTGTATACAACAGTTAGGACATCAACATACTGTTTATGCTATATCTATCTTATAAGGCTATAAACTACAGTGTCTTTAACTTGTTCAACTGAAATCTCACTTTAAGGTTTCATTTTCACACTCATAAAGCTTTGGTGGTTTCAGTCGAAATCGTATGCGACGGCCTTGAACTTTCCCAAATAAACTCAATGAGCGTGTTTGTTCAACGTTCCGAAAAAACTGGTCGCTGTTAAGTGTGTGTTGTTTGAACCTGACTGCTTCAAATGATTAAAATATAGAAACATATAGAAGTTCGTATGTTTGTTTATTGGGGTTTAACGACACCATCAAAAGCCATGGTTACATCGTGTCAGACAGTATGACGGGCGGAGAAAGCTGGAGTGCCCGGACAGAACCACCGAACCACAGCGAGCAAATGACGGACTCTTTAATGAACTAACTACGCACAAACAGGGTAAGCAGCGGTTGAAGGCAAGTGAACTATTCACGAGCAGTGCGCATTAGCACAAGTCACGTGGGCAATCGGATGACGTGTCTTGCCCAAAGACTGAACACAGTTACCGCTGTTAAGGACCGAACTGTAAACCTTTCGGTTTGAAGCTCAACGCTCTAACCACTGATTCACCGCGCCCATACAGAAACATGAGAAGTGTTTTTTTTTATCCTGTCATTTTTAGAAATACACAGGGTCTCTCGCTGACACCTTTCAAAAGCTTGTAGTGTTCTTCAAACAGTACCGTAAACAAATATCAGCTGAGCATGCGCGTGTATACTGCAGTTGCAGGATACAGAATTTCTATCGCCTCCCGTAGATAAACATATATACTACTTTTTTAGCGCTTGATATAAAATTATTGGAAGATAAACACCAGTTACCAATTTTTATACATCATTTCAAATCAATATCACCTGAGGCGATCCTTCTAAACTTCTCTGAGAGACATTCCGACGTATTAGTGTCAGGCATTAATTATTTCGGGAGGCGGGGGGATGGGTCAAAAATGCAATTTACACCTAAAAAATACAAAAACAGGAGAGCTTTTATGTCCTCAAAGTGACGAAAATAAGTCAAGTATTAACAAATTTTTTTTTCAAGGGCTTTTGATGACTGTTTTGCAAGAAAGTCAGTTTTTCAAGCACTTTCAAACGGAATGATGTTTCAATTTCAAAATTAAAAAAAAATGAAGGACCCGCACGAATACCGAAAAACATCTAGCCCAGCACACTCATGCGAAAGTACCAAAATTTTAACCATAATTTTTTCCCATATGCATCTAGAAAGTTAATCAACTCAATCTTGTCTGGCAGAGCTCACCGAGTTCTGTCAGACAAGATTGAATTGCTTAAATTCCTAGTGACATTTTAATAGTAATATAATTAGTCATTTTGACATCAGTGTGCAGTGGGTTAAGGGGTGTGAAATGGGGCCCCAAATGGGAACGAATGGGCCACAAACCTTTTCAACTATTTCAACACGTCAGTGAACAAAACTTACCAAATGTGTTTTCTCAAAGCGGCACGCAGAGATAAATTCAAATTATGTGATCAGTGAATTACGAAGTTTGTTGATTTACCCTGAGACAATTTCAAATGTTCAAAATAAAAATAACAAATTAAAAAAAAAAGATGAGAAAGGCATTTAAAGTGGAAACAATACTCATTTATTGGTCTCCATTTGTCAGTGTCACGTGAAGTGTCGGGATGTTACTGAAATCGTTTACCCTTTACCTAACATGAAAAACAGACGACACTTGCAAAAAAAATTCTTGAATAACTAATGTTTTTCATTTTTTGTCTCAAAAACACAGGTTATGACCCCTCATTGGAACGAGCTCGACGAGCTCGTTCCAATGAGGGGTCATAACCTATGTTTTTGAGACAAAAAATGAAAAAATAATGAAAATTAATTGGCGATTTTTGAGAATAGCGCTGGCCGGTTTTGGCCGTTACGTTGGGTAAAGGGTTAACCCATTAACTGGAGAACATACACCAGAGAACGCCCGCTGAGGTGATGATAACAACGATTGATTACCCTTCAAATCTAATATAGGTTCGTCTATTTGTTTTTTTTCTGGCAAAAATGGGACAATTTCGTTGAAAAGGAAGGTTCTGAAGTTGTGGATGACAATCAGGAAAGCGAGTCAAATTCTTTTTTTCAACATTCAATAGTTCTTTCTTGTGCTGTCTATTTTCGCATTTTTATAGCATTTTAGTGGGCGGAGAATTTGTTGTATGGGCACTAAAAGGATATTACGAAACCCCCCAGAATATTTTTCAGTGTCTACATCCATTGACTCCATGATTATCGAGCTATTTTACGTCGTTTTCAGTAGCTGTTTGTGACGCCCCGTAACATCTTTGTTCTTATTTCTGCTATTCAAGTTAAGATTTAAAGTTATAACAGATCGCTGACAACTTCCGTTATTTCACCTTTGCGGCAAGCCGCTGTTATCCGACAACCACCTGCCAAAACAACACGCACCTTCAACGGCTCATTCGGTAATGAACCCACCCTTAATAAAACATTCACCTTTACGTTTGCGTTCATTTTTTTAAACTCTCTGTCAACATGTGCTTTCATTATTGACTTTGATTTTCCATTCAAGTTATGTATTACATGTAGTTTTAAAAATAATGTTACAGTATTTTGTATTCATCTAATTTCTGTATTTTCCTACCACTGAATGGGCAGTCCACTCGTGACAAATGCAAAGCAGTGTTTCATATCGTCAACTGGCATCAGGTCGTCCCCTGAGTTCCAATGTGTTCTATGTGCCAGTAGGCACATCGAACACATTGGAACTCAGGGGATGAGATGGCGCCTTCTTGCACCCTAGGGATGATATATAGTTCTGCAAACAGGCATCATATTTCGACAACACGATGCATCCATCAGCATGTCTGTTATGTAATGTTATTTTCAAATTATTTCGACACATGCGGACATTCAATGCGGTGTGCCTGTACTGTAGATAACGCAAACACGTAAACTGATTTCCAGATGTATTACTGAAATACCAATTCGAGCGAAACTCCATTCATTCAATTTTAGTCTGGACGTGTGCCAACGTATAAGATACCCCAATAGTTGTCGTCCCCCACTGAATAACAATGTACACCCACGCACAAACCAAAATCGATTCTCATGGCAAAAAGAGTTAAATTTAATACGCGGATGTTTGAGCTACGTGCATAAGTGAAGCAAAACGACACGCATTTATCTATCCGTATGCCCTTTGCGACAAGGGTGCTTCGAGATTATTTGCGCTAAGACAGAATCACCAAAACACATCGGTCACAGGTGAAGCTAGCATATACTTCCTTCAATGTTCTTCTCATATAACCCTTTACCTAAAGTAACTACCACATCCGACCAGTGCTGTTTCCAAAAATCACAATTTAATGCATACCTACTGCCTCTCACAAGTGTGACCTCATCGAGCTGGTTCTAACCAGGTGCCACACGCAACGTTTTAACATTTTTAGTTGTTCAAGAAGTTTTTGCCCATGTGTCGTCTGCTAGTCGCGTTAACATAGTTAGAATGTTTAAGTAAATTTTTACGTGAGGAAAAAGTTGACTGTCCACGAGCATGCATAAAGAAAATGGGACGCCCGTGGACCGGTATTAAAGTATATACCAACATTGGGAAGGAGGACCTGTAACAGTTTAATCCGACAGCCCTACAGGCTGTCTGATTAAATTATTACTGAAGGTGCCTACAAATAGAAAACAGACTCTCCCATTTCCTGCCGACAGATGCGCTTAAGACGATAACATCCAGAACGTCCGCGTTGAAAGGGCCATGCATGTAAGGAGACCACGATAGTGGAAGGAACGATTATAATACTAAATATGATTGGCTAAAGTGAAGATGACATCGCAAGACCCTCCAGCCATATCTATGTACGGTTCATCTCGGTTTTTAGCGTTTATGTCTCCAGTGTTTTGTAACTCGGGTACGCGTTCCGTAGCACGGCGTTGATACCCACGCGTATCTTACAACCTATGGAGTTTTTCAGCAAATAATTATCCAAAGATAGGTTGTTTGAAAAAATGGACATGGACTTGGTCACAACCAAACGAACAAAGTCCGAATATAAAACGAATTCCCAAAGTGAGATCTGTTGTATATATATGCAAAGAACCTAGAAAGATCATCGTTCACAAAACTGACTGTACATTCACATTTTCAAACCAGGATGATAGACTACATGGTTTAGGGGTAAACCATGGGGGTGGAACAGTCATCAACCTCCACCATCCCCAAGACCACTCTGTCTTGTCGGCATGTTCGACGGACTCAGCATACACATCAACCTGCCACAAGAAGTGGCTGGTTTGGTGATATGCGTGTCGTACTTGCCCTAGTAACCCCCCTCCCCCCAATCTCGAATTGTCGTAAATCCCCCACCTCCTCTAGATATTTGAAGATAGTTTCGACCCTGATATTAGTGCATTTGTTTTCATACGATGACGATTCTGTTTTGACAAATATAAAAAAATAACACAATCAAGGAAGCATGAATTGTATTCTGCACGAAATTGCACTGTGCAATTGTTTGAAAACACCAGAATCAAGGGGAATAAGTCTCACAAAGTTACTTTGACAAATGGTTTCCCGACATGACCATTGATATGTAGCAATTGAAAAAAAAACATCAGAATCAAGGGAAATAAGTCTCACAAAGCGACCAAGACACATGGTTTCTCGATATGACCAAGCATTGATATATCGTCCCCTGAGTTCCAATGTGTTCTATGTGCCTACTGGCACATAGAACACATTGGAACTCAAGGGACAATACGTCAATGTGAAAAAACACCATAAGAATCAAGGGGAATAAGTCTTCCAAAGCGACTTTGACAAATGGTTTCCCGAAATGACAATCGACATGCGCCAATGAATAGCAAATGTTAGCTCTTCCACCCTTTGTCCCGAAATGGTATCGTCGTATATTCCATTGTCCACAACAAATCGCTAAAGCCATCTTCTTTTCGTGGAGAAACTCCGTACTTATATGATACTACAGCCCCTGTCCCTACTTCAAATGAACAAACCGATTTCATATTTGTAGGGAGATCACGTTTACTGATTCTAACTGCAGAATTGTGGTTCACTGTCGTTTATTCGGCGAAATCAAAATCTCTGTTAACTCTTTAACTAACACATCAAAAAGACGACACCAGCAAAAACACTTTCTTGAATAACAGAAGAAAATAATTTTGGTTTCAAAAACATAACTCATGACCCTCAGTGGAAGGAGCTCGAGCTCGATCCAACGAGCGCCATAAGCTATGGTTTTGAGGCACAAAGTGAAATGATCCTAAATTTTGGAAGATTATTTTGTGTGTGGCGCTGGTTGATTATGACGTTACAAAAGATGAATGGTCAACTCCAATATTTATGTAAAACACGTTCAATGGATTTAAATGATATGATAAAATCACAAAGATCAGATGCGATAGCAGATCTGCCTTGAATACACGAGTAACAATATAAAAATATGAAAAATTATATATGTGTTGCATCATGATATGTTCTCTTTTAACCCTTTGAACACGAGAGGCCGTTTAACGGCTCAGAAACATGACACGTCATAATTTCATTGAGTTGGATGGCTGCTAAATGAATGTGTTGGGCACCAATCAATATCAAGGTTGCACGTTGAAAATATTAATTGGTCTACCCCCAAATAATGAATATGGACTCTTCCAATTGCTGCCATTGAACTTACACGGAAGATAATACTAGTGTTCAAAGGGTTAAATAATTGTGATTCAGTCCACTAAATTCCAAAACGGTTTAGCGTTATTCGCCTCATTTTGTTTTTTGCCCAAAATAATAACGCATTTTCTTTATTATTGGCTCTGCAAATGGCCACCTCTGTATAGAGCCAGGAGAAAACACCATTTCATGTTTCTTTCTCATCAATTGAAATGCCAGATTATTTACTCATTATGGCAATAATGAGGCAATAGTCTGATATTATTAAGGTTAAAATGCTGACTAATGGTACATTTTGTTATAATCTGCTCTGTATATAACCCCGGCCATTGAATGTTCTACTATCTGAGACAACCTACACAAGCAAGAAAGCAGCGTGTGAGTGACAAATGATAAAATATGCATCTTGTGGAAAGGGATATATTACGCCATTTCCCCTCGAGGATGTAATTAATAATTAATAATAACCTCATTCTGCATTTTGCTCTGATAACTTGGAATAACGCGAAACTGGAAATCTTACCATTGCCTGCACATCAGCACAAGTTAAGCATGTGTGTAAATAATGGTTAAATGCTATTCATACAGTCTTCTTGAACGGGTATTTTTCTTCACATCGGAATCATTTGCAAACTCCACGTTTTACCTTAATAACCCAAACATACAAATAGTATTTTTCCGTTTTAGAACAGCTATCCCTTTAATTATTTACTATCCCTCAACACTTTGAACCCCGATGGTATCTTCCACGCCAGTTCATTGTCATTAATTGAAAGAGTCTATATTCGTTACTTGGGGTAAAGACCGATCAAGCTTTTCAATGTGCAGCCTTAGGGATGCACGTTGAAATCTTGACTGGCCCACCATACAAATTCACTTAGGAACTGGCTACTTTATGAAATCAGATCATATCATGATAGTAGTATGTCGGGTACATTTGAGGGATGGTTGGCCGGACCCCGGTGCCGGACCCCACAAGTGACGTCATGTCACGTGACCCAGTGTCGCCATGTTGTGTTGTTATGGTAACCCGCCTCATTTTGTTTTTTGCCCAAAATAATAACGCATTTTCTTCGGCAGCGGGGTCCGGCCAACCATCCCTCAAATGTACCTGACATACTACTCATGATATTGGGCCAAAAAAGCGACATTTCAGGTTGAAAGGGTTAATACAATGCTCCTTTTTTATTGCTGCTCAATATTACTGAAATGACGTAATCTTTGAAACATCAAGGAAGAGATGGATAAAGTATGAAAAAAGAAGAATCAATAATTTGACAACCACATCCGAGGACTATGTCTTGTTCGTCTCTTTTGATCTTTTTTATTAATCGCCAATTCGGATCATACTTCTAATGGAGCAGTCGCGGCAGCAACTAAATGAAGTGATTCTGAGAAAGAAATAGATCTAACGAACAGTGTGCGTCGCTAAAATATGAACCTTTGCCCTGAGATTATCAGCAGATGACACTTGGGACTTTTTTTCAAACAGAGTGTGTGTTGATCCATCACTGGAACGCGCTTGACGAACTCGTTCCAAGGAGGGAGCATAACATGTGTCTTGTGAGAAAAACTGAGACATTTTTAAAAATTTGAATGGTGATTGCTGTCTGCATCTCTGGGTGCATTTTACCAATAGGCTGGGTAAAGAGTTGTACTGTTACTGCTAGAATGTCACATCTGCTTTCCATCCATACTTTACATACTGTATTTGTAGGACAAATACCCCAGAACAGTATCCCATTAGGGCACAATCACCACAAAAAACTTTCCCCATGGGACTTAATCCTCATTTTAATCAGAGGCAGACATAATCTCCTCAGATTAGAAAAGAATATTAAAAAATATAGAACCTTACTGAGCACGGTCACATACCCCACGCGCCCCGATATTTCAAGCTCTAATCATTTTTTAAAAATAAACATTGTTTCTAGGAATACTGCAGAAAACAGTGTTCTGTAGTTTCAACGGTATTGAAAGAATTCAAGCAGAGAAAAAGCCCGGAAAACTGTAATTTTGATGAACTTTTCAAAGTCTATGGGGCCGTAATTTTGGTAAAAATCAGTGGAGCGGAACAAAACCCAAACTTGTTCTGTAGGCCACCATGTTAGACTAACATATCAAAAATCAGCTCAATATCTGGAAGCGCGTAGGAAAAAAGTCCGGAAAACTGTAATTTTGATGAACTTTTCAAAGTTCAAGGGCCGTAATTTCGGTAAAAATCAGTGGAGCAGAACAAAATGTAAACTTGATCTGTAGGCCACCATGTCAGACTAACATACATAAAAAGTCCGGAAAACAAGTAGGACGGACTGACGGACTGACCAGTCAACAACAGTATACCCCTGCAACTTCGTTGCGTGGGGTATAATTACATTGCTTCGAAAAAACATAGCTTATGACCTCTCATTGGAAAGAGCTCACCGAGCTGTGTTTCTGAGGCTAATAATTTTCGGAGAATAATTTTCCAAATGTTGACTTGAAAGGTCAACAGTTAATGAAATACATAACTACAAAAACAAAGACGATTAATTCAATTCTACTCCATCTGTAATTGTTATAACATTAAACATTACTTACGTAACACGACTTCTGTAAAGCTATGCATAACTTAGTAATTGGTATACCATTGAACAATAATTAGAATATATTTTATAAATGATGATCGACTTTGTCAGTCAAGGGTCGAAAGGGGCTTGCCTCAAACCGTTCGGCGCGCGAGACCATTGGCCATTGACTAAGATTTAGTCTGAAGAAATTTTGTCCGTCTCTGAAAATCAAAGTGGGGGTTTATGTCCAATGGAGGCATTGTCCATGGGAGTTTCATCCTAGGGCGATTTTGTCTGAATACCACATACTATACATACAGCCACTACAGGAAGATAAGCACGTGTCATTAAGAGTGGGGTGAATAGTACAAAATACTCATGAATGACGTTTTGGGCGCTGAAATTATCTACACGGTCAAAGGTTTTAATCATGCTAATGCTGAGGAAAAAATTATATGGTTCAGGTTTCCCGGTCTTAACAAAATATTATCTCCATTTTAAATGATATCGGAAGGTACGTATGGACCGGACTTCAAATATATGTGCACCGCGAAAATAGCACTTCACAAAAATAGCAGATGACACTTTAAAAAATTAATAATCAAAACTTCATTTTTTGCCTAAATATATAGCTAATGGACTCATTGGAACGAGCTCAGTGAGCTCGTTCCAATAAGAGTTCATAAGCTATGTTTTTAAGACAGAAAATGAAAAAAGTAATAAAATTTGAATAACGACTTTTGTAAATGATGCACGCCTGTTTTAGACGTTACATTGGGCAAAAGGCGAAGCGAATGTATGATATGAGAAGATACAAAAAATCCCTACCGACCTACCCCATATTTCTATTACATGTAAACGGAGGCAAACCATTTGTTTTTTCCGCACCTAATGTAGTCCTACCTGTCACTGTATATTTGATAGGGAAAACCAAAGGGATCACATGCACATCTCGGTGCACGTGTGCTCGCCAGATATATAGATAGATATATATATATAAACATATAACACAGACACACAAGTAAAGTCAATATTAACAGAAATTGAGTGAACGCATATTCAAATCAACATGACTGCTGAAGAACATCGGAAGCGTACCAAAAGAACCAAAAGAAATAACAAATAAACACAAAAAGCATGATACGTATATTATCTCAATCCAATTTCTTGTTAACTGGTTGAGGGCTAATTTATTTTTTTGTGGTCTGAATATGTTATTTAGTATTTGTTTTATTACAAATTATTGGAGAGCGCCCACAGGCACTCTCCAATAATTTGGAATAAAACAAATTTATATAAAATTAAATTTGTTTGCGTTTTTGACTGAACATGAAACGTGAGCAAAGAAAATGTTGCAGTTTGCTCTGGTAGCCTCATTTTTTTCAAGTTCTGATAGTGGTTTCTAGCACTCAACCAGTTAAAATCTTATTTTGTGGAGAATGCTTATTGTACTTTATAAAAATCAAGTTTTTTATCCTAGTCATGTTTCTGATCACAATAAAGCTCACTGTTTCGTTTTTTAATGTGATATAGAGTAGGAATCTTTTTCTTAAAGAAGCTCGCTTCTCTGTCTTACGTGTTTTTTTTCTCTTTTTTAACCTTTTACCCAACGCAGACGATTTCAAAATTAATTATTTTAAATACCATTTTTTAATTTTTTTCAAAAAATTTCAACAAAACATATCATGTGACCCCTCTTTGGAACGAGCTCGACTAGCTCGTTCCAAAGAGGGGTCACATGATATGGTTTTGTTGAATTTTTTCGAAAAATAATATTTTTCAGCTGCTGAATTTGCATATTACGCGAGCGGATGTGGGCGATTCGTTGAGTAAAGGGTTAAAACGAAAAATGGAAAGCGCACAGCGAATATGTACACAAAGTACCAGCAACATTACATCCAACCACGATGGCAAAAGTCAACGAAAGCACGAACGAAGTTGCTTTTTTGTCTTCTCGATGCACGAAACAAGGTTGCTGCTCAGCATCAGAATACCACACGGTCAGTTAGGGCCCGGCGAATCATGACTTTTTGCTAGAATCGAATCAGACAGAAGGTTCGAAACCGAATCTGGAAGGTTTAGCATTTTCTTCATATGGCAACCTGTAAAATATCGACATGGACCAAGGCATAGATCCGATGTGCAACATACTTTGAATATTTGTAAACGTATAAGACGGGGTTCTGACACATTGGCATTCAAATTACTCGAATCTATCTTTTGAATGTATCACTACCAAAAAGAGTTTGGACCTTTTCGGTTCTTTATATTATCGTGATGACAGCTCACCCGGCAGTTATCTTCGAAAGGGAACGAGATTGACCAGGTATCGCCAGTGTGGGAAAAGGAAAAGCCACATACCACGCATTGAATGGAAATGGTACCATCTGAAATGTTTTAACCCTTTACCTACCGTAACGGCCAAAACCGGCCAGCGCTATTCTCAAAAATCGACAATTAATTTTCATTATTTTTTTCATTTTTTGTCTCAAAAACATAGGTTATGACCCCTCGTTGGAACGAGCTCGTTCCAACGAGGGGTCACAATCTATGTTTTTGAGACAAAAAATGAAAAAAAATAGTTATTCAAGAATTATTTTTGCAAGTGCCGTCTGCTTTTCAGGTTAGGTAAGGGTTAATACCCCCAAGTGGCGATATAGTGTGCATATGAAGCGTAAAGTCATCTCAACTATCGCTTCAAATGACATTAAGAGTATTTTTCAACAACATTTGTGTTATCGTGTTGGACTAGATGCGGTCAATCACGTTCCACTGAATACTGCAAAATGAGTCGTCATCTTCAGAAACTCGCCAATAAAGAAAGGTATGAAATCCAAAACTCCCAAGATTCGACATTTTTCGAATAATCCAGATGGATTCGAATCGATAGATTTGATGAAAAGATTCGAAACCGTATCGAATCTCGAACATTCACCGTACACTACGGAGAGTTCGACATTTAACTCGAATGAGCCTTAAATATAATATTGAGTTTAGTGAACATAAAAAAATTATCAAGACTTATGGCTAGCAGTTGGTTCTAGTCAGGTGTCGTCTGTTCTTTCCAGCAGACGACATTAGACGAAAAACAACTGTTCAGGTCTTAGATTCTGACTTCCCAGTGACATTCGAACCCCCAGTGTCATAACACTCGTTATACAACATCGAAGGCTATCATACACGACTTCAGGCTTCGGGGAGGAGGGGGGCGGGGGGGGGGGGGGGGTAAAGTCTTGCTTTTAATTGAGTGCTGTTGTCTCAGAACAGGCGTTGCAACATACTAGGTCAAGTATTGATAGCTCTGTAGGCAATCGAGGCTCGATTAGAAATCTCTGCTAAACCACTTGGCGTATAGGCGGTGAGGTGGTGGAAATTTAAAATTGCAGAGGACATTCAGGGTTGAATAACGACGTGAGTCATTTGGTAAGATCGATGAAGACGATTTTGAGAGTGACGTGAATTTTCTATGAAGAAGTTCCGAAAATATTTCTGAAATACTTGTTACCTCTTTCAATAACAGTGAACATCATCAGCGAAAATCAATTATATTTCCTTAATACAGCCCAAAGATAAAGTAACCGACCTTTATGCTAAATGAAATAAAAAATATTATTTATATACTCGACTTCTGAGTCTCCACATGACAATTTACTCAACCAACCAACCTGGTAAACATTTTGTGGACATGATATACCACACCATGGCTTATATTTTCCAAAAGAGCGGTTAGCGAATATACAGGATATACCATGTACTGAAAATGTTAGCTGATGTGCACCATATATTAAGTATGAAAAACGAGTATAAACATATATTTTAACCTTTATGTTTATGTACAAAATGTTGTTTTAGAGTTTAGCTCTTGTCTTTTAGTTTACATCTCAACGAGTCGACATACAGCTCAAGAAACAAGAGCGAGAGTTCGATACAACATTTTGTACATTAGCATAATGGTAATGATAGATTATCTTACATTTCTCAACCGTAGTGCCAATAACTTGATTAACTAGCCTTTTAATTTCAGATTTCATTTTCACATTTATAAAACGCAGGTTTTCGCTGGGAACTGAATACCGCTACCTTGAGCGTTCTCGGTCCTCGTATAAACTTAATGAGCGCGTTTGTTAAACATTCCGAAGAGAATGTGCGCTTTAACCCTTTACCTAACGTAACTGCTAAAACCGGCCAGCGCTATTCTCAAAAATCGCCAATTAATTTTCATTATTTTTTTCATTTTTTGTCTCAAAAACATAGGTTATGACCCCTCGTTGGAACGAGCTCGTCGAGCTCGTTCCAACGAGGGGTCATAACCTATGTTTTTGAGACAAAAAATGAAAAAAATTAGTTATTCAAGAATTATTTTTGCAAGTGTCGTCTGCTTTTCAGGTTAGGTAAAGGGTTAAACGGCGTGCTGTTTTGATGCGCCAATGATTCAGATACAATAACATAAAAGTAATGTGGTTTAACCCTTCGAACCCTTGGAGGAAAATCAATCAATATTTTCAACGCGTAGCCTTGGGGCTGCACGTTGAAACTATTGATTGGTCTACCATACAAATTCACCGAGCAACTATCTACTTAATGAAGTCGGTTATATTACGATCCAGGACAGGAAACGCAATCTTTCGGGTTCAAAAGGTTAATAATTAATAATTCTCTTTTGAGAATAGTTTTTTTGTTTATCCCCTCTCATATATAGAAACGTATACAGTCTCCTGCACTCTCCTTTCAATAGTGTATAGTGTTTTATAACCAAGCACGTGGGAGCGCGGTGGCTCACTGGTAGACTGTTGGACTTCTATGCTAGAGGTCCCGAGTTCGATCCCCGTCCGGGATGACCCGCGTTGTGTCCTTGGACAAGGCACTTTATCTCGGTTGCCTACACGGGGGCACCATGACGCCGTGTACTAAGGTGTACTGCACGTCGACGGTGCACATGTCTTCAACCGCTGAAACCCTGCTTGAGCGGAGCTTGAACAGAGTTAGAATGTTGAGGAGCTGACAGTTGCTCGTCGTTGCTCGGTGGTTCTCTCCGGGTACTCCGGCTTCCTCCACCCGCAAAAACTGTCACGGTCACGATTAGCCATTGTGCATAAGTATGTGACCTTAAACTCCAATAAATAAATAAATGATAACGTGCTTGTACACTGTAGTTGCGAGAAGCAGATTTTGTATCAGAGGTAGCGATGAACAAGGTATTGAGGTAATTACGGAAGCAATACATACTTATTGTAAAATAAAAGGGAAAATCACATCCATGCATAATATGTCTATGCAGAGATATTTTTGCAGTAAGGCAATTTCTGCCTATTATCTACAGGCAGACAATATATCTCACGTGACTTTCTCTTCCTCTGATTGGCTGAGAGTTACTGTACGTTTTCAGACAGTTTTACCCATTTTAAAAATAAGCGTGAACTAATCTCACTTCCTAAAAATAGCCAAGCAATAATCTATGACGTTCGACTGACTAAACACAACCCGTCATTTTAAGTGGTTTCTTCCGGAATGCTATTTCGTTTTTTTAATAGTTCAAGAACGAAAATGCCTTTCTCGGGCAAATCCTTGACAAAAGGCAATGAACAGTGATTGGTATCAAGATTCTCCCCAGTTTGTTCGATATAATACAATAATTATTGTACGGCACGTCGATCACCATGCCAAGATAGTGGTCCAAGACGAAGAATAGCTCTCACCTCCAGCGCGTGGACTATTCTTCCCCGAGGACCACTATTCTGGCATAGTAAACCCCAAGGCGCACAAAATTTATATTATAATTTTCACAATAAAGGTTCGAATACTGAACTGAATTTATTTAATGCGCCATGAAATGATTATTGGAGAATTATTTACTTCTCAGAAATGTAATTAACCCTTTGAATTCTAGTGGTATCTTCCATGCCAGTTCAATAGCAGCAAATGGAATAGTCCATATTCAGTATTTGGGGGCTGACCAATTAGTATTTTCAACGTGCTGGCCCGGAGCAGCACGTTGAAAATATTGATTGGTCTTCTGACTCTTCTCCACATATTCGCTTTGAAGCCATCGTACTTAATGAAGTTATGACGTATCATGTTCCTTGGCCGGAAAAGCGGGCTCTAGGGTTCAAAGGGTTAATAGGTACAATATGCTTCACATATGTATTTATCCTTGATGTAGCCTATATATTTCCCTACATTTTAAAATATTCAGTAAACACAACATTGGAAAGTGACAGAGAAACAGAGAGACGGATAGTTGGACGAACAGACACCACTGCATGACACACAGGGATACTACCTTTGCTTCTACTCCTATGGTGACTAGGGTGGTGTCCACTGTGATGACGTGACCGTGAGGAAGGAATCGGTGAGGATCGTGTAGATGATATCTCGGCCTTGGCCTCCGCTCGATGTCCTTAACAAAATACAATAAGCAATATTTCTACTGTTTAAACCAGAAATATAGCGCTAGAACAATAATTGACTATATAATAATGCAGCGCTTGTAAAACAGTGGCGTAACCATGAAGGTGAGGGTCTTGAGGAGCCTGGACCTCCACAACCCCCCCCTCCCCCTCGGGAATTCTGAATTCTACGATCTGAGAGGTCAGCTAATGATATTACAGATGACATAACACGCTTGGTGAAAATGGATCGACCCTCCAAATAGAGCCACTTGGGGAACAATTTTTCCTTTAAAATGTGACATGTAGCCCGTACAGAGCCATTTGAAAAAAACGAAAATTTCACAATCAGGGTTCTTACAGTCAATGACCAAAAAAATTCAAGGACTTTTCAAGGAC
Source organism: Pictodentalium vernedei (assembly GCA_031216915.1). Taxonomy (NCBI): domain Eukaryota; kingdom Metazoa; phylum Mollusca; class Scaphopoda; order Dentaliida; family Dentaliidae; genus Pictodentalium; species Pictodentalium vernedei. The sequence continues at coordinate 508,458,615 of CM062296.1, read as the reverse complement.
ATATCAGCATTTTCCAAGGACGCTTTTTTTTAAAACGTACATTTGGAATATAACCATTTTTAGAAGCCTTACCTACTTTAACCCTTTACCTAACATGAAAAGCAGACGGCACTTCCAAAAAAATTCCTGAATAACTAATTTTTTGTCTCAAAAACATAGCTTATGACCCTCATTGGAACGAGCTCGATGAGCTCGTTCCAACGAGGGGTGATAACCTATGTTTTTAAGACAAAAATGAAAAAAAATAATTGAAATTAATTGGCCATTTTTTAGAATAACACAGGCCGGTTTTGGCCGTTACATTGGGTAAAGGGTTAAAAATGTCTTCTACCTCATCCTTCTAAATTCCAGAAAATAACTTCTAAAATGCTCTCTAACTATGGTGCTTACAGATTGATACCCAGTTAAATAATGCCTGAACTTTAATTCCTCATTTATCGATTATCGATTATTTATGTTCATTTTGGGGGTTTTTCAACAAAAAAAGTGCAAAAGAGATGTTTCAAATGCCCACTATTACACAGGTAAAAATGATATAGGGCAAAATTCAAGGACTTTTAAGGAGTCTGATGGATTTTCAAGTACTTTTCAAGTACATTTTCTGAATTTTCAAAATTCAAGGAGTAAGATTGAAATTCAAGGACTTTTCAAGGATGTGCACACCCTGACAACTCTTTAACACACAATTATTCGTTCATCTACAGAGAGCATATACACTGATAAAATATAGAGACTGATATAGTAAAGTCACCGCTGTTAATTGTCAAAATGTGTTTTAGATTCACCATTCTCTCTAGACGGTTGATGAGAAAGGGGGGGGGGGGGGGGATTTAACTTTGCTTAAGTATGCTTTTATGATGAAAATAGTTCAGGATGTCAACCTTTTAGATTGTTTTCACGAACTCTGGAGTTCACGAAAGAGTCATCGCGAAGACAGAGCTTCAATTAACTTCAATAAACTCTTTCAGCTGCTCTTGTACACAATTTTTGAGATGCTAGAGTGGACATATTGCGAACGACTTCGTAGGATTTGACAACCGCACTGTTCGAGCTGAGTAAACATTTAACCAACATTGTATTTTTCTGCGTTGAGTTTACGAACTTCATCACAATACCCGTTCGAATAAAATAATAAAGTAAATTCGATTTATTAAACAAAGCATGCAATGGAAAATAAGTGAAACATTGTAAAAGTATGACGATGCTCCCTTTCATGAGATTCAAGTAACAAATTCTTTAGAATTCTCTCAAATATGAAGTAACAATGTCAAGAACATGTAATTATATAATAACTTTGAAGTATAGTCTTGTGATCGCAAATTCGGTCTGTTTCTCCACATACTTACATCAGGGTTGGTTCGGGGGTCGAGATTTCTAATCAAAATACCACAAAACTACTACCAAATCAAAAGAACAAACGAAAAATTGCGATTCATTTTTCTCTCCCATCTTTTTCGACACGTGGGAATCTATAGAAGTGTGCATGGGTAGAAAAACAACCAGAGATTTTCAAGCAGATCGTGACCAAGTCGCGATGTGCTTGAAATGCTCTGCTGGCTTTGTTATCACAGTGCTTTAATTATAAAGCAAGTAAAAAGTTAACGTACCAATACTTAACCTCCTTTTACTTGTATGCTTAAAACAAGTTTGAGTAGTTTTGTGCTGCAAACATTTTCGAGATATGGTTCATCTCTCAAGGTCTCTCATGGTCAGATCATTGCTGAAGGCGAGGGGATAAAGAGTAGGGCGAAAATATACCCTCACTATAAAACTCTTATATAACTCTTTGCAGCCAAACACGAACTGTACACATCGCTTGGAAATACTTTTAGTATAAAACTGTTATCAGTTTCATCAAAACACCAAGCAGATACACTGGAAACGTACCGTTATTAATTACATTATTACCGCTAAAAACGCCCTGTTGTATTTATAAGTCAACAACGTATTTTATACGTCCATTTGCAATGACGTAGTTTCCGTATAGAAACGGTTTCTTCTTTTTCCAAAAGCTCCAGGAGAAAGGGTAATATCTTTTTACCGCGCTTATATGTGATACAAAAATTCAAATTCAAAACATAATTTATTAACTTTGGCAACTAAATTCGATTCTATCCTCCCTGAAGCTCGCCTGAAATCGAATTTATTAATCGGTTCATAAATTTCGTATAGATTGAGCATTACAGTTTGAGATTTTATCTTTTTCCCAGAATAAGCGCCATGGAATTCCGTATAGCTCGCAGGAAATATAGAAAAAACATCCCACGCCTCCCGATCATAACCAACTGAGACTTTCAAACGGGACCGAGTAGTAAAGTGAACGCTGTCCTTTGGTAAGTTAAAGCACAACGTCTACCCTCAATAAATGCGGCTTTGGTACTTTGTCGGTGAGGGCAGTGAGCCTTTAGACGTTGTGGTGAGAATAGCGTTGAATACAAACATCTTAGCAATAGGCCGTGAAAGAAAAAAAAAACACGGAAATTAATAACGTCTGCTGCTTGTGTATCTTCTTGCCTTCCTACTTACGTGTCTTTCAAAATTGACGTTCAAAACTGGCATCCCAAAGGAGTCGCAAGATCTTGAATGACCCAAATATCGCCCGCGCCGTTAGCACAAACCCTACACCTGACTGATCTACAGGTAAAATTTATTATCCTTGTTCGGTGACAAAGCACAAATTTATCTCACGCTTCTTATCTAATGGTTAGACCTCTATTTATGAGATAGGCTTCTTCCTCTCCATCTCATCATCTTCCCGTTTCTCGCTTGCTTTGGACGCTTCTGTACTTCGGTTCGTATAATGTTTCAGTACCATTCAATTTAACATATATTCCATTCCCCAACAGTGAAGTTTTCCTAACATTTGAGATGGGAAAGGATGTACAATTCTCCGCCAGGCCACACGCCAGCTTCAGTTCTTCACCCTCTAGCTAAAATGGATAAAGGACAACACTCGCCCAAACACTGACTTTTCAACTTGAAGTTGACTTTTTAGCTTCTGACTCATCATTGGAACGAGCTCGACGAGCTCGTTCCAGTGAGCGATAATAAGCTGTGTTAGAGGGGAAAACGCCGAGTATGTAAATAACGCTTGCCGGATATGAACATTATGTTATGTAAAGGGATAACCCTTTACACAACGTAACGACAAAAACTGGCCAGCGCTATTCACAAAAATCACCATTCAACTTTCATTATTTTTTTCATTGTTTGCCTCAAAAACATCGACTAGAGCCCCTCACTGGAACGAGCGTGTTAAGCTCGTTCCAACGAGGGACATAACCTCTGTTTTGACGCAAAAAATGAAAAATTTAGTTATTCAATAATTTTGTTTCCAAGGCTCGTCTGCCTTTCGTGTTAGGTAAAGGGTTAAAAGCATAAATGTCATAAAACGCTTCAGCGCCAAAGATGCTTCCCTACAGGATAACACAGTTTTATAACAAAAAGGTACTCACTTTCTCGATCTGGTGTCAGCGTTGTTCTCCTCCTGCCCAATCCATGACTGAACTTTTCCGGGTGTCCATTAAACTGCAAGTAGAAACCGAAAGGCATCGAATCGGATCGTCGAATACAACCACAGAGTCTGTTGGATAGGGAAGACTTGGAACACTTGCAAAAGAATTGTGCAATCATGTGCAGAAAGGAGTGAAATAGGCGTGCAGGACAGAAATTTACCTCCGTAGCTGGAGAGGCACGGCAACTCGCCTCGTTCCGTTGATTGCCAAACGCTTCCGGTGGCGGTGGTTTTCTTTTAGGCACTGTTGGCTTTGGCAGCTCGAACGAGCTGATGTCTTGTCTGTCGCAAAGAATATACCAGTGAGGTTTGTTATCGAACAACAAGGAATCTGCAAATGAAATGAAAAATTAGAAAAAAGGAAATTATTATACATAAAGTCGAGAATTATATACATTTTAAAAAAAGTCGATAGTCTAAAATCAAAAAGAGAATGGCTAAGGCCAAACAAATTAAATAATTGATTCTCAGGCATTTTTTTTTAAAACGAATGAGGGAGGGCGGTTTTTATTTTTATTTTTTATTTCTGATGTAATGGTCGCCGATGCCTAAAATCCAATTGTGAGAGTCTAAAATTATATACTGGAGCTTCCATGTTGATTTCGCTGATAGTTTTTTTTTGTAACAGCGATCACACAACACAAAATCAATATAGAACAACGAAAATGGAGATCAAAAATAGTTTTTTAACTGGTTGAGTGTTAGAAGCCACAATCAGGCCTTTCAAAAAATTGAGGATACCAGAGCAAAAGTAATATTTTCCTTACTCATGTTTCGTATTCAGTTAAACGGAAGAAATAAATATATAATAGTTTGTCTATACAAATTTGTTCTATTACAAATTATTGGAGAGTGCCCGCCGGCACTCTCCAATAATTTGTAATATAGCAATTTTTGCTGAACAAATTCAGACCACCAAAAATAATGTAGCCCTCAACCAGTTAAATAAATATTTATTTTGTATACATATTAGAATCGTGTCGCATTTCGCGAAGAGAATAACAATAATGTATCAATGTGTACGACATAATGCATCGCAAATCGCGATGTCATACCGCTAAAATCACATGGTAGTTTTGTACATTTTGAATTTTGTCTCCGAAATAAAAATGACCAACACGACCGAAAACAAGAGGCCCCAGGGGGGCCTTAGGCGCTCACCGAATGTTCCATACTGTTAAGACACAAATTTTATCAAAAGCTATTCTTAAGGTTCTACAGAGTAAATCTATACTCTCTGTGGAGCCAAAACATCAACAGGACTGAATGGGACAATGCTGCTAATTAAATATCAAAAGATTCTGCATGATGGTTCTGAAGAAGATTTTTAAAGAAGTTTTCTTGAATTGCACAAACTAAACATTCACGCCCCCATAGAGAGCCTCAATATTGATCAAAAGACTCAGTTTGAACAAACGTGAATCCAACCCGTACCAAGATGCTGCATACCAAAAATCTAAAGATTCTGCCCACTGGTTCTGGTGAAGAAGATTGTTAAAATTTTTTTCTTAAATTGCACTTAATAAAAATTTAGGTCCCCATAGTGAGCCCCAAAATTGATCAAGGGACTCCATTTGAACAAACCTGAATCAGACCCATACCAAGATGCTGTATACCAAATATCAAAACATACTGCCCACTGGTTCTGAAGAAGATTTTTCCTTAAATTGAAAGGAAAGGAAAGGAAAAATTCATGCCCCTATAGGGAGCCCAAATATTGATCAAGGGACTCGATTTGAACAAACTTGAATCAGACCCATACCAAGATGCTGCATACCAAATATCAAAAGATTCTGCCCATTGGTTCTGGAGAAGAAGATTTTTAAAGAATTTTTCTTAAATTACACTAAGTAAAAATTCAGGCCCCCATAGTGAGCCCCACTATTGGTTGAGGGACTCGATTTGAACAAACTTGAATCAGACCCATACCAAGATGCTGCATACCGAGTATCAAAAGATTCTGCCCACTGGTTCTGGAGAAGAAGATTTTTTAATAATTTTTCTATAACTCATACGGTGCTATCAGAGGTATGCCCCATACAGAGCCCCCCAAGAGACGTGGCCATTTCATTTGAACAAACATGAATTGCCATATAGTAATAAACATCCACATGGAGTTTCATGAAAATCGGACCAGTGGTTTCAGAGGAGAAGTCGTTAGAAAAATGTTCACGACGATGGACGACGACGGACGGCATGTGATAAGTTGAGCTTCCTTCGGTGAGCTAAAAATTACTCATATTGAGGAAGTTATAATTCGGGCTCCCACAGGGAGCCCAAATATGGACCCAGGGACTTGGCTTTAACAAAATTGAATCTCACCCCCCCCCCCCCCCCCCCCCCCCAAGGATGCTACACACCACATATCAAAACATTCCGACTGCTGGATCTGAAGAAGAAGACTTTTAAAGAAAATTCCTCATTTCGAACTAAGTTACAATTCAAGCTCCCACAGTGAGCCCAAATATGGACCTAGGGACATGGCTTGAACAAACTTGAATCTCATCACCCTAAGGATGCTGCATACCAAATATCAAAACATTCCGACTGCTGGATCTGAAGAAGAAGATTTTTAAAGAAAATTCCTCATTTTGAACTAAGTTATCATTCGGGCTCCCACAGTGAGCCCAAATATGGACCTAGGGACATGGCTTGAACAAACTTGAATCTCATCCCCCTAAGGATGCTGCATACCAAATATCAAAACATTCCGACTGCTGGATCTGAAGAAGAAGATTTTTGAAGAAAATTCCTCATTTTGAACTAAGTTGTAATTCGGGCTACCACAGTGAGCCCAAATATGAACCCAGGGACTTGGCTTGAACAAATTTGAATCTCACCCCCCCCCATGCATGCTGCATACCCATTATCAAAAGATTCTGCCTGCTGGATCTTGAGAGAAGAAGATTTTTAAAGAAATTTGCCTGAAATGCACGAAGTTCAAATTGGGCTCCTATACTGAGCCCAAATATGAACCCAGGGGGCCGATTTGAACAAACTTGAATCAGATCCACCCCAAAATGTTGCATACCAAATATCAAAAGATTCTGCCTGCTGGATCTGGAGATGAAGATTTCTTAAGAAATTTGCCTGAAATGCACTAAGTTCGAATTTGAGCTTTTATAGTGAGCCCAATTATAAAACCAGGGGACCGATTTGAACAAACTTGAATCATAACCACCCCACAATGTTGCATACCAAATATCAAACGATTCTGCCTGCTGGATCTTGAGAAGAAGATTTTTTAAGAAATTTGCCTGAAATGCACTAAGTTCAAATTCGGGCTTCTATAGTGATCCCAAATATGAATCCAGGGGGCCGATTTGAACAAACTTGAATCAGATCCACCCACAATGTTGCATACCAAATATCAAAAGATTCTGCCTGCTGGATCTAGAGAAGAAGATTTTTTAAGAAATTTGCCTGAAATGCACTAAGTTCGAATTCGGGCTTCTATAGTGAGCCCAAATATGAATCCAGGGAGCCGATTCGAACAAACTTGAATCAGACCCATACCAAGATGCTGCATACCAAGTATCAAAAGATTCTGCCCACTGTTTCTGGAGAAGAAGATTTTTTAATACTTTTTCTATAATTCATACGGTGCTATCAGAGTTATGCCCCATACAGAGCCCCCAAGGGACGGGGCCATTTCATTTGAACAAACCTGAATTGCCATATAGTAATGAACATCCACATAAAGTTTCGTGAAAATCGGACCAGTGGTTTCAGAGGAGAAGTCGTTTGAAAAATGTTCACGACGACGGACGACGACGACGGACGACGGACGGCAAGTGATAAGTTAAGCTCCCTTCGGTGAGCTAAAAACGAATGCGGCGGTGCCGGAGAATGAAAAGATTCATTTTCGTTAGCCAAACAATATATCACGTACAAATACCCCATTACAATTTCGTTTCGACAAATACAGCTGAGAGACAATTTCATCATCAGTCTTAGCTTGTTCGTCACATCTCTGGACAAAATCTACCCACGTAGACTTAGAGAAAAGGCCCTGTGGTTTTTCGAACAAAGTGTATCTGTTTACACTTTATCAGTAGGGTAAGAAATCATAGACATCTTTAGATTTGGTAAAATGAAGGACTGACCAATGACACAGTTCTCTTAATCATAAACCGATGAGGGCTAACAACGTCCAGTAGTATACGAATTTATGATTCCATTGGAGATTCGAATCGAATTTTGTGGACGGGGTTAATAAATTTCGAATAGAATCGCGGCAAAATTAATTGGATTTGCGCACGAGGTTAATAAATTTCGTAGAGAATCGCAGCAAAATTGATTCGAATGGAACTGTGTGGACGGGGTTAATAAATTGAGCATAGAATGTCGGCAAAATTTGTTCGAATGGAATTTTGTGGGTGTGGTTAATGAATTTCGCAGAGAATCGCAGCAAAATTGATTCGGATCGAACTATGTGGACGGGGTTAATAAATTGAGCATAGAATGTCGGCAAAATTTGTTCGAATGGAATTTTGTGGGTGTGGTTAATGAATTTCGCAGAGAATCGCAGCAAAATTGATTCCAATCGAATTTTGTAGACGGTGTTTAGAATTTGTGTGTAAACTTGTGGCGAAATTGTTTCCCCTTCATCACATACACCCACTGCTGAAGATATATGGACGTTTTGAAAAAGAACACTTCTATAATGATACCAGAGCATTGCGGGTGACCGTGTGGCACATGTGGTTTGCCTACTATATGCAATAAGTAGAATGCGGGCCTCATTTCTTAAGAAACAGTTTGTCACTTTTTGATCGATGTTTTTCGTTGTTGCTATTTATTTGGGCGTAAACAGAATGACTGGTATAGTGAACCAGAAGAGGCTGAAAAACAACACATTTTTTCCAGTAGGTTACTGTCATGTTATATAGCGTAACCTGCAACGAGTTAAGATGTAGGCTCTCTATTTCCATACCTGTTTCCTGTTTTATACTTCCCTGCTTACAACTGTGCAGAGCTGTTTAACAATTTACATACTGTAACGGCCTTATTCACAAAAATCGCCATTCAAATCATATCAATTTCTTCCATTTTATCTCAAAACACATAGCTTATGACCTCCTCACTGAAACTCACTTGCTGCATAGCAAGTATCAAAAGATTCTGCCCACTGGTTCTGGAGAACCAGTGGGCAGAATCTTTTGATACTTGCTATGCAATTTTGGGGCTCACTATGGGGACCTAAATTTTTACTAAGTGCAATTTAAGAACCACCCGGATCGTTGATCCGGGTGGTGGAACATAGCAATGTTTTAAGGAATTACTCTTTTAATTCTCGTTCCAACGAGGAGTCACATGATGTGGTTTTGTTGAAATTTTTTGAAAAAATTTAAAAAATGATATTTAAAATAATTAATGTTGATATCGTCTGCGTTGGGTAAAGGGTTAAATAGTCAAGAATTTTGTCCGCAAGTGTCATCTGATATTTAAGATTGGTAAAGGGTTAATATGCTATAATTTTATTTGAAATCTGTGACAGTTTGTTTCAATTGACTTTTTTGACACCAACATGGTTTCTGGAGTGGGATAACTCGCTGGTATTTTCAATTGTGACCGCGAAGCATAAAAATATGAGCGTGTCATATCAAATCTGCTCAATTTCGACGTGGATCTCTTCTTGGAGCGCAGAAAATCCCACTCCTGTTGCGGGGCATTCGGTAAAAACAAGCCACACTCTTTGCACTTTTCTTCCCATTTGTAAAAAAAAATCCTCATTAAAACAGTTTTTTTTATTAAATTCATTTTGTCCCTCTACCTTTTCTCTTGTGGAACATAACAAGACTAGTTTGTGTGCACTTGACTGCTGAATACTTTTGAAATGTGTCAAAACTCTGAACAGTGCGCTGTTAACTAAGGCATATCTTTGTGACTAACAAGTGTTCTCAATTTGGGTACCGAAGAAACGTAACTGAAGAAACAGAGAGGTGCTGTGATGTAATACGTCTATAATTAACCCTTCCAATGTATTTTCGTGTTTACTGTAGTGCCATCCAGTCTGAAATTCATCCGACAATCAACATAAAGACAGGATGAAAAAGGTCAGTAAGTAAATATTGTTATCCCGGACAATCCGTTTGAACTAGGATGAAAGCGTTCTGACAAATCATTTTCCTCCACTGACAAAATGTCGATTCCTTCACTGATAGCATTGGATGCTGACATTGAGAGCTTTCCAACAAACGGAAGTCAAGAGATATGCTTAAAACCATGTACATGTTAAAACAGCTGAACGCATCATGCTTCTTATATAAATGACTCTCAATTATCAGTGCTGTTGTTTTGAAAATCACTGGAGGGTGACAAACGTCTCCTGAAATAAGCTGCACGAGAGCGATTGTACTCAACCCTTTACCCAACGAATCGGCCCGCGTAATATGCAAATTCAGCAGCTGAAAAATATTATTTTTTAAAATGAAAGTGTCAGTGATACTGTAGCTCAACTTGTGTAAGACATGTACATGTATAGTATGTGACACAGCAATGACACACATCTAGGCAATGACCTGATAACAACGGTACATGTAAAGTATTGTAAAGGTCTGTACATAATACTGATCATAGCCTGTACTGTAACAAATGTACAGGTAATGTATTGTAAAGGTGGGTGAAAGTTAGATGCTAAACTAGAAAAGAAATCTCAATGGGGTTAATGTTTCAATGGGGATCCTTGTATGGTGCATCAGAAGCCAAATGTTAGCAATTGTTTTGGTCTGTTTGATTCAAACTCTTCTACGGTTGATTCCTACTAATTAATAAATATTTGTCCAGTCCTTCTAAAATATAGGTATTTGAATTTTTTATCTTTAACTCATAGGGGTTCCCACGGGTGAGGAGGTTTTATTTTTCTCATTCGAAACAGAAAACTGGGTTGTGCAAATAATGTTTACTCTCCCCAAACAACACCAAATATTAACACAGCCGAGCCCAAAACCACTCGTTACCGTCCCATGATGATAACAAACGTAGTCCTAGAAGTTCTGTACAAAAAACTGATTGCACCTAATTTTGGTATAAAATGGCCACCGGCAGCCATCTTGAATTTCAGACCGCACCCAAAAATACTCGTTCTCGTCCCAAGGTGATAACAAAGGTGCCCAAGAAGTTTTGTAAAGATCGGTGCATAAATACTGCCTCTAGCCCAAGTCGTATATAAGTTCTGTACAAAAAACTGATTGTACCTAATTTCGGTACAAAATGGCCACCGGCAGCCATCTTGAATTTTGGACCGCAACCCAAAACACTCGTTCTCGTCCCAAGGTGATAACAAAGGTACCCAAAAAGTTTCGTGAAGATCGGTTCATAAATACAGCCCCTAGCCCGAGCCGTATTGACATGTGCACTTACTGTGTTTAACTAGTGCTGAATAAATCAAAGTTCATCTAATTTGCATAATTTCAGCACGAGAAAAAAAACGTATTATATGTGATGTATTCCACTAAACATTTAAACAAAAATTTATTCAAATCAGAACTTTCATGCAGAAGTTCTGTACAGAAAACTGATTGCACTAATTTCGGAACAAAATGGCTGCTGGTGGCCATCTTGAATTCTGGACCGCACCCCAAAACACTCGTTCTCGTCCCACGGTGATAACAAAGGTACCCAAGAAGTTTTGTAAAGATCGGTTCATAAATACGGCCTCTAGCCCGAGCTGTATTGAATTGTTGACGCCGGACAGACGTCCAGATGGACGGACGGCCAGACGGACAGACGGACGACGGGCCATGGCATAACCTCAAATTTAACTATGTCCAAGTTCAGCTAAAAATCCAACAAAACCATATCATGTGACCCCCTCTTTGTAACGAGCTCGTCGAGCTCGTTCCAAGGAGTGGTCATATGATATGGTTTTGTTGAAATTTTTTGAAAAGTTTAAAAAAATCATATTTAAAATACTAAATTTTGATATGGTCTGCTTTGGGTAAAGGGTTAAGAGATCAGGAGTTCATTTCATTATGTTCGAATAATACTAACGTCATCGTCATCAGATTGGACGAGAGCTCGCGTAGTTTTTTTTCTATGTTTATGGCTCCAGTAGCATAAGTTACCGTTTGATGCCACTATGCGAAATATTTGAACTGAGGTTGCCCGCAATTATTTATCAGTGGAGTGACTTACAAGCCGCTTCATTTTTCTACATTTTTCACACGTGCAGCAAACAATGTTGCAAATGAAGTGTTGTTTAAACTCCAAATCACGTTACGATTTGAACTCGGATTCAGTGACTTCTACGTTTTTTTTTCTGAAAATATTGATTATTTGTCCAGTGAAGTCGCGGGGTATACGAGAAGTTTATTTACTAAACTTGTTATCGTTAAAATGTGCTTTGTTCATTTCACTGATTTTGGGGTTATGCGTATGGTATTATTGGTATATTAATATATACGCCATTGTTATGAATTGAGGGCAACAAGATCTGAGGTTTGCAAACGCCTCGTGACATACTCCTCCGCGCGCTCCACTCGAGAATAAAAATCGTACTAGAATCCGAGCAGTCGACTTTCGAAATATTTTGTTCATGAAATCTCGACCCGTAGATGTAAGTGTATCGCGAGCTGATTGAGAAAGAGACAACTTGTGTGACCAAGTACACAGTATATACTCGTTTTTATTTATTAGATAAGATTTTCATTCACACAATTGTCCAATATCATGCTCTGCTGAATGACTACAAATTCGGCAGATATGAACCAAGCTACAGTTGTCCTCCTTTGTGCGATCCAAAGCGTAGCCATTTTGTTTATAGCGAAATCATTCGCCGTTATTCATCGAAAGCAATAACTAAAATTGCCGTCACCAGGCAAAATGGGTTTTCGTGTGATGAGGAATTAATGATGGCAATAAGTAAAGATTAGTCGGATAAAGAGAAGAAAGAAAAGAGTTGTAGGGAAAATTCATCGCAAAGTAAAATTCAGCGTCGTAAGCGGAGATTCGTCGAAGTGGGGGAAGAGATATTTCAGCTATCCGTACGTCTCGGCTTCTCCGTTGGAGAAGCCGAGACGTTCGGATAGCTGAATTAGGAGTAGGAAAAGAGGAAACTTCGAACTTTGTGAAATGAATGAGAAACAATAACACTGTCAGAAAATTGTAACAGATCCGAGAACATTTTGTAATTATTTGTTTTGGTTTAATAAATAACGAGGTCATCACTTGGTTAGTTTCAGATCGGCCGAGATATTAGTAATCAACTGAGACCGAATGTCAAAGGCTGAAGTGAAGTTACCTAGGTCTGATATCTCGGTCGATGTGAATCTAACTAAGAAAATGACCTCTAAGTATTAGTGCCACAGTAATTTCGAGACCTATATTTCTTTTTTAGACAATGGACACAAAATATCCATGGATCTCAGAACTTATTATGCCACCTCCCACTTCAGTCTTGATAAGATTTCCGCCACTGTAGAATGCACTGATTTTGTCTCATCTTTTCTGATGATGATGATGCTGTACAGGATATGTTGTTTTTTGTTGTTTCAAACTTGCAAACAATGACTAATTCTTCAAAATATTTCATAATGTGCTGAATATCAAGAAAACATTTTTCATTTTTCAAACATCCTTGAAAACATAAAAAATGTCTAGTATCAGGTAAATAAATTTATGAAACATATTACAGCAACAAATTTTGATCTTGCGAGGGAGATAGCCATTTACTGTATCCCTTCTCATAAAACATCATTATTATCAGTCAAAATATTCCTCTGACGTCACTCTTTTGTCGGATGTGTACATTTATTTTTTACAAATCTAATGTTTCGCCAACATAATTTACAGCTATGAACAAGTGATCAGGAGAGGACTGAGTCAAGAAAAGTTACCGGGGAATAAAACAACGGAAATTTTTGATTTCTCGAACTGAACGAATGCGGCTTCCTTGCCTCTGAGCGATCAATGGCCGTCCACATGGAAAACATTTCGATGGCATTTTGTATCATCTTCATCGATCATTCAACAAAGTTCTACACAGGGTGGGTGGAGGAGGACCCATCGAGAAGACCATAGTTTGGCCCAATCGGAGAAAATTTTGATTTTTGAAATTGAAAGAACGCTGTTTCCTTTCATCTGAGCGATCACTGCCAGACTAGACTGCGGGTATATTGAAATGTACTCTATTTGGACTGCCAATAGAAAATTTCGATATACCAGCAGTCTATGCAATGAGATCCATTTCGCCTTTTGGTCATTTTCACAAAAGTTCACGTACCAACAGATGTTTGGCTGCATCAATTTTGGGGGCTCCAAGGGGTACACAATAGGCGGCCCACCGGGAATTTTCCCGGTGTGGACCATACGGCCACACCGCCTCTGCCCTTTTCATTCATTTTGTATTAAAGAATAAAAAAATGAAATGGTTAAGGTTTCCAGACCGATCCTAATGTTCATGCCTGATCCTAATATTTTTATGCGCAGGCGTCAAAAAAGATTATATCCATTTAAAACGAAATATGACGATACTCACGGGCCTGGCGTCAAATAAATGTACACTGCGAATATAAAATACATATCACCCTTTCACTTAATCCAAAGAGCAGACGTCATTTGATAAACATTGAATAAGCAAAAATTTTCATTTTTTGCCTCAAAAACATTACTTAGGACCCTCATTGAAACGAGCCCAACTTGTACGTTCCAATGAGGGATCATAAGCTAGTGTCCTGAGACAGAAAAAAAAAACAGTAATAAAATTTGAATAGCAATTTTGTAGATAGCACTGGCTGGTTTTGGCCGATACGTTTGTAAAGGGGAAAGCGACTGTATGAGAAAAAAAAATTAAAATAAATAAAAGAAAAATCCCGACCAAACGACTCTATTTTTCTATTGCATGTAACCTGAACTAAACCATTTATTTTTTTCGCTTTACCCAGATGGAATGTTGTAAGTTGGAAAACGGATTCACGTGTTTTGGATTCTTCGATTTCACTGTCCACGGTACTTAGTCGCCCCCGACATTAAAAGAGTCGGTAGTTCCTGGTCCATTCTCCCAGGCAGTGCGCCTTCAGGGACATTGCGAAGTTGGGTTTGGGGCGATCAAAACCACTCCATAATAATGTTTGTAGTCGTGATATTTTTCTCTGAATATGGGTCTTAAATATCTACTCGCTCTTGCCAGTAATCATGCACACACTTTATTACGAGATTAGATTTGATACTTGGGCTTACCTCACATACACAATCGGCTATACAAATAAATGTCTGTGGCACCCGGGGTGGGGAAGGAGGAGTCAAAATGACCAATTAGAAGTGCAGTACGCGTTAATTAACCCTTTGTCCAACGTAACGACCAAAACTAACCAGCACTATTCACAAAAAAGTTGCCATTCAATTGTCAATATTTTTTCATTTTTTTGCGTAGAAAACATAGCTTATGACCCATCATTGAAACAAGCTCGTTAAGCTCGTTCTAATGAGGGGTCATAAGCTATGTTTTGACGCAAAGAATGAAAAAAAATAGTTATTTCATTAATTTTGTCATCACCGTTGTTTTCGAATTTGTCCAAGACAATGTTATTATTGAGCAGTCTATCAACTTTTTAACAGAATCTGATGTCTGCTGTTCAAGGTATTGCACAAACAATGAAATTTGGGACAAAATTCATTAAACAAAGGGTAATAACTCCCTTAATTTTCAACGAATAATGGTGGTTGTAGAAACTTCTCCAAAACAGTCATTGTTATTACAAGACAGCATACAAAATTAAATTAAAATCCGATAACCATTGGTCAAGTTATCGCATAAACAAACTTCGGGCGGACGGACGAACGACTTGTCTCGCTATACGACCCTAAAGACCTTTGAAGCTAAAATGTTAACCACCGAATCGAGACATTTTATCTAAACCCGGTGTTAAACATTTGGGGATTTCAACGCCGAAAGACTTAAATAATTAGAGATTAATCGAGGCTTAAAACGGGCGTACTAACTTGCAACAGAAATTATGCAGTTTTTAAGGCCTAAAAATTTAAAAAAAAATCTGTTTCTCGGGCCCTCCCGCATGGTCATTTTGGCTGCCGCATTCTCTCTTTTTATAACCAATGCTAACTTAAAAAAATTTACATTAAATGGTTTATGTCTGATATTTTACCTTAGTTAATAAAATTGATATATTTGTCCCTTTAGCGAAACAAGGCTTTGCAATGCTTTAGCATTGCAAAGCCTTCTTGTACTCAAGAGATAAAATACACCACCACCTATGCTATTCTGTAGATTATGAGGCCTAAAACGTAAAATAAACCAAGACTACGACCTGCTGATGGCAAAGAAATAACTACAAAAATAAAAAAAACGACCGCCCATATGCAATTTTACAAAAAATGACCTGAGAGAAAAGAAGATCTATTTTGTGGGGTCCTAACTGAAATTCATTAGCAAGCTACGATGTCATTAATGTGTACAAGTGGACGTGTGACAACCAAGCATACCATCTATTGCAAAATAGCCCATATGACCCACATGCATTATATTATAAGGGCGCGGTGGCTCAGTAGGCAGAGGTGCAGGCTGCAAGCCGAGAGGTCCTCGCTTCGAATCCCACCTGCGGCAACCGCGTTGTGACTTTGTGCAAGACACTTCACCACCATTGCCTACGTGGGGGCACGGTATACTAAGGCGTACTGCACGTCGATGGAGCACCTGTCTTTAACCAATGCTAACCCTGTGTGGAGTTATTATGTTGGGGAGCTGACGGTTGCTCGCCGTTGCTCGGTGGTTCTCTCCGAGAACTCCGGCTTCCTCCACCCGTAAAACTGTCGCGGTCATGATTAGCCATTGTGCAGAAATATGTGACCTTAAACACCAATAAATAAATAAATAAATAAGGCCCACACTTACAACTGTTGCAAAAATATAGCCTCCGTAACATCCTGTATTAAACAATAATGGGACAATTATGACCACGCGCTTATTGGTCAATAACCACGGTGAATAAATAAAGTGACTTATTCTGCACTTTGTGGGTGTCCTTGGGGGCCTCAATTATCTTCCAGAAGAGAGAAAGAGCCACTGAGAACCTTCCTGGTAACATATATGGTCAGTCCGTCTCAAATCCGACCTGCGATACATATGAAATATCCCAATTTTGTTACTTTTTAGTATTATTTTTTGGCAGAGATAGGGCAGGGCTCAGCCTTCTAGATCGAAACAGCCTCGCATGCCTATCGTCATCGAAGTCAGTCACCGTTCATAAACGCAACGCTAACCGTGCGTTTTTCATAGTTCAGCAGTCTTGGGTACAAAGAGTAGAATGTCCAACGGTTGTTAACCTTGAAAGCCGCACGTCAATTGGACGATAATAGCTACCATATACACCATATATACATATACATGTACACAGGTGCAGTTGACTTAATAGTGTTCCTACATGATTGTTGGCTGCCTGTATTGGCAGCCAACAATCATGTAAAACACTGCTAAGATAAAAGCAGCCTATCAGCTGAGTTCCCAAGGAAAAATGCACTTTGGGTGTACTTTTATAAAGCAATGCTAGGTGGCAGTTTGGGCCTGTGTTGGAACGTTAGGGTTAATACCTACCAGATAAATCTAAAACCACTTGACCAAGAAAGTCGTTGGTTTTAAACCTATCATAATCCCATACTGTTATCTCTAGAATTTTCTGCTGCAGTTCTCCACGTGCCACATCTTGGAACATAACAGTTTGGTGCCATTCTGGATTTAAACAGCTCGAAATGTGTTTTGTTCTTCTTTTGTTCTCTTGCCTGTTAAGAATAGCAGAAACGGAAAGATAACTCTCAGTACATTTTAATACTGTATCCTTTTATACTGATGGACGTCCACTTATGTCAAACGCCGGCAAAACACCAAGTTGTTTTAAAAGCTAAGAGGGGTATATCGATTATTTCTAAGTACTTCATGTCAAATTATAATTCGATCAATTTGCATGAAAACGTTGCAAACATGACAGCAATCATAATGTGTATCCATCGACAGACCTGCATCCACTCTGAAATGAGTTGGGTTAAAAATTAACCCAAATCAACTTGTTTGAGTGAATACAGCGGCGTATCTACGGCAAACAGCGCCCATGTAATACACATATGAACAGATAGGCATGCTGTTTCCACCTTACAAGAATTTCCACCAAAATAAATAGCTACAACTAACGCGCGATGTCGCTTCGGTGAGATCGAGCGTTAGTTTTTGATATTCAAAAAGAAGAAAATCCCGTTGAGATCTAAAAGGCATGACAGGGGTTGTAAAAACAGAGAAGGCGGAAAAGCAACACAATCTCCCTATTCTGCGCAGGAGAATGGTCTTTCTGCCAGCTGGCACCGAGGCTGAACAAAGGCACTATAAGGTACAGTACGTGGAGAGTGTATTATCACTAAATCACCCGCGGAGTGGAGACTCCACCCAAGCAATAATTGCAAATTTGTTGCAAGCATAACAAGCACAAGCAAAGTTTCAGCCAATGGACCTCCGGGTTAAACCCGGAGGTCCATTGGCTGAAACATTGCTTGTGTTTTTAGTCGATATATACAAAATTTGAAAGTTATAGTTTGGGTGATAACTCCATTCCGCGGTGATTTAGTTACAATCCACTCTCCACGTACTGTATGTGGTCATGCTGCTCCCAGCACTGTATTTTTACCTCATAATTTATGATAAGTGGTTTAACAATCCGGCCATCCCAGTACTTCTCACACATGGTAATCAAAGACAGATCATACATCTGAAGAAAATTCTTTTTTCACTATTCGAGGATGGCTTGTCTGACCTTTAATATAAACTGCGTAGTGTGGAGCCCCTTTCAAGTGGCACGCAGGGTACGTGCCGTACCTTAGGTACGCCACAGAGTAAATATGAACCCAGTTTGGTTCATATTCACTCAACCCAGTTGATTTGGGTTGATTTTTAACCCAACTGATTTTAGAGTGTACGGTATAGCACAACAGCTGTTTATGAGCCCAATTCGTGTCATTAAATTGCAAGAGTCAAAATAATTTTTTTATCCTCAGTTCGTGTGGAAGCGTACCGTTTGGGTTGTTGGTGTCAAAACATATTCAAATACCCTATAAAAACAAGGGTTGCGAAGCTAGCTTACACCCGATCCAAGTATTTGTATCCATGGCTCGGAAAGTGAGGTGTCAGAATACCCTTTGGGATCTGGTTCCACCAGTTAGGCATGTAAAACATAAATAATTCATCACAAATGTAAGTCTATGATTTGGACAGCCATAAACAGGGGTCCAAAACAATGAAATGCAGTAAGTCGGCGTAACTGCAAAATCTGGGATAAGAGTTTAAGGCAAATGAAATCGCAGAATTGATAATAAATTCTCATATTTTAACGTGAAAACTTTCTTCAGAAAATAAGGTTACATATTGTAGTTAAGGTATGGCTTGGTAGATTTCGACAAATATCACCCCCATCCCAATCCCTCTTAGCGACACCTCTGCTTACAAGGTTGTATCAGTAGATCAGTTTTTGATTGTTTAATAGAATTTGTGGTACTGAAAGGATGTGATGAATAAGCTTATTTACCACAAAATCACCGTCAAATAGCTCATTACGGAAAATATCATCCACAACACGTCTAATACGGGAATGACGTCAGAAGTGAACGTCGACGTCGTAACGTTGTGAACTGGTTTCGGAAGAAGAATTAATCTTCTCTTATTTTCCATCAAATGTCTACCTGATACAAATAGCAGACGACACTTGCAGAACACATTTCCTGGTGACTAAATCTTTATTTTTTGTCTCCAAACCATAGCTTATAACCATCTTTGAAACGAGCTAAAAAAAAAAATACTAAAATTTGGATGGCGATTTTTGTGAACAGTGCTGGCCAGCTTTAGTCGCGACGTTAGCTAAATTGCACATTGTGTGATAAAAGAATCTCAAATTCGTCACGATTTGACATGAAATTTCTGAACCTCGTTCTCTAAAATCTATCTGAGCCTCGCGGGGAAAGCTCGGCCCAACCTCGGCTCAGATCGATATTAGTGATCTTGATACATATGAATACTCATTAGAGATCGTCTTTTTATTCTATATCGTGACTTCAGTTTTTATACCATGCTCACTTGTGTTACTACCCGTGAAAAGCCGGTATGTTACATTTTAGCTTTCAACTCCACTACCGGTGTAAAGCTACTACTGTGGTTAAAAAAATTACACCAAAAGGAGGAAGTACATCCAACTTGACTTTTGACTTGACTCAATTTGTCGACTTCGATACATTCACACTGTGCGATGTTTCATTCACACATACGACGTTTTGCGGTACTATCTAGTATCTACTACGTGCAATGACTTATTGAGTTTAAAATACCTACAATTAAATATTTAAAATAAAATTTAAGAATTGTTAAAAATTATTTGACTGAAAAAGCAAGGTAAATTCAATCAACTTTGACGATGTGTCCAGCTGTCAATCAAGCATTCACGTGTAGACAGAAGTACTGCTCACCGGTGTAGATGTAAACAAAACAAACCCATGTCTTTGCGGTAGAAAGTATCGTTTTTCTCCATTTTAAGTGACAAAGTCGATTATTTATCAAGAGCATGGTATGAATAAAACAAATAGGTACTTGGGCCGATAATCAGATTTAAACCACTTATAGAATAAGGGTTTTAACCACTCGGCAGAGCCTCGTGGTTAAAACCTTTATCCTACTCGTGGTTTAAATCTGATTACCGGCCATAGTACCTATTTATTATATACATTCTACAACACCAATGAATAGTTAACGTTGCCAAATGTAACGAACGCGATAACGCAAGAGATACCGGAAACTATGAGAAATTCTTACCCGGGCAAAACCCAGAGTGTTTCTCAAAGTCTCGTTGTTAACGAGTCACGAGTAGACTTTTGCAAAAATCTCGCACAACTGACATCAGGATATGTAAAGGTGTAGGTCCTCAAAGCAATAACTCATGTTTATATGAAAACACTAGTGACGAAAGTTTCCGGAAATGGACATGCAGACTAAATCTGGAGGTTTAATGAAAGAAACTTTTCCATGTGTCTTAGGGACCTACATCAGTTAATAATATTATTATCAGCATTCTGTCGGGCATTTATGTCCTCGATCCCCACCCCCTCTCTATTCCCAACATCGAACAAGAGAAAGCTATCTACGTCGCCTCAAGAACGACTAGATCATAATTGAAAAAAAATTCTTACTCTCGTCCGGGCAAAAGATAAATCTTAACGAAAGGATCTGATTGGCCATTAATATCCTTTGGCACCAGGTTCTTTGCCTGTATCACGTGAAGATTCAAGGTGTTATCAAAATCGTCGTGACTGAGCTGTAGCTAAAAGAAAACAGAACAAGAATAACATTAATATTCTGATATATTCCCAATCAGCAGTGGAGGAAGATGCTACATGATTACATAATGAGTTTGAAAATTTTAGAAGATGCCAATGTGTCAATATATCTACAGAAGAAATTCCGTTGTTTTTGTGTATGAATTCCATGTTCGTTCTATCTCTTCAACTCAACCATCTTCGAACCCGAAGTCTAGCCGTCGGGTTGGACGATGGGTAAAGTAGAAGAAACTGGATGGGTAGGGGCCAAATAGAAGCATTCACACCTAAAGGGAGAGACCAAGAGAGAACATAACGAGGGTGGAGTATGGGTGGGGGTGGAATGAATCAACGACACGGGTTGGAGCTTTTAAAGTGTTTATATATAAGGAAAACTTCAGCAAGGGTAATTGATTCCTACCCCATGTACTCTATCCGAGTTGTGTGCCATATTTACACCACGATTCAACTTGAATTAAGTGAATGAAGCTGTTATTTTTGAAGAAAAATATCACTCCCGCGGTCTGTTTACTTTCTTGCTTAACCCTTTACCTAACATGAGAAGCAGACGATACTTGTAAAAAAAATTCTTGAATAATTAATTTTTTTCATTTTTTGTCTCAAAAACATAGGTTATGACCCCTCGTTGGAACGAGCTCGACGAGCTCGTTCCAACGAGGGGTCATAACCTATGTTTTTGAGACAAAAAATGAAAATATTTTGAAAATTAATTGGCGATTTTTGAGAATAGCGCTGGTCGGTTTTGGCCGTTACGTTGGGTAAAGGGTTAACACTGTTCTATGACGAAGTATTTCATTCACGTCATAACGTCAATCGGATGCGTAACGATCAATCAGATGCGTTGTTACATGACGTTCTTACACGTAAGTCGAATTTCATGCGTAGTGTATCTAGCACATTCCCCAATGTCGGTACTGCGTCACGTAGCGTTGAATACACTAACTTTGCACATATAAGCTTATAATAATCGGGGTAATACGAAAGAAGGCAGTCACCTGTTTCAAAGGTATATAGTCTATTTATCTGTACCCTATCACCCCCTCCTATCGACTTTTAACACCTTCCGTAGCACCCACTGATGCCTGGTAGCGAAGGAAATTATCTGTCTAAGGATCATGTGTCTTTCTTATCTCTCGTCGGGCCGAACTACGGTAGGACTGGTACGACTTAGGATATGAGTGCCCCCAACTTTCATTGATTTTCCTCCGCTTTGATCTGCATGCGACCCAACCACCTATGTGGACTACCTGAAACCATCACTATCAAACGGTACTTTGTTTATTAAACAGAAGCCGAACATACAGAATTCATACTGTTGATGTCAAATATTTCTAAACGAACTTTATAGAATGCGATGAAAATGTGACAAATATTTCAAAAGCTTGCTAATTTGGGAAAATAACCTGACTATTATCAGCCAAATGTGAGTTTGCGTACGTGAAAAACTTCCGACATATCGTCCCCTGAGTTCCAATGCCAGTAGGTATACAGAACGCATTGGAACACAGGGGACGAAATGCGTATTAAATAGCGAAGATAGTATTTCAGCAGGTGCTATTTTATCGATTTTGATCGATTATTTTAGAATTCAGGTTCAATTTTATTACGCTTCTCTACTTATCACACCAAGAATAAACAAGAAAACGTTTTGTGCAAGAACAATCGCGCGAGAAAATACCCATGAAACACTCTTATTTTGTACATATATCATGTAATCTCGTCATATTAGAATATAAACAAGAAACATCTGTAAACAAAGTTGAATCTCTTTCACTGAAAAAATGTGAATACGACATCTCAAAGCATTGTGGATTCACAAGAAATTAGTTTAAAATAATTTCAAGTTTATTAGGCGGGTTCCAGGCTATGGAGGTTAATATCTTCATTCGAAAACACATGAAAGGGCACCCTCCCACATACAAACACCACTCCCACGAAAAGATCAGCTTTTTTGGACGAATCGTCCTGGTACGAAACACGACTTAGGACGAAACGCCCGTGCCAAGGTGATTTTGAGAGGAACTGTCCCGGTACCATCTCTAAGTATTGTCAGTGGTAGTTCTCGAAAATTCTATTTAAAGAATTTCAATCTAATTGGACAATGGGGAAGGAGCTACACTTTGGGTGTTAAGATCTCCATTCGAAAAAAACTTGGAAACGAATCCACCCCTCCACACAAAATAATCAAAGCAGAATGCTTAAATGTAACCCACAACCATATAGCGAATTGGGGGAAAATATTCACTGAGACATCTCATCTAAAATAATCGAGGGTGGATGTATCATAACAATGAAAGTGTCAATGACACTGTAGCTCAACTTGTCAAGATATGTACATGTATAGTATGTGACACAGCAATGACAAACATCTAGGTAATGGCCTGATAACAAAGGTACATATAAAGTATTGTAACGGTCTGTACATAAATACTGACCGTAGCCTGTAACAAATGTATAGATAAAGTATTGTAAAGATGGGTGACAGTCAGATGCTAAACTAGAAAAGAAATCTTTGAGTCCCAGAGTGGGTATGACTGAACCCCAAAATATTTGTTCTCATAGCACAGTGATAACAAAGGCACCCCAAAACACACTCATTCCTGTCCCAAGGTGAAAACAAAGGTACCCAAGAAGTTTCGTGAAGATCAGTTCATAAATACGAGCTGTATAGAAGTTGTGACAAAAAACTGATTGGACCTAATTTCGGTACAAAATGGCCACTGGCAGCCATCTTGAATTTTGGACCGCACCCAGAAACACTCGTTCTCGTCCCAAGGTGATAACAAAGGTACCCAAGAAGTTTCGTGAAGATCGGTTGATAAAAACAGCCTCTAGCCCGAGCCATATTGACATGTGCACTTACAGTGTATAAGTAGCACTAAATAAATCAAAATTCATCTAATTTGCATAATTTCTGCACGAGAAAAAAACCCGTACTGTATGTGATGTATTCCATTTTACTAAACATTCATACAAAAATTTATTCAAATCAGAACTTTCAAACAGAAGTTCTGTACAAAAGACTGATTGCACTAATTTTGGTACAAAATGGCTGCTGGTGGCCATCTTGAATTTCGGACCACACCCCAAAACACTCGTTCTCATCCCACGGTGATAACAAAGGTACCCAAGAATATTCGTAAAGATCGGTTCATAAATACGGCCTCTAGCCTGAGCCGTACAGAAGTTGTGCACAAAAAACTGATTAGACCTAATTTCGGTACAAAATGGCTACTGGCAGCCATCTTGAATTTTGGACCGCACTCAGAAACACTCGTTCTCGTCCAAAGGTGATAACAGAGATACCCAAGAAGTTTCGTGAAGATCGGTTGATAAATACAGCCTCTAGCCCGAGCCGTATTGACATGTGTACTTACTGTGTGTAAGTAGCACTGAAAAAATCAAAGTTCATCTAATTTGCATAATTTCTGCACGAGAAAAAAACCCGTATTATATGTGATGTATCCCATGGTACTAAACATTCACACAAAAAAATTTTCAAATCAGTGCTTTCATATGGAAGTTCTGTGCAAAAATTTGATTGCACCTAATTTTGTAAAAAATGGCGACCATCGGCCATCTTGAATTTCGGACCGCACCCCAAAACACTCGTTCTCGTCCCACGGTGATACCAAAGGTACCCAAGAAGTTTCGTAAAGATCGGTTTATAAATACGGTCTCTAGCCCGAGTCGTGTTGGCATTTGTATTTACAGTGCTGAAAGTAACACTAAATACATCAAAGTTAGTCTAATTTGCATAATTTACGTACGAGAAAAAACCCCGTATTATATGTGATGTATCCCATGGTACTAAACATTCATACAAAAAATTAGTCAAATCAGCGCTTTCATATGGAAGTTCTGCGCAAAAATCTGATTGCACCTAAGTCTTTACAAAATGGCCGCCAGCGGCCAACTTGAATTTCGGATCGGACCCCAAAACACTCGTTCACGTCCCACGGTCATAACGAAGGTACCCAAGAAGTTTCGTAAAGATCAGTTCATAAATACGGCCTCTAGCCCGATCCGTATTGAATTGTTGACGGACAGACGGCCAGACGGACGACTGGCTATGGCATAAGCTCAAATTTGGCTTCGCCAAAGTTGAGCTAAAAATGGTTTTAAGAAATACTTCTGAGTTTGGAGGTGGCATAACACAACACGAATATTGATAACAGTGAATACGAAAAATAGCGAATTCCGCATATTAATGGGTCTAGTAAGAATACGGTTACATTTTTCATTGTTTCCCGAGTCAATTGAATCGACCTGAGAATTCAGTACCGCATGATCTGGAGCAATTATTAACCCAATATACTCGCGCGCTAAATGACAAAATCTGCTGATATTCGATATCAAACTGACACCACTAATTTTAACACCTCAACACTGTGTTGTTACTATAAGACAGAATACAACGAGGGTGGTGTATCTAGTTAATTCCCAATGTCTGTATTGAATCGGGCAGCGATATTAAGAGAGAGAGAGAGAGAGAGAGAGAGAGAGAGAGAGAGAGAGAGAGAGAGAGAGAGAGAGAGAGAGAGAGCGTGGGAGATATACACCCCCACTCTCCCTTGTAATTTCTCAACATGTTTAGAGACAAACTGTTTTGTTATATCCTTATTGACCCTTTGTCAATTTCCCAAACTACAATATTAACCTATTCCTTCACGCCCTTCCTCTTCGCGTACCTCTCACGTTTTCATCCCATTCGTCCATTAGTGTTTCAGGGAGTCTCATTCCACTAGGCAAGTATTTGGGGCATTCTAAAAGGAAGTGTCCCAGGGTCTTGGTTGATACTAGGCTGCACATTCGGCACCCTCTGTCCTTACCTTTTCCAATTTCCCCCATCAATTCGACGAGGCATGCCATGATGACGTAGTGGAAACAGGCGCGGACTGGGCTAAAAAAAGTTGCCGAGAAACGTACGAAGGGGCCCCGGACCAGGACAATTTTCGATTTTTCGAACCGAAAGGACGCCGCTTCCTTCATCTGAGCGATTAATGGCAGACCACATGGAGGGTATTTTCCATGGCACACCATCTTTGTCGCTCATTTGGCAAAAATGTTTGCACTAATGGTGGCCACGGTCTCATCAGGCCGACCACCGTTCGGCCCAATGAGAGAAAATTTTGGAACGCTGTTTTCTTGAATATGACCGACCAATGGTATATCGAAATGACAGCCGACATAAAAAGGAATTTCAATAAACCGACAGTCTATGCAATCGGACCTATTTCGTCCTTTTGGTCATTTTCACGAAATTTCATGCGCCAAGAGTAGGGGGTCCACCGAGAAATGTCCCAGTGTTCCATACGGACAGTCAGCTTCTGAGTGGGAATGTTATCAGTCGGTCCTTTAGCCATCACAGTCGGGACAAATCAGGTTTGCACCCCTCCACCACCTCCAATCGGCCATCTTCGCAACACCTGTCTAACTAATCTTTGAACTTCTGCAAATTTAGATTGGAACTCATTCTGTTGAAAGTTATACAGATGAAACGTGATTCGGATAAAGATGCATTTCCATAAAAATTCAATGACAAAAAATCAAAATATCAGATGAGTATTAATAAATAATGAAACAATTAGTTATTCATTTATAGATACCATTTGTTATCGTTCTCATGCAAATTATGTTATATATGGAAGCTTTGTCAATAGTTGACTCTAAAAAGAATAGCCACGTACAATACTCCCCAGTGGGTAGTGAGACGTACATGTCGTCTAGGAACATTCTTCACCTGATGACTGGATGTGTTCTGTTATTAATGGAAACTTTCTAACGATCATTCATTTTAGAAGAAATAGATGAAGTAACAATTCCACATTCAGCCTTCTGCACACTGTGCAAACAGGGTGAATTGGTACCAAGTATGGCGAAAATATAAATAAATTGCAGGGATCACCTATTGACCCTTTACCTAACATGAAAAGCAGACGACACTTGCAAAAAAAATTCTTGAATAACTAAATTTTTTCATTTTTTGTCTCAAAAACAAAGGTTATGACCCCTCGTTGGAACGAGCTCGACGAGCTCGTTCCAACGAGGGGTCATAACCTATGTTTTTGAGACAAAAAAATGAAAATATTTTGAAAATTAATTGGCGATTTTTGAGAATAGCGCTGGCCGGTTTTGACCGTTACGTTGGGTAAAGGGTTAATTGTTCAGTTTTTGTCCCAAAAACATAGCTTAAACCCCTCATTGGAGGAATGAAATGAAAATCATTTGTCTTTCTAAATATTTTTGGCAACCGTCGTTTACTTTTTGTGTTAGGGCAAGTTATTTATTCATTTATTTACTGGGGTTCAACGACACACTCCACTGCCAGGATCACCTCATGTCGGAAAATTTTATAGGTGGAGAAAGCCGTAGTATCAAGTGGCGAGGAGCAGCTGTCAGGCCCCGTAACGCACTAACTCCACATAAGCAGAGATAGCATTGGTTGAAGACAAGAGCAACATAGACGTGTAGTGTACGGTACCTTAGTGTACAGCACCATCGTGCTCTCAGATCAGGTACCTTGCCTTAGGACTCAACGCAGTTACCGCTGGTCAAGATCGAACAACGGATCTTTCGGTTTGAAGTTCAATGCTCTAACCATCGAGACACCGCGTTCTCATAAAAAGAGTTACATAATAATACACCGCTGGTGCCGACTTAATTGGATATCTCTTAATTGAATAACCCTGTTAACTGTGTATAATTTCCAAATACCAGAACACTTTCCCAACTTCAGTACATATTCCACATGTTAATTACATATGGGTTATGGAGAAAAAAAATTTAGTAAAAAAAATCCTGCACTGTGTCGAGTAATTGCCTGACAGGCACTGAATACTCCTTGGTTATAGACATATTTAGCCTCAGTACATCCAATACAGGGGAGCGAGGTGGCTCAGTAGTAACGGCATTGAACTTCAAACCTAAAGGTCCACGGTTCGATCCCCGCCACGGGTAAATGCGTTGTGTCCTTGGGCAAGTCACGTAATCTCGATTGACCACGTGGGGCACTGTGGCGCTGTGTACTAAAGCGTACTGCACGCTGAAGGTGCACTTGTTTTCAACCAGTGCCAATCCTGCTTGTGTGGAGTTAGTGCGTCCTTGGCTGCCCACTCCTTCCCGTGTCTAACGCCACTGATTGGTACTCAGCCACCTATCTGGTGGAGCACGGTGGCTCATTGGTTATCATATCCGATTTCAGACCTTGAGGACGTGTGTTCAATTCTGACCACATGCTGTACAAACTTCACCGCCACCTGCACACGCTCAACAAGTAATGTGGAGGAGAAAAATATGATGTAATATAACTTGGTGATAAGTTTAGCTGCGTTGGTCTTTTTTACTCCATTTTAAATAGAGTGTCAGACAAAGTTCAAATTTCAATTTGGTTACTTACGAAAGCAACACCAATAAGCTTCAAATCATGGGCTTTATTTAGAAATTGTTTTGCTATATTATATCTCACTTGACTTCACCGTCCTATGATTGGCTGAAAGGTACTATACTTAAGGAATAGTGCATGGCTCGGAGTTGACTACGCCCATATAGTGCCTGCCCAGTGAGGTGGTGTAGTTCCCGCCGCGAAGCGGAGGGAACTACACCACCTCACTGGGCACTATATGGGCGTAGTCAACGACAAGACATGCACTAATACTTATATTATATCGAACACCCATCAAGAAAAACATCTGTCCGATTTGTTAATCTATTACCAAGATAGCAGCCCTACCAACCAGCGTTATATAGAACAAAAAATACCATGTAGTTTTTAAAAAACATTTTCTTCTTCCAAAACACGACTAACTTGGATTATTGATATGAGCAGAAGACAGATTTTGAATCGGTCGGCAAGGGTAAACAAAACATTTCCCCCAAACGGAACTGTGTATTCTAGGATCGCGCACCTCGCGAATGAAATCTAAAATTTTCGAAATTTGACAACGCAGTTTGATAATTTCCACACATTTGTCACACATATACATTACCGAATGGGTCAGCAAGGGATACAAACTCCGAAGATTCAATTGAATTCCATTATTTATTCGTTTACTGCCCAAAACATACAATTAAATAGCGAAATAATATGAGCAGCGAAACAAACGATTTTTCATATCCGTACGCGTTCTCATGAAAGTTGGACCCAGGTATGGATCATTCTCTTCGAAACGAGATATGGATCATCTTCTCAAGGAATAAAATGAACGCCTCGAAAAATGTGACTTCAGCAATGGAAAAGCGATACATTTTTCCACAAAGATTTCTTTCCGGGTCGTTTTGTGGATGTTGTGCCTCTGTGAATCGATTTTTAAATTTAGCCTGATCAGTTTTATTCGCCCAGTATGAAAAGAAAACTGATATAGTAGGTTGCTAAAAATAGAAAACGTGTAGTGTCTGTGTGCAGTGCCTGGTCAGTTCTGTGGACGCAAACTACATGAAATAGGGTATCATCTTTCAGCCAATCAGAATGCAAGGAAGTCACGTGAGATATAATATTTTATTTTATTTTCATTCGTTTTTCTTCCCCCAAAACATATCGTCCCACTCCCACTCGCCGAAAATGGTATTCCACTCCCAGCATCGTATTCCACTCTCAGCGATGACGGATTATTTTTGTATTTTATTGTTTACAAATCGGTAAAGTTAAATCAATTATAATGGGTTGTTTGGGGAAAATAAATAAGGAGAAAAGGTAATACAAAAGTTCACCGCTCGGATTCGAGTACGATTTTATCCTCTCGTGGACCGCGCGGATTATTAAAATAAATTTAAAAAATTCCCTGCGCGCCCCACTCGAGGACAAAAATCGCACTGGAATCCGAGCAGTGAGCTATATTGTCTATATTTCCGATCGTTTTAACTATCGAAGGTGCTAAAAATAAACATGCATCACTCTCGTGCACTGTACACTTTCTAAAGGTAATAATCTAGGACGTTCGACTGACGGAACACAACGCGCCCGTCTAAGAGATTTTTTGGGGAACATTATTTTGTTATTCCTTAGGTCCTTGATATTAGGCAGTGTACCCAGGAATGGAATCATGATGCGCAGTTGGATTCTTCTTGTGTCTGTTCGGTATACAAATACAAGAGCAACGCGTAGCGTGGCATATGCCCCCGATGGTGTCATAAGATCATTGCGAAAACATTTCTAAGTCGAAAGAGTGAAAAGAGCCATAACTCTGGGAAAAAATATTGGACGGAACCCATTCCTTGTGCATATCTGTTCCCGTGCGGGTTTATCAGCATACTATAGGAGATCCAAATCAGACCTATGTCTTTGAAATTACAATCCAAAACGGTTGGACGGACGGACGGACGGACACCACTAGATATCCCCGAATCCTCCTTCGGAGGTGAGGGGCATATTAATTATTACACGGCATATGGTTGACTGTGCCAAAAAGGTGGTCCTTCAGGGAGAATAGTCCATGCGCCTTCGGCGTATGGACTATTCTGCCTCAAGGGCCACTCGTTTGGCTCAGCCAACTCCAAGTCGTGTAATATATATAATATAATATAATATCTACCTGTATCTCGCCTAGCTTTGCGTCCTCGCGGTGCGAAGGTACAGTGTCCTGGTGATTTAGTTTTGGTGACGGACCCAGCTGCATGCTTGGCTGTGTTGTTTGTCCGCAGGCATGACTTGAGTACTTTACTGCTGGACTGGAGCTTCGGGTCCGATGTTTTGCTCGCGGCGTCGGACGATCGTGGTAAGGTGGAGTTCGCTCCGCACGGCTGTCCATTTGATTTGATATTCTTATCGGCTACAAATAGAAAATCAACGTTTTGTCATCCAAAGGATGTTATTAAACTACCATGGAAACATCTAAATGTTAGCAACTGTTTTGTCAGTTTCTCACTCATTGATGACATATCTGTTCACTTTGTTCACTCGTTTAAAGTATACTATCCTTCTCAACAATAAGGACATTAAGAAAATAGCATATTCAATATTTGTAAGTCACCACGGAGAGCTCTACTGAAGAGGACACAATGGGTTATATTTCTAACAGCTATCGGGTTTAAGGGCTTCGAAGTCGATATAATCGACATAACTATTGTATTCAGTGAGGGAATGGAGGCCATGCCCCCCCCCCTCCCCCAAACAAAGTGAGTATTGAATCATGAAATACAGAGAGGCGCTTCCTGTGTGTTAGTTTAAACAACGATGACATGGCCGTATTATAGGTTAGTTAAAACGGAGTCTCACATCAGTGGTGAAGACGGGTGAACAAAAAGGTCATTCTAACTCCACGCCCAGCACATTCGCAATTGAGACACAAAGAACCAGTTAAGGGGAAAAGATGTCGTTAAGTTCCTTTTGTAATAAATGAATACGTAACAGAACACGGGCATCTTATCTTATAAGGAACCGAGTATTTCTCAAGTTTTTCACAACATTAAGTCGTGGCTGCTGTAAAAATTGAATAGAGTTTATAGCGTAAACTGCCTCTACTATGTAACGCAATATTTTTGTTTTCACGGGAAAACCTGTCTCAATCAAGAAAACAGTTCATTGCCGCTGCTTGGTGGTTCTTGCTCATCAAGGGTTAAGATTAATGTTTGGTAGGTATTGACCACTTTCTGTGTGTTTTCCCAGCGTACACTCACCTGTCCTCACCCATAATGATGTCCGTACAACACATGCAGGGCCTTTATACGAGCTTGACACAGCATGCAAATATTCAACGTAACCCTGCTCCAAGAAGCCAATTTCGCCCCAAGCTGACTTTTTCCCATGCTCTCAGACCACCATTCTAATTACGCGAGGAATCCAACGCTGTTATGGTCAGTTTGTTTACCCACCTTTCGTTAAGTCTGAGCGAAGACTACCATTGAATTAATGCGATGTCCCTTTATTCACAAAGATATATGAATATTCTTTCGAATTCCTGTCATAAAACTGCAGCCATGGTGAGTATTTATTTATTTATTTATTGGTGTTTAACGACACTTTCGACAGCCAGGGTCACCTCGTGTCGGACAGTTTTACGGGTGGAGGAAGCCGGAGTACCCGGAGAGAACCTCGAGCAGCGGCGAGCAACTGTCATACTTCCCAAAGTACTAACTCCACACAAGCAAAGTTAGCATTGGTTGAAGACAGGTGCACCATCGACGTACATTACGCCTTAGTACACAGCGTGGGCAGTCGGAATTAAGTGCCTTGCCCAAGGACACAACGCAGTTACCCCTGGTGGGGATCAAACCGTGGACCTCTCGGTCTGAACTTCAATGCCGAAACCAGTATTGTAATGTCATTAAAGATTCGGTCAAATAAATTCTCCATTGAGAAACATTGCGTTGCTTTAGAGAAAACGAATATTTATGGTACTTGTAGATTCAAACGTCTGAAATAATATTTCAGCTGTTGGAAAAGCGAACCGGACCAACCAAAATATTCCAGACGATTGAATCTTAACCCTTTACCCAACGCAGACGATATCAAAATTTATTATTTTAAATATAATCTTTTAAAAATTTTCAAATAATTTCAACAAAACCATATCATGTGACCCCTCGTTGGAACGAGCTCATCGAGCTCGTTCCAACGAGGGGTCACATGATATGGTTTTGTTGAAATATTTTGAAAAATAATATTTTTTCAATTGCTGAATTTGCACATTACGCAGGCGGATGTGGTCGATTCGTTGGGTAAAGGGTTAAGCATTGGCGATGGATTATTTAAAAGCTAGACTGACATAACAGCGTTGAGATCCTTACAGAGCTTGACTTGTGGCTTGAGAGACTGTCTAAAATCCTCGCCCATAGCCTTAGCTGAAAAATAAGTTACTAATCCAAATGTTATCACCACCATTCACTCAACCTCACAAAATCCATCAAGAATAATAGGAAAATATATTTTTAATGGTGCAAAAAAAACAAAACAACCCTCAACTGCCACAGAATAACAAAATACTAGTAACAACATTTTTTGAAAACCTTTATAGCCACAGAAAAACAAAACCCCTATGGCCACAGAAAAGAACTTTCTTCAAAAGAAATGTGTCATTTCTACCCTCAAAACTCGGAGGAAGTCACCAAAGCTCCGCATCAGAAAGCGTGAACATTTTATATGTTGGGAAAAAATGCCAAAACAATGATAGTATTCGGTGAATGCATTTTGTTAGCCAATAATCAAGTTTTTCGTTTGGGGCTAAAAAAAAAAAATAAATAAAAATTCCCGCAAAAGCAATATTTTGGGAACTATGTCGTGAGTTATTGTTATTAAGCATACATTCTCGTATTCTGTGATGAAGGTGCTTCAGGGCTCCAAGTAAGACGCGCGATTCGTACCCTTAGGGGTGATGTTATTTCAAGGACCCTTTCAAGCTATGCATGGACATTTTGGAGAATTTGCGACTATTCCAAGCTACATGCATATGGCTTTGAGTAAAACTTCGGATTAAAAATACATTTATTAGTGAACGTAGGAAGACTAAGGCAGGATGTGTTTGTCTTCTATATTGTACAGCAGGCGAAAAAACGTTATATAACCCCAAAAGTACTTTTTAGTCAGGTGTCGTCAGCACATTCAAAAAATGAAAGTGTCAATGACACTGTAGCTTAACTTGTGTGTTGTGTTTGATGAAAAGGATAATGTTCAATGTTTATGAAAGGATTATGAAATAAGACAAGAATTGTGATAATTGGGAATATGTTCATTTCTGTTCCCTGTATGCTATGTTTATGATAAAAATAATATGAGGTGTACACTGTACTAAAGATCTGAGGGGTGGGTTAATATGACCTCACAGTTAATATATGTGGCCCTCACAGTTGACATATATCAACAAAATTACAATGAAATTATTCCAAAATGAGTCATCCTATCAAGTTACATTAAAATCCCTTCATAAATATGGCCTGTAGACTGTGCTAAAGGTTTTCGGGCCCCTGTAGCCGTCAGTTTCCCAATTGCGTCCAAAGGGGACGTTCTCATCTAGACATTATATGAAGTCAACCTACCAAGTTACAATGAAATCCCTCTATAAATACGACCTGTAGACTGTGCTAAAGGTTTTCGGGCTTCAGGCACCTGTAGACATCACAGTTGACCAACCACGACCAAAAGGGGATGTCATCATCTAGGCATTATATGGAGTCAACCTAACCAGTTACAATGAAATCCTTCCATAAATACGACCTACAGACATGCTAAAGGTTTTTGGGCTCGGGCAGCCATCAAGGCTGAATGATCATGACCAAAAGGGGACGTTCTCATCTGGACACTATTTGGAGTCATCCTACCAAGCTACAATAAAATCCCATTTTGGCCGTGATCATTCAGCCTTGATGGGTGCCCGAGCCCAAAAACCTTTAGCATAGGCAAAAGGTTATATTTATAGAAGGATTTCATTGTAACATTGTTAGGTTGACTCCATATAATGCCTAGATGATGACATCCCCTTTTGGTCGTGCTTGGTCAACTGTGATAGCTACAGGTGCCCGAAGCCCGAAAACCTTGAACACAGTCTACAGGTCATATTGATGAAGGGATTTCATTGTAACTTCGCAGGATCACTCCAGATGATGCCCAGATGAGATTGTCCCCTTTGGTTGCGATCATTCAACCATGATGGCTGCCCGAGCCCGAAGCCCGAAAACCTTCAGCACAGTCTAAGGTCATATTTATGAAGGGATTTCATTGTAACTTGGTAGGTTGACTTCATATAATGTCTAGATGAGAACGTCCCCTTTTGGACACGAGTGGGCAACTGTGACGGCTTCAGGGGCCCAAAGCCCGAAAACCTTTGTCTGAAGCAGAAATGTGGCGGGCTGTAGGGATGGTGGAACAAGGGGCTACCCATTGTCAGGTTGGTAAAGCCCTTGGTGTGCACCATACAGTGATCATCAGAGACTGGGCAAGATTTTAGCAGTATGGCACAGCAGACAGACGACAGGGTGGTGGCAGAGACAGGGCAACATCTGCAGCTGAAGACCGATTTTTGATCATTCAGGCCCATAGGAACCGCTTTGACACAGCAACCCAGCTTCGCAGTGACCTTCAGAATGCATCCGGGGGTAAATGTTTCGACGCAGACTATCCGGGCAAGGTTGCACGAAGGTGGTCTCCGATCGAGAAGACCATGCATTCGCATTCAGCTGTCCCAGAACAACCACCAGGCACGATGTGAATGGGCCACGGATCACGTTGGATGGACCAGAGAAGATTGACGACCTGTCCTTTTTACAGATGAGTCAAAGTACTGCCTAAACAACACAGATAGGCGTCCTAGGGTATTGAGAAGACCAGGAGAGCGATTCCATGCAGCCAACATTGCTGAGCATGACCGCTATGGCGGATGGGCAATAATGGTCTGTGGTGGCATCAGCTGGGATGGACGTACAAAGCTCTGTGTCTTTGACCGTGGTACATTGACTGCACAGCGGTATATTGATGAGATCCTGGATGCCCACGTCAGATTGTAAACAGGTGCAGTGGGTGATTCATTCTGATGGACGATAATGCCCGTCCTCATGTTGCCCATGCTGTCCGGGAGTACTGACAGAGGGAGGGGATTGAGCATATGGACTGGCCAGCAAGGTCCCCTGACTTCAATCCAATCGAACATGTCTGGAATGAGTTGCAGCTTGCAATTTCAGTCCGTCCAGTCCAACCAAGAAGTGTCCAGGAGCTTGGTACCATGCTGGTCCAAGAATGGAACAACATTCCACAAAGGACCATCTGGAACCTGATTTGGAGCATGAGAAGGCGTTGTCAAGCTGTAATTAACAATAATGGGTCTCATACTCGATATTGAACCCATATCAGTTCGCTCCGTGAACTTTTTGGCAAATTTGAATAATTCCCTCTTTTACCAATAATATCCATTTTCCATGGTTATCGTATTCAAAAGCTAAAAAATAATGTCAAACACAAATAAAATCTTAATTTCTGTACTTAAATCATTAAAGATATAATTAAATAAAAAATATATACACTTTTCATAACAATATTTCAACTAAAACGTAAAACAGGTAGTTGGATATACTTGGTGCTTAGCAAACTTTGAGTAGTATAGTTTTATGACAACGCCGCGTCGTTCCAGTAATCATGTTCCTAACTTGACGTTTTCAATGCAAAATGAATATTTGCTGAGGGATATCTGTAACTGAAGCAATAAAAGATTATCTGCATATCTTTGTGTATATTGGGACATCACACTAAAGCAACGGTAGTTTGCAGGCAAACTCCATGAAAAGTGGGTAAACAAAAAACCCATAACTCAGGCGGATTCCTCACGGAAGTAGACTGTTAGCCTGCAAGCTTGATGTTTTCAATAATTATGTTCAGAATCAATAATAGATATTATCAAACATCTTTTTTGACCCCTCAGCTTGTGTCGACCACTTGATTTTTCTTTGCTTTTTTGGGGTTTAACGACACATTCAACAGACAATGTCATATCATGTCCCACAGTTTTAAGGATGGGGAAAAGGAGTAGTGGGTGAGAACCACCGAGCAACGGTGAGTAACTGTTGGACTCTCCAACTTTCTACCCCAGCACAAGCAGGGTTAATATTGATTAAAGTGCACCTTCGCCGTAGGGAGCGCGGTGGCTAAGACCGAAGGGTCCACGGTTCGATCCTCGCCACGAGTAAGTGCGTTGTGTCCTTGGGCAAGGCACTTAATCCCGCTGTGACCTAAGGCATTCATCGATGATGCACTTGTCTTCAATCAATGCTTACTCTACATGTGTGGAGTTAGCACGGTGGGGAGTCTGACAATTGTTGCACGGTGATTCTCTCTGGGTACTCCGGCTTCCTCCACCCATGAAACCATCCGACATCAGGTGATTCTGGGTGTCGAAATTGTTGTTATACCCCAATAAATACATAAATAGTACTGTCGTCGTGCATTACACCTTAATACACGACACCACCATGTTAGCACCAGGACACAGCGCAGATGAGGCGTGTCGAGATTAAAGAGTCGACATTTCCCAAGTATACCCAATGAGCTGCCGTGCTCCCCTGGTCACTTTTGGGGAGACAGTTAATCTGGCACAATATAGCCGAATTGCGACCGGCAAATTACTCTTTGGAAATTTAAAAACATATTTTGCAATAAATTTCAAAAGATAAAAAAGCATCGCAGAAAGCATTCAGTGGTATATGACGGAAGAGTATTCAGGACGGGTGTTTTACGTAAGTCGTTATAACGATTTAGAAAAACATTTCACACATGTCCTAAATACGCTTCCGTAGTCAACGTCCTTTACATCCTAATCATATCGAAATATACGGACTGAGTCGTTAAATATTGTGAATTTATCGAAAATATTTACCTTCTGGCTTCTTGTTTGTCGTATGCTTAACAGAAACCAGTCAACCACCAGGCTGAACACACAGGAACACACAGAAAAAAAAACGGAAATGGTACGTCTACTTTTCTTACCAGCGTCAGTTTTCATATACAGATCTTAGCGTCGGACCCAGTTACTAGCTGCGATAACTTGACAAGGGATTAAGCATGAGAATAACATATGTTTTGATCGGAAAGTAAACAATTAAAATAGTTTGTTTAGATTTTATCTTCACCGATAAAGAGGAAAACGTGAATCGGTCAGCGACCCACGACAGCCATTGCCCACATTGTTTGGAACAACGACTTTGCCATCTAAGTGCGCTAGCACTGTACTTGTAAATGGGGGAGGGGGGGGGGGGCTATATCACTGTGATTGGATGTACATAATGATTCGATATTCCCGTACCTAATGAAAGTATCAATGGCGCTATAGCTTAACTTGTGTGTTGTGTTTGATGAAAAGGATAATGTTCAATGTTTATGAAAGGATTATGAAATACGACAAGAATTGTGATAACTGAGAATATATTAATTTCTGTTCCCTGTATGCTATGTTTATGATGAAAATAATATGAGGTGTATACTGTACTAAAGAGCTGAGGGGTGGGTTAATATGGCCTCACAGTTAATGTATGTGGCCCTCACAGTTAACGGATATCAACAAAAGTTACCAAGTTACAGCGAAATTATTCCAAAACGTGTCATCCTATCAAGTTACATTAAAATCGCTTCATAAATATGGTCTGTAGACTGTGCTAAAGGTTTTCGGGCTTCGGGCCCCTGTAGCCGTCAGTTTCCAAATTGCGTCCAAAGGGGACGTTCTCATCTAGACATTATATGAAGTCAACCTACCAAGTTACAATGAAATCCCTTAATAAATATGACCTGTAGACTGTGCTAAAGGTTTTTGGGCTCTGGCGCCATCATGGTTGAATGATCGCAACCAAAAGCTACAAAGTTACAATGAAATCCCTTCATAAATATGACCTGTAGACTGTGCTCAAGGTTTTTGGGCTTCGGGCCCCTGAAGCCGTCACAGTTGACCAATCACGACCAAAAGGGGATGTCATCATCTAGGCATTTATGGAGTCAAACTTACGGGCTACAATGAAGTCCTTCCATAAATATGACCAATAGACTATGCTAAAGGTTTTGGGTTTGGGCAGCCATCAAGGCTGAATGATCGTGACCAAAAGGGGACGTTCTCATCTAGACATCATTTAGAGTCATCCTACCAAGGTACGATGAAATCCCTTCATAAATATCACCTGTAGACTGTGCTAAAGATTTTCGGGCTTTGGGCCCCTGTAGCCAACACAGTTGCCTAATGGTGTCCAAAAAGGGCTGTTCTCATCTAGACATTACATGAAGTCAACCTACCAAGTTACAATGAAATCCCTTCATAAATATGATCTGAAGACTGTGCTAAAGGTTTTCGGGCTTTAGGCATGGGCAGCCATCATGGTTGAATGATCGCAACCGAAAGGGACGTTCTCATCTGGACATCATCTGGAGTGATCCTACGAAGTTACAATGAAATCCCATCACAAATATGACCTGTAGACTGTGCTCAAGGTTTTCGGGCTTCGGGCACTTGTAGCCATCACAGTTGACCAATCACGACCAAAAGGGGATGTCATCATCTCGGCATTATATGGAGTCAACCTAACAGGTTACAATGAAATCCTTCTATAAATATAATCTTTTGCCTATGCTAAAGGTTTTTGGGCTCGGGCACCCATCAAGGCTGAATGATCACGACCAAAATGGGACATTCTCATCTAGACATTATTTGGAGTCATCCTACTAAGTTACAATGAAATCCCTTCATAAATATACCTGTAGACTGTGCTAAAGGTTTTTGGGCTTCGGGCACCTTTAGCCGTCAAAGTTGCCCAATCATGTCCAAAAGGGGACGTTCTCATCTAGACATTATATGAAGTCAACCTACCAAGTTACAATGAAATCCCTTTATAAATATGACCTGTGGACTGTGCTTAAGGTTTTCGGGCTTCGGGCTCGGGCAGCCATCATGGTTGAATAATCGCAACCAAAGGGGACAATCTCATCTGGGCATCATCTGGAGTGATCCTACGAAGTTACAATGAAATCCCTTCATAAATATGACCTGTAGACTGTGCTCGCGGTTTTCGGGCTTCGGGCACTTGTAGCCATCACAGCTAACCAATCACGACCAAAAGGGGATGTCATCATCTAGGCATTATATGGAGTCAACCTAATAGGTTACAATGAAATCCTTCCATAAATATGACCTTTTACCTATGCTAAAGGTTTTTGGGCTCAGGCACACATCAAGGCTGAATGATCGCGATCAAAATGGGATGTTCTCATCTAGACATTATTTGGAGTCATCCTACCAAGTTACAATGAAATTTCTTCCAAAATATGACCTCTAGACTGTGCTAAAGGTTTTCGGGCTTCGGGCCCCTGTAGCTGTCGCAGTTGCCCAATCATATCCAAAAGGGGACTTTCTCATCTGGACATTGTATGAAGTCAACCCACCAAGTTACAATGAAATTCCTCAATAAATATGACCTGTAGACTGTGCTAAAGGTTTTCGGGTTTTGGGCTCGGGCAGTCGCCATGGTTGGCAGATCATGCCCAAATAGGGAAATTCTCATCTAGACATCATAAGGAGTCATCCTACCAAGTTACAATGAAATCCCTCCACATTAAACATGACCTGCAGACTGTGCTAAAAGTTTTTGGGTTTCGGGCTTGGGCAGCCATCACGGTTGATAGATCATGCCCAAAAGGGGACGTTCTCATCTAGGCATTATGCAGAGGCATACTAACAAGTTACAATGAAATCCCTTCATAAATACGACCTGTAGACTGTGCTAATGATTTTCGGGTTTTGGGCTCAGTCAGCCATACCGGTTGCCCGATCGCGACCAAAAGGGGACGTTCTCATTTAGACATGACCCCAAACCTGCATATGAAATTTCGTGACGATCAGACAAGAACTGCGGGGTGTAGCCCGTGCTAAAGGAAAATGTGAACAGACGTCACAGACTCACAGATTCACAGACTAACAGACTCACAGACTAACAGACTTCCGCACGCGTGATGGCAATAGCTTATCTTGACTATGTCAAGTTAAGCTAATAAAAACGACCAAAATGGTACAAATTTAAAAGAGAAAATAATCAGTTCACTGAGTGTCAAATCATATCAATTCTTATGGCATGGCGGGTATTTCCTGTTAAGTGTCGTTTGCCTATTAAGGAAGGCGGTACTTGCGTAGAAAACAACTGGTCAGGTCATAAGACACTTTCTCTTGCGTGGTAAGGGTCGTCTACCTATTTCGGGCAAACACTTGACCAGAAGCAACTGCTCAGGTCAAAAGATACGTTCCGGTCAAAAGTCTGTTATACCTTTTGACTCGCCGCTCTGCTTCTGTGTGTTAACCCTCGTTTTATTTATTGGTCTTTATGGTCGATTCCTACATCTGTGGCTATATCAGGACCGCAACATTGGTATTAAGTTAAGTTTAGCCCATCGGTTATGCCCATACTGTCCACTTTAGAGGACATCCACCCCAGGCGTTGGTTCAGAGTCCTATTTTATCAGTAAAGACGAACTTGTTTACCACAGTAAACAAGCACTGCTCCGTTTCCCAGAGTTCCCACGAGGATTAATCTTTTAACCCGTAAAGATCACTTTTTCGGTCCAGAATCGCACGAAAAACAAATGGTTGGTTAACCCTTTACCCAACATAACGGCCCAAACCGGCCCGCCCTGTTCTCAAAAATCGCCAATTAATTTTCATTATTATTTCATTTTTTGTCTCAAAAACATAGATTATGACCCCTCGTTGAAACGAGCTCGCCGAGCTCGTTCCAACGAGGGGTCATAACCTATGTTTTTGAGACAAAAAATGAAAAAAGTTAGTTATTCAAGAATTCTTTTGGCAAGTGTCGTCTGCTTTTCATGTTAGGTAAAGGGTTAATAAATTGGAATGGGAGACCAGTCAATATTATCAAAGTGCAGCCCAAAGGCTACACTTTGATAATATTAATTGCGCCTAAACCCAAATAACGAATATGTACTCTTCAAGTGATCGAATTAGACTGACGTGGAAAATACCATCACGATTTAAAGGGTTAATGCTTAAGTAGATTACTAACAGAAGTCTATCTCCAGCTCACTAGGTGGCATTTCAATGGAAAGAAGCCTGATTATCTTTCCAGCCAAGCGTTACATGTTTTTTGTGACTGGAGATAAACAACTGATAGAAATAATGTGTAAGGTAACAGGTTACGTTGGCACAACAGTAAAGCAAGATAAGGCTAAACAATGGCACAATAGTGAAGCGAGATGATCGTTATCTCCTCCTGACTAATGCTAACCGTTATAAAGGCAAAGTCCACTGTATCGTTCCCTTAAACGACAAACCACTGTCGAAGTCTGTTCATTGGACCACGGGGACGTGTCCTCCGGCACGCCAAAGAAGATCATGTGCTACCCCGCCCTTCATTAAAAGTAACCCGTTTTAAAGCAATGCCAGAGAACTTAAACAGCATTTATCTTTCAGTATCCAAGGAAACAACAAGCCGAGAAGGAACATATCAAAAAAGACCCAGTAGCTGATCACCCCAAAAATGTGTCAACCGTCAAAGTCTCCAAGCACCAACGAAAAACTTTCGCTTGAAGTAATCTGAAGATGGTTTTGTAGAACATGACCAGGAAGGTTCAAGAAAACATTCGATTGAACTAGCATTTCCAGCAGCGTCATATAGTGCGTGACGCAAGAAAATGGTAAGTGTCGAATTCCGATAGACATCAAATCGTTTTAATAACAACGACGCCCACATGTTGTATGATTCGATGTGAATTCACTGCCTAATGATCACTTTCTTTTGACATTTGTTGCACAACAAGAAGTGTTATATAGAAGGCAAACACACTCGTTATGTGCAAGATTTTTTTCACTCTTTATTGTCGAAAATTTCATTTATTATACCTATCAAAACAGTTATACCCTCAACCTTCATAAAATATTAATTCCACTCCACACTTATCCAGATACTGTAATCCTCTTCAGTCCTGGGACTACAAAGGATTTACTGTACTTCTGGCACGCAATGAAACCCGGATGGTTAGAATGTACGACAGTTACGATTATATGTTGCTACACGGGGGCACTGTGCAGATGCACATCACATTTGTGTGTTCTCGAAATGGGTAGGCGTAAAATCAATGGCTATATGGAGGATATCATAGCATCAGACCTGCACAATTTGGGCGAACGGTTGTTCGCCCAATTTGTGCAGGTCTGAACCTATGATATCCTCTACAGAGAAGATATCATCGAATCATATCCTACGATAGAGGCAAGGGGGGGGGGGGGGCACTAAAAACTTGCAAGGCGTGACGTCCTATTTTTTATTCGGCTCCTTTTTACACCCACCCACCCACTACGTGCAGATTTTCTACTACCGTTCTCAGACACCCACCACCACCCTCCCATTAAAATCCAAAATAAACTTATAAATTTAGTAGGGGCAGCTGTCTTCAGGGGGTTTTCATAATGTTCTTAACCCTTTACCCAACGTAACGACCAAAACCGGCCAGCGCTATTCTCAAAAATCGCCAATTAATTTTTATTATTTTTTCATTTTTTGTCTCAAAAACATAGATTATGACCTCTCATTGGAACGAGCTCGTCGAGCTCGTTCCAATGAGGGGTCATAACCTATGTTTTTGAGACAAAAAATGGAAAAAAAATAGTTATTCAGTCATTTTTTGGCAAGTGTCGTCTGGTTTTCATGTTAGGTAAAGGGTTAAACTGGTACCACCAATTTAAACCTCTGTGGGCTGCTGTGGGCCCCAATCTGCAAATGACAAGCTGTTCATTATAGGCTTGACCAGAGCAGGTGTACATATACGGGAACAAATTTTCATTTGAATTGTTCCCAAAATATTGTCCGCACATTTTCTTCATTTCGAACAAGACACCCACCCCCTACTAACGTGTGACATTTTCCCAGTTTAAGCCCAATATTCTCACATATAAGCCCCCTGATGTTGTATTTATGTTAAGAGTGTGATGAACAACATCATCTTTAAGGTTTGAAACACAAATGATGGTATATATTAGCTGATGTATTGATATATTTTTAA
Source organism: Pictodentalium vernedei (assembly GCA_031216915.1). Lineage (NCBI taxonomy): Eukaryota > Metazoa > Mollusca > Scaphopoda > Dentaliida > Dentaliidae > Pictodentalium > Pictodentalium vernedei. The sequence continues at coordinate 508,415,326 of CM062296.1, read as the reverse complement.
AAAATTTTAAAAATTGCACAAGTTGGAAATGCACATTTTTGGCGCAGTCAAGAGACCCACCCACCCCCACGTCACGTCTTGCAAATTTTTGGTGGCCTCCCCCTGATAGAAGCCCGAATTTTGGTTGAGTGTTTTCATATTTGTCCTGATGTAATTAATTTTTATCGAACTGAAGTAATTCAGTTGGACTCCACAGCCGGAGACTTGACGCATGCTCACCTGCTAATATCCGGCTAGTAGGGGATTAAGGCGTTTGTTTCTATAGAAGTTTTTAAACTCATCTAACTTTACACCCTTTTGTCTTTTTGGGATTAGTGACCATCTTGAAATACCTGAAATTACAGTAGATCGAGTGTTCAAGTGCCCTCTCGCCCGCCGAGTAGACCCGCGTCCGAACTTTTATTGATGGAACAAGAGGGGCGGCGGAACGATTTTCAAAGTGTGTGTGTGTGTGTGTGTGTGTGGGGGGGGGGGGGGGGGGGGGGGGCTCGGGCGATGGATGGTCGTCGGTATGAAAAATTTAAATTCCAGGGTCCAAAAAAACCCCATTTCCATGTATCTGAGTGGATATTTTGAGATTTTTGAAGATGTATTTGAAAGATTTCACACTTTGAGAGCCGTTAAAAAACGTCGGTAAAGCATACAGGTGAGGTCTATTTATCAGCTTTGGTCGTAACGACCAAAGCTGATAAATAGACCTCACCTGTATGCTTTACCAGACGTTTACAGCAATTATACTGTCTGTGTATTATCTTGTCTGGGGTGGATTTGGTACTTGTATGTCTGTAAGATTACGATCTACTTCAGTTAACCGATTTTTAACAGACTGTATACATTTTAGCGTTTGCTGCCACTTAGTGCAAAAAATGATCCGAAATCCATCGAAACTGAAACAGTATGAGAGAAGCATAGCTGGCGAGAATATGGGGGAGGTTCTGGATCCGCCCCTTGTTTCACCAGTCATTAGTTGTGCTAAAATATATGCATACAAAAAACATGGCCCGGCAAAAAAGTGGAGGGGCTGAAGCCCTTCCAGCCCCCCCCCCCCCCCGGTTCCGCCACCCCTGAACAAAATAAGTTACCAACCTAGCTGCCGGGACTCAATCTGTCAGGTTGCTCAAATCTACGAATACCTGCAACCAGGTCAGCAGCTATCTATCCACTTAATGCCCAGCCGGGGGCATGGTGGCTCAATGGTTACGGAATTGGATTTCAAACCGAAAGGTCTACGGTTCGATCCCCGCCAGGGTTAACTGAGTTGTTGTCCTGGACAAAGCTGCCTACGTGGGGGCACGGTGGCGCTGTGTTCTCAGGCGTATTGCACATCGACGGTGCACTTGTCTTCAGCCAATGCTAACCCTGCTTATGTGGAGTTAGTACGTTGGGGAGACTGACAGTTGGTCGCCGTTGCTCGGTGGTTTTCTCCGGGTACTCCGGCTTCCTACACCCGTAAAACTGTCCGATCCAAGGTGACCCTGGCTGTCGAAAGTGTCGCTAAACCCAAATAAATAAATAAATGCCCAGCCAGACTTTGGAGGGAGCGCGGTGGCTCAGTAGGTAGAGATGCAGGCTGACAGCCGAGAGGTCCTCTGTTCGAATCTCACCTGTGGCAACCGCGTTGTGTCCTTTGGCAAGACACTTAATCCCGATCGTCCACGTGGCGGCACGGAGGCGTTATGTACTAAGGGGTACTGCACGTCGATGATGCACTTGTCTTCAACCAATGCTAACCCTGCTTGAGTGAAGTTAGTACGTTGCTCGGTGGTTCTCTCCGGGTACTCCCGCTTCCTCCACCCGTGAAACTGTCCGACACGAGGTGACCCTGGCTGTCGAAAGTGTCGTTAAACCCCAATAAATAAATAAATAGCCAAAATTTGGAAACCGTTCTCTGAAAGGGAGATAACAAACTGACGGAAACTTGTTTCTCGGAGTTTCGAGTGCACCACCGAACGATAGTTTTCCCAGTTCGGTCCATCAAGATACAGAAGGTGTCGACTGAAGACAAACTGTCATTTGTTAAGTAAAGATCTACTTCATAATGCAGACTAAATTCATGACTTTGTTGATGAAACAGTGTGGTATTATAATAAACTGTTGAAAAGGCTCTCTGCACCCTTTCTCACAGGAAATCAAAATACAACTTACAGGTTCAAGGAAAAAACTCCTTATCCCTTTATCCAACACGAAAGGCAGACGACACTTGCAAACAAAATTCTTGAATAACTAAATGTTTTCATTTTTGCGTAAAAAAACATAGCTTATGATCGCTGAGCTCGTTCCAATGAGGGGTCATAAGCTATGTTTTTGAGAGAAAAAATGAAAAGTTTAATGAAAATTGAATGGTGAATTTTGTGAATAGTGCGGGCGTTACGTTGGGTAAGGGATTAAGTGGCAGTACTTGTCTCAACAAATGCAGTGACAATTGTAAACACACTGGAATTAGTTTTATCATTTTATCATACATAAACATCTGGCAAAGGGTTACTTGAAACACGAAGATTGCCTGAATCACTTAATGTAATTTTATTTCGGGCCTTGAACTCTAATTGGTACACGCCTACAAAATACCCTTTGAATAAAAACACGAGAAATACCGCCCCCTTTGCCGTTCAGCCATGTGAAGGTGATTTAATTAACCCTTTACCCAATGAAACGGACAAAGCCACCCAGCATTATTATACAAACAAAAATCTCCATTCAATTTCAAATTTTATTATGTTTTCAATTTTTGTCTCAAAAACAATCTTATGACTCCTCACTGGAACGAGCTCATTGAGCTCACTCAAATGAGGGGTCATAAGCTATGTTTCTTTGACAAACTTTATTTTTGTTAGTTACTCAAGAATTGATTTTCGAAGTGTCATCTGCTTTCAACATTGGGTGAAGGGATAGCAGACTGTTGTCAGTAGTATGAAGAGTAGGAATATGTTACTCATATTTCCGTGTACCAGTTTAGCGGGGATAAACCCTCATTGAGTGGTGAATCTTTGGTGATTATCTGTGATCAGTGTAGCTCGGATAAACCCGTTCTGACTGATTTGGATAATCATCGTGGACATATTTTAGTTTAAACAATATTTATTCAGTGAAAGTGCTATATGTAACAGGATTTAACACCAAGAGAACTGCAGATCCCAAGAACAATCCCACTCATCATCCCATTACAAGCAGCCTACCTGTGAAGTATGAATACTGTGCGACCAATAGTACAAACGTTATTGCCTGGAAACGAGTGTGACGGCAGACGGACAAAAAGGACGGACGAATTGACCTTTGACATATTAACCCCAAATACAATCCCAACGATCAACACCTCAAATGCAATCACAATATGAAGTTATAGCAAAAACTAAAGTTATTGCATGGAAACCAAAAATCTATTTATAGTAACAGTGACCTTGACCTTTGACCTATTGATCCCAAATGCAATTCCAACGATCGACATCTCAAATGCAACCACAGTATGAAGTTATAGCTTCGCACACAAAAGAAAACTAAAGTTATTGCACGGAAACCAAAAAATCCTGTTTATAGTAACAGTGACCTTGACCTTGGACATATTGACCCCAAATGCAATCCCAACGATCAACACCTCAAATGCAATCACCATATGAAGTTACAGCAAAAAATAAAGTTATTACATGGAAACCAAAAATCTGTTTATAGTAACAGTGAACTTGACCTTTGACCTATTGACCCCAAATGCAATTCCAACGATCAACATCTGAAATGCAATCACAATATGAAGTTATAGCTTCGTACACAAAATAAAACTAAAGTTATTGCACGGAAACCAAAAATTCGATTTATAGTAACAGTGACCTTGACCTTTGACATACATATCTCAAGAGCAATCCCAATCATCATCCCATTACAAGCAGCCTACCTGTAAAGTATGAGTACTGTGCGATCAATGGTACAAAAGTTATTGCCCGAAAACCGTTGGCGAACGTCGGTGTCCCAGAATCGGCAAACCGCTTTTTTGATGCTGTCCTGGAATCGGCAAAACGTTTTTTGCTCGCGTTCACCAACGATAGATCGAAGGTCTGATCCGCGATGGGAACGTCGAGAAAGATTTTTAAATTTACATTTTCTTCAAATTTCGTACATTTTTTCACTTTTGTGCGATGTGTCGAATCTACACGTTCGCCAACGGGTGTATGAACGGTTAAAAGTGCGATCTGTGAACCTCAAAACAATTGCCGATTCTGGGACACCAAGAAAAAATCGACATTTTTTGCACTCTGTACACGATTTAACACTGAATCCCTATGGTGGTACATGTACGTGTACGTGTACACGTTTTGTAAATTCTGTCCTGGAATCGGCCTTTATTACCTACTGAGGGTGTTAATGTTGAAGAAGGTTGTGGTGATATTAGTGATTCTGAAAATGAGGACGAGATTGAAGTTGGTTTGGGTTTTCACACTTCTCTTTGGCAAAAAACTTTTGGATGTGGAGATGGCAGATTGTCAATGAAATATGTCTTGATACTCTCTCGTAAATGTGCTTGATATTACCAGGAAAATTTCTCGGTTCCCCGTTCTGAGGGTAATAATTTCGTTCCCGATCGGGTACATCATCATGCTCATTGTACTCTGGGCCATAACATGCTGAGTAAATTTCGGTTCTTAACAAATGTTCAATTAACAAAAAGCACTCACTTTATGCGAAAATATTCCCATTTTAAAACGTCGTGACATTCTTCTCAGCATCCTCCATTAGTATGTTAGCGAAACAACACGGTGCAACCACTCAAAAGCACACTTGACTCAAGTTATGTTTAACGACAATCAGATATTCACACTTAACATTCTCTCTGCCAGTGGTAATTTCGACGTCAGTGTTTTTTTTGCTAAAACACCTAGTTAAAAATACCATTTTGTTTCTTCAAAGAAAGATCTCTGCGAAATCTTTCCGGAAGAGAATCAAATAACAAGATCTTCAAAAAATCCTCACAACATTATCCAACAATTACAAAAAGTCGCGTGAATAGATCTTAGTTCGTTCACACTGCACTGAACGCGTCAGTATAATTTGAACAACTATAGAAACAGTAGGCGTTCTTCAGCGCTATTTTCAACACCCTTTGTTTGATGTGAATCCAGAACAATTCATTCATAATTGGCTGGTCTAAATGTGTACACTGAAGGGTCTCTTGCTTACAATTATTCACGCGACGCGTTTGTTTCCTTTGAATTATGCTTTTAATTTGCTCCAGCAAAGCACCAAAGATAAATTCACATTATAATGCCAGTTAACCCGTAGTTAAACAGGATGTACTAACAAACAGAACATCTCTCTGATCGACTGAAGTATTTATGTGATGTTGTTTGTTGCCGTTTGTCTCGGAGTTTATTATAAGTTAATCAATCTGGGTCAAACAGTTATGAGCAGCAGGGGCGTAAGGGTTATCGAATGGAGGCGGGGGGGGGGGGGGGGGGGAGGTTCGTCCCGACTGTAATAGAGCAGGTCCCGACTAACCAACTACTCCAACTGTATCGTCAAGGCATGCCTTCGTTGAAGGCATGCTTTGATGATGCAGTTGGAGTTTAGCCCGTTCTCATGACAAGCTTTTGCAGACGCGTGTATATGTACACGTGTAAAAATGCACACTGTGTGTAAAGCAAAATTTGCTAAGCGTTCGCTTGTACTTAAGCAAGAGGTGTACCTTTTTTACTTCGATAGGTATATAATCGGTAGTTTTCGTTCAAACAGTTAATGCGCAATAAGCCCATTGCCCATTTTAACGTTAATGATATGCAAGGTCAGAGGTCGCTTCGGGTAAACACTTCCATCAGCCCATCTATCTAGACTGTCATACATGCGATAGCAACAAATAAAATGTTTCGTTTGAAACGAGAAAATGTGCGTTTTCGATTTAATACTAATAATGACACAAACAATAACATACTTTCAACATTCCATTTAACCGACAGAACAAAATAATAATGATTTTTTCGTCAAATGAATACCTACCTATAAGTGAATGCAGACTCGGTATCATGTTTTTTTTCGCTGACGAGTGACAAAACGACAGACAGATCACCCAAACGAAACAAAGATGACTGGATGAGTGAAAATCCAAACCCCCAGTATCCAAACAGTATTCTGAAGGGCTCCTAACAGCCCCATTCGGGTACTACAGACCTCAATTTGTATGACCGATTGTGTGTGTAACATATAAGAAAGTATCAAATTTAGTCTTTAGGCGCGGAGCCAGGAATTTTGATAGGGAAGTGCGTTAAGTTGCAATCGGCGATCATCGCCTCCGCCAAGGTGACGATGGTTAACCCTGGGGAGAATATTTTTAATGAAAGTGTAAATGACACTGTAGCTTACTTTGACTGTGTGTTGTGTTTGATGAAAAGGATAATGTTCAATGTTTATGAGTTTATGAAAGGATTATGAAATACGACAAGAATTGTGATAATTGAAAATATGTTAATTTCTGTTAAATGTATGCTATGTTTTCAATAAAAATAATTTGAGGTGTAGACTGTACTAAAGAATTGAGGGTGGGTTAATGTGGCCCTCACAGTTAATGTATGTCAACCAAAGGTACCAAGTTACAGTGAAATTATTCCAAAACGAGTCATCCTATCAAGTTACAATGAAATCCCTTCATAAATAGACTGTGCTAAAGGTTTTCGGGCTTTGGGTCTGTGTGGCCACCACGGTTGACCCATCGCAACCACAAGGAGAGGGTGTCCTCATCTAGACATTATACTGAGTCATCCTACAAAGCTACAATGAAATCTCTTCATAAATCCGACCTGTAGTCTGTGCTAAAGGTTTTCGGGTTTTGGGCTCGGGCAGCCATCACGGTTGAACGATCGCGACCAAAAGGGGGCATTCTCATCTAGACATTATCTGGAGTCATCTTACCAAAGCTAAAATGAAATCCCTCAATAAATACTACCTGTAGACTGTGCTAAAGGTTTTCGGACTTTGTGTCTGTGTAGCCATCACGGTTGACCCATCGCAACCACAAGAGGGTGTCCTCATCTAGACATTATTCTGAGTCATCTACAAAGCTACAATGAACTCTCTTCATAAATCCGACCTGTAGTCTGTGCTAAAGGTTTTCGGGTTTTGGGCTCGGGCAGCCATCATGGTTGAACGATCGCGACCAAAAGGGGATATTCTTATCTAGACATTATCTGGGGTCATCTTACCAAGCTACAATGAAATCCCTCAATACATACGACCTGTAGACTGTGCTAAAGGTTTTCGGGTTTTGGGCTCGGGCAGCCGTAACGGTTGTCAGATCGCGACCAAATGGGGAAGTTCTCATCTAGACATTATACAGAGTCATCCTTCCAGGTTACAATGAAATTCCTTCATAAATACGACACTTAGACTGTGCTAAAGGTTTTTCAGGTTTTGGGCTTGGGAAGCCATCACAGTTGACCGATCGCGACCAAAAGGGGACGTTCTCATCTAGACATGACCTCAAACCTGCATATGAATTTCGTGACGATCGAACAAGAACTACGGGGTGTAGCCTGTGCAAAGGAAAATGCGAACAGACTGACAGACTGACAAACTAACAGACTCACTGACTAACAGACTCACGGACTAACAGGCTTCCGAACGCCTGATGGCAATAGCTTATCTTGACTTTGTCAAGTTAATCTAAAAATGAGTATCAAATGGAGCTCTGTGGTAACATTTGGGAAATACTTGAAATTTAGGATCTCTACAAGCAATCTTGCACCATTGTATGCGAATAATTACATACAAAATAGATCGATAAAGTTGATAGGCATATTTTATTTCAGAGATATATATTATTCCTATATATATATAATTCTCTTAATGCAATTCTGGAGAAATTAAACAGCCATAAGCTGATATAACATATATGGGCTGAAATACCAGGATTATGCAACTATTTTCTGTGAAACGCCTAGTAGCGGGGGAGGAATTCGCTAGAATTGTGCACTTGGTGATACCTTCCTGAAATTTGGCATGATGTAAGGGTAGGCATCAGAGATTTCAAAATCGATCGGCTACAAGTTGGCACCATCCTCTAGCCACCACTAGCAGCGAAATCCAAAATGGCCGCCAAGCGGATCGAAAAAAAGCTATTTTCGCCGATCGCACAACTGAAGCTCCAAACCTAACACCATACATGTGCTGTAATTGATGTGAATGATGGAGTGAAGCCCTTGGAACAAGTTGGGGGGAAGATTAATGGATAATGGGATCAGAATTTCCGTCGATGTGTGCGTCTGTGTGTCTGACTGTCAGTATGATCGTCCGTCCGTAGATAAATTAGTGTTGAATGTTTCTCGGGAATGCAATGGTCAAATGAACATGGTATGAGAGATTCCTGTCAACACATGAACAAGGGTACTCGATAGTATGCAGCAGTGGGGATACTTGGACATTTGATAATCCAATTAAAGTGACAGTCTATTCTCAACTTCCGGCATTTTCGATAGATTTATTTTCTAAGAAAATAAAACTATCAAATTTCTAGAGGAGTTCTGGTTCAATCTCAACACCATAGCGACACGTCTGCCAGCAAGGGCAGTGCTGGAATGAACTCGGGATGCATTAGTTCCCGTTGTTAATTATACAATGTTATCTTGCCAGTATAGAACATTGGCAAAATGGGACTAGAAGGGGTGAGTGTATGTTTGCAGTCATTCGAGGTACAGGAATATTTTTTGACTACAAGTAGTATTCTTCATTTTCGGCCAGTTAAGATGTGGTGTGTTCCAAGTCAGGATTAATGTTGCCGACACTTAATGCCCATCCCTCATGGTATGCTACTTTACCAGGGATATAGAGATATAGCCACCACTGGGAGCCAAAACATGACCTTTGATGTCGATGAGTGGTCGAAATGTTTTAGCGAATAACTTATCGAAATATGATCCGGTATGGCAATTTGATACCTTACGTTAGATTTATTAGATCAACTCAGGTATGGATTCATTGAGACATGAGTGCGCTACAAGATGAAGGATTTCCAAGTTGATTTGCTATGGAGTAGGAACTGACTAGTCACATGTGGCCTATGGCCAGAGAAAGACAAGGATACCATAGATGAACACACGGGTGAACGAAGGTATCAACTGTTGTACAGAGGCAAAATAGTTGGGGATATTGTATCATGCTATGCATGAATTAACACCGTCTTGTGCAGTAAATAACAGACTATTTTCCGAAATCTAAAACTGTATTCCTATACCCCGGACAATGTAGCAAGCCACATGGGATGAACATTTGTTAGCAAAATCAACTCAACTAGAAACATGACATGTGTTAACTGGCCGAAAATGGAAAAAAAAATACCAGAATAGGAGATGACTGGTCCTAACATGACACTATACTACTCAATATTGTTACAACAGCCACCTTCACACTTACACAAAGGTGTGCACCTTAATCCAGCTTTCAAGCATTTGCAATTGCCCTTGCAGGCCTTGGCACAACTACAGTGGAGCATCAGTGCACATGCAGCACTTGCGTCTCCTAGGTGAGTCCAAAATGGGACCAGAATATTGAGACGTGGATTCCACTCCCATCCGTACTGTGATGGGTCTGGCACACATAAGTGTTTCTGCAGAGCACGATGCCAAATGAAAGATGACACAAGAATTACCCTTTTTACATGTTGATACAGAGCTGCTTTGGTGGGCGGGATGTTTTCCATAGACTTAAGGCCATGTGTGAACATATGCCGTCTCGCATCATTGACACGTGTACTGACACAACTGTTACTGTACATCTGTATGGTGAGTTTTTCGATATGCTGCATATGAGGGGAATCCTCTGAAAAGACTTGCGGATTCTCAGTCAATTCTATCATCATTTCAGTTGATGCGGGAAAATTCATCCATGCATTCCATCCTGTCTTCTTCCCAATGCCGAGCATGCTGGATGTTACATCACAACCTGTGAAGGCGTGGAAGAAAGTCAGGGCCTTACAGTAATCAGGTCCAAGTTGTGAAGCTATCTCATGAATTGGCATATCTTTATATGCCTTTCCAATTCCAAACCCAATCCACAGCTCACTGAGTCCAAGGTCACGGAATGTTGCGAAATGGTGCAAAGACAGAATGACGACATCAGAATCAACCGTGCGAAGAAAAGCTATTTTGTGACCTTGTGAGACTGCATGGTTGAGATGAAGCATCATGCGCGTGTCTGCTTCCTCGTGGTTCGATGGAGATATGTCACATAAGCTAACATCCTTATTGCATAGTACATATTCTCCTGATGTCGTTAACAACTGGTACTCGGATGTTGATGTTAATTTCAGCAGTTCAGCAGACAGGAACTTGAAAAATTCGTCTTTATTCTCACTAACTTTCAAGAATGCCTGCCAATTCTTCCCTTTAGGTAAAGGGACGTTCTCGGACACCCGTATCAACCTAACTGCTGTCTCACCGAGGCGTTTTGCTCGCGTCTGATTCTTCAAACTGCCTTCGGGGTAACAGTCATAGATCGCATCAACCCTTGTGGTGTTCGTGTTAATCAGAGATTCGATGTATGGCAATAATTGCAATCGAGCATATTCTCCAAACAGATCCGCTTTCTGTGGTTTGATTACATGGACTACAGCAGGCATATCCAAGATGACAACTGAAGCTTGTCTAGCTGCTGAATTCTTCCCTTGTGCAGGAATAGCTGGTAAACAATTGAGAATTTGAGATTTTGTCCCACTCCGTAGCTTACCTCTATCGGATAATGCTGGCGGATCACGTGCATTCTCGTGCATGAAAAACTCATCCATGTTTGAATCAGGCCGGGCTTGCAGTGAAACGAACATCTGGGTAACTATTGCGGCAGTTGCTTTACTTGACATGAGTTTGTCTCGGCCTTTGTCCAGGTTGGCTGGGGGTGGGTTAAGGAAGGTATATATATTTGCCTTGGGAATAACATCATTCAGGGGTACGGTGCATTCCACAAGCCTTTCCTTCAAGAAAGTGGAATATAAATGCTTGCCCCTTTCGGGTAATGACCGTAAACTCTTACTAACTTCGGGGTCCATATATTCACCAGTATCTAATGTCACCAGCTGACCACTAGTTTCATCATAAGGGTTGATAATGAGTCCCTGATTCACCAGATCGAGGAGAGATTTCAATTGATTCAGAAATTTTTTCTGCTCTGATACCGAACTTTCCGGGTGTTCCGTGTTATCTGATGATGTTGTGTGGAAACTTGCATATTCATACTCATCTATAACACGCAGAACTTCTGACCTTGAAAGCTCAATAACGACTTTCTCTTCAGCCTGGCCATAGAGACCTTTTGGACCACTGTCTTCTTTGAGTAGTTGGATACTATGTTCTTGGCTCTGATCTAAACCCATCATACTGAACTTCCTCTCACTACGCTGGACCACAAAATGGCCTTCCATGAATTTGTTGTGGATTGAAGGATGCCGCCTGGGTAGCTGAGACATGTCTCTCAGAAATACGGGGACCCACCGACAATAATTTGTATGTCCTAGGGCAAAAAAGTAACTGCACAACTCATCGATAGAACACAGTGTACCAGGCCAGTTACCGATTCGTTGGTTCCGAACGAATTGACAGCTTGTCAAGAGAAAGTTCCGAACGATTTCACCCCAATAGCGCGCAGTTGGAGATTGTGAAAGAATCCTCTGTTCCCACATTTCAAATGACTCATGGGGCCCAGTCTGCTGACAGTAAATCTCATAAGCATTCTTTCTGAGGATCTCAAGCCAAGCTAGAGTGAGAAGATATGCCTGTCGCGTCCTCTTGACATGTTTCCCACCAAGTAGGGATGATGCTACACCGGGTGTGAATATCTTTGCGAGGTGAAACATTCGCTCCCAACCAGAACCACCCATAAGCTTACCACCAGCTTCTTGGGTGCACATTTCAAGATGCAGGAATCCAATCATACACACCATTCGATCCTCACCTATCTCCTCTGGGAACAGCCATTGACATTTTTTCTGCCTGGCATACAACGGACAGTCACCTTCAATGACAGGTATCTGGCCGGGGTTTACGAAAGCAGTAGCTTCCCTGACCACATACATAGCATGCTTCTGCATACTGAGTGAGTCCGCTTTCTGCTCACTGAAAACAGGGAATACCCCAATAACTGCACGAGGTTTGACATTGTCTTGATCTTCATGTTTTGAAAAGAAGCCTGAAAAGGTCACAGGGACTTCATCAAGCTGCCAGCTGCCATCAACCTTCCCTTTATTGCTGATCTGTGACACATGAGACAACCAGTCATTCTCTCCCACGTTCAAATCTGCATATTCATTGGGCCGTACATTACATTCATCTGGAGATTCAAGCCTGATGTCCCCACCAAAGTCTTCAACGAAAGGAACAAATGCATAGTCGTCTGGGAGTTCAATTTGTGTGTCTTCTGGAACATCTAAACTCAGTGGTGGGGGATCAGTACCCACATTGTCCCTGCTCAGTTGACCAATGAGTGTGATGGACGTACCATGCATATCAGATCTACCAGATACATCAATGTTATCAGTGGTTCCTATCGAGAAAACATTACGTTTGCAGTTAGCTGGGACTACAACACCTTCGTTCTTGAACCGCAGTGAAACAGCTCTCGCGAAACTCCTGCGAACATCCATTACGCGATCATAAGAGACAGAGAGTCCCATTTGATGAAAATCTCTGATAAGATTTTTCATACGATCATGGGCATGCAACTTCAAACCCACATAAAGAGGCATTGGAGTTTCTCTGTCACGTCTCTGGTGAACATTTTGTGCATGTTCGGAGCGTTTCGCTGAATTGCTGATCAACATCTGTGAAATAGTACAAGCCACTCGAGTCTTGGCATTAACAGTCTCATCATCGCCTAAGTTCTGTATACTACATGTGCCCTCAAGTAGAACTCTAAGAAGAGTCAGGAGTGAGTTGGGTACAGGCTCGCTCAAGCAATAAGATGAAAATGATCCCGTGAAAGGAGCTTGAGATATGAGTATGTGTTTACGCAGAAGAAGACCCACATCAACTATCTTTTTTGCCTCTTCCTCAGACACTATACGAGTTAAAGATTCGGACAACAAGGAGCCAACTCGAAACCTACTTGAAATAAACACATCTCTACCCTGTGTGAAGGCGTCCCAGCCATCGCCCAATTTCTGCAACAAATGTTCTTTGAATCGAGTGGAATGTATTTCTTCACTAAGCCAATCAGAACCGACTTGCTTCAACCTCCGACTGTACAGATTCTTGAGATCGACAAGCTTCATCGCGGAATCGTTGTGTTCAACAAATGTTATGAGCTCTGCCATAACGAGAGGGTCATAGGGCAGGCCTGACGCGGAATGTTCGGCGTTCTTCGACTTTTTAGATTTAGCCGCTCGTGCTTCATTGGCAAGCTTACAATAACAGGTTTTGTGATAGTAAAGATCACTAGCAGCGGAATCAAATGCTGCATTGACCCGAGAAAAAACAACCCAGTTCTCGGCTTCCTTTGCCATAATTTTGAGTTTATTGTTATCAGACATTGATCTGCAAATAGGCTCACTGCTGTCACCTTCGCGTTTGTGACAATAAACACACTGGGGCAGTTTCCTGTCACAGCCAGATTCAAAACTTGTCCGTGTTCTTTTAGGACTCAGCGTGGAGCAGGATGCCACTGCCTCATTTCGCTCTCGCTTGTGTAGCACGCGCTGTACGATGTGAGTCCGAATACTGTCACGGCATGTCTTATGATATATTGCCTTATTCGTCAACAGTGACATCGACATACACTCATCACTCTCTCTCATCAAACAATCAATGGTCAAATTATATGGAAGCTCAACGCCATTATCTAGGAAGCGCGTTATGTCTTCCTCAATAGCTTTATAGGCGTCATGAAAACGAGATTCTCTATACGGACGCATCAATTTCTTGGAACTGTCTTGCTGGCAAAAGCAACAACGTTCCCAGTCAGTACTAGTCCGTACACGAAGAGGATTCTCACTCATTCTGTGAATGATTTTTGTGAACAATCGCGTTCTCGAATTAATTTCGACAGACAAATCAGAATTGCTTGCGGAATTACGCCAAACAAGAGATTGTATGGCAAAGAGACTGCTTCATAAAGAGCGTTGTTTCTCCGGGATCAGCGTCATTCAGGTTTGCCTGAATGACGCTGATCCCGGAGAAACAACGCTCTTTTCAAGTTCCAAGAAATTGATGCGTCCGTATAGAGAATCTCGTTTTATTCTACATCATCTCCCACGTCTGTTTCCAACACGTGCGTGGATCAGAGTTCACTTTCGCGCCCTTACAATCGGATGTATAGTCGGTAGACCGTCGAAAAGGAGGTTCCCTTCAGCCGCTGGCGGCCATTTTGGATTGTGCCGCTACTGGTCGCCACCGGTCGGTGTCAACTTGTAGCCGATCGTTTTTGAGAACCTCATAGCCTACACTAACAGTGTGCCAAATTTCAAGAAGGTATCACCAAGTGCACAATTCACCTGTATGTGACGAATTCCTCCCCCGCTATAGGTATTTTCATACTTTTTATAGCCGCGGCTGTACAGTCATGATTAGCCATTGTGCATAAGTACGTGACCTTAACCCTTTACCCAACGTAATGTTCAAAACCCGGCCAGCGCTATTCCCCAAAATCGCCAATTAATTTTCACTATTTTTTTCATTTTTTTTTGTCTCAAAAACATAGGTTATGACCCCTCTTTGGAACGAGCTCGTCGAGCTCGTTCCAAAGAGGGGTCATAACCTATGTTTTTGAGACAAAAAATGAAAAAAATTAGTTCGTCAAGAATTTTGTTTGCAAGTGTCGTCTGCTTTTCATGTTAGGTAAAGGGTTAAACACTAATAAATAAATAATAGCCGAGGCTGTAATAAAAAGGAAACTATCAAAGTAGTGCCTAGGCGTTTCACAGAAACTATATATGCACACGAGAGCATTTATGTTTTAAAACAGATTACTCCGATCATCGTACTCTCTATGGATAAGCCACAAAGAGCACTATGTATCGGAGTAAGTGAGGTCGCCCCTTTTATCAAAATTTTCAAATCACAAATGGCAGATAGTCCTGTCAAGTGAAACTCGAGTTTTGTAGGGGAGGTGCGTACTCACCCGTCGCTTCTACCATGGGTACGTGTCTGGTCTTAAAAGGAAGTACCTGATTATACGCAAGAGTGAATCGACCTCTAGGACTATATATTTATTGAATTTATTGATGTTTAAGGTCACATATTTATGCACAACGGCTAATCATGACCATGACAGTTTTACGGGTGGAGGAAGCCGGAGTACCCGGAGAGAACCACCGAGCAACGACGAGCAGCTGCCAGATCCCCAACATCGTAACTCCGCACTGCAGCACAGGCAGGGTTAGATTGGTTGAAGACATGCGTACCATCGACGTGCAGTACGCCTTAGTACACGGCGTCATCGTGCCCCCACATGGGCAATGGGGGTGAAGTGTCTGGCCCAAGGACACAACGCGGTTGCCGCAGGTGGGATTCGAACCGAGGACCTCTCGGCTTGCAGCCTGCACCTCTACCTACTGAGCCACCGCGCCCCCTACCTCCAGGACTACAATCTAAATGAAAATGTATCGATTAGAAAAATTGGGGGGGGGGGGGGGGTCACACCCAATTGCAAAAAATAGTTATGATATGATGAACAATTTTCATTTCCTTTCGGCCACAAAAATACAGACAGCTTATGGCCCCTCATTGAAACAAGCTCGCACCAATGAGCGCTCATAAGCTGTGTTTCTGGAGTAAATGTTAACCCCCTTACGCAACCCGAACCGTAGACAACACTAGCTATAAACTCTCTTGAAATACTAGACATTTTCATTTGTCTCAAAAACATAGCTTATGACCCCTCATTGGGCGAGCTCATAGAGCTCACCCAATGAGGGGTCACAACCTACGGTTTTGGGACAAAAAATGAGAAGATAATAAAATGAAAACGCCGATTTTTAGGAATGACGCTGACCATATATGACCGTTACGTATGGTTAAGGGTTAAAAAAAATTAGCAAAACTCGAATGACGATTATTGGAAATAAAGGTTTGCTGGATATGAGCTTATATGTTGACGGGTTTAAAACACTAATTACTGAATGTTACAGTTGACAACACCTTCAGAAATCAAAAAGGAATTACTGTGGCAGTGAGGAACAGTTCCCATAGATAAGATAGTAGCCCCACCTCCTCCGATTACCTCTTTCTGTTCCACTCCCAAAGAACTTCGCTTGAACTCAGCAAAAAGACTTATAAATTCAACTCCCATTTAGGGGAGAAAACTGCGTTGAGCAGATCCCATTTCGACACTGTGCTAATCGGAATAATTTTCCATTTTGAAAAATATAGGACTTTGTTAATCATTTATAATATCCGCGTATCAGACCAATCTGGTAATCCGGCTGCCAGGGCACTGAACCTCAAAGTGGCGTCCAAAGTAGTTTTCTTGATAGAATGTGTAAGAGTAACCTCTCCTGAGTAACCTCTCCTGACTACGAAAAAGTTTCCTGGACGCTTGGCAGCCTTGATCAATTTGAAATCTCCACGTTTAAGGTGACTTTGTCATTTCGCGGACAGCAATGTTTGACTGCGGCTAATACAAAGTCGTCCGGGGACGCCCACTATACCTGCACGGCGATTTTATACAGCTGCTGATCAGCTTTGAACAGTGTAAAGCTCTGCCCTGCATTCAGCGTCAGCTGTTGGGCCTTTTTCATAGCAGTGGCAATAGTTTCTGGATTGGCCGGTGTCATGTCGATGAATGGGAGATATTAGGCTCCAGAACGACGGGAAACATTTCAGACTCACGAGATAAAAAAGTGTTATGCACGTTAAATCCTGGACAACTTTCCTTTTGCAGAACATCACTGAAGAATGCAAAATCGAGTTGACAGTACTGAATGACGAAGAATTTGGAGTGACGGGATGCATCTTTTTACGTGAGAAATAGGCATATCCGGGCGTATCGGTCCGTGATAACGAACAACATTCAACTGATAGTCAATAGTCTGTGACATTTCCGACTTTTTAAGTCGTGGGAGCCAACTGTGTTGCGACTGGGCCGTATTAATTGCTTGAGTGAACAAAACAGCCGGAGAATGGGTACTAAGTTTTCCAGTCTGAGATGCAATGTCAGTATCGAAATTATCTATCACTCTCAAGCTGCCGTATTTGCTGCCGATTTCTTGAAACGCAACAGTTACTCCGAAATCATGCATCGTTTTTATGAGGTCTTTAAGATTCCACATCATAGCAGCAAAACCAATTTGCATTGTTGTCGGTATCCCACGTACCAGTGTTGTTACAATGTTGCTAATCAGCATCACGGGTAGGGTATCATCTAATTTCGGCGACAAGCTACCCAGAAAAGCCCAAAACGTCCCGCTTGAAACTCTGATATTTTGTCAAAGTTGAGCTGGAGATCATAAGTGTTTCGATCTATATCCATATACTTTATTTCGGCGCATATACCTTTCTTCAAAACGTTCATTGCATTTACGGCATCACAATCATCTGGATCCTGTGATCCAGCTCTCGATCTATCCGCTAAAATCGTGGCAACCCCCCCCCCCCCCCTCGGGGACTAAAGTGTCGTTGCCATACTTCTCAGCAAGCTTATACAAGAACTTGACAGGAAATATAAGAACCTCTCCACCCATCATACAATTTGAACAAGTCGAATTCCAAGTAAGGGATTGGTCATCTCACATGAAAGCAACCACCGATTTCAAAGTTTTGGCATCGGGATTTAAATTTGTTGAGGTAGTGTTAACCCTTTACCCAACGTAACGGCCAAAACCGGCCAGCGCTATTCTCAAAAATCGCATATTAATTTTCAAAATATTTTCATTTTTTGTCTCAAAAACATAGGTTATGACCCCTCGTTGGAACGAGCTCGTCGAGCTCGTTCCAACGAGGGGTCATAACCTATGTTTTTGAGACAAAAAATGAAAAAAATTATTTATTCAAGAATTTTTTTGGCAAGTGTCGTCTGTTTTTCATGTTAGGTAAAGGGTTAATGGACTGCATACTCGCGGACGCTATAGATATTGGACTCATAAATATAACTCAATAGACCGAGTGATAACGAGCGTCCTCCGCATGCAAATCACTCATTGCACCTAGAAGCCCCAACCTACCCCCCCCCCCCCCCCCCCCCACACACACACACACACATTTATATTCTCACTGATCACAAACCCGGAGTATCTCATCCTTTTAGGATGAACTACTGCTGGTACCAGGATTCACTATTTGGCGGAAAATATAGGCCTCTATCAACCTTGATGGGGTTTTAGGGTCTTTTGTCACATCACAATTGCAACCACAAAATAGACAGTGTCGTTTGAAATCAAATACAATTTTTGCCTGGCATCGCCTAGATCTTTTATCGGGTGGTGAATCCGTCTCGGTAGAAATATCTCTAATAGATGGAGCTTGTCTGGCGCTTTTTGCGTGAACATATTTCTCTACACAATATTTGTGACTTTGCAAGGCTATATTGGCATCTAAATCTAGCTGCAATTGTAAATCTACATGCAGTCCATCATTATACAGTTTGCTGCATCTGATTATGTTCTCGATTCGTTTCAATGCCACGTTTATCAGACGGTCACTTACCCTAACAAATTCACATCCATATTTCGGTGAGAAAAAGCAACGATCGGCCATGGCTGATTCAGCACATAAACCGACAGAAAAAATCAAATAATGCCGGACAAAAGAAAAATGAAACGACAAAAGAGTAGGGTAAGCTTTGCCGTCAGACTCGCAACGATCGTCAATACTTCAACTTGATTTCAAATCCAAAAAAATCGAGAAGGTGCTAAGAAGTTATGATCACTTATATATAGCGGCATCTCAACTGAAGGAAAGAGACAAGATAAAGAGCACTGGCGTTTTATCAAAACAGTATGACGTCGCAGAGCCGAAGGAGTGCCTTAAGGTTCCAATTTGACGTTTTTTTGTAAACGTTCTTTATTAATTTATAAATGCTGTTCATAAAACACTTGTTATCCCTTTACCTAACGTAACGGCTAAAACCGGCCAGCGCTATTCTCAAAAGTCGCCAATTAATTTTCACTATTTTTTTCATTTTTTGTCTCAAAAACATAGGTTATGACCCCTCGTTGGAACGAGCTCGTCGAGCTCGTTCCAACGAGGGGTCATAACCTATGTTTTTGAGACAAAAAATGAAAAAAATTAGTAATTCAAGAATTATTTTTGCAAGTGTCGTCTGCTTTTCATGTTAGGTAAAGGGTTATCAAAACAAAAGAGCAGTTTTTGGCGACCATGCACTTATTTATGCATTGAAGAATGTCATGTCATTGTGTCTATATGAGTAAAACTCTTAGTTAGATTTTCTATAGTAAATGCCGATTATGTATGAGAATCTTAGAATCTATAGGCTAACAATGCGAACTGAAACTGGGTACCCCATTTCTGCGACGACTATCTCAAATTGCTCAACGCTGTCAGACGGCGAGTAATTTTTTTCTGAATCAGATGTCCCTCTATCAGAAACCACCGAAAAAAATACTTTCAACCGACTTTGAGGTTGGGCAGAAAGTTGGCATTTGACGGCCGGACTATAGTCTTTTTCTCTGAGAAGCAACACTCGCAACAACAAACAACCCCGATTTCTTTCGCACACAGTCTTATTGCGAGAACAACTTAAACAGAAATTGAGATATGTTATGTTATTTTAGTGAACTTGTGGGGCGTTAGCTACCGTGTCCTATTATTAGTTCCGAAGCCAGGAGGATGACCGCCCCGAATGACCCTGTCTGTCGGAAATTGTCAGTTGTTGTCTGCTCGAACGCCAACATTTTGTTTCCGGAAAGCCCCTAATTTGTAAAAAAGCTGACCATTTAACAAAACCACAATTTTGATCATGCAAAAATAACCTTGGGTATCATATATCTTTTCACCTTTGTATTCAGTGCTCGTTCGTTTATTATTATTATTTTAAAGAATTACTTTCGTTAAACGAAAGTAATTCTTTAAACTAATAACAATAAACAAACGTTTCGGATTAGTTTCATTTACCACTGTTTCCAAGTAGTATATTATGTTAGGTTGCAGGTTCGTATCGACAGTCAACAACCCGGGAACACTTTCGTTGAAGTTTAACTCTTACCTTCCATGTCGGGAAATTTTGAGATCCTATTTAGTTTCAAGCCTTCCAATTACGTCATGGAAACACAATGGGTATTTCAAAGTAGGTAAAGGTCGTGTCATATACTTGCTTTTTTCTACAGAGAACATCTCTGGTATAACGCCACCGAAAACAATAAAATAAACACGAAAGTGACCAGTCGATAACCATTACCGGGATCATGTAGAGAAAACACATCAGCAGTGTTAAGAAGAGACGAGGTGGTACCAATACCCATTAACAGTTTCAAGATCAGAAGCCACAACAGCCGGGGTTAAATTGGTTGTGTTTTTATTCTTCGATGTAGCCGGAACACCCGGAAGTAAAATGTTACAGAAAATAACTATCTGCTCTTTAAACTTATCTCATTACAAGCTGAACTTTCCAACACGAGGTGACCCTTGTTGTCCAAAGTGTCCTTAAACCCCAATAAATAAATAAATAAAAACAAGCTGAACGTGATCTTGATTCGGTTTGGTTGATAGTGTTTCTGCGTCTAATCATCAACATGGGCCAGTGACATTACGTAGCTTTTTCAGGGAAACAACGCATATGACTCTAGCAAGATTCGAACTCACGACATGTCGATCATAATTCCGACTTTCTAACCATCGGGTCACTATGCATGCACGTATTTTCATCCCTATATCAGCTCTATTATTTCATAGCGAAAATCACGTAATTTTTTTTTTTATCTGCTCCCATGAGACATCAGGTTGTAAATACTATTTCAGGTTTTACCTTTTAATTAAAAAAGGACCTTCCCAATGTAATCTTTTGACATAAATGGGGAATATCATTCTGTAAATTGGGTAGAAAGGGATAACTGCTTTAACGATGAAACAATCTGCTCATCTCAAGTATTGGTATACAGTTAATTAAGTAAAAACACTTCACCTTTTAACGCAGTATGCACATTGTTTTGGGTGAAGAAAAACTTGGAAGACCGTGAGTTGACAATGTAATCGGAAGTATTCGGAACACCTAACTAGACAAGAATGTCAATAATAAGTTAACCCTACGGCCCTCTAGGGCTGAAGGGTTAAATTATTATTGCACCTCCCCACAGAACAAGATGGAATGGCAAATTTACGGTATTCGGTAGCATTTATTTATTAAGGTTTAATGACCCTTTCAACAGCCAGAACGACATCGTGACGGGCTGCTATGGTTTACGGGTTCAGTATACCGGAGTACCTGGAAAGAACCACTGAACAGGAACGAATACTGCTGGCTCTCCAAGTTACTAATATCGCACAAAGAGGGTTATCCTTGGTTAAAGATATGTGTATCATCGATAAGTAGTAGGCATTAGCACATTGCACCACTGTGTTCCCACTTGGGCAGTTGGGATTAAATATCTTGCACAATGGTACAAAATGCAGATGGCGCGGGTCAGCTTCGAACCTACGGAGTTTTGATGTGACGTTCAGTGTTCTATCCTTTGAGCCACCACGTGTGTATAACACTATGTCATTCAGGGAATCAATGTTGAAATGATTAATAAAGTTCTAGACTACACCAACTTATATAACTGATATAGGGCTGAAGGTTGAAGATATTATCCCACCTATCCTACGAACCTGATTCCAGACTCGGCCGATACATATCACATGACAACGATTTTTGACATTCAAATTGACATTCGATTAACTTACCTCCCCTTCTGCTCAAGAGATGAACGTTCGAATTGGTGTCAGAACTTTCCATAACAAATATGAATGCGGTAAAGGGAAACGCCTTTTAAATAACGGTCAGGTGAACGGGGAGCATCTCTCCTTGAATAAAGTTGGTTGGGGAGCAATACATTTAAAAACTATATCAGCTATTAAGGGACATCTACATCCATAATGTCTTGGGAAGAACCACATAATGCTTCTGTCGACTGTGCCACTAAGGCCAAAGCAGTGTTCTGGCTAAATGACCTCACGGTTTTACCAAGATGTCCTTTAACTAAAACTTTGCTGAAGCTTTCTATGCTTTTTACAGAGAGTGGGTTGTTTTCTGAACCCGAAAGGGTGCTTCAGTAGTAATATACACTTTGTTGCGGTACAGAATTTGGTGTTTCATAGCAAATATGTGATTTATCCCTTTACCTAACACGAAAGGAACAAACCACTGGCAAAGAAAATTCTTGAATAACTAATTTTCTTTCATTTTCTGCGTCAAAATCATAGCTTATGACCTCTCGTTGGAACGAGCTCAACGAGCTCGTTCCAACGAGGGGTCATAAACTATGTTTTTGATGTAAAAAATGAAAAAGAAATAATGAAAATTGAATGGTGATTTGTATTTTTTTTTATTCATTAAAATAATGAGAAAAAAATAATGAAAAACAAGTGTTACCAAAGCCCGCAAGTTTGTCCGTTACGTTGGGTAAAGGGTTAACAAGTTTTGAAGCGAGTGCTAGAAAGCTTTCCTCCATATAAATTGGACTGGAAATGAAGAATGATTGGTCGCCTCACGCTTCGGACAAGTGTAAATATTTGATGATATGAGAAGTTGGGGTTGCTGAACTTCGATGATATCTGTGATATCATAGACAGGGGGTTCTGGAAGGAAAGGAAATATTTTAATATAACCTTGTTAAAAGATATGTAAATATGCAACGACTGTTTGGCAACAACCAATTTCATAAACATACAAGGCACATACAACGAAAAGAAATAATCATGCAGACAAAAAAACAATGGCTATACATACACTCAGCAAGAGTACTATTGAAGAAACAGAGCAGGAAGAGCAGGTCAAAAGGCAGAGAACTAACAACACAGCAAGAATACATCATCGCGTGCAACATTGTTTGATGACAACAAGGGACTGAAGTGATTTTAAAATGACCTTCCGGTTTTGACTCCACAATAAATCTGCCGGCCTGACTTCCAAAAAAAAAAAAAATAATAATAAAATAATCGCCGACACTTTTGCCTATGAACTGAACTGAACATTTCGCGTTTTTTTTCAGAAAATATTCGATGTGTTGGCCTGTTTTAGTTTTCAACTAGATCACGTTGCTTAAGTTTTGGTATTCACGATACTTAAGGCTTTTTTTCAGGGAGAGGTGGGAGCTAAAAAAATTGTATTTAAACTTTGAAAAAATCTAACATTTTGATTGTAAGCAGGCTCAGTGTTAGGAAACACAGCTATGGAAGGCATGATACCCAATATTCCACACAGATTCGATCACATAAACAGGTAAACGGGTATTCATTGAAATTGATCAAGAAAAAAAAATAGAATGAACATAAACAGAGAAATGTTAACTTTGATCTTTACTGTTCTCAAAATCTCCTTGCACACCTCTTCTCTTTTTCTATTATTGTGAGAAGGTGCAGTATCCAAAATGTGAGTTGCGGAGAGATTCGATTCCCCCGAGGTTGTAGGATAAAATCCCACCGGACTAAAACCCATCCGGACATAAACTCTCCGGACAAAAACTCACCAGGCAAAACTCCACCTCCAAAAATGAAAATAGGACGAAACCTCCCACCTTCTGCTTTTTAGATTTAATTCAGGGGAAAACTCTTTTTTGATATTTTTGTAACAAAATAAATATAATGACCTTTTATCGTTTGTTAGTGTTTTCAAAAGTGCGTCTGATATTTGGATTTGTAATTGTTGTTTATTTATTGGGGTTTAGTGTAACCCTTTACCCAACGTAACGCCCAAAACCGGCCAGCGCTATTCACAAAAATCGCCAATTAATTTTCATTATTTTATTCATTTTTTGTCTCAAAAACATAGGTTATGACCCCTCTTTGGAACGAGCTCGTTCCAAAGAGGGGTCATAACCTGTGTTTTTCGGACAAAAAATGAAAAAAATTAGTTATTCAATAATTTTGTTTGCAAGTGTCGTCTGCTTTTCGTGTTAGGTAAAGGGTTAACGACAATTTCGACAACTATGGTCATTTCGTGTCGAACGGTTTTACGGGTGGTTGAAGCCGGAGTACCCGGCGAAAACCGCCGAGCAACTGTCAGACTCCCCAACGTACTAACTCCACACAAGCAAGGGTTGGCATTGGTTGAAGACAAGTGCATCATCGACGCACAGTACGCCTTAGTACACAGCGTCACCGTGCCTCCACGTAGGGAATCGGGATTACGTGTCTTGCCCACGAACTCAACGCAGTTATCCCTGGCGGGGATCCAACCGTGGACTTTTCGGTTTGAAGTGCAGTGCTCAGACACCAACTGTTGTGAAAACAGATAGACTAGTCTTGTAAAAACAAGACCAACAACATAGTAAAATAAGACCATCTGTCAGCCTTCTTTCAACTTTAATCCCTACAGTAAAGTAGTGTCGTGGGGAGCCATTAGTTTAGTAGAAAATTAAGTACAATTGCTATTTATTGTTTATTAGTCCTTTGAACACTTCCAGTATCTTCCATGTCAGTTCAGTGACTACAATTGGAAGAGTTCATATTCATTATATGGGGACCAAAAATATTGATGGGTCTCCCCACACATTCACTTAACAGCCATCCGACTTAATTATGACGTGTCATGTTCCTGTTCTGGAAAAGCGGCCCGAAAGGGTTAATGTATTATTCATAAGTGTACCCGATGTTTGGGTCTTGTCTCCCTTTTCATAGTGCTTTAGATATCACACTTATTTTAGTTTTAAACACACTGTGAACAAGCATATAGCATGCGACAGTGCATCTCACACTACCTCAATCCAGGGCGGATTTTTGTCCAGGTAGTTATTTGTGTAGTGGTGGGGTTTTCGCAGTGGGTTTTTCCATGAAGTTAATGTCCCCGTGGGTTTCAGTCCGGTTGGGGATGTGTCCGTGCCCCGAAATCATCTGCCCGATGTGATTCGGGATTCGATTTGATCCCCCCACCCCCACCCTCTAACATCCCACGTTTGAGATTCTCGGGACACTGAATCAAAAATAGCATTCTGTGGATCCATTTTTCCAACTCTCTGTTCTTAACAATGGTGGGCCTGGAACATCTTGGACATTTAGTCCTCCCGACTCCAGGGATTCTTCTGCTCGCTTTGGGAAAGGGTCGGGGGCGCGGTGGCTCAGTTGGTAGAGGTGCAGGCTGCAAGCAGAGAGGTCCTCGGTTCGAATCCCACCTGCGGCAACCGCGTTGTGTCCTTGGGCAAGACACTTCACCCCGATTGCCTACATGGGGGCACGATGACGCTGTGTACTGAGGCGTACTGCACGTCGATGGTGCGCATGTCTTCAACCAATCTAACCCTGCCTGTGCTGCGGTGCAGAGTTCAGAGTTACGATGTTGGGGTGCTGACAGCTGCTCGTCGTTGCTCGGTGGTTCTCTCCGGGTACTCTGGCTTCCTCCACCCGTAAAGCTGTCACGGTCACGATTAGCCATTGTGCATAAGTATGTGACCTTAAACACCAATAAGTAGTAGTTATTGGGAAAGGGTCCGGGTCCATGCCATTGGGGATATTCGCATCGTTAGGGCTCAATTTGGGAATTTGTTTTTTTTTCAAGAAGAAAAAATACAAAGAATACGAAATACTACCTTCAGACTGAAGTGAGAACTTTAATACAGAATCCACTACATGTAGTAAGTTTTGAAACAAACTGTAGCGTCTCTTGAGTGGAACAAGGTGCCATCTGCAATGCTTGAGCAGTGTAGATGGCACCTGTTGCACCCAAGGGAAGAAATAATATTCAATACAGCCTCGTTGTCTTTGTTTGTTCTGATACTACTAAAGAAGAATTCAGATGATTTCCACGCTTCGTTAGATTGCAAATTGTTAGTTTTCTGAAAGCTTATGATCGTCCAGTGAGAAAAACAACTGTGAATTAATTTTTTATTGTTTGTTTTAACCCTTTACCCAACGCAGACGATATCCAAATTTATTATTTTAAACATCAGTTTTTTAAATTTTTCAAAAAATGTCAACAAAACCATATCATGTGACCCCTCGTTGGTACGAGTTCGACGGGCTCGTTCCAACGAGGGGTCACATGTTTTTTTTTAAAAAAAAATTGAAAAAATAATATTTTTGTCAACTGCTGAACTTGCATATTACGCGGGCGGATGCGGCCGATTCGTTGGGTAAAGGGTTTTAAGCTTATTTGTTTTTCAAGGATTGGCGAGCAAGTTATGCAACTTATATTAACCTCTCTCATTGGCACAATGGTGCAGGTGTGTGGGATGACCGTGGCCTCGCTCTTCTCGAATACTACGAAGGGATCTTCTTTAGCCTGCACGGAGTTTGTTCTCCACCCGATAGGACGGTACGCTGGGAAAGCATCAAACCCACAAATGATGCTGACAGAGAGTGTTCGGACACCTCGAGAACCCCCCCACCCCCCACCCTCCACCACGACAAATTTTCTTTGAGTAGGGGAACGCTGACATTGGGGAATTTGAGTTTTTAATTGGGAAAATTCATGCCCAAATGCCATTGGGAAACGGTTTCGTATTTGGCCCCTGTAGACACCCAAAAAAAATCCCCAGACTCCGCACGCCCACATTGAGATTTCGAACATCAGCGTCATTGGAAATGGTAATAGATTCGAATTTTACTACGAGCATTAAAATACACATATATTCAACCAGTGCAACAAGTCCGAGTTTTAGATTTGAGAACAGAGAATTTGTTTCTAGGCGGCGCTTTTTTGACATGTCAGTTTCATAGACAACACACACCAAATATAAAAAGGATAATTGAATTAAGAAGACAATGTGCCAATCAAAAATATGTACAATTCTTTTCTGAAGGAATGATTTCAGTTCCATTGTTAATTATTTTTGTTCAGTTTTCACAAGTGTCTATGTCATTTGTCAAAGTCTCCATGTTGCAATTCATAAGAGAAAGAATCAGTTGCTTCTTGTGAAAATATTCTGGCATATCTTGCGTATCAAAACAATGGAGTTGGACACCATTTCTTCTGCAGTTTAGACCTCAAGTGTCTTTTGTGTAAAATGTGACATGCAGGTTTCGTTTCAAAGGTTTAAATTTATATTTTTCGCTCTATCACAGTCTGAAACACCAGTATAAGTTTATAAGAGCAATGTGTCATTTCCAGTTTAGGTGCTTATATTCTGACAACATGAAGGGTATCAAGACAGGTATTATCTAAATATTAATAAACTCTCTATGGAGATACTGTGTGTGCGTCGCCTATAAAAGTATGTAAATTGGTTCCCCGCTCCTTCCAATAATAACGAATGATTATGTAATTTCCACACACCAGCAACGTGTCCCCAAGTTACGTAATAAAGTCACTAGGGCGGGTTTTGAAATCTCACCTTGAAGTACAGATTGTGAGGTTCATTCTTTACAGAACAAGTCAAAATAAGTTGTAGCATAACCGCAATAAACTAAGTATACTGCTGCTTCAGTTGCATTGATAAGATCAGAAACTTACATCATTTTCTGGAAAGTTCTCAGTGAGAGCTTTCCGGAAAAGGTGCCAGCTTCTGCTCTTATCAGTGTAGGAAGAGAAAGATACATAGTTTATAGTGGTTATTCTACAGTTTATTTTGACTTATACTGTAGGTATCTTGGGTAATTGTACTTTAACGGTAGACGGAGAAACGTAAATTGTTTTGTGTATATGATATTATGTGTAATCGAAATTGCTTTCGAATCTACATTTCCGAACACTTTAGTGCGTACATTCTTCATAATTGTTTTGGAAAACTAACAAATTGTCCATGACTGTAAAATACTGTCTTTTGAATTATGTTTGGTCCATCTTCCAGTATGAATTTCAAAATCCCAATTGATATACCACACCACGGTAACAGCTGGCGGGAAATAAGTTTTTACACAATGTGGGAATGTCACATCGAATATTACTGGAAGTACTTTGTTGATCACAAGACTCTAATTTAAAGATCTTACTAAACGTTTGTTAGTTATTAACCCTTTACCTAACGTAACGACCAAAACCGGCCAGCGATATTCTCAAAAATCGCCAATTAATTTTCATTATTTTTTCATTTTTTGTCTCTAAAACATAGGTTATGATCCCTCATTGGAACGAGCTCGTTCCAATGAGGGGTCATAACCTATGTTTTTTTGAGACAAAAAATGAAAATAATAGTTATTCAAGACTTTTT
Source organism: Pictodentalium vernedei (assembly GCA_031216915.1). Classification (NCBI taxonomy): domain Eukaryota; kingdom Metazoa; phylum Mollusca; class Scaphopoda; order Dentaliida; family Dentaliidae; genus Pictodentalium; species Pictodentalium vernedei. The sequence goes on along the minus strand of CM062296.1, from coordinate 508,387,140 downwards.
TTTGCAAGTCTCGTCTGCTTTTCAAGTTAGGTAAAGGGTTAAATTCCTTTTGAGGAATTAAATTTCAAAATTGCCATTTTCTCATTGATTTTTTTTTGCTTTGTTTCTTCTTGGCTTTTTTGGGGTTCGAGTGCATAAGATGGGCGCATTTTTTTTAAAGGATATTCTTAAAATTTGTCCAAATTTTCATCACAATAAATGTCAACGATGTTTTGTGACCCCCGAAATGGAAGGAACTCAATGTGATCGTTGTTATGACAAATCGAAAACTATGTTCTAAAGACACTTTAATCCCCGCGGGAACCCCGGGATGTAAAGCAGTGCCTGTTCACTGCGGTAAACAGGCTCTGTTTTACTGGTAAAATAGGACCCAGTCACCAATGCTTGGGAGGTGCAAACCTTCTCTAAAATGGGCAACGTGGCTTATCAACTCTCACCCCTGGTATTGAGTTGATACTCATGTTGTGGTCACGATTAACCATTGTGTAAAAATATGTGACCTTAAACACAAATAAATAAATAATAAATAAAGACACTTTAACCTTATATATTTTATATACATTTAAAGTATTGTGGGAAGAGCATGTCACTTGACTACCGTTCAAAACTAGACTCAATAACACCAGACAAACTTGCATTTCACAGAGAAACCGTCAAGAGGTGGTTAATAAAACGCTCAAATGTGATCGCTCGCGGAAACAATTGTTTCGTCCTTTAAACCTTCTGTTCCTACAATCTACAATACTGCCTGCAGAAAACGGTGAATCCATTCTGCACTTTTGGGTATTGATTTAATCCAACTGCCCTTGGGACTGTATGATTTAAATTGCCCCCACCAATTTGTTGTTCGTCGTTTATTGGATACTCCATTCACCGACTGCCACATTTTCCTTTTCGCGAACATGTGTTAAACACAACTGTTTGGGTGGGTTAACCATTCATCAGACAAATAGACTTGTCCATCCAGTTACATAGCATATTTTTGGTTTTTTGTTTTTCTAATAATGGATTATGATCATCATTCTAAAATTAGTTGGATTAAAAATTAACCCAAATCAACTGGCATGAGTGAATATGAACACACCTCTAAAATCAGTTGGGTTAAAATTAACCCAAATCAACGGGGTTGAGTGAAAATGAACCCAATTGGGTTCACATTCACTTAACCCCGTTAATATGGGTTGCTTGTTAACCCAACTGATTTTAGACTGTATACCCCCATCACACTGGTCTACCGAAGAGGCCTCAGCGTGGCGCTGTGTGCTAAGGCTTACTGCACAAAGATGGTGAACTTGCCTTCAACCGCTGCTAACACTGCTTGTGCAGAGTTGGAAAGTTGAAGAATCTAGCCGCTGCTCGGTGGTTCTCTCCTGGACTCCGGCTTCATCCACCCGTACAAATGTCCCACACTCTGTGACCCTGCCTGTTGAAAGAGTCGGTAAACCCCAGTAAACAAACAAACAAACCGAAGAGACTTAATATTAACACTGTCAGCATTTAGCTCCAAAACTACCTCGTCCTAAATAATATAATTTACAACCAAGTGGGCGAATCTGTTTTGTATACTTATGGAGATCCAGTGGTAATTTAATCCCACAAGAACTGACAGTCCACAGTTTGGCTTAAAACCATGAACTGCCGTTGCTAACCTCGCTTAAATTAATGTTTGTGAATTCTAGGCGAGGCAGGGGAAAGCGTTTTTCACCTCTCTCTTCTGAACAATTGTCAAGTTTGCAAAGCACTACATTCCTAAACTTTTCTCTTTATACACACAATTTGAAGTGGGGTGGGGCAAGGGGGGATATCTCTTTTATTTTTTGTTTCAATCATGTCAAAAAGTCAACATCCCCGTTTTGGCATACTAGTTTATTACGTATTTATTTTATAAGAGCATATTTATATTTTATGGAACGCATTTACATTTCACAACTGAGTGGTCAGGTTTTTCGGACGAAGAAATAGGTATATCGCTACTTTCCCCCAATCGCTCTCAAATGACGAGAATCGGAATAAACCGAGGATAATCGAATGCTCTATAGGGCTGTAGGATAAAATTATTGGTGATCCTTGCCGAATGTAACTATTTTCTTTACACAAACAATTACGCATAACGAATGAAAGGGTTACACTCTAAAATCATTTGGATTAAAAATCAACCCAAATCAACTGAGTTGAGTGAATATGAACCCAATTGGGTTCATATTCACTCACCCCAGTTGAGTTGGGTTAAATTTCAACCAACTGATTTTAGAATTCAGGAAAGAGAGAGAAAAGCCGATGATATTTTTTGAATGTTATACCCGTGTAAGAACTAATTCACAATCGTTAACCTTCGGCATACGACAGTTTTAACAACAGTCATTTGAGGTACTCGATTCCAAATAAAAGCTTGCATGCATAATTAATTATAGGAAGAAAATGCTAAAGAAACTAAAAAGAAATGCCAAATACATGCTCAAAGGAGACACATTCGTAGAGAGGTAGTCAGGCAGAGACAAATACATGCTGGAGTCAAAGCTGGAATGGATAACTGGCACATTAATATGCAAAACACTGAAGGCGACCTGGCAACATAGACACGTGACCACAAGACAACAGTCATTTGTGATGTATAGCTACCTTCTCATCAGCTTGCCGCTGCCGGTCGGATGAGGTGGACGTTGGATCGGAACGAGGTGTGCTACTTGGTGAGGACATACTGGGGGTCATGAACTCTTGCTGTGACGAGGATGGGGAAACACCTGGGGAAAATGTTTCTCTAATACCTTCTAGTTGTGCAGCTAACTGTTTTGGATCTACGCCTCGCTGTGAACCTGAACACGATTCTAAAGCAAAGTGGTATAAAAATTAGTAAGTGTTAATTAGAAAATAAAAATCTACATGCAAAACAAAGTAACATACATCAGCCCTTTCAACACAAGTGTTTGTACTTACGGACACCATAAACGCTTCCGGTGCCACGTCGCATAAAAGCGACCCCTAACGAAAAACACCACTGTGGCAATAAATTCAACCAGACCCGTAGCTACAATTTCGAATCATTTCGAGTTCGTAAATCGTTGATATTCGGCCATTTATTTATTTAATTAGTTATTGGTCTTTAAGGTCACTTTCAGCATCTATGGCAATGCCATGCCCACAACACAAGTAGAAAGTCAAGTTCAGCCAATCATGTATACCTATGTTGCCCACTTTAGATAACTTCAACCTGTGGTACAAGTTAAAATAAGTTGTAGGTTAACCACTATAAACTATGTATCTTTCTCTTCATACACTGATCAGACCAGAATCTGACATCATTTGTCAGATTCTGATTTTATCAGCAGTATTCTTAGTTTATTGTGGTTCTGCTACAACTTATTTTGACGTGTACTGTAGGTGTTTGTTACCGTGTCCAATTCTACCAATAAAACAGAACTTGGTTATCACGGTGTAACAGGAATGGAAGTCCATGGGAAAATTAGTCCCTCTGGACTATTATTCCGCGGAATTATAGTCCTAGGTCTAACATTTCTAGGAATAGTAGTCCGGCGGACTACTATTCCCAGAAATGTTAGACCTAGGACTATAATTCCGCGGAATAATAGTCCAGAGGGACTGACGTTCCTACGGACTTCCATTCCTTTTACAACGGCAAACAATCACAATTCCACTCCCCGAGCTTCCCATGGGGGATAGTCGGCTATAAATCGTGGTCAAACATAACAGGGATAACAAAAGTGGTATTTTTCTCGATGAGAGCACGTTCAGATCGCGACACACTTACATATGAGTGGGTCGAGATTTCCCAAACAAAATGATGCGAATTCAAAATCGAATCAAGAAAAACAATAGAAAATTGAAACTTACAGTCAATGTTCTCGCATTTCGTCCCCGTAGATGAAAGAGTACAGTGGTGTAGGAAGAAAAACGGAAATATAATTTTCACCAGGTCGCGACCCATTGGACGAAATTATTTATCGGCTTTGGCAATCACAGTACTGCAACTGCCATATGTCATTGGGAGAGTTGGCCACATCTTGTTGATAGTCCACCGTAAGGCCGATCATCACCGCAATATGACCACCTTGCAAATTCGAGGCCATGACACGAAAAAAAGGCGACACACTTCCAGCAAGGAAAAGACAGCTTCTCGTTCATCATAATGTTACTTCCGCCACAGGTTTAGACATAGAAGTATACGTACCTGTGTATGTTTGATGCACACAAATATAAGAATTTATTAATTTTTTATTTATCGTTGCTCAAGGTCACTTCCATGATCACTATCATCGTGACCACAACGCAGATATAAAGGTAATTTATTTATTTATTTAGTTATTTATTTATTTATTTATTTGATTTGTTATTTTGGACACTTTCGACAGCCAAGGCCACATCGTGTCGGATAGTTTTACTGGTGGAGGAAGTCGGAGTTCACGAAGAGAACCACAGAGCAGCGACGAGCAACTGTGGGACTCCCCAACGTACAAACTCTACACAAGCAGGGTTATCATTGGCTGAAATCAAGTGCACCACCGACGTGCAGTACGCCTTAGCACACGACGCCAGCATGCACGCACGTGGGAAATCGGGATTAAGTACCCTGCCCAAAGGACTCAACGCAGTTCGCGCTGGTCAGGATCGAACCTTGGACCTTTCGATTTGAGGTTCAATTCTCTAACCACTGAGCCACCGTGCTCCCTATAAAGTTGAGTTTAACCAATCGCTTACACCCGAGCTGACCACTTTAGAGGGCTTCCACCCCAGTCGTTGATTGCAGGATCCCATTTTGTCGGTGAAACAGAACTTGTTTGCAAACCGATCAACATTAAATGTTGGTAGAGGGTGTCCCAGTCATCAATCATGTTAAGTTTCAAAACATTTGGCCTTGTAGTTTCAGAGGAGAAGATTTTTGAAAATCCACCAATCAGAATCAAAGAATGCCTCTGGCGGCCATGCTTTTCATCCGACGGGGAAAAATGAAGATTGTTTTGTAGAAAACCTCCCATAGACACTTTCTACCAAGTTGGGTTCACATCGGCTTAGTAGTTCCAGAGAAGAATTTGAAAATGTGATTTCCCATAGGGTTTCCATCGTAACTATGGGCTGCAATTGCGGCCATGTTTGCAACCCGACCAACATTAACCCTTTACCTGACGCAACGGCCAAAAACGGCCAGCGCTATTCACAAAAATTACCATTCAATTTTCATTATTTTTTTCATTTTTTGTCTCAGAAACGTAGCATATGACCCCTCGTTGGAACGAGCTCCAATGAGGGTTCATAAGCTATCTTTTTGACGCAAAAAATGAAAAAAATAGTTATTTAAGAATTTTGTTTGCAAGTGTCCCGACTGAAAAGTTTACAGACGACGGACACCGGACGCCGCCCGCCGTACGACGGACATCGACGGACGCCAAGTGATGGCAGTAGTTCACATGGCCCTTTGGTCCAGGTGAGCTAAAAAGAGATCGGCGATTGCAAGGCATCGGGAACTTGAAACCTTCGGGAAATTTTTGTTTGTTGAACATTGTTTATTTACAGACCTCCCCCCCCCCCCACCCAAGATGGCGGTGGTGGCGACACTTTTCAATACGTGCCCAATGAGCGTTTCAGCAAACCAGTTGCACAGAGATCAGTGGCTTGTAAACACGATGGCCCTTGCAAACCTGTTCGGTAGAAACAAACGTCCATTTCGTTTCTCCTTTAACCCTTTACCTTACACAAAAACAGACAACACTTGTAAATAAAATTCTTGAATAACTAAATTTTTTTTTCATTTTTTCTTGCGTCAAAACATAGCTTATGACCCCTCATTGCTGCAATGAGGGGTCATAAGGTATATATTGTAGACAAAAAATGAAAAAAGTAATGAAAATTGAATAGTGATTTTTGTGAAGAGCGCGGGTCGGTTTTGGCCGTTGCGTTGTGTGAAGGATTAAACTGATTTATGTTCGTCTGCACAGGCAATCGAACGTGAACCTCCATGAAACTCTACTGTTTGAAACTCCGATTTAATTCTGGAAAGCGGACATCAATGTTTAGCTGTTATGTTACATACTGTTAGGATGAGCTGTCGAAGCTCCATTTCAACAACTTTAACATAAAGGCGTGGCCGCAGATTTATGGAGTGTGGCACTGCAGGGATTTCCACCGACGATCAGACTAAAGTTTTAACCCTTTACCAACGTAAAGGCCAAAACCGGCCAGCGCGATTCTCAAAAATCGCCAATGAATTTTTATTATTTTTTTCATTTTTTGTCTCAAAAACATAGGTTATGACCCCTCGTTGGAACGAGCTCGTCGAGCTCGTTCCAACGAGGGGTCATAACCTATGTTTTTGAGACAAAAAATGAAAAAAATTAGTTATTCAAGAATTTTTTTTGCAAGTGTCGTCTGCTTTTCATGTTAGGTAAAGGGTTAACAAAACAGTAAAACGGAAATAATCAACTGATGTTAAAGTACACCAACAGCTGATGTTTGAAGAAAGCAGGTTTATTTGGCTGGATTTATCACTCAATATATCATAAAGCCGGAAGTGGATTATTTAATGACATGAATAAAAAAGGGTGATTATTCTAATATGATACATCATGGAGTAACTTCGTGTACTCAGACAGACATTACCAAACTGTGAAGGGAAAAGCAAAGACGAATACTTCCTACATGTATTAACCCAACATTGCCCACAATTATGAACAAAAGCGTTCCCATGAACTACAAAATAGCAAGTCAACACTCTACTCTGCTGTACTAGAAGTAATAAAAATACTTTTAGTCGGTGCAATCAGATTAATTCTAGATATGCAATAAAAATAAATTGTTGGTTTGGATGTGTAGGGGATGAGGAAACTATAAACGTACCAACAGAAATTAATGATGCGAAGCATCACAATGTGTCACAAATGGTATACGACCATGCTAGCATCGCTATTTCTGTATAATACATTCAGAGAAATCCACGCCAAATTTGGTTCCAAATAGAACCAAAACCCATGGAAAAACTAAAGCAAAAGAATCTTCATGCGATTTAGAACCAGGCAATTTCATATAAACTCCTAAAAGCTGTAATCCCCAACATGCTAGACGAAACAGTCCCAGTCCTCGAATCTGGGCATTATCCAACTGAATTGAGTAAGTCTACCCTAACGTCGGGAAACCGACACGACCCTAACAACCACAGAGTCATTGCCGTTAGCTCTGCTGTCGGGAAATTATTAAACAAGATTATAAATAACCGGATAAATGATTTCCTTGAAGATAACCGGCTTATAAGCGACAACCAGTTTGGATTTCGTGAACACCGTAGCACGATCGACAGTGCATTTGTTCTCAAAAATATTTTCAGTCAGTGTAAACGAGAATAAAATGCCTCTATATGCAGCTTTTGTTGACTTCAGGAAAGCCTTTGACACAGTCCACCGACCCTTGATGTTTAACAAATTACATAAATGCGGTGTAACTGGTAAAATACTTGAAATTTTACAGTCCTTGTACTCCTCAAGCTACTATCTTACTAAAACTGCAAAGGGCCTAGGTCCGCCTTTACTATCCACAATCGGGGTTAGGCAAGGCTGTGCGGTCTCCCCAACCCTGTTTAAAATATTTATAGATGACATTCGTAAAATCTTTTCTAGAGAATGCGACCATATAGTTGAGAATAATAAGTACATAAGTCATCCTTTGTTTGCAGACGACCTAATTATGTTCTCAAGTACGCCTATCGGGTTAAAAACATGTTTAGAAAATTTAGAAATATACGCGAAGAATAGGGGGCGCGGTGGAGTCAATGTAACGGTTTTCGTCAGATCAACAAGGTTAAGCAATGTCGAGCGCGGTTAGTAGTTGGATGGGTGACCATTTCAGCGACTGATTCGTGCTCCCGCGTTGTGTCCTTGGACAAGGCACTTAACCCCGATTGCCTACACGGGGACATGACGCTGTGTACTAAAGCGTACTGCACGTCGGTGGTGCGCACGTCTTCAACCAATCTAACCCTGCCTGTGCCGCAATGCAGAGTTCAGAGTTACGATGTTGGAGAGCTGACAGTTCTCTCCGGGTGCTCCGGCTTCCCCCACCCGTAAAACTGTCACCGACATGATATGACCCTGGCTGTTAATGTGTTGTTAAACCCTTATAAATAAATATACGCCAAGAATAACCACCTGAGGGTAAACACCGAGAAAACTAAGTGCTTGGTGCTTTCCCCCCAAAAGGTTCAACCTTCCCCAGTTTTTACATTACCTGACAAAACATTGGAGATTGCACCATGCAAGCTATTTTTATCTGTGTATAACGTTTTCCGGAAATGGGAAATTTGGAGAGGCACAGACTGCTATAAAACTAAAAGGGATGAAAGCACTTCACAGCCTTTTCAATTCTTTTAAGAGTAAACACCTCCCGTCCACTTTTGTAATGTCCAAATTATTTGATCAATTAATAAAACCCCTATTGCTGTATGGTAGTGAACTATGGGATACAGAGTATCAACTTGAAAAGTGGGATAGACTTTCTGCTGAGGCTGTACACAACAAGTTCTGTAAACTGATACTCGGTGTTAATAAAAATTCTTCCAACCATGCCGTTCGAGCTGAACTTGGCAGATTCCCACTTTCCCTCGAATGCATCGTCAAAAAGTTCAAATTCGTGGCCATGCTTCACTGTGCAACTCCAAGTACATTGCTCCGTGATTTACTGGAAGAGCATAAATTAACGACGGAATATAGCGGATTCCGCCAAATGTTGGAATGTTACATTATACGATCGGCTGCAATGCACGATAATAAATCCAGTAAATTACAAGAAAATTTAACAAATGATTACACACTTTATTTTTAATGAATCCCTCAACAATTACATTTAAAAAGAACGGTAAAAATAAATTGCGTACATATCGCGCCTTCAAAATGACATTAAATTCGTGCCCTATTTAGCTTATTCAAAAACAAAGGACGCGCAAAGTATGTTTACGAGATTACGGATTAGTAAACATATTTTGACTATTGAAAAGGGGAGACATGCTCAGCCGCCAATACCTTCAGAAAATAGGATTTGCAATGCTTCTGATGTTTGTAAGGACGCCGGCGATGTGGAATCCGAGATGCATTTTGTCATGGACTGCCCGGCCTTTACAAACTTCAGAAGACAGTTGTTTGTAAATAATTAACAGGAACAACGCAGACTTCTCAAATACAAGCAAACAAGATAGGTTTGAATTTATTATGAAAAATAATACACCCTCATTATGTCACACCATCTGAAACATAATCCTGCTGTTCTTCAGAAAAAGAGAAACAATAATTGTAAAAGGGTAGGACATTAAACTGACCTTGGGTTTTGACTCTATATACTAATATGCATGGTACATTTGCCTTATTTACTATTCAAAAATAACTGTTTCGTTTATTATTTGTTTATTATAATCAAATCATATCTCTGTTAACTCTTTATGCAATCTGCCTCTCTGTAGGTGATATTTTGCTTGAATAAAAACTATTACTATTAAAATAATGCTGCCCGTCTTGTTTATATATAAAATTGACGTCGTGCAACTTAACATTTTTCCTAACGAATCGACCGCATCCATCGCGTAATTTACAATTAAGCAGTTGAAAAAATATTTTAAAAAAATCAACAAAACAATATTATGTGACCCCTCACTGAAACGAGCTCGTTCCAACGAGGGCTTCACATCATATGGTTTTGTTGAATATTTTGTGTGTGCTGATATTTCTTTCCACTAGAATGATCTCCCCACCCTGTCGGAAAATTTTGAGATCGTAACTTCTTCAGACAGGGAAGATGACCGATTGGGAGGGGGAGTGTAAATCCAATTTGTCCCCAATGTCGTGACTCAAGTCCCGACATATAAAATTTTCCAACTAAATTATCAAGGCGCAAATTGGCTTTATGATGCGTTTGAAGTTCAAAACCTCAGGAAATTCGTTTGTGCGTAAATACACGCAGTTGTCAATTGTCGTAACGCATGGGCTTTCTATATTCTAGTTTTATTAGTACGTGACAGACTCAAAATTGGACATGCTCAGAATGAATCAACCAGAGACCTGCATTTGCACGAGACCAACTCCGTGTGTGCCGTAAGACCAAGTAGCAAATCGAGTCTTGTGAGAAAGTGCATGGATACTAGTCTTGTAAAAGCGAATGGATATCTAAGACTCAAATCCAGACGAATAAGTCCCGACAGCGTTGGGAGGGCCGAAGATTAAAGAAAGTTGAGAGGAACAAATTACTTAAGAACACTAAATATATATCTGCCAATGTTCGATCTGGTGGAAAAAGTTGAACAATGGCTCAACAGAAAGGCCATTTCACTGTCAAATATTGACGAGTGCGACGAACGATATTAACTCTTTGGGCGCTCTTTTGCTAGAGTGGTATCGACTTTGTGTACACTTACAGTGAGAAGAGAAGTCCAATATCAATATACAGGGACGATAAAATAATAACTGCAGTCTGCAGCCACCTGGCTGCAGCCTGCAGTTAATATTTTATCACCAATTCCCCGTGTATAGACCGCTTATAATAAGAGAAAAATGGGATGAAATTATGCCTTGTACAGAAAAAATCGGCCTTGCATTTTCAAACGGTTAAAGACTTGTGTGTGTGTGTGTGGGGGGGGGGGGGGGGGGGGGGGGGACCAATAAATATGCTATACCTTTGAAATGAAATGAAATGAAACATTTTTACAGTCTAAAGATAACAAACAATCAATTACAAATATAGTTACTTGAGATACACAGAAAATATACGCTGCATGGAAATGACTATGGCTGTATTCCTCTCATTCCCATACAAGGAACAGGAATTGAAATCTCAACATCAGAGTTACCTGGTAATATAGTTATGCGCATTATGATAATTGAAGGGGCTGACACAAGTCAGACTTTGGACGAGCACCGCGAACGTCGCCAGTAGGCGATGTGGCATAAACATCTCCTTGCGTTTGGTTTTATTCGAATGTTGACTCCCCGCCCAGGACGCGACAACAACCGCCCACTTCGTATCGCAGCCGTGGCCATTGTTACAACGTAATTTGGGGGGGGGGGGGCGAAAACTATCAACAAAGTCAGAAAAACAACTACCCTGCAACGGATTGTTCTATGCTCTACAGTAACTATTTGCTTATTCTTGAGTACCGCATCATGTCCAGACAGCTTTGGGTCCCATTCAGTAGTGCACAACATGACACAATTCAATGTAGACACGAAGGGCCATTAATCGTGTCAGATATTGCACCATAGCAACGCACACAACGCTCACCCAGAGACAGACGCTCTGAATTCATTACTACGTCTGAAGGAAGTTGCATTAATTCTTTATAGGCTGCTTTTGAACACAATGCTTCTGTACGAAGGCCTTGCTTTTGGGCATGAAAATGTGTACTAACCTTGATTCGTGTGATATATACCATGAAGTACTGAGGTACCAGAAAACATTGAAGGGCCACAGTCCGCGCGCATTGAGTTATTGCTGGAGACATGGCACAAGTAACTATTTAGGTATCGCGTGGTTATAGCCTTCTTGAAGTGAGATCGGGGGTAAATTTGCAAGGCTGTGTCAATTGCGGCCCAGATTTGGGGAAATGGGTGGGAGATTGCCAAAAAACTGGGTTCTGGGCTTGTTTGTATTTGCCCACTTTGCCTTGTGTTCAAGCCACACGGATTCGTGTAAATTTGGAAGGTATCATCGCAAGCTTTGGGCAGTTTCCTGTTCAGCCAGTCCTGCATAAACAAAAGAACATTAAAGTTACAGAGCTCTTTAACCCTTCACCTAACGTGGAAAGCAGACGACACTTGCAAAACAAAATTCCTTGAATAACTATTTTTTTTCATTTTTTGTCTCAAAAACATAGGTTATGACCCCTCGTTGGAACGAGCTCGACGAGCTCGTTCCAAAGAGGGGTCATAACCTATGTTTTTGTGACAAAAAATGAAAAATTAATGAAAATTAATTGGCGATTTTTGAGAATCGCGCTGGCCGGTTTTGGCCGTTACGTTGGGTAAAGGGTTAAATTTGAGAATATCACACTTTCGAAACAGAGGATCAGTATGAGAGTTGTACTGACTTTTGTTTATGATGCATGATGGATTTTTTTTTTGCAATATAGATATTCTATTAGTGGATGGCACGTGGCACCAGATGTGGCTGTCATAAACAAGATGACTCCGTATAGGGCGAAGTACAATGTTTTCAGCGCGAATAGTGGAAGTACTTTATTCACTCTATTGATTACATCATAAATATGGCTCGGGTAAGTTTTGAACAAACAACAACATGTTGATTGATTTTTAAGTTCTCGTCCATCGTAACACCTAAATATTTAAGTGTTTGTTCATCTCCACGGTAGCTAATTAATGGGCTGTTTTTATTATTCAAAGGTAGGTTTATGTTGACAGAGTTATACGAATGGTTGCGAGATGAAGTATCATATACTTTGTTTTAGAAACACTGAGAGGAAGTCTGTGCGCATTACACCAATCGCTAATGTTAGCAAGTTCGGCGTTAGTATCACTAGAAAATTTTTCCAAGTTATTGCCTGAAGCATTTCTGTCGTATCATTCGCGAAAGAGACTATCCTACGTAGTGTAGATTATTAGTTATCCTTGTGTTTTCCAGGATGCAAGGGAATTTACACCGGTTTGGGAACTCATACACCCTGGGGCGAAGCCGAAGTGTGTATGAGTTCTCAGACCGGTGTAAACTCTCATACGCCCTGGAAAACACAAGGATAACGGATTTATTTCCAAGAATTTTGGTGTACTTAATACTTTAACATACATTGTGGGCAAAAACTGACAGGAATTTTGTACTTTGTAAGTTTCTAAATAAAACCAGACAAATATCGATATCACTGGAACTGGCTCAATGCGCCTGTTCCAATGACATCCATATCTGTAATATTTTATTGCACATAAATATTAAATTTCCTGTATTTTTATTTTTGTTCTAACATAACCGAGCAGAAGGTATGAATTAATAATTAAAAATGGGTACTTTTTCTAGCCATATAGCCTGCTATTGTGTATTCTTGTTTTTACGCCGCGGTTAACCACGGTGTAAAAAAGCTACTGTGGATTGCAAGTTACACCGTACCTCTCAGCCAATCAAAACACAATATTTTGTTTCATTTGGAAATAATTGTTAATATCATTGAAGTACTGGAGAAATAATATGGGAACAAAACTAGAACCCCGTACTACACCGGTTGTAACATCTACAAGTGGTGAGTCTGTATGGTGATAAGTGACAATTTGACCCCTCTCGGAAAGACAGCTTTGAAACCACGAATTAGTCAGCTCCCGTAAGCCGCAATGATCTAGTTTCTGCAATAACGTCGTGTGGATCAATGTATCAAAAGCTTTAGGGAAATTAAGAAAAACTGAAATAGAACAATCTTTAGTTGGAAGATTATTCATTCTTGCAACATTGTTTGCCAGATGCAAAATGAGGTGTATAGTTAAGTGTTTCTTTCTAAAACCAAATTGGTATTTGTAGATGATGTTCTGGTCGTCAAGGAAACTAAACAATCCAGTGGCAGAATTTTTTCAAGTACTTTTGAAAACACAGAGCGATGGCCAATCGGGCGATAAATAGCTGGTTGAGTGCTAGAAGCCACTATTTATTTATTTATTTATTTATTTATTGGGGTTTAACAACACTTTCGACAGCCTCGTGTCGGGCAGTTTTGCGGGCGGAGGAAGCCGGAGTACCGGAGAGAACCACCAAGCAATGGCGAGGAACTGTGAGACTCCACAACGTACTAACTCAGGGTTAGCATTGGTTGAAGACAAATACACCATCGACGTGCAGTACGCCTTAGTACACAACACCACTGTGCACCCCACGTGGGCAATTGGGATTAAGTGCCTTGCCCATGGACACAACACGGTTGCGCCAAAGCCACTATCAGGGCTTGAAAAATGAGGGGATCACAGCAAACGCCAATACTTTCCTTGCTCATGTTTCATATTCAGTCAAACGCATATAATATTTTGTTTATATAAATTTGTTTTACTACTAATTATTGGAGAGTGCTCAAGTGCACTCTCCAATAATTTGTAATGAAACAAATTTTGGAAATTCAGACCACTAAAAATATTTCAGCCCAACCAGTTAAACAATTGTTTATCGTTTGATTGAAAAAAGGAATGAATTTTGCAATTTTCATTTATGAAGGTACAGTTCCGCTCGAGAACGATGAGTCGATTACATTGCATAAAGGGTTAGCTAAGTCGGTGATCACTTCCTTGGGAAGCTTAGTAAATAGATTCTTTGAATCTCTACTGTATTTCATGGGAAGGTTATTGACGCGGAGGATTACTTCTTGAATATTGGTAGGGGTCATGTTCTGTAAGGTAATCATCGGAGAAGTGATGGCTGGCTTCTGGGATGTTATTGCCTAATGTTTTTCAAATAATTATAAAAAGTGTTGAATTTTTCTGCAATTATTTTGGGGTTTGCTAGTTCTGCCTCTCCGTCTTTTAAACAGGACGGATGGTTTGGCTAGGTTTATTTATGGCATTACTCAAGACATCCCATGTCTTATATTGGTCCTGTCTTCAAATAATAATATTGCGTTCTGCTTTACATTTACGTTTCAATCGGTTATTTTCCTGTCAGTAGTTTTTTATAAGTCAATGTGTTCTGTTCAGAGGTTTTTTTTATATATGTAAATTATTTTTTTGTATGGACGAATCCAGCGAACTGGAAGTAATACATGGTTGGCGTTTAACAAATTTTGGGGGCTTTGGAAGAAGTTATAGAGGGAATGTTTTCTCGTAGGATCTGTTTATAGTATCTAGGAATAAATTATAAGCTTCGTTTGTTCATTGGGTGTTAACGCTTTGGTCCCTCGTTTCCTGAAATGGTATTGCCTCTGTGTACACTTACAGTGAGATGGGTCAGTCAAATATCATTATACACGGAGAATAAAATAATAACTGCAGTCTGCAGCCGTCCGGCTGCAGACTGCTGTTACTATTTTATCACGAATTCCACGTGTATAGACCTCTTCTAATAAGCCAAAAAATTGACTAAATTATGCCATGGACCGAAAACTCGATTAAGCGCGTTGCTAGCATTACACTCAGACTTCTTGAAATTATTAATGTTTTCCCAGTTTGGGTGAGCGGAAGGGTTGATACTTCAAATCGATGGACAGTTTTGTTGTGTTTTCAATGTAAAAAGTACAGAAATGGTCACTCACATCAGAGATGATGATTCCAGATGTATAGTCCTCAATGCTATTGCAGAAGGTGTGGTCAATCAAAGTGGCGGCGGTATCAGTGACTCTAGTTGGTTATGTGATGACTGGAAATGACGGGAACAGAACAGAGTATCGACATAAATGTTGGTTTTATCGTGTTTGTTGAAGTTAAGGAGGCCAATGTTAAAGTCACCAGTAAACCAAGTCTTCTTATTATCGCCATTAATTGTATCTTGTTGGTATCAGAAAGTGATGATAAAAGTGTATCAAGATCTGCTTTAGGTGGTATATTCGGCCGGTATATTTTTACAATAATAATTTTCTTTGTAGTCAGTTCAATGAATAACCTCTCAAAAACACGTGGAATGTATACTGAGAGGCCATTACGTATTTTGAACGGTAGGTTATCGTTCAGAAAAAAACGACCCACCCCTTCCCCCGCCCTCTACTGTCATCTTTCGCAGATCTGGAACGGAACGCCAGTGGGTGGTAGCCTACTAGTTCGTGGGAAATTTTATCCTTTTATGTTAAACATTTCAGTCCATCTAATCCCAACAAAAACCAAACTGGTGTGACTGGGGTCGTGCTATTGAGTCGTGGAGTTTATTCCAATAAGAATTCACGCTACGACAGTTAAAATTGAAATTGAGAACGCTCTATCATCGGGTATAGCTTCTGAAAATCTTTCAGGGGAATAATGAGTACATGTTTTATTTTGGGTGATAAATGGGGGAGGGCGGGTCTTCATCTGAATCATCTATAAGTGAGACACTGAGTCTTGTTACCAAATCAAACTTTTTTCTTTCCAAAGTGTGATTTACCGGGTTTGATTATAAACGATAACTTCACAAGTGAATTATGCTATCAACAATTGTGTCATGCATCCGTGCGCGCAAACGAAGACGCTTCGCCGTGGATGTAATGGGGACTTTAACGTTTTGGTTTTTTTTTTAACCCTTTACCTAACATGAAAAGCAGACGACACTTGCAAAAGAAATTCTTGAATAACTAAAATGTTCATTTTTGTCTCAAAAACATAGGTTATGACCCCTCATTGGAACGAGCTCGACGAGCTCGTTCCAATGAGTGCTCATAACCTATGTTTTAGAGACAAAAAAAAATGAAAAAATAATGAAAATTAATTGGCGAGTTTTGAGAATAGCGCATGCCGTTTTTGGCCGTCACGTTGGGTAAAGGGTTAAACAATATAATTATCGTTAATAATGAAAAGTAATAAAGGAGTAATCGCTTGACTGGACTGGTTACGTGAAATAATTCATTCGATGCGAGGGACTTTTTTTGTAAAACACTCGTGCGCATTCGCGCACTCGTGTTTGTACAACGTCCCTCACCTCTCGTGAATTATTTCACGTAACCAGTCCAGTCAAGCGATTACTCTCTATTTATTTCACTCTGGATCTCATGAAGAGTTATGGCATTAGCCATAATCAATGTTAGGTTTCAATAAAGAATTCGATAGACCAAAGCAATGTAAGAAAGCCACCAAATATAAGGTGCAAAAGAAATGTGTGGAGTAATTATAGTATTTACATGTTGAGGATGTTGAGGGATGTTAATGCTCTACCGCCAAGCAATAAACATATTTACACACCATGAACAAAGATATGTACACATTTCTCCTGCATTGTACCACGGGTAGTATATCACTGGGGAGTTATAGCTGTTGGGCGCATGTTACACAACTTAAACAACCAAATGAGAGGTATCAAAGCTGAAGGGGTTAATGAAAGCAATTACACTTAATTAATGGCTAATGAAGCCAAATCGATCTTAATAGACAAAAAATGTGTAATGCACAGAAGTTAAAATTCAACATGAGACCCCATATAATTTTCACTGAAGTACAGTCCAATATTGAAATTTTCCGTATCAGACAACTGTTTTCCCAACACACGCGAAATGAGAATTTGTAATTTTTTTCAAATTTTCCAAAAATTTCTAAAATAAAACATATGTGACCCCTCATTGGAACGAACTCGTCGGGATCATTACAATGAGGGAGTCACATGATATGGTCCTGATGAAATTAAAAAAAAAAAAATATATATATATACATATTTGTTTTCAACAGCTCAATTTTGCGGGCGGATGCTACGGATTCGTTACATAAGAGGTTAATCTCTTCCTCATTGAATTTTACTCTTTCTTTGTTGCAACATATTGTTTCGTTTTTGTTTCGTTTACCTTTCAGTGTCTAGACAGTTTTTTTTCTGAAAACGCTCCAGAACCGATGAAGTGAGTTAGGGAAACCATCACTGCAAATTAATTCGATTGTAACATGGAGGCGTAATTAGCGCGACACTTACAATTTAAAAACGTATTACCTCTTACCACACTGCAAATTTATTTTATGTTGTAGTATCGCCTTGTATATTAAATCTCAACAGATTGTGAGTTCTTGACATATGGTGTCAGAATGTTTAATCAATACACGACAACGAATATATTTGTTGCACACAACATTTATCAGTTATTTGTAGGTTTAACTTAACATAAATTCAGATGCTGAAAAAGAGTGAACAATACATTCGCTGTGTTGATCTTTTTTTATCCTTTACCCAAGGTAACGGACAAAACCGGCCAACGCTATTCAAACGAAAGTGTCAATGACACTGTAGCTTAACTTGACTGTGTTGTGTTTGATGAAAAGGATAATGTTCAATGTTTATGAAAGGATTATGAAATAAGACGAGAATTGTGATAATTGAGAATATGTTAATTTCTGTTCCCTGTATATGTTTTCAATAAAAATAAATTGAGGAGTAGACTGTACTAAAGAATTGAGGGCTGGGCTAATGTGGCCCCCACAGTTAATGTATGTCAGCCTACGTTTCCAAGTTACAGTGAAATTATTTCAAAACGAGTCATCCTATCAAGTTACAATGAAATCCTTTCATAAATACTGATTGTAGACTGTGCTAATGGTTTTCGGGCTTCGGGCCTGTGTAGCCATCACGGTTGACCGATCGTTACCCAATGGGATGTCCTCATCTAGACATTATACTGAGTCATCCTACCAAGTTACAATGAAATCCCTTCATAAATACGACCCGTAGTCTGTGCTAAAGGTTTTCGAGTTTTGGACTCGGGCAGCCGTCAAGGTTGACTGATCGCGACCAAAAGGGGGCGTTCTCATCTAGACATTATCTGGTGTCATCCTACCAAGTTACAATGAAATCCCTTCATAAATACGACCTATAGACTGTGCTAAAGGTTTTCGGGCTTCGGGTCCAAGTAGCCGTCACATTTCACCAATCCCGACCAAAAGAGAACGTTCTCATCTATATCTCATATGGAGTCATCCTACCAAGTTACAACGAAATCCCTCCATAAATACGACCTGTAGACTGTGCTAAAGGTTTTCGGGTTTTAGGCTCGGGCAGCCGTCACGTTTGACAGATCGTGACCAAATGGGGAAGTTCTCATCTAGACATCATACGGAGTCATCCTATCAAGTTACAATGAAAGTCCCTCCATATTAAATATGACCTGTAGACTGTGCTGAATGTGTTTGGGTTTCGGGGTTCGGCAGCCGTCACGGTTGACCGATCATGACCAAAAGGGGACATGCTCATCTAGACATCATACAGAGTCATCCTACCAAGTTACAATGAAATTCCTTCATAAATACAACCTGCAGACTGTGCTAACGGTTTTCGGGTTTTGGGCTCGGGCAGCCATAACGGTTGACCGATCGCGACCAAAAGGGGACGTTCTCATCTAAACATGATCTCAAACCCGCATATGAAATTTCTTGACGATCGGACAAGAACTACGGGGTGTAGCTTGTGCTAAAGGAAAATGTGAACAGACTCACAGTCTTCCGCACGCGTGATGACAATAGCTTTTCTAAAACGAGCTCGTTCCAATGAGGCGTCAGAAGCCGTGTTTTTGACACAAAAAATTTAAATAATTTAGTTATTCAAGAATTTTGTTGGCAAGTGTCGTCTGCATTTTGTGTTAGGTAAATGGGTAATTCAGATCTGTTATTTTTTTTTTATTAGGGTTTAACGACACACTAACAGCCAGGGTCATATCATGTCGGTGACAGTTTTACGGGTGGAGGAAGCCGGAGTACCCGGCGAGAACCACCGAACAACGACGAGCAGCTATCAGCTCTCCAACATCGTAACACTGAACTCTGCACCGCGGCACAGGCAGGGTTAAATTGGTTGAAGACATGCGCACCATCGACGTGCAGTACGCCTTAGTACACAACGTCATCGTGCCCCCATGTAGGCAATCGGGGTTAAGTGCCTTGCCCAAGGACACAACGCGGGAGCACGAATCAGTCGCTGAAATGGTCACCCATCCAACTACTAACCGCGCTCGACGTTGCTTAACTTCGGTGATCTGACGAGAACCGGTTACTGCGACGCCACCGCGCCCCCTTCAGATCTGTTAAAATATGATCCTAAAGTAGCGGGCCTAACTGGCTGTTCAAGTAAAACATTGTTATTTGACGAAGCATTATAGTTGCTGACCTCTCGACATTGGTTCGAGCAGTGGTCTTCCGATCGAGGGGTCGTAGGTTAGATACTCACCCACGCCATCTGTGTTGTATACTTGGAGAAGAAACGTAACCCCCAACTGCCCAAGCACTGTGGCCCAGAAAACTGAGGCGTAGTGCACGTCTCAATATGTTTCTGGTATAGTAACTGTTGATCTCAACAAATGCTAACCCCACTTATGCCGGGTTAGTAAGTAGGAAACGCGCCAGTTACTCGCCGTTACTATGTGGTTCTGTCCGGGAATTTCGACTTACCCCTGTCCTAAAACTTCCCAACTTGATAAGATCCAGCTTGTTGAAAGTGTTAATAAACCCCTACAAACAAACTAAATTAACCTGTCTCTTTCCGAATTGTCTTGCAACTGATGCAAAACTAGTCGAAGATGAGAATTCATGACGCAAATTTCTTCAATCCGTGATTGCATTCACTGCAATTCCATGGGCGGTAGTCTAACACCTTGTATTTACCAATTTTCGCCCAGTTAAAGTCCGATTTCAGTCAATCCAAATCTGAAACCAGCGTTGTATGGCGACAAATGTTTGATGATGTTGAAGTGACACCGGAGACAAGGTGAGGTCATCCAGGGGAGTAGCAATGCAAACTGAAGTGACTGAGCGTCAGTAATCGCTACATCCGGCGATTCACCTTCATTTTTCCACACTGCATTCTTGATGTAGTTTGTTTTATCTTACAACACGGAAGTATTTTCCCCAATATAACCAAAACGTCGAAAGAAATCTGTATTGAGGTTAGCAACCATACACGCGATCATTCGATTCGTCAAGAGAACGTTTTATACCTGCACTCCACTGGTATCGAGTTATTATTCATGTCGAGGGCAAGCGTTATTTAACAGTAATTATATGATATATAAATCACCAGTTCGACGAAATAAATTAGACTAGGTCATTTTTACCATGATGATATTTTTATAGGCTTACCAATCGTTAAACATGAAAAATAAAACAAAGAAACACACCGCTAAAACACTACTATAAACTTCAGCAGTTATAGCAAAAGGAGAACAATTAATAGAGATCACGTCATACACAGCGCATGGACGCAATATCATGACGTCATGATCTTCATTCATAAAGAACAGTTCATAGACACTGAATAATAGTTAAAAAAAATAAAAATGCAAACAAATCAAGAAAGAGGGAAAATCCAATTATCCAACGACAACCTCTTATATTGGGCCTCGCCTCTGTGTCATCTTCACAGTTCGTCCCCTGAGTTCCAATGTGTTCTGTGTGCCATTGGGCACACAGAACACATTGGAACTCATGGGACGAGTTGTTAACAGTTATCAAGTTTGAAAAGAGATGTTCGATTTAACGTTGAAAGACAGTTAAGAAATGATTATCGAGACTTTATTTATTTATTAGTCAGGTAATTATTTATTTAGTTATTTATTCGGTACTTTATTATTTGAGATGAACAACACTTTCAGCGGCCTGGGTTATATCTTTGCTGAAAGATTTACAGGTGGAGGAATTTATTTATTTATTTATTGGTGTTTAAGGTCACTTACTTATGCACAATGGCTAATCGTGACCGTGACAGTTTTACGGGTGGAGGAAGCCGGAGTACCCGGAGAGAACCACCGAGCAACGACGAGCAGCTGTCAGCTCTCCAACATCGTAACTCTGAACTCTGCACCGCAGCACAGGCAGGGTTAGATTGGTTGAAGACATGCGCACCATCGACGTGCAGTACGCCTCAGTACACAGCGTCATCGTGCCCCCATGTAGGCAATCGGGGTGAAGTGTCTTGCCCAAGGACACAACGCGGTTGCCGCAGGTGGGATTCGAACCGAGGACCTCTCGGCTTGCAGCCTGCACCTCTACCAACTGAGCCACCGCGCCCCCACAGGTGGAGGAAGCCGGAGTACCCGAAGAGGAGCGGCCAGTCCGACTCTCCAAATTACTACTCACGCACAGCTAGGGTTACTATCAGCCGAAGGCGTTTCTTCCGTCGACGTGCACTGCGCCTTAGCAACCTGCGCCACCGTGCTCCTAATTGAGTTTTGTGGATTGAGTTTTGTGGATTGAGTTTTGGGGATCGAGCTTTGTTTCGTTTTGTTTTAGTGGGTTTTTCTACGCTTTCAACAACCAATGTGATATCGTGTAGGACAGTTTTATGGTACCCGGAGGGAAGCATCGAAAAGAGGCGAGCAACTGTCAGACTCCTCAACGTACTAACTCTGCATAAGCAGAGTTAGCAGCGGTTGAAGGCAAGCGCTCCATCGACATGCAGTACTCCTTAGTACACAGGGCCACCGTGCCGCCACCATCGGGATTAAGTGACTGCCCCAAAGATCTTGCCCAAGGACACAAGGTAGTTACTGCTGGTCATGATCGAACCGTCGACCTCTCTGTTTGAAGTTCAATTCTCTACCCACCGCGCCTCTGTGCTCCCTGGGATCGAGTAGTTCAGTGTGTGCGAATCGTAATTGATAAGGGTACATCATACCAATGGAAATAACTACTATGGAAATTACAGTTGCGAAGTATGTTTGGAGGTCAAAGTGTCGTCTGCTCTTCACTTTTTTTCAGTTCACTACTTTTAACTTGCATTTACTTTGGAATTAATTACTCGTCAGAGCGAGCATTTCATAATGGCCTATCAACATTCATGTTTTTTCATAAAAGAGGTAAAAGCGTTATTATTTTCCCACAGTTCGTTGTGATTAAGTATTATTGACCAGTGTCAAGACGTAATTTATTTGCGGACGAATGCTCGTTAATAAAGTTTGACACGAATACCCAAATAGATTGAAGAAATTTCTTCTAATATACCAATCATAAACTCTCGTCTGCTTGTTGAGATGAAGATTTGACATTTAATGAAATTACTGGCAGCATATTCTTAAGATACCTGTGCCCACCAGCTGTATAAAGACGTCGATTTATGATTACCTCATTTGTTTTGCTGAATGCTTTACTTGAAATCAATTTTCCACCTTTCCACCCTGCAGTGTTGCAAACTGACATTTTCCAATTTACAGAATAGTGGTTAAATGCCAATCAACCATTTTATTCGATCGAATCCAAACTCGAACCCCAAAGCTATAGGTTTCCGATGTGATAACTAAGACAGAACACAACGAGCCTAGGGAACGGAGAACAGGAGTTAACGACCCGAGTTGGAGTTTTATGCCACAGTCACACATGACAAGTCTCTATGGCAACTGCTTTGATTGGGTGAATGGCCATTTGAGATACTGTAAGCTGGGAAGGAACTATG
The DNA here is from genome assembly GCA_031216915.1 of Pictodentalium vernedei. Taxonomy (NCBI): domain Eukaryota; kingdom Metazoa; phylum Mollusca; class Scaphopoda; order Dentaliida; family Dentaliidae; genus Pictodentalium; species Pictodentalium vernedei. Next base: position 508,364,151 of record CM062296.1, on the reverse strand, counting down.
AATATCTCGACTTATCATTCTGGTGAGAGGGCATTGAAGGCGCGCGTGAAATACAGGAAAAATTCCACCAAAGGTAGCTGTTACCAATTCTCCGCACTCCACCCGAGCTTTGTTCTTTATTTATAGCATAATTAAACTTGAATTAAGTGTATGAAGCTCAAATTTTAAAAAAAAAAATATCACCTTCGACGGACTGATCTTTGCTCGACACTGTTTTGTGTCGAAGTATTTCATTCACGTCATAACGTCTCTCTGTCGCGTAACGTCCAATCAGATGCATTCTTTCATGACGTTCTTACGTGTGATCCAGATTCCACGCGTGGTGTATCCAGCACATTTCCAAATGTCTGTATTGTATCGCGTAACGTTGAATATGCACAGTAATCGTGATATGAAGGAAAAGAAATGAATGGTTGCGAAAGGCCAAGTTCCTTGTACGAATGAGAAACGAAATACTTTGAATCTGCTCTGCACACAAAAGGTCACAAGATGCAAAACAAACAAAAAAAACCCCAAAAAAACAACAATTTTCAGCGATATATTTATTATAAAGTCGACTTGTTTTTAAGTTTGATATTACAACAAGTCATTAGCTTTTCTGTAGCCTCAGATATCCAATCTGTTAGTTTACCGTCTGTAGTGTTACAAAAAAAAATATCCAGGATATTGCTACATATTTACGCGCCAATTCATGTGACAATAGTCCGCTAATTAGGATAAATATAGACTCCACATTTTGCAAGTATGTGAAAGAGCATGTAAAAACACACTGTTTGTAGAGTGCAAGACATCAGAAGCAACGTGAAATCACTAAAATCTGAATTTAAAAAACTTTTATGCAGACGAATTTACAGAAGATACGACATAAAAAAGTCGCCTGAAAGTATTCGGAAGTAAACAAAACAAAACAAAACATGGTGACATAATGTCTGAACACACAAGGTGTTTCTAAGTTTAACTTTGGTGCTGTCCGAAAGATAGCCGCCATTATTTTAGCAATAATTTGGGCATTATTAGATAAAAAAAACTTTGTATTAATTTAAATAAAGCGTAGTTATGTTTTCAATAAACCTTGAGCATATCTATTGACAGTGGCTATTCGAAGATACTGCATGGATATGTACTCTATAAATAGAAACATGTGTACACAAACTTCACATTTGTCCTTCTGAGAAGGCTAATATCGACGAATATGGAAAAGTGACATTGCTCGGAATTTTCCGTGAATGATCAATGAGGGGTCGAGCTCGTTCCAATGAGGGGTCATAACCTATGTTTTTGAGACAAAAAATGAAAAAAAATAGTTATTCAAGATTTCTTTTTGCAAATGTCATCTGCTTTTCATGTTAGGTAAAGGGTTAACAATTCTTATACATTTATTCCGAAGTAACATTCTGAAATCAGTTGGATTAAAAATCAACCCGCATCAATTGGGTGGGAGCGTGGTGGCCAAGTGGTTACGGCATTGAATTTCAAATCGAGAGGTTTACGGTTTGATCCCCGTCAGGGGTAAATGCGTGTGGCCTTGGGCAAGGCACTTAATCCCGATTGCCCAAATGAGGGCACAGTGGCGCTGTGTATTAAGACGTAATGCACGTGGATGGTGCACCTGGCTTCAACCAATGCTAACCCTGCTTGTGTGGAGTTGGTACGTTGAGGAATCTGACAGTTGCTCGTGGTTGCTCTGTGGTTCTGTCCGGGTACTCCGGCTTCCTCCAAACGTAACTGTCCGACACAAGATGGCTGTCGAAAGTGTCGTTAAACTCCAATAAATAAATAAATAAATAAATAAATAAATAAATAAATAAACAAGAGGCCCCAGGGGGCCTGAGGGCGCTCACCTGACATGGTAGTCTAAATATCAGACCAGGGACTTGACTTGAATAAGCTGCATACGCTCCTCATAAGAAAAGCATATACCAACTAGATGAAGCGATTGTGCCCACACAATACACAGGATTTTCCTTCTATTTTCAGTTCCTGAACTTTAACGTCCCAAAATTGAGATAAACACATAAAAAACAGATTTTTTTCCCAAACAAAATACTTTCAGCCTAAATTTTTTTCTTCTTCTTAAAACGCATAAAAAACGCTAAAACTAATTTCCGGATTTTGGTCCAAAATTTTCTAAGTCCCACCCGGACCCCAAATTTTTGGTGTAAAAAAAAAATGTTTTTTTTTGTCTTAAAATTGACAGAAACGCATAAAAAACAAAAAACTAAAAAATTATGGATTTTGGTCCAAAATTTTCGAAGTCCCACCCGGACCCCAAATTTTCAGGGTAAAAAAAAAATTTTTTTTTTCTTAAAATTGACCAAAACGCAGAAAAAACAAAAAAAATTTTTTTCGGATTTTGGTCCCAAATTTTCTAAATCCCACCCGGACCCCTAATTTTCAGGTGAAAATTTTTTTTTTTTTTTTTTGTCTTAAAATTGACAGGAATGCATAAAAAACAAAAAAAAATTTTTGCGGATTTTAGTCCAAAATTTTCTAAGTCCCACCTGGATCCCAAATTTTCAGGGAAAAAAAAAACAAACAAAACTTTTGTCTTAAAATTGTCAGAAATGCATAAAAAGCAAAAAAAAATTTTTTGGGGGATTTTGGTCCAAAATTTTCTAAGTCCCACCCGGACCCCAAATTTTCAGGGGAAAATTTTTTTTTTTTTTTTTTTTTTGTCTTAAAATTGACAGAAATGCATAAAAAACAAAAAAAAAATTTTTTTCGGATTTTGGTCCAAAATTTTCTAAGTCCCACCCGGACCCCAAATTTTCAGGGGAAAAAAAAAAAAAAAAGAAGTTTTTGTCTTAAAATTGACCGAAACGCAGAAAAAACAAAAAAAAAGAATTTTTCCGATTTTGATCCAAAATTTTGAAGTCCGCAACGGGACCCCAAATTTTCAGCCTAAATATGAACCCAGGGATTTGGCTTCAACAAACTTGAATCTCACCCCCTAAGGATGCTGCATACCAAATATCAAAACATTCTTATTGGTAGATCTGAAGAAGATTTTTCAAAAATACTCCTCAGACTGCACTAATTTAAACATTTGGGCTCCCATAGAGAGCCCAAATATCGACCCAGGCAATTCATTTCAATAAACATGTGAAACAATCTTCCAAAGATGTTATATGTCAAATTTTAAAGCTTTTGGAGCAGTGGTTTCGGAGAAAAGTAGTCTTATGTTTTTCCCATAACCCACAGTGTTAAAAAATGCTGACTCAGCACTTTTTCAAAGTCCCCAAAAAGTACCCCATCATAAAACCGATGGCAATTTTGTTTGATCATTCCATTCTGTTGGTCCTAAGGAAGCTTCACAACAAATAGGAATTCTCAGTGCTGTGTAGTTTTGGAGATATGGGCGTTTTCATTTTTTTTCTATTTTTAGCTCCTGTGGTTCCCACGGGGCTATGGGGAAAAAAATTTCGGCATAAATTAGGTACTTATGACCCAATAAGCACTCATGTAAATTTTGGTTCAAATCGGCCTCGCGGTTTGGAAAACAGAAATTTGGGGGCGGGGCCAAAATTTTTGCCCCTCCTTTAACATCGTCAAATATAGCCCCTCCAACTTCTCTTGAACAAACTTGAGTCTACACCTCAAAAGGAAGCTGCATACCAAATATCAAGTCTCTTCTTGAGAAGAAGATTTTTTAAGAATTGGAGCACTTTTGCCCCATCCCTCTGCTCAATGTGAGCCGAAACCTAATTTGACAAAAAATCAAAGTCCGCATACATAACCCCTTCTCACATGAAATTTCATTAATATGCGGCCAGTGGTTTGGGAGAAAAAGCCCAAACACCACCTTCACGACGGACGCCGGACGACGGACGACGGACGAAAAGTGATCAGAATAGCTCACCCTGACTTTCAGTCAGGTTAGCTAATAAATAAATAAATAAATAAATAAATAAATAAATAAATAAATAAATAAATAAATAAATAAATAACTGGGTTGAGTGAATAAGAAAACCAACTGGTTTCATCCACCAGTCGGTCTATCACCAAATGATGAATATGGAACCTTCCTACTGCTGACATTGAAACTGACATTGTAGATATAATCTCAGTTTAAAGGGTTAACATATTAAAAACTATCAACATTAAAATTATACATGGTATCACACTTCCAAGGTCGGACGTTTCAATAAAATGTGAAACAGCGAATACATTTTCTGATCTTGCTCCAAGAAACGGCAGAATGGCGTTCAAAGCATATAACTACCGCCTTTTCGAGACCTAGTTTGAAAAAACATATTTTTGATCTCACCTTTCTCCATTTTAACATCTCGAAGTGAAAAAGTCCTCAAGTGCCGGTCGTGTACTTCCGTTATTCGTGCAAGGAATATTCCTATGCTTGCTGATTGGTCGACAATCTATCACCCCCACTTTGGCTTTTAATGTGGTGAATTCAAAATATCGTTTGTATTTGTTACATGTAATGCGGGGAGATAACAATTCCACTGAAAACTAATACAGACGAGTGGGTTAATACCACTACCTGACACTAATCCATGGGAAACTCTCCGAGAGACAGATATCAAATATTGTGTCCATGGATCAAAGCACAATTTACGCAACATGAAACATACAATTACCACGGCTAATTATCCAAATATATTTTAATGATAATAATAATAATAATAATAATAATAATAATAATAATAATAATAATAATAAAATAATAATAATAATAATAATAATCACACATGGTGCTCTATGACTGAACAAAATTACAAAAATATACCTTATGGACCTCCCCCCCCCCCCCCCTCCCCCTCCGCAGTTAGCGCTGGTTCGGATCGAACTGTCGACCTTCGGTTTAAAGTTCAACGCTCTAACATTTGAGTCAAAGCGTCTCCAATTCATGTACTTATAAGAACCCATACGAAGCCTTTTAAAAAACAAGGATTTACCGGTGTTTCACTGATGTAAACTTGTGCAGTTCAAATCGAGATTGAGTTTTTCAAAATAGAATGTTAGCGTGCACATATGGTGTAAGCGGGCAATCACAAATGAAAGTGTCAATGACACTGTAGCTTAACTTGTGTGTTGTGTTTGATGAAAAGGATAATTTTCAATGTTTATGAAAGGATTATGAAATAAGACAAGAATTGTGATAATTGGGAATATGTTCATTTCTGTTCCCTGTATGCTATGTTTATGATAAAAATAATATGAGGTGTACACTGTACTAAAGATCTGAGGGGTGGGTTAATATGACCTCACAGTTAATATATGTGGCCCTCACAGTTAACATATATCAACAAAATTACAATGAAATTATTCCAAAATGAGTCATCCTATCAAGTTACATTAAAATCCCTTCATAAATATGGCCTGTAGACTGTGCTAAAGGTTTTCGGGCTTCGGGCCCCTGTAGCCGTCAGTTTCCCAATTGCGTCCAAAGGGGACGTTCTCATCTAGACATTATATGAAGTCAACCTACCAAGTTACAATGAAATCCCTCCATAAATAACGACCTGCAGACTGTGCTAAAGGTTTTCGGGCTTCAGGCACCTGTAGACATCACAGTTGACCAACCACGACCAAAAGGGGATGTCATCATCTAGGCATAATATGGAGTCAACCTAACAAGTTACAATGAAATCCTTCCATAAATACGACCTACAGACATGCTAAAGGTTTTTGGGCTCGGGCAGCCATCAAGGCTGAATGATCGTGACCAAAAGGGGACGTTCTCATCTGGACACTATTTGGAGTCATCCTACGAAGCTACAATAAAATCCCTTCATAATTATGACCTGTAGACTGTTCTAAAGGTTTTCGGGCTTTGGGACCCTGAAGCCGTCACAGTTGCCCACTCGTGTCCAAAAGGGGACGTTCTCATCTAGACATTATATGAAGTCAACCTACCAAGTTACAATGAAATCCCTTCATAAATATGACCTTAGACTGTGCTAAAGTTTTTCGGGCTTCGGGCTCGGGCAGCCATCATGGTTGAATGATCGCAACCAAAGGGGACAATCTCATCTGGGCATCATCTGGAGTGATCCTGCGAAGTTACAATGAAATCCCTTCATAAATATGACCTGTAGACTGTGTTCAAGGTTTTCGGGCTTCGGGCACCTGTAGCCATCACAACTGACCAATCACGACCAAAAGGGGATGTCATCATCTAGGCATTATATGGAGTCAACCTAACAATGTTACAATGAAATCCTGCTATAAATATAAACTTTTGCCTATGCTAAAGGTTTTTGGGCTCGGGCACCCATCAAGGCTGAATGATCACGGCCAAAATGGGACGTTCTCATCTTGACCTTATTTAGAGTCAACCTACCAAGTTACAATGAAATCCCTTCATAAATATGACCTGTAGACAGTGCTAAAGGTTTTTGGGCTTCGGGCACCTTTAGCCGTCAAAGTTGCCCAAACATGTCCAAAAGGGGACGTTCTCATCTAGGCATTATATGAAGTCAACCTACCAAGTTACAATGAAATCCCTTCACAAATATGACCCTTAGACTGTGCTTAAGGTTTTCGGGCTTCGGGTTCGGGCAGCCATCATGGTTGAATAATCGCAACCAAAGGGGACAATCTCATCTGGGCATCATCTGGAATGATCCTATGAAGTTACAATGAAATCCCTTCATAAATATGGCCTGTAGACTGTGCTCAAGGTTTTTGGGCTTCGGGCACTTGTAGCCAACACAGCTGACCAATTACGACCAAAAGGGGATGTCATCATCTAGGCATTATATGGAGTCAACCTAATAGGTTACAATGAAATCCTTCCATAAATATGACCTTTTACCTATGCTAAAGGTTTTTGGGCTCGGGCACCCATCAAGGCTGGATGGTCGCGATCAAAAGGGGACGTTCTCATCTAGACATTATTTGGAGTCATCCTACCAAGTTACAATGAAATCCCCTCATAAATGTGACCTGTAGACTGTGCTAAAGGTTTTCGGGCTTCGGGCACCTTTAGCCGTCACAGTTGCCCAATCATGTCCAAAAGGGGACATTCTCATCTTGACATTATATGAAGTTAACCTACCAAGTTACAATGAAATCCCTTCATAAATATGACCTGTAGACTGTGCTAAAGGTTTTCGGGCTTCGGACTCGGGCAGTCATCATGGGTGAATGATCGCACGTTCTCATCTAGACATTATATGAAGTTAACCTACCAAGTTACAATGAAATCCCTTCATAAATATGACCTGTAGACTGTGCTAAAGGTTTTCGGGCTTCGGGCTTGGGCAGCCATCATGGTTGAATGATCGCAACCATAGGGGACAATCTCATCTGAGCATCATCTGGAGTGATCCTAAGAAGTTACAATGAAATCCCTTCATAAATATGACCTGTAGACAGTGCTCAAGGTTTTCGGGCTTCGGGCACTTGTAGCCATCACAACTGACCAATCACGACCGAAAGGGGATGTCATCATCTAGGCATTATATGGAGTCAACCTAACAGGTTACAATGAAATCCTTCCATAAATATGACCTTTTGCCTATGCTAAAGGTTTTTGGGCTCGGGCACCCATCAAGGCTGCATTATCGCGATCAAAATGGGACGTTCTCATCTAGACATTATTTGGAGTCATCCTGCCAAGTTACAATGAAATCATTTCATAAATATGACCTCTAGACTGTGCTAAAGGTTTTCGGGCTTCGGGCTCCTGTAGCCGTCACAGTTGCCCAATCACGTCCAAAGGGGGACTTTCTCATCTAGACATTGTATGAAGTCAACCCACCAAGTTACAATGAAATTCCTCAATAAATATGACCTGTAGACTGTGCTAAAGGTTTTCGGGTTTTGGGCTCGGGCAGTCGTCACGGTTGGCAGATCATGCCCAAATGGGGAAATTCGCATCTAGACATCATAAGGAGTCATCCCACCAAGTTACAATGAAATCCCTCCACATTAAACATGACCTGCAGACTTTGCTAAAAGTTTTTGGGTTTCGGGCTTGGGCAGCCATCACGGTTGATAGATCATGCCCAAAAGGGGACGTTCTCGTCTAGGCACTATACAGAGGCATCCTACCAAGTTACAATGAAATCCCTTCATAAATACGACCTGTAGACTGTGCTAATGGTTTTCGGGTTTTGGGCTCGGGCAGCCATACCGGTTGCCCAATCGCGACCAAAAGGGGACGTTCTCATCTAGACATGACCCCAAACCTGCATATGAAATTTCGTGACGATCAGACAAGAACTGCGGGGTGTAGCCCGTGCTAAAGGAAATGTGAACAGACGTCACAGACTCACAGACTAACAGACTCACAGACTTCCGCACGCGTGATGGCAATAGCTTATCTTGACTATGTCAAGTTAAGCTAAAAACTGAACAAGTTCATGTTAACACAACGGATGTCCCGACAACTCGGCCTGCCGGAAGATAAGTCGGCCTTTTTCGTAGTTTCGCCCGCGCGTTAGATACATGTTTGTTTAAAAGTTATTTGACGGATAAAATGGCGGAAGATAGTGAAGAAACCGGACGTTCTGCATCGGTAAGTATTCATTCTACGTAAATATTTTCATTTTCACCCCTAATTTATTGAGCCAAGGGAATAATCTCCGCGAGAATCTCTGACTGTTCATTTTTTATCCACGAATTTCCGTTTCAACCGGCATATTTGTCCAAAAATAATTAGTAAACCGCCATCAACTAATACCCCCTTCAATGTCTGGCATCTACGGGACACTTCCATGACCGCGAAACGTTTAAAATTTCAATCTTGAATCTTCAATTCTGAATTTTTCATAAGGTGGGTATTGAGGAGAAGGATAAGTCGGCCTGGTTGGAAAATCTTAAATTGAATAGATCAGGCCGACCAATCATTCCTCCCCAGGCCGTCTTATATCAACTGACATCGTTATGAAAAATGCATATTTAGGGATATTGCTTTCAAACATTGAACGGTTTTCTGGCATGAAAGGGGCGAAAAGATGTTAAATATTGGTAGGAACAGTGATAACTGAAGGCGTGATGAATATTTGTAGCAAAATATGCCAGTTGAAATTGAAATTCGGCGATAAAATTTAGAAAATCAGATTTCAAGTAAAGAGTATTCCACTTCAATGACATTTTGCAACGTAAAAAGGAACAGGCATGGAAAATAAACACTTACCGACTCAAAACGCCCGTTTTCCTCCTTCTCTTTTGCAATTTTCTCCATGAAATCGCCTTTGAACAGACATGTATCTAAACGCGCGCGAGAATCCGCGTAAAAGGCCGACTTATCTTCTGACAGGCCGAGTTGTCGGGATATCCGGTGTGGTTAATGTTTTTGGTGTGTTGACACATCGAAAGAGAACGAAGTATCTGAATACGTGGGCACAGGACTACTTTTGTGATCTACATGTATACAAGGTGTAGCGGAAGATATATTTAGTCAGTTCCGTTCTCAGAAAAGGTTTTTAAGTAAGTCAAAATCATGTGAGTAAATGTGGGTTACTGATCATCACCCCCCACCCCCCTCTCCCTCTCTCTCTCTGTAGTGTGTGTGCATGTGTGTGCTTTGAAATCACCTACAATCGTGAACTTTTCAAGATTTACTCACACAAATCGTGGTCCGCCGACAACCCGATATGTTCCCAATTGTTGTAAAAGCATTATCATGTACACTAGGGTGAGTGTAGAATGTAAAACTGTGAGTTGATGTCTACAGTTATAAAAGACCCTGAGTGTAACAGAGCTGAGAGTGGTCCCAATTTTTTCGAAAGAAATAATGAAAAATTCCATATTTGGTATGTGCGTGACTACATTAGAGTCCCGGATTTATATCAGCTACAAATATATGTATAAAAGGTTTTGTGTGACAAGTATAAGCTGAATGCCATTCCCCTTCTTAACCCTTTCAGACAGAGAGATCACTTTAGCGGCCCAGGGGCACGATACATCATAATTTCATTAAGTAGGGTGGCTGCTCAGTGACTGTGTGGGGTCGACCAATCAATATTTCCATCGTGCAGCCCCAAGGCTGCAGGTTGAAAGTATTAATTGGACGACCACCAAATAATGATTATGGGCTCTACTGATTGCTGCCATTGAACTGACATGGAAAATACCATCTGGCTTCACAAGGTTAACTCAAACGAAACTACACCATCGATTCAATATTATAGTACTGTGAACATAAAAGGGGACAGAGAATTTCGCTCGGACCGAAATTCTATGTACATTTTCCGCCCCGCAGCTGTGTAGAATCACGCCTTTCAAAAAAGATATTCGAGAATATTAAATCTGAGATGGTGTTTTGTTTGTTTTTCTTGATGCATTAATTAATTCGCAGCATTTTATTTAGGATATCGCGACCCACAGGTGTAAGTGTTTCGCAATAGAATCGCGAAAGAGACCTTTGTGATCACAGCACACTGTCCATGACAAACATTCGACAGAATTCTAAAGATATGTGCGCGTATGTCATCTTCAAAACCATTATCTTCAAATCCATTCAGTTACGCTATATTACTCACTCAGTTGTGTAGATGTTTGATAAAAATATCTATGAGTCTATATGGGAATCATGCAGATTTTGTATAACCTTTTCAATACAATCCAAGACCTCGCTAAATATTATTCGTGTGCCATTCAATTATCTTAACTGAATAAGAACGATGAATCATTTGTATCAATCGATTCAAATACAGTGAACAAGAATTAATAAACGTTTTGCTTTTCGATACTTTGAACATCTCTTGACGATCGACATCCCATTAACGTTACTTTAGCCTTTTGACCACTGGTGGTATCGTCCATGTCAGTTCAATGACAGCAATTGGAAGAGTCCATGTCCATTATTTAGGGGTAGACCAATTAATATTTTCAACGTGCAGCCCTGAGGCTGCACGTTGAAAATATTAATTGGTCTCCCACTCACATTCACTGAGCTGCCATCTTACTTAATAAAATTATGACGTATCATGCTTCAGGGCCGGAAAAATGGCCGCTCGGGTTCAATTGGTTAACCAAGTTCGTGCGATTCATCAGACTCAATACTTGCCCAACTATTTGGAATTGACATGCAGCCGTGGACATTCCTCTCAAATTACCGTTCTTGAATTCCCGGTTTCCGGAAATAACAGATTTGTTTCGAGAGAGAAAATACCAAGTGCAGAAGATAACAACACGATTCCAGGACAACTTGCGAGACGGAAGCCAGAATAATTACAGAGCAGCTGGGAAGAGGATGGGCGGTGTGTAAGATGGTGATAGTTGCAGCAATGGTGGTTCTCAGCGAACTTTGTGTAATACGACAGAAAGAACTAGAAGTGCGGGAGTGGGGATAGTCTTGGCTCTAGTTCCCAACTTTATCTCCAATCAACCCCACCACCATTCCTTGCTTATATCGTCATGAAAATCGACTTTAGATCAAGTTATCTCCCTGGAAAATACTAGACGGTACAGGAGGGTTCAATTAAGAAGCAAGTAATAGTTGAAAGATCACATAAAATAACAAAAGGAACCTTGGCTTTTTATGGCAAGCTAATTAGAAGCAACTAGTTCACGGATATTCCGTCATTAAGAATATCTATTATTGCCACTTTACAGGGCGTTTCCTACTGCATTAATGTCGATTTAACGGGCAATCATATCCTCTATTGCTCGGTAGTCACGTGATAGGAGGGCCGCTAATGGAAAACAAAATTCATTACCGGCCCTCTTGTCACGTGACGTCTTTTAGATTTGAAAATTTAGAAATGAGGCGAGAACTCGCAAGGAAAAGTTGATGCTTTCGCCATGTTGCGGTCTTGTTGATCGACAGCAACAGAAACAAATGACACGTGGCCATGTGTTCTTTGAGTTACGTGGTCCCAAATAAAATGTTTCTGTTTTATTAAATTTTGTGTCTTTTGATTGCTGGGATATCATTTTGGAAATGTGTAAAATTACAAATTACGTAGTGGTAATAATAGTAATAACATGATTGTTGTCGGGCATAATGGTTCGTGAGCGGCCCTGCATCGATGTTGAACAGCCCTTGGGCTTATTAACGACCCTCGACTTCGTCTCGGGCCTTTAATAAACCCTCAGGCTGTTCAACATCGATGCAGGGCCGCTCACGAACCATAATGCCCCCCAAAATCATGTTATTGTTTAATTAGTATCACATCTACCAACACATATCCACTTTGGATCTTTGTTTAGCGAATGTACTTTTACAGTAATGTGCAAGTTTTTACTTTTCCCAGCAAGCCAGAAAATAAGCAGACTGTCATCTGCAAAATGAGGTCCCCAGAGGATGAATTTAGTGATGCTACCCTGCATAGCAGGGTAGCATCACTAAATTTACCCTCTGTGAACCTCAATCTGAATCACAGTCTCAAAACTAAACAGAAAGAGGTACCCGGAGGATAAATTGGCCCACTATATGGGATAGCATCATCAAATTCACCCTCTGGAGACCTCATTCTGCAAATGTCAGACTGCTTAGTTTCAGGCTTATTCCAGGGAAAAAAGTGCAAATCTGACCTCCTAGACTTCTATACTACTGTAAAGTACAGTGTCTGTATTATATGCCACGAGGTACACACTGTTAACATAATTCACAGAAAAAAGTTTTAGAATATCAAAGGACGGTGCGTGAAAACCCTGTTTCCTTCTTTTTAAAGGGATTTCCACAGAGAATAAAGGTTAAAGCTTGAATATGATTGGGGAAAAATTGCAAAACGCCAGCTTCTATGGTCTTATGCTACTCTACAGGAAAATGCCTGGTGTTTGTGAAATTATGCGCACATCGATGATACAAATTTCCAAATAGGGGGTGGGTTGGCTCAGTAGGTAGAGGTGCAGGCTGCAAGTCGAGAGGTGTTCGGTTCGAATCCCACCTACGGCAACCGCGTTGTGTCCTTAGGCAAGACACTTCATCTCAATTGCCCACGTGGGGGCATGGTGGCGTTCTGTCCTAAGGCGTGCTGCACGTCGATGGTACACTTGTCTTCAACCAATGCTAACTCTGCTTGTGTGGAATTAGTATGTTGGGGAGCTTGACAGTTGCTCGCCGCGGCTCGGTGGTTCTCTCCGGCTTCCTCCAGCCGTAAAACTGTCTGACACGAGATGACCGTAGCTGTTGAAATCGTCGTTAAACCCAAATAAATAAATAAATAAATAAATAAATAAATAAATAAATAAATAATTCGCTAACCTCTCGAAATTTCATTGTTTAATATGAAATTCTCATACCCTTAGTGTTAATCCTTTGAACGCGCAAGTCCGCTTTTCCTGCCCAGGATCGTGATACGACCTCTATGTAGGTAGTTGCTGAGTTGCTCTTGTTTACTGTGGTAAACAAGCTCTGCTTCACTGGTAAAATAGGACCCAGTCACTAATGCTTGGGGTGCGAGTCCTCTAAAATAGGCAACATGGGGTATAAACGATTGATTGACCTCGACTTTATCTCCATGTTGTGGTCATGATTAGCCACTGTGAAGAAGTATGTGACCTTAAACAACAATAAATAAATGCTGAGTTGCTCAGTGAATCTGTGTGATAGACCAATCAAGATTTTCAACGTGCAGCCCCAGGCTGCACGTTGGAAATATTAATTGGTCCTCCTCCAAGTAACGAATATGGACTCTACCAGTGGATGGTTCTGATCAGGCAAGGAATATGTCGTCAAAAAGGGATTAAAATTACTGACAGCTTTACGAAATTAAGGGGAGCTAACTTTCCAGTAAATCTCTTCCAACGACAACAATTGTCAGCCATAATCCCAATTCCCGGCACGGCTGTCCCTTATTTGAATGCAATAGGGTAAAAAAATGAAATATTTTGCACGCAACAACTGCCGTACACAATAGCAATGCCTATAATTAATTATTGATTTAACGAATTCAGTAAAGGTTATTTCATATTCGTGTGTTTATCGAACTGAACACAAGCTACTATTTCATCTGATGCACGACATTTATTCAACGAAATGACACAGCACACCATTGATACAGTATGATTCAGAAAAAAACATGGCTGTAAGTGGGTGAAAATATCACGCCTGCACAGAATAAATGGCAAAGATTATTAATGGAGTGAATTTGTCATGTCTTCTAAATGCAATTAGTATGCCCCCACACCCTCCCCATGATACTGTTGAAGGAAACATAGGAGTAACAGTCGTAGTAATAGATAATAATTACAACAGCAGCAGTAGTACTCATACATTTTCACGAAGAACCTCGATTTTTGTAATCATGTGCTCGCGTGGGAAGACATTATTTACTGGAGCACAATGCAGTGTATTTTCCTGGGGCGACCAATAGATATGGGATTAGAGAGGCTGTAATTGGTAAAGTCATGCCTACCAAAAAAGAGAAGTAAAGGAGAAAAGTTTGAAGGAGGGGGTATCGCACACACATAAATGACTCTTGGATGGAGAAGACAAGATACCTGAAACTCATGAACGTTTCACGAGCGTAAAGTATAAGAAACAAAACATTTTGGTTAGAAAATATAGGAATTAGGAACTGAATCACACTATTATACCCGCATATAGCGGTAATATATTTGTTCTAAAATTGAACGCGAGGGGATGATCACTTCTCGAATACATCACTAAGTAGTATGTCATGTACCAGGGCATCCCTTTCTGTAGGACCCCAGTGCAGGACCCCGGAAGTGACATCATGTCACGTGACTCAGTGGTGCCATGTTGTATTGTCATGGTAGCTCGCGTGAGCGGCCACGTTGTGGCGTGATTACCATTACATTAAACATTTTATTTGAATATCAATAGTAGCAAAAAGGATTGAGAATAAAGTGCTGAACACTTACAAAAAGCTCACTCTTCTTCTCGTGGAATGACAAAACAATATTGTGACATGATGATAAAAAAGAAGATATTTTTAAAAAGGTGAAAAAGGAAAGAAAAGTGTGGAGAGATGCTCATATGTTGTGAGGACAGGAAGTGTGTTATGCTGGGTAGTGCCTTGAGTGGGCCTTCGGCGATCAGTATTCGGTTATTGATTCTACTCTAAGGCCCTTTATTCGACTGCATTTAAAACAATGACAGGTGTTAAGTTCAGAGCGATTTTTTGGCTGTAGTAATACGTGGTGTCTGTGCGCATGCACATCACGCGTTGTTAGGGTGACACGTGTTTCGGCCGTCCATTTTATATACTGGATGCCGCCATCTTGGTTTCTATGGTAGCACGTGGTTGCTATGCGGGCCATAACCCTCTAATAGGACAGGGTGTATTTGTAGGGTGAGTTCATTTGTATAAGAGTAAATTCAATTACCCAAATAGACCCGAAAATTCCTCCAAATCACCAAGACACGCCAAATCACTTTATTTGGTACGGATTCCCCCAGAATCCTCTTTTTTCTAATAAAATAATTTGCGTTCCTTTTGTATAGGAGTAGTTTTTTAGTACGGATATTCCTCGAATACTTCATGGAATTACCATAAACAACCCGATAACTATTTTTACAGGCTCGGATTCTTTCAGAATCCTCTACCCTGCTTCTATCTATGTATCCTGTTATTGTTTTTCTCTCTATCCAACCCGTTTCGTTTGTTCTGTAGTATACTCCAGTGGAGAAGAATAGCCTATCAGCTGGAACATTTTTAAGCGAAACTACCATCTAGGCCTTATAATAGGAACACGTAGTGCGATGAGGTGCATGCTATTGTACAAGAGTACTTTTAATAGTTCGGATTTTCACCATTTTTCTGCCTATTACAGACCCTATTCTAGCAACTCTAATCGTAGCAGTTCATCTTGTCCTAGCTACTCTTGACTACCCCTTGTTACCACCTCTGTCCTAGTCTAAGTCTTATAATCGTCAGTCAGATTGTTTGATTTCTGTAATCTGTACCCACCAATACAGAGTTATATCCCTTGTGTACAACGAAGGCCTCTATGATTCTCAAACCCAAAAGACAATCGAGCAGGGATCGGTATTACTCGGAATCCTATCGAGCAAATAAGCTACCAAGTGATGACTCAAACAGACATCCCATCGAGCAAATGAGCTATCGAGCATTTGTTCGGCAGAGTGAGTCCAAATACTGCTCAACGACTCACCTCGGTATTTGAGGATACATACAACATGGCTCCTACACAGTTCTTAGCTCCTATATGGCTCCTAGCTCCAATGTAGATCCTAGAAGTCTTACCACTTATCACTTAGCTCGTCCAAACGAGGGGTCATAAGCTATATTTTTAGCAAAAAAATGACAATTTTTAGTTTTTCAATTTTTTTTTAAAGTAACGTCTTCTGTTTGGGTTAAGTGAAGGGTTGAAATGTATGGCCTATTTTCGCGGTGCGCATGTATTTGAAGTTCGATCTTTACGTATCTTCTGTTATCATTTTAAATGGAGATAACATTTTTGTTGAGTTCTTATAAAAAGATTTTAGGGCCTCTCATGAAAATTAGGGAAACATGAAAAACAGCGTACACGGAGAACCCGCTACCGGGAATTTCCCCAGCTGCCCGATGGGCTAATCCACCCTTGTTATTACCATTGCTCATTAAGCCATCTTCTACGTGTTGGCATATTACCTTTGTGGCGCCAATTAATATAGCTGGATACTGTATTGAAATAGTTATAATACATTTTATTATATGGTAGCCTGTGAATTATCGCAAATTATCTAAAAGATATTTCTCGATATCCATCGACTCGATGGATATCGAGGAATATCCCTCAGTAGTTTCCTAAATGACGTTACGCTACGCCGCATCACGTCGCCTTGAAGGAACGATCAGCTGATCTTTGTTATTGTTTTGAAACGTACGCATTTGGGGGCGAATTGGGCTGAATATTGTGCAATAAAATGTCTCGTAGCATATAATAAAAACGAAAATCGACTCTATTTTAGTCAGTATCTGAGTGTGGACCTAAAAGTTTTATTTTTCACGAGCGCTTGCGCGAGTGAAAAATAATATTTTCAGGTCCACAAGATGAATTTTTTCAGTATTTTCCTAAATGACGTTACCCTTCGGTGAATGACGCCGCCTTGAACGACGTATTGAAGGAACGATCAGCAGTTTTTTGTTATTGTTTTGAAACTGTTTGCAGTCGAATTGGGCTGAATATTGCGCAGTAAAATGTCACGTAGCATATAATAAAAATAAAACTTTCATGTCCACACTCATGAGACAATTCCCGATATTCACTAAAACAGCGTAGATATCCTCTATCTTTCCCACAATGCATATGATTTTAGAAAAAAATGACATCCTACACACGGTTATAAATTACCGTTAAATTTACGGTAATCTACTGGCAACCAGCTGCATGTCCTCTCACCGTAAATTTTACGATAATTATCGCTTCTACTCAAAGCTAATCATGTTTGGTGGGGGCTTGTGTTTTCAGTACGAAAACATTTTATTCTTTAATTACTGCTGTTGGGTAACAGCATCGGCAGGCCGGCTTGTCTGGGGAGAGTCCATTCTCAAGGTAGACCAATTAATATTTTTAACCTGTCTACATGTGTACTGTCTACATGTACATGAGATATGTAGGGTATTCAGTCTTCATTTCAACACAAACCCTTGTGATTTAATGATTGAATATGGCGAATGCAAATGTGAGAAGACATTTGTCTGAAGCAGAAATGTGGTGGGCTGTAGGGGTGGTGGAACAATTGGCTACCCATCGTCAGGTTGGTGAAGCCCTTGGTGTGCACCATACTGTGATCACCAGAGCCTGGGCAAGATTTCAGCAGAATGGCACAACAGTCAGACGGCATGGTGGTGGCAGAGACAGGGCAACATCCGCAGCTGAAGGCCGGTTTTGAATCATTCAGGCCCGTAGGAACCGCTTTGACACAGCAACCCAGCTTCGCAGTGACCTTCAGAATGCATCTGGGGTAAATGTTTCGACGCAGACTATCCGGGCAAGGTTGCACGAAGGTGGTCTCCGATCGAGAAGACCATGTATTCGCATTCAGCTGTCCCAGAACCACCACCAGGCACGATATGAATGGGCCATGGATCATGTTGGATGGACCAGAGAAGATTGACGACCTGTCCTTTTTACAGATAAGTCAAGGTACTGCCTAGACAACACAGATGGGCGTTCTAGGATATAGAGAAGACCAGGAGAGCGATTCCATGCAGCCAACATTGCTGAGCATGACCGTTATGGTGGAGGGTCAATAATGGTCTATGGTGGCATCAGCTGGGATGCGCGTACAGAGCTCTGTGTCCTTGACCGTGGTACAATGACTGCACAACGCTATATTGATGAGATCCTGGATGCCCACGTCAGATTGTATACAGGTGCAGTGCGTGATAGATTCATTCTGATGGACGATAATGCTCGTCCTCATGTTGCCCATGCTATCTGGGAGTACCGACAGAGGGAGGGGATTGAGCGTATGGACTGGTCAGCAAGATCTCCTGACCTCAATCCAATCGAACATGTCTGGAATGAGTTGCAGCTTGCAATTTCAGTCCGTCCAGTCCAACCAAGAAGTGTCCAGGAGCTTGGTGCCATTCTGGTCCAAGAATAGAACATCCCACGCAGGACCATCTGGAAACTGACTGGGAGCACGAGAAGGCGTTGTCAAGCTGTAATTAACAATAATGTGTCTCATACTCGATATTGAACCCATATCAGTTCGGCGTCAACTTTTTGGCAAATTTGAAAACTTTCCTCTTTTACGAATAATATCCATTCTTCATAGTTATCGTATTCAAAAGCTAAAAAATAATGTCAAACACAAATAAAACCTTAATTTCCGTGCTTAAATCATTAAATATATAATTAAATATAAAATATGTACACTTTTCATAATAATATTTCAACTAAAACGTAAAACAGGTAGTTGGATGTACTTGGTGCTTAGCAAACTTTGAGTATAGTAACGATTCAAACGGGGGCGCGGTGGCTCAGTTGGTAGAGGTGCAGGCTGCAAGCCGAGAGGTCCTCGGTTCGAATCCCACCTGCGGCAACCGCGTTGTGTCCTTGGGCAAGACACTTCACCCCGATTGCCTACATGGGGGCACGATGACGCTGTGTACTGAGGCGTACTGCACGTCGATGGTGCGCATGTCTTCAACCAATCTAACCCTGCCTGTGCTGCGGTGCAGAGTTCAGAGTTACGATGTTGGAGAGCTGACAGCTGCTCGTCGTTGCTCGGTGGTTCTCTCCGGGTACTCCGGCTTCCTCCACCCGTAAAACTGTCACGGTCACGATTAGCCGTTGTGCATAAGTATGTGACCTTAAACACCAATAAATAATAAATAAATAACGATTCAAACAAAGAACCAATAGACTATTTCTGCTTCCTCACAACTGGACTGTGATATCATAGGTTACCTAGTTTAATCCAATTATAAACGCGCATATTTATTTATTTATTTATTTATTTATTTATTTATTGGTGTTTAAGGTCACTACTTATGCACAGTGGCTAATTATGACCGTGACAGTTTTGTGGTGGAGGAAGCCGGAGTACCCGGAGAGAACCACCGAGCAACGACGAGCAGCTGCCAGCTCCCCAACATCGTAACTCCGCACTGCAGCACCGGCAGGGTTAGATTGGTTGAAGACATGCGCACCATCGACGTGCAGTACGCCTTAGTACACAGCGTCATCGTGTCCCCATGTGGACAATCGGGGTTAAGTGTCTTGCCCAAGGATACAACGCGGGAGTCCGAATCGATCGCTCAGACGGTCACACATCCGAGGACTAACCGGGCTCGACGTTGCTTAACTTCGGTGATCTGACGAGAACCGGTTACCCCAACGCCTATAAACGCGTAACTTTTGTAGAGATGTAAAATTCGTCGCCTGATTGCAAGAATGTTCTTTGTCCGCTATGGGACATAGAACATTCTAGCACTCACGCGACGAATTATTTTACAAGTTTGAAAATATCATTTTGGAAAATAGTAAGTAGATTATAAGTTCGATACCCGTCAGGGACGACCCATGTTGTGTCCTTGGGCAAGGCACTTTATCTCGGTTGCCTACATGGGGGCACGATGTCGCCGTGTACTAAGGTGCACTGCACGTCGATGGTGCTCATATCTTCAACCGCTGTAACCCTGCTTGTACAGAGTTAGAATGTTGAGGAGCTGACAGTTGCTCGTCGATGCTCAGTGGTTCTCTCCGGGTACTCCGGCTTCCCCCACCCGTAAAACTGTCACGGCCAATAAATAAATAAATAAATAAATAAATAAATAAATAAATAAATAAATAATATTGCTCACCGGACAGTAGCGGCGCCAGAATTCTTTTAATTACACTCCTGTTACTTTTCCTCCGGTTTCATATTTATAAATTCGTGCGCATCATGTGTTCCATGCTGATTTCCATTGACGGACAATTTCCCCCCTGACGCCATCGATCCACCAAAAGAACTAAACAGTGCCTAATTTCGTAACCGACCAATCGAAAAGTCGCATTCTGACCAGATCAATTCGGAAGCTGCGTTGAGAGCCGATAAATCGAACGCCTCGGTCAATAAATAATAAACGTTTTAAAGTTTGCAATTTTCTATGCGTGTGTTTGAATTTTTAAATTAACCCTCTGAGACTTTAATTGTCCTGACGTTCAAACGTCACTGGGAATTCAGTTTCTTCAACGTTTTTCAAAATGCGACGTCAAACGTCGGAAAGAACAAATAACAAGATATTTTTTCACATTAGTGATTACCTAGTTGAAGGCTAGATTATATTTGGTCGTCTGAATTTGTTATTCAACCCTTGTTTCATTACAAAGTATTGGAGAGTGCCCACAGGCTCTCTCCAATATTTTGTAATAAAGCAAATTTATATATACAAAATATTATTTGTGTTTCACAGGATATGAAATGTAAGCAAAGGAAGAGTTGGCTTTTTCTCTGGTATTCTCATTTTGTGAAAGCCCTGATAGTGGCTTCTTGCAGTCAACCAGTTAAGAAGTCTTGACAGCATGATTATATTAGTATTTTAAGCTGCAATAACATTTGGCTCAACGGTTGTCACTGAGCACTATTCGGGAGAAAACAGAAATTGAGGTTAAGACTTTAAAAAATCGAAAAATAATAACAAAACAAATGACCACAAATATCAAAAAAGTATCAGCGCGCTGTTTGATTTCGTATGTCATAAGACGTACAAAAGTGTCAAGGCGCTGTTTATTTCCTACGTCATAAGACGTACAAAAGTATCAACGCGCTGTTTGATTTCCTATGTTATAAGACGTACAAAAGTATCAACGCGCTGTGTGATTTCCTACGTCATAAGACGTACAAAAGTATCAAAGGGTTAATGGATTCTGTGTCACAGAGGCGTCTAATAAACACAGAACACTACGATGTGTAAATACGTTCTTCAATAGGCACTCATGCCATCGCGGAAGGATGGAACTCGAGGCTTCTCCTTTCGTTCAATCCTACTCGTGCTGTATTGCCGAACGAATTCACAAATCGTGACTTTCTGTGTATTTATGGGACGAGGACGTTTCTCTGTCGGGATGTGTGGGAGTGTGCATAAAAGTATTCTTCTCAACCCCATTTACGAGCACTTGCGCACGTATGTTTCTAAAACTAAAAATATCGCGCACCAACATCACTACTTTCTACTAAGTGGAAAGCACTTGCCCTCCTATACCCCCCCCCCCCCCCCCCTCTATCCCTTTTTGCTCAATAGTTATGGCAAATAAAAATATGTTTAAAGTACCAACATCACTGTTTACCTTTGACACTAGAGTTTTGAATTTTCGATCTTAATTTATTCTTAAATCAAAAGAATGATTACCTTTCTTAGCCATTCATCATTTTCACTCTCGCGTTGTTTTTAGACCATACCTTTTAATTGACAATTATAATTGCATCTACAACGTACGTTGCATGTTATAAATTTTATCACCAGATGTTGTAACTATAAAAGATGGTTTGAATATTAATTCTTCAGACTGCTTTGTACAGAATTTAGCTCAAATGTATAACAACACTCTAAAGTAAGTTGGGTTAAAAATTAACCCAAATCAACCGGATAGAGTGAATATGAACAAAATTGTGTTCATGTTCACTCACCCCAGTTAATTTTTAATCCAACTGATTTTAGAGGGAATGTTTTGCAGAAAAAGCCATTGGCACACAATCGAAATATCATACCACATGAAATAAATTGTGGTCCATGTACGAGGGAATTCCTTTATTATTTTTTCACTAATGATTCCAGCGCCTGACATTGAGAGTTTTGCAAGAATTAGTGTCAGATACTGGTATTAAAAGTGAGGAAATAAAACTTCTACAATAAGATAAATGGTATTCCTTCAACAGTGAGTGTTTGTGACTTTGGGTGCTTTGCCGTTGTGTGTTGCAGTTTTCGGAGTGAGTGGAAATGTGATCTTTAATTTTCTATTGTATATATGCTACGGCTCTGCGAATCGTGGGAAATTTGACTTCGAATCGATTCTCGAATCGAATCGAATCTGGAAACAGATTCGCGAATCGATTGTTTTTTAGAATCGAATCAGCTGAATGATAACGTTCTAGGTTTCCTGTTTACACCACGGCATGACGTCATCGTAATGACACGTTCAACAATCCGAAATGGACCTGATTGCAGCAGTTTCGCCAAGAAGAATTTTTTCTCTCCCTCCCTCCCCCCTCTCTCTATCTACGCCCATAAGTGCAAAACGCCTTGTTATCCATTAGAAGACGTCGTGCAAGTCGCCGAGAAACTGGAAATTCATAGACTTTTTCGCAGCCAAGCTTGCCTGATGCACGCGAAAACTTCGCGGATATTCCAATGTTTCACGGACGTGGTAACCACAACCATATCTTATTCCCAGTCCCTTATTCGACATTCGTTATCAACCGAATTTATCGGTTGATAATGAATGTCGAATAGGGGTCTGGGAACATGTAACGGTTGTCACGTCCCCCTATATTTTCAAGTTTATGTAATGCTAACTATACTACAAAGATAATGACGCCATGAATACAATGGAATTTTGAGAACTATATGGACATCGGACAGAGAGGTAAACTTGTGTCAAACACTTGACATGGTCGTTGTTTATCGCGGCCGATTCGCTTCGATCGCATGTCCGCGATTCGGTATCGAATCGAAATCGAATCGAATCGTCGATTCGAGAGCGATTCGAAATTCGAATAATCACAGGTCCCAAATATATATCTGATTATAAATATTATTATCAAAATAATGAAATTATGTTCGCTGTGCTGAGTATCCCATAGGTCTTCTATGGCTCACTTCCTTACATTCTTCATGCGGTAGATTTTATTGTATCGAATGAGGAATATCGAAATATGACACGCCGATAAAAAATATTCTACAACAACAACTACAACTATTTGTTTCCACTTAAAATGTATGATATCGTACAATAACCATCAAGTTTGACATTGCGTCTGCAGAATATTGTGAGTCAGTTACTACACAAAACTTACCGGTGTTTGTCAATAATCATACAAAGCGCCTTTGTTAATAATAAGTCGTGCACAGAACGAAAATCAATTGTCAACTTCCACAATACACAACACATTATTGATGCTATTCTCGAAGGGCAACAGTCGATTTTTCATATAGTTGTAGTCAAAATACAAAAGTCGAAATCCTTCACACAACACATAGTAATCGTTTTCGCGTTTCGTAGTATAGCGGAAAAACTTTTGTCTCCACGAAACGGGTTAACTTATTTAGAAGTCCGGGACGTTAGTTCTTTTAGCTTTGTATCGTTACCGAACACGTGACTGTAGTGGCCAATACGATTCGTTTAATCGTATGTGAGGTCACGTGTTCGTTATGGTTAGGTCCACTTCTAGCGCGACGCTCTTTCCGGCAACTCCCCCCCCCCCCCCCAAAAAAAAAGAAAAAAAGTATTTATATGCTTGGGATGTATTATACAGGAATTGTTTTTCGTTCGTACTCGAATATTTCGTAACAGCCATTTTTGCAGCGGTATCGTCAATTACACACTGGTGGAATTTTAGTCATGCCAACATCGGTAGTTGATAGTAAAAAAAAAAAAATGTTATTTTGTCACAATAAGTATTCAATGCTCGATGGGTTGAATTCATGTCTAGGTGACTCTTAGATGGTTAATTTTCTTCAGATGCTGAGTATTTATTTTCATAATCTTTATGTAGGCCTTTATTTGGTAGGAAATCTAAGTCATTATTATTTTTATTGTGCCATTTCGCAGAGTGCACGTACATTCGTTTTCGTTTATTGGAGAAGCGTTTCTAAGATTTAATTGAGGTTTTTTGGCAGAAATATGTTAACACGCGGTAACATTATTCACAAGGGTCACGCTATTATGAATTGAACTCGGAGATGAGGACCAGCGTCTCTCCCCGTAGACGGGCTTTGCACCTGACTACAGATTTCCGCCTAAATTTAAAAGAAAAAAAATCGAAATAGAAAAAAGAAAATTAAAACAAGAATAAAAAGAAAAGGCGGTTGTTTCTGCCCGGCGAAGAACCTGTCGCTACTGGGGTTTATTTGTATATATTTTCAGTGGTCAGGCCTGTTTCATAAGATTGTATATACATACATCTATGCTCCAGCATACGGTCCGAGTCGCTCGAGGCTAGGTACCAAAAGTAGTTTTAGTGTTTTGTTTTTATACACAGTGTAGGGAAGACTTCAAATGTTTGAAAAAGAACATATCGTCTGTTGCCTTCTACTTGAAGTGCTACATAAGTAAGGAAAATGTGTTTATTTGAAATTTGAAATTACCACCTCTGATATAAATAATAAACTCAAACTAAATGTACACAGATTATACATCAATATGAAGGTTGTGATGTATAGAACACGAAAAATATATGCATTCAACTCACAGAGTTGACAGCAGGCACCAATGGTTCCTGGAAATCTTCTAACGAATTCGTACCAGAACTGATAATAACATAATACTTCCCGAGCTCAGCTCGTGACCAAATGTGTTTCAGATATCCAAGAAGAAAGCTAGGTATTCAAAACACTCTACGGTGCAGCGACAGGACTGCATTTGGGGAAAGGACAGCACTGTGCATTTTTTATTGAAGACGAGTTCCATGGTCGACGGACATGCGCATATCACGCAATACCACGAATTTTCATCGAAAAACAATCGCTTTATTCTAAGAAATTCAAACAGGTGATATGTCAGCTGTGCATTCTCCATATAATAATAGTGGGTAATATTAAGGCGCTCTTTCTCATTATTTGATTTTACACGGCATTGTATATCGAAGCTTTCTTGGCCCGATGACGTCACATCACAATCTACGTTCATTTTGATGTGTAATTTGTGTTTATTTGATTTGAATTTATGAAATATCACAGGTGGGAATTTTAAAGTAAACAAATTTCCTTTACTAAAATAGCACCTTAAACAAATCAAGCTACCACTCACCCAGAGAAAAACGCACCCACGCCATACGATAACGATTTAGATTACACGCCGATATTTAGGAATTTTAAGAATCCGAAATCTTAAAACGTCTTGTAGATTCGATTTGATTAAAACACCGAGACGTAATCTATTTTGGGACCCCGTGGCAACCCCGGAAAGTTGAGCAGTGATTGTTTACTGTGGTAAAAAGATCTGCTTTCCTGTTGAAATAGGACACTGTAACTACACCCGGTGTGCAAGTACTCTAAAGTATTAATCCTTTACCCAACGCAAACGACAGCAAAATTTATTATTTTAAATATTATTTTTAAAATTTAAAAGAAATTTCAACAAAACCATATGATGTGATCCCTCATTGGAACGAGCTTTTTCTCTGGTATTCTCATTTTTATGAGAGGTCACATGATGTGGTTTTGTTAAAGTTTTTTGAAAACTTTTTTTTTCAACTGCATATTACGCGGATAGATGCGGCCAATTCGTTAAGTAAAGGGCTAACGATTGGCTGAACTTGACCTCATTTACAAAATAATGTGGAGGGTACCATGTGGCCATATACGGTGAATGTGACCTTAAACAGTGATAAATAACGAGACAAAACACAACGAAATTTGGAGAATGTGGGACTGGAATCAACGGCCCGAGCTCCGAAGGTGCGCGTGAAATATAGGGAAAACTCCACCAAGGGTCGTTGATTCATGTCTCCGATACTCTACCCGAATTTTGTACTTTATTTATACCACAATTAAACTTGAATTAAGTGAATGGAGATGATATTTTTAAAGAAAAGTATCACCCTTGGCGGCCTGATAACTTCCCTGCTTGTCACTGTTTTGTGTCGAAGCATTTCATTCACGCCATTAAGTCATTCTGACGCGTGACGTCCAATCAGATACGTTCTTACATGACGTTCTTATGAGTAATATTGATTTAACGTGTGGTGTTTCCAGCACATTTCCCAATGTCTGTATTGTATCGCGTAACGTTTAATGCACAAAGAAATACAAGTAAACATCTATTTGTGGGGATGAAGACTCGGCTAAAATAATTATATCAGTAGTATGTCATGCACGTTTCGAGGGTAGGTTGCCGGACCTCGGTGCCGGACCTCGGAAGTGACGTCATGTCACGTGATGTAGTGGCGCCATGTTGTGTTGTCATGGTAACCCGCGTGAGTGGCCATGTTGTGACATCATCTCCATAGTGATACGTGGTGTGAGTGCGCATGCGCAGCGCGTGTTGTTAGGGTGATACGTGTTTCCGTCGGCCATTTTGTAAATTAGAGGCCGCCATCTTGGTTTCTATGGTAGCACGTGATTGCTATGTTACCTAAGGCCTACAATAGGATAGGGGTATGTTCGGTGGGTATGTTCGATTGAATCGGAGTAAATGTGATTACCACAAACAACCCGACAATCCCCCAAATCACCAAACTCCACTCAAAAACCGAAATTGACTTTATTTCCCTAATTTATCGGCTTAGCACGTAGTGCTATAGTACTAAGGGGTACAAGGGGGTGCATTCGATTGAACAGGAGTAATGTTCTGGATTAGAATTCTCCCAGAATCCCTTTTTTGATCTCTATCCCATGACGTTTTCCCCTTATTAAGAATAGCACGTAGTGCTATAGGACAAATTTACCCAGAATTCTCTGCTTCTATCTATATATGCAATAGTTATCGTCTATCTGACCCTGTTCGTTTGTTCTAGAGTATACTCCAGTAGCGTAGAAGAGCCTATTAGTTGGAACAGCATTGCTTATTATTACTATATTTAGCAGTTTCTGGTCTATTCTTGTTAGTTCTGCCCCTATTCTAAGTACTCTTGTTGTTTCCTATATCTAATTAAGCAATCAGATTGCTTGATTTCCCATAATGCAGTTATCTCCCTTGTGTATAACAAAAGCCTATATCCAATGGCACCCCAATTTTAGCACCCCTTTTTTGAAAAACATATGACCTTCGGCACCCCTTTTTTGTCATATGTGCTTATGTGAAAAGGCACAATGTGACACAATATGCCCTATCACATAGGCACATGCTTTATGTGCCGATATGTGCTTATGTGAAAAGGCACAATGTGACACAATATGCCCTTTCACATAGGCACATACGGGTATTTGAGGATACCTATGGCCTGGTATTGTATTATTTGAGGATACCTATTGAGGATACCTATCGAGGATACCTTTTATAGGATACTTATCTGAGGATACTATATAGGCTGTACATATCCCAATAGGTCTCTTGCTGGTCCTTAGTACTATTAATCCACCTGATGCATTATGTTATCCTATGACTGGTATAGGTAGTATGCAATGCTAGGCATAGGGTAATTGTGGGTAGGGGTACTGCCTGGTAGTTTACAACGCTGCTATAGTATGGGCGGTATATACACCTATAGGCTCCCTGTTAGTGCTTGGTACTATTAACCAACCGATTGCTTTGTTTTATTATATGGCTGGTATATGTAGTACGTTATGGTAGATCTAGTGATTTTGTGGGGGTGGGGGTAATGCCTGGCAGTATAGAACGGTAGTATAGCATAGGCTGTACATATCCCTGTAGGACTCTTGCTGGCCCTTGGTACTACTGATCCACCAGGTGCTTCATATTATTGAGCGGTATTCTGGGGTAGGGTCAATGCCTGATAATACAGAACGGCAGCAGAGTATGGTTGGTATATTCCCCTGTAGGTTCCATCCTAACCGTTGATAGTATTAACCTACCAAATGCTTTGTATAATCCTGTTACTGGTAAGGTGGTACGTAATACCAGTAGTTCCTACCCTATTTTGAGTACTCTTGTTGTTTCCTATATCTAACTAAGCAATCAGATTGCTTGATTTCCCATAATGCAGTTATCTCCCTTGTGTATAACAAAAGCCTATATCAATGGCAATTTCCCCGCACCCCAATTTCGGCACCCTTTTTTTTGAAAAAACATATGACCTTCGGCACCCCTTTTTTCTGAAATGAGGATAAGAGTCGTATTAAAAATCCCTCATACGACTCTTATCCTCATTTCAGAAAAAAGGGGTGCCGAAGGCCATATGTTTTTCAAAAAGGGGTGCCCAAATTGGGGTGCCTTCTGATGAGAGGTGGAGAGTTTAAATTGGTCCCTTGCGTTTCAGGACTGGACTTGTTTTTCAAAATTTACTTCCCCTCGGAGGTGTCTTTGAAATCGGATTCGTACTACAAGACAACTGACTTGTTCTAAAAGATATAAAAATTAACACCGAGTTCCAGAGACTCCCCAGACCACAGTAAGTGGCTGGACAAAATATTTTTCTGCAGCCAATGCAGGAGAAACCTATTTTATCCCCCACTTCATTTCGACTCACGTTGGGTCACAGTGATGTATTCCCAATGGGTGAAGCCTCTCAGAGAAAAAAAATAACTTCCAATGCCAATTGGTCCCCCCGGGTACTTTTGGAGGGGTTAAGTAAGTACCCAAAATGTGGATGCATAGCCACTGTAAAATGAGCAAAGACATACCAGGGTGTGAGACCCTGAACTAGTTTAAGAGGTTTCAGGCATGAATATGAATGTATATAAAGTTGACATATCTCAGGAAAAGTGTGTGTGTGGGGCGGGGGGGGGGGGGGGGGTGTTCACCCGTGGTGTAGCTACGGGAGGGGCCTGAAGGCCTTGCACCCCTAACATCTTCTCTGCCCCCCCCCCCAACTAACACTAGCCCATAATAAGTTCCACACAACACAGAGCTCCAAAATGATTGTCAATAAAGGAGCTTCACACGCTACAATTTTCCTCAGGTTCGCTCTTAGAGCACTGAATTTCGCAAAATTGTCTCGGATGAGTGTGTGTGTGTGTGTGTGTGTGTGTGTGTGGGGGGGGGGGTGCTAGTCCTAACTAGAACGTTCCGGTCTTTGCCCCCCCCCCCTCCACTTTCTTCCAGGGAAGTGGGAGGAGGGGACAACGACCTGAGGGTTCTCGTCAGAACCGGGGGAGGCTGCCGAAACCCCACACAACGGCCTTTCTAATGTCATCCTTGGCCCCCTGAAAACTGACTTGGCCATCCCTATTATAGAATCTGGCTACGCGCCTGTAGTCCACCCAGTACCCCCTGTGGCTACGTCGCAGATGGTTTCATACTGTAGTGATACGCTATAAAGTGAACTCAGTATTGCATTCATCTTGCATTTTAGAATATTGAAATCTACATTTATTACACGCCTCTTCCACGAAATCCCCATCTACAGCAACACTAAACCATGCGGAAAATAAAAAAAAAGTTCCGCACTTATGCGGAACGGAGGAAAATTTCACTGGAATTTTCTACAAACCGTGCACCGCAATTACAATTTCAATCCCCAGCGCTGACTGAAAATCGTCCCCTGAGTTCCAATGTGTTCTATGTGCCAGTAGGCACATAGAACACATTGGAACTCAGGGGACGAAAAAGTTACACGGGTTCCCCTCGCAAGTTTGGTTGGCGACAAAATGTGTTCTTTTTGTGGATAGTTGTGAAATAAATAGTTGAGTGTCCTTCTAATAATTTTTTTATAGACGTGAAGGCGTGTAATAAACACTTTTGCCATCGCAGAAGGATAAAACTCGTTCTATACTTCCGCGCTGGCATTCGTGCCATATCGATTAACCCATTCACACACGCATGTCGTTCTGTGCATGTATAGCAAGATTCCATGAACTTGCTTTTCCTTGTCTTAATATGTATGGTATATGAACTGAAAATTGATTTTCTATATTTCTTTAGTTTGCACGTATCGAAAACCATAGTAATGTTTGTCTCTACTCTACATGTTTCTAAACGAAAAAAATAACAACACTGATGAAAGAATCATTTTTTCAGATTTTTGTATTTGCAACAGAATGAGGTAGTAATATTCTTTTTGCCCCAAAAATAACTCATCCACACAAAGGTCTCTGTCTGGGAACCAAAGTGTTTGTTATGGGTGTACGTTAAATAAGAAAACATCATCCTATTTGAGTTAGGGTTTAATTCGAGAACTGGAATTCCCGGTTCCGATAACAGAATTTCCCCGTTCGTGGTTACCCAAAAATAAGGACAGAACAGAAACGGGAATGATGTGTTCGTCAATCGTAGCAATAGCAGAGTTTTCCTCAAAACTACCCTCAAATTTCTTTATATTTCGTGTTTTTTTTCGCCCAAAGCTCCTCGATAAATCCACTTATGTCACTATCTTTTTTACCAACCTCAGAATTTCCAGGTTCCTGGATATTCCGTTTAACAAAACTCGGAGAATATATAAAACACTCATTTGAAAATTTTATTTGAAGGGAAAAAGGGAAAACTTCTCCGGCATTGATAAGGGATTTTTTTAAACTTGCCTGACAGGACGACTGAATGTTATCATTCGTCCTGCTTCAATGTAATTTTCTTTCATCAACAGCATTTCCCACCCGGCCTTTGCTTTGTTTACTTATTCAGACACTTTACCGTACTTACTTGCCTTTAAGAGTGTCGCGTTGATGATAAGGCCATCGAGATGATTTTTGTGCCCTGGGAAGTCTTGTTCCTGGGTCAACCTTTGTCGGAAATCATCACCCAATCTACAAGGTGGCGAATGGGATATAAGCCTGGACGTGGGTGTTACCATCTTGTCGGGAGAGATACTGGTGATCACCACAAGAAGGTGTTTTGTTCAGGGGGCTGATACGACACCGCTTCCCACATTTCTCGACCAAAAATTATGATGTGAGCTTCTAAGTGGTTTCTTGCGTTCGTTTTATCATGCGTAAAAGCTTGACAACCAAAACGGCTCAAGTACATTTAGCCGAGGTCAAAATCGTGATAACCAATACGGTTTAAGGATATTCAGCCGATGTCAAAATCGTATTGCAGGCCCATGGCCTGCAATGCAATTTTGACTTCGGTTGAGAGCACACTGGAAGAATAAATCGCATGTCTGCGGGTCCAGAGTGCGCATATCTGTCTGATGAGTGAAAATGACCCCTAGCAGGGGTCCCGAATTTTCCTGGTGTCATGCCTTGAACCATTACGAATTTGGACCACGCATCTTTCATGATAGTTGATAAGAGAGACAATTTTTTTTTCACAGTTCGCTGGTTCTTTCCGGGGAACCCCGTCTAACAACTAATCCAGGAAACACAGAAATGGTCAATGGTGCACGAAATATCAAGCAGAGATGTTGTCGTTCGTTCTTTGCACGACATGTTTCCCTGGAAACCCTGACAGAATTTACCTAAAGTCTTTAAACTATTTAGTATTTTCAGTCAATTTACGTCACTAAGTCAGCTGGCTTCTTCTCAAAGGAAGACATAATCTTCACCCCAGAAGTTCCAAGTCGATTTCTCCTAACAGTAAACCTCACAAAATGCATTACCAAGTACAGAGCAACTTTAAATATTGACGGAATTGTCCACAAGAAGTGATGTTGACTTTCATATGGTCGAAGAACACATTTCAATGAGATGACAGCGTAGCTTAGCAGGGTCTTTGATCTTGATGTACGCTCACAGTGAACGCATGGAAGACAGGGTAGAAAATGTTAAACAAATTCAGTCTTAGAAAATTAAATACTAACAAACTCGTCCTTGGACTGTCAATCGAATCAAATAAACTTATTCATATTATTGAACATTCTGTCCAGCTTGACAGACATTTTATTAATAACAAGGAAGTGAAAGATGAGATAAACACACAGTATGTAGTCACGAATTAACCCTTTACCTAACATGAAAAGCAGACGACACTTGCAAAAAAAATTCTTGAATAACTAATTTTTTTCATTTTTTGTCTCAAAAACATAGGTTATGACCCCTCGTTGGAACGAGCTCGACGAGCTCGTTCCAACGAGGGGTCATAACCTATGTTTTTGAGACAAAAGATGAAAATATTTTGAAAATTAATTGGCGATTTTTGAGAATAGCGCTGGCCGGTTTTGGCCGTTACGTTGGGTAAAGGGTTAACCGTTTACCAAAGACGACTTGCAGACGGCACTTGCAAAAAATGGATAACTTAAAATACAAAACATAGCTTTGTGGCAGATACACGACATAATTCAGTCTATGGGCGAGATTAGAAGTCCGGTGACTATCTAGAAAACATGACACCAACATAACTTGTTCTAAACCACCAAGCCACATTAACTCTTTATCTAACACGAATAGCAGACGACTCTTGCAAAACAAATCGTCCCCCCGAGTTCCAATGTGTTCTATGTGCCAGTAGGCACATAGAGCACTTTGGAGCCCAGGGGACGAAATGTCGACTAATTTTAAAAAAAAAAAATTGCGTCCAAAACATAGCTTATGACGCCTCATTGGAACGAGCTCGAGGAGCACGTTCCAATGATGGGCCAAAAACTATATTTCGAGGGAAACGTGAAAACATATTAAAATTTGAATGTCGCAATTTATGAATTGCGATGGTCGTCGTTATGTTGAGTTGAAGGTTTACATTTAATGCAATAGAAGCTGTGTTTTGAAGGATACCACATGTTACGAGTGTCCATGGAGACCATTATTTCACAGCTGGAAGAAATACAACTTTGCATTCAGTTGGTACCTGTCAGAGGCGTTCGTTTCTTTAAGACGTACCATGTGGGCATGAAATATTTTAACCAGTTGAGAGTTGACTTCAGTGGGGAAGAGGCAGGTGAGAGAGTTTATGGAAAATTATTTCATTGAGACTGGAGATCTACACGGTGGAGTGAAGCAGGGAATGGGGGCAGTTTTGTCGGGGAAAGGGTTGGGGTTGATTACAGCAGAAACTTGTGAGCTGGAGTTAGATCCAAGAGCTCTTCGGTAGGATGATACAAAAAATATGAGCCGGCTTTTGAGAAGTACCTCTGTGGGTCGTTTGTGGGTTCTTTGTTGTTCAAATGAGATCAAAATCATTCGAATTGAGGGAAAAATCGGAAAAGGCGAGGAAAGAGGAAGGGTGCCGAATGTGCAGATTAGAGGTAACGACGACCCTGGAACATTTCATTTTAAAATGCCCTAAATATCTGCCCTTAAGAATAAGATTTCTTGAAAAAATAATGGAAGAATGAGATGGAAACAAGAGAGATAAGTGGATGAGGTATGATATGAGGGAAAGGGCCAATATAACAGTTGGGGAGATTGAGAAATCACCGGTGGGGGAAATAATGAAAAAGTTTGTGTCAGAATGCTGGGAGATTAGAAGAGATAGTGGGAGCGGGTGGGGGTGTATAACTAGGTGAGTGATAAGGTTGACGTGGGTTTCCTCCTTAGAGGACCGCGACAAAATCAGCGGAAAGCCAAAGAATTATTTCTGTGGCAGGAACGAAATTCAATCGATGAGGACAGCCTGACTAGTCTTTTTGATTGTGTTCGGGAAAATGAGAAACTTGAGGTTAGGATGATACCTGAGCCCTTCGAATCCGAAAGACCGCTTTACCGATCCAGGATCGTTGTAGGACAGAAATTCATAAAGGAGATATAGCTATTCAATGAATCTGCGTGTGTGACTGATCACAATTTTCAACGTGCAGCCCTTAGGCTGCACGTTGAAAATATTGATTTGTCTTCCCCAGAATAATATAGACTCTTGATGGCTCTGAATTGGCATGGAATATACCATCGGGGTCCAAAGAGTTAACACGTGACAGGCTAAATGATCTGAACGTACTCGACATGCGCTCAAACTAACAGCAACAGAAGACGAGGATTGCAAACAATATTCTTGAATAACTATTGTTTTTTTTTTTACTTTGCGCACAGAAAACATAGCTTATTCCCCTTATTGGAATGAGCTCCTGGAGTTCATTCCAATGAACGGCCACAGCTCTATTTTGAGGCAAAAGTTGAGAAAATAATAAGATATCAATGGCGAATTTCGTGAATAGCATGCCCTGTTAGAAGTTTAGCAGTAACGTCAGGTTTGATTGTTTATTCATCGGGGTCTAGAGCGACCCTTTCAACGGCCAGGGCCATGTCGTGTCGTTAAATGTTGAAAGAAGCAGGAGATAACTACCGAGCAGCATCAGGCAACTGTTAGACTTTCCAACTTACTAACTCGGTAAAAGCAGAGTTACCCGCGGTTGACAGCATGTGTACCATCGACGTGTAGTTCTCCTTAGAACAGGGCGCCAAAATGCCCCCCCCCCCCCCCCCCCCCCTATGTCGGCAATCGGGATTAAGTGTCTTGACCAGGGACACGACCTTTCCGTTTAAAGTCCAATGCTCTACAAACTCTCGAATGAGAATTGCGATGTGAAAAATCTAATTATAATAAATACAAAACTTTAAAATGCTTTTATTTTTTGTTCGATAACATAAGGTGATGATTAGCTAAAATAGAATAGCAAAAGTTTTTTCCACACTATATACAAATTTATGGAACTTTATTGTAATCTTCAAGTGAAATGAGAAAATTCTATAGAAAATACAAAACAACACAAAAAATAAATAATATCTTTCGATGTACAGGGACGTACTGGGCCAAGAAAAGTCCCTGGGAAATGCGGACTCAGAGAAAATTTGGATTTTTTGAACTGAACGAACGCGACTTTCTTGCATCTGAGCGATCAATGGCAGTCCACATAGAGGCCTTTTCTATGGTATTTTTATATCATCTTCATCGACCAGTCGACAAAAATGATTCTGCCGGAAGGGAGGGGGACCCATCGGGGAGAGCATAGTTCGGCCTAATCGAAGAAAATTTTGTTTTTTTTTCAAATTGAAGGAACGCTATTTCCTTACATCTTAGCGGTTAATGGCAGTCTAGACTGGTGGTATATCGAAATGTCCTCAATGTGGCTTGCCAGTGGCAGACCACATAGAGAACATTTCGATATACCGGCAGTCTATGAAATCAGATCCATTTCTCCTTTTGGTCATTCCACATGCCAACAGGTGTTGGGCTGCATCTATTTTGGGGGCCCCCGGACGAACCCAATAGGGGGCCCATGGGGAATTTTCCGGGTGGGCCATACGACCAGTCAGCATCAGTCGATGTGTGGGGTATAGAAGTGACGAGGGCATATAGCTGTAGCCAACAAATGTTGGACCAATATTAGAAAATATAATTTTCTAAAAGCCAGAAAATTCAAGGAAACACGACAAACTGATTGCGCGTTAGCAATTTCTTTATCTTCATGAAGGCAGACGATTTACATTTTGTGTTATTCTAAGTTTTTTTTTTTAACACTGGAAGTGTAACATTCTTATTATGTCTTGATTTTGTACACAGCATCATCAATTTGATTTGAATAATTCCCATAAATCAAATCGAACAGTCTGGCAGTTATCACCCGATACACTGAATAGAATTCGAAAGCGTTCAAGAATTGACTTGGTAATTTCAAAAACTTCTTTCAATGAGCTTTGTGCATGCTCAAAACAAGACAATAAAGATGATAGACCTTCTGTTCGTCTGAGTACACACCGCCACCGTGCCCCACGTGGACAATCGGAATCAAGTGTCTTGTCCAATGACACAGCGCGGGTACCGCTGGTCATGATCGAACCGAAGACCTTGCATTTTGAAGTCCGATGCTCTAACTACTCAGCCACCGCACTCCCACCTGAAATTTCATCAAATGAAATATGTGATCCGGGATTTTTTCGCCAGACGATTATGATATGTTTGGTGTAGTGTATGGGAAATTTGGGTTCACATCTCCACGTTCTTTCGTGCATCAATATTTAACCCTTTACCCAACGCAGACGATATCAAAATTTATTATTTTAAATATCTTTTTTTGAAATTTTTCAAAAAAATTCAACAAAACCATATCATGTGACCCCTCGTTGGAACGAGCTCGACAAGCTCGTTCCAACGAGGGGTCACATGATATGGTTTTGTTGACAGTTTTTGAAAAATAATATTTTTTCAACTGCTGAATTTGCATATTACGCGGGCGGATGCGGCCGATTCGTTGGGTAAAAGGTTAATAAAATATAGTACTCAGTATGTAGTCTGATATTTTACCCAAGTTAATAAAATTGATAAATTTGTCCCTTGAGTGCAACAAGGTATTTCAATGCTTCAGCACCGAAAAAGCCTTCTTGCACTCAAGGGACGAAAAACACCACCACCCATGCTATTCTGTAGATTATGAGACCTAAAACATAAAATAAACCAAGAACATGAACTTTTGATGGCAAAGAAATAATTACAAAAATAAAAAATAAAATAAAAAAACCACTCACTCACATGCAATTTTACAAAAAGTGGCCAGCGAAACAGAAGATCTACTTTGTTGGGCCTTATAATGACTTTATGTTTTGAAAAGTTAAAGAGGCGTGTTAATATGCAGTGGGGACAAGTTTTGTTTTTCAAAACGCAATCATTCAACTCTGCTTTTACGAAGTAGAATCGTCCATTTTACAGGTTACCTTGTTTTAGAAGAGTCCATTTTAAAGGTAGACTAACTAATACCCTTAACCTGCAGCCGTAGCTGCAGGTTAATGCTATTAACTGGTTGAGTGCTGGAAGCCCATAATTGGGCTTTACTCTTAAGTGCAGGTTGACCAACTCAAATGCTTTGAATTCTGTGGTTGTCCTTCAATGTATCTTTCAAGCTAAAGTATTTAGTCTGAAAGGATTTGCCTTGTAACAATTTATGGTAGAGTGCCTGCTGGCACTCTACCATACATTGTAACAAGGCAAATATTTGTGACCAATTTTTGATGACCAAAAATAATTCCGCACTCTACCAGTTAATTGGTCTACTCTGTTTGACAAATCAGCAGTCTTTTCGTATAAGGCAGCGAAGCCAAACGTCAGTTCCTTGGTTTTGCTCCAGGATCGAATAAAATATAGGTTTGCGAGAACAAAAGTAGTTTAATTCAGTACTTTCACCGTAATATTTTATAGTAGAAGTACCACTTAGTGGTTATGGCATTAGACATTAAACCGAAAGGTCCACGGTTCGATCAATTCAATTCAACTTCTTTATTTCTCCGTAACCATTATAATGGTATTAGGAGTTTCAAAATGAAACACAGATACAAACTTTGCATCATGCAGATTCAAAATATAATACCAAATATAACTGCTGGCTTGTGAGACAGTGACTAAGTAGTTCCGTCCACCGCCAAGGCGCGAGGCGCGAGGTGCGTGCTCCCGGACCCGGACACACGTCCAAACAGGTCTGATTCGAGGATGGACTCGCATCCCAGGTAGGGGGCACAACATAACACACCTGTCCGGAATTACAGAAATATTTTGCATTTTGTCCCTCCCATAAAATTAGATTTCATTTATGTATAGTACCCGTTATGCCCGTTTTGTACAATTATCCATTTGTAAAAACTGTTTAAATTCAACCCTTTGAACTCTCGTGGTATCTCCCATGCCAGTTCAATGGCAGGAATTAGAAGAGTCCATATTCATTATTTGGGGTAGACCAATCAATATTTTCAACGTGCAGCCTCGGGGCTGCACGTTGAAAATACTGAGTGGTCTACCCCACACATTTACTGAACAGCCATCCTATATAATGATATCATGATGTATCATGTTCCTGGCCGGAAAAGCGGCCGCTCGGGTTCAAAGGAATAAAAGTCGCCAAAGGAAAATACCGCACCCATCATTTGGCAGGATACTGAAAAGCCCCCCCTCCCCCCCCCCCCCCGACCAGGAATGTGACTATCCCTCTTCGTTCCATCTTGTCCCGAAAGCATTTCCAAGGGTATAAGGAAAGTGGACCAGGAGGAATACCAAGACAGCACAGTTCTTGCAAATGGATTTGCACAATTCAGCAGACAGATCCTCAATCCATTACAGTGCGATGATCTTCCTAACATATTATTGAAGCACACGAGAGCTAGACTATAACAAAAGTTGTTATATATCCGTGAGCCGTAACCGCCTGTGTCCTTGTACAAAGCAGTTACTCTCAACTGCACACTTGGGGACACAGTGGCGTCGGATACTAAGGCGTACTACGCATTAAAGGGGCACTTGCCTTCAACCAATGCTAACGTTGTTTGTGTGAAGTTAATAGGAGTCTGACAGCTGCTCGGTGGTTCTCTCCTAGTACTCCGGCTTTCTTCACCCGTAAATTGTCCGACACGAGTGACCCTGGCGGTCGAGAGTGTCGTTAAACCCCAATAAAAAAGTACAAATATCGATAGCTGGTTGTCTATACTTTTACAGTATTTTTACGGTACTGTTTTTTACAACATGTGTCATTGAAAAAGGGCAATGTGAAAAACAAGTTGTTGGAAAGTGATATCTACATATATGAGCTATTCAGTGTCTGAATTCTAAATGGTTAAGCTAATTTAGAAACTTACCGTATTCGTCCTCGCTATTGTAGTATTCCACGTTATCGTAGGACGACTGTGCGCTCGCTGGTCTTTGTGATTCTGTCGGAACCGTTAGCAGCTTCACTGACATACACGCTCCCCTAGAACAAAAAGGATAACACTGTGAATGTTTTATACAACAGTGCCATCGATCCGGTCCTCCCACGTGTCCGATAATTTCTCTCTACAGCTTAAGGAGGAAAAGACTGCCGCTTTATATTGTACTTCGAGATTCAATGTGCTTTACTTTAAACAACGGATAAATGGAACGGGGAATTTTGTGTCACGCGGAAACTTTCACGTTGGAACAGGTAACAGAAACAACTGAGTTCATTGCCCTCGTCATATCGACATGCTCTGCGCTAAATTGTCTTGCATTGCAGTTTGGCTGCAGTGCACGAGAAACTTGCTTTCAACTCTAAACGTGCATTATATATCACCTTATCACACCACTTCTCGATAAAACGCCAGTACAATTTCAAAAATGTGCAAATCGATTTAACGACCCAATAATGATTAGCGAAACATTCTTATTGCAGATCACGATAGATAATAAAAAGGAGATACAAAAGTACCAATCTTAAACCACGTGCGATTGCCTTTTGGCACTCTTGCTCCCTTGGAGATTTTCTATAAGTTGAATGCAGAGGCCGACTGGCCAGATGGTCCACCGTGAATTTTCCCTGTGGGCCCCTATTGGGTTCCCCTTGGGTCCTTCAAAATTGATGCAGTCCAACACATGTGGGTGCGAGAAATTTCGTGAAAATGACCCAAAGGCTGATTGCAGAGGCTGCGGTATGTCGGAATGTTCTCAATGTGGACTGCCAATGCCACATAGAACTCATTTCGATATAACGACACTCTAGTCTGTCAGTTACCGCTCAGATGAAAGGAAACTGTGCTCCTTCAATTTCGTTCCAATGAAGGGTCATAAGTGATGTACTTGTATTTCCTTTTTCTCTTGTGTTGTTTCAGTTTGTGTTTTGAGAATTGCTCTATTAGGTCACATGGTCCGGTTTTGTGCCACAGTGAGTAGGTCTAGGTGAGTATTGGTTTCGCTGGCACCATAATTAGTGTGCACATCATAAAATAAAACGACCCATTGATTTTTGTTAATCATGTACACACACGTTTACCAATTTAACCATCTGCACACCTATGTCACAATCAAAATTTTTAACCAGCAATTTTAACCGCAATGTGATAAGGAATTTAACCAATTCAATCTTAACATGATTGAATTGTTTAAATTCGAAGTTGCCTTATAGAAAAATTTGCTGCGTGAAATTACTTTATCTTGACATAAGTGCACAGTGGGTTAAAGGGTGTAATCCACCCCCACAAAATACCTATGAATATCTTGCTGCATCAACGAAGATTGTAATAGCACTTAGCACCCCTTCGAGCGACGCCCGTGCATTTATGAACGAGAACCCGTCCCGTTTAACTTCTTGCACATTCGCTACAATTGGCAGGAACAATATCACAACGGCGGATGAAGGAGGGTTTGAACGGGTGTGGGGTACATTTGGTAAATGTAGAAGTGAACAAGCGTTTTTAATGTCAAAAATAATTTATTTTCTTTACAGGACATGGAGATGGGATCTTTACTTTAAAAAAAATTCAGTGACAAAGCATAAAATGCTTTTGTTATGTTTCAGCCAGTGGATCCCCGGATTCAGTTCTTATGCATAATTTTCATGTTCGCGGAATATGAGTCACTAGCTGGGTGGAAACTCCACATTGCGACTGTTTTGGTGGTAAATCGCCAATTCTCTCCCGGCTCTGCAGTACTGTAATTATTTGATCACAAAAGCTTTAACCCTTTACCTAACATGAAAAGCAGACGACACTTGCAAAAAAAATTCTTGAATAACTTTTATTTTCATTTTTTGTCTCAAAAACATAGGTTATGACTCCTCATTGGAACGAGCTCGACGAGCTCGTTCCAATGAGGGGTCATAACCTATGTCTTAGAGACAAAAAATGAAAAATTAGTGAAAATTTATTGGCGATTTTTGAGAATAGCGCTGGCCGGTTTTGGCCGTTACGTTAGGTAAAGGGTTAATGAGGCTATCTACTTACTTAAAATAATTCTGTCCCCTGTGAAAGGGAGAATCAAGACCTCCTCCCGAATCCGCTTATGTAATGAGTTACAAAAACCTATTTCACCTTATGCCGCGTATGATGTACGATAGTTTGTAGGAATGTTCTCACAAATTTCGAAAGCCTCGTGTCAAACAAGACAAGGCGAAAGAGCTGAGCTTTCCAATTTTCGACAAGCAAGGTAATTTGCTTATTCGATTGTTGTTGGTTATCTCAAATCATACAATTATGCGTCGTTGCCTTAGAAACTGAAATCATTTTTTTGAACATCCTAAATTGAATAATTGTAGTCATAAACATGATTACAGTTCAAGTCGGAAGTACACGATGTCTGCTCCTCCAAGTCGTTTCCTAATTATTGGGTCTCTCGCGTTCGTTTCTGAAAACATAGAATCTATCGTTCACAATGGTTGAATCCGGATTGCTCATTCTCTGTATATTCTCAACAGATAACGCAAAAATGCCAACAGAAAGTCCTCTTGTGGTAGGCTGGCATTAAATTTCTACCCTCGAGACCCTTGCCGATGAGTGGGGAGCTATATTATGACGGTTCTTACCCAGCTCTAAAGCCACCAGTCAAATTGTGTAAGACAATTAACGCTGTTATGACCAGAAACCAGTCTAGTCCTTAACCCTTTACCCAACGAATCGGCCGCATACGCCCGCGTAATATGCATATTCAGCAGTTGAAAAAAATATTATTTTTCAAACAATTTCAACAAAACCATATCATGTGACCCCTCATTGGAACGAGCTCGTCGAGCTCGTTCCAACGTGGGGTCACATGATATGGTTTTTCTTGAAATTTTTTGAAAAATTTCAAAAGATGATATTTAAAATAATAAATTTTGATATCGTCTGCGTTGGGTAAAGGGTTAAATAGTCCATTGTCTATGTTTGAGGTTCAATCGTCTGGAATGTTTCAGTTGGTCGGATCAGTGAGCCTTCGGTTCGCTTTTCCCACAAACTGAAATATTCCAAACGATTGAGTCTAAAAACATCATAAACATTCATATTCTTTGAAGCAACGCAAGAAATGTTTCTCATGCGAGAATAGATTTTACCGAACTTTTAATGACATTACAATACTGTTAGACATGTTTGTCAGCTAAATATTTATGAAATAAGACTCATCACGGCTGTAGTTTTTATGATTACGCCAAGTTGTTTCACCAATTATGTTGATATTTTCAAGGCGAAATAAATCTTTATTAAATTATCCAAATAGCCGTATGAGTTCCTAAATGGTAGGTGATAAGAAATGAATTGTAATGCCTTTATACACGAATTTACTGTGACCTTTTGGGCGTCTTTGAAGTCTTTATCAGGTGGAATAAAGGCTTCAGAGAAGGCTGGAAGCTTGTGCTCTATATTGAGCGTTGCAATTCATTTCTTATCACGTAAATATTTATTGATTGGAATATGTATAACTGGCGCATGACAGAATATCTATATATATTTGTGAGTAAAATACATTACATTCAATGAAGGGTAGTCTACGCGCAGACTCCACAAAATGTGAGTAAACAAACAGCTCATAAAAGTTTCGGATTCCTAACGAAATTAGACTGTTGGCTTGAGAGTTTATGTTCTCACGTCTCAGGTAATTCCCATGGATGATCCGATTCACATATGGCCAAACTAGAAAGCAGCCCTCCTTGACTGTTCAATGCCAAATGTCTTTGAACATAACA
Source organism: Pictodentalium vernedei (assembly GCA_031216915.1). NCBI lineage: Eukaryota > Metazoa > Mollusca > Scaphopoda > Dentaliida > Dentaliidae > Pictodentalium > Pictodentalium vernedei. The sequence continues at coordinate 508,321,820 of CM062296.1, read as the reverse complement.
ACTATAAGGAAATCTATCCGGCTGCTGTCCGACGGGACAAGGAGGGTTTTTTTTGGGGGGGGGGGGGGGGGCACATCTCAACCCTACCACCCAGGATATATACTCTCAGTGTGAGATACTTCATTTCATACAGCCCCCTTCTGTCTAACAAACATGGGGTTGGTCCCGTAATGAAACAACAACAACAATTCCTTCAGTTTCAGAAATTACAGTTGGGAATTCTATCTGATCTCGCCTCACCACCTCCTCAACCCCACCCGCACCTTAAACAGAAAAAACACTCTATGCAATTGGCAACGGTCAATGTGCTGCACATTGACCACAGTCATCTGTTGTACTTGAAGATTCACCATTCAATTGGCGTTTCGCCGATAAAATATGTGATATTTTATCTCATTCAAGTCATTTGCATGGGTGCCAAGAAGGCAATGAAAGGTGAAGGTTTGCAAAGTGACATGACAAATGTGTGAGAACATCAGATATAACAGCATCCCGTACTCGATATTTCAGATTTAATTATGGAATGTCTGGCAAAAGAAATGTGACAAGAATTGATAACATAATGAATTATGACCAAGCACTTCAATTCGGTAAGTTTGTATCAGACAAAGGGACAGGCATTTGATATAAAAAAAAAATATTCGACGGTGTTTCCTTTTTTCCTCGTCGATTTACTATATTAATTACCAAATTTTGGCCTGTATATTTAAAAAATTAAAGACCTTAACTTGTTTCCGGAAACCTGATTTTCTGATCACCTGATCTGTGATTTTTTTTTTTTGCAAAAGAAACACGGTAATTTCGATATGTTTACTCTTGTTACAACAAATGTTGAGATGAGAAGCACAAATTATAGGCTCTATCAATAAATAGATTATATCCACATGATTCCTAGAACTCTTCTGTGCTGTGGAGACTAATATGTAAATTACTTCCGGTGAGTATATGGGAATCTTTGTTCAAGTCGCGCGGTCATACTTGTTTTAACTTGATTCCAAGCAAAGTTTTCAACCGTCACGCAGTTGCTTTGAATGATGTGCAATGTTTCAAGAGGACAGCACCTCGAGACTTACCTCGACCAACCCACACCAGCTGACGTGGGTTGATGGAGGGGGGTCCCGGGGTATCTTCCCTCGGGACAAAATTGAAAATATGATACTAAATGGAGTCGTAAGAAAAGATAAATACAAAAATAAAAAACAAAATAAAAGCGCACGCCCACATGCAATTTTACAAAAAATGGTCCGAGAAGCAGAAGATCGACTTTGTGTCGCCTGATGTTTACAAATTCGCAAATACCAATCGCGAGTAGTTAGTCCAAGAACGACAACTCAGTTTCCGATAGACGCTATATCACGGTTGCTGTCGTTTTGAACATTACCCAATGGAATACAGACGTCACAAATGTGTTGGGGAAAATAGCACAGAAGACGTTAATACAGCTTGCGGCATCAATAACGTATCTGATTGTTTTTTAAGCATCAAATTGTCATTATGATGTGGGTGAAATGCGTCAACAGAAAACAACAGAGCTGTTGTTTGCGTTTATTAACCCTTTAACCAACGTAACGGCAAAACCCAGCCAGCGCTATTCACGAAAGTCACCATTCAATTTTCATTATTTTTTTCATTTTTTGTCTGAAAAACAGCTTATGAACCCTCGTTGGAACGAGCTCTACGAGGAAGTCTCGTCTGCCTTTCGTGTTAGGTAAAGGGTTAACCCTTTACCCAACGTAACGGCCAAAACCGGCCAGCGCTATTCTCAAAAATCGTCAATTAATTTTCATTATCTTTTCATTTTTTGTCTCAAAAACATAGGTTATGACCCCTCGTTGGAACGAGCTCATCGAGTTCGTTCCAACGAGGGGTCATAATCTATGTTTTTGAGACAAAAAAATTAAGAAAAATAGTTATTCAATAATTTTTTTTGCAAGTGTCGTCTGCTTTTCATGTTAGGTAAAGGGTTAAAAGTAACAAAAGGAAACTTCGCTTTATTTTCTACTGATGCCATAGGTGTTTTCTCAACAATTACATACTTCTTAATTGGACCTTCCTCACCCGTCCAATGATTGTTGGAAAGTCGATTTTTATAACGAGATAAGTAAGTGATGATTCATTTTGGCATAAAACACAAGCAATTATGAGGTAAAATGTGTGGTAGACCCTAGTGTCGCCGTTTGGCTTTTAAAGGGCCGAGGACAATTTGAGTTACCCGACATATTGACCCTTGACCAAACTAATCGACCAAACTTGCCATGTAGCTTTTTTTTGGCAAGTTAATTAGAAGCAACTAAGTTACCGTCCACTTTGGCTCTTTGTTTAGCGAATGTGCTTTACAGTAATTTGCAAGTTGTTATTATTTCCAGGAAAAAAACAGCAAATCTTACTCTCTAGACTATCATATTAATGGAAAAGACAGTGTCTATATTAAATGTCCATGAATAAATGAAATCTTGCCCCCATAATTGTTACTATTAGTTACAAACGTATATATTGGGGCCCCAAAGTCGAACAAATTAATAAAAGTCAAACCCGTTGCTTTGAGAGATTAAAGCTGAAAGTTTAGAACTTCGTAAACATATTTTCTTAATCCTTTATCCAACGTAACGACCAAAATCGGCCAGCGCTATTTACAAAAATCGCCATTCAATTTTCATTATTTTTTAAATTTTTTGTCCAAAAACATAGCTTATGTCCCCTCATTGGAACGAGCTCGATGAGCTCGTTCCAATGAGGGGTCATAAGCCATGTTTTTGAGACAAAAAATGAAAATATTTAGTTATTCGAGAATTTTGTTTGCAGGTGCCCTCTGCTTTTCGTGTTAGATAAAGGGTTAACCATCCTTTACGAATCTTTCAATTGCTGCTGTGTCAAATTACTTCAATGGACCCTTCCAAGTACTGCAAAAAACTCCAATATTTTAGGAATAGGCACGATAAAGACAGACGGTTCCCAAACACCACTTACACATACCACGCAAGACACTGTTTATTTATTTATTTATTTATTTATTGGGGATTAACGACACTCTCGACAACGAGGGTCACCTCGTGCCGGACAGTTGTATGGATGGGGGAAGCCGGGTAACCCGGAGAGGACAACCGAGCAACGGCGATGCAAGACAATGAAGTAAGCCCTCTGCCATGCTATTTTGTCCACACCCCACCTCCGTCACACGCACACCCTATCACTGGTAATCAGTGCGATATTTAATTTACAAAATTTACACTCATTATACCGCCTTAATTATTTAGTGGAATTAAGTAACGCCCAACTTCAAAATAATTAAAATTGCCACCATCTATCATCATTACTACTAGAATCCCACCCATACCTCCTAGACATAATCAAACTTTCGAGCTTCGGGATCGCTAATGTAGTTTTCTCCTGCAACAAAGCTTATGACCCTGACTGGAACGAACTCGAAGAGCTCGTTCCAATGATGGGTCAATAAGCTATGTTTTTTCTAAAAAAAAATCGTAAAATGTTAAGAAAATATTAGGCGACTTTTATATTTAACCGGGTTTGGTATATTTGTTTGGTCACGAGTCACGTAAACCTGCACCAGGTGACACGTTTGAGTGGTGTGTTTCAGGTGTACACAGTCAGCTCCAGTGGTAACATACGTAAGTATATTTACGGTAAACAAATCATGTTACAATCGTTGTTGAGGAAGGAATGTGGATCAATACCAACAGTACGCAGTGGGCCATGTAATTCTGGTCGCAGATGACAAAGAGGTTCCTGTAGATCCCGTCATCAGTGAAAACAAGGAAACGAGTGGGTCGATATCGCTACTTACTCACACTGTTCAAGGTATTACTAGCACTCCACAGTTGGCGTCAACTCCGTTCAAATCATCAGACATCTACCCTAACAGCTGATACATAAATTATTCAAGCCAACGGGAAATGCTGTTGTGTGATTTCCTTTCGTATTATTTGTCTGTCACAAACACAGCAATTTCCATGACATCATTGACAAGTTATTACATTGCGTATCTCGTGTAGACTGTTGTATTACGTACATGCTCTGCACTCAAATCAAGGTCAATTAATAAGAAGAAAAGGGCGCGACAAAATGCCCTTGAAACACTCTTATTTTGTGTATACATCATGCAATCTCTCCGAATAAGAACAAAAACAAGAAACATAAGTTGAATCTCTCTAACTAAAACTAGGTGGATACCACATCTCAAAGCACTGTGACCGGTGATTCGCAAGAAATTAGTTTAAAATATGTTCAAGTATAATGGACAGGGTTCCAGGATATGCTTGTGAATAATATCTTCCTTCGAAAAGGCACCCCTCCCACACCCACCCACCCCCCCACCCCCCCCACTCACCCCAAAAGATCAGACCTTTTGGACGAATCGTCCCGGTACGAAACTCGACTTGAGACAAAACGCAGGTGATTTTGATAGGAACTGCCCCGGCCCATCTCCAAGTATTGTCAGTGGGGGTTCTCGAAAATTCTTTTTAAAGAATTTCAAGCTTATTGGACAAGGGTGGTGGTGGCTACACTTTGGGGGGTTAATATCTCCATTCGAAAGAACTTGAGAAAAAGTACTCCACCCTCTCTACACAAGATAAACAAAGCAGAATACTTAAATGCAGGCTGCAGACATTTCGCGACTTGGGGGAAAATATTCACACAGACATCCCATCTAATATAATCGAGGGTGGATGTATCAAACCAAAAATGGTTTTAAAAAGTACTTCTAAGTTTGGAGATGGCATATCACAATACGAATATTGCTAACATTGAATACGATGAATCCCAGTTAAGTAACGAATTCTGCATATTAGTGGATTCAGTATATATTCGGTTCCATTTTTCATTATTTTCCAAGTTAACTGAATCGACCTGGGAATTCAGTTCCACATGATGAGAAGACGAGAAAAGAAAAACAGTAGCGAAAGTAGCCCCCACCCCCCAAAACACCTTTAAATCTGCCAGGTTTTATACTTGTCAGTCTCAAGTCTGGGTAAAAGATGTGGGGAGTTGATAAATTAAAAAGGGAAATAAATAAATAAAAAAATAAATAAATAAATAAATAAATAAATAAAAATAAAAAAATCAGTAGCAAAATTCACTGTAGAAAAAAATAATAGACCAAATTTTATAATTGTCGGTCCCAAGCCCGGGTAAAGAATGAGGGGAGTAGATAATTTTAAAAACAAAATAGTAGCGAAATTCACTGTAGAAAAAAACCCCCAAATCTGCCAAGTATTATAGCTGCGGATCTCAAGATCAGGTAAAAGATGAGGAGTGCTGATCAATTATAACCTATATATTTCAAGTCAATCTCTACAGTGGCTCATTCCAGAGAATGGTTTCCGCTTAATCCGTATCTTTTTTCCTGGTAGAAATAAGACCGAAAATGTGATTTTCTATCAGACTTTAAACCTAAAATGAAAATGTCAATGACACTGTAGCTCAACTTGTATAAGCCATGTACGCGTATAGTATGTGACACAGCAATGACACACATCTAGGTAATGACTTGATAACAAAGGTACATGTAAAGTATAGTAAAGGTCTGTACATAAATACTGACCGTGGCCTGTAACACATGTATAGGTAAAGTATTGTAAAGGTGGGTGACAGTTAGATGCCTCCAGCCAGAGCCGTATTGAAATGTGCACTTACTGTGTATAAATAGCACTGAATAAATCAAAGTTTGTCTAATTGGCAGCCAGCGGCCATCTGGAAATTTCGGACCGCATCCAAAAACACTCGTTCTCGTCCCAAGGTGATAACAAAGGTACTCAAAAAGTTTCGTGAAGATCGGTTCATAAATACAGCCGCTAGCCCGAGTCGCATTGACATGTGTACTAACTGTGTATAAGAAGCACTGAATAAATCAAAGTTCATCTAATTTGCATAATTTATGCACGAGAAAAAAACACATATTATATGTGATGTATTCCATATTGCTAAACATTCATACAAAAATTTATTCAAATCAGAACCTTCATATAGAAGTTCTGTACAAAAAACTGATTGCACCTAATTTCGGTATAAAATGGCCGCTGGTAGCAATCTTGAATTTCGGACCGCACCCAAAACACTCGTTCTCGTCCCAAGGTGATAACAAAGGTACCCAAGACGTTTCGTGAAGATCGGTTCATAAATACAGCCTCTAGCCTGAGTCGTATTGACATGTGCACCTACTGTATATAAGTAGCATTGAATAAATCAAAGTTCATCTAATTTGCATAATTTCTGCACGAGAAAGAAACCCGTGTTATATGTGATGTATTCCATGTTACTAAACATCCATTCAAAAATTTATTCAAATCAGAACCTTCATATAGAAGTTCTGTACAAAAAGACTGATTGTACCCAATTTCGGTAAAAATGGCCACCGGCAGCCATCTTGAAATTCGGACCGCACCGCACCCAAAAACACTCTTTCTCGTCCCAAGGTGATAACAAAGGTACCCAAGAAGTTTCGTGAAGATTGGTTCATAAATACAGCCCCTAGCCCGAGCCGTATTGACATGTATACCGACTGTGTATAAGTAGCACTGAATAAATCAAAGTTCATCTAATTTGCATAACTTCTGCACGAGAAAAAAACCCATATTATATGTGATGTATTCCATGTTGCTAAACATTCATACAAAAATTTATTCAAATCAGAACCTTCATATAGAAGTTCTGTACAACAAACTGATTGCACTTAATTTCGGTACAAAATGGCCGCCGATAGCCATCTTGAATTTCGGACCACACCCAAAAACACTCGTTCTCGTCCCAAGGTGATAACAAAGGTACCCAAGACGTTTCGTGAAGATCGGTTCATAAATACAGCCTCCAGCCTGAGCCGTATTGACATGTGCACCAACTGTGTATAAGTAGCACTGAATAAATCAAAGTTCATCTAATTTGCATAATTTCTGCACGAGAAAGAAATCCGTATTATATGTGATGTATTCCATGTTACTAAACATCCATTCAAAAATTTATTCAAATCAGAACCTCCATATAGAAGTTCTGTACAAAAAACTGATTGTACCCAATTTCGGTACAAAATGGCCGCCGGCAGCCATCTTGAAATTCGGACCGCACCCCAGAACACTCGTTCTCGTCCCACGGTGATAACAAAGGAACCCAAGAAATTTCTTAAAGATCGGTTCATAAATACGGCCTCTAGCCCGAGCCATATTGAATTGTTGACGGACGGACAGACGGACGACGGGCCATGACATAACCTCAAATCTGATAACGTCAAAGTTGAGCTAATAATAAGATGTTAAAATCAAGATATTACCAGCATATTTGGTATAAATTTATATATAATATAGCGCATACTTTCGCGTTTATTTGATATTTTCAAGACAAATAATTTACTTGCGGGTCTCATTATCCCTGCTTGCGAAAATTGAGACCGTAAATCGGAACTCGCGCTATTCATTAAAAGTGTAAGTTTAGGGGTTAAAATTAAAATATCAATATCAAAGTTCGGACATACATTGAATATACCCCAAGTCACAAGATAGTGTTCATTTAGTGCTTTGGGGACCAGTAATTTTCTTGCGGACTCTCTGTCCTTAGATTCGGAAAAGTATATTTGGTATACCCCATGTAATCAGACAGTGTTCATTTGGGGACTCTAACCCCTGAACCCTGCCAGCGGCCACTTGCGGACTCATTTTCAACCTAAGGTATTATTTTAGTACGACCTGTCTCATTATTTGCTACCCGCGGTCTTATTTTAGTACGACCGGGTATTCAATGCCACCTGCAAAAAAGTAGATTGGACTACCGACTTTCTAATCGGATTGTTTGCATTCAACTGTTGCTGAAACAATTTAGCAGAGGGCATGAAAGTATATGTATATGTATTACAGATTGGGTTGCTTGTATAGTTTAAAAACAATGCACGGAAATGAAAATAAAGCAAAACCAAATAAAGTAGAATTGCAAATATTCGTTACAGATTTTTGCTGAGGGCCATTTTCATCAACCCAGTTCAATCCTCCTCATAGATGTGATACCCGTGAACTGTGTCAAAAATCGCCCCAAATATAACGCGTGCATGTGCACTAAATAAAGGTATTTGACTAATGTTTATGATTCATCTGATGAACTGAGCACATTCTTTTTTCAAATCTGACAGATACAAATTATCACTGACCACAAGAGCGAAGTACTGGAGATAGCTTTCTCTGATGGTGGGGAAAAACCGTTGCATTTGAGACAGAAATTCACGATGCACATCAATGCTGCATCCTCCAATGGCAGTTATGGCAGGCATCGGTTCAAACTATCCCTCATATCTGCCTGAAATTCCAGTCGTGAACCTGAAATATTATGGTGTATCCTCGCCAAGTCTAGATATTTTCTTTAAAATGTATTTGTCTAAAAGATTCAACACCCCTGATTATGGCTTAACCTATCCCCTTCTCGCCCTGAGACCATGATTCCCCATTGATCTTTGTGCATTCTGTTGTACCTCTCACCAGGTCTTCTTGATTTCATTCTCCTGAAAGAACGCTTCTTCCTTGCATCTGAGCGATCAGCGGCAGTCCACATGGAGGGCATTTCGATGGCATTTTCGCTCAATTGACAAAAATGGTTGTTACAAAGTGGACCCCGAGTATAGTTCGCACCAATGGGAGAAAATTTTGATTTTTCGAACTGAATGAATGCTGTTTCTTTCATCTGAGCGATCAATGGCAGACGAGACTGTTGGTTTATCGAAATGCCCAGAGCATTCGATATACCGGTAGTCAATGTAAATAGATCCATTTCACCTTTTGGTCCTTTTCACGAAATTTCTTGCACCAATAGGACTGGTGTTGGACTGCACGAATTTTACGGGCCACTGGGGCTCCCAATAGGGGGTCCACCGAGAAATTTCACAGTGGACCATATGGCCAGTCTGCCTTTGGCGTTTAGTAGTACAACTCGGATGTCGCTTCTTTAGATCTTTATCTCGGTATGCTCTTTGATGTTATGAGATCCCCATATTCTGCTGAGTTGTACAAATGATGTTCTAGTTTTTCGGAGTGTCTTGGCGAGGAACTTTTCGAGACGTTCTTCTTTCTGACAATGAACTCCTGGCTAAGAGCATAATCGCTGGATTTTTTATAAGTTGCATGGTCTTGGTCGTGTTCTTGTTGATGGTCAGGTTTAGTTGCTTGGCATATGTTGTGAAATCTTCGGTCTTCTTATACAATTAGACTCCTGAACAAGATAAAGAGCCATGTCATCGGGAAAAATCGAGATCTTGAAGCATTGATGTGAAGATACAACTGATACCTCCCCTGTTGTTTCATTTGATGTCGTGCATTATCAACTCGGTGGCCACGAGGAATACCATGGGTGACATTATACAGCCCTGGCACTCCGCACTTATTGTTTGGAAATACCACTGCCTTCCACGCTCGTGAAGAAAGGTTTGATGATGTTCCTGGGCTTCAATGGGAATCCACAGGCCGAGAAGATTATACAAAAGCTCTTTGCGTGAATGCTATTGAAGGTCTTCAATGAAGTTGGTATGAGCACTTCTGTTCGTTACAATGCACTGTTCCAAGATGTTACTCAGTGTGAAGATCAAGCTCTCGGGTCACCAGTGATAAAATTGGCGCCCCTTTGTGACCTCGAACCAGTCTAGCCTTTATATAGTCTATCGGCTATGTGTAGAACGCAAGTCTGGAATATTTCCGTTGGTCAGGGAAGAGAACCCAGGGTTCGCTTCCCCGATCAACTGAAGTATTACAAGCGACTGAATCAAAAATACCATCAACATTCATTTTCTTTGAATCGACGCAAGAAATGTTGTCAAACGAAACTGGATTCGGCAGGAATTGTAATAGCTTTACTAAGTTCATCAGAAATGTTTGTAATTATTAAACTGTTATGAATAGTAGAAGGTAGTTTTATGATAACGTCGGGTCGTCCCAGTAGTTGTGTTAATAATTTGATGTTTGCAGGGTGAATTGAACATTTATTGACCGGAATATCTATAACTGGATCATGCAAGAATATATGTATATCTTTGTGAGTAAAAGGAGGTCACATTACAACCAGGGTAGGTTGGTTGCGCGCAAACCCCGCGAAAAGTGGGTGAAAAAATAGCCCATAACTGTGGCGAATTCCTACCAGATTAGAATGATGGCCCGAGAGCATGTGTGAAAATGCGATCGATGCATCCTGATGACAACAGTATGCGATCGATGCATCCTGATGACAACAGTAAACGGCCTTTGTTTCAATTTTCATTTTATCTACCAAGGATACAGACCTAAATGAAATTTCCAAACCCGCACATTTTTCTACAAACGTCTTGGGTCGGGGTGGGCGGCGTCCTCTCGGTCTCCTAATGAGAGTGAGATAGTGAGTTCGCTCGTCTGTGTCTGTCTCAGATTTTGTCTGCATGTCTATAACTTTTGAACCAATTGCTTCTTGACATTCATTTTTATGATATTTGTATCGTAAATTGGTTAGTATTCAAAACATGACCCAATCAGGTTACTCTAGAAAGAGTTACTATGGATCAGATTACAAGTTAGCTTTCCGTTACAATTGGCGTATTTTCCATCCAGTTTGAATGACAACGTATTGAAAGGCGAAGCCCGAATGCCACCTCTGTAGAAAATCTCAGTACTGAACCCCCGACGTAGGTTTCCCCCTGTTTTTTTATCTGAAAACGTTCTATCTCTGGTGTTTTGTGATAGCGATATTACATTAACTGTGTTATTTTTCTTTTGTGTTGTATGTTTATTGTTTCGTTTTTATTGGGATTTGCCTACACTCCAAACAACCACAGTCACATTGTGTCGGAAAGTCTAACGGACAGGGGAGACGGAGTACCCTGAGAGAGTCACCGAGTAGCGGTGAATTACTATAAAAAGAAATAAGCATAATAAGCAGCTATTTCAAACAATATTGACTGTCAGATTTTGCTTGTGTGTGAAAGAGCATGTTACAAAACATACTGTATGCAAAGTGTAAGACATCAGAAGCAATGCGAAATAATGTAAATCTTTTCTTTAATTAATAGCTATAAGCATGACGAAATTTCAGAAAACACGACATTGCGAAGATGTGAACGGAGTTACCCGAAAGTTATCGGAAGTAAACAAATCCACGTGACATCCTGAATACACGCGGTTTGTAATTTCAACTTTGCTGCTTTTCAAATGAAAGACCGCCTCAGACAAAAACTGTGCAATATGTTAGCAATAATAGGGCATAATTAGATAAAAAAAAAACCTTTTTATTTTTTCAAATAAATTGCATGTATGCACCTAATAAAACTAACAGCACTTTTATTGACAATGGCAATCTGAAATAGATTTCTCAGACGCGTATGCTATAAATAGACCAGCATGAACACCAACTTCACATTTGTCCTTCTGAGGAAGCCAATTTCGACGAATACGAAAAATGACATTGCTCGCAATTTTACGTGAGTGATCAGCTAACCTGTTCGGATTGAATAACTATGGCAGCGTTTTTCAAATATCCGATAAATTCTCACCTTATTGTTAATCTATATGATCGAATCAGACGTTTTCATACGAATGGAAAATAAAACATGGCGGTATTTTTGCAAAATGAAAAGTATGGATTTGTTAAATGGTAAACTTACTTTTGTCAAAATCACGATTTATTGTCCTTTTAAAGCAAGAGTAGTATAGTATGTACCCGAACGAGCCTCATTGGCCGGATCTCATGCCGGATCTCATGTGACGTCATAGTCACGTGACCCAGTGGCGCCATGTTGTGTTGTCATGGTAACCCGAGTGAGTGGCCATCTTGTGACGTCATCCCCATAGTGATACGTGGAGTGAGTTCGCATGCGCAGCACGTGTTGTTAGGGTGATACGTGTTTCTGTCGTCCATTTTGTATACTGGAGGCCGCCATCTTGGTTTCTATGGTAGCACGTGGTTGCTATGTGACCCAAAACTTTCTAACAAGACAGGGGTATATTCGGAGGATGTGTTCCTTTGTGCAGGAGTAATTTCCTGATTCGAAGAATTACCCAAATAAACCCGACAATCCCTCCAAATCACAAAAACGACATTATTTCCTCATTTTATCGGTGTAGCACGTAGTGCTATAGTACCAAGGGGTACAGGGGGTGCGTTCGATTGAATAGGAGTAATTTTTTTTGGCATAGAATTCTCCCAGAATCCTCGTTTAATTACCCAAATACACCCGACAATCCTCCCAAATCACAAAAACGACATTATTTCCCCATTTTATAGGCTTAGCGCTATAGTACCTAGGGGTACCGGGGGTACGTTCGATTAAACAAGAGTAATTTTCTGGCTTAGAATTCTCCCAGTATTCTCGTTTAATTACCCAAATAAACCCGACAAGTTTTACTATTTCGAATTCTTTCAGAATTCTCTGCTTCTATCTATATATGCAATAGTTTTCGTCTATCTGGCCATGTTCTTTGCCCTGGAGTATACTCCAGTAGCGTAGAAGAGCCTATAAGCTGGAACAGCTTTGCTAATTATTACTATATTTAGCTGTTCTGATCTATTCTTGTCAGTTCTGACCCTATTCCAAGTACTCTTGTTGTTTCATTTATATAAATTATAACTAACCAATCTGATTGCCTGATTTCCCATAACCGGTACTTAATCGTACAGAGTTATCCCCCTTGCGTATACCAAAAGCCTATATCATTTCCAAAAACAATATCCCCGAGGACCCCAATTTCGGCACCCCTTTTTTGTCATATGTGCTTATGTGAAAAGGCACAATGTGACACAATGTGCCCTAGCACATAGGCACAGGCTTTATGTGCCGATATGTGCTTATGTGAAAAGGCACAATGTGACACAATGTGCCCTAGCACATAGGCACATGCTTTATGTGCCGATATGTGCTTATGTGAAAAGGCACAATGTGACACAATGTGCCCTAGCACATAGGCACATACGGATATTTGAGGATACCTATTGCCTGGTATTGTATTATTTGAGGATACCTATCTAGGATACCTTCTGGAGAATCCCTTTTTGTCATATGTGCTTATGTGAAAAGGCACAATGTGACACAATGTGCCCTAGCACATAAGCACATGCTTTATGTGCCGATATGTGCTTATGTGAAAAGGCACAATGTGTCACATTGTGCCTTTTCACATAAGCACATATGACAAAAAGGAATTCTCCAGAAGGAATCCTAGATAGGTATCCTCAAATAATACAATACCAGACAATAGGTATCCTCAAATAACCGTATGTGCATATGTGCTATGGCACATTGTGCCTTTTCACATAAGCACATATCGGCACATAAAGCATGTGCCTATGTGCTAGGGCACATTGTGTCACATTGTGCCTTTTCACATAAACACATATGGCAAAAAGGGGTGCCGAAATTGGGGTGCCGGGGGATATTGATTTTGGGAATCGTATAGGCTTTTGATATACACAAGGGAGATCACTCTGTACGATTAAGTACAGGTTATGGGAAATCAAGCAATTTGATTGGTTAGTTATAATTTATATAAATGATCTAGATAAATGAAACAACAAGAGTACTTGGAATAGGGTCAGAACTAACAAGAATAGATCAGAACAGCTAAATATAGTAATAATAAGCAAAGCTGTTCCAGCTTATAGGCTATTCTACGCTACTGGAGTATACTCCAGGGCAAAGGAACATGGCCAGATGGACGAAAACTATTGCATATATAGACAGAAGCAGAAAATTCTGAAAGAATTCGAAATAGTAAAACTTGTCAGGTTCATTTGGGTAATTAAACGAGAATTCTGGGAGAATTCTCTAAGCCAGAAAATTACTCTTGTTTAATCAATCGAACGCACCCCCGGTACCCCTTGGTACTATAGCACTACGTGCTACTCCGATAAAATGGGGAAATAATGTCGTTTTTGTGATTTGGAGGGATTGTCGGGTTCATTTGGGTAATTCTTCGAATCGGGAAATTACTCCTGCACAAAGGAACACATCCTCCGAATATACCCCTGTCTTGTTAGAAGGTTTTGGGTCACATAGCAACCACGTGCTACCATAGAAACGAAAATGGCGGCATCCAGTATACAAAATGGACGACGGAAACGCGTATCACCCTAACAACACGTGCTGCGCATGCGCACTCACTATAAGTATCACTATGGGGATGACGTCACAAGATGGCCGACCACGCGGGTTACCATGACAACACAACATGACGCCACTGGGTCACGTGGCTATGACGTCACATGAGATCCGGCATGAGATCCGGCCAATGGGGCACGTTCGGGTACATGCTATACTCCTGGCAAGCACGCAAGTGACGTGCAGTACGGCATAGCGAATAGCACCCACGTGGGGAATCGGTGTTAAGTGGCTTGGTAAAGGACACCACGCAGTTACCCGTGGTCATGATCGAACCGTTAACCTATTGGTTTGAAGTCAATGCTCTAATCACAGGACTCAGCGTGAACCTGTTTCTTTTGTATGTGTGTGGTTAATTCAAGTCTGCGGCTTGAGAATTATATAACGTTTGTAGTCTGAATAAAAACACTCCTTCTTGATGACTAATTCGTTCTTTGTGTAAGGTACAGTAGACGAGTTAACCCTTTACCAAACGAATAGGTTGCATCAGCCCGGGTAATTTACAAATTAAGCAATGGAAAAATAAAATTAAAAAAAAATTCTACAAAACCATATGATGTGCCCCCACCCCCTCATTGGAACGAGTTCGTCCAGTACTTTCCAACGACGCTTCACATTATATGGTTTTACTGAATGTTTTTGAAAAATTAAAAAAAAGAATAAACAAATAAAATAACAACATTCTTGACTTATATCGTCATGAAAATTGACTTTCGATAAAGTTATTTCCCCTGAAATTATTACTCGCTGAAGGAATGTCCAATTAAGGATGACATAATTGTTGAGAAAATACCTATCTGACATTAGTAGAAAATAAAGACAAGTTTCCTTTTGTTACCTTTAATAAACGAAAACAACAGTCAGCTCCCTGAGCTGACTGTTGTTTTCGTTTATTAAAAGTAACAAAGAAAACTTGGCCTTTTATGGCAAGTAAATTAGAAGCAACATGTTCACAGATAATCGAACATAAAGACTATCTATCAGTATCAACTCTAAGACTACACTTTGGGAGTGTGGGGGGGGGGGGGGGGGTGGCGTTGCGGTGGCGTTGCGGAACCGGTTCTCGTCAGGTCATCGAAGTTAATCAACGTCGAGCCCGGTTAGTCCTCGGATGGGTGACAGTCTGAGCGATCGATTCGGACTCCCGCGTTGTGTCCTTGGGCAAGGCACTTAACCCCGATTGTCCACATGGGGGCACGATGGCGCCGTGTACTAAGGCGTACTGTACGTCGATGGTGCGTATGTCTTCAACCAATCTAACCCTGCCTGTGCTGCAGTGCCGAGTTACGATGTTGGGGAGCTGACAGCTGCCCGTCGTTGCTCGGTGGTTCTCTCCGGGTACTCCGGCATCTTCCACCTGTAAAATTGTCACGGTCATGATTAGCCATTGTGCATAAGTATGTGACCTTAAATACCAATAAATAAATAATAAATACTACACTTTGGCTCTTTGTTTAGCAGAAGTGTTTTTACAGTAATATGCAAGTTTTTATTCTTCACAGGAAAATATGAGCAAATCTCACCTCCTAGACTTTTATAGTTATGGAAAGAGTAGTGTCTGTATTATATGTCACGGTGCATACACTGTTGATATAATGGAAGAAAATAAGTTACAGAACATCAAAAGATAATTAAACACCGTTTTCTTATTTTCAAAAGGGGTTTCAATAAAACGTCCCAACTCACTGGAAAAAAATGTAAAAAGACAACTTCTATATTTTATATTACTCTTCAGGAAATGCCTGAAGTTTGCGAAATGATGCGCTCATTGATGATACAAATTAGCTAACATTTCGAAATTTCAATCGTTATATGAAATTCTCGTATGCTTAAGTGTTAAATTTACCGAATGCTTTAGGAAATTAAGGGGAGCAAACCTTTCCATAAACCTCGGCCAATGATGAAAATTGTCAGCCATGTTGATATTTAAACCATGGATTGTCCACGCTCAACAATTAATCGTTTCCTTCACGGAGTACATAATTGTGCAAAATTTATTCCGAGGACAGGCAATGAGAAAATGACATTGAGTAAGAGAGACGAAACAGGGAACACCAATCTGGCAATGAGGCTCAGAAACAATTTAATCTTACAGCGCATCATTTTATCAGTCGAAACTGGAGCCAGCACAGAAGGGAACTAAACAGGTCTACATCACATCTCATCCCGTGATGCCTGTTGTCTTAAGGGGTCGTCCAACCTGACGATGGTCAATTTTATGACATTTTTCCCAGTGCCTCAGAAACAGATAAGAGAAGTAAGGAAAGGCAAATTATATATCAAAATAATGAGTAAAGTGCATAGAAAAGGTACATATAATTTTTTTCAGGAAAAAACTGAATTTTATGATTTTGAAGAAGATTAATTTGCCAATGGCATAAGTAACGAACCGGTAAAACCACAAAATAATCGGTAATTCGAAAGCCTTGTCCTCAATATAATGATAACATACTACAGACTTGGAGAAAGCATTTTTTTGACTCACACTCTGGTGGGTTTTGATGTTTGAATGTAATAACACCAACACAAATTTTGGATGTTCCGGATGTGGCCATGTTTCAATGATGTTTATCCGGCCATGTGATTACGATGTGGTTCTTGCAGAAATACTCAATTTGGGCAATCGTAAGAATGCAAGGACGTGATCACGCCCTTTATTTGTTCGAGACAATGTATGAGCGGATTTGCAAACAGGTGGCAGCAAATACTTGAGCTGTTAATGTCATAACTGCAAAATATGGTTCGAAATTCCCTCTCGTGTTTACAGGCCGTCTGAACTTTTTTGTTGACAAAAAATCTGAATTATTGCGCACTAGAAAGACAACATGAACCACTTGTAAAAAAATAACCGTGTGTATAAAATCGGGACGATACACATAAAATAAGGCAATATTCATAACAAAGTAAGCAGAATGCTTCAGAAATCACTTTTTCACGAAATATATTCCAAGTGACCAGGAACTATATTGAGCGTGTTGATTTCCCCCGATGTTGTGAAGTTATTTAGTTCACAGTTACCATGGATCTTCGCCACGGACTGTGTTGATGTAGAGGAATGACCTATTCAAGATGGGTTTTTAAATAAGGTGCGTTTGGACGATGCTGAGAATTTAGTTTTTTCTTGCAACCAACCATACTAACACAAGCGTCGATCAGTGTCTTTTGTCATCGTTTTACACTGACAAATGTGACAAATCTCCTTCACCGGAAACTATCTCTCAATTTGCATATCACAATAAACATAACCGCTGTCAGCGTGACCGTGTTGTCAAAACCGAAACGAATTATCGAATCAACGGTCAGAATTAGCTGCAATTGGCTTTTAAACAAATGAAATACACGAAATATTCGCAATTTCTTCATTATCCATGCCGAGTTTTTTTTTTAACCAGACCACGTGCGTTCAGTTTCGTTTGTCGGCATCAAACTGATATTGTTTGTGGTAATTAATAGTATGAGAAGGCGAAAGAAGCCAAATATTTCCCATCATCTATAAATTAATTAAAATTGATAATTCCTTTTATTTTACTAAAATTATGAATTGATAAGGTGGGTGTGTAGCGATTATTATGCCCCAGACCTGGAAGTTGTAAAATCAAAGGTGCATCTAGGGCCGTGCAGTGGTGACCTATGTCCTCTTAGTCGTAGTCTTGCCCATTCATCATTACACATATCAACATTCTCCCTTGTATCTCAACCCCTGCTACTCCAATTTGAAGGATATTTGATGTTGTGATCGAGTATCATGGGGAAACAATGCATGTGTAGCTGCTGTAGCATGTGTTTCTTCCCACATTTTTTCAGAGTTGTGGTACTTTTTCACTCTTTTGAGTTAGAAAATGTTGGTGATAACTAGTTGATTTGTTAAAATTTGTTGGAAAGTGCCTGCTGATACCCTCAAATGTATTGCTACAAAATATTTCTGGTGAAGATTTTGTTCCTATTACTTATCAAGCAACAACCTAATAATATTCTGTATAAAGCCACCAATCTGATGTTTGACACTTTTATCGGAGCTGTTATGAAGGCTTATGGAACTCAAAATGTTGATTATGGCAGGACTTTTCTATTCACCCATCAATCGATAAATTAAGTGTTGTAGTTGGAAGTAAGAAGCATGAAAGGTCCAGAACTTAAAGTCTAAAAAGAATGTTTTGCAATGTAACATGAGTTTTACAGATACACTTATTTGGAGGGTTTGTCTGATAGTGTTTGGAACATGTGTGGTCAGGATCTTCAAAAAGAAAAAAGAGTTAAACTTTGAGAAAAAAGGCATATGCCTTGAGTGCCGGAGGTAGAGACACACAAGGAAGAGAGCCCCCCCCCCCCCCCCGGGAATATTTTTGTGTCAAATGGAGCTCACTTGTTACCTTTTGGGCATTGCTTTGTGTACTGCGTTCTTGAAAAAAATATGTGAGACCCTCTGGATGTGCCCTTCTGATCTCAATATGCCAATAAGCCTCCTTGGGGAAAGTACATACAATAATGGTTATGTAAGGTTGATTTGATGTGTTTTGAATAACAATGTACTTTTTAGTACATTAGATGGTTTATTGCAGTGGCAGGTTACAGTTACCCTTATTTCTTCTCCAACAGACATCATGAGTGTATTGGTGTCCAAGAGTAAATAATGCTATTATACTTATTGATAAACCATGTAAATTTAACAATTTAATCACTATCAAATTAATGCATGGGATAAAATGGGTTACAGTGCAAGGGGTTTGTAAATATATTTGTTCAACTACAATGTATGACTTTGCAGTGCATTGTACAGAGGAGAATATCATAGTTTCTTTCCAAACCAGCACAGTGACACGTACATTTTTATATTGGGAGACACTCTTTTGTCCTTCCATACTTCTTCTAGTGGACTCCTTCAAGTTGACCTTTGTTGAACTCCCCCAAATCAAAACATAAACAAAAGACTAGAGGAAGTGATTGTACCTTCGGAACAATACACAGGATTTTCCTTAGTGGTTTTAAACACTGTTCTACTCAGCAAGTCCTAAGGGAGCTCAATACCAAATAAAAATTTGAATTTTTTTCGGTTTCGTGAAATGTTTTGGCAGAAAGGTGTTAACCAACTACCATTTTGTGCCTTTGATTAATAGAGAAGTGTATTACAGTCATTCCTGTGAAAAGTTCAAGTCAATCGCCCCTTCCAGTCCAAAGATATCGGCTTCCGCATATTTGGGCGTTTTGGGGCGGTTTTTGCTGGAAAAACATTTTCCGCAATATGCGGTTAGTTTTATTTATCAGAACTAATGAATCTAGACATAATACAGTAAAAAAAAAACACAAGAAAATTTTTTTCAATTTTTGGTCACAGTGCCCTGAAGCCATGTTTGACTGCTAGCAGAAGCCAAACGAAGAACTACTCCAATTCCAAAAGACGATAACTGTTCATTAACACTGTGACTTCAACATTTCTAACCTTAGAAGCTTTCAAATCATCCCCGTTGTTGAGTACTGTGACGGCAAAGTAGCCCGGTCGTAACAAAAATATCCGACTTTTGGTCGAAAGCGAACCAAAAATTTTCAGTACAAAAAAAAAAAAAAATTTTTTTCGTCTCAAAATTTAACGAAACGCATAGAAAACAAAAAAAAAAAATTCGATTTTTTGGCCGCCATTTTGGATAAACGAAAAATCGAAACGAAATTCTTTTGATTTTTCTTAGAAAGCGATATAACTGCCTTCAATTTGGATCCCTTTCGGAGGGCTCATTATATTTAAATCTCGACATTTCAATCCAAAATGGCCGATATTCGAGATAACTTTCCGTTTTGTGAAAAATTTTGGCAGAAAACATAAATGAAAGTGTCAATGACACGGTAGCTCAACTTGCCAAGACATGTACATGTATAGTATATGACACAGCAATGACAAACATCTAGGTAATGACCTGATAACAAATGTACATATAAAGTATTGTAACGGTCTGTACATAAATACTGGCCGTAGCCTGTAACAAATGTATAGGTAAAGCTCAACTTGTCAAGACATGTACAAACATCTAGGTAATGACCTGATAACAAATGTACATATAAAGTATTGTAACGGTCTGTACATAAATACTGGCCGTAGCCTGTAACAAATGTATAGGTAAAGTATTGTAAAGGTGGGTGACAGTCAGATGCTAAATAGAAAAGAAATCTTTGAGTCCCAGAGTGGGTCTGACTGAACCCCAAAATATTTGTTCTCATAGCACAGTGATAACAAAGGCACCGCAAAACACACTCATTCCTGTCCCAAGGTGAAAACAAAGGTACCCAAGAAGTTTCGTGAAGATCAGTTCATAAATGCGAGCTGTATAGAAGTTATGACAAAAAACTGAGGGGACCTAATTTCGGTACAAATTGGCCACTGGCAGCCATCTTGAATTTTGGACCGCACTTAGAAACACTCGTTCTCGTCCCAAGGTGATAACAAAGGTACCCAAGAAGTTTCGTGAAGATCGGTTGATAAATACAGCCTCTAGCCCGAGCCGTATTGACATGTGCATATACAGTGTATAAGTAGCACTAAATAAATCAAAATTCATCTAATTTGCATAATTTCTGCACGAGAAAAAAACCCGTACAGTATGTGATGTATTCCATTTTACTAAACATTCCTACAAAAATTTATTCAAATCAGAACTTTCATACAGAAGTTCTGTACAAAAGACTGATTGCACTAATTTTGGTACAAAATGGCTGCTGGTGGCTATCTTGAATTTCGGACCCACCCAAAAACACTCATTCTCATCCCACGGTGATAACAAAGGTCCCCAAGAAGTTTCGTAAAGATCGGTTCATAAATACGGCTTCTAGCCTGAGCCGTATAGAAGTTGTGTACACAAAACTGATTAGACCTAATTTCGGTACAAAATGGCCACTGGCAGCCATCTTGAATTTTGGACCGCACTCAGAAACACTCGTTCTCATCCCAAGGTGATAACAGAGGTACCCAAGAAGTTTCGTGAAGATCGGTTGATAAATACAGCCTCTAGCCCGAGCCGTATTGACTTGTGCACTTACTGTGTGTTAGTAGCACTGAAAAAATCAAAGTTCATCTAATTTGCATAATTTCTGCACGAGAAAAAACCCGTATTATATGTGATGTATCCCATGGTACTAAACATTCACACAAAAAATTATTCAAGTCAGCACTTTCATATGGAAGTTCTGTGGAAAAATCTGATTGCACCTAATTTTGTACAAAATGGCTGCCATCGGCCATCTTGAATTTCGGACCGCACCCAAAAACACTCATTCTCGTCCCACGGTGATACCAAAGGTACCCAAGAAGTTTTGTAAAGATTGGTTTATAAATACGGCCTCTAGCCCGAGCCGTATTGGCATTTGCACTTACAGTGCTGAAAGTAGCACTAAATACATCAAAGTTAGTCTAATTTGCATAACTTACGTACGAGAAAAAAAACCGTATTATATGTGATGTATCCCATGGTACTAAACATTCATACAAAAAATTATTCAAATCAGCGCTTTCATATGGAAGTTCTGTACAAAAAACAGATTTCTGCATCGTCGGTACAAAATGGCGGCCAACTTGAATTTCGGATCGGACCCAAAAACACTCGTTCTCGTCCCACAGTCATAACAAAGGTACCCAAGAAGTTTCGTAAAGATCGGTTCATAAATACGGCCTCTAGCCCGAGCCGTATTGAATTGTTGACGGACAGACGGACGGCCAGACGGACAGACGGACAGACAGACGACGGACAACTGGCCATGGCATAAGCTCAAATTTGGCTTCGCCAAAGTTGAGCTAAAAATGGAAAAAATACCGATTATATTTGTTTTAGACAAGAGTAATTCCAAGTCTGTCCAGAAATTAAGTCGATAGCCTTTTCCTTCATGAGATATTGGCCAATGAAGCTTGGGCGTTTTTGGGCGTTATTGCCCAACAAGAAACATTTTGCCCCAAATACTGATGGTTTTATTTATTAGGACTCATGGCCGTCATTGATAGTTTTTATTTATGAGAACTAATGAATCTAGACATAATAAAGTAAAAAGAAAACACAAGAAAATTTTTTTCAATTTTTTGTCACAGTGTCCCGAAGCCATGTTTGACTGCTAGCAGAAGCCAAACGAAGAACAACTCCAATTCCAAAAGACGATAACTGTTCATGTACACTGTGAATTCAACATTTCTAACCTTAGAAGCTTTCAAATCATCCCCGTTGTTGAGTACTGTGACGGCAAAGTAGCCCGGTCTTAACAAAAATTTCCGACTTTTGGTCCAAACCGAAAATTTTTCTGGTGCAAAAAAAATTTTTTTTTCGTCTCCAAATGGCCTGAAACGCATAAAAAAAACAAAAATAAAAAAATACGATTTTTCGGCCGCCATTTTGGATTGTCGGAAATTCGAATCGAAATTTTTTCGATGGTTTTTACAATTCGATGATACAGTCTTCATTTCTAAGCCATTGTGGATGGTTCAGCATATCCCTGTCCCGAGATTGAGTTCAAAAATGGTCAAATTTTGAATTTTTTTTTCGTTTCGAAAAATGTTTTGGCAGAAAGGTGTTAACTACAAACATTTTTGTACCATATGCTGATAGAGGGGTGTATTGCTGACATGTCTACGAAAATTTCAAGTCAATCGCCCTTTTCAGTCCTAAGATATGAGCTGCCGACAATTTTTGTTAAAGGATTAACAAAAACATTTTCAGAAAAATGGGAATATGACAAGGGCTTACAACTTTTGACCCTTTATGAGTACAGAAACTTTAAAAAAAACATCGTTAAGAGCGTTTTCGAAAAATAGTGAAAATAAAAGTGTGGAAGAATAAAAAAAATAATCAATGCAATAACAAATAGATTTTCCCTTTAGGAAAATCCCCAAAAATGTCTGCCTTCAGTCAATGAGCACTCCACTTATAACATTTGGTCTCAATCTTTATTACTTTCATGAATTAGGAAAAGATTTCTTCGAGTATGTACTTCAATGTTTATAGAATACAGCTGTTATTTTATTTTGGGGTATTTTATTGTAAAAATTTTGTTCTCTTACCTATGCCATAGCAGACTTTCAGGTGGTGCTATTTACACATGGCAGCAATTCCACGTGTTCTATGTTTCATTCCAAGCATTTTGGTATATAATTTATTGGGGTTATTCATTTTGGGCCTTTTTTAGACTTGAAAGAAAATTACATGAAATTTGACCAAAGTTAGGTTGGACGTCCCCTCAATACGCCGCACCGATCATGATTCACGAACAGAAAAATGTGCGATTGTCCATATTCAATTTTCGATATTTGTTCGGTTGGAAATGCGTGGTTGACGATTCAGTTAGATTGGAAATGCTATATTAGTCCAGGCACATTAGACATAAAAATGAGAAAGTAAGGAAAAAAATCGGAGAAAACTGATTTTTTTTATATGTTTCCGGGACACACATTGCGGATAAAGTGTGAAAAGTCCCCGCGAATCCGAGTTGAGCTTTTTTAGTTATAGCGTTTTTTTGATGAAAAAAAAAATTCGACCCAGCTCCATATTTCTCATTCTTATTCGCCTTAGTAGGGTGAGAATCATAAATATCGTGCTGAATTATATTGAGAATACATATCCCCAACAGAAAATGCCAACTTTGTACCAATCCTCACACTCAATGGTGAAATATTCACGAAAATGTACAAAATTACGAAAAATTTTTTATTGTTTTCATACACACAACGGTACACAACGTCCATGAAATGAAATCTACGACCACTTTGGGAGTTAAATTATATATCAAAAATTGCAGAAAAGCAGTGGATTTATAATGATATATAACAATAGTCATTTATTCCATAATGAACTGGTGAAACGTGTGAAATATTAACCATACCCCCTAAACTCAAATTCAAACGGCATCGACTTTTCTCATTCAAATACCGTATTATAGCATCATTGTTTCAATTTCCATGTTCGATTAAATCACATAATGTGGTGTTCGCCTACACTCAAGATGCATTGGCATGTAATGTGTGCACGCCCTTGATGTTTTCGTTAGACTCGGCGGCTTCCATATGATTATGTCATATTTAGGGGCAATTGGTTCGATCATGGCTGGTAGCGTCTTGGGTGAACTTTGGGGGACTGTTTATGCTGGTGGGTCAATCCATCATTTGATCAGTGGTCATGCATATTCAAGAGCAGTTCGTGCCCATTTGCTAACACAAATTGCCATTACAAAACTTGTGTTTGGAGAAAGCCGAACACTAGATAACATAGACTGCACAGAAGTCAATGAAATATTCTGTGGACTTGCCAGAGGTGACTGTACAACAGCTGACGCTGTCAATCAAGAAAGTGTCAACCATCTACTGTCAAAATTACACGAACTGCTCCAGAATGCGTCCGTAGGACGCACAGGAAAGCTTTGGGTACAATACTACGAGCAAATAGGTCTTCTCCAGTTGTTCTTGAGAGCAGAGCGCACAGGCGACTGGGAACTCCACACATATTGTGTTCGCAATATGATTCCAGTATTTCACGCAGGTGGTCATTTTGCATACGCAAAAAGTTCTCATCTCTATTTGCAGCAGATGAATGAGCTAACAGAAATAATGCAACAGGATGATTTGAAGTTGTTCACTCAGAAAGGTTACTTTACCATAAGGCGCTCAGATAAATTCTGGGACGGGATATATTCTGATCAGACCATAGAGCAGTGTCTAATGAGAATGTTCAAGCTCCCTGGTGGTCTCACACATGGCAGGGGAATAACCGATAGCACTGTTGCTAAATGGGTACATGGACTACCTCTTTGCCCTCCGATATGTAATGCTCTCGAAAATTTTGTTCATGTTCACACTGGTCATGGCGAACAACATCGGGATCTCCGTCAAAGTTCACAATTGACTGATGCCAATGATATCACCAAATTATTGAACTGGCTCAGAGTGCATTCCCCCTTTCAGAATAGAGATCCACTACAATTAGTCTCTATAGCGACCGGGTTTGTGGCCGACGAAACTGTGAACTGTGACTAAGTTCGCAAAATTGGTGAATGTTGCGTATCTAATGTTGTAAGCAAAACGTTCAACAGCATCAAACTACGACGTGTCGATACTGTGAAGTCTTTCGCATCGATGGCAAATAGCATCAAAGTCCGTGGAAGTAAGGTAGTGATTGACCCCACAATTCTGTTCAACCGCATCACATGTGTTATTCAGTCACAAGCAGAGATGGAAGAGTATCTCAAATATGAACTCGCCCCGAAACCACCAGCATTGTTTGATTCTGCTGGAATGAGGAAGACACAGAAAAGCACGCTCGGTAAGATCCTCAAAACATACGGTTCCGAGCAAACTAAAATCCCAGAACATTCTCTGTTTGTTGTAGATGGTGGATTTTTATTGAGGGCAGTTGTATGGCCTAAACAGTCGTCATATAAGGACATATGTACATCATATTCCAATTATCTAGTGAGACATTTTGGGGCGAACGTCGTGGTTGTTTTTGATGGTTATGCTTGTACAATGTCGACAAAGGGCATGGAACAAGCCCGTAGATCTAAAGACAGGTATTCCATTGATATCAATATCTCACCCGAGTTACCAGCCACCACACCCCAATCCGATTTCCTTGCAAATGCCAAGAACAAAACCCAACTGATCGATCTTCTAATGCAGGAGCTATCTGCTATCAATATTCAGTCCAAGCAGGCCGAGGCTGATGCTGATGTACTGATAGCCGAAACTGCACTTGACATCGCTCAAGATGACAACAATGTTGTCGTTGTGGGAACAGACACAGACTTGTTAGTCATTCTTACCTCTCGAGTTCAACCGGGATGTAATATTCCATTACCCCAAACTTACTAGTTTCAGTTAGTGAAATAGCAACCAAAATGGGTGACCATAGAAGCAACCTCCTTGTAGCACATTCTATAAGTGGTTGTGACACTACTTCTGCACTCTTTCGAGTTGGTAAGAAGAAAGTATTCAGTACAATTGTCTCCGATGTTACTAGCGACTCACAACAGTATGTCAACACAATTTTGGCGGATGACAGTACACCAAGTGCAGTAGCCGCTGCCGGGGAACAACTTCTCCTGATCTTATACGGGAGTAAAACTGTTTCCTCTCTCGACCAATATAGATATGTCACTTACAAGCGTTATGTAGCAAAATCTAAACTGAATAAACCCATCGACCTAGCCTCACTCCCACCAAGCAGCGATGCTGCACAACAGCATGTCTACAGATGTTATCTCCAGGTCCAACAATGGCTGGGCACTTCGCTTCCTCCGACGGATTGGGGGTGGTCGCTAGACAATGGACTTCTTGTACCGACTGCAGCCACAAAGCCATGTGCCCCCGATAACCTACTGAATCTGATCAGTTGTGGTTGCAAGAGTGCTTGTACAAAAAGGTGTGGGTGTAAGAAGGCAGGACTCTCTTGCTCAGGTTTGTGTAATTGCAGTTCGGATTCTTGTAACAACCACAGAAACACTGTCCTGTCGGAAATTTCTGAGTTCGAGGAATAATATGTATATAGGTCATGTCATGTCTGTATATAGCGTTGATAATAGTCAATGTAACTTAATCCATGTTGATTGATTTGTACATTCTGTAAATATTATTTATTGATTTTTGTACATTCTGTAAATATTATTTATTGATCTAATGCTGCCAGACACAGACGTGTCTGTTCGGTCCCAAGCCCGAAAATAGTTGAGTTCTCATGCTGACGAATTTTATGCCAAAAGGGGAACTCGGCCAGAAGCAGAGGGGGTCTTCCATAATGTCTATTTTGTAAGCAATGATAAAAGTCTTCAAATGGTTGTGGATTTTTTATCGTCTGTCCAACTAACATCCCGTTCTGTACTACGACCCTTTGGGCAAATCCGTTAGGAAAATCGTCATTTTTTGCGTAAATCCGATACTTTTTTGTGAATTTTCAATAATTTTTCGCAGAAATTGTCACAGAATGCACATTTTCCTCTAGGTAAATGTATATTAGACATTATGTAGCTCGAAATACGCGTAAACAAAAAATACAGTTGGATCAATTCGAGGTTACAAAGTTCGTGCGATTTTTTTTTATTTTTTTCAAACGCGTTTTCGAAAAAAGGCTGTAGAAAAAAAGCTCAACTGGGATTTTAGGGGACTTTTGTCTAATCGTTCAGTGACATGTACTCGACATTCCCTGAAAAAATCAGCTTTCTCCGATTTTTTTCCCTAGTGAAACCTAATGTTCTTGGGCTATATTTGCGGACCTCACCTAATCATTAACCCTATATATAACGAATCGGTCGCAATCGATGAGCTCGTTCTAATGAGGGGATCACATGGTATGGCTTTCTTGAATGTTTCTTAAAAAATTGAAAAAAATAATATTTAAAATAATAAATTTTGATATTTTGTGCGTTGGGTGAAGGGTTAACCCAAACTCATACACCCAGCCCCAAGGTAACTACAGCAATTAATAATCTTGAACTGAGATAAACTGCTTCCAGGAACAAGACTTATGAGCACTGCTATAACCTTTTCAAAGCTTGTTAGTTGATACCTGCCATGTCTTGACTGTCGTTTTTGATACATGAACGTCAGAGAACATAATTGGTAGTAGACGACATGTCTCGTAAATCACACTCATTTATTGCGGGGTTATCACACGCAGCGAGATGTGAATTCGAGGTTCCTACATGAAGGTCATATTTTCTCCTGCTGGATTAAGGGAGATTTAATTAACTTTGTATCAAAAACGAAGAGCAGACGCCACTATAAAATGATGACCTGATTGGAGGTGAATATTGCGGATTGTCTCTTCGAGGAACACATTGTCTTTCGTAGCGGTAGCCTAGAGGTATCACGGAACTAAATATTTTCCCATAGAAGACCATTTTAACGTTCAGGCAAAAAAAAATATGATAGCATCACTTTAATTTTGGCATTCAAATATCTTTGTCAAGTATAGCCCTTCAGACAACTTTTTCTGATCCCAAAACAGGAGGGTCATGCAACAATTAAGAGAGAAAAAT
Source organism: Pictodentalium vernedei (assembly GCA_031216915.1). Classification (NCBI taxonomy): domain Eukaryota; kingdom Metazoa; phylum Mollusca; class Scaphopoda; order Dentaliida; family Dentaliidae; genus Pictodentalium; species Pictodentalium vernedei. The sequence continues at coordinate 508,293,736 of CM062296.1, read as the reverse complement.
TGACAGCAAGGGAAGTAGCAGTCACGTTCGCATATTTTCCAGGGAATTCCCCACAAAACACCAAATGTAAATTGTATTTTTCAAGTCCAAAAGTAATCAGATCACCCTCTTTTTTATCTGGAATATTCATCAATAATGCAAGATGTCAATAGAATGCTTCAAACATTTACTGAAACAATTTATTTTCCCAAGGCAGTTTATTTTTAGAGATTGCATCACTTCTAATTCAAATACTTAGTTCAGTGATATCTAGAGAGACAGAGGTTCCAAAGGGAGAATATCCGCAATGTTCACTTCTCGTCAGGTCATCATTATTTTTATTTTTCCGAGTGAGTTGGTGTTTATAATGGTAACACAAATTCAATCTTTCCAACCGGATATAACAGCAAATTCAATATTCACTTTGCTTTTGGGTTTGACATTGACAGACCCGCACAGTTACATTCATCGTGCCCGGATAGTTGTAGCAATTTATTATGGATGAAGTTCACCGTGCTCTGTAATGAACCTCACCTCGGTTGTTTCCGTGACGCGTCTTCAAGACGTCTCGGTCTGGGCGGGAAACGTTGCAAATAATGTTGTTCGGAGATGTTCCAAGGGTGGGGAACAGTACAATATATCTAACAAAACCATATGGGAAACTGACATAGTGTCTTACAATGGGGCGTAATAACTGCATTTTCGTATTAGCCCCAGAAATATTGGTTATGCACACCATCCTCAGTGGAACAAGCTCGACAAACCACATTAGGGAGTGGGTGTCCTCTCTGTCAACTTCCCATCTTGGCATCTTTGACAATTCATGGAAAATCGATTTCCAAAATGAGTAGCCTCCTTGTCTAATTCACAATTGGCAATTACTTTGTTGCCCCACCAAGCAACTAAGTAAAACACTGCGACAAAATTCTTGAATTTCCAAAACATTTATTGATGAGGGAACGACCACTCATTCCCCTTAGAATGCTTTAGTCACGAAGCGGTCTCTTTCTCGATCATTACGTTTCCTATATGATTCGAACGAACGCGTTGTATCGATTAAATAAATTAACTTGAAGGTGAGAATTTAGTGCCTTTATCAAAACGACTGGTAGCCTTTTTCATTCCGATCCAGTTACCCGATCACTCATGGAAATTTCCGGGACAGCGCAATATTCGTCGAAATTAGCTCTCTCAGAAGGACAAGGGTGAGGTTTGTGTACACGTGTTTCTTTTCTATAGCGTATCACATTCTCTGGGTTTTATCGGAAGCATATCTGAGCTTTATGTAAAACTAGCGGGTCTACCCGTCCCAGTACGGACAACCTCGCCCATGGAACTGAAAAGTTCTAGGTGGACGTGGATGCGGATTGAACAGACTCGGGCTGAAAGGACGCGGACTGAAGTCCCTATTTATATAATAGATAATACGAAGTTCTTGATCTGACAAATCCAATTATTGCTAAAATAATGCACAGTTATTGTTCGCGGTAACCAATCATTAGGAAATCAGTGAAGGTATTAAATGATCTCACCGTGTGTCAACAATTATAACACGTGGCTGTGTTTACTTCCGATCACTTCGAGCAACTGCGTACGTCGTTTGTCTGCGAGTCGATATTTCTTTTCAAACTAACCCTTTAAACTCGTAGGACCGGTTTTTCTTTCCAAGGCATACTTTCTTCTCCTTTTTATCATATTGTAAGAGATGTATACACCGGGCATTGATGGTAAAATAATAACTGCAGTCTGCACCCAGACTGCTGCAGACTGTAGTTATTATTTTATCCTCCCTGTATAATGATATTGGACTGGCCCATCTCACTGTAAGTGTACGCAAAGGCGATACCATTCCAGGAAACGAAGGTTCAAAGGGTTAATAGCTTATTCGCTCTTGTTAACGTTATTCGGTCTGATGATGGTTAACAACAACAAAAATAGTCTGCGTTAAAACATTTGATACAAACGATAGGCGACAGAACGACTGCCCTTTGAATTTATCCGGACCTGCAGTGGACATTTACGCAAATAGCCTGTCACATAAATCACATTTTTGACTTAAACATATCCAATATTCATGTTTTGTTATCGTTCTGCTAACAACGGCAGCGCTCGTGGGGGTGAAATTGTTAAAACCATGTTTAAGAAGATAAACAACGCTATCAGTTGGCTCTGTTTGTTGACAGTGAGTGTCGGAAGTATCACCTGCGGGTGTGAATTCGTGACTAAGATGGGAAGTAACTTCGGCCAACTTCGAGGTATCAAACCCCTTATCTGCCAATCACAGGTTACCTTAGAACATGATATCATGGGGACATGTAATTTACAGGCGGACAGAAAATTTCGACCTGGTCGCGACAGGATTACGATCCGGTCTAAATCCGTTCGCCGCCCTCGTAATAACGACACCGTGAAGTGCGTGTACTAATTACGGAAAAGATAAATATGGCATCGCACACTATTTACATAAGTATGGCACGTAGTCAAATTAATCCTGTACATAACGTAGCAGTCCAAACCGGTCAGCTCTATTCACGAAAACAACCATTCAATTTTCATTATTTTTTTATTTTGTTGTCTCAAAAATATAGCTTATGACGAGCTCGTTCCAATGAGGGGGCCATAAGCGGTTTTGGACGCAAAAATGAAACAAAATAAGTTATTCAAGTACTTTGTTTGCAATTGTCGACTTCTTTTCATGTTAGATAAAGGGTTAACAGATTATTCTTGTAGAGTACGCATGGATTCATGTCGTACTCGACTGTTAGGCGGATGAAATCGGATCCACCTCTTCTTGGAAATACACACACGCTGAGATAGCTCTTCGCGGGCCATCAAGTACTAAACGATGGTCTATGCAGGGCGGTATTATTTCTAAGGCTGGTTAGGCTGAAGGCTAGGGGCCCTCAGGGACAGGTGGCCCGCCAATTTCTCTTTTTTTGCTGAGACATTGTTACCAGCGCTCTGGGGCTCCAGTGGTAAAAGGCACTTTGAATTCTGCGCCGTAGCGATACATGTACATATGTATTTATCCATATATATGTTATACATATCACGTGTGGACATGGTGGCCGTGACAAGATGCAGAAAGCTTTAACAAGATACGCTAATATTACGCGTGATTCGATTGAGTTATTTAAATCAATGTGTATTGAGTGCCAGAGAAAACGAAAACGTGTTACAACGAAAGGAGTTGTTGTAAAACCAACTATAACAAAGAACTATGCTTCTAGGGCTCAAGTTGACTTGGTTGACATGCAGTCAATGGCGTCCGGATCCTTTAAATGGATAATGGTTTATCAAGATCATCTCACAAAGCACTGTGTTTTAAGACCTTTGACCTCAGAAGTGGCATTTCAGTTGATGGATATATTCCTCTTACTAGGTGCGCCTCAGATTCTACAGAGTGATAATGGGAGTGAATTTACAGCATCAGTTATTTCGGAACTCAAGCTGCTATGGACAGACCTTTTAATGGTTCATGGAAAGCCCAGGCACCCACAGAGTCAGGGGTCTGTAGAACGTCTCAACTGCGACATTAAGGATATGCTCATTGCGTGGATGCATGATAACAAAACAAATGAATGGCCAATGGGACTCCGCTTTGTTCAATTTCAAAAGAACTGTAGCCACCATTCTGGGATAAACCAATCACCATTTAAAGCTTTATTTGGCATGGATGCACGAGTGGGACTTCGGTCAACAGCCTTACCAACCGAAGTTCTTGCACGAATGCAGAGTGAGGATGATCCAATTGCTGAATATTCAGTAGAAAAAACATCAGAGAAAAGAGACGAAGCAAATGAAATGATCAACGAACATCAGTCCACTGAATGTGTTGGAGGTGATGACGACAATTCCATAGAAGAACAACAACTATTACAAGATTTGAACACTGATATTATTAAACAACCCAAAAGGGCGGCAGATGGACAGTTAAGGCAAGCAGAACGCATGTTAAAGCGCAGTAAAGTGATTAACTGTGTTGCGAACATTGGTGATAATGTTGCTGTACCAATCCCGTTAGTTGATCGCGGGAAAGGTGACCCACGCAATATTAAAGGTATTATTGTTGATAGAAATGAAAATGACTTGTACAAAATATCTGTTTTTGCAGAGAATTTGAAAGGTTCTTTCAGTAGAAACAAGTTTGAACTGTGTCCCCATCAATTATACACAACTGATGACATGTCACAAGACAAGGAGGTGGGGCTACGTGAAGCGGTCCAGCTACAATCTACTTGTGGTGGACAAGGTTTTGCTAAATGCAATTGTGCCAACAGCGGCAAAAAGTGTATGACAAACAGATGCAAATGTTTTAAAATGGGTTTAAAATGCAACAGTCGTTGTCATTCTAGCATAACATGTCCAAATAAGAACTAAATAACTATATTAGATATACACTCTCAGAGTTTTGTGTTAAAATGTGTACGACCAACAGATGCAAATGTTTTAAGAGTTTGGTGTTGAAATAAATATACTTCATTGTATTTAATTATTTTTTATCATTTTACAACCAATGAGGCAGTTTTAAAATGGGAAATAATATTCAGTCAATGTGTCAAGAAATTGGCTTTATTTTTCAGTCAATTTGTAAATTGACTGACTTTTTTAGTCAGTTTACAAATTGACTGATTGAAACAGGCAATTTATAAATTGATTAAAAATTTCAGGCAATTTACAAATTGACTGATTTTAGACATTGACTGTAACATATATACTCTCATAAGTACACTATATATATGACCTGCGTTGTGTCCTTGGACAAGGCACTTTATCCCGGCTGCCTACACGGGGGCACGGTGACGCCACTGTAATAAGGCGTTCTGCACGTCGATAGTGCACATGTCTTCAACCGCTGTTACCCTGCTTGAGCGCAGCTTGAACAGAGTTAGAATGTTGAGAAGCTGACAGTTGCTCGTCGATGCTCGGTGGGTTTCTCCGGGTACTCCGGCTTCCCCCACCAGTAAAACTGTCACGGTCACGATTATCCATTGTGCATAAGTATGTGACCTTAAACACCAATAAATAAATAATAAATAAATAACTATATATATACTTATATACAGTACATTATTTTAATGCTTATTTAAATAATATGTCAAGTTGTGAGTAGAATTCTTCCGGAGACCCGCAAATTGATATTGGGCCATCTACTGCGGCATAGTGCCTACCGTACCAGGGTCAGGCTGTCAGCTGTAGTGGGGTGAAAGATTGAAGTGCCAGAGGGGAGCCCCTTTCCAGAAGTACCTAAAAGCCTAGGGGGCCGGTCATAGGTTAATACGGCACTGGGTCTATGAGCTGCAAATTTGCTTCCTTTATCCTCAAGTTTCTACTGGTCACGTAAGTGTTGTCACTGGAAGTCCACTCTACCAGAATATATCTTTCTCAAAAGATGTGAGTATGGCACAGTCAAGTTTCGACCGAATAGGACAAAGAAACAGGGACCGCGAAACAGTGTGTGTGTGTGGGGTGGGGGGGGGGGGGGGGGGGGCAGGGGACACGAACCCCTCAACGTTTTTCCACAGAAATGTTGCGCGGATCCACACTAAGCTAAATGAGCGCATGCAAACATTCCTGTTTTATATTATTTGCAAATCCAAACAACATTTGGTCAAAGAATCCCACCGTCGGTCGCTTCGGTCCGTTTCTTTTACTTTAACCATGTTCCAAACCGAAGAATAACCCTCGGGTTGGAAGATTATTGAAGTCGAAGAATTGGACAGGACAGTGACCACACCGCGGATTGCTCATCTAAACGAGAGACTATTGTGTGTCATGGTACATTTGCCGATATACGATTGGAATTTTTCTCCCACTGGGCCGAACCGAGGCAGCTTTGAAAATTTGTGCTCCAACCTCCACTTTTATTGATCTTCCGCCGCCAAATGCCGCGAAATAAATATTGAGTCCAACAAGTTATACACGTGAATATGAAAATTGTAGTATGTTCATATGACTCTCAAAGGGTTGGGGTGAAGTAAGGGTGTGTCGAAGGGTATGTTCCTTGAATTGGAGTACATCTAATGACAGCTACCAAAAATTACCCAAATGGACCTTTCCAGGCTGCTATCTTCAGTAGCACGTAGTGCTATAAGGCCGTTAACCAAGTACCCCATGTCCAAAGGTCCATTCAGTTTGTCTGGAGTGTACTTCGGTAGAGAAGAGCACCAAACTAGGAATAAAATGGTGTGTTTCTTTACTATTTGTAACTTTCTGCCTACTCTAGAGTCTAGACCACAACATTTGATCCTAGCTGCCTCTTGTATCGACGTCTGTCCCCGACTGAGTCTCAGTGGATTCAGTCATATCGCGCCCTTCCCCCAAGCCCGCGTCTGTTTAAGCAGTCCCTTAACTAAGTTGACGCGACTTGACGCGAGTACGATCTTTGCCTACTGTCTCTCCAGTAGGGCACATGTGGCACAGACCCGGTCTGTGCTTATGAACAATGTCACAATGTGCCTTAAAACATGTAGTACATGGGAACGTTGGGATGTTTGACACTTTGGGGGACTGAAGGCAGATGATTAGGGGCCAAGTGTTTCGGGACTTGGGAACTAATATGAACTGTGTGGACTGATGAAAGATTATTGGAAAGTAGCTCGTAACTCCTTGACAATCCCATGGCTCTTAGCTGCAAAATAGCGCATGGTTTCATGGCTCCTATATGACAGCCACTGTCAACTTTCCCTCTAACTATATCCTAGTTGTACTAACGCCTTCTACCCGTGCTACTCATTTATACCCCCACTGCACTATCTCCGATGAATGCAACAACTCCCATAGCTGCCATTACCCACCCCCCCCCCCCCCCCCCTCACTACAATACTATTAGCTCTAAGGTAACATTACGGGCACAGATTCTATCAATATACCTAACAGATTTAGAGATCCAATTAGTACTAACCTGAGGTACAAAGTACTCTCTTTCATCCCGAACACTGCTAAGTCCTATCAGTCTTACACTCTAAAATCAGTTGCGTTAAAAATCAACCCAAATTAACCGGGTTGAGTGAATACGAACCCAATTGAGTTCATAATCACTCAACATAGCTGATTTAGGTTGATTTTTAACCCAAACGATTTTAGAGTCCTATATATATACTGTTTCCAGAATGACTACCCTCTTCTGTTGATGATTACACGAACACGACTACCACAGGGTATCCTCCAATACCTATCTTGCAACACCTTGCAATACTAATTCGACATGCCATAAGTATCCTCCAATATACAGACGAGGTTATCCCTCATCGAGGTTTAACCTCATGGCTTCATACAGGAGCTAAAAGGCTTCTTCGGGAAGTATGCTCCGGTAAATGTCTCGAATACAACACCATGTAATCTCACAAGTATTATTAAATACCCAGAAGAAACAAAAGGTTAGCAAGCCAGAAAATAAGCAGACTGTCATCTGAAAAAAATGAGGTTCACAGAGGGTGAATTTAGTGATGCTAACCCACACAGCAGGGTAGCATCACTAAATTTACCCTCTGTGAACCTCAATCTGGATCAGGGTCTCAAAACTAAACAGAAAGAGGTACTCAGAAGATAAATTGGCGCACTGTATGGGATAGCATCATCAAATTCACCTCTGGGGACCTCATTCTGCAAATATCAGACTGCTTATTTTCAGGCTTATAGGTTAGCTCTCACTGAAGACTACCTTCATGCTCCACCCGCAACCCCCTGCTCATCCAATAGTACACCAGCATGCCACAAGTATCGTCAAATACCCAGATGAGGCGAAGAGTCGTTCGCGTAAGGTTTGGTTCGAGTCTTATTGCTCTTCCCAGTTTTAAGCTGAAGTGGAAGTCCACCACAAAATTCTCATTCATACATTGTTGGTTGAGGATGGCAAGACTGGTCGTAGCAGCTAATAGTTTTAAATCTTTAATTAACACAAAAGCCACAGGACACGTGCAAACAAAAGTCTTGAATAACTGTTTTTTTTCTCTTTTTTGGCGTCAAAAGCATTGCTTATGTTGTGTTTTGAGACAAAAATGAAAAAATAACGAAAAATGAATGGTGATTTAAGGGGTAATAGTAAAGATGTAGCGAGTGTCTGTAATAAATGTATAAGCCAGCAGCAGTTGTAGAATGTATCACTCTTGTGATGGGAGTAGATCACAGTAATGCTACCACCACAGTTATGGGAATAAATAACAGTAGTGCTATCTCTCTAGTGATGGGAGTAGATAACAATAGTGATACCACCCTAGTGGTGGGAGTAGATAACAGTAGTGATCCCACCCCAGTGATGGGAGTAAATCACAGTAGTGCTACCACTCTAGTGATGGGAGTAGATAACAGTGATGATCCCACCCCAGTGATGGGAGTAAATCACAGTAGTGCTACCACTCTAGTGTTGGGAGTAGATAACAGTAATGGTCCCACCCCAGTGATGGGAGTAAATCACAGTAGTGCTACCACACTAGTGATGGGAGTAGATCACAGTAGTGTTACCACCCCAGTGACGGGAGTAGAGAACAGTAGTGGTACCATCCCCGTGATGGGAGTAAATCACAGTAGTGCTACCACTCTAGTGATAGAAGTAGATAACAGTAGTGCTACCACCCCAGTGGTGGGTGTAGATAACAGTAGTATTACCACCCCAGTGATGGGAGTAAATAACAGTAGTGCTACCACCCCAGTGATGGGAGTAAATCACAGTAGTGCTACCACTCTAGTGATGGGAGTAGATAACAGTAATGGTCCCACCCCAGTGGTGGGAGTAAATCACAGTAGTGCTACCACTCTAGTGATAGGAGAAGATAACAGTAATGGTCCCACCCCAGTGATGGGAGTAAATCACAGTAGTGCTACTACACTAGTGATGGGAGTAGATCACAGTAATGCTACAACACCAGTAACGGGATTAAATCACAGTAGTGCTACCACTCTAGTGATGGGAGTAGATAACAGTAGTGGCCCCACTCCAGTGGTGGGAGTAAATCACAGTAGTACAACCTCTCTAGTGATGGGAGGAGATAAGTGTAGTGCTACCACACCAGTGACGGGAGTAAATAACCGTAGTACTATCACCTCAGTGATGGGAGTAGATAACTGTAGTGCTACCACCTCAGTGATGGGAGTAGCTAACTGTAGAGCTACCACCTCAGTAATGGGAGTAAATAACAGTAGTACTATCACCTCAGTGAGGGAAGTAGATAACTGTTGTGCTACCACCTCAGTGATGGGAGTAGATAACTGTAGTGCTACCACCTCGGTGATGGGAGTAGATACGGTAATGCTACCACCCCAGTGATGGGAGTAAATTTCAGTGGTGCTACCACTCTGTTGATGGGAGTAGATAACTGTAGTGGTGCTACAACGGTGATGGGAGTAAATCACAGTAGTGCTACCACTCTATTGATGGAAGTAGATAACAGTTGTGCTACCACCCCAGTGATGGGTGTAGATAACAGTAGTATTACCACCCCAGTGATGGGAGTAAATAACAGTAGTGCTACCACCCCAGTGATGGGAGTAAATTACAGTAGTGCTACCACTCTAGTGATAGGAGTAGATAAAAGTAGTGGTACCACCCCTGTGGTGGGAGTAAAATACAGTAGTGCTAGCTCTCTAGTGATGGGAGTAGATAACAGTAGGGGTCCCACTCTATTGATGGGAGTAAATCACAGTAGTGCTACCACTCTAGTGATTGGTTTAGATAGCAGTAGTGTTACCACCCCAGTGATGGGGGTAAATCACAGTAGTGTTACCACCCCAGTGATGGGAGTAGAGAACAGTAGTGGTACCATCCCCGTGATGGGAGTAAATTACAGTAGTGCTACTACTCTAGTGATGGGAGTAGATAACAGTAGTGGTCCCACCCCAGTGATGGGAGTAAATCACAGTAATGCTACCAGTCTAGTGACGGGGGTAGGTCACTGTAGTGATGGCGAAAGGTAGCAGTGGAGAACAGTAGAAGCGTTATTAGAAACGGCTACTAACGGTTTTTGAAGGTAACAGCAGAGTATGTCAGCAATGCCGATAAGGGTCGCCAAACAGAAGACAGAACTATCCTCTGAAAAATATCCTCAGATAACTGTCCTCAGATAGCTTCCCTCGGATAAATATCCTCAGAGACGACATCACCGTGCCGTACGTATCCTCAACTACCCGTATGTGTCCATGTGAAACATGTTTTTGAGTCACAATGCGGCATATCGCATAAGCACATTTCGGTCTACCAAGGATGTGCCCATGCCTTGTATGTGTAGAGTTTACATTGTTGACTATCGCATAAGCACATCTCGGTACGATCAACAGACAGTCTCCAACACACAATGAACCCCAGAATACACTCGATCAAGGAATTGTGTGAACTGATCAAGGTTTAGATGAATGGCGAAATCTGAAATCTACTAAGACTCGGACTGAGACCGCGGTCTAGACAGGTTGAGAGATAGCTAGCAACATTGCAGTAATGTTAGAAGTCAGAAGAAATGGTGGAAGACTCTAGCACATGACAGATTGTGGCAGCCAAGGGATATTGGCAGATTGTGGCTGCAATAGTAACTGTAGTAGTCATCGGTGATAGTGTAGTAGGGGAAGAAAGTAGTAGCAGTTGCGGGATGCTTTAGTACAGCTAGGAGACAATTGGAGGAATAGTTGACAGTGGCAGTAGTCTAAAAGTCATGAAAACATAGACTATCCAGTAGCTAGGGGCCATTAGATGGTCAGGGAGCAAAGAGTAGTTATCAGTAGTTCCCCACAGGAATCTGGACTCCCCAAACATACGTATGTGCCTACGAGCTTTATGTTTTCGAGGCGCAATGTCACCTATCTCTTCAGCACATCGCGGTCTTTCAAGTATATGACCGTGTACCTCATGTGCCGTGCTGGAGAGGCAGTTAGTGCTCAGTAGGCAAAGATCACACTTGCTTCAACTTAGCCTTGTGACTGTATAGGCAGATGCAGGGTTAGAGGAATGGGGTGATCAGCCTGAATCCAAAGATCGCCACCAGCGGATCAGCACCAGAGATAGCTAGGATCAGATCTAATGGTAGGGTCAAAAGTAGACAGATCGGGACCGAAAAGCTAAAATTAGTAATAAAACACCTCTTATTCTTTAAGTTTGGGGCTCTTCTTCTCCTCCGGAGTACACTCCATGCCAGGTAAAGCGAAGGGACCTTGGCCATGCCCTACTTGGTGAATGGCCCTATAACAGCACTACGTTCTACTACGAAAAGTCCATCTGGGTAATTTATGGTAGTTGCCGGGTCGTTTCTGGTAATTAGAAATAATAATAATAATCGAATAATAATCAGACATACTATCCCAAGAAACCCCCACTCACCCTAGCCCCTCCAGAGTCATACTAACTACGTGTCACTACAGAAATCAAAGTGGCGGCCGCCACTATACAAAATGGACGACGGACACACGTATTCCCCTATCAACACGCAAAGCACATACGCACTGACATCACGCATCGCCATGGTAATGACGTTACATGTCCTCTGAGGTGGCCTACTATTACAACACATGTGTTGCACTCACAACTGACCGCGAAATGACGTCACGTGAGATCTCCCTTGAGATCCCCCAGTTTCGGGTTGAAGTGTGCGAGCTGAGCACATCACGTCACACAACACCCCCATTCAGAGAGCCGTAAAACGTTTCCCCCACATTTGGATTTGAGCGCATTTTGGATATGTTGTTCGTAGTGTTATTCTGCGTCGAAAGACATCAAAAATAGCTTGTAATATATATTTTTTGCAGCTTAACACTTCAACGACCAGACTACTGAAGTCAATAAATTTCCAGCCAACGAATTCTCCAAATTCGTTTGATTTGGTTTAAATGCACTCGTAATATCACAAGACGAAGAATGCCATAATTTCCTCAAATAAAAGTCGAATTACTTTTAGCTTGTCAAAATACACTACAACAGAAAAAGAAAATATTTGCTGGATTTTTCGTGGGTGATTTATTTTAAAAAATGACATGTATACCCTCAAAACATAGCATACCATGACACTAATTATCAGAATCTATTAAGCACCATGACAGATTATTTGATGGAAAGTATGACAGGTGATCCATCAGCGATTCAACTGATATGGTGGGGGCACGATGACGCTGTGTACTAAGGCGTACTGCACGTCGATGGTGCACATGTCTTCAACCAATTTAACCCTGCCTGTGCCGCGGTGCAGAGTTCAGAGTTACGATGTTGGGGAGCTGACAGCTGCTCGTCGTTGCTCGGTGGTTTTCTCCGGGTACTCCGGCTTCCTCCACCCGTAAAACTGTCACCGACATGATATGACCCTGCCTGTTAAAGTGTCGTTAAACCCAAAGAAAAAAAACTGATATGGAGTCACGTTTAGATCTCGCTGACGCAAGGGTTGGATGGGGGTCGCGAAAACGACCAATTGGAGGCGGGGCGTAAACCTGATCTATCCAGACTGTGTATTTATTTATTGTTGTTTAAGGTCACGTATTTCAATTGGCACAATGGGTAATCGCGACCATAACATGGAGAAAGAGTCAAGTTTAGTCAATCGTTTATACCCATGTCGCTCATTGTAGAGGACCTCCACAGCAAGCATTGATGACTGGGTATTATTTTACCAGTAAAACAGGACTTGTTTACCATAGTATTGCTTCACTTCCTTGGGTTCCCACGGGGGCAAGTCCCGACTGAAAATATATTCCAGCTACATCATCAAGTCATGTCTTCATCGAAGGCACGCCTTGGTGATGTAGTTGGAATATTAGTCATTCGGCATTGTAGTTCAAAATCTCAAGACTTCTTGAAAATGTATTTGCATATATATATAGAGGATATGGAATGAGTGATTTTCTCATATTATATTTATGTGAAACGAGTCTAAAAATATTCCGTTTTGGCGAGCCCCTGGCGAGCCCAAACGGAAAATTCGGACGAGTTTCATAAATATTATAAGAGGAAACACTCATTTCATGTTCTATTTATCATATGACACACACACGCACAAATTAGCCACTTAGTATGACTTTTTAACCCATTACATAACTTGAGTTGCAGACGGCACTTGGAAAAAACATCCTCGTATTACTAAAAAATTTTCATTTTTTGCTTCCAAAACATAGGTTATGACCCCTCATTGGAACGAGCTCGTCGAGATCGTTCCAATGAGGGGTCATAACCTATGTTTTGGAAGCAAAAAGTGAAAATATAAAAAAAAATGAATGGCGTTTTTCTTGTAGGTAAAAGATTAATACAATATAACCTACCCTAAATAGGACAGATAACGTAAATTCTCCTTACTGAAATTATGTGATCCAGTTCTATTTTGTTTAGCCAATCAAATTGTCCAGTTTTGAAATTGACCAATGAAAGCTCTCAACTCTAATTATGCAAATTATGAAAATGTGGCCCAGTTGTATTTTGTTCAGCCAATCAAATTGTCTAGTTTTGAAATTGACCAATGAAATTGACGGAAGTTTTTATTTATCACTGATTAATATAAAAACAAAATATCAAATGTTTTAAAGTGAACAAAACGGACGAGTCATATGATAAAAATAAATATACATGGAGTAGTCGTTGTGTAACTTTAAATTTATTTGAAACGTACGGTAATCCAAATTGGTCGTGCTGGGCCCCCAACTCGGGTACCATCAACGACTCTTTGTGTGGACAACTTTATGAGTGACATGAGTTCAATTATTAAATCTACTCTCTTAAAGTGACATGATTACTAGCAAGAGCGAATGATACCTATATCAGACTCCAACCCAGACTTAATCCCGTTTGCCCACGTAGGGCTGCGGTGGCGCTGTGTACTAAGGCGTACTCTACGTCGATGGCGCACTTGCCTTCAACCAATGCTAACTTTGCTTGTGTGGAGTTAGTAAGTTGGGGAGTCTGACAGTTCCTCACCGCTGCTCGATGATTCTCTCCATGTATAGCGGCTTCTGCCACCCGTAAAACTATCCGACAGGAGGTAACCATGACTGTCGAAAGTATCGTTAAACCCCAATAAAATAAACAATAAATAAATATTTTGAATGTCGTTTTTCATGCTCAACTGTTGGGGCAGTTCAGCTGCACAGCACCGACACTCGGTTTGCGTTTCCACATTTTATGAAGATGGTAAACGCATGAGGCACCTGAAACTCTTGGAAATTTCTACCTATGATTCATTAGCTTCCAAACCAATGTGCCCAGTGGATGAAGATATCTATGCCTGTCTCTTTTCATCTTGCAATTTAGTCACAGCATGGTATATGTAATACCGTCCTTAGACAGAGCGAAGATTATAATCGAACATACTGATTCTGAGATCCAAGGTTAAACTTGCAGTCACTTATTATAATGTTAACTGATCATCTTCTTACGCGTAGGCCTTAAAACACTGGACGCGATGAAAGAGTCGCGCAAGATACTATAATGTGGTAGTCATTGAGTTTTCTTCTCAGTTTCTTCTTTCAATACAGTGTGGTGCATCCAATTTGAGCCTTGCTGTTGACTGGTAAGCGCTAAATTATTGTTCGTTGTTAAAATGTGTTCACGTGTCTTTGTCTTGTTACAACTTATGGGAGAGTGCCTACAGGCACTCTCCCATAAGTTGAAACAAAGCAAATCAACACAGACTTAAAAAAGTAACTTAAAAGATAATAACAGGAAGCACAACCACGGAATATGGGGCCTCCAAATTACTCAACCAGTTAAACAAAGATGTTCACTGCACGAGAATCAACTGAAGCACAGAATGAAAGATTATAATCACTGACGTCACGATTAGCTGCATGAATATTACACCCAGTCGTTGGATATAAACTATTCAAAAAAAGTAGGGGATATCCAAACTGATGTTGATATTTTCGGAAAATATTATTTAGTGTGGATCATGAATGTCACCGGCCCACGAACACTTCGTGCAGGTTTTTCACACGAGCGTCGCTTCAATGTCTGTGGGGTACGTTTTGAAATTTTCATTTGTACTGGACGGGCTTTTTCGGAGGTCTCGTCGTTCTTTTCTTGGTATAACCTCGTTCATCAATAGTTTCTGGTCGAAACGTAGCTGTTGAGGTATGCGAAGACTGACACGTGACGAACGTTTACGTGCCGTTGGCATGTTGGAAGCTAGCAACAGACAGACTGCAGTTGCTCAAATTCACAACGTTACCCAATCGGTGATTAGCAGGTTGTGGTCATGCTACGGTCAGACAGGCAATGTTGATGACAGACGTCGGTCAGGTCGTCCAATGGCGACAACTGCGAACCAGGATCGTTTCATCCGAACCACAGCATTACGTAACCGCCATCAAAGTGCCTCAGAAATTGGACAGCAGCTGGACCGAGCGAAAGATGTGCGAGTCAGTGGTCACACTATCCGAAATCGCCTACACAGCTGGAATTTGTACGCTCGACGACCTCGAATAATTCTATGTTTGACTGAACGTCACGTCGCAGCAAGGCGTAATTGGTGTGGAGCACGACAGCGCTGGGATAATCGTTGATGGAGCAACGTCATGTTTTCCGATGAATCGAGGTTCACTCTCGACTTCCACGACAGGCGAAACATAGTGTGGCGGTGGAATGAACGATCGTTTTGGTGGTGGATCGGTTATGGTGTGGGGTGGCATAACCGTGATAAGCAGAACAGCATTACATGTCATCCAAGGGCGTGTCACAGGGCAGTACTATCGTGACAACATGTTATCAGCTCATGTGGTGCTATTTGCGCGATGTCACGGCCGTCGATTCATTTTCCAAAATGACAGTGCAAGAGCACACAGGGCCCGTGTCGCTACAGAGTTCCCCCAGGAGCAGAACATCACTACACTGCCTTGGCCAACACTAAGTCCAGGCCTTTCACCAATCGAGCACGTCTGTGATATGCTTGACAGGCGCCTACGGCAGCGCCAACAGCCCCTACCAAAGTCCAGGAACTCGCCGCTGCACTGCAGGAAGAATGGAATAACATCAGTCAAGCTGATATCGGACGTTTGGTGAGGAGTATGCCACGTCGGATCTGCGCTTGTCCCGCGAACCGAGGAGGATTTACAAGGTATTGAGGTCTTGGACTAAATGTGGTAAATTCTCTGACTGACCGTCCATGTCTTCTACAGCTCAGTGCGTGGAATGTGTGCTTGTCAGACACCCAAATTAACTGTCGCTGAAATCATTCACCAGATGTCACAGTGCAATGCCTCAACTGTCTTTTTGATGAAAATATAAATATGTTTCTTCATATATCTCACTTTTATCAAATATCCCCTACTTTTTTTTGAATAGTATATAATTCATTTTGGATTTTACGCTCAGTTAAATACGACAACGTGAAGTTTTCCATTCTCTTACGTCATTAGATAAATATCAGATAATACATTTACATGACACCTTTTTATATTTATTTATTATTTAATTTTTAATGAATTTTTATTACCCGAGTTTAACGTCACTTCCAACATCCAGGGTCATAGCATGTCGGATTGTCTTACGGGTACGGGAGAAAGAAGCCGGAGTACCCGGAGAGAACCACGGAGTAGGAGCTCATGCCACTCTCTAACTTCCTAAACAAGTACAAGCAGGGTTAGGATCGGTTGTATGCATATATACAACCACCGTGCAGTTCGTTCTAGCACACAGCGCCACCGTGCTTCCACTTGGACAGTTGGGATGAAGTGTCTCCCCCAAGAGCGGGCGGGCCAGGGTCGAACTTACGACCAGAGTCCATTAGTTACTAACCTCTTACCTTGCACGAATAACACTTGCAAAAACTTGAATAACCAGAAAATTTTATTTTTATTTTTTAACGGCACGAGCTCGTTTTATGAGCCATGTTTTGGAGCCGCTTAGTGAGAAAATAACATGTCAACCATGATTTCTGTGAACAATGCATGCTAGGTATTACAGGATATAAGTTTATAGGGTAACTACTGTGAGCCACGTTACGTGTTTTTTATGACAATAACAGTTTATGTTCGTCGACTTTTGCGCTGACATGTTGTGATGTAACCCTCATCTCGACCAACACCGCTACACCCAACACCACATCACGGTTTGCATCATACTTTCAAGCCACCAGTCAAATTCAGATTCAGATAATGTATTCACAGCATACATAAATAATGGTTACAAATTCATATATTTCATAAGTTTAGTAAATAGTATACTGTAGGGGGTGGCATAGCCAGATTTGCTGTCTACCTGTCACCCCCTGAAGGAAGTGTAGTTGCAAACAGACTGTGACCAAATGGTTAGGGGGAAAAAGTATGTGACGCTAAGTTGGAACTGGGGCTCAGTTTGTTTTCGTTGCTAAGATTTATTTACGGGATATTTTCCGGCACAAAAGCCAGAAGGAGATTGGTGGTTAGAGATTGGTACATTGGTACAAAACTAGTCGCTTTTGGTGGCCACTCCATTGCTCAGTGCCAGGTCCCTCAAGCACTCGAAGTCGTTCGGAGTACGTTAAAGGGATAAATCTATGTGAACTGAGCGCCAATGTCGGACAACGCATTCAGAGGGCATCATGTTTGGGGTGCTCTACGAAAGCGCCTGCAGACATGTCTCGCATCTTTATTGTGCTTGGATCACCTACTGAGCGCCAGCAGTGATGCACCTCATTTCTCTCCATGGACTTAGCCCATATAGAATAATGAAATGCATCGCCGCCAGCGCTCAGCAAGTGCTCTTCTATATTACTGGCAACAGATTCTTAAACGAATTTGACGCTGTTATGGCCCTGAACAAAACCAGCCCTTAACCCTTTATCCAACGTACACGATATCAAAATTTATTATTCTAAATATTTTTTCAATGTTTAAAAAAAATTCAACAAAACCATACCATGTGATCTATCATTGGAACGAGCTCGTTTCAATGAGGGGAATTTTTTTTTAAAGATTTTTTTACGACTGCTCAATCTGAATATTCCGTGGGTGGATGCGCCGATTCGCTAGGTAAAGGGTTAAATAGTCCACCACCTATTTTTAGATTCACTTGAAAATATTAATTAGTCTCGACCCAAATAATCAGTACTCTTCCAGTTACTGCCGTTGAACTGACGAGAAGATACCATCTGGTACAAAATGGTTAAACTGTACAAAATATGAACGGTTTGAACTCTTACCAGCGTGCCTGAGCAAACAAGAAACACCGTTTTGTGGAGGAACTAGCGACATGAAATCCGATATTATATCATTACATTGCTGATCATGCACACGGGGTTCTAAAATGAGTTCACGAAATAAGATTAGCCGGGGTAGTTAGCGACTATTATTGCCTGATCTATCTTATGAGGAGGACATGATATCAGCTATTAGATTAGTTAGCGTTGGATAACGATACCAGATGAAATAGTGATGTCCCATAATGACAAATCCAATCCGAAACTGTACACTCGAGGAATATTAACGATAGACACATCACATCAATGAACAAGTGGGGGCTGTTTCTTACTGACTCATACTCGTTGAATGATTATTGGTCTGGTTAGGGCGTACGGTATAGTGATTACAAAAGCAAACAGAGACTTTGACCACATCGCGACTGGGTGGCGATCTGGTCGAAATTCTATGTCCGCTTTCCTACACATCCCACTGTACAATATCACTTGTCGAAAAAGAAATGCGGGGAAGTTGATGCTAATTAGTCTGTGTGAAACACACAGACTATTGTTTTTGTACGGTTTCTTTTTCTTTTCTTTCTTCTTCTTCTTCTTCTTCTTCTTCTTCTTCTTTTTCTTCTTCTTCTTCTTCTTCTTTCTTCTTCCGCGCGATAACTCAAAAACGAATCGCCCCGTCTCGCCGATTTTTTGGCGTGCTGGCAGACAGTTACAAGTTCCCGGCACCCTGTGTTTTTCAGGTCGCTAGGACCCTTGAGTATGGCCCAGTCGGCCACATGGTTTTCACAGCCTCTAATTTCCTGTAACAGTAAATTATCCCCAAGCAATTCCGTGTTTTATTTATTCACACTGGAGAGATGTAAACATAAGTAGAGGTAGCTATCAAACATTAAATGTTATCTATCTATTTTAATCAGACAGATGTCAGGCCTTCAACCAAGTTGAGAGAAACCCTTTGCTTTGCAAGGAAATAAAGTATAAATTATTCAGTTCAATGCTTTTAACCTCTCAAGAATTCAATGTGAGTTCCAAAGATTTTATTTCAGTGAGATTAATGTTAACCCTTTCCATACTCATAATACTGCTCTAAACATCATTCAAATAACTTTCAGAGCAAAAATGTCCATTTATAATCCCTTGCTCGAACTGCTTAATGGTGTGCACATATATGCTTTTTCTGGTTTCTTGGAAAAAATTATCTGATTCCTGTATGAATATCTTTAAATACTATTAACGAAAACCTATTTCTGATTTCTTTAAAAATATTTCACCACCAAAAATATTAAGCCTCCATAAATTCTCTTTCTATTTTGTTTATTTCTGATCCTTTAACCCCTTTCACACAGATTTGAATTTACTGGATACAGTAAATTCTGTTTCTCCAGTTTCGTTCGTTTTTCTTCATTCGATCTTGATTTCGCAATATTTCATTTATGAAATCTCAACCCACTTGTGTAAATGTGTCCCGAATCTATCGCTATCTGGAGCCAATTCTATAAAACTTTTACAATTGTATTTTCTGACTGACTAAAATTAATCATTAGCATTTTAAAAGATTACCAGATCTTTGAAAATGCTAATGGTTCATTTTAACTCATTTAAAGTCATCACTAGAAATACATTTCTAGAAAATACAATTGTAAAACGTTTATAGTAATGGCCCCTGGTCAGGTGAAAAAACTGCATATGTGATAACAGTACTATTGTTGCCAAGCAGGGTCATAAATCACAAACATTTCACACGATGATCATGTCTCGAAGATTGCTGGAGGATAGTGAATGGAGAACATGAAATCTCAATAGCCAGCAATTGCTTTGTAACACTTTATCGGGAACAACCATCGACTGCCATAGAGCTGAAAAACCGCCACTTGAAAGAGGCAACGTCGGTGTGTACAATTATTACTATTCCACATTCAAAGGTAACCGATTGTTCGGAAGTGTCACGGGTTTCAACCATTTGTTTCACTCAAATTTAACTTCTGAAGCGACCCCCCCCCCCCACACCCCCCTTCTCTCAAAAAGACGATAGTGGCGTATATATTGCAGAGTTTATAGTCTCGATCTTAACATTTTGATGTCTGCTCCTCGACTACGAAATTTACGCTCACACAAAACAATTATGCATTATATGCCAAAAATTGAAGATAAAAATTTTAAAGGATATTTTTAATCGTTTAATATTTACAAATGCACCCATAAAGTTGAAATTGAAAAATATCACTTCATCAACCTCTAAATTATATATGGACTCATACTTAGTTAGTTACATAACCTGACTGATGCAATTCTGTTGAAACAGAGTTTGGATGTTACACCAGCGTGGCTTAAACAATTCTTCACTTCAGTATAGTTCAAAATGTTATATTAGCGCAAATGCCATTCACAAAAATATCATCTGGAACATACTTCATGTGAATGATATTTATTGCACGCCTGTGCTTTTATTTTCATAAAAATACACGCTTTTTTCTGCAAAACTCGAAGCGAACAATATAATTGTTTTTGAATTGTCCTTAAACAATACGGATCACGTGCGAGGACTATTTAACTGTTTCTTTTTTTACGTTTGGGTTATTTTGGGCAATAATTTGTGTTTTTAATATTTTTTAGTAAATTTAGGTGTGCAATAAATGCAGAACAGCATACGCGTTCGAACTGTCATTTTTACCGCACTCGATCTATTTTGGCGAAGGGATTATATTGAACTAAGCTTTCAGCTTCTCGTTCAATATTATCCCTCAGCCCAAATCTATCTCGTGCGATAAATGAAAGTGTTAATAACACCGTAGCTTAACTTGGCTGTGTGAAGTGTTTGATGAAAAGGATAATGCGCAATGTTTATGAAAGGATTATGAAATAAGACATGAATTGTGATAATTTAGAATATGTTAATTTCTGTTCCCTATATGCTATGCTTTCAATCAGAATAATTTGAGTGCAGACTGTACTAAAGAATTAACACCTGGGTTGATGTGGCCCTAACAGTTAACGTATGTCAACCAAAGTTACCAAGTTACAGTAAAATCATTCCAAAACGAGTCATCCTATCAAGTTACAATGAAATCCCTTCATAAAAATAACTCGTAGACTTTGCTAAAGGAATCTAGGTCACGCGACGGTTAGGCGGTCACGGTTGACCGATCACGACCAAAGTAGCAGATTCTCATCTAGATATCATACCAAGTTATCCTACCAAGTTACAGTGAAATCCCTTCAAAAAACAACCTGTAAGCAGTGCTAAAGGAATCTAGGTCAAGTGACCAGGCGGCGGTAACGGCTGACCGATCGTGACCAAAATACATCTCATCTAGACATCA
The DNA here is from genome assembly GCA_031216915.1 of Pictodentalium vernedei. Lineage (NCBI taxonomy): Eukaryota > Metazoa > Mollusca > Scaphopoda > Dentaliida > Dentaliidae > Pictodentalium > Pictodentalium vernedei. The sequence goes on along the minus strand of CM062296.1, from coordinate 508,272,372 downwards.
TACAAAGTTATCCTTCCAAGTTACAATGAAATTGTTTATTAAATATGTAGGCTCTGCTAAACAAATCTAGGTCACGTGCCTGTGTAGCTGTCGCGGTTTACCGATCACGGCCAATATAGGACATTCTTATCTAGACATTATACAGACTCATCATACCAAGTTACTATAAAATCTCTTCATAAATACGACCTGTAGACCGTGCTAAATGTTTTCGGGCTTCGGGCCTGCGTAGCCGTCACAGTTGACCAATCGTGACCAAAAGGGGACGTTCTCATTTAGACAATATCTGAAGCAATCCTACTAAGTTACAATGGAATTCCTTTATAAATACGACCTGTAGACTGCGCTAAAAGTTTTCGGGTTTCGGGCTCACGCAGTCGTCACGGTGGACCAATCGCGACCAAAAGGGGACGTTCTCATCTCGCTATTATACGGAGTCATCCTACCAAGTTACAATGGAATCCCTTCATAAATACGAGGAACTATAGACTGCGCTAAAGATTTTCGGGTTTCGGGTTCTCGCAGTCGTCACGGTACACCGAACGCGACCATAAGGGGACGTTCTCATCTAAACATTACACAGAGTCATTCTACCAAGTTACAATAGAATCCCTTCATAAATACAACCTGTACACTGTGCTAAATGTTTTCAGGTTTCGGGCTCTTGCAGCCGCCACAGTTGACCGATCGCATCCAAAAGGAGACATACTCATCTAGACATGATCTCGAACCCACATATGAAATTTCGTGATGATCGGACAAGAACTACTGGGTGTAGTCTGTGCCACAGAAAATGTGAACAGACTCGCAGACTTCCGCGCGAGTGATGGCAAAAGCTTATCTTGACTTTGTCAAGTTAAGCTAAAAATGACCGTTCAGATGCGAATGCCGTTCTGTCTATGTCCCGTTCTAAAATAAAATAACATTTATTCACTTCTTTCTAAAGAGTTAGAACATACAAACAATCACCTTTTGTGTAGAACTCTACCACAATAACCTTCTACTGAGAACTCGTCTACGATCGCTTTTTGCTGAGACCTCGTCTACGAACACCTTTTACAGAGAACTCGGCTATGAGAACACTTCCACGATAACATTTTGCGAAAAATTGTTTATAATCACCGTTTGCTCCGAGCTCGTCTGCAATCACATTTTGCTAAGAACTCGTCTGTGGTCATCTTTTGCTAAGAGCTTATCTGCGACCACCTCTTGCTGAGAACTGATCTAGGATCAGCCCTTGCTAACAATTCATCAACGATCAGCTTTTTTTGGAGAACTTGTCTTCGATCACCTTTGATAAGAACTCATCCACGATCACCTCCTCTTGGTGTGAACTCGTCCATGATTGTCTTTTCCTAACATATTGTTTGCAGTCATGTTTTGCTACAAACTCATTTACGGCCATCTTTTATTAAGGACTCGTCTATGATCAGTTTGATGCAAATATGTCAACGATAACCTTTGCTGAGAATTCGTCGAATACCTTTTGAGGAGAACCTGTCTCTGATAACCTTTTTCTAAGAACTCATCTTCCATCACCTCTTGCTGAGAACTCATCTACGATCATCATTTTGAGAACTCGTCTACGATCACCTTTTGTTAAGAAATGATCTATGATCACCTCTTGCTCTCTATAATAATAATAATAATAATAATAATAATAATAATAATAATAATAATAATACTTTTATAATAATAATAATAATACTTTTATAGCATTATATCCACACGTGGTGCTCTGTGGCTGAACAAAAGTGCAAAATGCGTTATGGAAAAGGAACGGTACTTAAAAAAAGGTATTTAGAAACAAACAAACAGTTTGTTGTGTTTAGAAATCTCTTGTGAGTCGGTCGGGGCAGGATTAAGCCACGAGCAGCACCAAGCTGACATCTGTTATTGGAGGGTGGGCGGTGAACAGAGTCTATCCTGCTCGTCGTCATTTCCCACCTGTATCCATTCTGACATGGATGCATGTGTATTTGTAACTGTTATGTGGTCAATGTTGTCAGAGAGGAAGCGAATGTGGTGTGATTTTGTAGTGCGATTCTAAAAATAATAGTAACAGGTTTATAGTATTAAATCCACATATAGTACTTTATGCCTGAACAAAATTGCAAAATGCTTTTTGGAAAAGGTACGTGTTAACCCTTTACCGAACACGAAAAGCAGACGACACTTGCAAACAAAATTATTGAAGCACTAATTATTTTCATTTTTTGTCTCAAAACATAGGTTATGACTCCTCATTGGAACGAGCTTGACGAGCTCGTTCCAAAGAGGGGTCATAACCGATGTTTTTAGACAAAAAATGAAAATATAATGAAAATTAATTGGCGATTTTTGAGAATAGTGCTGGTCGGTTTTGGTCGTTACCTTGGGTAAAGGGTTAATACCGACTTGAGTGATTATAGAGAATCCATTTCTTTTAAACGGGGTGGAAGAGAATTCCATAGCTTTGGCACAGCCATGGCAAAACTTAATTTAGACGAGGACTGAACCAGATTCAATTTATATGATGACCGAAGAAACCTCTGTGGCTTGTGGGTAATAAGAACATCAGACAAGTGGGGTCTTGCAGATGCTTTGGTACATTTAAAAATAAGAAGAAAAAAATGAATTCAATTCTTTGCTGAATGCACCAAAAGATCTGCAGCAGCCTACTCGTCTAATTTACTTATTACTCACAAGCCACAGAGGTCTTTTCGGCCATCATATCTTTCATAAGATAAAAAGGACCAGTGTAATGTGGCAGTACCTTCTAGACCGGATAATGGCTCGTGTCGCACAATTTTGATGTGCTGTAGCTATTCAAGAGTGGACTTTTTAGAACCTATTAAAAGAGAGTTGCATGTATAGTCAATGCGATTTGTAACACAGGAATGAACAAGCCGCTCTTGTGTTTTGGTGTCAATGAAACGTCGAATTTTCCTGATATCATGTAGATAAAAAAATGAAGTGTGCTTATTATGTTCATCAGCTGTCGGAATTTCATCCATGTCATAACCAAGATTACGGACTCAGTAGCACCAATCCCACTCGGCCATAAAACTCCTAGTGAATCGTAATCTGTTAGACTAATATTTTGGACATTCAAATAGAAAGTGCTCCAGGGCTCCACCACTCCCAAATTACACATTTGGCACACCTTTTCACTGTCCTTCCCAACGTTTTCCCATAAGCTACAGTGACCGACACTTCAGCTTAAACAGCAGTGAACACCCCCCCCCCCCCCCCCCCGTTGCATCAAAGTACCCTTCAACACCTGACTACTCTATATCACGCAGGCCACCCATAGACCTCTCTTTGCTTTGGCCACCTCTGACTAAATTAGGTTACAATCCTCCATGACTTTTCCCTGGCGGTTATTTTTACCATGGGTAGGCTCCACTGCAAAGTCAGAGATCTCCACTGAATAGTTCTCTACTCCCCCACTTGCTCAATCAACCCTTTATTCTAAATGTTCAGGGACATTAGTTTACACCATTGGCTGTCGGGGAGATTTATCAAATAGTTAATATGTGTCTGCTATTGTACTGTTCCTGTAGGAACATTGTATTCGTGAAGTACATACCCGCATTACATTCAAGATGAAGCACTTTCGTCATATCAGGAGTAATGAAGCGCAGACTGCTAACACAACACACACGCTAAAAACTAAAGTGTTAAAAACTACACTTGAAGTGCTGTATTTAACACTTACTAAGTGCTGAACTAGCACTTTGTTCAAGTGTAGATATCCCAGAACTTGACAGGTGTTACAATAATACCACTTGACAAGTATAATGTCGCGACACTTAAAAGGAAACAACGCAGATGACGCGGATCAGGCTCGAACTCTCGAGCCTGATCACCGTCATCTGCGTTGTGTCCTTTTAATTATGTACCCACCAAGCGCAAATCAAATTATGGACGATTCTGGAAGAACCACCAATGCTAGACACATGGGAAGTGCCATCCATTCAAGTTTCAGATGTCTGACGATTGTAATGTCTAAGTGCTTAAAGCATTGCACTTTGAGTGTTAAAATCAAACCCTAAGAGTTAGAATGGGTTTAACACCTTGAAAGTGTCAGTTTTAACACTTTAGTTTTTAGTGTGCACGGTTCATTTGAGGTAAGGCCATCTGTTGAAATTTTTATTAAAATGCAGAGAATTCAAAATGAGTCTTCGATTAAGGTCGGTCTCTCCTTTATCTGATTTACTTGTTTGGTCGGATAAGAACAGATGGACATCAATTCAAGGTTCCGATAGTGCTTTGGTTATTTAATAAAACCCGCGCCCGTTGGCTGCACTTTGCGGAAATAAATGATTTCTTTTGCAAACTAATATACAAAAAAAAAAACAATTGTGCTATTAGGTTTAGAAAAAATTCGTTGTACCCTTGGATAACATATTCTTAAGCAGGACTGGAAATAAAGAGCTTACATTGTAATCCGTTAACAGGTTACACTATATAACATGGTAGTAACCTATTATAGGAAAGGTGTTGTGCTTTACAACACTGACCTTGTTTACCCAACGTTGTAATTTCTTCCAAAATTAATAGCAACAACTAACGCGCAATCTCGCTTTGCGAGATCCGCGTTAGTTATTGCTATTTATTTTGGCAGAAATTCTGTTTAGATGCAAAATGCATGCCATTCTATTCATATGTGGATTTATTTATTTATTGGGGTTTAACGGCACTTTCGACAGCCAAGATCACCTCGTGTCGGATAGTTTTACGGGTGGAGGAAGCCGGAGTACCCGGAGAGAACCACCGGGCAACGGCGAGCAACTGTCAGACTCCCCAACGTACTAACGTCACACAAGCAGGGTTAGCATTGCTTGAAGACAAGTGCACCATCGACGTGCAGTTCTCTTTAGTACACAAAGCCACCATGCCCCCACGTGGGCAACTGGGATTAAGTACCTTGTCCATGGACATAACGCGGTTGCCGCAGGTGGGATTCGAACCGAGGGCCTCTCGGCTTGCAGCCTGCATCTCTACCTACTGAGCCACCGCGCTCCCGTTCATATGTGGATGTAATGCGTAACCTTTCAATCAAGTTAGTCCTGAATGATTGTCAGATCTGACAGGCAAAACATGAGAAATTATGAATTTAATTTATGTTGTATTATTTCGTCAAAACCTGTAGTTCGTTCGCGTATATTAGACTTAAACGACCATTCGCGAGTTATTTCCAGGCCCGCTTGGGTTAAAAGGAACCGAACGTTACACGCGCTGTTACAGTTGAAGTTATACAAAGTCTACACCAGTTGTTGGGGCAAAGAGAGGTGGTTATAACAGTTCCGAGCAATGTTCCTCTACTACTCAAATATCTATGTTTCCGGCATTCCGTCCAGCAATAAATTTTCCATCACGCGGACGGACTTTCCGTCCTGTGCAGGTGGATCCGCTAGTTGTAAATAAATAAGTTTAGACAAAATCTAATGTACTTACGGTCTCACAACAAGTTCAATCTCTCCGTTAGGATTTGCTATAACACGTTGAACTTCCTCGTACGATTTGCCGGTGAGTGATATGCCGTTCCATTCTAGTATCTGATCACCTGCAATAAAATAGTGTGATCTAGATGAGCAACTCGCTGTCGCGTCCTTCACGATAGTCGTGTAATTGGAAGTGTTTTGACGCGATTGCATCACTCAGATTACACGCAATCCTCGACTGGAATGGGTGTTTTTGTAGGTAAGGCGATTTTCATACTCGGTTGAAAAAAATACAAAATAAACCAAGCAAGTAATACAAGTTACTCGCATTTCTACATGAGCACTTGCATCGGTAGGTGTGGGATTATTTATTAACCTTCCGGTAGAATTATTGGATTGAGAGTAACTGGTAAATATGTTGCATGCAATATCACACCCTATGTTATCCCGACGTAAATAATCTAATACTTTGTCAAAGTCAGTTTGCAGGGACGTCGTCAATGGTGGTTTAGGAGGGTACACCCCCCCCCCCCTCCACACACACACACACCAATAATTTTTCCAGTCGGGAGACATTTCATATGAACTGGAGTGTTAGAATCGATTTGTTCTTGTTAGTATAGCCATGTACTTTCTCGCTAGATTTGATATTTGGGCTAATGTTACAAACACAGTCGGACATACACTCTAAAATCAGTTGGGTTAAAAATGAACCCGAATCAGCAGGGTAGAGTGGATGTGAACCCGCCTGGGTTCATATTCACTCAACCCAGTTGATTTGGGTTGATTTTTAACCCAACTGATTTGAGAGAGGGTAAATGGGGATATGTAGCATCCTCATCGGGTTGTTGGGGACCAGAGATAACCAGTCTGGGGTGCCGGTACTGTACGGGTTAAGTAAATAGATGTTGCACCACGATAACAATAAATAGAGGATATGGAATGAGTGTTTTTCTCATATAATATTTATGAAACGAGTCGTAAGAATTTTCCGTTTTGGCGAGCCTCTGGCGAGCCCAAACGGAAAATTCGGACGAGTTTCATCAATATTATATGAGAAAAACACTCATTTCATATTCTATTTATCATATGACACACACACGCACAAATTAGCCACTTAGTATGACTTTTTAACCCATCACCTAACTTGAGTTGCAGACGGCACTTGGAAAAAACATCCTCGTATAACCAAAAATTTTCATTTTTTGCTTCCAAAACATAGGTTATGACCCCTCATTGGAACGAGCTCGTTGAGCGCGTTCCAATGAGGGGTCATAACCTATGTTTTGGAAGCAAAAAATGAAAATATTAAAAAAATGAATGGCGTTTTTCTTGTAGGTAAAAGATTAATACAATATAATCCACCCAAAATAGGACAGATAATGTAAATTCTTCCTACTGAAATTATGCAAATGTGACCCAGTTGTATGTTGTTTAGCCAATCAAATTGTTCCGTTTTGAAATTGACCAATGAAAGCTCCCAACTCTAATTATCCAAATTATGAAAATGTGGCCCAGTTGTATTTTGTTCAGCCAATCAAATTGTCTAGTTTTGAAATTGACCAATGAAATTGACGGAAGGCTTTATTTATCACTGATTAATATGAAAACGAAATATCAAATGTTTTAAAGTGAACAAAACGGACGAGTCATATGATAAAATATTTTACTTATCTACAAATAAATTTGTCAGAAGTCTTGAGCTTTTTAGCTATAATTCGGACTGATTAATAATCCAACTACACTATTCGACGAAGTCATGCCTTGATGATTTGGTTGGAATATTTTATCAGTCCCCTGAGACCCCCCCCCCCCCCCCCCCCCGCCTTCACACACACCGAAATCAGTCCTCTTCGTCATTGTCGGTATTTGTTTTCAGTGTGAACAATTTAGCGAGTGGAGAAGGTCGGAGGACTGGGCGAAAAAGACCAATCAGCTGTAAACAACTGTCCGACTTTTCAGCGTGCCTATTGGCAACAAGCTTGCTTGGCTTAGAGATTGGAAGTTAAGTGGATAAAGAGTGGTGGTCGAGTAGATGAGTGGTTTCTCGTGTTTGAGTTTCCGGGATCGATTCTGGGCCAGGAATATTCTCGAGGAGTCCGAAGACTCTATTTGCATCAATTTTCGGGCTGATGCTGTCAGAGTGCACCGTGCTATCATGTGTGGAGGTACAATGGCTGTCCCCATTCAGTGTCCAGAGACAGACACAGTCAATACAGGCTAAATATCCTTTCGATAAGAGAGAAGGTGCTAAGTTTCTACTGCGGGGATCATCCACATATCCGCGCCACTGAGCCAAGGTGAGACGTTAATATAAATTGTAGAACTTGCTTGACAATCGCTGAAAAATGAATAGGCGGAAAAAAACCCAGCCTTTTAGAGTAAAGGCGCTGTTTTACTATAGCACTCCCCTGCAGAGAGCGAGGCGAAATCTCTTTCTGTAGGGCACGGTGTTGGGGAGGGGTCCTACCTGTTGTCTATGGGGAAACATAAAAGGAATACAATGTTTCTGGAAATGGAAAACAAAGGTCCATTAGCTGAAACCCTGCGAGTGCTCATTATTTTTTTTTCGCAAAATTCAAAATTGTATCGTTCTGGAAACGCCGATCCGCTGATAACTCTGAAGAATTTGATTACTTCAGTACTGTCGGTAATATCCACGCCACCTTATTTTATTTTGTTGAGAAGTTATTAAAAGGCTTAACAAACAGCGCGTTGATACGTTTGTACGTCTTATGACGTACGAAATCAAACAGCGCGTTGATACTTTGTGGTAATTTGGTCTGTTATTATTTTTCGATTTTTTAAAGGTTTAACCTCAATTCCTATTTTCTCCCAAATAGTGCTCAGTGTCAACCGTTGAGCCAAATGTTATCGCAGCTTAAAATACAAATATAATCCTGATGTTAAGACTTCTTAACTGGTTGAGTGCTAGACACCACTATTAGGGCTTTCAAAAAATGAGGATACCTGAGCAATCCTCTGGGAATCACGTATATGAATCCAAGACGGAAATTGAACCTGATAATGAGAAATAATGTCCCCCGGCTATGTAATCCCATCTGTAACATGATCTAGCGCTTCTCTCAACACTGGAGACCAGAGGTAACAAAATAAAATAAGTGTTCCTTTATGTTGATATTAATATTAATAGAGTTTATGTACCCAACCCGAATAGCAGACGACACTCGCAAAAAAATTCTTGAATACTAAACATTTTTCATTTTTCGTCTGAAAAACATAGCTTATGACCACTCGTTGGAACGAGCTCGTTGAGCTCGTTCCAATGAGGGTCATGAGCTACGTTTTTGAGACAATAATTACGTTAGACAAGGGGTTAACAGTTTTTCTTTTCTTTTGAATGTTTCATTCTGTTATTGCTATTGTTTTGTTTTCGCTCTCTGCAGGTGTTAATTGCTTGAATAAATCCAAATCTAAAATCTATATCACCAGGCTAGCCAGCAAATGCGACAGCTTTATGCCTATGGAAGGTACCACCATAATAAAGTCATCAGAAAATATCGGTGGGATGAGAAAAGTTTCAGAGGACAATAAAAATGACGTAGCAAATAGTGGGGTGTTTCTGTGCCTGAATTACTTCAGCGAATTTGCCTAATTGGCGGGTAATCGGTTACTCCATTGACGTCAAGTATTTGAGTGCAGACGATGTTGGGCGGAGGAAAACAACCACATCCGTCGATGTGATAAAGGGCGAAACACAATGTTAGATATATCACATGGCTTATTTCCTTTTGTTGGTTGCATATAAGTGTCATTTAGGACATGATGTCGACAAAACACCCACGTGAAATATAAAACGGCATGTCTGGCAGAAGTGAAAAAAGACCTCGGGAGATAAGTGTTTCTGTACCACAAAATACTTAACCCACTACACACTGATGCCAAATACCGAAATTTGAAGTTGTAATTTTGTCCCTTAATAAACTAGGAATTTAACCCTTTATCTAACGAATCGGCACCATCCTCCCGCGTAATATGCAAATTTAGCATCTGAAAAAATATTATTTTTCAAAACAAAACATTTCAACAAAACCATATTGTGTGACCCCTCTTTGGAAGTTTGGAACGAGCTAATAATTTTTCAAATAATAAATTTTGATATCGTCCGCGTTGTGTAAAGGATTAACCAATTCAATTTTGTTTTACAGTGCTCAGTTAGGTCTGTCAAACAAGCCCGATTTGTACTATTTGTTAAATTCCTAATTGCATTATGGGAAACATTTGCAGCTTGAAATGTTTATACTTCGACGTCATTGTACACAGAGTTAAAGACGTCGAGGGAAGCTTGTCATAACATGTACACATTATTCAGAGCTTCGATCAGAACTATTTGTTCTGATGAACAGTGACATTGTTGGTTTTATTGATCTGAGTATATTTAAGAAATTCAAATTAATATTTGAAAATAGAACCCCCAGTTTATGCCATAAAATCTGCAGCGTGATCCGGGATTTTTTCGCCAGAAGATGATGATATGTTTAGTGATGTGTATTGGAAATTCTAGTTCACCTCTCCACGATCTTTTTCGTATCAAATTAATAAAAATATAGTACTTTGATCATGGAAAATTGGTGGATGAAATTGTAATATTTTGAGTACTACTTTTGTTCATGTTACTTGTAGATTATCGCATACTGTCCTGTATAGGATGTTTTATGCTAATAAATGTTATGTTATGTTATGTTAACATTCCTTTCTTTACAAAAACGTTGTGTGTCAAATTGTTGGAAAGGGACTCTCGGAGCCCTTTCTAACCACGTGTCACTTAATAACAGCGTGCACTGGACATTCCGAGCTGCTCAGCTGCAGATCGGCCTTGTTTATAGCCAAGTTATGCTGGCATTTCTGTTTCAACAAATGCGTATTCATAAATCTAAAACTTCTAGTAAGCAGGCTACGTAATGTGGTAGGATCTGTGGGTGTTTATCCTTTGCCCTCTGAAGTCAAAATTTCAAGCAGCAAATTTCTCCCATAATGCAGCTAGAAAATTAACCAGTTCAATAAGCTCTGTCAAACAAGACTGAATTGGTTAAAATCCTAATTGCATTATGGGAAAAATCTGCTGCTTGCAATTTTCGTATTTTGACATCAGAGTGCAGGGTGTGGGGGGGGGGGGAAGGTGAGGGGTTAGCTTTTAGATGTCATAAAGTACACGGTTCAGGAATGAATTTGTGGCTGACATCTAGTCTCCTAAAATCGCGTGTTGTTCTCTTTGCAATGCTTACGCTGTGTGGAACTTCAGATCAGTCGAGCATGCCACGTGCCGTCCACAGTTAGAGTGAGAAGGTCTGACACCGGACATTTATATCAAGATGTCGCGAAAGAATATACAGTAGCATTAACCCTTTCCAAGTAACTATTTGAATTGTTAGAATTTATCTGAACTCAAAAAACTAAGCCATATTATGTTCTCAGTCGACTCGGTTGTTTTGATGGTCTGCTTGTTCGTTTGCCCGTTCGTTTGTCTGTTTTATTGTGCGTTCGTTTGTTTATTAGTTCGTTTGTTTGTTGGGTTTAACGACACTCTCAGTGTCTGACAATTTTACCGGTGGAGGAGAAAGTCAGTGTACACGGAGAACCAAAACGAATAACTATATATCGGTCTTTCCATCCTACGTACCGGGCACAAACATAAAATAAAATAAATAAAAATAAAATAACAACATTCCTGACTGAAATCGTCACGAAATTCGACTTTCGATAAAGATATCTCCCTTGAAATTATTAGACGAGCGAGGAATCTCCAATTAAGAAGCAAGTAATTGTCGAGAAAACAACGTTTGATATCAGTAGAAAATAAAGCCAAGTTTCCTTATGTTACTTATAACAAACGAAAACAACAGACAGTTTTCGTTTATTAAAAGTTACAAAAGGAAGCTTTTGCATTTAATGGCAAGCTAATTAGAAGAAACAACTCCACGAATAACCTACTATTAACTCTTTACCTAACATGAAGAGCAGACGACACTTGCAAAAAAAATCTTGAATAACTATTTTTTTCAGTTTTTGTCTCAAAAACATAGGTTATCACCCCTCATTGGAATGAGCTCGATGAGCTCGTTCCAACGGGGGGGGGGGGGGGGGTGGTCATAACCTATGTTTTTTGAGACAAAAAAATGAAAAAAATAATGAAAATTAATTAGCGATTTTTGAGAATAGCGCTTGCCGGTTTTGGCCATTACGTTGGGTAAAGGGTTAAGAACTTCAGTATCACACCTACCAACACTAAGTAAAGGTCCTCTTTGGGTCTTTGTTTAGCGAATGTCTGTTTACAGTAATTTGCAACATTTATTCATCCCAGGAAAAAAATCAACAAATCTCATTACCTAGACTTTTATATTAATGGAACGTGGGGGCACGATGGCGCTGTGTACTAAGGCGTACCGCATGTCGATGGTGCACTTGTCTTCAACCAGTGCTAACCGTGCTTGTGTGGGGTTAGTGCGTTGGGGAGTCTGGTAGTACTCCGTTAATTCCGATTTCTTATTTTCAGATGAGTTTCAATTGAGAATAATAATAAACCGTTCAAACATATTGGGGAAAAATGGTACAAAAAACAGCTTTTTTATTTTTGCACTACTCTATAGGAATATGCCTGAAGTTTGTTAAATGATGTGCACATCGATGATGCAATTTCGCTAACATTTCGAAATTTCAATTTTTAAATGAAACAATCCCACGCCCTCAGTGTTAAATTTACTGACAGTTTAAGGAAATTAATAAGAGTCAACTTTCCTGTGAACCTCTTCCAATAACGAAACTTGTCAGCCATTGTAAGCCTTGGGTGAAGACAGGGGTACCATAACCGTGCTATACGCGTTAGTACAACGTCGCAGTATTTTTACTTCGGAAATACGGTTTAACTCCATCCATGCTACTGGCAGATATTCCTGCCAGGACACAAAATCTCATGTCACTGAAATAAGTATAATTTGGGCACATTTAACCATATTTCTCTCATATAAATTGAATGGACTTTTTAGCCAATGACTTCTTGAGTTAAATTTAGATCAAGTTTTCATCAAATCTAGTCACGGCTGCTTCACAGCAGCCATGACTAGATTTTAGGTAAAATATTTTGAAAATACTCAGCGTGAAAAAAGTTAAGTGTTCTTCTTCAAGAACACAATGCAGATGGCGCGGATCGGGATCAAAGTCTCTCGATCTGAAGTCCACATTTGGTCACAAACATGAGTGTAAAGAATCTATACATCAAAAATCAAAACTGAATGACACTTTTCTAAAAAAAATCTTTCCATTTCATGAAACTTTACCATTATTGTTTCAAAACTTCCATTACTGCACAAGTTTATGAGCAAGGGAGTTAATATAGAACTACTCAATGGAGTGAGGGGGAGGGGGTGACTTAAAAGAAAGATTATGTGTGGCCTCCTGTATTATTATAATTATTAATATTTTTATATTGTAAACCAATGGCCCAGACTTAGCTGGTGCTAGCTCTTAAATATTCAGGGCCAAACACAAATTTTGCCCCCCAAATCCCCAAAATTTGCATTCAAAACCAAAAAACCAATGTCCTATATGGTCCTCCATACTTTTGTCTACTGCGCATGCGCAGTGTCAAGGAAGTACCGAAATTGGCGCAAAGCCTCATTCTTTGTTTGGCCCTTCTGTCAGTAACAGCTTACTGACTTCTGTGCTTGAAAATCTCTTTTTTTATGATGCCAGACACAAAGTAATGGTGATTTTGGTGGACAAAAGGATGAATTAAGAGGATGAGAGGAAAAAACAGTGGTTGGATGTGTTCAGGGCTGTAACTTACAATTTGTATTGAAAATTATTTCATGTTCCCTAATTTTGGGACATGTGCCTGGGGTTATCATTCTTGCTATGAAATTGCTACTGTTTGTTAAGTGTTTCCTCCCTCTCGTTCCTTGATACCCCCCCCCCCCCCCCCCCCCCCCTATTAAGCTCCCATACTTTTTGGACCTTTTTTGAAATTTTGTTGTTGAAAATTTCATGGGAGTTTAACTTGGTTACAGAATGTTTATTCTGTATATCCCCATGGTTACGTCCTCACCCTTTGGGTGTTTAGGCGTTTTTGGTCTTGCATCTACCATCTGATGTATCGCAGTTTCTTTTGATGAAGATTCTGTCTTACATCGGATAGTTTTGTTTCCGGTTTTTATGGCATTTTGTTTCCATTGACAACGGTTACTTTCTGTAAGTAAGTTCTTAGTCATTATGATGTTAGGTCTTTAATCAGATACATTATATACTCCGGAAGTGTAGCATTAATCTTTTCGAATCGTGTAAAAAATTTTGTACACACTTAGGCTTTTTGGGGATCAATTTGGGCTCATCATTCCCTTTGGGAACTTGGGCTCATATAAAAAATGTTCTAAATTTTTTTATGAATTATTTTTCGAAATTTTTGTATTGGATTGTGTTATTATGTATCTTTGTCATATTATGAATAGGGTTAGTGCGAGAACTATGGACTTGTAATTTTTGGCATAGTGAAAGATTATTGCTCAAATTGTAAGTCGAGGAAATCTTCCTTCGACTCTCATGTTTATTGTGTTTGCTGTAGTCAGTGTTCTCGCACTAACACTTGTTCTGTTTGTTCCAATCGGGATGACAAACGTTGGAGACGTGTGTCACGATATGTTGTTAGTGGTGAGAGATCCATTCCCGCTCTCTCACCACAAGGTCGCTCTAGTATGTCAGTTTCTTTTTCAGAAGAACAAGAACATGGTGATGTATCGGTGATACCGCCAGGAAGTGTGCTACCGTCGTCGCAATCTAACACAGAGCTAGCGGCAAAAGTGCTCAAGGAAATTAGACAAGGGCCTAGATCACTGATCATGGGATTTACGTCCTTGTCGCCAGCTAGCGCAACCGGTGCTTCTTTCACTCAGAATATGAGTGTCATAACACCGGGTAAGTCCGTAGCGGTCGAGGAAAGGAAAAGGGGTGTTGCGAGCACTATAATATCGGAACATGCTCACCCTGCGACGACGAAACAGAGGAAGCCAGTTCTGCGGTCGGCTCGTCCAGGTCCCCCCGGACCACGAGCGAGAGAGGTCGCTCTCTCTTACAATAACATCTGGGGCCAGAGGTTGTTGTTCAGAGCGATCGTCAGTCGGAGCATACGTCCACGCCTCCTGTACGGGACGCTCCTTCAAAAAGGCTGCCGGGGTCGGCTAGTCTATCGGCTTCCAGTTCTTCTTCAAAGCACACACGACCGCACCTTGGCTATGTGACTACGGAGATACAGCCTGCATCGCCGATGAAGGATTCGAGAAAGTCACGCCATCCAATAGCCAAGGAAACAAGGCCTCCTGATTTGGGACGTCCGCATAAGAGGAATATGTCGGATATGCCGCCACAGGAGCATCCAGCGGCTAAGCTACAAAGAACCGCGGTTCCAAAGGCCTCGAGTAAGAACTTGCTGTCGCAAATAGAACAGCTAATCGCAGCATCCCAGCAAACTACGGTACATCCTACGACAGTTACCGATGTTATTCAGCAATACCTTCCAGATGTTGTTCCTCCGGATCAGAATGCTGCGACAAAGAATAAAAAACTGCTAGCGACATTGGACTCCAATTTTTTCGGCCGGGTTAAGGAAGATACACCAGTTTACCCGATTCAGTCCAATAATGCATCTCGGACTTTTGATCTGATAAATGACGCTATACTCAATCTATCCTCGGGACCGAGGAGAAGCAGTTTTTTTATCTACACGTGCTCTAGATCTGTCGTTTATCAATAATAGAAATAAATTTAAAACAGCAGGTCAGGGTATATCGAGAGTTCCTCTGCGTTTGGACGAACAGGCTGAGGACTCAGATTTGTCCTTATCCTCGTCTTTTTCTATTCGCTCGGATACAATGGATACAACGTTATTCTCCAGTAGAGCGAATCTAGATGCCTCATCTCACGCAGATCACCTTACTAGAGTGTTAGCACAACGTCTCAGTGGAGAAGAATTCGAGGACGTTCGTACCTCATTAAGAGTTCTTTCTAAGGCTATAGCTTAATCCACGTATAACTCTGCCTTATCAGTGGCTAATTTAGAGTTAGTAAGACGTAATGCAGCCCTAGCGCCATCATCCCTGGTGGATGTTAAGGTGAAAAACTCTCTTCGAGTCGCTCCGATATCTGGTGACCTTCTCTTTGATGGCAAGCTTTCGTTGATCTGTGATCAGGTCACTAAAAAAGCATCTGAAACTCTGCTTTTGAAATCAGTTTCAAGTAAAACTGGTACGGCCGAGAAGGGTAAAGGAGGAGCTTCAGGACAAAATACATCCAAAGGAAGCTCCTATAGAGGACACAAGAAATCCTCAGGTAGTTACCCTAGAGATCGTCAAAGTAGCGACTCATGTAGGGGGCGTGGATCTGGTCGAGACTACCGATCGGACGTCCAAGGTCGACGGGCCGAGGCGCTGCACGGGGAGGACGTAGTTTCTCTTCCAGTAGGGCTCACAGGTCTAGGAGGTAATGGTCAGGATCTCTATTGCGGTCCTGTTGGCGGAAGACTTCGAGGTTTCTGATAAATTGGATTCCAATTACAGAAGACCTCTGGGTCAGAGGGGTTATCTCGGAAGGCCTAAGGCTATCATTCCGAGAGAAACCTCCGTTAACACGAAGTCCGCATTGGTCTCAGCTTCTTTCATTATTTTTTTTAATTTTGTGTCTCGAAAACATTGCTTATGACCCCTCATTAGAACGAGCTCGTTGAGCTTGTTCCAATGAGTTGTCATAAGCTATGTTTCTGACGTAAAAAATGAAAATGTTTAGTTATTCAATAATTTTATTTGCACGTGTAGTTGGCCCTTCGTGTTATGTAAATGGTTAAGATGGCGGGGGGGGGGGGGGGGGGGACCTTTCGATATCTGTCCACTGAGCGTTCCAGCAATCCAGTTGTATAGAGATCAGGAAATTAACATCTGGACAGGAAGGGGGGGCGGGCTGCCAAAAAATCCAGACACAGGGTAGGGGTGGGTGGGTTCATTGGCCCGGAAAAAACGTGGAAATGACCCAAATTTTTTTCCTGCACTTGAATTCATTCAAAGAATGATGTTCTTATACCGTTAAGATGATTCGTTAAGATGATTCAGGGTGGTTGAATAGAGTATTTTAAACATGCTTTGGAGAGAATGTGGGGTATAGACAAGCTCAGAAGAGTCAAAATGTTCTCAGTGAAGATTCGCAAATTCGACAACTGAAGTGAACTTAAGAAACATTAACATACACTGATCAAATTTGAATAATCTGCAATTGAGTTTTATTATGAACACTTTTTTTCAAATCAAACCAAACTGACTCATGTAGAATTACCCTACTACTGAATTCAGCTATTAATATACTTTAACAAAATATGTCTTAGCTATATAGTCTTTAGAACCAACTCATTTGAGTTTGCCCAATCCCACAGCTCATCTCTCCACATGTAAAAAGCAAAAACTATCATACTCATTTTGATTAGTTTATATAAAATGTAATACTTAAACTAAAATCAACAAAAACATATTCAACCATGACTTGGTTAAGAAGTTAACTCTATGAAGAAATTAAGATATTTGTAAATCGAAAATATTGTGATAAAATAAAACCTTGAATATAAAATAAAACATGGAAAAATAAACTGAATCTCTTCAAAATCAACAAAAATGAAACAATCCTATATCTCGAACAGTTTATATAGCATTGAGGGAATTAGTTTACGCAGAATAAACTAAAATTTTGGGAATGCACTATAGCACAGAAAAACAGACCATTGATAATTGGCCAGGTTTCGGTAGTGTTTTGAGCTCCGAAATGAAATATGGGGGGGGGGGGGTGGGTCCCCTCGGGAGGGGTGGAAAAAATAAAAATTTTACAGGTTTGGGGTGGTTGGTCCCCGGCAGGCGGAATTTTTTTTTTTAGACCCTCTGTCTGCAAATTTTTTTCCAGTCCCCCCCACCGCCCCCCCCCCCCCCCCCCCCCCCCCCCCCCGATCTGGACAGAAATTTCCTCCCTGTTTATATTTCATTCCTCGTTGGAAATAGAGTAATGTGAACGTTTCGATGATGCTTCATGTAATATATTCACGTGTAGAAAATAACAAAATACATTGGGCACACTTTGACATGTCGGGATAAATCTGGTAATTCCTTTCTAGCGGGTAAAAGTTTACAGGGACGTCGCGAAGATGTCCGATTGGGAGCTGTAAATCTGATTTGTCTCGAACGTGATGGCTCAACTCCAGGGGTGTCCTGAGCCAAGAAATCTTACCGGGAAATGTTCCAAAATTTAGATTTTTCGAACTGAACGAACCCAGCTTGCTTGCATCTGACCGATCAATTCACGTTCATCGATCATTCGGCAAAAATGGTTTTATCGGAGGGGGAGCCCCATGGGGAAAACCATAGTTCGGCGAAATCGGATAAAATTATTATTTATTTTCATCTGAGCGACAATGGCAGACTAGGGCTAGACTGCTGGTATATCGAAATGTCCTCCATGTGGACTGCCAATGACATTTCGCCTTTTGGTCATTTTCACACACCAACAGTTGTTGAGCTGCATCAGTTTTGGGGGCCCCGGGGGGAATTTAATAGGGTGCCTACCGGGGCTTTTCCCGGTGAACCATATGGCTAGTCCGCCTCTTCTCAACTCCCGACTGATAATATGGAAGCAAGTCTTGATAATGTAGTTGGAATATTATTCAGTCGATAGTACAGTAGATAATCCGTAGACTTTGTGGAAAATTATGTGTGAATAAATGGAACACAAAAAGTAGTCTTGACGCATCTTTTTTAATTAACGCGCACCGTACTCCAAATTGGTCTTCCTGGGCGCCCAACAGCCCGAAACAGGCACCATGGCCGCCCATTTATATGACATACTGTGTGTGTGATCTAAGACCAACTACGAAATCTGGTCCACTAAAAAGTATATGATTACAATCCAGTGTGAAACATTGTCGAAGACTGCAATCTAGTCGAAAGTGTCCAGACTGGAAAAAACGATAGATCCCCGTAATCCCCCCCCCCCCCACACACACACACCCTCGCTACGTCCCTGCTGATGCTGTCGGACTAATGGCAATTACTTATAACGGCTATATCTAGTATTTTTAAGTCAAAGGAAGGTTGCTGGTGGGTTGGCGGGGCGTGCCTATAGAGAGAAGAATAAAGATGTTAAACGTTCTTAAATTATTTTCTAAAGTGACTGCACAGTCCCTGCTTATTTTTAACAGTGAAAACACGGCATGGGCCAACACACCATTGAAGTCATTCATTCAATATTCTATAAATAATTTGTTAGGCCCCACACATATCTTCTGTTTCTCGTGCCATTTTTGGTAAAATTGCAGAGCCTTGTCGCACTCAAGGGACAAACTTGGATAAAATATCAGACAAAAACCATTTAATTTTTATTTTTTTGAAGTTTGCATTGCTTATAAAAAAGAGCACGCGGTAGCCAAAAGGACCATGCGGGAGGGGGGGGGGGGATTGGGGGGGATTGGGGGGGGGATTGGGGCTGAGAAACAGGTTATTAACTTTTTTTGGCCTTATCATATAAAACGATAGTCTGAATTGAAGAAAATAACTGTCAAAACATCTCAACTTCAAAACTATTATAATTTAACAGATGCATGCTGTGTAATCTATGAGGTTGCGTGAATCAAATCGTCCGATACAGGAAAATTTTTCTTCCGCCCCGTATTTTCTCAGCTTGGAGCATGTGGGGGTGGGGGTTGGGGGGTGAAGGTCTTCGGGTTTCCTGGGAAAATAAATTAAGGAGGAGTCGATATTTTGGGAAGGATACATGGTTAAAGGGATATAACTCTATTCTTTCACAGAAGTGCAAATTGAATGCAATTATCTTCTCGCACAATCATTATTCCAACAATCACCAGTTCCTTTGTAATTACTCGATCGTCAGTTATACATTTGGTTACATTTGTTTTGGACAGGGGCGTAACTTCTGGGAGGGTGTGGGATATGCCCCCCCCCCCCCCCCTGAAAAAAGAAGATAAAAACAAATCTGCCGATCATGAGTTTCGTTGGTCAGAGGTTGGGCAAAAAATTATGAAATGAAGATGGGTAGACGCCCTTGCTTGCCTGACAGACACACATGCACTTCGGAGTACTCAGTTGGGCCAAATCTCTTGCTTTCCCGACAGAAATAAAAAAACACACACACACTCTAAAATCAGTTGGGTTAAAATCAACCAAAATCAACTGGGTTGAGTGAATATGAAACCAAGCTTTCAAATTCACTCAACCCAGTTGATGTGGGTTGATTTTTAACCCTTTACCCAACGTAACGGCAAAAACCGGTCAGCGCTATTCTCAAAAATCGCCAATTAATTTTCATTATATTTTCATTTTTTGTCTCAAAAACATAGGTTATGACCCCTCATTGGAACGAGCTCGTCGAGCTCGTTCTGATGAGGGGTCATAACCTATGTTTTTGAGACAAAAAATAAAAAAAAATTAGTTATTCAAAAAATTTTTTGGCAAGTGTCGTCTGCTTTTCATGTTAGGTAAAGGATTAACACAACTGATTTTAGAGTGTAGATTAGAAAGTGCAATAAAAGCCTGACTCAGTATATCGGTAGAATTCCACAATCAGGGAGACAGTAATTAATAACAAATCATTTGTATGACCATAACCTGTTGAACGCCCTCAGATAGTGGGACATCTAAACTGAGCTGGTGTGCAATTGGCAGCACTGTCATAAAACTCCAATAAATTCCCTATCATGTAAGTATTTTATCAATGGAAAGTATATTTGAAGTTTTTGATACAAGCAATTAGTATTGTTCCAAACAGTTGGGCAATATGACCAAGCCGTCGGGCACCTACGTTTTACACCCCATACCCTACCAAAAATTGTTTCTGAAAATTGGGAAAGATAAAAAACTGCTTCGTTAAATATGGATTTCTTCGGAAAAACTACAAAAACATGTATTCCAATTCCCAGTTATAGCCTTTTTCAAATCGAATGGATTTAAACATTTAATTTTATATTGAACGCAGATCTTAACCTATACCCAACGAATCGGCCACATTGTCAGCGTAATAATACATATTTAGCAGTAAAAAAGAATCACAGAATATCAACAGAACGATATCAGATGACCCCTCATTGGAACGTGCTCCTATCAATAAGGTGTCACATGATATGGTTTTATTGATTTTTTTAAAAATAATATTTAAAATAATAAATTTTGATATCACCTGCGTTTGGTAGAGGGTTAATTCTCCATTGTCCTCTCTCATGAGGTATTCGAGTTTTTGTTGCTGGACCCAAGGCAAACATTATTGTATGAAGATATTTATTACTTTACCCCATATATTATATGGGAATAAATTCTGAAAAATAAATCGGCGGAATCTAATTTCATCCCTGTGTTGTTTGATCATTTCAATCTCACCGACATAATTAGGCGTACTTTGGAAAAGGTGCATGTGTATGCTTCTTGTGGATGCTAAAGATCTGTGCCGTGATAGCTTTTCGCCGGAAGGAAGGAGGCCAGCCAAAACATTTTCTGACAGACCAATACAATTTTCGACAAGTTACACGTAGGACAACCACAATTCTACCGTTTTGACACCCGAAACGAATGGTTATCAAAAATAGTTGTGTTAACCCTTTACTTAACGCAGAAAGCAGACGACACTTGCAAAAATAATTCTTGAATAACTAATTTTTTTCATTTTTTGTCTCAAAAACATAGGTTATGACCCCTCGTTGGAACGAGCTCGACGAGTTCGTTCCAACGAGGGGTCATAACCTATGTTTTTGAGACAAAAAATGAAAAAAATAAAGAAAATTAATTGGCGATTTTTGAGAATAGCGCTGGCCGTTTTTGGCCGGTTACGTTGGGTAAAGGGTTAATAGCCAAACATATGTTTTTGCCAAGCCTGAAAATAAGCAGACTGTCATCTGCAGAATGAGGTCCACAGACGGTGAATTTGATGAAGCTATCCTGCACAGCATGGTACCATAACTAAATTTACCCTCTTTACACCTCAATCTGAATCAAGGTATCAGACCTAAACAGAAAGAGGTACCCAGAGGATAAATTAGGGGATTCTAGCCCGCTGTATGAGATAGCATCAGCAAATTCACCATCTGAGGACCTCATTCTGCTAATGGCAGATTGCTTATTTTCAGGCTTGGTTTTAGCCACAATATTACTTATATTCTTTTCATTTTGAATTTTTTTTACGAATAACAGTCTTCAGATTATCCTGACAAGCCTGGATTTTTGGTTTGGGGAGGGGTGGTCGTTGCCTCCTCCGCGTCCCACGTATCTACGCCACTACTGAATAGAAACGTGGGCAAAGTTTAAAGATTTAGAGATTTACTTCCCATTATGATGGGAGACCTTATTTGTGTCTGGACTTTTCTTAACTCTTTCGTATTAAGGTCGATCTGATTGGTCCAAATAGCCACACGTCATGTCAAGAGAATAAAGAATCAGGGCCCCCGTTCCTGCTTATTCTCAATAAGATTGCAATGGCAGGAGCCAAAAGAGAAACGTTTCAAGTGACTTCATCTGTGTCACGAGGTCCAACCCCACCCCGATACTCTGGCTGCCCTCTCTGTTAACCATTCCTCGAAACATTGCCATCCCCAGGTTCCTACGTCCCAGTGTGGTGCGTTCTTGGTATCAAGTCCTTTCAGTGATTCTGTTCCCACTCTAAAAGAGAACACGACATGAAAACAGATGAGGAATCCCCAATCCTCCATAGGAATGTGTACAATATTTTTTCATTTGTTTTAATTGTATTTTAGAGTAATAAACCATGGGGGTTGAAGGTTCCAATTAATTTATTTATTATTTTTAGCTCTTTTCGGGTACTCTCTTCCCTGATACATGCCAACAATTAACAATGATGTAACTAAAATTAAAACACGTGAATTTCAGTGGCGGCAGCCAGAAATTTTTTTTGTGGGGAGGGGGGGGGGGGGCAACTAGGGGGGCAGACTCCCATGAAATGGGGGGCAAATACGTAAAGGATCATATCATTACTTTGTTATGAGGTAACTTGGACCCAAAGTGCGTAATATACTTTTCTTGGTTTGGTACGTCCTGTGAACGTACCAAACCAAATATTATATTACGACTTTGGGTCCAAGTTTCGGACTAAATGTAATGGTAATTAGCGGTCCTCCTTTCAAAAAATCCTGGATCCGCGTCTGGTGGGGTCTGTGCGTGAGAGAGAGAGAGAGAGAGAGAGAGCAGAGAGAGAGAGAGAGAGAGATGAGAGAGAGAGAGAGAGAGAGAGAGAGGAGATGAGAGAGAGAGAGAGAGGAGAGAGAGAGAGAGAGAGAGACTCATAATGCCCGTCTGTCATAATGCGAAATCCATGAATTTTTTTAGACAAGGGATATGGATAGACATGCCTTTGTTGGCTCATAACTTAATTATAACTTATAAGTATCTGCATCCGAGTCTTCAAATCTCTACTGCCTGGAATGTGGTTCATCAGCTAGCCTGAGGCCTTTGGGCTAAGTGTGTATGGAAAATTATTGGGAATAAAAAAAGAGAGGGGTGTGTGTGTGTGAGAGAGAGAGTGAGCTGAATGTGTTTGTGTGTGAGGGTGGATGGAAATGCATGCGAGATGGTTGGGGGGGGGGGGAGGGGGGGGGGGGCAACTGGGGGGGGGGAGGGCCAGAGCCCCCATGCCCCCCCCCCCCCCCGCGTAGCGGCGCCACTGGTGAATTTGGATTTACAGGACATACCTTCCTTCAGTTCACCGTGCAGCTGTTCTGCAACTCCTCCTGGATAAATGGCAGCTACGTATGCACCTGTTGTCTTATTTCCTGGTAGTGTTTTTCCACCAATGATCTTCATGCCTATGCCATTACCTGAAATATGCAGACGCACGATTATATTTATCTACCTTCTTGATTAACCCTTTACCCAACGCAGACGATATCGAAATTTAATAATTTTAAATATTTTTTTTTTCAATTTTTAAAAAGATTTCAACAAAAACTATATCATGTGACCCTTCATTAGAACGAGCTCGACGAACTCAAGGAATCAGGTGGAGACAACGTATTCACCGATAACGGCATATAGTTTACTTTACCACGTACCATTAAAACTATGGAAACCACCAGGGTTTATTTAGCCGTGAAACCCGCCGCTTAAGCGATCAAAACGCCCTGGTTTCGACAAGAATTTTGAAACAGCCTGTATGTGTAGTATAACCAGTGGATTCTCTCCAAAATACTTGGAAAAAGATTTTCCCACTCGGAATGAAATGTTATAATTCTTGATAACAGAATTGTGGACTTGAATGATTCGAGTCCATTGGCTGAAACTAGGCTTGTTCCTAACATCAGTTTCACAAGCAATGAGTTAATGTTTGGGGTGAAACTTTCACTTCGCGGCTGTTCTGTTGATAATTCTCTTTCCACGCACTGTAATTAGGCTTTTCCCTCTGGAAAAGACTATTGTTTTTTCTACGGATTATTATTTTTTTTTTTTTAGGCTTTTCCCTCTGGAAAAGACTATTGTTTTTCTACGGATTTTTATTTATTTATTTATTTTTTTTTGTGGGGGGGTGGGGGGGGGGGGGGGGGGGGTTGTTTTTTTTTGTTCCACACATTTTGTCCGTACGATTCAGAAGCCATTTTCGAACGGATTTTCACAAAATTTTGCACCACGCATAGAGGGGGCACAAAATCTAAAAATGTACCCAAGCGGAATTTTCGATTTAACCCTTGTTTCATCAGAATTGGCAAAAAACTATCAAAATTGGGGTTTATCGGCACTTTCTCGAAACACGTCTTGTAGATTTTTTTTTATACATTCGTCATTGCTAGACCTGTCTGTGACACGCACTTTGATACACACGACATATCAGGCGATGCATATGGTAACCCTCCACAGGCCGCCAAACATCGAAATTTTGATGAAATAGGCCGGTTTCAGGCCCCCCACCGCACCCCAAACAATATACGAGAGATAAATATAACTTTCTTTACTGGGAGTGGAATTCACCGAGGATCATTCTTTGTCAGTAATAAGGGTGTTCAAAAAAACCAAGCGTTAACCCGTTTTGGGCTGGTTAAACAGCAATACCCCCATAAAGCTCCAAAATTTGTATTTTCCGTGGATTTCTCTAAACGAGTCTTGTAGATTTTCAAGAAAAATTTGTCACTCCCCAGGCCTTGGTGTGACAATAGAAGTTGCATGGCCAAAATACTGCGGTGAGCATTTGTTAACCCTCCACGGGCTGCTAAAAGTCAAATTGTGATAAAATGGGCTGTATTTGGACGCCAACAGCACCCAATGAGTACGCCTCAAAGAAACGTGCCTTCTTTTATCGAGCGCACAATCTATACGCAAACATTTTTGTTAGTAGTAAGGGTATTTAAAAGTCGAAGTCTTAACCCATTTTGGGCAGGCTAAAGAGAGAGACCCCTTAAAATCTTAAAATTCCTATTTTCTGTGGATTTCTCTAAAAACATCCTGTAGGTTTTCAAGAAAAATTTGACTACTCGCAGGTCTTTGTGTGATATTACAAGTTGCATGGACAAAATATTCCGGTGAGCGTTTATTAACCCTCTAGAGCTGCCAAGCATCGTAATTTTGTTGAAATGGGCTGTTTTCAGGCACGCACATCACCCAACATGTACCTGAGAAATAAACATAAATCTCCTTTGTTGGAAGTGGAATTCACCAAAGACCATTTTGTAAGTAATAAGGGTATTCAAAAAACCAAGCGTTAACCCATTTTGTGGTTGTTAATAGTGATACCCATCAAAGGCTTAAAAATTTATGTTTTCCCTGGATTTCTTTACAAACATCTGGTAGGGTTTTCAAGAGAAAATGGCCATTGATAGGTCATGGTGTCACATTACCAGCTGATTGGATAAATTATTCCGGTAAGCATTTGTTAACCCTCCATGGGCTGCTAAATGTCAAAATTTTGAAAAAATAGTCTGTTTTTGAATAACAACAACATCAAATGGGAATACAACAGAGAAACGTAACTTCTTTTACCGGGCGCAAAATTGACAGGGAAACATTTTTGTAAGTAGTAAATGTATTCAAAAACCGAGGTCTTAACCCATTTTTAACTGGTTAAGGAGATATACCCCTTAAAAGCTTAAAATTCCAGTTTTCTGTGGATTTCTCAAAAAAAAAAAAAAATTCAACAGCAATTAACCATTCGCAGGTCTTCGAGTGACATTACAAGTTGCATGAACAAAATGTTTCAGTAACCATTTGTTAACCCCCAGAGGCTGCCAGGCATTGACTTTTGGAGAAAATGGGCTGTTCTTGGGCAACCATAACACCAAATGTGTACCTACGAGATAAACATAACCTCCTTCATTGGAAGTGGAATTCACCGTCGATCATTTTTGTAAGTAATGAAGATATTCACAACCAAGCATTAACCCTTTAGAGCTGGTTAAAGAGAGATACCCCTCAAAAGGTTAAAAATTCATGTTATCTGAGGATTTCTTTAAAACATCCCGTAGATTTTCAGGAAAAAATGGCCATTCTCATATCTCAGTGTGACATTACAAGTTGCTTGTACAATACAAAATATTCCTGTAAACATTTGTTAACCCTATGCAGGTTCTCAAACATCAAAATGTTGATAAGGGTCATGGGCTGTGTCTCGGGGAAAAAAATCAATTGTTTAGTTATCCAAGAATTTATTTTGAAGGTGTCGTCTTCTACTCTTGTTGGTCACGAGGCTGTGTTTTTAAGAAAAA
The DNA here is from genome assembly GCA_031216915.1 of Pictodentalium vernedei. NCBI lineage: Eukaryota > Metazoa > Mollusca > Scaphopoda > Dentaliida > Dentaliidae > Pictodentalium > Pictodentalium vernedei. The sequence goes on along the minus strand of CM062296.1, from coordinate 508,246,209 downwards.
GGAAAAAAAAAAGAAAATTAACTCCGATTAACGGTGTGCTTACAAGTATTTTGTCCAGGTGAAACGTTGTCCTAGTCATTAGGGATGTTCTGTCTTCGGGTTGTTGTCATCATCCCTCGGGTAGGTCGATTGGCAATGGCATTGTTTAACAATTATCTAAAAACACAACCCACGCATTGAAACCCTTTGCCCAACGTAACGACTAACACCGGCCAGCGTTATACACAAATTTGCATTCGGACTGTTTTTTTTTTTTTTTTTTTTTTTGGACTTGAAAATATAGCTGATTACCCCTCGTTGGAAAGATCTCTTCGAGATCGTTCCAATGAGAGGCCATAGGCTGTGTTTTTTTTTTTTTTTGGACTTGAAAATATAGCTGATTACCCCTCGTTGGAAAGATCTCTTCGAGATCGTTCCAATGAGAGGCCATAGGCTGTGTTTTAGAAAAAGACTAAAATAAAAAAGTACAATTAACTCCGATTAACGGTGTGCTTATTAGCATTTTGTCTATGTGAAATGTTGTCCTAGGCATTAGGGATGTTCTGTCCTCGGGGTGTTTTCGTCATCCCTGGGGTAGGTCGATTGGCAAAGGCATTGTTTAATTTTTCTGTTTGATTTTTCTTTTTCCTTTTTTAAATGTTTAGCTATCCAATAATTTGTTTTGAAGGTGTCGTCTGCAGCTATTGGTCGGCAAGGGGTTATCTCCGATTAACGACAACAATGCTTCAATTCAGTATCTATTAATTATCAGTATCTATTAATTATATTCTTGGCTCGAAAACATAGCTCATTATCCCTCACTGGAAAGAGCTCGTTGAGCTCGTTCCAGTGGGGGGTCAAGAGCTGTGTTTAATTTTTCTGTTTGATTTTTTTTTTTTTTTTTTTTTTTTTTTTTCCTTTTTCAAATGTTTAGTTATCCAATAATTTGTTTTGAAGGTGTCGTCTGCTGCTATTGATCGGCATGGGGTTATCTCCGATTAACGGTGTGATTACTAACTTTTGTCTAGGGGTGTTGAGACTGGGTGCAATTTTGTCCTGGTCATTAGGAATGTTGGGCTCTTTGGGCGCCTTTCTTTTTCCCTGGTGTGGGGTTCGTAAGTAGCTATCAAAGGCTTCATATCGATCGTCTTGTTCTTCTGCTTGAACACGATTCATCAACTATTATCAACTGGGACACCCTTATCTCAATCCATCTTGCAAGCAATTTCATTTGGATAATCATATCGCAGTTATTAGTTTTACTGTCACCGGCATTAATGCCAGTCTCTGTGTTCACAATGTAACTTTGGCCCTTTGGGCCCCAATGACCTTCCATCAGCCCACGATCCTTCTGATTTTTCTTAATCAAGGATTGCAAAATGCATAATAACATCATGTGGCGTAGACCAGCCCGAAGGCTACCCGAAGGCTGCGCGTCGAAAGTGTTGATTGGTCTGCCCTTAAAATTGAAAATGGACTCTCTTACCTTAGTGGACTGAATTGATATGGAGGATGGCATTGGGGATCAAGGTGTCAACGTGACCAGCTGAGACTCTCCTCTTTCTCGTTACTATCAATATTATCACCATTATTATTACCATTATTATTACCAATATCACAGGTAATATCGTCCTCCTATGGAAACTCACCTGTTGCAAGAAGGATTAAGCCTGTAAGATATGGGGTGGATCCCACTTGTTAGGTACCTCCGCAGCACAATAGCTACACCCTTCTGACAATTTTCGATTTTTCGTGTCAGAAGGGAATATATTTCTCTCATTGATTTTTATTCCTTGGCGCAATTACAAAGCTTGCTAGTGGTACATAAAGCTTGATGAATCCTGTCCAGCCAAATATATTACCGTCTGTATCTCATCTCCTCGATTGTGCATATATGTACGATTATCATAACCCACAAGTATAGTACATGTATTTATGTGTGTAAAGATGTATATATATATATATGTGTGTATGTATGTATATGTATATGTATATATGTGTACATGTATATGTATATATGTGTGTGTATCCGTGTGTGTGTGTGTTTGTGTATCTGCATGTATATATGTGTGTATATGTGTACGTGTGTTTGTGTCTATGTATATCTGAGAGCATATATATGTGCACATACACGTATGTGTGTAGAAGTCGGCCCAAATAGTCAGTAACTAGTAAGTATAAACCCTCCACCACCCATCCCAGATGATGTGGGCCGACATTGACAAAGTCAATGATGGTCTATATCTTCTGGAATGCGTGATGGCGTGTCCTTTTGCTCAGTTCCAGGTTCCTCAGGTGCGTTATGGAAATATCACTTGGGGGCAACTGTGGTTCAGAATGTGGTTCGCTCGGGTGAACTTGGAACTAGCGGGTGTCAACTGTATCGGTATATTTATGTTAGAGCCTGTGCACATGCGTATGTGTGTGTACGAGAGAGAAAGAATGCACAGGTTGTGTGTGAGGATGCGGGGCAGCGTGTGCGTGTGAGGGTGTGCGAGTGTGTAGATACGCTTGTGTGTGTGAGAGGACGTATATGTGCATATATGCAGCCTGTGCCAAGCAGCAATAACACAACTCTATTATTTTAGCAAATATTAGAGTCTTCCCTTTTTTGTGTGTGTGTGTGTCTCCTCACCTTTGGTTTGTCGCTTGCGTCACAATTCACCCACTCCCGAATTATTCTACGTATGATATCCACTACTATTTTGTTATTTAGTTTGACATTTGACTTTGAATAAGCGGTTCATTCCTTCGGAATATGAATTGTTTTTCCAGCTTGTTTTCCTTATTTTTCTTTACTATTTTCTCTTGCTTGTTTCTTCTGAGTTACCTTCTCCACTTTCATCCAAACTCTCGTATAAAGCAACCTGAATTCAACTCGCACCACTGCGAAATGATCCTGTCATTGAAAGTTACCAATCTCCGGGCATCATGCATACGTGTGTATTATTACCACCCACAGATTACATAATGTATAGTCTTGAGTCTTACCGCGCCAGGATTGGTACATTCAATACTGTAGTTCATGCTCGCGGCCTGAAAAGAAGACTAACAAAACACCAGTCCCTTTGTGCTCTTGTGTATCTTTACATGTGGTCTATTCGTATTAAGGTCCAGATCAGCATTACTGTAACATCAGCCCTGTTTCATCTTTTATTCAACAAATTTATCCTACGCTGCCAATGCAGTAATGATCTTTGTACGAATGTTGAAAGACCCAATCTCCCACCGACACTTAATGTACCATATACAATGCCAACTTCCTCAGCCATCTGTTATTTTATATATTTTATGACTTTGGAATCAAACCCTGGACCAGACTCTGTGTACAGAGAAAATAACCATGATGCATTAAAAATCTTTCACCTGAACATCCAAAGCCTGAAGCCTAAAGTAGACATTGTTCAATATGAATCATCTTCCTATGATATCTTAGCATTTACTGAGACATGGCTTCAATGCTCGGACCCAACATCAGATATTATGATCCATGGCTTCCAAGAACCTGTACGATTTAACCGTTTGTCGAGGGGAGGGGGTGTTGCCGTCTACGTGAAAGACGGCTTGTGCTTTCGGCGTAGAACTGATCTTGAGGTGAATGACATTGAATGCATCTGGGCTGAAGTGTTCATGACCCATGGTACGTCACTGCTGCTAGGAGTATTTTACCGCCCACCCAGTAGTCCCTCAGATGTTTGGGATAAAATTACGGCATCTATTGACAAAGCCAAAGATACCTTAATTTCAGACATAATTATTACTGGTGACTTCAACGACAACCAATATGGTACTCCCAATGGTTGCTTCCGGGAACTAAGTAATTATTTCAATCTTAGACAGCTTGTGGAAGAACCAACATGTTTTACCGAATCATCTGCAACTCTGCTCGACCTATTTGCGGTTAGTAATACTGTACATGTACTGGACTGTGAAGCCCTAGAACCACTTGTACCTGACATGACTCGCTATCATTGTCCAATTTATATTGCCATTGAATTCAAGAAAGAAAAGCCTAAAAACTTTAAGAGACGCATATGGTTGTATGCAGAGGGAAACTTTGATGGACTGAACACTGCATACAATAGCGTAGACTGGGAAAGACTGCTTGCTCATTCGTGCCTGGACACTGTAGTATCCACCTTCACCGATCAATTACTCGAAACGGCATCTAAATTTATTCCCAACAAATTGATATCCTCTAGGGCTAACCAGCCTAAATGGATGCATAATCAAATTCGATTATTAATAAGGCAAAGAACACGTTTATACCGGAGAGCAAAGCGCTCTGGCCAACTGCAAGACTGGGCGAGATATAAGCATAAACGAAATGAAGTCGTATCAGCTGTTAGGAAAGCCAAATCTACATATATATCAAAAGTCCAATCAGAACTAAGTTGTCCGGATACACCATCGTCAGTGTGGTGGAAAACATTAAAAACATTTATCTGTAAAAATATCCATGGAATCCCGACTATAAGTCACCTCAACAAACTCTATTCAACCAATCTAGAAAAGGCGGAAGTGTTCAATGATTACTTCTGTTCCATTTCGACATTGGATGACACTAATGCATCCTTGCCAGATCCACCCCTGCCTACCCTACAATCGCTTGACAAAATAACACTTGAAAGCAAGGAAGTGTACGAAGCAATCAAGAGTATTAAGGTATCGAAGGCGTCTGGTCCTGATCTAATAAGTCCCAGACTTTTAAAAGAATGTAAAGACTCATTGTGTGACCCACTTACGGCCCTCTTCAATAGGTTATTAGATAACTGTTACTTTCCAAATTTATGGAAAAAAGCCAATGTGACACCGGTGCTGAAAAAGAATCCGTCTAATGTAGTTACTAACTATCGGCCAATATCTTTGCTTAGCTGTACTGGTAAACTACTTGAAAAATGTATCTTCAAACGATTATGGCATTTCTTATGTGATAACAACATACTAAGCCAGTTTCAGTCTGGTTTTACTCCAGGTGACTCTACGGTTCTACAACTGACAGACCTCTATGATGAATTCTGTCATGCTCTTGACGAAGGAAAGGAAGTAAGGGTCGTCTTTTGTGATGTTAGTAGGGCATTTGATAAAGTTTGGCATGTTGGTCTTATTCACAAGCTCGAGAGAATAGGAATATCTGGGGACTTGCTTTGTTTCCTAAAATCATACCTTTCTGATCGGTACCAGCGCGTCCTTGTAGCCTCTGAGGCATCTCCTTGGAAACCAATAACGTCTGGTGTTCCACAGGGTTCTATCCTTGGTCCCCTGTTATTCCTGATTTACATCAACGATATTACTGTAAACCTACTTAGCAGCATACGTTTATTTGCAGATGATACATCCCTTTATCTTATAATTGAGAATCCTGACCAAGGTGCCATCATACTCAACCGTGATTTAGCCACAATTGAACATTGGGCTAAAACTTGGCTCGTTGAGTTCAACCCCCATAAAACGGAAACCATGATCATATCACGTAAAAGTAACGTTCCAGTGCACCCACCAATATATTTAAGCGGAACTCAAATCTCGGAGGTGTGTAGCCACAAGCATCTGGGTGTAATTTTGAATAAAGGTTGTACATGGAACGACCATATCAATGATATGTGCGCTAAAGCCTGGACACGTATTGACTTGCTCAGGGCCCATAAGTTTACACTTGACCGGAAAGTCCTTGAAAAGATATACTTCGCATTTGTCCGACCTCTTTTAGAATACGCTGACTCTGTCTGGGACAACTGCTCAGCAACTCAAGCTGCTGACCTGGAGAAAATACAAGTAGCTGCAGCAAGAGTAGTCACTGGCGCCACTGTGAGCTGCAGAAAAGAACTTCTCTATACAGAAACTCAATGGGATTCACTGGAAGAAAGACGCCGAAAGCACAAGCTTATCCAATTTTTTAAGATGTATCATAAATTAACGCCTCCATATATCTCCAACAAGGTGCCACCAATTATCTCATCTATCACCCAAAACCACAATCTGCGATCGGAAAATAACCACCGTGTTCCTTTTTGCCACACCAATTTATATAAGTCCTCGTTTATCCCGCAAGTTACCGACCAGTGGAATGGAATACCCCCCTCAGTAAGAGAAAATTGTTCCCTCATAAACTTCAAGACGTTTATAAATAGTGCGAACCTGCGACCACCAATTTTCTACCATGGCGCCAAATCTCGTGCTGCCCAGATTTATCATTGCAGGTTACGCCTGCATTGCAGTAATATCAACGCCCACTTATACGATAACCATCTCTCACCATCTCCACGTTGCCAGTGTGGGGATCTTGAAAATACTGAGCACTTTCTTATGCATTGCCCAATCTATGACGATGCTCGTGATTCCACAATCAATACATTGCCATTTACTTTTGAGCTTTCAACACTTTTATTTGGATCCGAACATTTGAATAACAATGAAAACTTTCTTGTCTTCAGAGCTGTGCAGGACTTCATCATGGTGAGTGGACGTTTTAATACGTAACAGTGAGCCCAAAGACATTATGGTATTATTTGCCATACATATGGGCCACCGTTACCGATTTGTTCATTGAGGCTGCCCTATTGAATATTCTGTGATAGCCAACATTGAATTCAGGTTGTTTCCCCATTTCCTAGTTAACCCTTTACCCAATGTAACGGTCAGTGTTATCCAAGAAAATCACCATTTAACCCCCTTTATATTTTCAGTTTTCGTCTCAGGAACATGTCTAGTGACCCCTCAATGGAACGAGTTCGATGAGCTCGTTCCGGTGAGGGGTCATGGGCTGTGCTTTTGAGACGGACATTGAACATTTCTAGTTATTCAAAAATTATTCTTCAAGTGTCGACTTCCGCACGTGTTGGGAAAGGGGTTAAGTTCCTTGTCCCTTTTTATTCTTCTATTCTCTCTATTACTCTCCTTACTCTCTCTATTTCTCATGTTTAAACAATATTTTACTTAGTGTCTCCAGCTACCTTTAAACTTCGTCAGTCTTCCCAAGGAGACAGCTTATACAAGCTAAAAGCTTAATGCTGAATCCTTCCAACAAATCTCGTTCTTGACACATAACTTTAATGCATACCATTGTATTACGTATTCTGTGTAACAACCATCTTGTAGATAATGATATGTATGTATCATATTTTCTCATGAATAAATATTGTTTAAACTAAAATGTTGATAAAATAGGCTGTGTTTGCGTACCCACAGCACCTGAAGTTGGGAGGAGAGATCAAAATAAGTGGAAGTAGAATTCACTGAGAATTATTTTTGGAAGTAATAAGAGTATTCCAAAAACAACACTTAACCCGTTTTGGGCTGGAAAAACAATGATATCCATCAAAAGCTTAACATTCCTGTTCTCCCTGGATTTCGCTGAAAACATCTTGTAGATTTTAAAGAAAAAATGGCCATTCACAGTTCTTGGTGTGACATTACAAGTTGCATGAATAAATATTCCTGTTGGCACTTGTTAACCCTCTACAAGCTGCCAGACATCAATATTTTGGATACATTTGAGATAAAATGCACCATTTTTAAATTGACACAGCACTCAGTGAGTATGTGTCAAACAAACATAACTCCTTTTGTCGGTCATTGACTTGTTGGACGACGATATTGACATTAACTCACTCCACCGTTAATGATGGTTTTTACCTAAACAATTTTTTATCAAACTGTGTCATTTGAGAATACTATCTTCACCTTTCTCATAACATCAATGAAGGAACTTCAGTGAGACAGTTAAAAACAATTCATCAGACACTGTGGGGTCATGAAAAATCATGGAATCTCATCGGGAAAAGCCATGATTCTCCAGAATCATAAAGTCTATTTTTGGGGGGTGGGGGGGGGGGGGGGGGGGGGGGTTGGGTTTTTTTTTTTTTTTTTTCCACACATTTTGTCCGTACGATTCAGAAGCCATTTTCGAACCGATTTTCACGAAATTTTGCACACGCATAGAGGGGCACAAAATCTAAAAATGTACGCAAGCGGAATTTTCGATTTAACCCTTATTTCCTCAGAATTGGCTAAAAACTTCCAAAATTGGGGTTTATCGGCACTTTCTCCAAACACGTCTTGTAGATTTTTTTTATACATTCGTCATTGCTAGACCTGTCTGTGACACGCCCTTTGATACACACGACATATCAGGCGATGCATATGGTAACCCTCCACAGGCTGCCATACATCGAAATTTTGATGAAATAGGCCGGGTTCAGGCCCCCACCGCACCCAAACAATACACGAGAGATAAATATAACTCCCTTTACTGGGAGTGGAATTCACCGAGGATCATTTTTGTCAGTAATAAGGGTGTTCAAAAAACCAAGCGTTAACCCGTTTTGGGCTGGTTAAACAGCAATACCCCCATAAAGCTCCAAAATTTGTATTTTCCGTGGATTTCTCTAAACGAGTCTTGTAGATTTTCAAGAAAAAATTGTCACTCCCGGGCCTTGGTGTGACAATAGAAGTTGCATGGACAAAATACTGCGGTGAGCATTTGTTAACCCTCCACGGGCTGCTAAAAGTCAAAATAGTGATAAAATGGGCTGTTTTTGGACGCCAACAGCACCCAATGGGTACGCCTCAAAGAAACGTACCTTCTTTTATCGAGCGCACAATCTATACGCAAACATTTTTGTAAGTAGTAAGGGTATTCAAAAGTTGACGTCTTAACCCATTTTGGACAGGCTAAAGAGAGAGACCCCTTAAAATCTTAAAATTCCCATTTTCTGTGGATTTCTCTAAAAACATCCTGTAGGTTTTCAAGAAAAATTGACTACTCGCAGGTCTTTGTGTGATATTACAAGCTGCATGGACAAAATATTCCGGTGAGCGTTTATTAACCCTCTAGAGGCTGCCAAGCATCGTAATTTTGTTGAAATGGGCTGTTTTCAGGCACGCACATCACCCAACGTGTACCTGAGAAATAAACATAATCTCCTTTGTTGGAAGTGGAATTCACCAAAGACCATTTTTGTAAGTAATAAGGGTATTCAAAAAACCAAGCGTTAACCCATTTTGTGGTTGTTAATAGTGATACCCATCAAAGGCTTAAAAATTTATGTTTTCCCTGGATTTCTTTACAAACATCTGGTAGGGTTTTCAAGAGAAAATGGCCATTGATAGGTCATGGTGTCACATTACCAGCTGATTGGATAAATTATTCCGGTAAGCATTTGTTAACCCTCCATGGGCTGCTAAATGTCAAAATTTTGAAAAAATAGTCTGTTTTTGAACAACAACAACATCAAATGGGAATACAACAGAGAAACGTAACTTCTTTTACCGGGCGCAAAACTGACAGGGAAACATTTTTGTAAGTAGTAAATGTAGTCAAAAATCGAGGTCTTAACCCATTTTTAACTGGTCAAGGAGATATACCCCTTAAAAGCTTAAAATTCCAGTTTTCTGTGGATTTCTCAAAAAAAAAAAATTTAAGAGCAATTAACCATTCGCAGGTCTTCGAGTGACATTACAAGTTGCATGAACAAAATGTTTCGTTAACCATTTGTTAACCCCCCAGAGGCTGCCAAGCATTGACATTTGGAGAAAATGGGCTGTTCTTGGGCAACCATAACACCAAATGTGTACCTACGAGATAAACATAACCTCCTTCATTGGAAGTGGAACTCACCGGCGATCATTTTTGATATTCACAAAACCAAGCATTAACCCTTTAGAGCTGGTTAAAGAGAGATACCCCTCAAAAGGTTAAAAATTCATGTTATCTGAGGATTTCTTTAAAAACATCCCGTAGATTTTCAGGAAAAAATGGCCATTCTCATATCTTAGTGTGACATTACAAGTTGCATGTACAAAATATTCCTGTAAACATTTGTTAACCCTATGCAGGTTCTCAAACATCAAAATGTTGATAAAATAGGCTGTGTTTGCGTACCCACAGCACCTGAAGTTGGGAGGAGAGATCAAAATAAGTGGAAGTAGAATTCACTGAGAATTATTTTTGGAAGTAATAAGAGTATTCCAAAAACAACACTTAACCCGTTTTGGGCTGGAAAAACAATGATACCCATCAAAAGCTTAAAATTCCTGTTCTCCCTGGATTTCTCTGAAAACATCTTGTAGATTTTAAAGAAAAAATGGCCATTCACAGTTCTTGGTGTGAGATTACAAGTTGCATGAATAAATATTCCTGTTGGCACTTGTTAACCCTCTACAAGCTGCCAGACATCAATATTTTGGATACATTTGAGATAAAATGCACCATTTTTAAATTGACACAGCACTCAGTGAGTATGTGTCAAACAAACATAACTCCTTTTGTCGGTCATTGACTTGTTGGACGACGATATTGACATTAACTCACTCCACCGTTAATGATGGTTTTTACCTAAACAATTTTTTATCAAACTGTGTCATTTGAGACTACTATCTTCACCTTTCTCATAACATCAATGAAGGAACTTCAGTGAGACAGTTAAAAACAATTCATCAGACACTGTGGGGTCATGAAAAATCATGGAATCTCATCGGGAAAAGCCATGATTCTCCAGAATCATAAAGTCTAGTTGAACACTATTTTTATTTGGGAGTACACAGCCCGTGAAACTACAATAAATACCCCGCATTGTGTAGATAATTGTTTGGTGCAACAGGCCATTTATGGAAGTCTTGCTAATCCATACCACAGCATGAGGGGAATGAACCCGCAGTAAAACACAGACGTATGATTTTCAACCCCTATCCCCGCCCCTGTGCCTCATCGGTTTTATTTGCACCCCCACGACCAGTTTTATTTGTACCCCCACGATCCCCACAAAAGTAAAAAAATACCTTGTATCTTACAAGGAAATAAAAACAGCTGTCATCGCGTATCGTGGTGAAGTGTGTTTTTGTCCGATGGATTTTGGAATTTGAGCGGCGTCAACAACAGTACCATTTCTTCATTAAACACACACATTACATATCTAATTTAAGACATTTCATTTACATTCACAGATTGAAATAATTTTAAGTGGATGTTAGTCTTTCACTGACGATACTCCTTGGAATCGATTTTCCCTTACACTGTTTTCAAGTAAGGTCATAGGTGCTGAAACACAACCAATCTTATATATTTGACAAGCAACGCACACAGTTCGCGGAGAATGGATTGCCACTAAAACATTCGTGCATGAGTGTCAAACACCTTTATTCACGTCGGGCCAAACTCGGCTCGCAGAGCTGAGTTGGGACTGCACTATGATTTTCTTCCCTGCCGAGTGAACTCGAAATAGGTTCGTTCTTCGTTAGGTGTGATTCCTAATCACTTCAGGTGGCTGCGTAAAGGAAACAATGATTAAAATAATAACGATTCTTTTATTCACACTAAAATAAACTGATTTCAATATTTAACACATTCAGCATTTGATTAACATGGCAGGAATATTTATTACACGAGATACCGTTTCTCATCAATTTCATTTTATCTACAGCTCTGTACTGGCGCTATAGAACACTTCGGAAATGTCACTGTCGCTGGCTCGCAACAGGGGCTTCATGCACTGAGCCTTAAGTTCCACGACTGTGCGTGTCTGCAGCCTTGATTGTCGGGGATCTCGACTAGCAATGTTAATTATGTCAACAAAGTTCGGATTTGGATTCGGTTCATCCACTCGGTCGGTTAGTTTAGCAAGTCTACGTCACATACCTAATACATGTGTCCTTTGATAGAACTCTCCTTGAATGACCCTGTCCTTTTGGAATTCACACAGTTCATGGCAGAACTCACAACTTCAAAATGTACTTTCGTGCTTGCGCGAATTGTCACTGGTCACCTTTGAGTCGATATTCACAACACTCTGATACTAAAACAGGCTACTACGCGATCAATCCCTGCGTTCCTAAGGGTTAATACCACACTACAACAGCATGCACTTTGGGACAGGTGGGAGTCGATCCTCGCTAACGACATCTAAACTAAGCCTTTACTTGGGTTCGTAATCTATTCTATAAATTCGGGTCTGTAGCCCTCCTACGTCCTCCTAATCTGACAATAGCGGCGTACAACGGAGCTTCATGGATTGCCCAGCAATTCCACTCGCACGAGACCCTAGTATGGCGTCTCCTATTTGGCCGAAACCCATGTCTCTCTCCTAAACGACCGGAACCCAAGTCTCCCTGAACTAGCTTGTTCTCCACCCGTATACCTTAGTAGTAGGAGATGTGGTAAACGGGCCTGTTTGGGGGATCTCATGGGGGACCCCGCAGGGGGACCGATGAAGGGAGTAGTAGGAGATGTGGTAAACGGGCCTGTTTGGGGGATCTCATGGGGACCCCGCGGGGGGGGGGGGGGATGAAGGGAGTAGTAGGAGATGTGGTAAACGGGCCTGTTTGGGGGATCTCATGGGGGACCCCGCAGGGGGATCGAAGAAGGGAGTAGTAGGAGATGTGGTAAACAGGCTTTATGGGGGATCTCATGGGGGACCCCACAGGGGGGCCGATGAAGGGAGTAGTAGGAGCTGTGGTAAATGGGCCTGTTTGGGGGATCTCATGGGGGACCCCGCAGGGGGACCGATGAAGGGGGTGGTAGGAGAACGATGAAACGGGTCTTATTGGCCGGACCCCACAGGGGACCGATGAAGGCAACCAATAAGCTGTCGAGCAGTTACTGATAAGTCATTGCTCGAACGACTCGAATCCCATCGAGCAAATAAGCTATCGAGCAATTGCTCGTTCGAGTGAATCGCACATACGACTCCTAGCCTCATTTCGGTATTTGAGGATACCTCTGACCCGGTATTGTATTATTTGAGGATACCTATCAAGGATACCTTCTCAAGAATCCCTTTTTTGTCGTATGAGGCCCTGATGGCCACGAGAAAAGCCCTCAATGAGGTCTAATTTACTATCCCTCTTAACATCATTTCTTTTGAGGCCATGAGGGCCATGAAAAATCCCTCAGTGAGGCCTAATTTACTATCCCCCTTAGCCTCATTTCGGTATTTGAGGATGCCTATGGCCTGGTAGTGTATTATTTGAGGATACCTATACAGGATATTTTCTGGAGAAACCCTTTTTTGTCGCATGAGGCCATGAGGGCCATGAGAAAATCCCTCAATGAGGTCTAATTTACTATCCCTCTTAACCTCATTTCTTTTGAGGGAATGAGGGCCATGAAAAAATCCCCCAGTGAGGTCTAATTTACTATTCCTCTTAGCCTCATTTCGGTATTTGTGAATACCTATGGCTTGGTATTGTATAATTTGAGGATACCTATCAAGGATACCTTCTGGAGAATCCCTTTTTTGTCGTATGAGGCCATGAGGGCCACGAGAAAAGCCCTCAATGAGGTCTATCCCTCTTAACCTCATTTCTTTTGAGGGGATGAGGGCCACGAAAAAATCCCTCAATGAGGCCTAATTTACTATCCCTCTTAGCCTCATTTCGGTATTTGAGGATACCTATGGCCTGGTATTGTATTATTTGGGGATACCTATCGAGGATATTTTCTGGAGAATCCCTTTTTTGTTGTATGAGGCCATGAGAGCAATGAGAAAACCCACCAATGAGGTCTAATTTACTGTCCCTCGTAACCTCATTTCTGTTGAGGCCATGAGAGCCATGAAAAAATCCCACAATGAGGCCTAATTTACTATCCTCTTGGGCCTCATCTCGATATTTAACAGCCATAGCCCCTGGGACCCCAATTTCAGCACCGCTTTTTTTGAAAACGTTTGGCCTTTTTAGTCGTATGAGGCCATGAGGGCTATGTGAAAGGTATGGCGGTCCTATAGCACTACCTGCTGCAAAATATTCTTGAAGAATCCATATCAAATAAAGTCGTGTTTTTTTTATGACTTGAGGACTGGTGGGAACTAGTGGGGTCTGGCGGGGACTATTTGGGACTGGTGGGGACTAGCAGGCTAATTGTCGTAAAAACCCATGGTTTCTACAACCGGATCTCCACATCTCCTACTACTCCCTTCATCGCCCCCCCCCCGCGGTGTCCCCCATGAAATCCCCCAAACAGGCCCGTTTACCACATCTCCTACTGCTCCCTTCATCGGTCCTCCTGTTGGGTCCCATGACATCCCCCCCAAACAGGCCCGTTTACCACATCTCCTACTGCTCCCTTCATCGGTCCTCCTGTTGGGTCCCATGACATCCCCCCCCCCAAACAGGCCCGTTTACCACATCTCCCACTACTCCCTTCATCGGTCTCCCTGCGGGGTTCCCCATGAGATCCCCCAAACAGGCCCGTCTATCACATCTCCTACTAATTACCTTGTCTCAGGATGTGACACGCGGCATTTCTGAAGATTAGATCAGCGTGCCCCCCCCACCCCCCCCCCACCCCCCCCCCCCCCCCCCCAATGCATATGCTATCCAGCGTATCTCGAGAAATAATATACTTGATAGCCGTGATGATTGGAATTAATTTATAACTTGCTGGACACTACTAGATTAATCGACTGATGATAACAGGAAGACATCATACTCTAACTAGTAATATGCCAAAGAAGTATCCCACTCTGAATCGCCTAAGGCTAATTATCTAATTAAAACATGCGGTAACAACACAGAGAGAAGAAATATATACATATATCTGAACTTGAAAGTTGGGGGAGGAGGCCTCTCCCCTTTTATATAGGCTTTGCCTTTACAGCTCCACCCTTCAAGAAGGGCGTTTCTCTAAAAAAACCACAAAAATGGCAAAGCCACGTTCAGCAACCACTCACACATACCTACAATGGGCTCACTATGTACACAACTCACGTGCCCTGTTAGGCACTACCTTTAAATATTCACGTGTGGTGGGACCCTTACTAACTCCTGGAGAGTCCCTCAGTCTCCTCCACCTGAAACTATTTCTTGGGCGCGTGTTCCACCAAGGACCCCACTCATCTTCACACCCAACACCCATAGGGTGATCCCTACCATACTAGAGTGCGCTGTCCCAGATGCAACTCTCTGTTGATTGACCCCTGCTAATCCTTCCTTGGGTGCCCCGCTCCAAGTCCCATGGCCTCTCCTAACTTTCCCTTTATGATGCCCTTGTGTGACTACCCTGGCCACCTCTAGCGGCCTCTGCTGACCTAATGTACCTCCGCCAGCCAATGGCGTAGGTTCAGTGTCCTTTATATTTTGGTATCTCCGCAAAAACCTTGCGTGGTAAACCACTTTTCTATCTATACTCACTTGGTAATAACTCTTGCATATTACTCTCGTCACAGTGTACGACCCCTCCCACTGTAACCGCGGTCAACCAGATTTCACCGGCCGGAGCACGGTCACCTTTTGACAGACCCAAAAGTTCCCAGTCTCAAAAGTTCCCAGTCTTTCGTTTACTCCCGTACCGACCCTCATTACGTCCCTCCCCTTCAGCGTACCTTGGCTACTTCCTTTCACCGAATCCACGGACTTTCCTAACCGAAAGGTTAACCTTAGGGGTTTCCATTGTACACTCTACATGTACCTCCCTACCTGACTCCACGAGCCCATCCAACGTTTTCACCGGCCGCTTTATCTCCGTGGCTTGGGCTCGGGTAACTGCCCCGATGCCCCTTTGGGCGCCTTCCTATCCGACCATGTGTTATCTGGTTCTGAACATACCCCGGGTATGTTCCCAAGTGCGAGGTCACAGATGGGTGCCTCAATGCACATTGCCTTTACTTCACCGCTATAGAATGGGGTATCCACCCTCATCCTCGCCTGGGGGAACCTCCTAACCGTGCCATCTATTAGCACGCAATCGTGGTCGTGCCCCGTTAGCTGTCCTTCGGCAACGAGTTCCCTCTTTACTGCTGCGCTATTGCACCCAGTGTCAAGTATCATACGGACAGCTCGATCACCCACATACGCTGTGTACACCGGCATCTCTTCCTTTTAACCAAGGGCGTGGTATTCCTAGCACAGTCCACTAATAATAGGCAATACCTCACCTACTGCCAGCCTGAGTTGCCCAGCCTCGAGTGCTTGGCGCAGTGGACTCCCCTCCGGCACAACTGTTTGGCAAAACGCCACTGTCTGTCTTTTCTCCACAGGCTGTATTGCATTACCCCTCGTCTATTACCAACTGGGGACGAGTCCCTCCCTCCAATTTTGGTGGACCATGCTTTGTCTCCCCGTGACCGCCCTTCTACAACAGTCTCTGGTCAGGTGCCCCCGTTTGTTGCATTTAAAGCATGTTGTCTCTTTGGGAACGCCCCCACTCTGGCTCCCTTCCGCTTTGGGTGTGTTGGGGTGGATCTGCTTTGCGGGTGCCGTTGCCAACCCGCTTGCCCCGCCCCTAGCCGTTTTGGGTAAGCTCACGCTCCCACCATGGACCTCAATGTAGCTCTCCGCCAGAGTCGTCATTTCATCGAAATTTGGGGGGTCGCCTTTCTTTTATGAAGAGACCCAACTCCGTGGAGCAGACTGTCATATATAAACTCCTCCCGGAGAAACAGATCTCGTAGGGCCTCGTATGAGCAATTCACTTCTGTGAGATCTGTCCAGCGGTCAAAGTAGCGCTTAGTACGGGCGACAAACTGAGGTACGGTTTCTCCCTTCTCCTGCTTAATTTCTCGGAACTTGGTCCGGAATCCCTCCTCAGATAGCTGATATCTACGAAGGATGGCGTTCTTTAGCTCACTGTAATTTTCTAGAAGGGCAGGTGGCATACTGGCATAAGCCTCGAGGGCTTTACCCGACAGCAAAGGGAAGAAGATTAGATCAGCGTGCCCCCCACCACCCCCAATGCATATGCTATCAAGCGTATCTCTAGAAATAATATACTTCATAGCCGCGATGATTGGAATTAATTTATAACTTGCTAGTCACTGCTAGATTAATTGACTGATGATAACAGGAAGACATCATATTCTGATTAGTAATATGCCAAAGAAGTATCCCACTGTGAATCGCCAAAGGCTAATTATCTAATTATTTCGCGTGGTTACAACACAGAGAGAAGAAATGTATACATATCTGTGAACTTGATAGTCGCGGGAGCCCCCCCCCCCCCCCCCCCACCCTTTTATACAGGCTTTGCCCTGACAATGAGTGCAGTTTTACTCCAAGCAATAACTTTAACGTTCTGGGAAAAGGCACGATTTTCACAGGCTGTGTTCCAGTTGTGGCCCTCTGGTTGAATACAGAGATACATTTACTGAAACATTGCATGTGCTTCTTAAGTTTATTTTCAAAGTCCGAGAAGGCTAAGAATGACGGGTAGATAGTAGCAGGGGCGTAAGGCCTAATGAAGTTAAAAATCTGTTTCTCAGGTCCTCCCGCATGGTCCTTTTGGCTGCCGCATGCCCTCTTTTTATAACCAATGCAAAATTAAAAAAAAAAATTAAATGTTTTTTGTCTCATATTTTACCCAAGTTAATAAAATTGATAAATTTGTCCGTTGAGTGCAACAAAGCTTTGCAATGATTTAGCATTGCAAAGCCTTCTAGCACTCAGGGGAGGACATACACCACCACCCATGCTATTCTGTACATTATGAGGCCTAAGAAATAATTACAAAAATCAAAAATAAAATAAAAAATCGTCCGCTAACATGCACTTTTACAAAAATGGCCTGAGAAACAGAATATCTACTTTGTGGGGCCTAAATGAGTTTTATGGGGGTGACTAGCGTGATAACGGAGCACCTAGAAGACTGGAATTTATGATGAATAGCGAACTTACCTTTCACTGAACGATCTTTCGGATCTGTAGTGAGCAATATGCGTTTGATTGGATGTGGATATTTTACAGGCTTCGGTGGCGGTGGCTGAAATATTGTAAACAATGGTTATTATTTCATATTTCCCAACTCTAAAACAGATATTCAATGTAAAATTTTTTTCAGAACATTTTATGTCTTTTTTTAACATCGTTTTCCCCCCAACAGCCCACCCACGATTCATCACTATTTTTCCAGTCTTGTGTACATTTAACTTCAATATAATTCATGGCATCCAGTTCAGGGCCGTCGAGTAGCAAAGGTGGGCTGGCCGTATGGCCACCGGGAAATTTTCCGGTGGGCCCCTCTGTTGGGAGCCCCAGGGCCCCGACAATTTAGGCAGCTCAACACCTGTTGATACATGAAATTTCGTGAAAATGACCAAAAGGTGATATGGATCTGATTGCACAGAGCTGTCCGGTTTATCGAAATGGCTTCTATGTGGACTGCCATTGGCAGTTCACATAGAGGGCATTTCGATATACCAGCAGTCCATTCTGCCACTGATCGGCCAGATGCAAGGAAACAGCGTTATTTCGATTAAAAAAAATCAAAATTTTCTCCCATTGGGCCTAACTATGGTCGGCTTGATGAGTCCGAGGCCTCCCTTGGTGCAACCAGTTTTGCCAAAATGAACCACAGAGATGGTATAGCGATGTCATCGAAAATGTCTTCTATTCTTCTATGTGGACTACCATTGACCGGTCAGATGCAAGGAACCAGCATTCTTTCGGTCCGAACAATCAAAATTTTGTCCGAGTCCGGGGCCCCTTAGTACGTTTGCAACTTTTTTGGCCTAATCCGCCCCTGTCGAGTAGTGGAGGAGTCCAAGAAAGTGAATTCTTTTTCGTCTAACTGAAATAATCCAGACGATTTAATCTGAACGTAGCCGATGGACTATGTAAGGACTTGACTGGTACGAGCTTCGAATTCATTATATGATTTGACTGGTGTTTTGAGAGCTTGGCCTGCAATACGATTTGACTTCTACTGGTGGAAAATAAACTGATGTTCTAAACGTTAAGCTTTTACACCAGGTTCAATCAAGGCAGCATAAAACCAATGAATGTGTTTAAGAATCCATCTGGAATTTGGAATGAGAATTTCAGGAAGCCGTGTCATTTGAGGCTCCGAAAACAAAACAAAACAGAACAAAACAAAAACAAAGAAATTCATGAGGTGAAAGCCTGTATCTCTACAGTACGGTGATCGTGGACTGGTCACTCTACGGGTGGGCAATATTTCCACGGACGCAATAATATTAGATGCCAAACACTAATGATAGAAATAATCATCAAAAATTTAATTAATGAAGCACCGGGTACAACCCGGTGCTTCATTAATTAAAATTTTGCTGATGACGATTTTTATTACCTGGTAAATGCATGCGTGGACATGCGTGGACATCACTGCCCACGCGTGGATTACAACCAGTCCATGGCGATTACACTGTGGCTACTTTCGAGCTCTCCTCCACCTCGCCGTTATTAGGACTTGGATGATGTGTTCCGCACTAAACCTGAATTAACTTGGGAAAAATCTCCCCGGGTCCGAAAATTCTCTCGACGATCCTGATCCGGTGTGCACACATTTCCAAAAGCAGCAAGACCTATAGAAAACATTCTCACTTGTTTCCAAAGCTGTAATTGAAGCATTTAAGGTCCCGAAACTAGAAATGTTTCATTCATCATTTAAAAGCAAACAATCGAAAAACAGAAAAATTGTAGGGAAAGTTTTCAGTGAATTAAAGTGTGTCTCAGTAATTTGTAAATTTGAAAAGTTCAGGCACAATCAAGACTTGAGGTGGAGATTTCATAACTCCAAAAAATTAAATCCGAACCGTACAAAAACGGATTAACTTCGCCACCGAGACTGCGCACGTGACTTCACTGTATTTCATCCCCAGCCGATAAAAACTATAGATGCGGTGAACAAATGCGGTAAGGAGTTACAAAAACAGCCGAGAAGTTCAAAGTTCAAAGAAAGACACCAGGCGACAGACTGACAGGACATCACTCAAACGTCGTTGGTCGGACACAAGTGTTTTGTGACGAAGAAACGAGGCCAGTGACGGAAACAATAAACGAAGTGACGAAGTGGGGATATCCCTTAACCTTTTACCCAACATGAATATAGAGATGACACTTGAGATCAAATTCTTGTATACATGTCACTAAAAACTTGCTCGTTCCAATGATAAGCTTTGTTTCTGAGGCAAAATAATAATAATAATAATAATAATAATAATAATAATAATAATAATAATAATAATAAAAATAATAAAATAGGAATTTCGGTGAAATGAGTTTGCCAGCTTTGCACTTATGTTTGGTAAAGGGTGAACTGGCTGACATTAGACTTTTAGTATATAGATTGTATCTTGACAAAAATGGGGAATGGGAATGGGATTTTCGTCATTGATTCATGGGGCAAAGTGGCATCACTAAACATTTTGCTGGAAATATTACGATGACCCCCTCTGCTGCTGACCCTGAAGACATTTAGAATTTTTTTGGCAATCTAACCAATGTGACGGACGTCTCCGGTAACAAAAAGGTGTCATAGAAGATGTTGTCACGGTAATTTGACACGTTTTAATTTCGCAAAATATTTTGAAAAATTATTTTAGGGATAAAGGTGAACTGAAAAAATAAAAATTACAAATCGTTAGGTATGATGTTTGCTTCAAGTTTGTTAATCAATATGTGTTTATTTGGTAATATTTGTTTTTTAAGCGTGTTTAATGGCGAAGTTGAAATGACGGTGGGGTAAAACGCCATTTCTATTTCTAAAATCTTCGACGGCGAAAATACCCGGTGCATAAAGTAACTTCGCCACAGTTTCCTTTCCCTCAGCTATCGCACAATATAAACCAAACTTTGCTAGTTAGTAAGGGAAGGTTATGTCGAAGGACAACGTTTTCACAACATGTCTACAAGGTTAAATAAGAAGTTTTTAAATGTTGTGAGATAGTTGTGTTGCCATGACGTTTCTACAACGTGTCATCAGCGTTAATTAAAACATTGTTAACCCTTTACCCAACGCAACAGCCAAAACCACCCAGCGCTATTCACAAAAATCGCCAGTTAGTTTTCATTATGCTTTCATTTTTTTTTTCAAAAAATTAAAAAAATTAGTTATTCAAGAATTTTGTTTGTAAGTATCGTCTGCTTTTCATGTTAGGTAATGATTGATTGATTTATTGGTGTTTAAGGTCATATACTTATGCCCAATGGCTAATCATGACCGTACCAGTTTTACGGGTGGAGGAAGCCGGAGTACCCGGAGAGAACCTGCTCGATCCGCAAGTATACAGAAGAAGTCTCCTTGGTTACGAATCGAAATTAAGTATTTTTATTGTTTACTAATCATATATATTTCATTTTCAGGTTATTTTATTCAACTTTGTGGGGAGCTAGTTTAGTATAGTAACTGGGACAAAGTTAGGAGGTCTTAAATAAAACTGTGAGCGCTAAGTTGTCGAACGGTTCGTCGTGTTGCCTTTTGTCGCGTGTCTACAGTTTTTCTTGTCCGATCGCGTAATTTTGTAATTTTGTAATTTTGTCTTGATGATGGCGAGCAAGTCTGTTCAGACGGAGGTAAGTATGGAGCTAAATACGTGTAATATCGCGGTCCATGTCAACGGTGCCAACGGGGTAAGTATTGGTGTGCAGACAGAGGTCACTGGGGGTGTCGGTCAGAGCCAGGTTGGTGGGGCCACCGATGGCGATATTGGGCTTGAAGTTTGTAGACAGTGTTCTATGATGTATGGGGACTTTCGTTCGATGGGATATGGAGAGGTATGTGCAAACTGTCAGGAAATCCTCCGCCTACTTGAGACAATTGTTAAGTTTGAGGGGGAGATTGCTGAGCTGAAGGGAAAACTTGGTAGGGCGGGGCTGTCTGGAGTTACGCCTGTGAAAGTAGCTTTCCGAGAAGGATGGGTGGTTGTCGGTGGTTCCAAGAGGAAACATGGGGGTAGAACCTTTGATGTGAATGAGGTAGGTGATGAGGTGGGGGCTGCTAGAAAAATACGTAGGACAGATGAGGGGGGCCCAGGCCGGAGCAATGCTGTAAAGCGTTTGGCGTGGACTATCAAAAGTGGTAGGAAAGGGGGGCCAGAGAAGCAGGTAGATAGGGGTGTAAAGTCCAAAGGCAGTGGGGAGTGCAGCACCAGAAACAGATTTGATGTGCTCGATTCGGAAGAGTTAGAGGAGGAGATGGAGGTACTTGCAACAGATAGTAGGTTGGGGTCTAGGCCAGGAAAAAGGAGGAGGGATTCGGTAGAAGACCAGGGGAGTAGTCCAGGTAGTTCAGGGCCTGGAAAGAGACGGAGGGACAAGGATAGGAGTAATCCTAGGTCAAAGATACCGATACCGATATTGATTCCGAGTGGGGCTGTTGGAGAGGAAGAGGACGCTGTAAACAATAGGAGACTAGAGGAGATAAATAGGGCGAGGGACAAAAGTAAGTTGGTGGTTGCGGGAAGTAGCATAGTTCGGGGGATCGACAAGGTTGTCTGTGGTCCGGACAGTAAAAATAGAACAGTTCTGTGCTTTCCAGGGGCTAAAGTGGAGGACCTGAGGGATAGAGTGGACGGTATTGTAGCTGGGTCGGGGCCTGATCCGGTAGTGGTATTACATGTGGGGTCCAATAACATCAGGGAGAGGAAATCAGTTCGTTTGGTGGACACATACAAGGACCTAATTAGTAAGCTACTTAGCAGGAATGCTCGGATCATCGTTTCAGGGGTGCTCCCCGTTATGGGTGGTGGGAATGAGAGGAACTCGCGGATTATGGCACTAAACGAGGAGCTGGAAGAGCACTGCAAAGACTTGGGAATACATTTCATTGACCACTGGGACTCATTCTGGGGACAAGGAGAGTTGTATGGGCGAGACGGATTGCATTTAAGTAGGATGGGTACAGACCTGTTGGGCCAAAAAATGTTACAGGTGGCTGGGCCTTTTTTGGAGAAAAGGGGGGTAGGGGACCACAGCCGATAACCCAGAGGGGCACAAATGCTGGGAACATAGGAAGAACAACAAACATGCACAACACAGGGACACACCAGGGTTATAATAATGTGCCAGTGATGACAAAGAAACAAAGATTCATTAAGTTTGGATACTGCAACATCCAGGGTCTGCACAAGAAAGTAAGCGAAATATCAACACTGATGGACGAAGGAGACTTCGATATAATGGGTCTAAGTGAGACGTGGATACGACGGGATGAGCGGGCTGATCAGATGAAGGGTTGCGTGTGGATAGGAGCTGGGCGAACTGAGGGTCAGAAACGGGGTGGGGGTGTTGGCATCTACGCTAAAGAGGAATTACAGCCCTCATTGATTACAGATCTCACAGAAGCAAGGACTCAGATTCCAGTATCCAACGAAATAGTCTGGGCAAAAATCAAGTTAGGAAGCAGGAGTGTTGCCGTTGGTGTTGTATACTTAGCAGTGGAGGGAAGTAAGCCCGAGTGGAATGATTCAATATATACAACTCTTAGATCGAATATCACAGAGCTTGAAAGCAGAGGGTTCAGTATTGTCCTAATGGGGGACTTCAATGGGCACATCGGGGATAAGGAGGAGGGCATACAGGGAGGTGATAGGAAAATTAACACGAATGGGAGGAAGATGTTGGACCTATCAAAAGAGCTTGGTTTAAAGATCTTGAACAGGGATGCGAAATGTAAGGGTAAATGGACCTGGGAGAGGAACGATAAGAAAACAATAATTGATTATATATTCACTGACATTAGCGTATGGAGGGAGGTTATAGATGTAGAAATAGATGACGAGGGAAAAAATGACTTGGGTAGTGATCACAACCTGATAACAGTTAAGATTATGGGCAAAAAGACGAATAGAGACAGAAATACCTTCAAGGAAGTTTGGGGACTAAAACAAGGAGCCGACTGGAAGCAGTTTCGGGAAAAACTAAAACCAAGTCTTGAATGTATACCTAGGGATGCAAATGTCCAGAGTATTTCAGATGGCATAGTAAATAGCCTAACAGAGGCAGGGAAGGATTGTATAGGAAGGGTGAGGGTCCCAACGAGAGAGCTTGGATACAGGGTTAACGAGGGACTGAAAAAGGCTATAAAAGAAAGGAAGGTAAAATGCGCTGCTTACAGAAGAAGTAGGAAGCTTAAAGGGGTGGATAACAATGACACGAGACTAATGAAAGGAGAATATGAACTGGCACGGAAAAAGGTGAATGAGATAAAGAATAATAATAGGAAGGAGCGCAATTGCAGTCTTGCCAGAACAATAAAGAAAACGGGGGGTTCGAGCTCAAACGTATTTTGGAACTGGGTAAATAAACGGGGGAAAAGTAGTGTGCAGAGTATCAAAGTGGATGGGGAAAGTACAGAAGATAAAGGCCGTATCGCTTCAGAGTTAGTCAAGCACTGGGAAAAGATAAACGATAGGCGATGGGGCAGTGGGTCCCCACCAAAAAGAAATACACTGGTGGAGGAGAACCTATCCAATCGTGTATGTAGCGAAATAACGGCAGAAGAAGTGCGGAACGTGGTCTCGAAATTAAAAAATGGTAAAGCGGGAGGGACTGATGAAATTCCGAACGAATTCCTCAAAAATGGAGGGGAGGCACTTATTGAAGTCCTGACAAACCTTTTCAACCTGGCTCTGCGAAAGCAAGAGGTTCCCAGAGAGTGGAGGGAAAGTAAGGTGTCGTTCATACACAAAAAGGGGGATAAGGAAGTTCTAGATAACTATAGGGGGATATCAGTTAGTAGTAACATCGGAAAAGTATTCTGTAAGGTCATATACAGTAGACTAGAGGAAGTTATTGAAGAGAAAGGTTTTCTAGGAGAAATTCAAAATGGTTTCAGGAAAGGACGAAGAGTCACTGATCACCTATTTACACTCACCCAACTGATAGAATCAACAAAGGCTGAAAAGAAAAAGATGTTTCTGGCATTTCTAGATGTGAAAAAAGCGTACGACCGAGTGTGGAGGGAAGGGATGTGGCGAAAGCTCGACTCGGGGGTGACTTTGTGGGAATCATGAAAGCACTGTATACAGATGTGCAAAGCCAACTCAGTCTAGGGAGTATCACTACAAAACGAGTCCCTATGGATATAGGCTTCAAGCAGGGGTGTATCTTTTCACCGATTTTGTTTGCATTGTATGTTAAAGATTTAGGGGACGAACTAATTCAGAGTGCGGAGGGGGTAAATGTTGGAGACATAAAGATACCAGGCTTATTCTTTGCGGACGACATGGTGTTAATGTCTAGAACTGAACAGGGGCTAGAGAAATTGCTGGAAATTGTTGGTAGTTATGGGAACACTTGGCGGCTCGAACTAAATGAAAATAAAAGCAAGGTAATACCCGTTGGACGTAAGGTAGATATGACGAAGAGATGGAGAGTGGGGGAGTTCTCAATCCCCGAAGGGGAAAGCAAACAAATCACTGTAGGAGAAACGGGAGAGTATGAGTATCTAGGGGTAAGCATAAATATAACGGGAAGAGGGGTGTACAGAAATTACTCAGCCAAACTGATTCTGAAGGGGAAAAGAATTCTGAACCAACTAAAACTTTTAGGGAAAAATAGTTTCAACAAGGTCTTTGTGGGGAAAACACTGTGGGAGAGGGTGGGTTTACCAAGTATAACGTATGGCACGGACGTGATTCTATTAAACCAAACCGTTACTAAGAAGTTGGAAAATACTCAAAATGATGCCGGCAGATGGATAACAGGGTCGAGTAATGCTGCAGCTTTGGAAGCAGTAAGGGGGGAGCTTGGGTGGATGAAAATCAAGGACAGGGTAGATTTGGGAAAACTGTGTTACTTTAACTACTTGAGAAACCTGCCTGACAACCGGTGGTGCAAATTGATGCTCGATACCATTTGGAATTCTAATATAGAAACGGGGTGGTCAAAACATGTGAGGGAACTAATGGACAATTACTCTATAGAGGTCACAAACATAGAAGTAGGAATGAAAGAAGGCAAAAGGTTTGTCAAAGAGAGAGTCATGGAAGATTGCAATCGAAACTGGCGAGCAGGGGTTAGCGTGAAAAGATCACTGCAGGGGTTACAATATAAAGAAAAGCCAGCTTTTGAGAAGTACCTAGATGGCACCTTTGGAGGGTCACTGCTGTTCAAACTGAGATCAAGATCACTGGAGCTTCGGGGAAAAATTGGGAGAGATGGGGAAAAGGGATGCCAAATGTGCCACTCTGGAGTAGTGGAGACCCTGGAACATTTTCTCTTGGAATGCCCACAGTATATACCTCATAGAATAAAATTTACTGGAAGAATAATGCAGAAGTGGGGTGAAGAAACAAAGGATAGATGGCTGAAGGGGGACACGAGGGAGAGGGTAGGAATGCTTATTGAAGAAATTGAAAAAGAGGAAGTGAGGGACACTATTAAGCAGTTTATATCTGAATGCTGGGAGGAGAGGAGGGGAAGAGGGGGTGGGGTGCAGGGGGAATGATGGCCTTCTCTTATGAGGACCGCGACAAATCAGCGGCTGGCCAAAGAGTTATTATTATTATTACCAACGAGCAACGACGAACAGCTGCCAGCTCCCCAACATCGTAACTCCGCACTCCAGCACAGGCAGGGTTAGTTTGGTTGAAGACATGCGCACCATCGGCGTGCAATACGCCTTAGTACACGGCGTCATCGTGCCCCCATGTGGACAATCGGGGTGAAGTGCCTTGCCCAAGGACACAACGCGGAGTCCTAATCGATCGCTCAGAAGGTCACCCATCCGAGGACTAACCGGGCTCTTCGTTGCTTAACTTCGGTGATCTGACGAGAACCGGTCACCGCAACACCACCGCGCCCCTACATCATGCTAGGTAAAGGGTTAAATGTAACATCACTGTGCTGCCACAATGCTTCCACGAAATGATTACACCGTTAACCCTTTGAACCTGAGAGACCGCTTTTCCGGACCAGAAACAGGATACGTCATACTAGAGGAAGCAATCAAAATATTAAATATCCACTAAATAATGGACCTATTTCGGCTCTAGAGATAATGGATTCCGTATATCAAATGAATTACTAAAAACAGTCACCCCTTATTTGACTGATCACATTGTTGAACTGTTCAACCAAGTGCTTGAGTCAAATCATTATCCTCTAACTTGGAGTAATTCCATATTAACAACCATATATAAAAAGGAGACAGATATGATCCGAATAACTATAGAGCCGTACGCAATGCCCTAGGCAAATCATTTAATAAAATTTTAAATGAATGAATTAACGCCTTTCTCGAGGATAATTCTATAATCAGTGATAACCAGTTTGGCTTTCGTCAGGGCCGCAGTACGATCGACAGTGCTCACATTTAGAAAATAATAATAAATAAATACAAAAAGGCAAAAAGACCTCTATACGCCGTTTTTGTTGATTTTAAAAAAGCCTTTCGTACAGTAGATACGAATATATTTTTTTGAAAACTCAACAGAGTGGGCATTCATGGTAATATGTCACGAGTGCTACATTCATTATGTGACCCTAGCTTTTACCAAATAAGAACCAAACACGGATAAGTCCCCCACAGTTATCAACAATCGGCGTTAGACAGGGCTGCGTGATCTCGCCGACTTTATTTGAAATTTTCATTGACGATATTGCTCAAATTTTCAATGAGAAGTGTTCCCCGGTCAACTTAAATAATACTGCATTTAACCACTTACATGTTGCAGACGATTTGGTACTAGTATCGGACAATGAGCATGGTCTGCATGTAGCATTAAACAAATTGGAGGAAATTTAAATTGTAAATTTAACACTAAGGGTTTAAGAATTTCATATAAAAATTGAAATTTCCAAATGTTAGCGAATTTATATCATTGATGTGCCCATCATGTCACAAACGTTTGGCATTTTGCTGTAGAGTAGTATAAAACATATAGAAGCTAGTTTTCTACAATTTTTTTCCAATCCGTTTGAACGTTTGACTATTATTATCTTTTGAAACCCATTTAAAAATAAGAAAATGGCGTTTTCACCATCCTTTGATATTCTGTAATTTTTTATCTCGACATTATATCAAGTGTGCGCATCGTGACATACAATGCCACTGTCCTTTTCATCCCTGTAAATGTCTAGGAGATGAGATTTGCTATTTGTTTCCCCGGGAAGAATAAAAACATGTAAACTACTGTAAAAATACATTCACTAACCAAAGAGCCAAAGTGGACACTTAGTGTTGGTGAACATGATATTGATATTCTTAATAACGGATTATTTGTGAACTAGTTGCTTCTAATTGGCTTGCGAAAAAAAGCCAAGTTTCCTTTTGTCACTTTTAATAAACGAAAACATCAGACAGCTCCGGGAGCTGTCTGATGTTGTCGTTTATTAAAAAAAGGAAACTCGCTCATCTTGTGATTTCAAGGGAGATAACTTTAACGAAAGTCCATTTTCATGACGAGACAGGACAGGGGTGGTTTTAACAACAAAAAATGTAACGTTTATATAACGTTGTTAGAACCACAATCTGCTAGCTGAGTGTGAAAGGAGATGTATGGTAAGCATACATCTGTTCTTTTGAAATTAAGTGCAATGGTGCAACAAGTAGAATAATGCAGCGTTATACGTATGCAAAACATGAATTAGAAAGCGAAGCGTTTCTTCAATGGGTGAATGGGTGATATTCGCCGGAAAAGCCAGAAAACATGACGATGTTATCCTGTTTTAGGTGTACGCCTCACTGATCTCTATATAACTGGATTGCTGGAACGTCAGCGAAAAACCTAGCAACTCAGTCAGCACCCCCCCCCCCCCCACCTCCAAGATGGCGTCAGGTAAATCAATGCTATAACTCTTCCCATCGATGACTTTTGATGACGTGAAAGCTATTTATACAGTAACATGATTTTCGAAGCTCTAGGTCTCCATTACTGGACTGCCATCTGCGATTAGCAGAACAACAGTCATTAGCGGCCCGAGCGTGGGTCTGCTAATCACAGATGGAGGTCCAGTAATGGAGTCATTCGACCCTTGAGAAAATCATGTTATTATTATTATTATCAATACTTAGAACTTATAAGAACGATTTTCGACCCTTTTGGATTTATATTATTTCGTGAAAAGAATCAACGTGAAGCATCATTTATTAAGCAGTTTAACCCTTTACATAACATGAAAAGCAGACGACACATGCAAAAAAATTCTCGAATAACTAATTTTTTTCATTTTTTGTCTCAAAAACATAGGTTATGACCCCTCATTGGAACGAGCTCAACGAGCTCGTTCCAATGAGGGGTCATAACCTATGTTTTTGAGACAAAAATGAAAAAAATAATGAAAATTAATCGGCGATTTTTGAGAATAGCGCTGGCGGTTTTGGCCGTTACGTTGGGTAAAGGGTTAAGGAAGAACACTTTACATTTAGGGAAATGTAAACTGATTTCCAGGAAGACGAAATGACGTCATGCGCAAAACGTCAGCGTGTGCTAGCCGGTCTGCGGGCGCTAATGACTAAAAATAGCCATTAGGGACCGGCTACGCTTTACAATCTTTGCTTCAAGTTTATTATGCCCCTTACAGGTTGCGTAAATTAGTATTAACATGAAGGTAACGCACAATGAATTGATAATACGCTGTGACAGTAGTCGCAGCATATGAGAACTTTCGCTTCATCGAGCGTCACGGTATTTACAAAGCATGAAAACTAGTTACACTGTGTCAATTTTCCAATCTCGCCACTTCTCTTGTTCGAATAACACATATAATGTGTTGTAAATATTCATTTTTTTACGCGAAAAATGTGCGCGTCATCATTATATTCAGTTTCCACAGACATCGAAGTATATTCTTAGAAAAGTGATCGACGATTGAACAGGGTCAGAGAATTTTGGAAACTTTCGATATTTTTGGTTTGTTTGTTCAGCATTGGTTATTTAAAGCAACATCCGCCCTGCCCTAATATGGTGGTGGTGTAATACTTTTCCATTTGTGAAATGCAACAGACGTGGTGGAATGCGAGGTTTGGGACATATTGAGGAAATTAACCAAGGAGTCAAAGAAATTTTAAACATCTGGTCTTTTAAAATGAGTCAGAGCAGTTTAACCCCTTGAACCCTAGTGATATCTTCTATATGAGTTCAATGGCAGAAATTGGAAGAGTCCATATTCATTTTTTTTTTGGGGGGGGGGGGGGGGGTTAGACCAAACAAATAATATTTGCAACGTGCTGCCTTGGGGCTGCACGTTGAAAATATTAATTGGTCTACCCCACCCCACCCCCACCCCAACCCCCATAAAAATAAAAAAAATAAAAAAAATAAAAAAACAACAACTTAGTAGCCACCTACTTAATGAAATTATGAAGTATCATGTTCCTGGGCAGGAAAAACTGTCTTACGGATCCAAAGGGTTAACAATCAGACTAAAGATTCCATTTCACAAATCGCATTTGATGTTGACAATTCTATTTTATCGTACATATTGAGTCTTGTTATTGAGGAATAGTGATATATCCTTAACCCTTTACCTAACATGAAAAGCAGACGACACTTGCAAAAAAAATTCTTGAATAACTAATTTTTTTCATTTTTTGTCTCAAAAACATAGGTTATGACCCCTCGTTGGAACGAGCTCTTCGAGCTCGTTCCAACGAGGGGTCATAACCTATGTTTTTGAGACAAAAAATGAAAATATTTTGAAAATTAATTGGCGATATTTGGGAATAGCGCTGGCCGGCTTTGGCCGATTCGTTGGGTAAAGGGTTAAAGAAAAAAATACTTGTGCTTTCTCGTGGACGCAGGGTTGACTGAGAAATAAAATCGGAGCCAGAAAGTGTTCTCATACCGTCATTTTTTGGTTCGGCATGCACGATTCGAGTCGCGATAGATGATTGTATTTGATGTTGTCAAGGGCCTTTCCTGGTTCGACTTCGCGGAGAAGGTTACCTAAAAACTGCGTGAGGAAGGGATCCTTTTGGGAAAAATTACCCTTTTAACACTATATCCCCAGCAACATTGTAATGTCAACTGTAAATGAGTTAATATGCTCTGATTCAGTACAGAGAGAGAGAGAGAGAGAGAGTTAGCTGTTGGAAGAAACAATAATACTATAACGTCACAGCCCGTAAGGGAGTTACAGCTCGTTGGTGCTGTCTGATTAAATTAGTTGTGGCGCATCTGAGGTTCTTGTTGGTTGTTACGCAGTCCATTTTTATTTACCGTTCGCGATGTATATAGGAATCTACAAACTAACCGGACCTTCTCGCTGGGGTATCCAAGGTGGCTTTGTGGAGTGTAACCCGCCCTTCCCAATATTTTTTCCAGTCGAGACATATTCATTCGGATTGGAGTCTAAAGCCCTAGTCACACAGACAATGCGACCGTAACCTCTTGGTGACTGATTTCTTTTGCGACAGACTCATGTCAGACTGGCGATCGCCGAGACTGGTGCAACCACTTCTGCCCATATTTGGAATTAGGGTAATATCGCCGATCAATCAGTGATAAGTTTTACAACTTGTCAGTGATTGATCGGCAACTTATCGGCTTGCAACTGGTTGAGACCGATCGGTGACTAGTCAGCAAATCTTCGGTGACTGGTTGCAACTGAACGGGGAATGATCGGTGACTAATTGTCGATCGATCATCGATCAAAACATAATGCATATAACAAGAGCAACGCAAAGCGTCACATATGCCCTCGACGGTGTCATAAAAGGGTAGGTAAGTCTCTCGGGGCATAACCAAATCAAATGGAAGCTTCCTGTAGACACAAATAAAGCATAAAACATTGATTTGAGTCAGCATTCATTAGTTATTGGACGGAAACCAAATTCAATATGGCCACCATGGTGTCCACATTGAATTGGTTAGCTGATCCAAAATCAAAAGAAAGCTTCCTCTAGACACCAATAATGCATAACCAAAAATTGAAATTGATTCCAGTCAGTATTCATTAGTTATTTGTAGGAAACCAAATTCAAGACGGCCACCATGGAAGCCATAACGAAATGGCCCCTGGCGGCCATCTTGGATCAGCTGACTGGACCACAATCGAAAGGAAGCTTCCTCTAGACACCACAATCCATAATTGAAAAATAAAAATGATTCGAGTGAACATTCGCTAGTTATTGGACGGAAGCCAAATTCAAAATGGCTGCCAAGCCGGCCATACTGAATTGGCGAGCTGGACCAAAATCGAAAGGAAGCATCTGGGCATCCACAAGTTACCCCTAAAATTATGATTAGATTAAATAAGCAGTTCTTTAATTATTTGACGGAAACCAAACGTTAACGGACGGACGCCTGACGACGGACGGACAAAGTGAAAACATAATGCCCCGAGAGGTTCTCTGGGGCATAGAAAGGGTGTTTTTTAGAATCAAATCATTTCTCTGGAAGTTGTCAATATGTTAACAGCAGAGCAGCTGCAGTTGCTGCGCCCGCGAAGTATATTTCGGACCATAATCATGGCTAGAAATAATTGAAACAATAAGAAATCGTTGATCTGAACTCTGTGAATACTTGTGTCAAAATGAAGCTGTAATGCGCAGACATGTCTTCTATAGACAGTGACATGTTGCAAACCCAACGGCGAATGATCGGCGCTCGCTTGGAAACCACTTTGCAACCGATCAACAACCAGTCGCCGATAAAGCGCCGGTCGATCACCACGTCATCACTGATCAGTCACAGATAGGTCGCCTCTAGGTTGAAAAGAGTCAACACCCTTGTCTAGACGAAACCGATCGCCACACAATGGAAACCAATCTGTGACTAAAATAACACCGCTTGGAGACCTCTATGAGACCAATGAAACCTCTGAGCGACCAAATCGGCCGCAGCCAGTTTTGGGGCATGCTCAAAAGACTGATTGCGACCGAATGGGGTTTGCGACCGCTCTGAAACAATGTAGCGACCTCATCCCGATCGACAGTCTATATATTTCTAACACACAGACCTTTGAATCCTCTTTGCGATTGTCAGTTTGTTTGGTTGCCAAGATGTTCATCGTGGACTGTTGAGTGGGGCTTCAGATAACGATTCGCCATTGCTAGCAACCATGTCCTTTCTTACGATACTAGATATAGTACTTGGACATAGTGTCACACACACTCAGTCCGTCGTTCACTTGCAGGTCTGTGACCCTCGAATTGGGGTTTTGGGGGCCCAACATAACCGATTGGGAGTACGGTACATTCTAATTAACCAAGAAGTCGGGAAGTCAATTCGTCTACGGGTACTACATGCATTGATCTACAAATAAATTTCCAAGAACTCTTGAGAACTATAATTCCGGCCCACTATTTATTTATTTATTTATTTATGTATTTATTTATTTATTGGTGTTTAAGGTCACATATTTCTGCACAATGGCTTACCATGACCGTGACAGTTTTACGGTTGGAGGAAGCCGGAGTACCCGGAGAGAACCACCGAGTAACGGCGAGCAACTGTCAGTTCCCCAACATACCAACTCCACACAAGCAGGGTTAGCATTGGTAGAAGACAGGTGAACCATCAATGTGCAGTACGCTTTGGTACACAGCGTCACCGTGCTCCCACGTGGGCAATGGGGGTGAAGTGTCTTGCCCAAGGACACAACGCGGTTGCCGCAGGTGGGATTCGAATTCCGGCCCACTAATATTCCATCTACATCATCAAGGCATGCCTAGGACTGCACGATATATCGATAAACCGATACATACCTGTATTCAAACTAGTATTGATTGAATACCAGAGTTATTACAAAAATATCGGTTTATCGTCATAATTTATTTACCTGCAATTTAAATTTCAAGATGTCTTGAGTTTTAACTGTGGTCCCAAATGAATAATATTATCCTTTTACCCAACGAATCGGTCTCATCGGCCCGCGTAATATACAAATTCAGCAGTTGAAAAAATATTTTTAAAAAAAATTCAACAAAACCATATCATGTGACCCCTCACTGGAACGAGCTCGGTGTGCTCGTTCCAATGAGGGTCACGTGATATTGTTTTGTTGAAATTTCTGGAAAATTTCAATAAACTAGTATTTAATATAATAAATTTTGATATCGTCTGCGTTGAGTAAAGGGTTATTCGAACTGCATCGTCAAGGCAAGCTAGTTCGTTCCATTGTGATGGCTCAAGTCCCGATTGTGGTACGTATGTTCAGATATCTGAACACTCTTTCGATATAGGCCTATCGGTAAACCGCGGTAGTTTTTTGAATACCGATACCTGTATTCCGTTTAGAATATCGTGCAGGCTGCAGGCCTACCACTTCACTACCCAATCGGTCGTCTTCGTGACATCTTTGGTCTTCTTGAAATCTCTAGATCTAACGGTCGACTAATCTATCGTATTTTGGGAGGGTTAAACTGGTGCCGGACGTAGTTTCACTTGAGAATGTATGGAAAAGACTTTTACAGTAAAATCGATTCTCGAGCATCCAGAATACAAAGTGTGATATTATCTTCATGAATACATCTATCGCATTGCTAATGGTTGGTCTTTGTAATCAATCAAGCTAACACTTTTCCGAATGAGACTACGATGATCAACCAGTAATTTCGCGCATACCCCGTGGACATGCCGTAATCATCCCGATCGACAGTCTATGTATTTCTAACACTTTTTTCCGAACAAACAAGCCTAATTTCCACGACAAAAACGTTACTAGGTATTTTCCACGTCGGTTGTTTCAAACTGACAAATCCAATTTATAGCTGCAGCAAGCTCAGAAGAACTTTCGCTGCATAACAGATGTTCAAACAGAACATCAAAACCTTCTGAAAAACTGTACAGATGAATAAACCTTTGGCATGTCACACAGCACAGTGTTTGATCTCCACGTTTTCAACGGGAGGAGGGGGGGGGGCTCATGGCCCCCAACTTATTTCAGAGAGAGAGAGAGAGAGAGAGAGAGAGAGAGAGAGAGAGAGAGAGAGAGGACACAGGTGCATCCCAGCTTTTTTTTTATTTAATTGGCGCTTACCATACTCGAAGTCGCTCATTCGTAGCACGACAGCTCAAAATGGGTACCATAGACCTACATTTATATTGGTGGCTATATGTCTGACATCACTCTATAGAATGTGTGGAGTATGCGATGGAAGGACTACGCCAGTTTTATCAGGTTGATACAATGTAGGATCGGGAACCGTAACAAACAGCGACAATTTTGAGATACGTTTCATGACATAAACGCGTTGTGGAAATGATGCAGTTCAAATCGAATAGATTTGTAGTAGAAGCTTCCTCCACATTGAAGCAACGTCATTGCGCGTGTCCGTTTTATCAGCAAATAATTTAATTTTATTCAAGGTTATCTGCATGCATATGATTGGGTGAGATGAGATTTTCACAACCCAGTGAACGTTTTTCCTATCGTATAAATGTCTCTGTTTTTTCCTGACCACCTGTATCTGTCTATAGAACTACAAACGTGTCTAAAGGTGCAGTTAACCCTTTACCTAACATGAAAAGCAGACGACACTTGCAAAACAAATGTTTGAATAACTATTTTTTTCATTTTTTTGTCTCAAAAACATAGGTTATGACCCCTCATTGGAACGAGCTCGACGAGCTCGTTCCAATGAGGGGTCATAACCAATGTTTTTGAGACAAAAAATGAAAAAAATAATCAAAATTAATTGGTGATTTTTTAGAATAGCTTTGGCCGGTTTTTGCGGTTACGTTGGGTAAAGTGTTAAACGGCAATTTTGCAACAGGTGGACTAAGAAGTCGCTGGATTTCGTTCACTTGTTATCCAAAATGCCCACTGAAAAGTGAGTCGGTGTTGAAATCACCGAGAAAGGCCACACTCATTATAATACAGATAAATTAATTTACAAATTAGTATTCACACTAGGTTTCCTTTTGAATATTTGAGAATTGTGTATCAGCTCATGTTAAAAACTGTAACACTGTCGTCTGCGCAAAATCTGACACGAGGGATCCAAAATCCACAATATACTTCATTGTTTGATATTTCAGTGGTATAATGGCGAATACTTTGACCTACTAGCAGTACATTATAGGTCAAGCAACTATACTTTAAATTAAATTATAAGAATGGAAATGGAGTATTTGTCGTTTTAGTTGAGTCTGAATGTGGGATGGTCATGTTAACCCTTTGAACTCGCAAGACCGATTTTTAGATCCAAGACATAATTTCGTCCCATTTTCTCATTATAAGAGGTCTACACACGGGACACTGAGGATAAAATAATAACTGCAGTCTGCACACGGACGGCTGCAGATTGCGGTTATTATTTTATCCTCCTTGTATATTGATATTGGACTGACCCATCACACTGTAAGTGTACACAAATGCGATACCATTCCAGGAAACGTGGATTCAAAGGTTTAAGTTGAATGGAGTGCATAATACGTTATACAAGACTTAAAACGCCTATTCCACATTCATACTCCGGCGACAGATAATTCATCTCAACCCCTTTACACAATACGGCGTTTTGGACGATAACTGTGTCATAAATTTTTGGTATAACGTTCGGAGATAATACAAGCTGTGTAATACAGGGTATAGACTCGTCACTCGCTTTCCTCCTTTCATTCGCAATATTGAATTCCCATCAGCGGGACTCATATCTAATAGATAAAACTCTTAGGGTGGGTTAAAGAAAAGAAAATCTCGGCAGTTGCATTAATCTTGATCATAGAATATTCTATGAGGCTCTGAAGCACTCTCCCTTTCTAGACATGCACTTATGATAACTGTGGGCGATGTCTATTGATCGGAAAAATCTCGTCTTATAGAGCCATTGTAAACACTAAATGTTTTATGAGAGCACTCTTTATAGACAATAAGACTTATACTTAATAAGAGAAAATTGCCGTATGACGCCACGATGTATATTGTCTGAAAAGATCACCCTATGGACCAGTTTCTGTCTACAGCCATGGGCGTCGCGAAGATTGATTATGGAGGGGGGGGGGGGGGTGATATCTGATGATCTGTCCGGACTGTAATTTGTGACGTCAAGGCGTGAATGAAATATGACGCAAAACAGTGTCAAGCAAGAAAGTTATCAGACCGCCGAAGGTGATACTTTTCTTTAAAAATATCAGCTTCATTCACTTAATTCAAGTTTATTCGTGGTATAAATGCTGAACACTGCTCGGGTAGAGTACCGAGGACAGTGATCAACGACCCTTGACCCGAAAACGTGCGTGAAATACAAGAAAAACTCCAGCTCAGATCGTTGATTCCCATCACCCGTGCTCCACGCTAATAGTGTTCTGTCTTAACATTTCATCCCTCTTGGCACAAACACGCTGCAGTTACCTTTTTATAGTTCAGATCAACGTAGCTTTATTTGTTAGGAGGCGGTCACACCATTGTACGTCGAGCATCCGATTTTTGATACGACAGTCGTATACGTCATCGGATTGAAATGAAATTCGTAGCTTTCCGTTGGGGTGGTCGCATCTACGTGTACGATAAAATTTTCGTATACGTCACTCCTGTCAGTGCCAATAAAATGGAACATGTTTCATTTTTTGACGGACCAAATTCAATCGTATGCGATTTTTTCAATACGTTGAAGGTCCAGGTCAAATCAAAGTATCAAAAAGCACATATGCGTGTACTACGTCATTTTTCTGATTCATGGAAGTGCTGTGTGGAAGGTAGGTGTGCATCTTTGTTACTCGTGTCTTATACTTTCCCCAGTACGATAGTGAACTTATGAATATTATGTAGATGATTAATTTTCAAGTGGTTTAACGCCTGCGTCACTGCCGCCCCCAATATTTTGATTTTTTTATTAATTTTTTTTTTTTTGAAAATTAAGATAATTTTATAAAATCAGAGCAAAATACCCCCTCCCCAATATAAAAATTTCTGGACATGGCTCCATTTTCATGATGTTTTAATTTATACGCGCTCCTTACGGTGAGCTTTGACGCCATGGGGACGTACATATAGTGTGACCATGCAACGATGCGAATCACAGAGAAATACGTGTACGATAGACGGACTAGAAAATAGTATGCGATGGTGTGGGGACGTCAAGCATCCGATTTTTGATACGACAGTCGTATACGTCATCGGATTGAAATGAAAACTATAGCTTTCCGTTGGGGTGGTCACATCTACGTGTACGATAAAATTTTCGTATTCGTCGCTCCTGTCCGTCCGAATAAAATGGAACATGCTCCATTTTCTGACGGGCCGAATTCAATCGTAAACGATTTTTTCAATATTTTGAAGGTGAAGGTCAAAGCAAAGTATCAAAAAGCACATAATTATGCATGTACTACGCCATTTTTCTGACTCCTGGAAGTACTGTGTAGAAGGTGGGTGTACATCTTTGTTACTCGTGTCTTATAGCTTCTCCAGTACGGTAACGAACTTATGAATATTATATACATGATTAATTTTCAAGTGGTTTAACCATTTACCTAACATGAAAAGCAGACGACACTTGCAAAAAAAATTCTTGAACAACTAATTTTTTCATTTTTTGTCACAAAAACATAGGTTATGACCCCGCATTGGAACGAGCTCGATGAGCTCGTTCCAATGAGGGGGTCATAATCTATGCTTTTGAGACATAAAATGAAAAAATAATGGAAATTAACTGACGATTTTTAAGAATAGCGCTGGCCGATTTTGGCCGTTAAAGGTTAACGTCTACGTCATTTTGATTTCTTTATTCAAATTTTTATTGAAATTGCGAGTTTGGTATGGGTAAATAGGTCAAACGGAATGCTCAATACAAGGGTTCAACCATGACTTGGCTCAATTTTCATATTTTAATTTATACGTGCTCCTTACGGAGAGCTTTGGCGCCATGGAAACGTACATATAGTGTGACCATGCAACGATGCAAATCGCAGAAAAATACGTGAACGATAGCTGGACTAGAAAATCGTATGCGATGGTGTGACCACCGCCTTAGCGCATTGTGGAAATATCGTGTTTGTGAAGATAATTCTGGAGGCATATTTTACTGTGCACCTACGTTTTCAAGTCCCAAAGCTTGACGTCAACTACAATAATTTGATTAACTGAAACATAGCAACGTCTAACATATCTCCAACGCCATATATCATCAAACACGAGTGGACACATTCAAAAAGATTTGTGCGACGGAAAACTGTTATCTTTTCATATGATCTCAATGATAGATTGCAAATCTAGAGGCCTGGGTGATGACAGAAAGAGTGAGTAGGAAAACATATTTTATCAAAGCAAACGGGAACGCCTTGTGCCATTTCTGTCTATTGTTTGGGAAATTAACACAGTTCCTTAAAGTTGCGCGCTTCTTCGCTTAGGAGAGGGGAGAGCTCCATCATATTGTAAGCATCTCCTTCTTCCCTCCATGATTTTGATTTTGTTTTTGATGAGAATTATCCTTAACGACTGAAAACAGCAATAGGCGACCATGGAAGGTTGGGTAAAGTACTTCATTCTACAATGCAATGAATGCACATATGTTTGGGTTTTCGAACTTCAAGTTGTGTATTTATGCCTAGGTTGATTCCATGATGTGAGATGTTTCACGAATACTTCATTTCTTTTGTGCAGCAAATTGCGAACAAGTGGAGGATTTTTCAAAACAAAAATAAATTTTTGAATTGCTTTAATTAAACAAAAATTTCGTCGTGTCCGGCACCCATTTACTGCCTAAAACAAACCTCTCGTCATTTATTCGAATTTTATAACTTTTATTGTTTGCAAATTTTAAATTTTGCGGTTAGTTCACAAACACAAAAAGTCGAAAATAGCACACTGGAAAAAAACATATTGACAACTGATCACCCAAAACAAAATAGTACTTACGAAATAGACGTATTGAACCCTAACATTTACAAGTCACAGGTTGCGCTTGTGTCCTAATAACTGTGCTTGAATCATTTTTAGGAAATCCCTTCAACCAGGACTTCGTGTAACCCAACACCCAGGCCTGCAACCACGGGGGGTGTGTGGGGGTGGGGGTGGGGTTGGAGGGGGGGGGGTGGGGGTGGGGGCGGCGCCCCTCACTGGAAACATTTTCGCCCCCCCCTAGAAAAATTTCAGACACAGTTTTTCAATTTTCACCATTTTGATCTATTTTATCAACCAGTGAATTAACTCAAAGTTGTCAATTTACACCTGTAATTACATTGAATATAATCCCATGACTGAGTCTCTATTGTTATATTTGAGGTGTTTAATCAACACACAACTATGACAATACGAAACATAAACTAATTAACAGAAGAGATGAGTGGTTACTGTTAACTGAAAGTTGGAGAAATGCTCTCGTAAATAGAGGCTTTCCAGGGTTGTTTTCGTCCAAAGAATCCAACCAACCAGAGACAGTCTCGTGGGCTAGACTAGTTAACCCTCCCGCTACAACAAGCCAATGGTAGCCTCGCTCAGCCCCGGAAGCTCTGTCACTCAGGTAAGAATCGCAGTACGACCACGGGAGGACCCAACCAGGCAAGGGTGGGGGGGGGGGGGGGGCTTACTAATCTCTCATCATTTCTATTTCAGCAGCACCAAGAGCCACAGCATAGACACCCCGACAAAAGAAGCAGACACTCGTTCAACCAAAAGCTCTCAAACCCAGCCATCAACCACCAACAGAAGAGCTCAAGGCAGACTATACTTGCCAGTGATAGCTCCAACACTCACCCAAGTGGCAGACTATACTTGCCCGAAGAAACACACAAGACATGAGAGACAATCAACCACGACAACATCCGACAGAACAGCCACACAGCCAAACCACTACACCACGGGAACAGAAGACAGGGGGGGGGGGGGGGGGGGGACTTTAATCATCTTATATTTTTTAATTTCAGCCACGGCAGAGACCGAAAAGCAAACACCCAAAACACACCAGACCAGACCAGACACCACTGCAAGAAAGACCCCCCCCCCCACAGACCACAGACCACACAGCAAAGTCACAACAGCTAGAATAACAACTACAACAACAACACGGCAGAGACATGGAATCTAGCATCAATAACGCACAAGACACATATACCGCCGTAAGAAAGACTCCCCGCCAGCACAATCAACTACGACACAACAGCCCGAACAACAACAACAACAACAACAACAACAACAGAAGAGCTTGAGGCAGACTATACTTGCCAGTGATAGCTCCAACACTCACTTAAGCGGCAGACTATACTTGCCTGAAAATCACACTCAACAGAAACACATCCAGAAAAAGACCTTGCAAATGCACGCACAAGACCAATACACCGCCGTAAGAAAGACTCCCCGCCAGCAAAATGAACAACGAAACAACAGCCCGAACAACAACAACAACCAGAAAAAGACCTTGCAATTGCACGCACAAGACCAATACACCGCCGTAAGAAAGACTCCCCGCCAGCAAAATCAACAACGAAACAACAGCCCGAACAACAACAACAACAACAGAAGAGCTTGAGGCAGATTATACTTGCCAGTGATAGCTCCAACACTCACTTAAGCGGCAGACTATACTTGCCTGAAAATCACACTCAACAGAAATACATCCAGAAAAAGACCTTGCAAATGCACACACTTCTTCACTGTATTCTACCTTTTGCCGCTTTTAGTCTAAGTTTTTTTTTTTACTATCTTTCATATTATATCTTTTCCCCAATAACCGCTATGGATATCAATAACCGCTACGGATATCAATAACCGCTATGGCAGCACAATAACCGTTATGGCTTCAGCACATCCTTCACTCCATCCTTGGAGGTGGGCATCCACCCTCAGGGAGGCGAGCGTTGGTCCTGCGCCCCAATCTCCTAGCCCCTTTTTTGTAAAGCGCTCCTGTAGCGCACAATCTGTCCCGACCCCATGATAATCGCAGGCCTGTTACCTGAACCAGGAATGTTCAGGTTGGGTGGCACCTTGTTAAGGTCCGTTTTGTTTCTTTCAAATTGTCTATCGCCGAAACCATACACGCCAGCGAAAGAGCCCAAGGCAGACTATACTTGCCGATGAAGGCCCATCTTCAACTCCAAATCACAAGCGGCAGACTATACTTGCCTGAAGAACAACAACCAGAAACATCAACTCCAATCCTCTTCCTCCTTTACACCGACCAGACATGATGCGGGTGATGACGACTCAAAAATTATCGAAACTTTAATATACAGTAATTGAGGGTCGAAAGGGCATGCCCAATATCGTCCCAGCGCGCCTTCGGCGCGCGAAACTATTCTTTAGACTTAGACTTAGACTTAGACAAAGACAGGAAATTGCTCCTTTTAATGACAAATTTTAAAATTTTTACACGCCGGGTGGAAACCATGGTCGACCTAGGGCACATGTGCTTGGCAGAGAGTATCCAAATTAGTGGAATTTAGTCACTTTGTGGAGGTGGAGGGGGTGGGGAGGATAAAATGATTCTGAACGGTCCTTCAAAAGTTAGTGGACAGATATAAAAAATTGCAAATAATAAATCTTGTTATTTAAGCAGAAAAATAAAACTTTTTGGGGTATGTTGAAGCAGGAATTGATACTTCATAAGACAGGAAATTGTTCCTTTTAATGCCAAATTTTAAAATTTTCCCATGCCGGGTTGAACCATGGTCAACCCGGCACACATGTCCTTGGCACGGTGTATCCAAATTAGTGGAATTTAGTCACTATTGTATGTGTGTGTGTGTGTGGGGGGGGGGGGGGGGGGGTGAGGGGGTGCTGAGGGGGGGGGGGGTAAACTGATTTTGGATGGTCGTTCAAAAGTTAGTGGACAGAAATAAAAAAAAAATCAAATAATGAATCTTGTTATTTGTGTAAGAAAAAATAAAACTTTTTGGGGTATGTTGAAGTAGGAATTGATCCTTCGGAAGACAGGAAATTGCACCTTTTAATGCAAAATTTTGGGGTATGTTGAAGTAGGAATTGATCCTTCAGAAGACAGGAAATTGCTCCTTTTAATGCCAAATTAAAAACAATTCCCATGTCGGGTCGAACTATGGTCGACCCGGCGCACATGTACTTGGCACGGTGTATCTAAATTAGTGGAACTTAGTCACTATGACGGGGAGGGGGGAGGGGGGGGGGCATGAAATGATTAAAAATGGTAATTCAAAAGTTAGTGGGCAGAAATAAAAAAATCAAATAATGAATCTTGTTATTTGAGCAGAAAAAATAAAACTTTTTGGGGTATGTTGAAGTCGGAGTTGATCCTTCAGAAGACAGGAAATTGCGCCTTTTAAAGCAAAATTTTCAATTTTCCCATGCCGGGTCGAACCATGGTCGACCCGGCGCACATGCGCTTGGCACGGTGTGTCCAAATTAGTGGAATAATAATAATAATAATACTTTATTTTTACGACATGAGCATTGTATACAAAATAAACATTTCTGAGTACAAAGTTTTAATAACAGAATTCTTTCTGCACATATCGTAGGGAGACGACATAGCCAGATTGGCTGTCTACCTGTCATCCCCCAAAGAAAAAACAAAGCAAAACATATGTTCTTGCTTCAACACTGCGAATGGACTAAGGACCAGGAACACTGCTGCCCAGCGTCTGAAAACACTGCGGGCGATGTCGCTCACCCATAGACTTGGTGGTTCATCACGGTGGATTTATTTGAAGACGAGATAACCAGGTATTATCCAATAGTCTAATAGTGGAATTTAGTCACTATGGGGGGGGGGGGGGGGGGGGGGGGGGGGATTCAGGATGGTCAATTCAAAAGTTAGTGGACAGAAATAAAAAAAAATAAAATAATGAATCTTGTTATTTGAGCAGAAAAAATAAAATTTTCTGGGTTTATGTTGAAGTAGGAATTGATCCTTCAGAAGACAGAAAATTGCTCCTTTTAACCCTTTTCTATACGAATCGGCCACATCCGCCCGCTTTATATGCAAATTCAGTAGTTGAAAAAATATTTCTCAAAAACTTTCAACAAAACCATATCATGTGACCCCTCGTTGGAACGAGCTCGTTCCAACAAGGAGTCACATGATATGGTTTTGTTGAAATTTTTTGAAACATTTTAAAAAATGAAAGTGTCAATGACACTGTAGCTCAACTTGTCAAGACAAAGACATGCACATGTATAGTATGTGACACAGCAATGACAAACATCTAGGTAATGACCTGATAACAAAGGTTCATATAAAGTATTGTAACGGTCTGTACATAAATACTGACCGTTGCCTGTAACAAATGTATAGGTAAAGTATTGTAAAGGTGGGTGACAGTCAGATGC
This sequence comes from Pictodentalium vernedei, assembly GCA_031216915.1. NCBI lineage: Eukaryota > Metazoa > Mollusca > Scaphopoda > Dentaliida > Dentaliidae > Pictodentalium > Pictodentalium vernedei. Next base: position 508,202,436 of record CM062296.1, on the reverse strand, counting down.
TAAACTAGAAAAGAAAACTTTGAGTCCCAGAGTGGGTCTGACTGAACCCCAAAATATTTGTTCTCATAGCACAGTGATAAAAAAGGCACCCCAAAACACACTCGTTCCTGTCCCAAGGTGAAAACAAAGGTACCCAAGAAGTTTTGTGAAGATCAGTTCATAAATACGAGCTGTATAGAACTTGTGACAAAAAACTGATTGGACCTAATTTCGGTACAAAATGGCCACTGGCAGCCATCCTGAATTTTGGACCGTACACAGAAACACTCATTCTCGTCCCAAGGTGATAACAAAGGTACCCAAGAAGTTTTGTGAAGATCGGTTCATAAATACAGCCTCTACCCTGAGCTGTATTGACATGTGTGCTCACATTGTGTAAGTAGCACTGAATAAATCAAAGTTCATCTCATTTGCATAATTTCTGCACGAAAAAAAACTCCTTACAATATGTGATGTATTCCATGTTACTAAACATCCATACAAAAATTTATTCAAATCAGAACTTTCATACAGAAGTTCTGTACAAAAGACTGATTGCACTAATTTTGGTACAAAATGGCTGCTGGTGGCCATCTTGAATTTCGGACCACCCCCAAAAACACTCGCTCTCATCCCACGGTGTTAACAAAGGTACCCAAGAAGTTTCGTAAAGATTGGTTCATAAATATGGCCTCTAGTCTGAGCTGTATAGAAGTTGTGTACAAAAAACTGATTAGACCTAATTTCGGTACAAAATGGCCACTGGCAGCCATCTTGAATTTTAGACCGCACCCAGAAACACTCGTTCTCGTCCCAAGGTGATAACAAAGGTACCCAAGACATTTCGTGAAGATCAGTTCATAAATACAGACTCTAGTCTGAGCCGTATTGACATGTGTACTTACTGTGTGTAAGTCGCACTGAAAAAATCAAAGTTCATCTAATTTGCATAATTTCTGCACGAGAAAAAACCCCGTATTATATGTGATGTATCCCATGGTACTAAACATTCACAAAAAAAAATTATTCAAATCAGCGCTTTCATGTGAAAGTTCTGTGTAAAAATCTGATTGCACCTAATTTTGTACAAAATGGCTGCCACCGGCCATCTTGAATTTCGGACCGGACCCCAAAACACTCGTTCTCGTCCCACGGTGATACCAAAGGTACCCAAGAAGTTTCGTATAGATCGGTTCATAAATACGGCCTCTAGCCCGAGCCGTATTGGCATTTGCACTTACAGTGCTGAAAGTAACACCAAAAAACATCAAAATTAGTCTAATTTGCATAATTTACGCACGAGAAAAAAACCCCGTATTATATGTGATGTATCCCATGGTACTAAACATTCTTACAAAAAATTATTCAAATCAGAGCTTTCATATGGAAGTTCTGTACAAAAAACAGATTTCTGCATCATCGGTACAAAATGGCGGCTGGCAGCCATCTTAAATTTCGGACCGCACCCAAAAACACTCGTTCTCGTCCCACAGTCATAACAAAGGTACCCAAGAAGTTTTGTAAAGATCGGTTCATAAATACGGCCTCTAGCCCGAGCCGTATCCAATTGTTGACGTACGGACAGACGGACAGACGGACGACGGGCCAGGACAAAAGCTCAAATTTGGCTTCGCCAAAGTTGAGCTAATTATATTTAAAATGATAAATTTTGATATTGTCTGCGTTGGGTAAAGGGTTAATGCCAAATTTTTAAATTTTTCCATGCCGGGCTGAACCATGGTCGGTCCCGCGCACATGTGCTTGGCAAGATGTATCCAAATTAGTGAACTTTAGTCACTTGGGGGTGGGGGAGGGGAGGGGAGGGGGGATAAAATGATTGTTGATGAAAAAATGATGGGATTATGTCCAGGTTGGGAAGGTGCCCCCCCCCCTTACACCCCCCCCCCCCCCCCCGATGCCCGACCCTGGTTGCAGGCCTGCCAACACCACACTCTCTTCGGGCATGGCTCGGAATACAGCCATATTGAGTTCCAAAATATCTGACCACAGTCTAATTTCGTAAGAAATCCGTCGCTGTTATGAGCTGTTTGTTCTCCCATTTACGCGGTTATTGCGCGCACGCGGTGATTGCGCGCATACTACCGTTAATGTAATTTGATGTTCCTTCACCCACAGAGATACATGGGCATTCTTTCGTGAGCCAGTTATTTTTATAATCCGAATAATAAGAATTTAATTCATCATGAAACCACTAAGATATTACTACAATTCGTGGAATTACGCGGTGTAACCATAAAAAAACTACGGTTGTGGTGAGTCTCCATTTCTAATGATAATGTCATCAAAGATTCGGGCAAATCAACTCTCGATTGAACACCATTTTTGCGTTGATTCAATGAAAATGAGTATTTATGGTATTTTTCAAATTCAATTATCTGAATTATATCAGTTGGTCGGAAAATAGACAGAACGGCATTCGCGTTCGAACTGTCATTTTTTACCCCGCGAGATCGATTTTGGCGGAGGGATAATACTGAACGAGAAGCTGAAGGCTTCGAGTTCAATATTATCCCTACGTCAAAATCGATCGAGTGCGGTGAAAAATGACAGTTCGAACGTGTATGCTGTTCTGTATTTATTGCACGCCTACAGTTTTCTAAAAAATTATCAAAAACACAAATTATTGCCAAAAATAACCAAAACGTAAAAAAAAAGAAATAGTTAAATGGTCCGCGCACGTGATCCGTATTGTTCAAGGACAATATAAACAAATTTATTGTTCGCTTCAGTTTTTGCAGAAAAAGCGTGTATTTTATGAAAATAAAAGATTTTGCGCGCAATAAAGCTCGTTCCAATCAGGGGCCGCATGATATGGTTTTATTGAAATGTTAGGAAAACCTTTTTTTCTCCTTTCTGCTCAATTTGTAAATCACGCGGACGGATACGCGACCGATTCGTTAGGTAAAGTGTTAACTACAATAACATGGCCGAATGTAGATTATCTTTGTTGTGAGGTTCAGTGACAATTTAATTCTTCATCCCATACAATTTATCGTTTTCCTTTGCGCAAAAATTTATAGATACCGAATTAACCCTTTACCTAGCGAATCATTCGTAAAATTTACTAACATTACACACAATTTTTAGGACCATTTTTCAACAGAAAAAGGAAGCAATAAAAAAACATCCAATGAATAACATAAATATTGCACATAAAACTATAAAGATTGAACTATTTGGACTAAATGGACTAAATGGACATAACACGTAAAATATTTCAACTGAACTCGTTTTTTGTGTACAAAATGCTTCAATTATTTTTTTCCATTGGCCTCAGTGTTAAAATGTAGATGAAGGTTTTTCCCGAAAGTTACGCATGCGCATTCAACACTGGACGAATTGTTGGTAATGCGAACGCACCCACCCGCGTAATTTAAAACTGAGCATTTGAAAAAAAAGATTAAAAACATTTCAACAAACCATATAATGTGACCCCTCATTGGAATGGGCTCGTCGAGCCCGTTCCAAAGAGGTGTCGCATGATATGCTTTTTGTCGAAATGTTTTGAAAAATAAAAAAAAATAAAATAAAGAATTTTGATATCGTGTGCGGCGGATAAATTCTAAAGATTCTAAAATGTATACCATTTTCGAAAGAAACACGGGCAATTGTTGTATTCCACTCTCAATACAACGAAACTCTAACATAATTGACGTCGAAATAGGATCAAACCACTTTGCACTGGAGGAGAGTGAGGTACTCGCAAGCAGGACAAAGGATTATATTGGGGGGATTGTGTAACACGACGACCAAATTGTCGATATCTCACAACATAACCACGCTATACACAATCTTCATACAAAACAAATCGAACGTGCGATCCAACACGCTGCGAATATTCTCCGTCTATAAATGAGAGAATTAAAGACAAGATAATGTACGGGGGATGCTTTCACACAACGCGCTCAAAACAATAAATACCTCTTTGACAGGTACCAGGAACGGACAGGTCAAAAGGACGTCGAGGAATATTAACCTAAATCGACGTGAAAATATACTCTCCTGCTGAGCATTGATTTCCTTTAAGTAGTTCTTGCTTTTTTCATACAATTGCTTGTGGTTCATTCTTTAGATGTGTATTGACCTGGCCATTGGCGACAATTTATATCAGAAGGAACCTATCTACAGTTCCGTTCCAAAAGTGTGACCATCCTGAGTGTTTTATTTCAGCCAGTGGCAAGGGACACCTGTGTGTGGGAAGGTGTGTGTGTATGTGGGGGAGGGGGATAATGGCGCCCAACTTTTCAGATCATTTCGTCTACCACTCCCCACTTTAGATGACTAAATAATTACCCATAATTTTATTATTATTATTATTATTATTATTATTATTATTATTATTATTATTATTATTATATAATTATAACCCTTATCCTAACATGAATAACATAACAGCTTTTGGAATAACTAAAAATGGACATTTTTTGGCTTCAGAAGCATCGTGTCCGACCCCTCAATCATGGAACGAGTTCAATGAGAAAGACAAATTTTTGGTCGACGAGCAAACAATGTGATGAGCACCAAATAATTAAGGAGGCCCTCCCAAAAATTACTGAACCTTCCTATCTGTATCTGTATCTTCCACAGCGCTGGGTGTATGCGCGCCGGGTGGACTATGATGTTGTGCTGATGTTATCACGTGCTCTGTCTTCCAGGCTGTTCCATTCCAGGATTGAGCGAACGAAGAACGTATGTTTATATTGCGGCGTCACTTCTCGCATCTATTCGAATGACCGCGAGTTAATCACCCCTGGTTTTCGATAAGGTTGCGTGACTGAAAGCCCGGGAATCTCTTCGCCTTGATTTTTCTATCCACTTTTTCAATGTTAATATGTCTTCTGAGTATATAGCTGACACCAGCCTGTCCACTACCGTGCTAAAGAGCTTCATCCGCAGCTGGCTTCTTCGTATTTCTAGCGGTGTGAGGTTCAGTTTTATCCATCAGTTCTGCAGTGGCGTAGATAGCTTTTCGATGGCGGAGGGGCAAGCCCAAAATTTTCCGACAGACCGAAAATTTTCCAACAGTGTAACAACAACAAAAACCCAAACAAATAGAAAGAATCTGTTGTTTGCTGCAAATGTACTGAAAATTGGACTTTTTTACCCAAAATGGCATGTTTTTATCCCAAAAGCCAGCATTTTAATGTTATTAGGCATAAATTCGCCTAAAAATGGTCCCAAAAAATTTCCGACAAAACTTCTGGTGGGGGGCTTCCGCCTCCCCCCCTTTATCTACGCCACTGCAGTTTTGTCACCGTTCCTTCTGCTCTGCCTCTACAACTTCCAGTGATGAACCTTGCTGCTCTTCTCTGCCCCTTTTCTATCAACTTGATGTCTTCCTGTTTGTGTGGATCGCAAACCCCAGCCCCATACTATAGGGTGGATCTAACCATTGACTGATCTTCTTGTGTTTTGGATCGGCTCTCCTAAGGTTTCGGCGGAGAAAGCCCAGGGTACAGTTTGCTTTCTTCACAGTTTTGCGTTTATGTAATGTCCAATACATGAAAGAGTATTGTATCCAGTAATACACCCGATAATCTCACTAACAAGCCTTTAAATCACCCCAATAGCGACGGTAAGAGACGTGCCCACATAATGTAACTGTAGCCAAATTATGTGGCGTTTGAAACTGTTTTCAAGTTTTGCAGTGTCTCGGCTATATATGGTTTTCCCAATGCATGCAATATAGCGCAGGACTTACTTGTCGAAGAAAACAACGCTACAGATATATAATTTTCCAAAGTTACAGAGTTCGCCAGAGAAAGGCAATGTGCGTCGACAGCGTCGTACACGACACTGTCGACACCGATGACTTTTCTCTGTCGAACTCTGTATGAGCGTGTACTCGAAGCTTGAGATCTAATATACTACTCAAAGTTTGCTAAGCACCAAATATTTGACACATCATTGTGAAATTTGCTTGTAACATATTTGCGATATTTTGGGTGGATATGATTGAGGAATGTATTGAGATGGTCCCCAGTGTTTACATTAGCACTCTTGACAGGCAGACTTTTCGTGACAGTCATGAAAAGCATGTACCCCTTGATTTTCATGATGTTTTCGTGTACTGTCTACATGTACATGACATGTGTAGGGTATTCAATCTTCATTTCAACACAAACTCTTGTGATTTGATGATTGAATATGGCAAATGCAAATGTAAGTAGACATTTGTCTGAAGCAGAAATGTGGCGAGGTGTAGTGATGGTGAAGCAAGGGGCTACCCATCGTCAGTCTGGTGAAGCCCTTTGTGTGCACCAGAGCCTGGGCAAGATTTCAGCAGTATGGCACACCAGTAAGACGGCATGCTGGTGGCAGAGACAGGACAACATCTGCAGCTGAAGACCTGTTTCTGATCATTCAGGTCCGTGGGAACCGCTTTGCCACAGCACCCCAGCTTCGCATTGACCTTCAGAATGCACCCGGGATAAATGTTTCGACGCAGACTATCCGGACAAGGTTGCACGAAGGTGGTCTCCGATCGAGAAGACCATGTATTCGCATTCCACTGTCCCCAAACCACCGCCAGGCACGATATGAATGGGCCCTGGACCACCTTGCATGGACCAGAGAAGATTGGCAACCTGTCCTTTTTATAGATGTGTCAAGGTACTGCCTAGACCACATAGGCGTTCTAGGGTACGGAGAAGACCAGGAGAGCGCTTCCATGCAGCCAACATTGCTGAGCATGGCCGCTATGGTGGAGAGTCAATCATGGTCTGGGCGGCATCAGCAGGGATGGACGTACAGAGCTCTGTGTCAATGAACGTGGTACATTGATTGCACAGCGGTATATTGATGAGATCCTGGATGTCCACGCCAGATTGTATGCATGTGACGTGGGTGATAGATTCATTCTGATGGACGATAATTCCCGTCCTCATGTTGCCCATGCTGTCGGGGTGTACCGTCAGAGGGAGGGGATTGAGCGTATGGACTGGCCAGCAAGATCCCATGACCTCAGTCTAATCGAACATATCTGGAATGAGTTGCAGCTTGCAATTTCAGCCCGTTCAGTCCAGCCAAGAAGTGTCCAGGAGCTTGGTGCCATGCTGGTCCAAGAATGGAACAACATCCCACAAAGGACCACCTGGAACCTGATTGAAAGCATGAGAAGGCGTTGTCAAGCAGTAATTAACAGTAATGGATCTCATACTCGACATTGAACCCATACCAGTTCGCTCCGTCAACTTTTTGGCAAATTGAAAATTTTTCTCTTTTACCAATAATATCCAGTTTCCATGGTTATCGTATTCAAAAGCTAAAAAAATAATGTCAAACACAAATAAAATCTTAATTTCTGTACTTAAATCATTAAAGATATAATTAAATAAAAATATATACAATTTTCATTACAATATTTCAACTAAAACGTAAAACAGGTAGTTGGATATACTTGGTGCTTAGCAAACTTTGAGTAGTATATATTCATATTTTGGTGTATAGGATTTGGGCTTGATGGTGCAAAATTAACCCTTTACCCAACGTAACGTTCAAAACCGGCCAGCGCTATTCTCAAAAATCGCCTATTAATTTTAATTATTTTTTCATTTTTTGTCTCAAAAACATAGGTTATGACCCCTCATTGGAACGAGCTCGTCGAGCTCGTTCCAATGAGGGGTCATAACCTATGTTTTTGAGACAAAAAATGAAAAAAAATAGTTATTCAAGATTTTTTTGGCAAGTGTCGTCTGCTTTTCATGTTAGGTAAAGGGTTAAGAAGCCTTCTCGAGAAAACTTTAGCTCAAGGTGGGAATCCCTATAATAATAGGGAAGCCCTATTACAAGAGTCTGTAATAAACTATGATTCTAAGGGAGAGGGGGGGGGGGCTAAAACCTAAAAAAGACACCAAGAATGAGAAAATATCGGCGCTTTTCTCTCGCATCAAGCCACAATGCAATAGATACGCATTTGCCGTTGTGCCTAAATAAGACTAACCTTTGAGATCTGACTGAGGACGTCTGTGTTCAAAAGGTTAATTATTCAATAACATGATTTTCGACAGCGTTGGGCCTCATTACTGGACCGCCATCTGTGATTAGTAGCCCAGAAGTCATTAGCGGCCCGAGACGATAGCCGAGGGCCGCTAATGGGTATGGGGCTGCTAATCACAGATGATGGTCCAGTAATGGAGCCAAACAAAGCCTGAGAAAATCATGTTATTATTATTATCAATACTTAGAAATTATAAGAACGATTTTCGACCCTTTTGGATTTATATTATTTCGTGAAAACAATCAATGTGAAACACCATTTATTAAGCAAATTAAGGCAGAACACTTTATATTTAGGGAAATGTGAACATATTTCCAGAAAGACGAGATGGCGTCATGCGTAGAACGGATTCGAACCAGGCAGAGGGTTTAGAATCCAATTAATTCTCGAAATCGAATCTCATATCTCTTCAAATTCTAAATATTTAATCTTCTTACAACCATAAATTGTGCCAGTCTCCATTAAAGCATTGCATTCATTGGGAAGCTGCCTGTTTGGGGCAAGTCAATCAAAAACCGAATTATCCCAGGATGAAATTAAAAAAGGTTTTCGAAAGCGGAACCGCCTTGAACTGTTCTTCTGTCACCAGGTCTCCTGTACAGGAGACCTGGTGATAGAAGAAGAGTTCAACAGGACTACTTGGTAGGTTTTAGAGAACATTTCGTCGATTCAAATATTTCCGAATCAGCGAATTTCGAAGCTTCGCCGAGTCTAACATGAACACCCAATCTGCATTGCACTCTTACATAAAATGAGTTGGCATTTTCACTTTGCGAATTTCGGTTTTTTTAATATCCCTCCAACCATTGGTTAGCTGACAAAGCTACGCTCGGACGTATGGGTTTGTCCAGCAAAGGCATCCGTCTCAACATCCCCCAAGGTTTCATTGTTCTGGTGTTGCAAGTGATTATTTTCGTCCTACTTGGTCGATATGTATTGTCAGCCACCCGCTACTTAAATTTGAGCACTACATACATAATCACTAATGTGTCATTACTAACAAGTTCTGTCATCAGATTTCATGCAATTAATCGTGTTGGAATAATCTTGTTAATTAGCAATAACTATGTGAAAAGCAATCTGTTCAGGTGAAGGTACTCAAACAACAGTATAAGTGTATTGATTCCTTTGTATATGGAACTCCTCCACATGTGAGCTGATTAATTTGATCAGTTTCATACATCTTTCATTTTTATTTGTCACGTCGAAATCTATTTTCGTACCCATCAGTGTCTAACCATATAAAATATCACCATCACGTCCAGATTGCATCCTCTCCCAAATAGGTCTTCCAACGAACACCTTGTTAACCCTTTACCCAACGTTACGGTCAAAACCGGCCAGCGCTATTCTCAAAAAAGTCGCCAATTAATTTTCATTATTTTTTCATTTTTTGTCTCAAAAACATAGGTTATGACCCCTCGTTGGAACGAGCTCGTTCCAATGAGTGGTCATAACCTATGTTTTTGAGACAAAAAATGAAAAAAATTAGTTATTCAAGAATTTTTTTTGAAAGTGTCGTCTGCTTTTCATGTTACGTAAAGGGTTAAAGCTGTTCATCCCCAGATATTTTGGCTGAATAAGTATTCTTTTTCCTTCTGTGTTACGTTTATTTGTGTGGTTTCTGTATATGCCGCTTCCTGTGACACACAAGTTAACCCCAAGTATTCATAATTTCCTGTTCCCTACAATATTTTATCCTTGATTTCCCCTTCACAAACAGAAAACATACCCACCCTCCAACTTCGAAACTCATCTACCACACGGCCCACGGGTATTAACTTACTCTTGTTTTCTTTCAGTTCAAGTCACCATTTATCCCTGTACTTTCCTACAATGGTTAACAGTTTTTCTAGTCCCTCCTCACTCTCGGCGAATAAAACCATATCAGCTGCAAAGAATAACCCGGGGATTTTTGTCTCTCCAAGTTTGATCCCGTCTGTGCTTGCCATCAATTCTTCTCCTAACTCTTTTATTTACAATGCAAACAGAATTTGGGACAGGATACACTCATACTTAACTGGTAGCGTGCTAAATAATATTTGGTCCGCAAAATTTGTTCATGTACAATTTCTGGGAGAGTGCTAAGGGGCACTATAAATTACATAGGGCAGATCCTTAACCCTTTACCTAACGTAACGGCCAAAACCGGCCAGCGCTATTCTCAAAAGTCGCCAATTAATTTTCATTATTTTTTTCATTTTTTGTCTCAAAAACATAGGTTATGACCCCTCGTTGGAACGAGCTCGTCGAGCTCGTTCCAACGAGGGGTCATAACCTATATTTTTGAGACAAAAAATGAAAAAAATTAGTTATTCAAGAATTATTTTTGCAAGTGTCGTCTGCTTTTCAGGTTAGGTAAAGGGTTAGAGACTAAATAATTTCACTTCAAAGATTATATGAAACACATCCACAGAATAAGAAGCGTTTAGCTTGTGCTACCCACACTTCTGAGTAAAGCCCAAATTTGTGCTTCCAAACACTCAACCAGTTAGGGCCTACCTCCACTGGGACCCTTTACGTTGTGATGAAAAAATAGCAAAATTTGGTTAGCGCCTTTTTACGAATAGCACCAGTTACACATTATGTGATATATAGAATCTCAAAGTAGTCATAATTTGTAAAATTTCTGAACGTCGTTCACTAAAATCGGTAAACCTCAGTAAACCTCGGCTCAGATCGATTTTAGTGAAGCGGAATAGAGATAGGCGGTATTTGAATTTTGGATTCGGTATCGGTATTTTTAGGGTGGAATACCACGGCATCGGTTGGGTATTCGGTATCTGACTTGACTGAGATGTGCTGATAGTACCAAAGGGAAATTCACATTAGGAAAAACAGAATAAGTTGTTGTAGTAGCATTCTACCACAACGCTATAAATGACCCTGCCAATGAGCTCAACAGTGGTATTCTTTTAAGACCACAAATCTTCAGTAATTTTGTGACTTTTTCGTCTTAATGTTTAAAGACCTATTTCAGGCTTTTGCCATCTCAGAGCATGTGCCCTGATCATGTCATCTTTAAGGGATCCTGCTGGCAGTTGACAGAACACCCGGGCAGTGATTTCTAGTCAGGTCTTAACAGGCAATCAATACTTGACTACAAATCACATTACAGTCTAGTGGGAATTCAGGACAGTTGCCAATTCCATTGAGGGTTAACAAAACTGAAAAAAAAATCAGTCACTTATTTCATGAAACTGAACATTTCAACTGTTATCAAGTCTCAAAATGGACTTATAAATAGAGAATGTAGGAAAATTGGAAAATTCAGACGGTTTCGGTATTCAACGATTGGTTCGATTTTTTTTCGGTATCCCCATGATATCGGTATCGGATCGGTTTTTCGGTATAATGCCCATCTCTAGTTCAGAAATATCATCAAATTGTGACTCTTTAGATATCCTCTATAGATTACTTGCCCCCACCCACCAAAATTTCGTTCGATGCCCCTGTGTCTAATCCTCAAAATGGAATTTTTACTGTATGCCAAAAAGCTAATAAGAACTTCGCATCAGAGATGATGTGGTCGAGTTGTGGTTGCTGAAGGGGAATCTGTGCTTGCATTTGTAACTACAGAAACTAGGAAACAATCTAAGAGGTATAGTACAAATTTGGTAAAAAACGGATAACGTTTAAGTTATCACGCTGACACCGCTAGTCGGAAATTCTCAGAAGACACGTCGGAAATTCAAACAAGAAAACAATCTAAAGGGCATAACTCTTGAAAAAAGAATTCGACAGGACTTGTTTTCGAGTCGGAAATTCGAAGAAGACAAGTCGGAAATTCAAACAAGAAACAATTTAAGGGCCATAACCCCTGAAAAAAAATTGGGCAGGACGGGTTTTCGAACGGATCCAAAACATTCTCGAGAAGAATCCACAGACCAAATATGGTAAAAATCGGATAAAGTTTGTTTAACACTTTACCTAACATGAAAAGCAGACGACACTTGCACAAAAAATTCTTGAGTAACTAATTTTTTTTTATTTTTTGTCCCAAAAACATAGGTTATGACCCCTCATTGGAACGAGCTCTACGAGCTCGTTCCAATGAGGGGTCATAACCTATGTTTTTGAGACAAAAAATGAAAAAATTAATGAAAATTAATTGGTGATTTTTTAGAATAGCGCTGGGCGGTTTTGGCCGTTACGTTGGGTAAAGGGTTAAGTTATCTTGCTGACACCACTCGCAAGTCGGAATTTCAAACATAAAAACAATCTAAAAGATATTACTCCTGCAAAAAAATTCTTTTCGAACTCACCTAAGACATTCTTGAGTAGAACTCACATACACCAAATTTGGTTGAAATCGGATAAGGTTTGTTTAAGTTATCGTGCTTACAGCGCCCGTATGTAGGAAATTCAAACAAGAACACAATCTAAGGGGCATAACACTTGAAAAAGATTCGGGCAGTATTTGTTTTCGAACCCATCCAAGCCATTCTCGAGTTGAACTCACAAACCAAATTTGGTAAAACTGGCCCAACGTTTGTTCAAGTTATTGTGCTGACACTTCAACACGGACGAACGGATGCCCTTAAAATTGGACATTGAGTATTTTTTCTTTTGTTGCAAACCCAAATCACTAAAGGAAGGTACCTTTATCCAAACATACGTCGAACTGTTCTTTCAACTCGACAAAAAGACTTACCTGTTTCTTCCTATCTATTTGCTTCAGTATTGTTACGCCACCTTCCATCATGTGTTTCATGATAGGCTCATCAGCGTCTACACTATTATCGCTCTCTACTCTGTGTACTTGTGTCATGAGTTCTAGAAAAAAACCCAAACATTCCAAGTATGTATGTATGTATATATCAATAAACAAGTATAATTTATTTGTAGTCACAACTTTGTTGAAAGAAATCAAAACAACTCCATACGTTAGCGTGAAATCAAGTAGTGGTGAATTAATTTGTCCCTGCAAATATGCATCAAGAATCTGACGACAAACTCATTAATCACATTCCTAAATGTGAAAGACGCACATTTATTCCACCCACCCCCAGTTGGAAATTCGAAGCCCTAAATTGGAAAAAGGAGGAAATTTTAGACAGGACACCAGGCGGAAGTTTTCCAAACTTGTATAGAATTTGGCCAAAATATGGAGTGTTTGTACTGAAAAGTGATGAAGGTCCTCCAAATATTGATTGCAAAGGCGTAAGAATGAGGGCGTGCAAATGGAATTCTGCAACGTTACCATTTATCTAACGAATCTGCGGAATCCGCCCGCGGAATTTACCTATTCAGCAGCTGGCAGAACTTGTTCCAAAACTTTCAACAAAACCATATCACGCAACCCCTCATTGGAACGCCATCATATGTGTTGTTGAAATTTTTTAAACCTTCAAAACAAATTAATAATGAAAATAACAAAATTTGATACCGCGTGTGTTGAGTTGTAGAAGTTTGAAAGTTTTACCTCGGGGGTGGGAGGCGGTGGATTTTCCCATGTGTGGGAAATGATGTAATTGTAGTAGGAATTTCGCTTACATGGATGGGGGTGGGGTGTGATTGGATATTGGGAGGTAGACACCTCTCCCATCCGTGCACCCCAGAGACGTGCATGAATTCGAGTAGAGTTCGTCAATATTACTCCATGTGGGGTCAAAAGTCATATTCTGGTACGAGAATAGAATTTTCAAATCATCCAGAAATAAATGTTAGTGCTTTCCTAGAAGCTAAAAAAGCCGACTTTTTTCCCTCTAACCAACGAGCAGTAGATGTGAAACGAATAAAGGGAGAACGATGTTTCTATACGATTATTTTCTTAAAGATTGCCTAAACAGAAATTTTTTGCTACTAAATTAAATTCATGACAAATGGTTGGCTCTTCATTTTCACAGCAATTGGTTTTTAGCTCATTACTGTGATAAAAAAGGACAGAGAATTTCCACTGCGTCCCGATCCGGTTGAAATTCGCTTTCACTTTCCTCCTTGCAACACTGTATACAAGGATCTCATCTGTCTAAAAAGACATACGAGAACATTAAATCCGAGATGCTATTTTCGGTTGTTTTTCTTAATGCGCCCTTTTATTTCGTAGAATTCTAGTTATGAAATTTCGTGCCATTGATCTGAATATGGCGCGGTACGATCGCAATTTTATCACGAGAGAAAGATTTTGTACTATATCTAACACGACTAGCAGACGACACTTGGTAAAAACGTTAATGAATGACTGAGCTTGGCATGTTTTGCCTAAAAATATGGCCCATTACCTCTTGTTAGAACATACTCAACGTATTCATCCCAATGTCGGCACATGAGTTATGATGGTATGCAAACAAAACTTGTGAATAGTCAGTTGTCTGAATTATTATATACAGTGGGTTAAAAAGTAACTATTTACTAAAGTACAGATACTAAACAAACGGCGATTACATCCCATTTAGACGAATCCTAGATAGACGTTCTGAGATGGACGCTTCCCAGATAGATGTGTCCAGGATATATGTATCCCAGATGCACGTGTACGTGTTTCAGATAGACGAATCCCAAATAACGCTTCCCAGATAGATGACACATAATATAGAAGGTGCCGTCCCAGAAAAAAACGCTGATAAATGGACAATTCCCAGATCGGCGATGTCCCAGATGGACGATTCCCAGATACACGTATCCCAGATGGACGCTTTTCAGATACACGAGTCTCAGACAGATATTTCCCAGATAGACGCCAGATTTCTCTGAATGAATGGGAGGTGTACCAAATAGACGCTACTGATAGTACTGTGACACCATTGGTGCGCAAAATGTGTATCCACTCAAACAGTTAGAAACCGACTCTACAATGCCGGACTACGTGCAAGAAAATCCACAGTTCCTGTTCTTCTACAAGGAGACCACACAAAATACGGGGTCGAGAGCTGCAGATGCACTAAATTGGACAAAGATTCAATAGTTCAACGTCAGTCTGTTTACATATGAGACCAGATTCCGTCTAGATTTTGTGAAGCCCATGTTCTGTGGATTTTAGACCGCCTACGGAACAACACAGTTTGATACAAAACGGTTTATTCATGTCACGGAAAACAGTTTTAGTATGCAGTATGACTTCCTCTGTCATTCGCCATTTTTTGACAGCGTTTCCTCATTCTTGGACCAATCTGGTGTGGCAGATTGTCCTCTTCATCAAGAGTTTATCCGAGTTCATGGGTGGCCTAATATTGGATAGAAGGGACTCTTCTGTAGCCCGGAGTCTGTCCAGTGCATGTTGTGTGGAGCTGAAGTCAGTACATGCACTCAGTTCATTTCCCTTCCATTAAATGGGTCACTAACCTGGTCCGATGGGGTCTGGCATTATCATTCATTAAGATGAAGTCTGCTCTTACTGCCCTACATACGGTCACCCAAAAGGTTCCAGAACCTCATTTCTGTACCATTTTCCATTCAAATTTTCTGGATGAGACGTGGATCTATGCGTTCATCCAAACTCATCCCACCTCCACAGGATTGCCGAGCCACAATCGCGCCGGTCGGGCTCTGGTACATTGACATCGGCCTCCCATTGACCTTTCTCCATATTCTAATCACACTCATTGACTTCACCGTGTATGATTTCAAACAGGTAATAACAAATCAATAGGTTAGAGGAAAGCCTATTTGAACTGTGGAGAGTTATTACAAGAGCACATTGTCCTCCCATTTACTTTTCATGTCAATGAGCAGGGGTGTCCCCTAGAAAATTGAATAGAAAAAATAGAAAAATCTGCAGAGTGATGAAAAATTCATTTAAAACAAATATCTATTAAGAAACGACTGTATCATGTTGTGTCTATATCACGTGGCGTCTAAATGTGACAATATTGTATGGCATCCCTTTGGGACTCGTCTATCTGTGAAGCGTTCTTCTGGGACACGTTTTTCTGGGGAAAGTCTATCTGGGACACGTTTGTCTGGGAATCGTCTATCTGGGATACGTCTATCTGGGAAACGTCTATCTGGGACACGTCTGTCTGATGAACGCCTACCTGGGACACATCTATGTGGGAATCGTCCATCTGCGTTACGTCTGTCTGGGAACGTTTAACTTGGAACGTCTATCTGGGAAAGTCTAACTGGGACTAGTCTATATTCTATCTGGGACTAGTCTACCTGGGATGTAATCATGTAGACGCTTTCTATTTGGACGTCACATGATCTAGATGCAACATGATATAGACGCTTCCCGATAGATATTTGTTATGATACGCAAAGAAAAACATGACGGAAATTAAATAAAATATGATTTTAGATTATTGTTTTCGCGTGTTATTTCATTTCTACCACCGAAGCGTCCACTTCAGACCCGTTCATTTTAATAAACTTCTGTTTGGAGCCTGTGCACCTTGTGTCTATTTTAGGTACATTCCCATTCAGAGAAATCCCCGTTTGAGACTTATCCTTCTGAGATTCGTTTATCTTGGAATCTGGGAAGCGTCTATCTGGGACGCGTCTATTTCTATTTGGGAAATGTATATCCGGGACACGTCTATCTGGGAAGAGTCCATAGGGAGTCGACTATCTGGGAAGCATCCATCTGGAGCACGTGCACCTGGGAAACGACTGTCTGGGACACGTCAATCTGGGAATCAACCATCTGGAATACGTCAATATGGGAAACGTCTATCTGATATAGTCTATCTAGGAAACGTCCATTTGAACCGTGTCTAGCTGGGATGACACCCAATAGTCTGTAGAACTACCAAAGCCTGTACAGACTGTTTGAAAACGGATTATTCAGGACAAATCATTTTCGAACTTCTGCAGTTTTATGTTATTTTTTACAGTCAGAATATGTCATTCGCTTCTCTTACATGCAATGCCAGACAAATGTGAGACCCACTGAGACAGCTCGCTGAGATACAGGTGTCCCAAGCATCTCGTCTAAAGTTTTTAAAAGAAACACGTATTGAATAATTTATTGTTTTACCGGGAACGAAAATCAAAAAGCACTTACAAAATCTAACAAACGACTTTCATCTCTTGTTTGATATTGCAAACAAAAACACATAGCATTTGAGACGGCTATTAACCCCCATTCGTTTTTGTCAAATTATCGAAATTTCAAGCAGTCATTTTTTACCATAATGCAGCTAGGAATTTAACCAATTCCATCTAGTTTGACGGAGCTCGCTGAGCACTGTCAAACAAGATTAAATTGGTTAAGTGCCCATTTTCATTATGGGGGAAATCTTTAGGGTAGAATTCAATAGTTTGGCATTAGTGTTTCTATTGTTTTCAAAGCATCGCACTATTTATTTAACCATATCATGTATGGTATATCACGTGGTTCTTGTTACTTCAGTTTTGTACTATATTTTTTCAAGAACTCTCCGAATACACCCCCCTCCACCCCTCACACTTTTGTAGGGAATCCTGAAAGTGGAGAAATGCTTATTTACCGTTAGTTTTAATCTTATTTGTTTTCCATGGATATTACACGTCCTTATCAGATACGCTGTGACAACATCAACCCCACAATTGATGCTAACAGAGAGTGTCCGGACACATCGAGAACTTTCCCCGAGCGATGATCGATCCCGGCACCTCTGGCATGAGAGACCAGCGCATTTATCCACTCGACCACCACCCTCTGTCTCTTATTAACTGTTATATATATGTTGTTTTACTGATAAAATAGGACCCGGTGACTAACGGCTGGGTGGAAGATCGCTAACGTGATCAACATAGGTATAAATAATGGGATAAACTTCTCTCTGCACTTGTATACAAATCACCATTTTCTAAGTATCCTACCTACACGTCAACATATTTGTACATAAAAGGTAAATGCATGAATCTAATCACACATCACAGGACACGTAAACTCTCCCCCGATCCTTTCATTTATTGTTACATGTGTGCTGCCATCATCCATAGTCAATCTTGGGCTGTAAAAGTAGACCATCCCCCATTCTGAGGATGCCAAACCGCATTAGGCTTATTTTCAGATTAGCGTTAACCCTTTACCAAATGAATCGCCGTCATCCGCTCGCGTAATATGCAAATTCAGCAGTTGAAAAAATAGTATTTTTCAAACAATTTCAACAAAACCATATCATGTGACCCCTCGATGGGACGAGCTGGTCGAGCTCGTTCCAACGAGGGGTCACATGATATGGTTTTGCTGAAATTTTTTGAAAAAAATTGAAAAATGATATTTAAAATAATAAATTTTGATATCGTCTGCGTTGGATAAAGGGTTAAAGTCGTCCCATCCTTTTCACTGGGATTTTAAACATTTTTACTTAGAGAGTCTTAGCGTAAAAATCAGTATCTCTAATGCCTCCCAAATTTCATTTGAGTCTCCAAAACACTCAAGGTGCATAGGATCCGCCAGTCATGTACATCAAAGAGACAGATTTCCGTGGCACTAGGGGTGAGCCAAAGTGTGATCTCCTCGGCCCAGAATTAGTTCAGACCTCCTGATAGAGTTGAGAGAAATCACGATACAGTCCACCAACTAGTAACAACGGCTTGAGGACATTTACATTGTTACCTCAGCATGCACGTACTGCATCGACAATCCTACAACCCTGCAATGCAACTTCACAGTGCAAATGGAGCCTCTGTATCCCCCACAAACAATCAGCGACCGACTCCAAGTCCATAATGCTCCACTACATGCAAAAAACCCACAGTTCGTATTCATATTGTAACAGTATGGCCTCGTGGTGGTTAATGTCTGGATGCTGATGGCTGGCTGTGGGTTAATACCTGGAGGTTGGTAGCTGGATAATGGTCAATATCAGGATATCCAGGGATGGCTGTGGGTTAATACCTGGAGGTTGGTAGCTGGATAATGGTCAATATCAGGATATCCAGGGCTGGCTGTGGGTTAATTCTGTGCAATAACTATAACTGAAGAGATGCTTTCTTTTTCTGTTATTTTATTTCAGTACATGGGGAAGTTATGTACAAACAATAGCCTTTTATTGGCTTTTCATTTTAACGACATTTTACATCAGTCGTAACAGGTACTGATAACAACAATAAATTAACAGTCTTTTTAGCCTACTCTAGTGCACACATATGCTTTACGTTGTGCCTTGTGGTTAAATCCCGAGGACTTGTCCGTGGTACCTAATTGGAAATGATGGGGAATGGGCTTTCAATAAGTTTTCATAACCATGGCCCTAATTGGGAGTGTGATTCTGGTCTGGTGATGGTAAAATTACCCTAGTTGGATTTAGGAGGCTCCTTTTCTTATAACGTACTGTACAGTTTGACGGTCAAGACCAGAATGCCAGAAAACGCTGCCGGCGTCGAATTTATAGGTTTTGGGACTGTACCACGTGACGTACCTTACCCAATGGCGTTACGTACCGGAGGCCGTTTTCCTGTGAGATCCGTCAGGAATCCGTTGGAATCTCCCAGGAATCCGGTGACTGGTACCCAAAGCCACTGAACAGGTTAAAACAAGCATAAAATCTGCTTTTTACTTTGCTTTACAAATTGACAATTATTATAAAATACCTTTGGAAGACTTTATAGTACTTAACTTACAATTAGCTTTTAAAGAAAGTGACTTTAAAACTTGAAGTGGTCGTCTGGAAATAGCGCAATACTGTGTACTTACACACCAAAGCTTTGCAAGAAGGCTTTAAAAAGAAACCCCAATTGCATAACAAAATAAGTTGCGTTTAACAACGTACTGATTGCGAAAATACTAAATTTACTTAATTAAAATGTTTCACAAAACAATTTCACTAAAATACTGCCGTAGGAGGGTTACCTAATGTGTTTTTGTTCTTGCGAAATGATTAATCTGGAATGCAATATAGATTTTCCAAATATGGAAGTGCCACGTGATATCAACACGGCAACAAATTGCGCAAGGGTGAAAATGCTGGGGAAATACACAGTATTTCTCGCAAAAGTCTTTTCTAAGTTCCGCGGTAATAAAGTATCGAAACGCCATGAAAAGGACATTACTTGTTGGATAGGATTTTATGATTTAGTATCAATACGTATGACAAAATGACGTTTCGTACAAATTGTGTTTTTGACCGATACACAGCTTCAATTGTGAGAAAATTCGTCTGCAAAAATGCACTGGGTCAGAAATAAAATGTTCGAGCACATGTGCGAATGCGACTGCAATCGTACGTTAATGATTAATTCCCGCAGATATCCAAATGTAGTAACAAGTTACTAACAACTACGTCCGCACAATTAATACATCCATTAGAGGGTAATAATTTACAACATGAGGTCCCTCATCAAAACTGTGTATGCCTAATTTCGCTGCACTTTCTGTGCATCTTGACCGAGTTTTAGATTAGAGAAGGGTCAAGGCAAAGCTACCGGGAAATCGTTAAAAACGAAAGTACTGGTTTTGGCCGAAATATGCTAATTTGGCGTACCAATAATTTATTATAACATAGGTTTCTTCACCAGGTGTCCCAAAAACAATACTGGGCGTGGTACATCTAATTAAATCTTTTATTTCTTGTCCAGTTACTGTCACTGAGTTAGTTGGGGAAATTTCAGAAATATGTTCGCTTTGCCATGAGCCATCTTTAAATAAATATGTAATACCCACAGGGTATTACAATCCCCCCACCTTAAAGACCTGAATACTCCAGTATTCAGTGAGTGTAATTTATGTTAGGTTTCTGTAAGAAAAATAGGGGTGGAGTGTTTTTACAATTTTAGAATAACAATTGTTAAATAATATGATCTTGATTCTGGGCTGTTTCTTTAATCTGTTACCAAATCTGTGGTTCTGTGACATCAACGGTTTCATCTGTACTGTGGGCATCTCTTGCATAAGGTCAGGATGGGTCATCTAGTCGCTTCGTCAGTTCTTGGGTGGTGTTGGTACAAGTTCTCTGGAGTATGGGTTCTCTGGAGTGTTTCTGAGTCTAAAATTGAGAAGTTAGAGATCACTGAGCACCCAGTTGCCAGGGGGATGGACCAATGTGAGCTTTTCCTGGACGAGCCCTGAGAGGTACTACCACTCCCACACTGACATCCCAAGTACCCAGTTCTTGGTCATTGGCCTACTTCTCGCACCATTTGGATCTTCCACCATATTCTCCGATTCGCTCTCCAGTCAGTGTATCCTTAATTTTTGTTTCACTTCAGCCGCAGCTTGATTCCTGATTCCTCCAAAGTCAGACAGATGGTATCTGTACTTCTGTTTCTTGTTTCAGCCATGGCAGAAAATTGCTTCAGGAGCTGCTGAGCATCTGGTCCTGTAACTTCACCCAGTGCAATATCTCTTAAAACTCTGTAATTATGGTATCTGGCCAAAATTCCAGCCTGGGAGAACTTCTTGTATTTTGGTAGAGCTGGTGTTCCTGGGAGTATTAACATGTTATACTTGTCAGATAGGTCTGGCCGTGTGGCATTTATCCATCCCTCAGGATTGATATGTTTTTCCATGGCCATGGACGTAAATTCAAACTGGAGCCTTCGTTGATCTCCTGTGAGCTGCATCCAGTTCTTGGGTGGCCATTCTAAAAGCAACAGACCAGCAACCAAATTTACTGTGTCAGTGCCCCATTGTCTAGGTGCTGGTGGAAGGAGTGGCATAGCTCCAGTTGTTAAAATTCTGATAGCTTGCTTTTGTTCCTGGCTCTCAGACTCTCTATCTTCAGCTGTGCTACTGGTATCCGGTAGTTCGGTTGTGACAACTGGCAAACAGGCTGGTTTTGGTGTTGCTGGCACAGTGACTTCTGAGGTTGATGCACTGGGTATAGCAGCTGGTTCTGGAAGGTTACAGTAATCAGTATTTATCTCTGCCGATTCAGATGGAATTTTGACTGCGGCTGCCTCACTTAAGCGTGGTCGTTTTGGTGGGTTCTCGAGTTCCTGTCTTGGGCTGTTGTCCTTTGTAGACACTGGTGAGTCAGCAAGAACTCGTCTAACAGCTGTGGGTAAACTTGGATATTCCCATACAGAAAGTATTGTTTCTACAGGGATGCTCAACTGCACACTGGCTGTAGTTTTAAGCAGTTTGCTATCTGTCACCAAGGTGAGATGGCCATCTGGTAAGGTTGGTGTCTCTCTTATGGTGATTGCCCTTCTGGTGAGACTGTTGAGCTGCCTTGGATTTCCAAATATGGTGTCTGAAAGTTGCATTTTAAAGTGCACTACAGGTGGCCCAGCTCTTCTTAATACGGCATGCACATCCCTTGGCATCAATCCCACCTTCACTATGGTTAGCCTTGAGTCATCTATCTGACGACGGTCGAACTCTGGCTTCGATGGGGAATAAGCCTCTGTAATCTCCACTTCTGTGTTGACGTAGCAGGTTTCTTCTTCCAGGGATTCTTGAACAACAGCCACACTTTCAGGTATTATTCTGGGCCTACTGGCTGGAGCATCCCATCCGGCTTGCCAGGCTGCCCTGGACCGGGTCCCTGCTGGTCGTCGAAGGTTCGATAGCCACTCCAGTACTGCCACCCGGGTTCTTATGGCCACTCTTGAATCCTTGGGTGATGGCTTGGCCACATATCTGTAATCAGCTGGGTGTAATGATAACCAGAACCCATTAGCTTCTCGGAAGAAATCTTCCGGCAATTCTTCAAAATGTGCAGGATGTTTCTTCTGCACGTGCACCTTGAGATCACTTGTTCTCGAGAACGTCTTCTGCTCATTCCTGCAATATGGGCATATTACGGTCAAGCAGTGGTGAGCCCTAGATCCTATATGCCTCCGCAACATTTTCTCTTCTTCACACTTTTCGTCACACAGCCAACAGCCATACTTCGTCATTTTCTGTAATGCAGAAAGGAAATTGTAGCACCCCAGGCCATCCTGGATATTCTAAGTCAACAGTCACTCCTGGGCAATTTTGAGGATGTCATGAGCAGTCTTCATAGTCATACCCAATGTTTTTTCCTTAGCCCATTCTCCCTTCCATAACGGGTTTATCAAACACTCCCCCAAACATCTACATGGTTGGTGTCCAGTAACATTCCCATCAGTAACTTCTGCGGGACTTCTCTAAATCCCAAGGAAATGAACCTTTGTTCATTGCACATCAGAGAAACATTTTGATTGATCAGATCAAAACCCTTTCTCAAAATCAACAGGAATCTCCGAGTACTACGCTTATATTCAGGGAGGGGGTTAGGGGGTCATCTCGTAGTCTCATTCCTAACATCACTCAAAGACTGGGTAAGCCTCCTTACCCAGACAAGCATCTGGTTGCTCAACTATCATCGTTACTGCACTGGCACCCATGTATTACAAGTTCTACATTATGGAGATATGGCATTGATTCATTCTGCAACTGGTTCGGCTACCCAGTAACTGCTCAGGACTTCCTGGTTTACCCACTTACCATGACAGGATTGAGTGACTGTGACCCCAAATATATTTTTTTTTTTTTTTTTTTTTTTTTTTTTTTTTTTATATAAACTGGATTAACCCAAGAATTCATTCCGTTTTTGATAACTTTGCCTGCATGTTCTTTATCCATTTTGGCAACTGACGTCCCCTGTATTGAATTAGTCTGTCAACGTGATAAGCTTTTGGTGCTGCCCTTGTAGACTTCTGTACAAAACAGGTAACGTCTCCTCTGCATTTAACCACAATAAAAGGTCCCTTCCACCTGGAAGTCAGTTTGCTGCATACCCCAATTTTACGCCTTGGGTCATAAAGCCATACAGCTTGCCCCTGTTGGATATTTCTGTGCTTAGCCCTTATATCATAGTTTTTCTTTTGTCGTCGAGTGGCTTTCTTAAGATTCTCTCTGGCTATCTCATGGACATTCTTTAGAGTTTCTTGCAGCCTGGTCACAAATTCATTTGCAGATAAATGTTGATCTTCCCTCTCGATAGGTTGTCCTGTGACTATCCCCATGGGTAGGAGTACTTCTCTCCCAAGCATCATCATATTTGGTGTTTGTTCCGTGCTTGCATGTACGGAAGACCGATATGCCATCATGACTTGCTGCAAATATTTATCCCAAATACTTTGATTTTTCTCAACATACATTGATAGCATTTGTTCTATGGTCTTATTCATCCTTTCTACTAGTCCATTACTCTGTGGTCTTGAACTGGTGGTCCTAGTTTTGTCGATGTGAAATAAATCACACATTTTCTGGAAGACCTCAGATTCAAAGGATGTACCTTGATCAGAATGCAGTTGGAAACAGGCTCCAAACCGACATACAAATTCATTGACAAATGCTTCTGCCACTGTTGTTGCTTCTTGATTAGGTATGGCAACTGCCTCAACCCATTTAGTGAAGTTGTCACACATGACTAATATGAATCTGTTACCACTCTGAGTTATAGGAAGAGGTCCCATAACATCAATGGAAACTCTTTCCATCGGCTCACCCACTAGATACTGACCTAGAGGTACTTTAGTGGCTTTATTTGTCTTTCTTGCTGCACACATATCACAGCTGTTGCAATAATTCTTGATATCACCTCTCATACCAGGCCAATAAAACATTTCTTTCACTTTTCGCTCAGTTTTTTCTGCTCCAAGGTGACCACTGGTTGGAATGTCGTGATGATATTTCAGGACTTCTTGTCTCAAATTGCATGGAACAACCAATTGTTTGACTATTTTTCCACCAAGTTCCTTCTGCTTATTCTTGTACAGTATTCCTCCAATCAACTCTAAATTCTCCCACTGGGCCCATAGTGTCTTGGCAGTACTTGATCTGTATGAGATATTAATCCATTCAGGGCGTGGCTCTTTATCTTCTTTTGGGATCATAACTGATGCTAGGTCTTGATCTTCAAGTGCTGCTTTCGTAATTCATTTGGGTCCCATCCTTTCAGCCAGGTTTGGTTCTTGTATAAGCAGGTGTTGCCTTGTGTGCGTGTAATGGCTCGAATGCTTGTGCCCACGGGTAGGGTTTTCAACTCATGTTCTTCCGTGGTATCTGTGGAAGTTGTGCAAGGTGCAGGGCGTGATTTCTCTTTCTCAGCCTTGCAACAATCACCCTGCTCTTCTTCGTTTCCCATCTGCTGTCTTCTGCAGTTACTGCATGGTCTACGCGACAGGGCATCAGCATTTCGATGCTTCAAACCGGGACGATGGATGACAGTTAGATTGTATGTGCCCAACTCTTGCAACCACCTCGCCACTTGCCCAGTCGGTTGTTTGAGATTTCTCATCCATGATACAGCTGCATTGTCGGTACGTAGGAGAACATCTTGTCCATATAAATAACTGTGGAATTTTTTTAGAGCTTGTACCACAGCTAACAGTTCTTTCCTGGTTACACAGTAGGACCGTTCATGGACATTCATCACTTTACTCATGTATGCTACTACATGCTCTTTGTCATCATGGACTTGAGACAGCACTGCACCCACAGCATTGTCCGAAGCATCTGTGTCAAGGATGAACTGCTTTCCTGGCTCGGGGTACTTGAGTATTGGGGTCGTTGTCAGTGCTTCTTTCAACTGGTTAAAGGCATTCTGGCACTAATCTGTCCACTGAAATTTAGAGCCTTTGGCGCTTATCATATAAAGGGGTCGAGCTGTGTCTGCAAAGCCTCTCGTGAATCGTCTGTAGTATGCTGCTAACCCAAGGAAAGAGCGTACTTCTTTGGCGGTCTTGGGCACCGGCCATTCGGCTACAGCTGATATCTTAGCTGGATCAGTGGCTACTCCCTCTTCAGAGACAATGTGTCCTAGGAATTTAACTTCTTTCTGGAAGAGAGTACACTTGGAAGGTTTCAGTTTCAAGTTGGCACCCCTCAGTCTGCTTAGAACTGCTCGTAATCTTTCCATTGACTGTTCTATACTAGATGCTGGTATCACAATGTCATCAATGAACAATAGGCATTGGTCCCATTGTAGCCCACGCAAAACATCCTCCATTAACCTCTCGAATGTTGCAGGAGAATTTTTCAATCCCATGGGCATAACAACAAAGTGGTGTAATCCTTGACTGCTGCTGAAGGCAGTTTTCTCCTTGTCTTTCTCTGCCATGGGTGTTTGCCAGAACCCTGAGAGAAGATCTATTGTGGAAAACCACTTACTCCCAGACAGTGCATCAATGCATTCGTCCACCCTTGGAATTGGGTAGGCATCAGTCTTCGTGAGCTCATTAAGCTTTCTATAATCTACACAAAATCTGGGTGATTTATCAGCTTTGAAAACAATACAGACTGGAGAGGACCAGGGGCTATTTGATGGTTCAATTATCCCTCGTTCCAACATATTGTGGATTTCTTGTTTTTCAATTTCTCGTTTTCCAATCGGCTGTCTTCTAGGAGGTTGTCGAACAGGTAGTGCATCTCCGGTATGTATTGCATGATGAACCCGATCGGTGCGGCCCATGTCATCAGGTCCTTTGGAGAAGACATCATGGTATTCAATCAGAATTGACGCAAGTAATTTCTGTTGGGTGTCATCTAAATTCCCACAGCTCCGGGAATACAAATCTACTAAGTGAGCTGGTACCACATTAGGTTCAGTGTCCCTAATGCAAGCGTCTGTAATATTCCTGACAACAATGTCTTCAGGCAATTCACAGGACACACATCTTCCTAAAACTGTCTTCGCATGCAAGGTAACAGGCTCATCTTCAAGGTTTACTAAGTGGATTGCTTTATTGTTCTCGCTGTTATTGACAAGGCCCCTAGGCATTGCAACCTTCCTATCTTTCACTGCCACCAGGGAAGCCTCGATTAATCCATTGTCACCTAGGTGTTCAGCATGGGGTACATTGATTGGAACCAATTTCGATGACCGTGGAGGTAGTATAATAGTTTCTCTGACTTCTACTCTGCACACCATATTCTCCTCACCGCCTATCCATAATGGTATCTCACCATCATCTGTATACATCATCAGCTTCTTATATTCAATTCGGGTGATATTCTGCAGCAGGAAATCTTGTCCCAGTATTCCATCAAGCTCAATTTCACAAACAGCCAGGTCATTCCTAATAGGTATTCCACTTAAGACAATGTCTGCCTCAATATTACCAAGAATATCCATTTTTCCCCCACTGACATTTTTCAATGTTCGTGGATCAGATCGGTATTCTGGGCGTATCTCTTCGGGTATGGCCTCATATATCTTTCTTTAGAGTATAGATGATGAAGCTCCTGTGTCCACCAGATAGCTGCATGCAATGCCATGTACATATCCGCTCACATAGAATCCATTGTCCCATTTCCCAAGTGATTTTCCAGTTTGTCCTGCCCTCATAATACCAGCACTCTTATTCTCTGTAATATTATTTTGGTTAGGCCTTTCAGTGATCAGTGTCTCCCGGCCTGTGGAGACACTATTCTGGCGTTTCCCTGTAACGATTCATCTGTATGTGGAGACATCCAGGACTCCACATTGTGGTGAGCATTTGCGGTTGGTCTCACATCTATTCTATTATCCCTCTTCAGTCCAGCCTGATTAACTAGGGGACACGATGCATATAGATGTTCCTTTGATCCACACCGAAAACAGGCTCTGTCCCTCTTTTCTGCCTGGTTATTTCTAGGAAAAGGATTCTGGTGCCTTATGGGCTGCGATATTCTACCTTCAAGTCTCTCAAGTCTCCTCATTATTTTCTGTAGCATCTCCTCCGTTGATTTATTTTCACCATTTGGTGCATCACCATACTGTACTTCTGCAAGCTGACGTATTGCACTACCCCTCCTCTCATTAGTACCAAGTATTGCTTCATACTTTTCGATCTCGGCAATGGCATCCGATACAGTTTCACAGTCCTTGTCCATGCATCTGTATTTCATTTCCCCATTTATGTTCTTATATAATTGATTTAAGGCCAGCATTTCTTGTGCCCCCGTATCAAGGTTATAGTATGCCCTACGTGCACTCAGTCTCAGTTCATCCCCAAATGCTGCATAGCTCTCATTCGGTCGTTTACGTCTGGACTCAAATTTGGCAAGCCAGAGTTGCTGGTTGGTGCCCCCAAACCGTTTACCTAGCCTTCGTTTCAAAAGGGTATACTGCCGCCTTTCCACTGTACCTAAGCTCATGTAGAATGTGCGGGCGGGACCACGTAAACTGGCAGCCAAGCATAGGGCTCTGTCTCGTTCACTCCACCTTCCAAGCTCTGCACAGTCTTCAAAGTGTGATATATATTCGCCCCAGCCTTCCACCCCACTAAATGATTCGGGCTTCATGGTCATGTGGTTATTATGCACCACAGACATGCTATTATTTGCACCTATTCTCCCATGTACTGAATTATCCTCCTGCTGTATGTGACCCACATCACCTTCATTTCCATCGCAGTCATCTGTGATCTCATCAAAATTTTCAGTCCGTTGATCTCCCTCTCCTCCATGGAATCTCAGTTTCTTTGAAAACTGAACCTCTGTATCAGGAGATTCTGCCATCGTGGTCAATAATGTACTTCAATAGGCCTGGGTTCGCCCTCTTGAGGTTGATTTTTCTATCAGTTATCCCTCAACTTCTGACACCAATTGTAACAGTATGGCCTCGTGGTGGTTAATGTCTGGATGCTGATGGCTGGCTGTGGGTTAATACCTGGAGGTTGGTAGCTGGATAATGGTCAATATCAGGATATCCAGGGCTGGCTGTGGGTTAATACCTGGAGGTTGGTAGCTGGATAATGGTCAATATCAGGATATCCAGGGCTGGCTGTGGGTTAATTCTGTGCAATAACTATAACTGAAGAGATGCTTTCTTTTTCTGTTATTTTATTTCAGTACATGGGGAAGTTATGTACAAACAATAGCCTTTTATTGGCTTTTCATTTTAACGACATTTTACATCAGTCGTAACAGGTACTGATAACAACAATAAATTAACAGTCTTTTTAGCCTACTCTAGTGCACACATATGCTTTACGTTGTGCCTTGTGGTTAAATCCCGAGGACTTGTCCGTGGTACCTAATTGGAAATGATGGGGAATGGGCTTTCAATAAGTTTTCATAACCATGGCCCTAATTGGGAGTGTGATTCTGGTCTGGTGATGGTAAAATTACCCTAGTTGGATTTAGGAGGCTCCTTTTCTTATAACGTACTGTACAGTTTGACGGTCAAGACCAGAATGCCAGAAAACGCTGCCGGCGTCGAATTTATAGGTTTTGGGACTGTACCACGTGACGTACCTTACCCAATGGCGTTACGTACCGGAGGCCGTTTTCCTGTGAGATCCGTCAGGAATCCGTTGGAATCTCCCAGGAATCCGGTGACTGGTACCCAAAGCCACTGAACAGGTTAAAACAAGCATAAAATCTGCTTTTTACTTTGCTTTACAAATTGACAATTATTATAAAATACCTTTGGAAGACTTTATAGTACTTAACTTACAATTAGCTTTTAAAGAAAGTGACTTTAAAACTTGAAGTGGTCGTCTGGAAATAGCGCAATACTGTGTACTTACACACCAAAGCTTTGCAGGAAGGCTTTAAAAAGAAACCCCAATTGCATAACAAAATAAGTTGCGTTTAACAACGTACTGATTGCGAAAATACTGAATTTACTTAATTAAAATGTTTCACAAAACAATTTCACTAAAATACTGCCGTAGGAGGGTTACCTAATGTGTTTTTGTTCTTGCGAAATGATTAATCTGGAATGCAATATAGATTTTCCAAATATGGAAGTGCCACGTGATATCAACACGGCAACAAATTGCGCAAGGGTGAAAATGCTGGGGAAATACACAGTATTTCTCGCAAAAGTCTTTTCTAAGTTCCGCGGTAATAAAGTATCGAAACGCCATGAAAAGGACATTACTTGTTGGATAGGATTTTATGATTTAGTATCAATAGGTATGACAAAATGACGTTTCGTACAAATTGTGTTTTTGACCGATACACAGCTTCAATTGTGAGAAAATTCGTCTGCAAAAATGCACTAGGTCAGAAATAAAATGTTCGAGCACATGTGCGAATGCGACTGCAATCGTACGTTAATGATTAATTCCCGCAGATATCCAAATGTAGTAACAAGTTACTAACAACTACGTCCGCACAATTAATACATCCATTAGAGGGTAATAATTTACAACATGAGGTCCCTCATCAAAACTGTGTATGCCTAATTTCGCTGCACTTTCTGTGCATCTTGACCGAGTTTTAGATTAGAGAAGGGTCAAGGCAAAGCTACCGGGAAATCGTTAAAAACGAAAGTACTGGTTTTGGCCGAAATATGCTAATTTGGCGTACCAATAATTTATTATAACATAGGTTTCTTCACCAGGTGTCCCAAAAACAATACTGGGCGTGGTACATCTAATTAAATCTTTTATTTCTTGTCCAGTTACTGTCACTGAGTTAGTTGGGGAAATTTCAGAAATATGTTCGCTTTGCCATGAGCCATCTTTAAATAAATATGTAATACCCACAGGGTATTACAATATACAAGGAAGATATAGGTAATAGAGGGTTGAGTGGTGCAGAGATATCTAAACTGGACACAAACGTAATAGTACAACGTCTATTTATATTTGAGACCTGATTCCGTCTAGACTTGCTGTATAGAAAGGTTAGCTGGTGTCAAATATGGCGTTGCATGTCTGGGTTATGTTTGCGGCACAATAAGGAGGTGTTAGTTGCAATGACCACATAGACACCTATCTCATCCAGAATGAGAATGTGAATCAAAAGTGGTACAGAAATGAGATTATGGGAACGTTTTGGGGCAACCGTATGTAAGGTCAGTAAACGCAGTCTCCATCCTATTGGGTGATAATTCCTGGTCCCGTCGAGCCAGACTGGTGACCCATTGAGTGGATGGGAAAGGAACTGAGTGGGTGTACTGGCTGGCATACCCACAAGACTGTAACTCCATAGAGCACGCACGGGGCAGCATCTGAGCTACAGGACAGCCCCTTTCATTCAACGTAAGGCCCTCCAAAAACTCGGACAAACTCTTGTTGGTGAATAGGACAATCTGCCGCAACAGACTGGTCCATAGATGAGGAAACGCTGTCAAAAAATCCCGAATGACAGAGGGAGTCATACTGCATACCAAAACTGTTTTCCGTGACATGAATAAACGTTTTTGATCAAACTGTATTGTTCTGTGAGCGGGTTAAAATCCTCACTCAACCTCAACTTCAAGGAGCATACATGGGCTTCAGACTACTTGGTGAGCCCCTCCCATCCAACTTAATATTCCTCAAGAAAACGGACAAAATCTTTTTGTTCAAAAGGACAATCTTCCACAAGAGACATTCCGAAATAGGTCCTAGAATGAAGAAACGCGTTCAGAAAAATGTGGAATGTCAGAGGAGGACAAACTGCATCAAAATCTACTTTTCTTGGCATGAATAAATCATTTCTTGATAAAACTGAGTTGTTCTGTGGGCAGTTTAAAATCCTCAGAAAAAGGGATGAACCACTTTCACATTCCTTGACTTCACAATGTATGATTGCACACGGGTAATGAAAATGAAAGGGTTGGGGGAAAATAACTGTGAAGAGTGATCAGAACCGCAAATTATCCTCCCATTTACCTTTTATGTGCAATAAAGTCGATGAGCAGGGAGTGATCCTTAGCAAATTGTGAGTAGTATAATTCGATCATGCTATAGTCATTGATGATAAACTGACCTTAACCCCTTCACCACTGGTGGTATCGGCCATTCCAGTTAAATGGCAGAAATTGGAAGAGTCCATATCCATTATTTGGGGGTAGAGCAATTAATATTTTCAACGTGCAGCCTCAAGGCTGCATGTTGAAAATATCAATTGTTCTGCCACACACGTTCACTTCGTAGCCATCCTATTTAATGAAATTATGACGTATCGTGTTCCTGGACAGGAAAAGCGGCCCCTTGTGTTGAAAGAGTTCAACACCAATAAATAATAAATCTGATCAGGACATCGAATTTTTTCCAGGACAAAAATTCGAAGGTGACAAAGGTGGTATCAGTGATCGTTTCATCCAATCTTTACATGGTCGGAGGGCGGAGAAAATATTCACCGATGTCGGCAGCTCACGCAGGGTAGACGACCTCACCGCCAGGCACTAGACGTATATCCTGTACTTCGGTGAGAGTTGTCTACCCTCTATGGATAGTAATATTGAAATTTAGTGATCTCATTCAATCTTTGCTGCTCGGAACTTTGGTGTCGTCTGCTGCTTGATCTTTTCATTATAGAGAAATGTTGTTTTATTTGGATTTTCCTGAAAGGAAAATCTATTTGTTATTGCCAAGATTATTATTTGGATTTTCCTGAAAGGAAAATCTATTTGTTATTGCCAAGATTATTTGGATTTTCCTGAAAGGAAAATCTATTTGTTATTGCCAAGATTATTATTCTTTTTTTTTTTTTTTTTTTTTTTTTTTTGTTTTTCCAACACATCGGGGAAAGAGTTTTCTCGAAAACGGTCTTTAAGATTTTTTTCAAACTTTGCACGATCAATGACGGCCATGAGTTCTAATAAATAAAACCATCAGTATTTGGGGGAAAATGTTTCTTGGTGGGCAAAAACGCCCAAAAACGCCCAAAGCTTCGTAGGCCAATATCTCATGAAAGAAAAAAGCTATCGACTTAATTTTTTGACAGACTTGTCAGAATTACTCTTGTCTAAAACAAATATAATCGGTATTTTTTTCCATTTTTTATGTTTTCTGCCAAAATTTTTCAGAAAACGGAAAGTTATCTCAAAAATCGGCCATTTTGGATTGAAATATCGAGATTTAAATATAACGACTCCTCTAAAAGGGTTCCAAATTGAAGGAAGTAATACCGCTTTATAAAAAAAATCGAAAGAATTTCGTTTCGATTTTTCGGTAATCCAAAATGGCGGCCGAAAAATCGAATTTTTATTTTCGGTTATTTATGTGTTTCAGGCCATTTGGAGACGAAAAAAAAAATTTTTTTGCACCAGAAAAATTTTCGGTTTGGACTTAGAAATTTTCGACCAAAAGTCGGAATTTTTTGTTTCCACCGGGCTACTTTGCCGTCACAGTACTCAACAAGTGGGACGATTTGAAAGCTTCTAAGGGTAGAAATGTTGAAGTCACAGTGTACATGAACAGTTATCATCTTTTGGAAATGGAGTTGTTCTTAATTTGGCTTCCGCTAGCAGTCAAACATGGCTTCAGGACACTGTGACCAAAAATTGAAAAAAAATTTCTTGTTTTTTTTTTACTTTATTATGTCTAGATTCATTATTTCTCATAAATAAAAACTATCAATGACGGCCATGAGTCCTAATAAATAAAACCATCAGTATTTGTGGGAAAATGTTTCTTGGTGGGCAAAAACGCCCAAAAACGCCCAAAGCTTCGTAGGCCAATATCTCATGAAAGAAAAAAGCTATCGACTTAATTTTTTGACAGACTTGTCAGAATTACTCTTGTCTAAAACAAATATAATCGGTATTTTTTTCCTTTTTTTATGTTTTCTGCCAAAATTTTTCACAAAACGGAAAGTTATCTCAAAAATCGACCATTTTGGATTGAAATATCGAGATTTAAATATAATGAGCCCTCTAAAAGAGTTCCAAATTGAAGGCAGTAATACCGCTTTATAAAAAAAATCGAAAGAATTTCGTTTCGATTTTTCGTCAATGCAAAATGGCGGCCAAAAAATCTAAATTTTTTTTTTCGATTTTTATGCGTTTTGTTCAATTTTGAGACGAAAAAACCTTTTTTTTTTACACTGAAAATTTTCGGTCCGGTTCGGACTTCCGAAATTTTCGACCAAAATTCGGAAATTTTTGTTTTTGTTTTTTATGTGTTTTGTTCAATTTTGAGACGAAAACAATTTATTTTTTTTTTTTACACTACACCACCAAAAAACGAAAATTGGTCTTCAGACTGGTACTTTGACCTAATTATACTGTACTACCGGAGTGGGTTAAAAGCGGTGATGATTGCGAATGTGTAGCGCATATATAGGTAAAAAGATTCCCCATAGTTTGGAAGCACAATCTTGTTGCGTTTTCCCTCGGGCGGTCGCCAAAAGTACACTCTCGGCCTCTCAACGGTCCGTACACCCTCTTTTTGGCATGAGAATACTCTGCGTTCTTGACTCGTATAAGGCTTCCGTGATTCAAATGGCAACATTCACGGTCTCCTTTAACCTTTCCCCACCCCATGGGAATAAGGTTTTATTTCACTTGGCTTCTGATGGCTGGAGAACTACCATGCCGGTTCGGACTTTTCGACCAAAATCGGGAAATGTTTGTCTTTATTTTTTATGTGTTTTGTTCAATTTTGTGACGAAAAAAAATTTCTTTTTTTTTTTTTGACACTACACCAAAAAAACGAAAAATCGGTCTTCAGACTGGTACTTTGACCTAATTATAATGTACTACCGGAGTGGGTTAAAAGCGGCGGTGATTGAAAATGTGTAGCCCATATATAGGTAAAAAGATTCCCCGTAGTTTGGAAGCACAATTTTGTTGAGTTTGGCTTAGGGAGGTCGCCAAAATACACTCTCGGCCTCTCAACGGTCCGTACACCCTCCTTTCGGCATGAGAATACTCGGCGTTCTTGAATCGTATAAGGTTTCTGTGATTGAAATGGCAACATTCACGGTCTCTTTAAACCTTTCCCCTCACCAGGGGAATAGGGTTTTATTTCACTTGGCTTCTGATGGCTGGAGAACTACCGCTCCGGTTCGGACTTGAAAAATTTTGAACCAAAATCGGAATTTTTTTTTCGGTTTTCTGTGCGTTTTGGTCAATTTTGAAACGAAAAAAAATTCTTTACCTGGAAGTTTTTGGTCCGGTCTTCGGTCAGCTACTACGACCTGATTATACTTTACTACCGGAGTGGGTTAAAAGCGGTGGTGATTGAAAAATGTGTAGCCCGTATATAGACAAGAAGATTCCCCATAGTGTGGAAGCACAACCTTGTTGCATTTGGATTCGGGCGGTCACCAAATGTACACTCTCGGCCTCTCAATCATGCGAACACCCTCTTTTTGGCATGAAAATACTCGACGTTCTTGAATCATATAAGGCTTCCGTGGTTGAAATGGCAACATTCGCGGTCTCTTTAAACCTTCCCCATCCCATGGGAATAGGGTTTTATTCCACTTGGCTTCTGATGGCTGGAGAACTACCACTCCGGTTCGGACTTGGAAACTTTTGAACAAAAATCGGATTTTTTTTTTTCGGTTTTCTATGCGTTTTGGTAAATTTTGAGACAAAAAAATATTTTTTGTTACCTGGAAATTTTTTGGTCCGGTTGGGACTGAAAATGTTTGATCAAAAACCAAACTTCTTTCTTTCGATCGCCATTTTGATCTGACGAAACTGTACTACGAGACGGGTTAAAGTGGCCGTAATTCAGAATTTGGATGTTGAGGCTCTTCCTCCACCTGTAAAACTATCAGACGCGACTGCCCAACCCCCACCCAACACAAACACCCATTAGTTGGACTCTACATCTCGGGCGTCCATGTCAGGAAACACGTCTGAAAATCATTGATCATTTTGCACCCGGCGACCTCAACTTCAGTGAACGCTGTACATAATTTGAAATCAAAATTTTCAGTAAAACCCGCAAACATTGGTATTCGCGTTTCTTTTAAATATTTAGTATTACTTAATCAGTCCTTGCTGATAGAACACCAATTCAAATGATTTGTTGTAATTTGTAATATATTCAAAAAAATATGCGCTTTTAGATTGTATAGTGTAGGAGTTAAGTGTCATTTTACGTTTTGAGTGAAAAATCATTGAAACATTAAGGGTGTCTAATTATAAGAAATAACCCGACAATTACCTACCTGCAACTATCCATTTGCTTCCTAACATTCTGACATGGAAGCCAAAAGTAATAGAGCACCACGAAGGCCTGGAATTAGTTGCTGTAGCCAAATTGAGGACTGGGAAACTCTGCCCCCCCCCCCCCAAAAAAAAAAGGTGGGTGTGCGACGGTGGCGAACCGCGACCCCAATAGACATCTCTGTCGAAAATTTACACATTCTGTCGGAAAATAATTTCTGACCAGTGTGGCATAGACTCAGAGCCAGCAGCCGACGAAGCTAACAATTGTCCAATGACCTCCTATAAAACTTTTAGAATATCATGATTGTCAAAGAACTCATTATTCATGTCGGCAAGGAGATTTCCTAACACCAGACCAGAACCGAGACCGGAAAGTGCGGGATTTAGAAATGTCACACGCCATTACGCAGAGCCATGACAAGCCTCAAATGAGAATTGTTATCAGTGCCTCTTATTTAAAAAAAAGTCGGGAAGGGGAGCCTCCCCCCCCCCCCCTCAAATACCCTCCCACATCTCGGGGCTATGCACTTTGGATATGCCTAATATGTTACGGACTTTGGGTCCAAGTTTGAATTAGCTTTAGGTATACATATGCCCCCCCCCCCCCCCCTCACCCCACACACATGTCAAATTTTTAAATACTGCTGACTTCGAGCCTGGGAAGTTGCCTTCTGGTACCGCGTTTCAATTTCAGGCTTTCACCATAAGAGCTCATGGCACAGATAAATATCTGAGAATTATTCATCTACCCGAAGACCCTGCAACGTACATGTAGATAAGAAGCAACAGGAAGGGTTGTGGCAATATGACCAATACCTGGTGGAATTCCTCTAAAGCGGATAACAGTATACATAAGTGTTTAATCTTGACTTTCGGCCTGTACTTGTTGTGGTCGTACAATCAAATCCATCAGGTTTATTGAAGGAGAAGTAGAACTTATTAAGAAATGACATAAACTAACACTCCCCATACTGATTTGTCAGCTGCCACCCGAACCACCCCCCCCCCACTCCCACCCAATTACGCGCTCGTTTTTTATTTCTGAACTCTAGATATTTCTTCTGCAATCGTGAGGAACCACGACATCACTGCCCATCATGTAGTGTTTCCGCCTCCACGCATAAGAATCGGATGCAAAAGCATTTGGAAATCTTCAAAAGTAACCTTCATTGAAACACTTATGGTAGCAGTTGTTTTGGACTTCTGAATGGGAATTACAACTGACATGGATTTACTGGCAAATGTCGTCCACTCGTTGACATTTAATGAGGTCGACATAGTAATAATGCGCAGTTTGGAATGGCTATGGTTGTTCCAATGTATGGAGCCTTGGCGGTCAGTACAGAATATCATTAGATGTGACCTCTGGGAGCTGGCATACTGCATAGAGGTCTTGCAATTATATCTTCTACCGTCAGTATGTTGATAGGCTCATCAAAAATCCGTTTTTCTGCGTTCTTCTCAATTTTGAGACGAAAACGCTCAGGAACTGAAAATACGAGGAAAATCCTGTGTATTGTGCGGGCACAATCACTTCATCTAGTTATTTGGATTTTCCTGAAAGGAAAATCTATTTGTTATTGCCAAGATTATTATTTGGATTTTCCTGAAAGGAAAATCTATTTGTTATTGCCAAGATTATTATTCTTTTTTTTTTTTTTTTTTTTTGTTTTTTTTTTTTTTGTTTTTCCAACACATCGGGGAAAGAGTTTTCTCGAAAACGGTCTTTAAGATTTTTTTCAAACTTTGCACGATCAATGACGGCCATGAGTTCTAATAAATAAAACCATCAGTATTTGGGGGAAAATGTTTCTTGGTGGGCAAAAACGCCCAAAAACGCCCAAAGCTTCGTAGGCCAATATCTCATGAAAGAAAAAAGCTATCGACTTAATTTTTTGACAGACTTGTCAGAATTACTCTTGTCTAAAACAAATATAATCGGTATTTTTTTCCATTTTTTATGTTTTCTGCCAAAATTTTTCACAAAACGGAAAGTTATCTCAAAAATCGGCCATTTTGGATTGAAATATCGAGATTTAAATATAACGAGCCCTCTAAAAGGGTTCCAAATTGAAGGAAGTAATACCGCTTTATAAAAAAAATCGAAAGAATTTCGTTTCGATTTTTCGGTAATCCAAAATGGCGGCCGAAAAATCGAATTTTTATTTTCGGTTATTTATGTGTTTGAGGCCATTTGGAGACGAAAAAAAAAAATTTTTTGCACCAGAAAAATTTTCGGTTTGGACTTAGAAATTTTCGACCAAAAGTCGGAATTTTTTGTTTCCACCGGGCTACTTTGCCGTCACAGTACTCAACAAGTGGGACGATTTGAAAGCTTCTAAGGGTAGAAATGTTGAAGTCACAGTGTACATGAACAGTTATCATCTTTTGGAAATGGAGTTGTTCTTAATTTGGCTTCCGCTAGCAGTCAAACATGGCTTCGGGACACCGTGACCAAAAATTGAAAAAAAATTTGTTTGTTTTTTTACTTTATTATGTCTAGATTCATTATTTCTCATAAATAAAAACTATCAATGACGGCCATGAGTCCTAATAAATAAAACCATCAGTATTTGGGGGAAAATGTTTCTTGGTGGGCAAAAACGCCCAAAAACGCCCAAAGCTTCGTAGGCCAATATCTCATGAAAGAAAAAAGCTATCGACTTAATTTTTTGACAGACTTGTCAGAATTACTCTTGTCTAAAACAAATATAATCGGTATTTTTTCCATTTTTTATGTTTTCTGCCAAACTTTTTCACAAAACGGAAAGTTATCTCAAAAATCGGCCATTTTGGATTGAAATATCGAGATTTAAATATAATGAGCCCTCTAAAAGAGTTCCAAATTGAAGGCAGTAATACCGCTTTATAAAAAAAATCGAAAGAATTTCGTTTCGATTTTTCGTCAATCCAAAATGGCGGCCAAAAAATCGAATTTTTTTTTTTCGTTTTTTATGCGTTTTGTTCAATTTTGAGACGAAAAAACATTTTTTTTTACACTGAAAATTTTCGGTCCGGTTCGGACTTCCGAAATTTTCGACCAAAATTCGGAAATTTTTATTTTTGTTTTTTATGTCTTTTGTTCAATTTTGAGACGAAAAAAAAAATTTTTTTTTTACACACCACCACCAAGAAACGAAAATTGGTCTTCAGACTGGTACTTTGACCTAATTATACTGTACTACCGGAGTGGGTAAAAAGCGGCGGTGATCGCGAATGTGTAGCGCATATATAGGTAAAAAGATTCCCCGTAGTTTGGAAGCACAATTTTGTTGCGTTTGCCTTCAGGCGGTCGCCAAAAGTACACTCTCGGCCTCTCAACGGTCCGTACACCCTCTTTTTGGCATGAGAATACTCGGCCTTCTTGACTCGTATAAGGCTTCCGTGATTCAAATGGCAACATTCACGGTCTCCTTTAACCTTTCCCCACCCCATGGGAATAAGGTTTTATTTCACTTGGCTTCTGATGGCTGGCGAACTACCACTCCGGTTCGAACTTTTCGACCAAAATCAGGAAATGTTTGTCTTTATTTTTTATGTGTTTTGTTCAATTTTGAGACTAAAAAAATTTTTTTTTTTTTGCCCTACACCAAAAAACGAAAAATCGGTCTTCAGACTGGTACTTTGACCTAATTATACTGTTCTACCGGAGTGGGTTAAAAGCGGTGGTGATTGAGAATGTGTAGCCCGTATACAGGTAAAAAGATTCCCCGTAGTTTGAAGTACAATTTTGTTGAGTTTGGCTTCGGGCGGTCGCCAAAATACACTCTCGGCCTCTCAACGGTCCGTACACCCTGTTTTCGGCATGAGAATACTGGGCGTTCTTGAATCGTATAAGGCTTCCGTGATTGAAATGGCAACATTCACGGTATCTTTAAACCTTTCCTCACCAAATGGGAATAGGGTTTTATTTCACTTGGCTTCTGATGGCTGGAGAACTACCACTCCGGTTCGGACTTTTAGACCAAAATTCGGAAATTTTTGTTTCTGTTTTTTTATGTGTTTTGTTCAATTTTGAGACGAAAACAATTTTTTTTTTAACTGGAAATTTTTTGGTTCGGTTTGGACTGAAAATTTTTGATCAAAAAACAAATTTTTTTTTTTAGATCACCACTTTGACCTGACAAAACTGTACTACGAGGCGGGTTAAAGTAGCCGTTATTCAGAATTTGGATGTTGAGGCTCTTCCTCCACCAGTAAAACTATCCGACACGACTGCCCAACCCCCACCCAAGGCAAACACGCATTAGATTAGACTCTACAGACTCTGGCGTCCAAGCCAGGAAACACGTCTGAAAAACCTTGATCATTTTGCACCCGGCGACCTCAATTTCAGTGAACGTTGTTCATAATGTTACATGGTATTTTGTATCCTAAACTGAAATCGAAAGTAGAACTCTGAGAGTCTGTTATTTTTTATGGGAATATGACTCCAGCTACTCATCCCCTCCCCCGTCCTCATTGAATTTGATGACGGTGGCAATTGCGACGGTATTGCCAGATTGTTACTAACTGTGTAGACATTTACATAGCGACACATCCCTAATTAGCCTGGCTGCCATTACCGAATCGGACTGTATCAAATTTTTGCGGCAATCCACGAAGCGATTTGGAACAATTCTCACACGTGTACGGCTCATCGTTACAAACAATATTTATGCGAATCATCAAAAACTTTGCACGAACCGTCGGGGATTTCGAAGCAACCCATTTTTCGTTCGCGTATTTTTCAAATCAGGCGACCTTCAGGCGAACCAAAAGATCGTTCGCTTAAAAAGCAGGCCTATTGTGTTAACCATTGACTAAACGCAGAGCCATGACAATCCTCAAATGAGGCATTATGAGGCTCTAGAATAGTTATCAGAGACTCTTATTAAAAAAAATCGGGAAGGGGGGACCCCCTCCAATACCCTCCCTCACCTCGGCGGGGCTGTGCATTTTGGGTATGCCCAATATATTACGGACTTTGGGTCCAAGTTCGAATTAGCCTTAGGTACAGAATTGCCCCCCCCCCCCCCTCTCCCCACACCCATGTCGAATTTTTAAATAATGCTGACTTCGGGCCGGGGAAGTTGCCTTCTGGTACCGCGTTTCAATTTCAGGCTTTCACCATAAGAGCTCACGGCATAGATAAATAACTGAGAATTATTCATCTACCCTGCGAAGTACATGTAGATAAGAAGCAACAGGAAGGGTTGGGGAAACATGACCAATGTCTGGTGGAATTCCCCTAAAGTGACAACAGAATACATGATTGGTTAATCTTGATTTTAGGCCTACACATGTTGTGGTCATACAAATCCATGTTTGTCATTGTCAGAATGGCAGGAGGGCCATAATGTTCCGCCTAAAATGGTCCAGGTGGGCCATTTTTGTTCCACCTTAATTCATTAAAAGCGGGCGACTTTCTTGAGTTGACACGAAGTTAGTTGAGCTTTGCCAATCCAGTGAATAGTGATGTCCCACAGATATCAAATAGTTTACTTTGGGTACCGGCAAGAAATTTGGTGACCCCCCCCCCCCCCCCCCCCCAAAGAACAATACACAGTGGTAAATATATTGGAAGAATTTTTACTCAATAAAGAAATATTTTGATATGCTGTTATTTCGAAAACAAAACGTTTCAAAAAACGGAATTGTGAAAGCAAGAAAGGAAACTTGGAATGCGATGCTGAAAACAAAGCTCTGCACATCAAGGGAGAGTACTCATCACCATTCTCTTGCCAAAGCCATCTGTTTCAAAAACGCATTGTCATTCACTTCACGTGGTTAGAAGCCTCTGCACTGCTCAACACGGCGTAATGACAATTTGTGTCTGTCACATTGAGACATGCTGGCACTCGGATCTAAATACATGCATTTATGACAGAGAACAGTTATATTCAGAAAAATATGCGCTTTTAGATTATACAGGGAAGGCGTTTGATTTACTGCCAAATGTCGTCCACTCGTTGACATTTAATGAGGTCGACATAGTAATAACGCGCAGTGTGAAATGTCTATGGTTGTTTCAATATATGGAGCCTTGGCGGTCAGTACAGAATTTCATTAGATGCGACCTCTGGGAGCTGGCATACTGCATAGCGACCCTGCCGACATTGCTGCTGTTTTGATTCAGTAGTGTAGCCACGGAATTAATGTTAAATGCTCCACCCCCCCCCCCCCCCACAAAAAAAATAAAAATAAAAATTGACCCAGTGCAATGTCATACAACATAGAGCCCCCACAAATGCTCTCCAATATAGGGCAGCACATGCTACAACTGCTCAGATTGAATCTTAAGAGTACTGAACTTTGCAAAATATTCTCGGGAAGACTTTGTCCTTACTAGGAGTCTGTGACCCTCTGGACATTACCCCCTCCGCAAATTTATCTGTACTAACCCAGAAACCCGACAACGACCTTCCAAATATCATGGTAGTTATCACACTTTTCTCCTGAACAATAGCTGCTGGTCAAACCTGAAGAACCCAGTGATTTACATCAAACAGCAGGGTTCCTGTAAAAAAAAATCTTGACATTATATCGTCTACCGTCAATGTGGTGATAGGCTCATCAAAAATCCTTTTTTCTGCGTTCTTCTCAATTTTCAGACGAAAAAGAGGAGGAAAATCCTGTGTGTTGTGCGGGCACAATCACTTCATCTAGTTCTTTTTTTTTTTTTTTTTTTTTTTTTTTTTTTTTTTTTTTTTGTTTTTCCAACACATCGGGGAAAGAGTTTTCTCGAAAACGGTCTTTAAGATTCTTTTCAAACTTTGCACGATCAATGACGGCCATGAGTTCTAATAAATAAAACCATCAGTATTTCGGGGAAAATGTTTCTTGGTGGGCAAAAACGCCCAAAAACGCCCAAAGCTTCGTAGGCCAATATCTCATGAAAGAAAAAAGGTATCGACTTAATTTTTTGACAGACTTGTCAGAATTACTCTTGTCTAAGACAAATATAATCGGTATTTTTTTCCATTTTTTATGTTTTCTGCCAAAATTTTTCACAAAACGGAAAGTTATCTCAAAAATCGGCCATTTTGGATTGAAATATCGCGATTTAAATATAACGAGCCCTCTAAAAGGGTTCCAAATTGAAGGAAGTAATACCGCTTTATAAAAAAAACCGAAAGAATTTCGTTTCGATTTTTCGGTAATCCAAAATGGCGGCCGAAAAATCGAATTTTTATTTTCGGTTATTTATGTGTTTCAGGCCATTTGGAGACGAAAAAAAAAATTTTTTTGCACCAGAAAAATTTTCGGTTTGGACTTAGAAATTTTCGACCAAAAGTCGGAATTTTTTGTTTCCACCGGGCTACTTTGCCGTCACAGTACTCAACAAGTGGGACGATTTGAAAGCTTCTAAGGGTAGAAATGTTGAAGTCACAGTGTAACTGAACAGTTATCATCTTTTGGAAATGGAGTTGTTCTTAATTTGGCTTCCGCTAGCAGTCAAACATGGCTTCGGGACACTGTGACCAAAAATTGAAAAAAAATTTCTTGTTTTTTTTTACTTTATTATATCTAGATTCATTATTTCTCATAAATAAAAACTATCAATGACGGCCATGAGTCCTAATAAATAAAACCATCAGTATTTGGGGGAAAATGTTTCTTGGTGAGCAAAAACGCCCAAAAAACGCCCAAAGCTTCGTAGGCCAATATCTCATGAAAGAAAAAAGCTATCGACTTAATTTTTTGACAGACTTGTCAGAATTACTCTTGTCTAAAACAAATATAATCGGTATTTTTTTCCATTTTTTATGTTTTCTGCCAAAATTGTTCACAAAACGGAAAGTTATCTCAAAAATCGGCCATTTTGGATTGAAATATCGAGATTTAAATATAATGAGCCCTCTCAAAGAGTTCCAAATTGAAGGCAGTAATACCGCTTTATAAAAAAAATCGAAAGAATTTCGTTTCGATTTTTCGTCAATGCAAAATGGCGGCCAAAAAATCGAAATTTTTTTTTTCGTTTTTTATGCGTTTTGTACAATTTTGAGACGAAAAAACATTTTTTTTTTACACTGAAAATTTTCGGTCCGGTTCAGACTTCCGAAATTTTCCCCATAGTGTGGAAGCACAACCTTGTTGCATTTGGATTCGGGCGGTCACCAAATGTACACTCTCGGCCTCTCAACCATGCGAACACCCTCTTTTTGGCATGAAAATACTCGACGTTCTTGAATCATATAAGGCTTCCGTGGTTGAAATGGCAACATTCACCGCCTCTTTAAACCGTTCCCCCACCCCACGGGAATAGGATTTTATTTCACTTGGGTTCTGATGGCTGGAAAACTACCACTCCGGTTCGAACTTGGAAAATTTTCAACAAAAATGGGATTTTTTTTTTTTTGGTTTTCTATGCGTTTTGGTCAAGTTTGAGACGAAAAAAATTGTTTTTTTACCTGGAAGTTTTTGGTCGGGTCTTCGGACAGGTACTACGACCTCATTATCCTTTGCTACCGGAGTGGGTTAAAAGCGGTGGTGATTGAAAATCTGTAGCCCGTATATAGATAAAAAGATTCCCCGGAGTGTGGAAGCACAATCCTGTTG
This sequence comes from Pictodentalium vernedei, assembly GCA_031216915.1. NCBI lineage: Eukaryota > Metazoa > Mollusca > Scaphopoda > Dentaliida > Dentaliidae > Pictodentalium > Pictodentalium vernedei. The sequence goes on along the minus strand of CM062296.1, from coordinate 508,158,282 downwards.
CATTTGGCTTCGGGTGGTCGCCAAATGTACACTCTCGGCCTCCCAACGGTCCGTACACCCTCATTTTGGCATGAGAATAATCGACGTTCTTCAATCGCATAAGGCTTCCGTGGTTGAAATGGCAACATTCGCGGTCTCTTTAAACCTTCCCCATCCCATGGGAATAGGGTTTTATTCCACTTGGCTTCTGATGGCTGGAGAACTACCCCTCCGGTTCGGACTTGGAAACTTTTGAACAAAAATCGGATTTTTTTTTTCGGTTTTCTATGCGTTTTGGTAAATTTTGAGACAAAAAAATATTTTTTGTTACCTGGAAATTTTTTGGTCCGGTTGGGACTGAAAATGTTTGATCAAAAACCAAACTTCTTTCTTTCGATCGCCACTTTGATCTGACGAAACTGTACTACGAGACGGGTTAAAGTGGCCGTAATTCAGAATTTGGATGTTGAGGCTCTTCCTCCACCTGTAAAACTATCAGACGCGACTGCCCAACCCCCACCCAACACAAACACCCATTAGTTGGACTCTACATCTCGGGCGTCCATGCCAGGAAACACGTCTGAAAAACATTGATCATTTTGCACCCGGCGACCTCAACTTCAGTGAACGCTGTACATAATTTGAAATCAAAATTTTCAGTAAAACCCGCAAACATTGGTATTCGCGTTTCTTTTAAATATTTAGTATTACTTAATCAGTCCTTGCTGATAGAACACCAATTCAAATGATTTGTTATAATTTGTAATATATTCAAAAAAATATGCGCTTTTAGATTGTATAGTGTAGGCGTTAAGTGTCATTTTACGTTTTGAGTGAAAAATCATTGAAACATTAAGGGTGCTAATTATAAGAAATAACCCGACAATTACCTACCTGCAACTATCCATTTGCTTCCTAACATTCTGACATGGAAGCCAAAAGTAATAGAGCACCACGAAGGCCTGGAATTAGTTGCTGTAGCCAAATTGAGGACTGGGAAACTCTGCCCCCCCCCCCCCCCCCCCAAAAAAAAAAAAAAAAAAAAACAGGTGGGTGTGCGACGGTGGCGAACCGCGACCCCAATAAACATCTCTGTCGAAAATTTACACATTCTGTCGGAAAATAATTTCTGACCAGTGTGGCATAGACTCAGAGCCAGCAGCCGACGAAGCTAACAATTGTCCAATGACCTCCTATATAACTTTTAGAATATCATGATTGTCAAAGAACTCATCATTCAAGTCGGCAAGGAGATTTCCCACACCAGACCAGAACCGAGACCGGAAAGTGCGGGATTTAGAAATGTCACACGCCATTACGCAGAGCCATGACAAGCCTCAAATGAGAATTGTTATCAGTGCCCCTTATTTAAAAAAAAAAGTCGGGAAGGGGAGCCTCCCCCCCCCCCCTCAAATACCCTCCCACATCTCGGGGCTATGCACTTTGGATATGCCTAATATGTTACGGACTTTGGGTCCAAGTTTGAATTAGCTTTAGGTATACATATGCCCCCCCCCCCCCCCTCACCCCACACACATGTCAAATTTTTAAATACTGCTGACTTCGAGCCTGGGAAGTTGCCTTCTGGTACCGCGTTTCAATTTCAGGCTTTCACCATAAGAGCTCATGGCATAGATAAATAACTGAGAATTATTCATCTACCCGAAGACCCTCAACGTACATGTAGATAAGAAGCAACAGGAAGGGTTGTGGCAATATGACCAATACCTGGTGGAATTCCTCTAAAGCGGACAACAGTATACATAAGTGTTTAATCTTGACTATTGAAGGAGAAGTAGAACTTATTAAGAAATGACATAAACTAACACTCCTCATACTGATTTGTCAGCTCCCACTCGAACCACCCCCCCCCCCCACTCCCACCCAATTACGCGCTCGTTTTTTATTTCTGAACTCTAGATATTTCTTCTGCAATCGTGAGGAACCACGACATCACTGCCCATCATGAAGTGTTTCCGCCTCCACGAATAAGAATCGGATGCAAAAGCATTTGGAAATCTTCAAAAGTAACCTTCATTGAAACACTTATGGTAGCAGTTGTTTTGGACTTCTGAATGGGAATTACAACTGACATGGATTTACTGGCAAATGTCGTCCACTCGTTGACATTTAATGAGGTCGACATAGTAATAATGCGCAGTTTGGAAGAATGGCTATGGTTGTTCCAATGTATGGAGCCTTGGCGGTCAGTACAGAATATCATTAGATGTGACCTCTGGGTGCTGGCATACTGCATAGAGGTCTTGCAATTATATCTTCTACCGTCAGTATGTTGATAGGCTCATCAAAAATCCGTTTTTCTGTGTTCTCAATTTTGAGACGAAAACGCTCAGGAACTGAAAATACGAGGAAAATCCTGTGTATTGTGCGGGCACAATCACTTCATCTAGTTCTTTTTTTTTTTTTTTTTTTTTTTTTTTTTTTTTTTTTTTTTGTTTTTCCAACACATCGGGGAAAGAGTTTTCTCGAAAACGGTCTTTAAGATTTTTTTCAAACTTTGCACGATCAATGACGGCCATGAGTTCTAATAAATAAAACCATCAGTATTTGGGGGAAAATGTTTCTTGGTGGGCAAAAACGCCCAAAAACGCCCAAAGCTTCGTAGGCCAATATCTCATGAAAGAAAAAAGCTATCGACTTAATTTTTTGACAGACTTGTCAGAATTACTCTTGTCTAAAACAAATATAATCAGTATTTTTTTCCATTTTTTATGTTTTCTGCCAAAATTTTTCACAAAACGGAAAGTTATCTCAAAAATCGGCCATTTTGGATTGAAATATCGAGATTTAAATATAATGAGCCCTCTAAAAGAGTTCCAAATTGAAGGCAGTAATACCGCTTTATAAAAAAAATCGAAAGAATTTCGTTTCGATTTTTCGTCAATGCAAAATGGCGGCCAAAAAATCGAAATTTTTATTTTCGTTTTTTATGCGTTTTGTTCAATTTTGAGACGAAAAAACATTTTTTTTTTACACTGAAAATTTTCGGTCCGGTTCGGACTTCCGAAATTTTCGACCAAAATTCGGAAATGTTTGTCTTTATTTTTTATGTGTTTTGTTCAATTTTGAGACGAAAAAAATTTTTTTTTTTTTTTTTACCCTACACCAAAAAAACGAAAAATCGGTCTTCAGACTGGTACTTTGACCTAATTATACTGTACTACCGGAGTGGGTTAAAAGCGGCGGTGATTGAGAATGTGTAGCCCATATATAGGTAAAAAGATTCCCCATAGTTTGGAAGCACAATTTTGTTGCGTTTGCCTTCGGGCGGTCGCCAAAAGTACACTCTCGGCCTCTCAGCGGTCCGTACACCCTCTTTTTGGAATGAGAATACTCGGCGTTCTTGGCTCGTATAAGGCTTCCGTGATTCAAATGGCAACATTCACGGTCTCCTTTAACCTTTCCCCACCCCATGGGAATAAGGTTTTATTTCACTTGGCTTCTGATGGCTGGAGAACTACCACTCCGGTTCGGACTTTTCGACCAAAATCCGGAAATGTTTGTCTTTATTTTTTATGTGTTTTGTTCAATTTTGAGACGAAAAAATTTTTTTTTTTTTTTTTTACACTACACCAAAAAATCGAAAAATCGGTCTTCAGACTGGTACTTTGACCTAATTATACTGTACTACCGGAGTGGGTTAAAAGCGTCGGTGATTCAGAATGTGTAGCCCATATATAGGTAAAAAGATTCCCCGTAGTTTGGAAGCACAATTTTGTTGAGTTTGGCTTAGGGAGGTCGCCAAAATACACTCTCGGCCTCTCAACGGTCTGTACACCCTCCTTTCGGCATGAGAATACTCGGCGTTCTTGAATCGTATAAGGTTTCTGTTATTGAAATGGCAACATTCACGGTCTCTTTAAACCTTTCCCCTCCCCAGGGGAATAGGGTTTTATTTCACTTGGCTTCTGATGGGTGGAGAACTACCGCTCCGGTTCGGACTTGAAAAATTTTGAACCAAAATCGGAATTTTTTTTCGGTTTTCTGTGCGTTTTGGTCAATTTTGAAACGAAAAAAAATTCTTTACCTGGAAGTTTTTGGTCCGGTCTTCGGTCAGCTACTACGACCTGATTATACTTTACTACCGGAGTGGGTTAAAAGCGGTGGTGATTGAAAAATGTGTAGCCCGTATATAGACAAGAAGATTCCCCATAGTGTGGAAGCACAACCTTGTTGTATTTGGATTCGGGCGGTCACCAAATGTACACTCTCGGCCTCTCAACCATGCGAACACCCTCTTTTTGGCATGAAAATACTCGACGTTCTTGAATCATATAAGGCTTCCGTGGTTGAAATGGCAACATTCACCGCCTCTTTAAACCGTTCCCCCACCCCACGGGAATAGGATTTTATTTCACTTGGGTTCTGATGGCTGGAAAACTACCACTCCGGTTCGGACTTGGAAAATTTTGAACAAAAATGGGATTTTTTTTTTTTCGTTTTCTACGCGTTTTAGTCAAGTTTGAGACGAAAAAAAATGTTTTTTTACCTGGAAGTTTTTGGTCGGGTCTTCGGACAGGTACTATGACCTCATTATACTTTGCTACCGGAGTGGGTTAAAAGCGGTGGTGATTGAAAATCTGTAGCCCGTATATAGATAAAAAGATTCCCCGGAGTGTGGAAGCACAATCCTGTTGCATTTGGCTTCGGGTGGTCGCCAAATGTACACTCTCGGCCTCCCAACGGTCCGTACACCCTCATTTTGGCATGAGAATAATCGACGTTCTTGAATCGTATAAGGCTTCCGTGGTTGAAATGGCAACTTTCGCGGTCTCTTTAAACCTTCCCCATCCCATGGGAATAGGGTTTTATTCCACTTGGCTTCTGATGGCTGGAGAACTACCACTCCGGTTCGGACTTGGAAACTTTTGAACAAAAATCGGATTTTTTTTTCGGTTTTCTATGCCTTTTGGTAAATTTTGAGACAAAAAAATATTTTTTGTTACCTGGAAATTTTTTGGTCCGGTTGGGACTGAAAATGTTTGATCAAAAACCAAACTTCTTTCTTTCGATCGCCACTTTGATCTGACGAAACTGTACTACGAGACGGGTTAAAGTGGCCGTAATTCAGAATTTGGATGTTGAGACTCTTCCTCCACCTGTAAAACAATCAGACGCGACTGCCCAACCCCCACCCAACACAAACACCCATTAGTTGGACTCTTCATCTCGGGCGTCCATGCCAGGAAACACGTCTGAAAAACATTGATCATTTTGCACCCGGCGACCTCAACTTCAGTGAACGCTGTACATAATTTGAAATCAAAATTTTCAGTAAAACCCGCAAACATTGGTATTCGCGTTTCTTTTAAATATTTAGTATTAGCGGGGGAGGAATTCGTCACATACAGGTGAATTGTGCACTTGGTGATACCTTCTTGAAATTTGGCACACTGTTAGTGTAGGCTATGAGGTTCTCAAAAACGATCGGCTACAAGTTGACACCGACCGGTGGCGACCAGTAGCGGCACAATCCAAAATGGCCGCCAGCGGCTGAAGGGAACCTCCTTTTCGACGGTCTACCGACTATACATCCGATTGTAAGGGCGCGAAAGTGAACTCTGATCCACGCACGTGTTGGAAACAGACGTGGGAGATGATGTAGAATAAAACGAGATTCTCTATACGGACGCATCAATTTCTTGGAACTTGAAAAGAGCGTTGTTTCTCCGGGATCAGCGTCATTCAGGCAAACCTGAATGACGCTGATCCCGGAGAAACAACGCTCTTTATGAAGCAGTCTCTTTGCCATACAATCTCTTGTTTGGCGTAATTCCGCAAGCAATTCTGATTTGTCTGTCGAAATTAATTCGAGAACGCGATTGTTCACAAAAATCATTCACAGAATGAGTGAGAATCCTCTTCGTGTACGGACTAGTACTGACTGGGAACGTTGTTGCTTTTGCCAGCAAGACAGTTCCAAGAAATTGATGCGTCCGTATAGAGAATCTCGTTTTCATGACGCCTATAAAGCTATTGAGGAAGACATAACGCGCTTCCTAGATAATGGCGTTGAGCTTCCATATAATTTGACCATTGATTGTTTGATGAGAGAGAGTGATGAGTGTATGTCGATGTCACTGTTGACGAATAAGGCAATATATCATAAGACATGCCGTGACAGTATTCGGACTCACATCGTACAGCGCGTGCTACACAAGCGAGAGCGAAATGAGGCAGTGGCATCCTGCTCCACGCTGAGTCCTAAAAGAACACGGACAAGTTTTGAATCTGGCTGTGACAGGAAACTGCCCCAGTGTGTTTATTGTCACAAACGCGAAGGTGACAGCAGTGAGCCTATTTGCAGATCAATGTCTGATAACAATAAACTCAAAATTATGGCAAAGGAAGCCGAGAACTGGGTTGTTTTTTCTCGGGTCAATGCAGCATTTGATTCCGCTGCTAGTGATCTTTACTATCACAAAACCTGTTATTGTAAGCTTGCCAATGAAGCACGAGCGGCTAAATCTAAAAAGTCGAAGAACGCCGAACATTCCGCGTCAGGCCTGCCCTATGACCCTCTCGTTATGGCAGAGCTCATAACATTTGTTGAACACAACGATTCCGCGATGAAGCTTGTCGATCTCAAGAATCTGTACAGTCGGAGGTTGAAGCAAGTCGGTTCTGATTGGCTTAGTGAAGAAATACATTCCACTCGATTCAAAGAACATTTGTTGCAGAAATTGGGCGATGGCTGGGACGCCTTCACACAGGGTAGAGATGTGTTTATTTCAAGTAGGTTTCGAGTTGGCTCCTTGTTGTCCGAATCTTTAACTCGTATAGTGTCTGAGGAAGAGGCAAAAAAGATAGTTGATGTGGGTCTTCTTCTGCGTAAACACATACTCATATCTCAAGCTCCTTTCACGGGATCATTTTCATCTTATTGCTTGAGCGAGCCTGTACCCAACTCACTCCTGACTCTTCTTAGAGTTCTACTTGAGGGCACATGTAGTATACAGAACTTAGGCGATGATGAGACTGTTAATGCCAAGACTCGAGTGGCTTGTACTATTTCACAGATGTTGATCAGCAATTCAGCGAAACGCTCCGAACATGCACAAAATGTTCACCAGAGACGTGACAGAGAAACTCCAATGCCTCTTTATGTGGGTTTGAAGTTGCATGCCCATGATCGTATGAAAAATCTTATCAGAGATTTTCATCAAATGGGACTCTCTGTCTCTTATGATCGCGTAATGGATGTTCACAGGAGTTTCGCGAGAGCTGTTTCACTGCGGTTCAAGAACGAAGGTGTTGTAGTCCCAGCTAACTGCAAACGTAATGTTTTCTCGATAGGAACCACTGATAACATTGATGTATCTGGTAGATCTGATATGCATGGTACGTCCATCACACTCATTGGTCAACTGAGCAGGGACAATGTGGGTACTGATCCCCCACCACTGAGTTTAGATGTTCCAGAAGACACACAAATTGAACTCCCAGACGACTATGCATTTGTTCCTTTCGTTGAAGACTTTGGTGGGGACATCAGGCTTGAATCTCCAGATGAATGTAATGTACGGCCCAATGAATATGCAGATTTGAACGTGGGAGAGAATGACTGGTTGTCTCATGTGTCACAGATCAGCAATAAAGGGAAGGTTGATGGCAGCTGGCAGCTTGATGAAGTCCCTGTGACCTTTTCAGGCTTCTTTTCAAAACATGAAGATCAAGACAATGTCAAACCTCGTGCAGTTATTGGGGTATTCCCTGTTTTCAGTGAGCAGAAAGCGGACTCACTCAGTATGCAGAAGCATGCTATGTATGTGGTCAGGGAAGCTACTGCTTTCGTAAACCCCGGCCAGATACCTGTCATTGAAGGTGACTGTCCGTTGTATGCCAGGCAGAAAAAATGTCAATGGCTGTTCCCAGAGGAGATAGGTGAGGATCGAATGGTGTGTATGATTGGATTCCTGCATCTTGAAATGTGCACCCAAGAAGCTGGTGGTAAGCTTATGGGTGGTTCTGGTTGGGAGCGAATGTTTCACCTCGCAAAGATATTCACACCCGGTGTAGCATCATCCCTACTTGGTGGGAAACATGTCAAGAGGACGCGACAGGCATATCTTCTCACTCTAGCTTGGCTTGAGATCCTCAGAAAGAATGCTTATGAGATTTACTGTCAGCAGACTGGGCCCCATGAGTCATTTGAAATGTGGGAACAGAGGATTCTTTCACAATCTCCAACTGCGCGCTATTGGGGTGAAATCGTTCGGAACTTTCTCTTGACAAGCTGTCAATTCGTTCGGAACCAACGAATCGGTAACTGGCCTGGTACACTGTGTTCTATCGATGAGTTGTGCAGTTACTTTTTTGCCCTAGGACATACAAATTATTGTCGGTGGGTCCCCGTATTTCTGAGAGACATGTCTCAGCTACCCAGGCGGCATCCTTCAATCCACAACAAATTCATGGAAGGCCATTTTGTGGTCCAGCGTAGTGAGAGGAAGTTCAGTATGATGGGTTTAGATCAGAGCCAAGAACATAGTATCCAACTACTCAAAGAAGACAGTGGTCCAAAAGGTCTCTATGGCCAGGCTGAAGAGAAAGTCGTTATTGAGCTTTCAAGGTCAGAAGTTCTGCGTGTTATAGATGAGTATGAATATGCAAGTTTCCACACAACATCATCAGATAACACGGAACACCCGGAAAGTTCGGTATCAGAGCAGAAAAAATTTCTGAATCAATTGAAATCTCTCCTCGATCTGGTGAATCAGGGACTCATTATCAACCCTTATGATGAAACTAGTGGTCAGCTGGTGACATTAGATACTGGTGAATATATGGACCCCGAAGTTAGTAAGAGTTTACGGTCATTACCCGAAAGGGGCAAGCATTTATATTCCACTTTCTTGAAGGAAAGGCTTGTGGAATGCACCGTACCCCTGAATGATGTTATTCCCAAGGCAAATATATATACCTTCCTTAACCCACCCCCAGCCAACCTGGACAAAGGCCGAGACAAACTCATGTCAAGTAAAGCAACTGCCGCAATAGTTACCCAGATGTTCGTTTCACTGCAAGCCCGGCCTGATTCAAACATGGATGAGTTTTTCATGCACGAGAATGCACGTGATCCGCCAGCATTATCCGATAGAGGTAAGCTACGGAGTGGGACAAAATCTCAAATTCTCAATTGTTTACCAGCTATTCCTGCACAAGGGAAGAATTCAGCAGCTAGACAAGCTTCAGTTGTCATCTTGGATATGCCTGCTGTAGTCCATGTAATCAAACCACAGAAAGCGGATCTGTTTGGAGAATATGCTCGATTGCAATTATTGCCATACATCGAATCTCTGATTAACACGAACACCACAAGGGTTGATGCGATCTATGACTGTTACCCCGAAGGCAGTTTGAAGAATCAGACGCGAGCAAAACGCCTCGGTGAGACAGCAGTTAGGTTGATACGGGTGTCCGAGAACGTCCCTTTACCTAAAGGGAAGAATTGGCAGGCATTCTTGAAAGTTAGTGAGAATAAAGACGAATTTTTCAAGTTCCTGTCTGCTGAACTGCTGAAATTAATATCAACATCCGAGTACCAGTTGTTAACGACATCAGGAGAATATGTACTATGCAATAAGGATGTTAGCTTATGTGACATATCTCCATCGAACCACGAGGAAGCAGACACGCGCATGATGCTTCATCTCAACCATGCAGTCTCACAAGGTCACAAAATAGCTTTTCTTCGCACGGTTGATTCTGATGTCGTCATTCTGTCTTTGCACCATTTCGCAACATTCCGTGACCTTGGACTCAGTGAGCTGTGGATTGGGTTTGGAATTGGAAAGGCATATAAAGATATGCCAATTCATGAGATAGCTTCACAACTTGGACCTGATTACTGTAAGGCCCTGACTTTCTTCCACGCCTTCACAGGTTGTGATGTAACATCCAGCATGCTCGGCATTGGGAAGAAGACAGGATGGAATGCATGGATGAATTTTCCCGCATCAACTGAAATGATGATAGAATTGACTGAGAATCCGCAAGTCTTTTCAGAGGATTCCCCTCATATGCAGCATATCGAAAAACTCACCATACAGATGTACAGTAACAGTTGTGTCAGTACACGTGTCAATGATGCGAGACGGCATATGTTCACACATGGCCTTAAGTCTATGGAAAACATCCCGCCCACCAAAGCAGCTCTGTATCAACATGTAAAAAGGGTAATTCTTGTGTCATCTTTCATTTGGCATCGTGCTCTGCAGAAACACTTATGTGTGCCAGACCCATCACAGTACGGATGGGAGTGGAATCCACGTCTCAATATTCTGGTCCCATTTTGGACTCACCTAGGAGACGCAAGTGCTGCATGTGCACTGATGCTCCACTGTAGTTGTGCCAAGGCCTGCAAGGGCAATTGCAAATGCTTGAAAGCTGGATTAAGGTGCACACCTTTGTGTAAGTGTGAAGGTGGCTGTTGTAACAATATTGAGTAGTATACTGTCATGTTAGGACCAGTCATCTCCTATTCTGGTATTTTTTTTTCCATTTTCGGCCAGTTAACACATGTCATGTTTCTAGTTGAGTTGATTTTGCTAACAAATGTTCATCCCATGTGGCTTGCTACATTGTCCGGGGTATAGGAATACAGTTTTAGATTTCGGAAAATAGTCTGTTATTTACTGCACAAGACGGTGTTAATTCATGCATAGCATGATACAATATCCCCAACTATTTTGCCTCTGTACAACAGTTGATACCTTCGTTCACCCGTGTGTTCATCTATGGTATCCTTGTCTTTCTCTGGCCATAGGCCACATGTGACTAGTCAGTTCCTACTCCATAGCAAATCAACTTGGAAATCCTTCATCTTGTAGCGCACTCATGTCTCAATGAATCCATACCTGAGTTGATCTAATAAATCTAACGTAAGGTATCAAATTGCCATACCGGATCATATTTCGATAAGTTATTCGCTAAAACATTTCGATCACTCATCGACATCAAAGGTCATGTTTTGGCTCCCAGTGGTGGCTATATCTCTATATCCCTGGTAAAGTAGCATACCATGAGGGATGGGCATTAAGTGTCGGCAACATTAATCCTGACTTGGAACACACCACATCTTAACTGGCCGAAAATGAAGAATACTACTTGTAGTCAAAAAATATTCCTGTACCTCGAATGACTGCAAACATACACTCACCCCTTCTAGTCCCATTTTGCCAATGTTCTATACTGGCAAGATAACATTGTATAATTAACAACGGGAACTAATGCATCCCGAGTTCATTCCAGCACTGCCCTTGCTGGCAGACGTGTCGCTATGGTGTTGAGATTGAACCAGAACTCCTCTAGAAATTTGATAGTTTTATTTTCTTAGAAAATAAATCTATCGAAAATGCCGGAAGTTGAGAATAGACTGTCACTTTAATTGGATTATCAAATGTCCAAGTATCCCCACTGCTGCATACTATCGAGTACCCTTGTTCATGTGTTGACAGGAATCTCTCATACCATGTTCATTTGACCATTGCATTCCCGAGAAACATTCAACACTAATTTATCTACGGACGGACGATCATACTGACAGTCAGACACACAGACGCACACATCGACGGAAATTCTGATCCCATTATCCATTAATCTTCCCCCCAACTTGTTCCAAGGGCTTCACTCCATCATTCACATCAATTACAGCACATGTATGGTGTTAGGTTTGGAGCTTCAGTTGTGCGATCGGCGAAAATAGCTTTTTTTCGATCCGCTTGGCGGCCATTTTGGATTTCGCTGCTAGTGGTGGCTAGAGGATGGTGCCAACTTGTAGCCGATCGATTTTGAAATCTCTGATGCCTACCCTTACATCATGCCAAATTTCAGGAAGGTATCACCAAGTGCACAATTCTAGCGAATTCCTCCCCCGCTATATTACTTAATCAGTCCTTGCTGATAGAACACCAATTCAAATGATTTGTTGTAATTTGTAATATATTCAAAAAAATATGCGCTTTTAGATTATATAGTGTAGGCGTTAAGTGTCATTTTACGTTTTGAGTGAAAAATCATTGAAACATTAAGGGTGTCTAATTATAAGAAATAACCCGACAATTACCTACCTGCAACTATCCATTTGCTTCCTAACATTCTGACATGGAAGCCAAAAGTAATAGAGCACCACGAAGGCCTGGAATTAGTTGCTGTAGCCAAATTGAGGACTGGGAAACTCTGCCCCCCCCCCCCCCCAAAAAAAGGTGGGTGTGCGACGGTGGCGAACCGCGACCCCAATAAACATCTCTGTCGAAAATTTACACATTCTGTCGGAAAATAATTTCTGACCAGTGTGGCATAGACTCACAGCCAGCAGCCGACGAAGCTAACAATTGTCCAATGACCTCCTATATAACTTTTAGAATATCATGATTGTCAAAGAACTCATTATTCAAGTCGGCAAGGAGATTTCCCAACACCAGACCAGAACCGAGACCGGAAAGTGCGGGATTTAGAAATGTCACACGCCATTACGCAGAGCCATGACAAGCCTCAAATGAGAATTGTTATCAGTGCCTCTTATTTAAAAAAAAGTCGGGAAGGGGAGCCTCCCCCCCCCCCCCCCTCAAATACCCTCCCACATCTCGGGGCTATGCACTTTGGATATGCCTAATATGTTACGGACTTTGGGTCCAAGTTTGAATTAGCCCTAGGTATACATATGCCCCCCCCCCCCCCCCTCACCCCACACACATGTCAAATTTTTAAATACTGCTGACTTCGAGCCTGGGAAGTTGCCTTCTGGTACCGCGTTTCAATTTCAGGCTTTCACCATAAGAGCTCATGGCATAGATAAATAACTGAGAATTATTCATCTACCCGAAGACCCTCAACGTACATGTAGATAAGAAGCAACAGGAAGGGTTGTGGCAATATGACCAATACCTTGTGGAATTCCTCTAAAGTGGATAACAGTATACATAAGTGTTTAATCTTGACTTTCGGCCTGTACTTGTTGTGGTCGTACAATCAAATCCATCAGGTTTATTGAAGGAGAAGTAGAACTTATTAAGAAATGACATAAACTAACACTCCTCATACTGATTTGGCAGCTCCCACCGAACCACCCCCCCCCCCCCCCACTCCCACCCAATTACGCGCTCGTTTTTTATTTCTGAACTCTAGATATTTCTTCTGCAATCGTGAGGAACCACGACATCACTGCCCATCATGTAGTGTTTCCGCCTCCACGCATAAGAATCGGATGCAAAAGCATTTGGAAATCTTCAAAAGTAACCTTCATTGAAACACTTATGGTAGCAGTTGTTTTGGACTTCTGAATGGGAATTACAACTGACATGGATTTTCTGGCAAATGTCGTCCACTCGTTGACATTTAATGAGGTCGACATAGTAATAATGCGCAGTTTGGAATGGCTATGGTTGTTCCAATGTATGGAGCCTTGGCGGTCAGTACAGAATATCATTAGATGTGACCTCTGGGAGCTGGCATACTGCATAGAGGTCTTGCAATTATATCTTCTACCATCAGTATGTTGATAGGCTCATCAAAAATCCGTTTTTCTGTGTTCTCAATTTTGAGACGAAAACGCTCAGGAACTGAAAATACGAGGAAAATCCTGTGTATTGTGCGGGCACAATCACTTCATCTAGTTTGGATTTTCCTGAAAGGAAAATCTATTTGTTATTGCCAAGATTATTTGGATTTTCCTGAAAGGAAAATCTATTTGTTATTGCCAAGATTATTATTTGGATTTTCCTGAAAGGAAAATCTATTTGTTATTGCCAAGATTATTATTTGGATTTTCCTGAAAGGAAAATCTATTTGTTATTGCCAAGATTATTATTTGGATTTTCCTGAAAGGAAAATCTATTTGTTATTGCCAAGATTATTATTCTTTTTTTTTTTTTTTTTTTTTTTTTTTTTTTTTTTTTGTTTTTCCAACACATCGGGGAAAGAGTTTTCTCGAAAACGGTCTTTAAGATTTTTTTCAAACTTTGCACGATCAATGACGGCCATGAGTTCTAATAAATAAAACCATCAGTATTTGAGGGAAAATGTTTCTTGGTGGGCAAAAACGCCCAAAAACGCCCAAAGCTTCGTAGGCCAATATCTCATGAAAGAAAAAAGCTATCGACTTAATTTTTTGACAGACTTGTCAGAATTACTCTTGTCTAAAACAAATATAATCGGTATTTTTTTCCATTTTTTATGTTTTCTGCCAAAATTTTTCACAAAACGGAAAGTTATCTCAAAAATCGGCCATTTTGGATTGAAATATCGAGATTTAAATATAACGAGCCCTCTAAAAGGGTTCCAAATTGAAGGAAGTAATACCGCTTTATAAAAAAAATCGAAAGAATTTCGTTTCGATTTTTCGGTAATCCAAAATGGCGGCCGAAAAATCGAATTTTTATTTTCGGTTATTTATGTGTTTCAGGCCATTTGGAGACGAAAAAAAAAAAATTTTTGCACCAGAAAAATTTTCGGTTCGGACTTAGAAATTTTCGACCAAAAGTCGGAATTTTTTGTTTCCACCGGGCTACTTTGCCGTCACAGTACTCAAAAAGTGGGACGATTTGAAAGCTTCTAAGGGTAGAAATGTTGAAGTCACAGTGTACAGGAGCAGTTATCATCTTTTGGAAATGGAGTTGTTCTTAATTTGGCTTCCGCTAGCAGTCAAACATGGCTTCGGGACACTGTGACCAAAAATTGAAAAAAAATTTCTTGTTTTTTTTTTACTTTATTATGTCTAGATTCATTATTTCTCATAAATAAAAACTATCAATGACGGCCATGAGTCCTAATAAATAAAACCATCAGTATTTGGGGGAAAATGTTTCTTGGTGGGCAAAAACGCCCCAAAACGCCCAAAGCTTCGTAGGACAATATCTCATGAAAGAAAAAAGCTATCGACTTAATTTTTTGACAGACTTGTCAGAATTACTCTTGTCTAAAACAAATATAATCGGTATTTTTTCCATTTTTTATGTTTTCTGCCAAAATTTTTCACAAAACGGAAAGTTATCTCAAAAATCGGCCATTTTGGATTGAAATATCGAGATTTAAATATAACGAGCCCTCTAAAAGGGTTCCAAATTGAAGGAAGTAATACCGCTTTATAAAAAAAATCGAAAGAATTCTGTTTCGATTTTTCGGTAATCCAAAATGGCGGCCGAAAAATCGAATTTTTATTTTCGGTTATTTATGTGTTTCAGGCCATTTGGAGACGAAAAAAAAAATTTTTTTGCACCAGAAAAATTTTCGGTTTGGACTTAGAAATTTTCGACCAAAAGTCGGAATTTTTTGTTTCCACCGGGCTACTTTGCCGTCACAGTACTCAACAAGTGGGACGATTTGAAAGCTTCTAAGGGTAGAAATGTTGAAGTCACAGTGTACATGAACAGTTATCATCTTTTGGAAATGGAGTTGTTCTTAATTTGGCTTCCGCTAGCAGTCAAACATGGCTTCGGGACACTGTGACCAAAAATTGAAAAAAAATTTCTTGTTTTTTTTTTACTTTATTATGTCTAGATTCATTATTTCTCATAAATAAAAACTATCAATGACGGCCATGAGTCCTAATAAATAAAACCATCAGTATTTGGGGGAAAATGTTCCTTGGTGGGCAAAAACGCCCAAAAACGCCCAAAGCTTCGTAGGCCAATATCTCATGAAAGAAAAAAGCTATCGACTTAATTTTTTGACAGACTTGTCAGAATTACTCTTGTCTAAAACAAATATAATCAGTATTTTTTTCCATTTTTTATGTTTTCTGCCAAAATTTTTCACAAAACGGAAAGTTATCTCAAAAATCGGCCATTTTGGATTGAAATATCGAGATTTAAATATAATGAGCCCTCTAAAAGAGTTCCAAATTGAAGGCAGTAATACCGCTTTATAAAAAAAATCGAAAGAATTTCGTTTCGATTTTTCGTCAATCCAAAATGGCGGCCAAAAAATCGAAATTTTTTTTTTCGTTTTTTATGCGTTTTGTTCAATTTTGAGATGAAAAGACATTTTTTTTTTACACTGAAAATTTTCGGTCCGGTTCGGACTTCCGAAATTTTCGACCAAAATTCGGAAATTTTTGTTTTTGTTTTTTATGTGTTCTCTTCAATTTTGAGACGAAAACAATTTTTTTTTTTTTTTTACACTACACCACCAAAAAACGAAAATTGGTCTTCAGACTGGTACTTTGACCTAATTATACTGTACTACCGGAGTGGGTTAAAAGCGGTGATGATTGCGAATGTGTAGCACATATATAGGTAAAAAGATTCCCCATAGCTTGGAAGCACAATTTTGTTGCGTTTGCCTTCGGGCGGTCGCCAAAAGTACACTCTCGGCCTCTCAACGGTCCGTACACCCTCTTTTTGGCATGAGAATACTCGGCGTTCTTGACTCGTATAAGGCTTCTGTGATTCAAATGGCAACATTCACGGTCTCCTTTAACCTTTCCCCACCCCATGGGAACAAGGTTTTATTTCACTTGGCTTCTGATGGCTGGAGAACTACCACTCCGGTTCGGACTTTTCGACCAAAATCCGGAAATGTCTGTCTTTATTTTTTATGTGTTTTGTTCAATTTTGAGACGAAAAAAATTTTTTTTTTTTTTTTTACACTACACCAAAAAAAAACGAAAAATCGGGCTTCAGACTGGTACTTTGACCTAATTATACTGTACTACCGGAATGGGTTAAAAGCGGCGGTGATTGAGAATGTGTAGCCCATATATAGGTAAAAAGATTCCCCGTAGTTTGGAAGCACAATTTTGTTGAGTTTGGCTTAGGGAGGTCGCCAAAATACACTCTCGGCCTCTCAACGGTCCGTACACCCTCCTTTCGGCATGAGAATACTCGGCGTTCTTGAATCGTATAAGGTTTCTGTGATTGAAATGGCAACATTCACGGTCTCTTTAAACCTTTCCCCTCCCCAGGGGAATAGGGTTTTATTTCACTTGGCTTCTGATGGCTGGAGAACTACCGCTCCGGTTCGGACTTGAAAAATTTTGAACAAAAATCGGAATTTTTTTTTCGGTTTTCTGTGCGTTTTGGTCAATTTTGAAACGAAAAAAAATTCTTTACCTGGAAGTTTTTGGTCCGGTCTTCGGTCAGCTACTACGACCTGATTATACTTTACTACCGGAGTGGGTTAAAAGCGGTGGTGATTGAAAAATGTGTAGCCCGTATATAGACAAGAAGATTCCCCATAGTGTGGAAGCACAACCTTGTTGCATTTGGATTCGGGCGGTCACCAAATGTACACTCTCGGCCTCTCAACCATGCGAACACCCTCTTTTTGGCATGAAAATACTCGACGTTCTTGAATCATATAAGGCTTCCGTGGTTGAAATGGCAACATTCACCGCCTCTTTAAACCGTTCCCCCACCCCACGGGAATAGGATTTTATTTCACTTGGGTTCTGATGGCTGGAAAACTACCACTCCGGTTCGGACTTGGAAAATTTTCAACAAAAATGGGATTTTTTTTTTTGGTTTTCTACGCGTTTAGGTCAAGTTTGAGACGAAAAAAATTGTTTTTTTACCTGGAAGTTTTTGGTCGGGTCTTCGGACAGGTACTATGACCTCATTATACTTTGCTACCGGAGTGGGTTAAAAGCGGTGGTGATTGAAAATCTGTAACCCGTATATAGATAAAAAGATTCCCCGGAGTGTGGAAGCACAATCCTGTTGCATTTGGCTTCGGGTGGTCGCCAAATGTACACTCTCGGCCTCCCAACGGTCCGTACACGGTACACCCTCATTTTGGCATGAGAATAATCGACGTTCTGAATCGTATAAGGCTTCCGTGGTTGAAATGGCAACATTCGCGGTCTCTTTAAACCTTCCCCATCCCATGGGAATAGGGTTTTATTCCACTTGGCTTCTGATGGCTGGAGAACTACCATTCCGGTTCGGACTTGGAAACTTTTGAACAAAAATCGGATTTTTTTTTCGGTTTTCTATGCGTTTTGGTAAATTTTGAGACAAAAAAATATTTTTTGTTACCTGGAAACTTTTTGGTCCGGTTGGGACTGAAAATGTTTGATCAAAAACCAAACTTCTTTCTTTCGATCGCCACTTTGATCTGACGAAACTGTACTACGAGGCGGGTTAAAGTGGCCATAATTCAGAATTTGGATGTTGAGGCTCTTCCTCCACCTGTAAAACTATCAGACGCGACTGCCCAACCCCCACCCAACACAAACACCCATTAGTTGGACTCTACATCTCGGGCGTCCATGCCAGGAAACACGTCTGAAAAACATTGATCATTTTGCACCCGGCGACCTCAACTTCAGTGAACGCTGTACATAATTTGAAATCAAAATTTTCAGTAAAACCCGCAAACATTGGTATTCGCGTTTCTTTTAAATATTTAGTATTACTTAATCAGTCCATGCTGATAGAACACCAATTCAAATGATTTGTTGGAATTTGTAATATATTAAAAAAAATATGCGCTTTTAGATTGTATAGTATAGGCGTTAAGTGTCATTTTACGTTTTGAGTGAAAAATCATTGAAACATTAAGGGTGTCTAATTATAAGAAATAACCCGACAGTTACCTACCTGCAACTATCCATTTGCTTCCTAACATTCTGACATGGAAGCCAAAAGTAATAGAGCACCACGAAGGCCTGGAATTAGTTGCTGTAGCCAAATTGAGGACTGGGAAACTCTGCCCCCCCCCCCCCCCCCCCAAAAAAGGTGGGTGTGCGACGGTGGCGAACCGCGACCCCAATAAACATCTCTGTCGAAACTTTACACATTCTGTAGGAAAATAATTTCTGACCAGTGTGGCATAGACTCAGAGCCAGCAGCCGACGAAGCTAACAATTGTCCAATGACCTCCTATATAACTTTTAGAATATCATGATTATCAAAGAACTCATTATTCAAGTCGGCAAGGAGATTTCCCAACACCAGACCAGAACCGAGACCGGAAAGTGCGGGATTTAGAAATGTCACACGCCATTACGCAGAGCCATGACAAGCCTCAAATGAGAATTGTTATCAGTGCCTCTTATTTAAAAAAAGTCGGGAAGGGGAGCCTCCCCCCCCCCTCAAATACCCTATGCACTTTGGATATGCCTAATATGTTACGGACTTTGGGTCCAAGTTTGAATTAGCTTTAGGTATACATATGCCCCCCCCCCTCACCCCACACACATGTCAAATTTTTAAATACTGCTGACTTCGAGCCTGGGAAGTTGCCTTCTGGTACCGCGTTTCAATTTCAGGCTTTCACCATAAGAGCTCATGGCATAGATAAAGAACTGAGAATTATTCATCTACCCGAAGACCCTGCAACGTACATGTAGATAAGAAGCAACAGGAAGGGTTGTGGCAATATGACCAATACCTGGTGGAATTCCTCTAAAGCGGATAACAGTATACATAAGTGTTTAAACTTGACTTTCAGCCTGTACTTGTTGTGGTCGTACAATCAAATCCATCAGGTTTATTGAAGGAGAAGTAGAACTTATTAAGAAATGACATAAACTAACACTCCTCATACTGATTTGTCAGCTCCCACCCGAACCCCCACCGACCCCCCCCCCCCACTCCCACCCAATTACGCGTTCGTTTTTTTATTTCTGAACTCTAGATATTTCTTCTGCAATCGTGAGGAACCACGACATCACTGCCCATCATGTAGTGTTTCCGCCTCCACGCATAAGAATCGGATGCAAAAGCATTTGGAAATCTTCAAAAGTAACCTTCATTGAAACACTTATGGTAGCAGTTGTTTTGGACTTCTGAATGGGAATTACAACTGACATGGATTTACTGGCAAATGTCGTCCACTCGTTGACATTTAATGAGGTCGACATAGTAATAATGCGCAGTTTGGAATGGCTATGGTTGTTCCAATGTATGGAGCCTTGGCGGTCAGTACAGAATATCATTAGATGTGACCTCTGGGAGCTGGCATACTGCATAGAGGTCTTGCAATTATATCTTCTACCGTCAGTATGTTGATAGGCTCATCAAAAATCCGTTTTTCTATGTTCTTCTCAATTTTGAGACGAAAACGCTCAGGAACTGAAAATACGAGGAAAATCCTGTGTATTGTGCGGGCACAATCACTTCATCTAGTTCTTTTTTTTTTTTTTTTTTTTTTTTTTTTTTTTTTTGTTTTTCCAACACATCGGGGAAAGAGTTTTCTCGAAAACGGTCTTTAAGATTTTTTTCAAACTTTGCACGATCAATGACGGCCATGAGTTCTAATAAATAAAACCATCAGTATTTGGGGGAAAATGTTTCTTGGTGGGCAAAAACGCCCAAAAACGCCCAAAGCTTCGTAGGCCAATATCTCATGAATGAAAAAAGCTATCGACTTAATTTTTTGACAGGTTTGTCAGAATTACTCTTGTCTAAAACAAATATAATCGGTATTTTTTTCCATTTTTTATGTTTTCTGCCAAAATTTTTCACAAAACGGAAAGTTATCTCAAAAATCGGCCATTTTGGATTGAAATATCGAGATTTAAATATAACGAGCCCTCTAAAAGGGTTCCAAATTGAAGGAAGTAATACCGCTTTATAAAAAAAATCGAAAGAATTTCGTTTCGATTTTTCGGTAATCCAAAATGGCGGCCGAAAAATCGAATTTTTATTTTCGGTTATTTATGTGTTTCAAGCCATTTGGAGACGAAAAAAAAAAATTTTTTGCACCAGAAAAATTTTCGGTTTGGACTTGGAAATTTTCGACCAAAAGTCGGAATTTTTTGTTTCCACCGAGCTACTTTGCCGTCACAGTACTCAACAAGTGGGACGATTTGAAAGCTTCTAAGGGTAGAAATGTTGAAGTCACAGTGCACATGAACAGTTATCATCTTTTGGAAATGGAGTTGTTCTTAATTTGGCTTCCGCTAGCAGTCAAACATGGCTTCGGGACACTGTGACCAAAAATTGAAAAAAAATTTCTTGTTTGTTTTTTTACTTTATTATGTCTAGAGTCATTATTTCTCATAAATAAAAACTATCAATGATGGCCATGAGTCCTAATAAATAAAACCATCAGTATTTGGGGGAAAATGTTTCTTGGTGGGCAAAAACGCCCAAAAACGCCCAAAAACGCCCAAAGCTTCGTAGGCCAATATCTCATGAAAGAAAAAAGCTATCGACTTAATTTTTTGACAGACTTGTCAGAATTACTCTTGTCTAAAACAAATATAATCGGTATTTTTTTCCATTTTTTATGTTTTCTGCCAAACTTTTTCACAAAACGGAAAGTTATCTAAAAAATCGGCCATTTTGGATTGAAATATCGAGATTTAAATATAATGAGCCCGCTAAAAGAGTTCCAAATTGAAGCCAGTAATACCGCTTTATAAAAGAAATCGAAAGAATTTCGTTTCGATTTTTCGTCAATCCAAAATGGCGGCCAAAAAATCGAAATTTTTTTTTCTCGTTTTTTATGCGTTTTGTTCAATTTTGAGACGAAAAAACATTTTTTTTTACACTGAAAATTTTCGGTCCGGTTCGGACTTCCGAAATTTTCGACCAAAATTCGGAAATTTTTATTTTTGTTTTTTATGTCTTTTGTTCAATTTTGAGACGAAAAAAAAAATTTTTTTTTTACACACCACCACCAAGAAACGAAAATTGGTCTTCAGACTGGTACTTTGACCTAATTATACTGTACTACCGGAGTGGGTAAAAAGCGGCGGTGATCGCGAATGTGTAGCGCATATATAGGTAAAAAGTTTCCCCGTAGTTTGGAAGCACAATTTTGTTGCGTTTGCCTTCAGGCGGTCGCCAAAAGTACACTCTCGGCCTCTCAACGGTCCGTACACCCTCTTTTTGGCATGAGAATACTCGGCGTTCTTGACTCGTATAAGGCTTCCGTGATTCAAATGACAACATTCACGGTCTCCTTTAACCTTTCCCCACCCCATGGGAATAAGGTTTTATTTCACTTGGCTTCTGATGGCTGGCGAACTACCACTCCGGTTCGGACTTTTCGACCAAAATCCGGAAATGTTTGTCTTTATTTTTTATGTGTTTTCTTCAATTTTGAGACGAAAAAAATTTTTTTTTTTTTTTGCACTACACCAAAAAACGAAAAATCGGTCTTCAGACTGGTACTTTGACCTAATTATACTGTTCTACCAGAGTGGGTTAAAAGCGGTGGTGATTGAGAATGTGTAGCCCGTATACAGGTAAAAAGATTCCCCGTAGTTTGGAAGTACAATTTTG
The DNA here is from genome assembly GCA_031216915.1 of Pictodentalium vernedei. Lineage (NCBI taxonomy): Eukaryota > Metazoa > Mollusca > Scaphopoda > Dentaliida > Dentaliidae > Pictodentalium > Pictodentalium vernedei. The sequence goes on along the minus strand of CM062296.1, from coordinate 508,136,107 downwards.
TTGAGTTTGGCTTCGGGCGGTCGCCAAAATACACTCTCGGCCTCTCAACGGTCCGTACACCCTCTTTTCGGCATGAGAATACTGTGCGTTCTTGAATCGTATAAGGCTTCCGTGATTGAAATGGCAACATTCACGGTATCTTTAAACCTTTCCTCACCAAATGGGAATACGGTTTTATTTCACTTGGCTTCTGATGGCTGGAGAACTACCACTCCGGTTCGGACTTTTAGACCAAAATTCGGAAATTTTTGTTTCTGTTTTTTTATGTGTTTTGTTCAATTTTGAGACAAAAACAATTTTTTTTTTTACCTGGAAATTTTTTGGTCCGGTTAGGACTGAAAATTTTTGATCAAAAAACAAACTTTTTTTTTTAGATCACCACTTTGACCTGACAAAACTGTACTACGAGGCGGGTTAAAGTAGCCGTTATTCAGAATTTGGATGTTGAGGCTCTTCCTCCACCAGTAAAACTCCGACACGACTGCCCATCCCCCACCCAAGGCAAACACGCATTAGATTAGACTCTACAGACTCTGGCGTCCAAGCCAGGAAACACGTCTGAAAAACCTTTATCATTTTGCACCCGGCGACCTCAATTTCAGTGAACGTTGTTCATAATGTTACATGGTATTTTGTATCCTAAACTGAAATCGAAAGTAGATCTCTGAGAGTCTGTTATTTTTTATGGGAATATGACTCCAGCTACTCATCCCCTCCCCCGTCCTCATTGAATTTGATGACGGTGGCAATTGCGACGGTATTGCCAGATTGTTACTAACTGTGTAGACATTACATAGCGACACATCCCTAATTAGCCTGGCTGCCATTACCGAATCGGACTGTATCAAATTTTTGCGGCAATCCACGAAGCGATTTGGAACAATTCTCACACGTGTACGGCTCATCGTTACAAACAATATTTATGCGAACCATCAAAAACTTTGCACGAACCGTCGGGGATTTCGAAGCAACCCATTTTTCGTTCGCGTATTTTTCAATTCAGGCGACCTCCAGGCGAACCAAAAGATCGTTCGCTTAAAAAGCAGGCCTATTGTGTTAACCATTGACTAAACGCAGAGCCATGACAATCCTCAAATGAGGCATTATGAGGCTCTAGAATAGTTATCAGAGACTCTTATTAAAAAAAATCGGGAAGGCGGGACCCCCTCCAATACCCTCCCTCACCTCGGCGGGGCTGTGCATTTTGGGTATGCCCAATATATTACGGACTTTGGGTCCAAGTTCGAATTACCCTTAGGTACAGAATTGCCCCCCCCCCCCCTCCCCACACCCATGTTGAATTTTTAAATAATGCTGACTTCGGGCCGGGGAAGTTGCCTTCTGGTACCGCGTTTCAATTTCAGGCTTTCACCATAAGAGCTCACGGCATAGATAAATAACTGAGAATTATTCATCTACCCTGCGACGTACATGTAGATAAGAAGCAACAGGAAGGGTTGGGGAAACATGACCAATGTCTGGTGGAATTCCCCTAAAGTGACAACAGAATACATGATTGGTTAATCTTGATTTTAGGCCTACACATGTTGTGGTCATACAAATCCATGTTTGTCATTGTCAGAATGGCAGGAGGGCCATAATGTTCCGCCTAAAATGGGTCCAGGTGGGCCATTTTTGTTCCACCTTAATTCATTAAAAGCGGGCGACTTTCTTGAGTTGACACGAAGTTAGTTGAGCTTTGCCAATCCAGTGAATAGTGATGTCCCACAGATATCAAATAGTTTACTTTGGGTACCGGCAAGAAATTTGGTGACCCCTCCCCCCCCCCCCCCCCCCCCAAAGAACAATACATAGTGGTAAATATATTGGAAGAATTTTTACTCAATAAAGAAATATTTTGATATGCTGTTATTTCGAAAACAAAACGTTTCAAAAAACGGAATTGTGAAAGCAAGAAAGGAAACTTGGAATGCGATGCTGAAAACAAAGCTCTGCACATCAAGGGAGAGTACTCATCACCATTCTCTTGCCAAAGCCATCTGTTTCAAAAACGCATTGTCATTCACTTCACGTGGTTAGAAGCCTCTGCACTGCTCAACACGGCGTAATGACAATTTGTGTCTGTCACATTGAGACATGCTGGCACTCGGATCTAAATACATGCATTTATGACAGAGAACAGTTATATTCAGAAAAATATGCGCTTTTAGATTATACAGGGAAGGCGTTTGATTTACTGCCAAATGTCGTCCACTCGTTGACATTTAATGAGGTCGACATTGTAATAACGCGCAGTGTGAAATGTCTATGGTTGTTTCAATATATGGAGCCTTGGCGGTCAGTGCAGAATTTCATTAGATGCGACCTCTGGGAGCTGGCATACTGCAAAGCGACCCTGCCGACATTGCTGCTGTTTTGATTCAGTAGTGTAGCCACGGAATTAATGTTAAATGCTCCCCCCCCCCCCCCAAAAAAAAAAATAAAAAAATAAAAATAAAAATTGACCCAGTGCAATGCCATACAACATAGAGCCCCCACAAATGCTCTCCAATATAGGGCAGCACATGCTACAACTGCTCAGATTGAATCTTAAGAGTACTGAACTTTGCAAAATATTCTCGGGAAGACTTTGTCCTTACTAGGAGTCTGTGACCCTCTGGACATTACCCCCTCCGCAAATTTATCTGTACTAACCCAGAAACCCGACAACGACCTTCCAAATATCATGGTAGTTATCACACTTTTCTCCTGAACAATAGCTGCTGGTCAAACGAGAAGACCCCAGTGATTTACATCAAACAGCAGGGTTCCTGTAAAAAAAAATCTTGACATTATATCGTCTACCGTCAATGTGGTGATAGGCTCATCAAAAATCCTTTTTTTCTGCGTTCTTCTCAATTTTCAGACGAAAAAGAGGAGGAAAATCCTGTGTATTGTGCGGGCACAATCACTTCATCTAGTTCTTTTTTTTTTTTTTTTTTTTTTTTTTTTTTTTTTTTGTTTTTCCAACACATCGGGGAAAGAGTTTTCTCGAAAACGGTCTCTAAGATTTTTTTCAAACTTTGCACGATCAATGACGGCCATGAGTTCTAATAAATAAAACCATCAGTATTTGAGGGAAAATGTTTCTTGGTGGGCAAAAACGCCCAAAAACGCCCAAAGCTTCGTAGGCCAATATCTCATGAAAGAAAAAAGCTATCGACTTAATTTTTAGACAGACTTGTCAGAATTACTCTTGTCTAAAACAAATATAATCGGTATTTTTTTCCATTTTTTATGTTTTCTGCCAAAATTTTTCACAAAACGGAAAGTTATCTCAAAAATCGGCCATTTTGGATTGAAATATCGAGATTTAAATATAACGAGCCCTCTAAAAGGGTTCCAAATTGAAGGAAGTAATACCGCTTTATAAAAAAAATCGAAAGAATTTCGTTTCGATTTTTCGGTAATCCAAAATGGCGGCCGAAAAATCGAATTTTTATTTTCGGTTATTTATGTGTTTCAGGCCATTTGGAGACGAAAAAAAAAAATTTTTTGCACCAGAAAAATTTTCGGTTTGGACTTTGAAATTTTCGACCAAAAGTCGGAATTTTTTGTTTCCACCGGGCTACTTTGCCGTCAAAGTACTCAAAAAGTGGGACGATTTGAAAGCTTCTAAGGGTAGAAATGTTGAAGTCACAGTGTACATGAACAGTTATCATCTTTTGGAAATGGAGTTGTTCTTAATTTGGCTTCCGCTAGCAGTCAAACATGGCTTCGGGACACTGTGACCAAAAATTGAAAAAAAATTTCTTGTTTTTTTTTTACTTTATTATGTCTAGATTCATTATTTCTCATAAATAAAAACTATCAATGACGGCTATGAGTCCTAATAAATAAAACCATCAGTATTTGGGGGAAAATGTTTCTTGGTGGGCAAAAACGCCCAAAAACGCCCAAAGGTTCGTAGGCCAATATCTCATGAAAGAAAAAAGCTATCGACTTAATTTTTTGACAGACTTGTCAGAATTACTCTTGTCTAAAACAAATATAATCGGTATTTTTTCCATTTTTAATGTTTTCTGCCAAAATTTTTCACAAAACGGAAAGTTATCTCAAAAATCGGCCATTTTGGATTGAAATATCGAGATTTAAATATAACGAGCCCTCTAAAAGGGTTCCAAATTGAAGGAAGTAATACCGCTTTATAAAAAAAATCGAAAGAATACCGTTTCGATTTTTCGGTAATCCAAAATGGCGGCCGAAAAATCGAATTTTTATTTTCGGTTATTTATGTGTTTCAGGCCATTTGGAGACGAAAAAAAAAAATTTTTTGCACCAAAAAAAGTTTCGGTTTGGACTTAGAAATTTTCGACCAAAAGTCGGAATTTTTTGTTTCCACCGGGCTAATTTGCCGTCACAGTACTCAACAAGTGGGACGAGTTGAAAGCTTCTAAGGGTAGAAATGTTGAAGTCACAGTGTACATGAACAGTTATCATCTTTTGGAAATGGAGTTGTTCTTAATTTGGCTTCCGCTAGCAGTCAAACATGGCTTCGGGACACTGTGACCAAAAATTGAAAAAAAAATTCTTGTTTTTTTTTACTTTATTATGTCTAGATTCATTATTTCTCATAAATAAAAACTATCAATGACGGCCATGAGTCCTAATAAATAAAACCATCAGTATTTGGGGGAAAATGTTCCTTGGTGGGCAAAAACGCCCAAAGCTTCGTAGGCCAATATCTCATGAAAGAAAAAAGCTATCGACTTAATTTTTTGACAGACTTGTCAGAATTACTCTTGTCTAAAACAAATATAATCAGTATTTTTTTCCATTTTTTATGTTTTCTGCCAAAATTTTTCACAAAACGGAAAGTTATCTCAAAAATCGGCCATTTTGGATTGAAATATCGAGATTTAAATATAATGAGCCCTCTAAAAGAGTTCCAAATTGAAGGCAGTAATACCGCTTTATAAAAAAAATCGAAAGAATTTCCTTTCGATTTTTCGTCAATCCAAAATGGCGGCCAAAAAATCGAAATTTTTTTTTTCGTTTTTTATGCGTTTTGTTCAATTTTGAGACAAAAAAACATTTTTTTTTCACACTGAAAATTTTCGGTCCGGTTCGGACTTCCGAAATTTTCGACCAAAATTCGGAAATTTTTGTTTTTGTTTTTATGTGTTCTCTTCAATTTTGAGACGAAAACAATTTTTTTTTTTTTTTACACTACACAACCAAAAAACGAAAATTGGTCTTCAGACTGGTACTTTGACCTAATTATACTGTACTACCGGAGTGGGTTAAAAGCGGTGATGATTGCGAATGTGTAGCGCATATATAGGTAAAAAGATTCCCCATAGCTTGGAAGCACAATTTTGTTGCGTTTGCCTTCGGGCGGTCGCCAAAAGTACACTCTCGGCCTCTCAACGGTCCGTACACCCTCTTTTTGGCATGAGAATACTCGGGGTTCTTGACTCGTATAAGGCTTCCGTGATTCAAATGGCAACATTCACGGTCTCCTTTAACCTTTCCCCACCCCATGGGAATAAGGTTTTATTTCACTTGGCTTCTGATGGCTGGAGAACTACCACTCCGGTTCGGACTTTTCGACCAAAATCCGGAAATGTCTGTATTTATTTTTTATGTGTTTTGTTCAATTTTGAGACGAAAAAAAATTTTTTTTTTTTTTTTTTACACTACACCAAAAAAACGAAAAATCTGTCTTCAGACTGGTACTTTGACCTAATTATACTGTACTACCGGAATGGGTTAAAAGCGGCGGTGATTGAGAATGTATAGCCCATATATAGGTAAAAAGATTCCCCGTAGTTTGGAAGCACAATTTTGTTGAGTTTGGCTTAGGGAGGTCGCCAAAATACACTCTCGGCCTCTCAACGGTCCGTACACCCTCCTTTCGGCATGAGAATACTCGGCGTTCTTGAATCGTATAAGGTTTCTGTGATTGAAATGGCAACATTCACGGTCTCTTTAAACCTTTCCCCTCCCCAGGGGAATAGGGTTTTATTTCACTTGGCTTCTGATGGCTGGAGAACTACCGCTCCGGTTCGGACTTGAAAAATTTTGAACAAAAATCGGAATTTTTTTTCGGTTTTCTGTGCGTTTTGGTCAATTTTGAAACGAAAAAAAATTCTTTACCTGGAAGTTTTTGGTCCGGTCTTCGGTCAGCTACTACGACCTGATTATACTTTACTACCGGAGTGGGTTAAAAGCGGTGGTGATTGAAAAATGTGTAGCCCGTATATAGACAAGAAGATTCCCCATAGTGTGGAAGCACAACCTTGTTGCATTTGGATTCGGGCGGTCACGAAATGTACATTCTCGGCCTCTCAACCATGCGAACACCCTCTTTTTGGCATGAAAATACTTGACGTTCTTGAATCATATAAGGCTTCCGTGGTTGAAATGGCAACATTCACCGCCTCTTTAAACCGTTCCCCCACCCCACGGGAATAGGATTTTATTTCACTTGGGTTCTGATGGCTGGAAAACTACCACTCCGGTTCGGACTTGGAAAATTTTCAACAAAAATGGGATTTTTTTTTTTTGGTTTTCTACGCGTTTTGCTCAAGTTTGAGACGAAAAAAATTGTTTTTTTACCTGGAAGTTTTTGGTCGGGTCTTCGGACAGGTACTATGACCTCATTATACTTTGCTACCGGAGTGGGTTAAAAGCGGTGGTGATTGAAAATCTGTAGCCCGTATATAGATAAAAAGATTCCCCGGAGTGTGGAAGCACAATCCTGTTGCATTTGGCTTCGGGTGGTCGCCAAATGTACACTCTCGGCCTCCCATCGGTCCGTACACGGTACACCCTCATTTTGGCATGAGAATAATCGACGTTCTGAATCGCATAAAGCTTCCGTGGTTGAAATGGCAACATTCGCGGTCTCTTTAAACCTTCCCCATCCCATGGGAATAGGGTTTTGTTCCACTTGGCTTCTGATGGCTGGAGAACTACCACTCCGGTTCGGACTTGGAAACTTTTGAACAAAAATCGGATTTTTTTTCTTCGGTTTTCTATGCGTTTTGGTAAATTTTGAGACAAAAAAATATTTTTTGTTACCTGGAAATTTTTTGGTCCGGTTGGGACTGAAAATGTTTGATCAAAAACCAAACTTCTTTCTTTCGATCGCCACTTTGATCTGACGAAACTGTACTACGAGACGGGTTAAAGTGGCCGTAATTCAGAATTTGGATGTTGAGGCTCTTCCTCCATGCACCTGTAAAACTATCAGACGCGACTGCCCAACCCCCACCCAACACAAACACCCATTAGTTGGACTCTACATCTCGGGCGTCCATGCCAGGAAACACGTCTGAAAAACATTGATCATTTTGCACCCGGCGACCTCAACTTCAGTGAACGCTGTACATAATTTGAAATCAAAATTTTCAGTAAAACCCGCAAACATTGGTATTCGCGTTTCTTTTAAATATTTAGTATTACTTAATCAGTCCTTGCTGATAGAACACCAATTCAAATGATTTGTTGGAATTTGTAATATATTCAAAAAAATATGCGCTTTTAGATTGTATAGTATAAGCGTTAAGTGTCATTTTACGTTTTGAGTGAAAAATCATTGAAACATTAAGGGTGTCTAATTATAAGAAATAACCCGACAATTACCTACCTGCAACTATCCATTTGCTTCCTAACATTCTGACATGGAAGCCAAAAGTAATAGAGCACCACGAAGGCCTGGAATTAGTTGCTGTAGCCAAATTGAGGACTGGGAAACTCTGACCCCCCCCCCCCCCCCCCAAAAAAAAAAAGGTGGGTGTGCGACGGTGGCGAACCGCGACCCCAATAAACATCTCTGTCGAAACTTTACACATTCTGTCGGAAAATAATTTCTGACCAGTGTGGCATAGACTCAGAGCCAGCAGCCGACGAAGCTAACAATTGTCCAATGACCTCCTATATAACTTTTAGAATATCATGATTGTCAAAGAACTCATTATTCAAGTCGGCAAGGCGATTTCCCAACACCAGACCAGAACCGAGACCGGAAAGTGCGGGATTTAGAAATGTCACACGCCATTACGCAGAGCCATGACAAGCCTCAAATGAGAATTGTTATCAGTGCCTCTTATTTAAAAAAAAGTCGGGAAGGGGAGCCTCCCCCCCCCCCTCAAATACCCTCCCACATCTCGGGGCTATGCACTTTGGATATGCCTAATATGTTACGGACTTTGGGTCCAAGTTTGAATTAGCTTTAGGTATACATATGCCCCCCCCCCTCACCCCACACACATGTCAAATTTTTAAATACTGCTGACTTCGAGCCTGGGAAGTTGCCTTCTGGTACCGCGTTTCAATTTCAGGCTTTCACCATAAGAGCTCATGGCATAGATAAATAACTGAGAATTATTCATCTACCCGAAGACCCTGCAACGTACATGTAGATAAGAAGCAACAGGAAGGGTTGTGGCAATATGACCAATACCTGGTGGAATTCCTCTAAAGCGGATAACAGTATACATAAGTGTTTAATCTTGACTTTCAGCCTGTACTTGTTGTGGTCGTACAATCAAATCCATCAGGTTTATTGAAGGAGAAGTAGAACTTATTAAGAAATGACATAAACTAACACTCCTCATACTGATTTGTCAGCTCCCACCCGAACCCCCCCCCCCCCCCCACTCCCACCCAATTACGCGTTCGTTTTTTTATTTCTCAACTCTAGATATTTCTTCTGCAATCGTGAGGAACCACGACATCACTGCCCATCATGTAGTGTTTCCGCCTCCACGCATAAGAATCGGATGCAAAAGCATTTGGAAATCTTCAAAAGTAACCTTCATTGAAACACTTATGGTAGCAGTTGTTTTGGACTTCTGAATGGGAATTACAACTGACATGGATTTACTGGCAAATGTCGTCCACTCGTTGACATTTAATGAGGTCGACATAGTAATAATGCGCAGTTTGGAATGGCTATGGTTGTTCCAATGTATGGAGCCTTGGCGGTCAGTACAGAATATCATTAGATGTGACCTCTGGGAGCTGGCATACTGCATAGAGGTCTTGCAATTATATCTTCTATCGTCAGTATGTTGATAGGCTCATCAAAAATCCGTTTTTCTATGTTCTTCTCAATTTTGAGACGAAAACGCTCAGGAACTGAAAATACGAGGAAAATCCTGTGTATTGTGCGGGCACAATCACTTCATCTAGTTCTTTTTTTTTTTTTTTTTTTTTTTTTTTTTTTTTTTTGTTTTTCCAACACATCGGGGAAAGAGTTTTCTCGAAAACGGTCTTTAAGATTTTTTTCAAACTTTGCACGATCAATGACGGCCATGAGTTCTAATAAATAAAACCATCAGTATTTGAGGGAAAATGTTTCTTGGTGGGCAAAAACGCCCAAAAACGCCCAAAGCTTCGTAGGCCAATATCTCATGAAAGAAAAAAGCTATCGACTTAATTTTTTGACAGACTTGTCAGAATTACTCTTGTCTAAAACAAATATAATCGGTATTTTTTTCCATTTTTTATGTTTTCTGCCAAAATTTTTCACAAAACGGAAAGTTATCTCAAAAATCGGCCATTTTGGATTGAAATATCGAGATTTAAATATAACGAGCCCTCTAAAAGGGTTCCAAATTGAAGGAAGTAATACCGCTTTATAAAAAAAATCGAAAGAATTCCGTTTCGATTTTTCGGTAATCCAAAATGGCGGCCGAAAAATCGAATTTTTATTTTCGGTTATTTATGTGTTTCAGGCCATTTGGAGACGAAAAAAAAAATTTTTTTGCACCAAAAAAATTTTCGGTTTGGACTTAGAAATTTTCGACCAAAAGTCGGAATTTTTTGTTTCCACCGGGCTACTTTGCCGTCACAGTACTCAACAAGTGGGACGATTTGAAAGCTTCTAAGGGTAGAAATGTTGAAGTCACAGTGTACATGAGCAGTTATCATCTTTTGGAAATGGAGTTGTTCTTAATTTGGCTTCCGCTAGCAGTCAAACATGGCTTCGGGACACTGTGACCAAAAATTGAAAAAAAATTTCTTGTTTTTTTTTTACTTTATTATGTCTAGATTCATTATTTCTCATAAATAAAAACTATCAATGACGGCCATGAGTCCTAATAAATAAAACCATCAGTATTTGGGGGAAAATGTTTCTTGGTGGGCAAAAACGCCCCAAAACGCCCAAAGGTTCGTAGGCCAATATCTCATGAAAGAAAAAAGCTATCGACTTAATTTTTTGACAGACTTGTCAGAATTACTCTTGTCTAAAACAAATATAATCGGTATTTTTTTCCATTTTTTATGTTTTCTGCCAAAATTTTTCACAAAACGGAAAGTTATCTCAAAAATCGGCCATTTTGGATTGAAATATCGAGATTTAAATATAACGAGCCCTCTAAAAGGGTTCCAAATTGAAGGAAGTAATACCGCTTTATAAAAAAAATCGAAAGAATTCCGTTTCGATTTTTCGGTAATCCAAAATGGCGGCCGAAAAATCGAATTTTTATTTTCGGTTATTTATGTGTTTCAGGCCATTTGGAGACGAAAAAAAAAATTTTTTTGCACCAAAAAAATTTTCGGTTTGGACTTAGAAATTTTCGACCAAAAGTCGGAATTTTTTGTTTCCACCGGGCTACTTTGCCGTCACAGTACTCAACAAGTGGGACGATTTGAAAGCTTCTAAGGGTAGAAATGTTGAAGTCACAGTGTACATGAACAGTTATCATCTTTTGGAAATGGAGTTGTTCTTAATTTGGCTTCCGCTAGCAGTCAAACATGGCTTCGGGACACTGTGACCAAAAATTGAAAAAAAATTTCTTGTTTTTTTTTTACTTTATTATGTCTAGATTCATTATTTCTCATAAATAAAAACTATCAATGACGGCCATGAGTCCTAATAAATAAAACCATCAGTATTTGGGGGAAAATGTTTCTTGGTGGGCAAAAACGCCCCAAAACGCCCAAAGTTTCGTAGGCCAATATCTCATGAAAGAAAAAAGCTATCGACTTAATTTTTTGACAGACTTGTCAGAATTACTCTTGTCTAAAACAAATATAATCAGTATTTTTTTCCATTTTTTATGTTTTCTGCCAAAATTTTTCACAAAACGGAAAGTTATCTCAAAAATCGGCCATTTTGGATTGAAATATCGAGATTTAAATATAATGAGCCCTCTAAAAGAGTTCCAAATTGAAGGCAGTAATACCGCTTTATAAAAAAAATCGAAAGAATTTCGTTTCGATTTTTCGTCAATGCAAAATGGCGGCCAAAAAATCGAAATTTTTTTTTTTCGTTTTTTATGTGTTTTGTTCAATTTTGAGACGAAAAAAAGTTTTTTTTTTTTTTTTACACTACACCACCAAAAAACGAGAATTGGTCTTCAGACTGGTACTTTGACCTAATTATACTGTACTACCGGAGTGGGTTAAAAGCGGTGATGATTGCGAATGTGTAGCGCATATATAGGTAAAAAGATTCCCCATAGTTTGGAAGCACAATTTTGTTGCGTTTGCCTTCGGGCGGTCGCCAAAAGTACACTCTCGGCCTCTCAACGGTCCGTACACCCTCTTTTTGGCATGAGAATACTCGGCGTTCTTGACTCGTATAAGGCTTCCGTGATTCAAATGGCAACATTCACGGTCTCCTTTAACCTTTCCCCACCCCATGGGAATAAGGTTTTATTTCACTTGGCTTCTGATGGCTGGAGAACTACCACTCCGGTTCGGACTTTTCGACCAAAATCCGGAAATGTTTGTCTTTATTTTTTATGTGTTTTGTTCAATTTTGAGACGAAAAAAAATGTTGTTTTTTTTTTTACACTACACCAAAAAAACGAAAAATCGGTCTTCAGACTGGTACTTTGACCTAATTATACTGTACTACCGGAGTGGGTTAAAAGCGGCGGTGATTGAGAATGTGTAGCCCATATATAGGTAAAAAGATTCCCCGTAGTTTGGAAGCACAATTTTGTTGAGTTTGGCTTAGGGAGGTCGCCAAAATACACTCTCGGCCTCTCAACGGTCCGTACACCCTCCTTTCGGCATGAGAATACTCGGCGTTCTTGAATCGTATAAGGTTTCTGTGATTAAAATGGCAACATTCACGGTCTCTTTAAACCTTTCCCCTCCCCAGGGGAATAGGGTTTTATTTCACTTGGCTTCTGATGGCTGGAGAACTATCGCTCCGGTTCGGACTTGAAAAATTTTGAACCAAAATCGGAATTTTTTTTTCGGTTTTCTGTGCGTTTTGGTCAATTTTGAAACGAAAAAAAATTCTTTACCTGGAAGTTTTTGGTCCGGTCTTCGGTCAGCTACTACGACCTGATTATACTTTACTACCGGAGTGGGTTAAAAGCGGTGGTGATTGAAAAATGTGTAGCCCGTATATAGACAAGAAGATTCCCCATAGTGTGGAAGCACAACCTTGTTGCATTTGGATTCGGGCGGTCACCAAATGTACACTCTCGGCCTCTCAACCATGCGAACACCCTCTTTTTGGCATGAAAATACTCGACGTTCTTGAATCATATAAGGCTTCCGTGGTTGAAATGGCAACATTCACCGCCTCTTTAAACCGTTCCCCCACCCCACGGGAATAGGATTTTATTTCACTTGGGTTCTGATGGCTGGAAAACTACCACTCCAGTTCGGACTTGGAAAATTTTCAACAAAAATGGGATTTTTTTTTTTGGTTTTCCACGCGTTTTGGTCAAGTTTGAGACGAAAAAATTGTTTTTTTACCTGGAAGTTTTTTGTCGGGTCTTCGAACAGGTACTATGACCTCATTATACTTTGCTACCGGAGTGGGTTAAAAGCGGTGGTGATTGAAAATCTGTAGCCCGTATATAGATAAAAAGATTCCCCGGAGTGTGGAAGCACAATCCTGTTGCATTTGGCTTCGGGTGGTCGCCAAATGTACACTCTCGGCCTCCCAACGGTCCGTACACCCTCATTTTGGCATGAGAATAATCGACGTTCTTGAATCGTATAAGGCTTCCGTGGTTGAAATGGCAACATTCGCGGTCTCTTTAAACCTTCCCCATCCCATGGGAATAGGGTTTTATTCCACTTGGCTTCTGATGGCTGGAGAACTACCCCTCCGGTTCGGACTTGGAAACTTTTGAACAAAAATCGGATTTTTTTTTTCGGTTTTCTATGCGTTTTGGTAAATTTTGAGACAAAAAATTATTTTTTGTTACCTGGAAATTTTTTGGTCCGGTTGGGACTGAAAATGTTTGATCAAAAACCAAACTTCTTTCTTTCGATCGCCACTTTGATCTGACGAAACTGTACTACGAGACGGGTTAAAGTGGCCGTAATTCAGAATTTGGATGTTGAGGCTCTTCCTCCACCTGTAAAACTATCAGACGCGACTGCCCAACCCCCACCCAACACAAACACCCATTAGTTGGACTCGACATCTCGGGCGTCCATGCCAGGAAACACGTCTGAAAAACATTGATCATTTTGCACCCGGCGACCTCAACTTCAGTGAACGCTGTACATAATTTGAAATCAAAATTTTCAGTAAAACCCGCAAACATTGGTATTCGCGTTTATTTTAAATATTTAGTATTACTTAATCAGTCCTTGCTGATAGAACACCAATTCAAATGATTTGTTGTAATTTGTAATATATTCAAAAAAATATGCGCTTTTAGATTGTATAGTGTAGGCGTTAAGTGTCATTTTACGTTTTGAGTGAAAAATCATTGAAACATTAAGGGTGTCTAATTATAAGAAATAACCCGACAATTACCTACCTGCAACTATCCATTTGCTTCCTAACATTCTGACATGGAAGCCAAAAGTAATAGAGCACCACGAAGGCCTGGAATTAGTTGCTGTAGCCAAATTGAGGACTGGGAAACTCTGCCCCCCCCCCCCTCCCCCCCCCAAAAAAAAAACAGGTGGGTGTGCGACGGTGGCGAACCGCGACCCCAATAAACATCTCTGTCGAAAATTTACACATTCTGTCGGAAAATAATTTCTGACCATTGTGGCATAGACACAGAGCCAGCAGCCGACGAAGCTAACAATTGTCCAATGACCTCCTATATAACTTTTAGAATATCATGATTGTCAAAGAACTCATTATTCAAGTCGGCAAGGAGATTTCCCAACACCAGACCAGAACCGAGACCGGAAAGTGCGGGATTTAGAAATGTCACACGCCATTACGCAGAGCCATGACAAGCCTCAAATGAGAATTGTTATCAGTGCCTCTTATTTAAAAAAAAGTCGGGAAGGGGAGCCTCCCCCCCCCCCTCAAATACCCTCCCACATCTCGGGGCTATGCACTTTGGATATGCCTAATATGTTACGGACTTTGGATCCAAGTTTGAATTAGCTTTAGGTATACATATGCCCCCCACCCCCTCACCCCACACACATGTCAAATTTTTAAATACTGCTGACTTCGAGCCTGGGAAGTTGCCTTCTGGTACCGCGTTTCAATTTCAGGCTTTCACCATAAGAGCTCATGGCATAGATAAATAACTGAGAATTATTCATCTACCTGAAGACCCTCAACGTACATGTAGATAAGAAGCAACAGGAAGGGTTGTGGCAATATGACCAATACCTGGTGGAATTCCTCTAAAGCGGACAACAGTATACATAAGTGTTTAATCTTGACTTTCGGCCTGTACTTGTTGTGGTCGTACAATCAAATCCATCAGGTTTATTGAAGGAGAAGTAGAACTTATTAAGAAATGACATAAACTAACACTCCTCATACTGATTTGTCAGCTCCCACCCGAACCACCCCCCCCCCCCCACTCCCACCCAATTACGCGCTCGTTTTTTTATTTCTGAACTCTAGATATTTCTTCTGCAATCGTGAGGAACCACGACATCACTGCCCATCATGTAGTGTTTCCGCCTCCACGCATAAGAATCGGATGCAAAAGCATTTGGAAATCTTCAAAAGTAACCTTCATTGAAACACTTATGGTAGCAGTTGTTTTGGACTTCTGAATGGGAATTACAACTGACATGGATTTACTGGCAAATGTCGTCCACTCGTTGACATTTAATAAGGTCGACATAGTAATAATGCGCAGTTTGGAATGGTTATGGTTGTTCCAATGTATGGAGCCTTGGCGGTCAGTACAGAATATCATTAGATGTGACCTCTGGGAGCTGGCATACTGCATAGAGGTCTTGCAATTATATCTTCTACCGTCAGTATGTTGATAGGCTCATCAAAAATCCGTTTTTCTGTGTTCCCAATTTTGAGACGAAAACGCTCAGGAACTGAAAATACGAGGAAAATCCTGTGTATTGTGCGGGCACAATCACTTCATCTAGTTTGGATTTTCCTGAAAGGAAAATCTATTTGTTATTGCCAAGATTATTATTCTTTTTTTTTTTTTTTTTTTTTTTTTTTTTTTTTTTGTTTTTCCAACACATCGGGGAAAGAGTTTTCTCGAAAACGGTCTTTAAGATTTTTTTCAAACTTTGCACGATCAATGACGGCCATGAGTTCTAATAAATAAAACCATCAGTATTTGGGGGAAAATGTTTCTTGGTGGGCAAAAACGCCCAAAAACGCCCAAAGCTTCGTAGGCCA
The DNA here is from genome assembly GCA_031216915.1 of Pictodentalium vernedei. Classification (NCBI taxonomy): domain Eukaryota; kingdom Metazoa; phylum Mollusca; class Scaphopoda; order Dentaliida; family Dentaliidae; genus Pictodentalium; species Pictodentalium vernedei. The sequence continues at coordinate 508,120,599 of CM062296.1, read as the reverse complement.
ATATCTCATGAAAGAAAAAAGCTATCGACTTAATTTTTTGACAGACTTGTCAGAATTACTCTTGTCTAAAACAAATATAATCGGTATTTTTTTCCATTTTTCATGTTTTCTGCCAAAATTTTTCACAAAACGGAAAGTTATCTCAAAAATCGGCCATTTTGGATTGAAATATCGAGATTTAAATATAACGAGCCCTCTAAAAGGGTTCCAAATTGAAGGAAGTAATACCGCTTTATAAAAAAAATCGAAAGAATTTCGTTTCGACTTTTCGGTAACCCAAAATGGCGGCCGAAAAATCGAATTTTTATTTTCGGTTATTTATGTGTTTCAGGCCATTTGGAGACGAAAAAAAAAATTTTTTTGCACCAGAAAAATTTTCGGTTTGGACTTAAAAATTTTCGACCAAAAGTCGGAATTTTTTGTTTCCACCGGGCTACTTTGCCGTCACAGTACTCAACAAGTGGGACGATTTGAAAGTTTCTAAGGGTAGAAATGTTGAAGTCACAGTGTACATGAACAGTTATCATCTTTTGGAAATGGAGTTGTTCTTAATTTGGCTTCCGCTATCAGTCAAACATGGCTTCGGGACACTGTGACCAAAAATTGAAAAAAAATTTCTTGTTTTTTTTTTACTTTATTATGTCTAGATTCATTATTTCTCATAAATAAAAACTATCAATGTCGGCCATGAGTCCTAATAACTAAAACCATCAGTATTTGGGGGAAAATGTTTCTTGGTGGGCAAAAACGCCCAAAAACGCCCAAATCTTCGTAGGCCAATATCTCATGAAAGAAAAAAGCTATCGACTTAATTTTTTGACAGACTTGTCAGAATTACTCTTGTCTAAAACAAATATAATCGGTATTTTTTCCATTGTTTATGTTTTCTGCCAAAATTTTTCACAAAACGGAAAGTTATCTCAAAAATCGGCCATTTTGGATTGAAATATCGAGATTTAAATATAATGAGCCCTCTAAAAGAGTTCCAAATTGAAGGCAGTAATACCGATTTATAAAAAAAATCGAAAGAATTTCGTTTCGATTTTTCGTCAATGCAAAATGGCGGCCAAAAAATCGAAATTTTTTTTTTTCGTTTTTTTTTGCGTTTTGTTCAATTTTGAGACGAAAAAACATTTTTTTTTTTACACTGAAAATTTTCGGTCCGGTTCGGACTTCCGAAATTTTCGACCAAAATTGGGAAATTTTTGTTTTTGTTTTTTATGTGTTTTGTTCAATTTTGAGACGAAAAAAAATTTTTTTTTTTTTAAACTACACCACCAAAAAACGAAAATTGGTCTTCAGACTGGTACTTTGACCTAATTATACTGTACTACCGGAGTGGGTTAAAAGCGGTGATGATTGTGATTGTGTAGCGCATATATAGGTATACAGATTCCCCACAGTTTGGAAGCACAATTTTGTTGCGTTTGCCTTCGGGCGGTCGCCAAAAGTACACTCTCGGCCTCTCAACGGTCCGTACACCCTCTTTTTGGCATGAGAATACTCGACGTTCTTGACTCGTATAAGGCTTCCGTGATTCAAATGGCAACATTCACGGTCTCCTTTAACCTTTCCCCACCCAATGGGAATAAGGTTTTATTTCACTTGGCTTCTGATGGCTGGAGAACTACCACTCCGGTTCGGACTTTTCGACCAAAATCCGGAAATGTTTGTCTTTATTTTTATGTGTTTTGTTCAATTTTGAGACGAAAAAAATTTTTTTTTTTTTTTTTACACTACACCATAAAAACGAAAAATCGGTCTTCAGAATGGTACTTTGACCTAATTATACTGTACTACTGGAGTGGGTTAAAAGCGGCGGTGATTGCGAATGTGTAGCCCATATATAGGTAAAAAGATTCCCCGTAGTTTGGAAGCACAATTTTGTTGAGTTTGGCTTAGGGAGGTCGCCAAAATACACTCTCGGCCTCTCAACGGTCCGTACACCCTCCTTTCGGCATGAGAATACTCGGCGTCCTTGAATCGTATAAGGTTTCTGTGATTGAAATGGCAACATTCACGGTCTCTTTAAACCTTTCCCCTCCCCAGGGGAATAGGGTTTTATTTCACTTGGCTTCTGATGGCTGGAGAACTACCGCTCCGGTTCGGACTTGAAAAATTTTGAACCAAAATCGGAATTTTTTTTTCGGTTTTCTGTGCGTTTTGGTCAATTTTGAAACGAAAAAAAATTCTTTACCTGGAAGTTTTTGGTCCGGTCTTCGGTCAGCTACTACGACCTGATTATACTTTACTACCGGAGTGGGTTAAAAGCGGTGGTGATTGAAAAATGTGTAGCCCGTATATAGACAAGAAGATTCCCCATAGTGTGGAAGCACAACCTTGTTGCATTTGGATTCGGGCGGTCACCAAATGTACACTCTCGGCCTCTCAACCATGGGAACACCCTCTTTTTGGCATGAAAATACTCGACGTTCTTGAATCATATAAGGCTTCCGTGGTTGAAATGGCAACATTCACCACCTCTTTAAACCGTTCCCCCACCCCACGGGAATAGGATTTTATTTCACTTGGGTTCTGATGGCTGGAAAACTACCACTCCGGTTCGGACTTTGAAAATTTTCAACAAAAATGGGATTTTTTTTTTTTGGTTTTCTACGCGTTTTGGTCAAGTTTGAGACGAAAAAAATTGTTTTTTTACCTGGAAGTTTTTGGTCGGGTCTTCGGACAGCTACTATGACCTCATTATACTTTGCTACCGGAGTGGGTTAAAAGTGGTGGTGATTGAAAATCTGTAGCCCGTATATAGATAAAAAGATTCCCCGGAGTGTGGAAGCACAATCCTGTTGCATTTGGCTTCGGGTGGTCGCCAAATGTACACTCTCGGCCTCCCAACGGTCCGTACACCCTCATTTTGGCATGAGAATAATCGACGTTTTTGAATCGTATAAGGCTTCCGTGGTTGAAATGGCAACATTCGCGGTCTCTTTAAACCTTCCCCATCCCATGGGAATAGGGTTTTATTCCACTTGGCTTCTGATGGCTGGAGAACTACCACTCCGGTTTGGACTTGGAAACTTTTGAACAAAAATCGGATTTTTTTTTTTCGGTTTTCTATGCGTTTTGGTAAATTTTGAGACAAAAAAATATTTTTTGTTACCTGGAAATTTTTTGGTCCGGTTGGGACTGAAAATGTTTGATCAAAAACCAAACTTCTTTCTTTCGATCGCCACTTTGATCTGACGAAACTGTACTACGAGACGGTTTAAAGTGGCCGTAATTCAGAATTTGGATGTTGAGGCTCTTCCTCCACCTGTAAAACTATCAGACGCGACTGCCCAACCCCCACCCAACACAAACACCCATTAGTTGGACTCTACATCTCGGGCGTCCATGCCAGGAAACACGTCTGAAAAACATTGATCATTTTGCACCCGGCGACCTCAACTTCAGTGAACGCTGTACATAATTTGAAATCAAAATTTTCAGTAAAACCCGCAAACATTGGTATTCGCGTTTCTTTTAAATATTTAGTATTACTTAATCAGTCCTTGCTGATAGAACACCAATTCAAATGATTTGTTGTAATTTGTAATATATTCAAAAAAATATGCGCTTTTAGATTGTATAGTGTAGGCGTTAAGTGTCATTTTACGTTTTGAGTGAAAAATCATTGAAACATTAAGGGTGTCTAATTATAAGAAATAACCCGACAATTACCTACCTGCAACTATCCATTTGCTTCCTAAGAGTCTGACATGGAAGCCAAAAGTAATAGAGCACCACGAAGGCCTGCAATTAGTTGCTGTAGCCAAATTGAGGACTGGGAAACTCTACCCCCCCCCCCCCACCCCCCCAAAAAAGGTGGGTGTGCGACGGTGGCGAACCGCGACCCCAATAAACATCTCTGTCGAAAATTTACACATTCTGTCGGAAAATAATTTCTGACCAGTGTGGCATAGACTCAGAGCCAGCAGCCGACGAAGCTAACAATTGTCCAATGACCTCCTATATAACTTTTAGAATATCATGATTGTCAAAGAACTCATTATTCAAGTCGGCAAGGAGATTTCCCAACACCAGACCAGAACCGAGACCGGAAAGTGCGGGATTTAGAAATGTCACACGCCATTACGCAGAGCCATGACAAGCCTCAAATGAGAATTGTTATCAGTGCCTCTTATTTAAAAAAAAGTCGGGAAGGGGAGCCTCCCCCCCCCCCTCAAATACCCTCCCACATCTCGGGGCTATGCACTTTGGATATGCCTAATATGTTACGGACTTTGGGTCCAAGTTTGAATTAGCTTTAGGTATACATATGCCCCCCCCCCCCCCCCTCACCCCACACACATGTCAAATTTTTAAATACTGCTGACTTCGAGCCTGGGAAGTTGCCTTCTGGTACCGCGTTTCAATTTCAGGCTTTCACCATAAGAGCTCATGGCATAGATAAATAACTGAGAATTATTCATCTACCCGAAGACCCTCAACGTACATGTAGATAAGAAGCAACAGGAAGGGTTGTGGCAATATGACCAATACCTGGTGGAATTCCTCTAAAGCGGATAACAGTATACATAAGTGTTTAATCTTGACTTTCGGCCTGTACTTGTTGTGGTCGTACAATCCAATCCATCAGGTTTACTGAAGGAGAAGTAGAACTTATTAAGAAATGACATAAACTAACACTCCTCATACTGATTTGTCAGCTCCCACCCGAACCACCCCCCCCCCCCCACTCCCACCCAATTACGCGCTCGTTTTTTATTTCTGAACTCTAGATATTTCTTCTGCATTCGTGAGGAACCACGACATCACTGCCCATCATGTAGTGTTTCCGCCTCCACGCATAAGAATCGGATGCAAAAGCATTTGGAAATCTTCAAAAGTAACCTTCATTGAAACACTTATGGTAGCAGTTGTTTTGGACTTCTGAATGGGAATTACAACTGACATGGATTTACTGGCAAATGTCGTCCACTCGTTGACATTTAATGAGGTCGACATAGTAATAATGCGCAGTTTGGAATGGCTATGGTTGTTCCAATGTATGGAGCCTTGGCGGTCAGTACAGAATATCATTAGATGTGACCTCTGGGAGCTGGCATACTGCATAGAGGTCTTGCAATTATATCTTCTTCCGTCAGTATGTTGATAGGCTCATCAAAAATCCGTTTTTCTGTGTTCTCAATTTTGAGACGAAAACGCTCAGGAACTGAAAATACGAGGAAAATCCTGTGTATTGTGCGGGCACAATCACTTCATCTAGTTATTCTTTTTTTTTTTTTTTTTTTTTTTTTTTTTTTTTTTTGTTTTTCCAACACATCGGGGAAAGAGTTTTCTCGAAAACGGTCTTTAAGATTTTTTTCAAACTTTGCACGATCAATGACGGCCATGAGTTCTAATAAATAAAACCATCAGTATTTGGGGGAAAATGTTTCTTGGTGGGCAAAAACGCCCAAAAACGCCCAAAGCTTCGTAGGCCAATATCTCATGAAAGAAAAAAGCTATCGACTTAATTTTTTGACAGACTTGTCAGAATTACTCTTGTCTAAAACAAATATAATCGGTATTTTTTTCCATTTTTTATGTTTTCTGCCAAAATTTTTCACAAAACGGAAAGTTATCTCAAAAATCGGCCATTTTGGATTGAAATATCGAGATTTAAATATAACGAGCCCTCTAAAAGGGTTCCAAATTGAAGGAAGTAATACCGCTTTATAAAAAAAATCGAAAGAATTTCGTTTCGATTTTTCGGTAACCCAAAATGGCGGCCGAAAAATCGAATTTTTATTTTTGGTTATTTATGTGTTTCAGGCCATTTGGAGACGAAAAAAAAAATTTTTTTGCACCAGAAAAATTTTCGGTTTGGACTTAGAAATTTTCGACCAAAAGTCGGAATTTTTTGTTTCCACCGGGCTACTTTGCCGTCACAGTACTCAACAAGTGGGACGATTTGAAAGTTTCTAAGGGTAGAAATGTTGAAGTCACCATGTACATGAACAGTTATCATCTTTTGGAAATGGAGTTGTTCTTAATTTGGCTTCCGCTAGCAGTCAAACATGGCTTCGGGACACTGTGACCAAAAATTGAAAAAAAATTTCTTGTTTTTTTTTTACTTTATTATGTCTAGATTCATTATTTCTCATAAATAAAAACTATCAATGTCGGCCATGAGTCCTAATAACTAAAACCATCAGTATTTGGGGGAAAATGTTTCTTGGTGGGCAAAAACGCCCAAAAACGCCCAAAGCTTCGTAGGCCAATATCTCATGAAAGAAAAAAGCTATCGACTTCATTTTTTGACAGACTTGTCAGAATTACTCTTGTCTAAAACAAATATAATCGGTATTTTTTCCATTGTTTATGTTTTCTGCCAAAATTTTTCACAAAACGGAAAGTTATCTCAAAAATCGGCCATTTTGGATTGAAATATCGAGATTTAAATATAATGAGCCCTCTAAAAGAGTCCCAAATTGAAGGCAGTAATACCGATTTATAAAAAAAATCGAAAGAATTTCGTTTCGATTTTTCGTCAATGCAAAATGGCGGCCAAAAAATCGAAATTTTTTTTTTCGTTTTTTATCCGTTTTGTTCAATTTTGAGACGAAAAAACATTTTTTTTTTTACACTGAAAATTTTCGGTCCGGTTCGGACTTCCGAAATTTTCGACCAAAATTCGGAAATTTTTGTTTTTGTTTTTTATGTGTTTTGTTCAATTTTGAGACGAAAAAAATTTTTTTTTTTTTTTTTTTAAACTACACCACCAAAAAACGAAAATTGGTCTTCAGACTGGAACTTTGACCTAATTATACTGTACTACCGGAGTGGGTTAAAAGCGGTGATGATTGTGATTGTGTAGCGCATATATAGGTAAAAAGATTCCCCATAGTTTGGAAGCACAATTTTGTTGCGTTTGCCTTCGGGCGGTCGCCAAAAGTACACTCTCGGCCTCTCAACGGTCCGTACACCCTCTTTTTGGCATGAGAATACTCGACGTTCTTGACTCGTATAAGGCTTCCGTGATTCAAATGGCAACATTCACGGTCTCCTTTAACCTTTCCCCACCCAATGGGAATAAGGTTTTATTTCACTTGGCTTCTGTTGGCTGGAGAACTACCACTCCGGTTCGGACTTTTCGACCAAAATCCGGAAATGTTTGTCTTTATTTTTATGTGTTTTGTTCAATTTTGAGACGAAAAAAATTTTTTTTTTTTTTTTTACACTACACCATAAAAACGAAAAATCGGTCTTCAGAATGGTACTTTGACCTAATTATACTGTACTACTGGAGTGGGTTAAAAGCGGCGGTGATTGAGAATATGTAGCCCATATATAGGTAAAAAGATTCCCCGTAGTTTGGAAGCACAATTTTGTTGAGTTTGGCTTAGGGAGGTCGCCAAAATACACTCTCGGCCTCTCAACGGTCCGTACACCCTCCTTTCGGCATGAGAATACTCGGCGTCCTTGAATCGTATAAGGTTTCTGTGATTGAAATGGCAACATTCACGGTCTGTTTAAACCTTTCCCCTCCCCAGGGGAATAGGGTTTTATTTCACTTGGCTTCTGATGGCTGGAGAACTACCGCTCCGGTTCGGACTTGAAAAATTTTGAACCAAAATCGGAATTTTTTTTTCGGTTTTCTGTGCGTTTTGGTCAATTTTGAAACGAAAAAAAATTCTTTACCTGGAAGTTTTTGGTCCGGTTTTCGGTCAGCTACTACGACCTGACTATACTTTACTACCGGAGTGGGTTAAAAGCGGTGGTGATTGAAAAATGTGTAGCCCGTATATAGACAAGAAGATTCCCCATAGTGTGGAAGCACAACCTTGTTGCATTTGGATTCGGGCGGTAACCAAATGTACACTCTCGGCCTCTCAACCATGCGAACACCCTCTTTTTGGCATGAAAATACTCGACGTTCTTGAATCATATAAGGCTTCCGTGGTTGAAATGGCAACATTCACCGCCTCTTTAAACCGTTCCCCCACCCCACGGGAATAGGATTTTATTTCACTTGGGTTCTGATGGCTGGAAAACTACCACTCCGGTTCGGACTTGGAAAATTTTCAACAAAAATGGGATTTTTTTTTTATGGTTTTCTACGCGTTTTGGTCAAGTTTGAGACGAAAAAAATTGTTTTTTTTACCTGGAAGTTTTTGGTCGGGTCTTCGGACAGCTACTATGACCTCATTATACTTTGCTACCGGAGTGGGTTAAAAGCGGTGGTGATTGAAAATCTGTAGCCCGTATATAGATAAAAAGATTCCCCGGAGTGTGGAAGCACAATCCTGTTGCATTTGGCTTCGGGTGGTCGCCAAATGTACACTCTCGGCCTCCCAACGGTCCGTACACCCTCATTTTGGCATGAGAATAATCGACGTTCTTGAATCGTATAAGGCTTCCGTGGTTGAAATGGCAACATTCGCGGTCTCTTTAAACCTTCCCCATCCCATGGGAATAGGGTTTTATTCCACTTGGCTTCTGATGGCTGGAGAACTACCACTCCGGTTCGGACTTGGAAACCTTTGAACAAAAATCGGATTTTTTTTTTCGGTTTTCTATGCGTTGTGGTAAATTTTGAGACAAAAAAATATTTTTTGTTACCTGGAAATTTTTTGGTCCGGTTGGGACTGAAAATGTTTGATCAAAAACCAAACTTCTTTCTTTCGATCGCCACTTTGATCTGACGAAACTGTACTACGAGACGGGTTAAAGTGGCCGTAATTCAGAATTTGGATGTTGAGGCTCTTCCTCCACCTGTAAAACTATCAGACGCGACTGCCCAACCCCCACCCAACACACACCCATTAGTTGCACTCTACATCTCGGGCGTCCGTGCCAGGAAACACGTCTGAAAACCATTGATCATTTTGCACCCGGCGACCTCAACTTCAGTGAACGCTGTACATAATTTGAAATCAAAATTTTCAGTAAAACCCGCAAACATTGATATTCGCGTTTCTTTTAAATATTTAGTATTACTTAATCAGTCCTTGCTGATAGAACACCAATTCAAATGATTTGTTGTAATTTGTAATATATTCAAAAAAATATGCGCTTTTAGATTGTATAGTGTAGGCGTTAAGTGTCATTTTACGTTTTGAGTGAAAAATCATTGAAACATTAAGGGTGTCTAATTATAAGAAATAACCCGACAATTACCTACCTGCAACTATCCATTTGCTTCCTAACATTCTGACATGGAAGCCAAAAGTAATAGAGCACCACGAAGGCCTGGAATTAGTTGCTGTAGCCAAATTGAGGACTGGGAAACTCTGCCCCCCCCCCCCACAAAAAAAGGTGGGTGTGCGACGGTGGCGAACCGCGACCCCAATAAACATCTCTGTCGAAAATTTACACATTCTGTCGGAAAATAATTTCTGACCAGTGTGGCATAGACTCAGAGCCAGCAGCCGACGAAGCTAACAATTGTCCAATGACCTCCTATATAACTTTTAGAATATCATGATTGTCAAAGAACTCATTATTGAAGTCGGCAAGGAGATTTCCCAACACCAGACCAGAACCGAGACCGGAAAGTGCGGGATTTAGAAATGTCACACGTCATTACGCAGAGCCATGACAAGCCTCAAATGAGAATTGTTATCAGTGCCTCTTATTTAAAAAAAAAGTCGGGAAGGGGAGCCTCCCACCCCCCCCCCCCCTCAAATACCCTCCCACATCTCGGGGCTATGCACTTTGGATATGCCTAATATGTTACGGACTTTGGGTCCAAGTTTGAATTAGCTTTAGGTATACATATGCCCCCCCCCCCCCCCCTCACCCCACACACATGTCAAATTTTTAAATACTGTTGACTTCGAGCCTGGGAAGTTGCCTTCTGGTACCCGCGTTTCAATTTCAGGCTTTCACCATAAGAGCTCATGGCATAGATAAATAACTGAGAATTATTCATCTACCCGAAGACCCTCAACGTACATGTAGATAAGAAGCAACAGAAAGGGTTGTGGCAATATGACCAATACCTGGTGGAATTCCTCTAAAGCGGATAACAGTATACATAAGTGTTTAATCTTGACTTTCGGCCTGTAATTGTTGTGGTCGTACAATCAAATCCATCAGGTTTATTGAAGGAGAAGTAGAACTTATTAAGAAATGACATAAACTAACACTCCTCATACTGATTTGTCAGCTCCCACCCGAACCACCCCCCCCCCCCCCCACTCCCACCCAATTACGCGCTCGTTTTTTTATTTCTGAACTCTAGATATTTCTTCTGCAATCGTGAGGAACCACGACATCACTGCCCATCATGTAGTGTTTCCGCCTCCACGCATAAGAATCGGATGCAAAAGCATTGGGAAATCTTCAAAAGTAACCTTCATTGAAACACTTATGGTAGCAGTTGTTTTGGACTTCTGAATGGGAATTACAACTGACATGGACTTACTGGCAAATGTCGTCCACTCGTTGACATTTAATGAGGTCGACATAGTAATAATGCGCAGTTTGGAATGGCTATGATTGTTCCAATGTATGGAGCCTTAGCGGTCAGTACAGAATATCATTAGATGTGACCTCTGGGAGCTGGCATACTGCATAGAGGTCTTGCAATTATATCTTCTACCGTCAGTATGTTGATAGGCTCATCAAAAATCCGTTTTTCTGCGTTTTTCTAAATTTTGAGACGAAAACGCTCAGGAACTGAAAATACGAGGAAAATCCTGTGTATTGTGCGGGCACAATCACTTCATCTAGTTTGGATTTTCCTGAAAGGAAAATCTATTTGTTATTGCCAAGATTATTATTCTTTTTTTTTTTTTTTTTTTTTTTTTTTTTTTTTTTGTTTTTCCAACACATCGGGGAAAGAGTTTTCTCGAAAACGGTCTTTAAGATTTTTTTCAAACTTTGCAAGATCAATGACGGCCATGAGTTCTAATAAATAAAACCATCAGTATTTGAGGGAAAATGTTTCTTGGTGGGCAAAAACGCCCAAAAACGCCCAAAGCTTCGTAGGCCAATATCTCATGAAAGAAAAAAGCTATCGACTTAATTTTTTGACAGACTTGTCAGAATTGCTCTTGTCTAAAACAAATATAATCGGTATTTTTTTCCATTTTTTATGTTTTCTGCCAAAATTTTTCACAAAACGGAAAGTTATCTCAAAAATCGGCCATTTTGGATTGAAATATCGAGATTTAAATATAACGAGCCCTCTAAAAGGGTTCCAAATTGAAGGAAGTAATACCGCTTTATAAAAAAAATCGAAAGAATTTCGTTTCGATTTTTCGGTAATCCAAAATGGCGGCCGAAATATCGAATTTTTATTTTCGGTTATTTATGTGTTTCAGGCCATTTGGAGACGAAAAAAAAAATTTTTTTGCACCAGAAAAATTTTCGGTTCGGACTTAGAAATTTTCGACCAAAAGTCGGAATTTTTTGTTTCCACCGGGCTACTTTGCCGTCACAGTACTCAAAAAGTGGGACGATTTGAAAGCTTCTAAGGGTAGAAATGTTGAAGGCACAGTGTACATGAGCAGTTATCATCTTTTGGAAATGGAGTTGTTCTTAATTTGGCTTCCGCTAGCAGTCAAACATGGCTTCGGGACACTGTGACCAAAAATTGAAAAAAAATTTCTTGTTTTTTTTTACTTTATTATGTCTAGATTCATTATTTCTCATAAATAAAAACTATCAATGACGGCCATGAGTCCTAATAAATAAAACCATCAGTATTTGGGGGAAAATGTTCCTTGGTGGGCAAAAACGCCCAAAGTTTCGTAGGCCAATATCTCATGAAAGAAAAAAGCTATCGACTTAATTTTTTGACAGACTTGTCAGAATTACTCTTGTCTAAAACAAATATAATCGGTATTTTTTCCATTTTTTATGTTTTCTGCCAAAATTTTTCACAAAACGGAAAGTTATCTCAAAAATCGGCCATTTTGGATTGAAATATCGAGATTTAAATATAACGAGCCCTCTAAAAGGGTTCCAAATTGAAGGAAGTAATACCGCTTTAAAAAAAAAATCGAAAGAATTCCGTTTCGATTTTTCGGTAATCCAAAATGGCGGCCGAAAAATCGAATTTTTATTTTCGGTTATTTATGTGTTTCAGGCCATTTGGAGACGAAAAAAAAAATTTTTTTGCACCAAAAAAATTTTCGGTTTGGACTTAGAAATTTTCGACCAAAAGTCGGAATTTTTTGTTTCCACCGGGCTACTTTGCCGTCACAGTACTCAACAAGTGGGACGATTTGAAGGCTTCTAAGGGTAGAAATGTTGAAGTCACAGTGTACATGAACAGTTATCATCTTTTGGAAATGGAGTTGTTCTTAATTTGGCTTCCGCTAGCAGTCAAACATGGCTTCGGGACACTGTGACCAAAAATTGAAAAAAAATTTCTTGGTTTTTTTTACTTTATTATGTCTAGATTCATTATTTCTCATAAATAAAAACTATCAATGACGGCCATGAGTCCTAATAAATAAAACCATCAGTATTTGGGGGAAAATGTTCCTTGGTGGGCAAAAACGCCCAAAAACGCCCAAAGTTTCGTAGGCCAATATCTCATGAAAGAAAAAAGCTATCGACTTAATTTTTTGACAGACTTGTCAGAATTACTCTTGTCTAAAACAAATATAATCAGTATTTTTTTCCATTTTTTATGTTTTCTGCCAAAATTTTTCACAAAACGGAAAGTTATCTCAAAAATCGGCCATTTTGGATTGAAATATCGAGATTTAAATATAATGAGCCCTCTAAAAGAGTTCCAAATTGAAGGCAGTAATACCGCTTTATAAAAAAAATCGAAAGAATTTCGTTTCGATTTTTCGTCAATGCAAAATGGCGGCCAAAAAATCGAAATTTTTTTTTTCGTTTTTTATGTGTTTTGTTCAATTTTGAGACGAAAAAAATTTTTTTTTTTTTTTTTACACTACACCACCAAAAAACGAGAATTGGTCTTCAGACTGGCACTTTGACCTAATTATACTGTACTACCGGAGTGGGTTAAAAGCGGTGATGATTGCGAATGTGTAGCGCATATATAGGTAAAAAGATTCCCCATAGTTTGGAAGCACAATTTTGTTGCGTTTGCCTTCGGGCGGTCGCCAAAAGTACACTCTCGGCCTCTCAACGGTCCGTACACCCTCTTTTTGGCATGAGAATACTCGGCGTTCTTGACTCGTATAAGGCTTTCGTGATTCAAATGGCAACATTCACGGTCTCCTTTAACCTTTCCCCACCCAATGGGAATAAGGTTTTATTTCACTTGGCTTCTGATGGCTGGAGAACTACCACTCCGGTTCGGACTTTTCGACCAAAATCCGGAAATGTTTGTCTTTATTTTTTATGTGTTTTGTTCAATTTTGAGACGAAAAAAAATGTTTTTTTTTTTTTTTACACTACACCAAAAAAACGAAAAATCGGTCTTCAGACTGGTACTTTGACCTAATTATACTGTACTACCGGAGTGGGTTAAAAGCGGCGGTGATTGAGAATGTGTAGCCCATATATAGGTAAAAAGATTCCCCGTAGTTTGGAAGCACAATTTTGTTGAGTTTGGCTTAGGGAGGTCGCCAAAATACACTCTCGGCCTCTCAACGGTCCGTACACCCTCCTTTCGGCATGAGAATACTCGGCGTTCTTGAATCGTATAAGGTTTCTGTGATTAAAATGGCAACATTCACGGTCTCTTTAAACCTTTCCCCTCCCCAGGGGAATAGGGTTTTATTTCACTTGGCTTCTGATGGCTGGAGAACTACCGCTCCGGTTCGGACTTGAAAAATTTTGAACCAAAATCGGAATTTTTTTTTCGGTTTTCTGTGCGTTTTGGTCAATTTTGAAACGAAAAAAAATTCTTTACCTGGAAGTTTTTGGTCCGGTCTTCGGTCAGCTACTACGACCTGATTATACTTTACTACCGGAGTGGGTTAAAAGCGGTGGTGATTGAAAAATGTGTAGCCCGTATATAGACAAGAAGATTCCCCATAGTGTGGAAGCACAACCTTGTTGCATTTGGATTCGGGCGGTCACCAAATGTACACTCTCGGCCTCTCAACCATGCGAACACCCTCTTTTTGGCATGAAAATACTCGACGTTCTTGAATCATATAAGGCTTCCGTGGTTGAAATGGCAACATTCACCGCCTCTTTAAACCGTTCCCCCACCCCACGGGAATAGGATTTTATTTCACTTGGGTTCTGATGGCTGGAAAACTACCACTCCGGTTCGGACTTGGAAAATTTTCAACAAAAATGGGATTTTTTTTTTTTTTGGTTTTCCACGCGTTTTGGTCAAGTTTGAGACGAAAAAATTGTTTTTTTACCTGGAAGTTTTTTGTCGGGTCTTCGAACAGGTACTATGACCTCATTATACTTTGCTACCGGAGTGGGTTAAAAGCGGTGGTGATTGAAAATCTGTAGCCCGTATATAGATAAAAAGATTCCCCGGAGTGTGGAAGCACAATCCTGTTGCATTTGGCTTCGGGTGGTCGCCAAATGTACACTCTCGGCCTCCCAACGGTCCGTACACCCTCATTTTGGCATGAGAATAATCGACGTTCTTGAATCGTATAAGGCTTCCGTGGTTGAAATGGCAACATTCGCGGTCTCTTTAAACCTTCCACATCCCATGGGAATAGGGTTTTATTCCACTTGGCTTCTGATGGCTGGAGAACTACCCCTCCGGTTCGGACTTGGAAACTTTTGAACAAAAATCGGATTTTTTTTTTCGGTTTTCTATGCGTTTTGGTAAATTTTGAGACAAAAAAATATTTTTTGTTACCTGGAAATTTTTTGGTCCGGTTGGGACTGAAAATGTTTGATCAAAAACCAAACTTCTTTCTTTCGATCGCCACTTTGATCTGACGAAACTGTACTACGAGACGGGTTAAAGTGGCCGTAATTCAGAATTTGGATGTTGAGGCTCTTCCTCCACCTGTAAAACTATCAGACGCGACTGCCCAACCCCCACCCAACACAAACACCCATTAGTTGGACTCTACATCTCGGGCGTCCATGCCAGGAAACACGTCTGAAAAACATTGATCATTTTGCACCCGGCGACCTCAACTTCAGTGAACGCTGTACATAATTTGAAATCAAAATTTTCAGTAAAACCCGCAAACATTGGTATTCGCGTTTCTTTTAAATATTTAGTATTACTTAATCAGTCCTTGCTGATAGAACACGTAATTTGTAATATATTCAAAAAAATATGCGCTTTTAGATTGTATAGTGTAGGCGTTAAGTGTCATTTTACGTTTTGAGTGAAAAATCATTGAAACATTAGGGGTGTCTAATTATAAGAAATAACCCGACAATTACCTACCTGCAACTATCCATTTGCTTCCTAACATTCTGACATGGAAGCCAAAAGTAATAGAGCACCACGAAGGCCTGGAATTAGTTGCTGTAGCCAAATTGAGGACTGGGAAACTCTGCCCCCCCCCCCCCCCCCCCCCAAAAAAAAAGGTGGGTGTGCGACGGTGGCGAACCGCGACCCCAATAAACATCTCTGTCGAAAATTTACACATTCTGTCGGAAAATAATTTCTGACCAGTGTGGCATAGACTCAGAGCCAGCAGCCGACGAAGCTAACAATTGTCCAATGACCTCCTATATAACTTTTAGAATATCATGATTGTCAAAGAACTCATTATTCAAGTCGGCAAGGAGATTTCCCAACACCAGACCAGAACTGAGACCGGAAAGTGCGGGATTTAGAAATGTCACACGCCATTACGCAGAGCCATGACAAGCCTCAAATGAGAATTGTTATCAGTGCCTCTTATTTAAAAAAAAAGTCGGGAAGGGGAGCCTCCCCCCCCCCCCCTCAAATACCCTCCCACATCTCGGGGCTATGCACTTTGGATATGCCTAATATGTTACGGACTTTGGGTCCAAGTTTGAATTAGCTTTAGGTATACATATGCCCCCCCCCCCCCCCCTCACCCCACACACATGTCAAATTTTTAAATACTGCTGACTTCGAGCCTGGGAAGTTGCCTTCTGGTACCGCGTTTCAATTTCAGGCTTTCACCATAAGAGCTCATGGCATAGATAAATAACTGAGAATTATTCATCTACCCGAAGACCCTCAACGTACATGTAGATAAGAAGCAACAGGAAGGGTTGTGGCAATATGACCAATACCTGGTGGAATTCCTCTAAAGCGGATAACAGTATACATAAGTGTTTAATCTTGACTTTCGGCCTGTACTTGTTGTGGTCGTACAATCAAATCCATCTGGTTTATTGAAGGAGAAGTAGAACTTATTAAGAAATGACATAAACTAACACTCCTCATACTGATTTGTCAGCTCCCACCCGAACCACCCCCCCCCCCCACTCCCACCCAATTACGCGCTCGTTTTTTATTTCTGAACTCTAGATATTTCTTCTGCAATCGTGAGGAACCACGACATCACTGCCCATCATGTAGTGTTTCCGCCTCCACGCATAAGAATCGGATGCAAAAGCATTTGGAAATCTTCAAAAGTAACCTTCATTGAAACACTTATGGTAGCAGTTGTTTTGGACTTCTGAATGGGAATTACAACTGACATGGATTTACTGGCAAATGTCGTCCACTCGTTGACATTTAGTGAGGTCGACATAGTAATAATGCGCAGTTTGGAATGGCTATGGTTGTTCCAATGTATGGAGCCTTGGCGGTCAGTACAGAATATCATTAGATGTGACCTCTGGGAGCTGGCATACTGCATAGAGGTCTTGCAATTATATCTTCTACCGTCAGTATGTTGATAGGCTCATCAAAAATCCGTTTTTCTGTGTTCTCAATTTTGAGACGAAAACGCTCAGGAACTGAAAATACGAGGAAAATCCTGTGTATTGTGCGGGCACAATCACTTCATCTAGTTCTTTTTTTTTTTTTTTTTTTTTTTTTTTTTTTTTTTTTTTTTGTTTTTCCAACACATCGGGGAAAGAGTTTTCTCGAAAACGGTCTTTAAGATTTTTTTCAAACTTTGCACGATCAATGACGGCCATGAGTTCTAATAAATAAAACCATCAGTATTTGGGGGAAAATGTTTCTTGGTGGGCAAAAACGCCCCAAAACGCCCAAAGCTTCGTAGGCCAATATCTCATGAAAGAAAAAAGCTATCGACTTAATTTTTTGACAGACTTGTCAGAATTACTCTTGTCTAAAACAAATATAATCGGTATTTTTTTCCATTTTTTATGTTTTCTGCCAAAATTTTTCACAAAACGGAAAGTTATCTCAAAAATCGGCCATTTTGGATTGAAATATCGAGATTTAAATATAACGAGCCCTCTAAAAGGGTTCCAAATTGAAGGAAGTAATACCGCTTTATAAAAAAAATCGAAAGAATTTCGTTTCGATTTTTCGGTAATCCAAAATGGCGGCCGAAAAATCGAATTTTTATTTTCGGTTATTTATGTGTTTCAGGCCATTTGGAGACGAAAAAAAAAAATTTTTTTGCACCAGAAAAATTTTCGGTTTGGACTTAGAAATTTTCGACCAAATGTCGGAATTTTTTGTTTCCACCGGGTTACTTTGCCGTCACAGTACTCAACAAGTGGGACGATTTGAAAGCTTCTAAGGGTAGAAATGTTGAAGTCACAGTGTACATGAACAGTTATCATCTTTTGGAAATGGAGTTGTTCTTAATTTGGCTTCCGCTAGCAGTCAAACATGGCTTCGGGACACTGTGACCAAAAATTGAAAAAAAATTTCTTGTTTTTTTTTTACTTTCTTATGTCTAGATTCATTATTTCTCATAAATGAAAACTATCAATGACGGCCATGAGTCCTAATAAATAAAACCATCAGTATTTGGGGGAAAAAGTTTCTTGGTGGGCAAAAACGCCCAAAAACGCCCAAAGCTTCGTAGGCCAATATCTCATGAAAGAAAAAAGCTATCGACTTAATTTTTTGACAGACTTGTCAGAATTACTCTTGTCTAAAACAAAAATAATCGGTATTTTTTTCCATTTTTTATGTTTTCTGCCAAAATTGTTCACAAAACGGAAAGTTATCTCAAAAATCGGCCATTTTGGATTGAAATATCGAGATTTAAATATAATGAGCCCTCTAAAAGAGTTCCAAATTGAAGGCAGTAATACCGCTTTATAAAAAAATCGAAAGAATTTCGTTTCGATTTTTCGTTAATCCAAAATGGCGGCCAAAAAATCGAATTTTTTTTTTTCGTTTTTTATGTGTTTTGTTCAATTTTGAGACGAAAAAAAAAATTTTTTTTGCACTGAAAATTTTCGGTCCGGTTCGGACTTCGGAAATTTTCGACCAAAATTCGGAAATTTTTATTTTTGTTTTTTATGTGTTTTGTTCAATTTTGAGACGAAAAAAAAAAATTTTTTTTTTTTTTTACACACCACCAAGAAACGAAAATTGGTCTTCAGACTGGTACTTTGACCTAATTATACTGTACTACCGGAGTGGGTAAAAAGCGGCGGTGATTGCGAATGTATAGGTAAAAAGATTCCCCATAGTTTGGAAGCACAGTTTTGTTGCGTTTGCCTTCAGACGGTCGCCAAAAGTACACTCTCGGCTTCTCAACGGTCCGTACACCCTCTTTTTGGCATGCGAATACTCGGCGTTCTTGACTCGTATAAGGATTTCGTGATTCATATGGTATCATTCACGGTCTGTTTAAACCTTTCCCCACCCCATGGGAATAAGGTTTTATTTCACTTGGCTTCTGATGACTGGCGAACTACCACTCCGGTTCGGACTTTTCGACCAAAATCCGGAAATTTTTGTTTTTGTTTTTTATGTGTTTTGTTCACTTTTGAGACGAAAAAAAAATTTTTTTTTTTTTTTTGCACTACACCAAAAAACGAAAAATCGGTCTTCAGACTGGTACTTTGACCTAATTATACTGTTCTAGCGGAGTGGGTTAAAAGAGGTGGTGATTGAGAATGTGTAGCCCGTATACAAGTAAAAAGATTCCCCGTAGTTTGGAAGTACAATTTTGTTGAGTTTGGCTTCGGGCGGTCGCCAAAATACACTCTCGGCCTCTCAACGGTCCGTACACCCTCTTTTCGGCATGAGAATACTGGGCGTCCTTGAATCGTATAAGGCTTCCGTGATTGAAATGGCAACATTCACGGTATCTTTAAACCTTTCCTCACCAAATGGGAATAGGGTTTTATTTCACTTGGCTTCTGATGGCTGGAGAACTACCACTCCGGTTCGGACTTTTAGACCAAAATTCGGAAATTTTTGTTTCTGTTTTTTTATGTGTTTTGTTCAATTTTGAGACGAAAACAATTTTTTTTTTACCTGGAAACTTTTTGGTCCGGTTTGGACTGAAAATTTTTGATCAAAAAACAAACTTTTTTTTTTAGATCACCACTTTGACCTGACAAAACTGTACTACGAGGCGGGATAAAGTAGCCGTTATTCAGAATTTGGATGTTGAGGCTCTTCCTCCACCAGTAAAACTATCCGACACGACTGCGACTGCCCAACCCCCACCCAAGGCAAACACGCATTAGATTAGACTCTACAGACTCTGGCGTCCAAGCCAGGAAACACGTCTGAAAAACCTTGATCATTTTGCACCCGGCGACCTCAATTTCAGTGAACGTTGTTCATAATGTTACATGGTATTTTGTGTCCTAAACTGAAATCGAAAGTAGAACACTGAGAGTCTGTTATTTTTTATGGGAATATGACTCCAGCTACTCATCCTCTCCCCCGTCCTCATTGAATTTGGTGACGGTGGCAATTCCGACGGTATTGCCAGATTGTTACTAACTGTGTAGACATTACATAGCGACACATCCCTAATTAGCCTAGCTGCCATTACCGAATCGGACTGTATCAAATTTTTGCGGCAAACCACGAAGCGATTTGGAACAATTCTCACACGTTTACGGCTCATCGTTACAAACAATATTTACGCGAACCATCAAAAACTTTGCGCGAACCGTCAGGGATTTCGAAGCAACCCATTTTTCGTTAGCGTATTTTTCAATTCAGGCGACCTCCAGGCGAACCAAAAGATCGTTCGCTTAAAAAGCAGGCCTACTGTGTTAACCATTGACTAAATGCAGAGCCATGACAATCCTCAAATGAGGCATTATGAGGCTCTAGAATAGTTATCAGAAACTCTTATTAAAAACAAACGGGAAGGGGGGACCCCCTCCAATACCCTCCCTCACCTCGGCGGGGCTGTGCATTTTGGGTATGCCTTATATATTACGGAATTTGGGTCCAAGTTCGAATTAGCCTTAGGTACAGAATTGTCCCCCCCCCCTCTCCCCACACCCATGTCGAATTTTTAAATAATGCTGACTTCGGGCCGGGGAAGTTGCCTTCTGGTACCCGCGTTTCAATTTCAGGCTTTCACCATAAGAGCTCACGGCATAGATAAATAACTGAGAATTATTCATTTACCCTGCGACGTACATGTAGATAAGAAGCAACAGGAAGGGTTGGGGAAATATGACCAATGTCTGGTGGAATTCCCCTGAAGTGACAACAGAATACATGATTGGTTAATTTTGATTTTAGGCCTACACATGTTGTACTCAAACAAATCCATGTTTGTCATTGTCAGAATGGCAGGAGGGCCATAATGTTCCGCCTAAAATGAGTCCAGGTGGGCCATTTTTGGTCCACCTTTATTCATTAAAGGCGGGCAACTTTCTTGAGTTGACACGAAGTTAGTTGAGCATTGCCAATCCAGTGAATCGTGGTGTCCCACAAATATCAAATAGTTTACCTTGGGTACCGGCAAGAAATTTGGTGACCCCCCCCCCCCCCCCCCCCCAAAGAACAATACATAGTGGTAAATATATTGGAAGAATTTTTACTCAATAAAGAAATATTTTGATATGCTGTTATTTCGAAAACAAAACGTTTCAAAAAACGGAATTGTGAAAGCAAGAAAGGAAACTTGGAATCCGATGCTGAAAACAAAGCTCTGCACATCAAGGGAGAGTACTCATCACAATTCTCTTGCCAAGGCCATCTGTTTCAAAAACGCATTGTCATTCACTTCACGTGGTTAGAAGCCTCTGCACTGCTCAACACGGCGTTATGACAATTTGTCTCTGTCACATTGAGACATGCTGGCACTCGGATCTAAATAAATTTATGACAGAGAACAGTTATATTCAGAAAAATATGCCCTTTTAGATTATACAGGGTAGGCGTTCAGTGTCATTTTTCGTTTTGAGTGAAAAATCATTGAAACTTTGATTACAGGAAATATCCGGACAGTTACCTACCTGCAAAAACCCATTTGCTTCCTAACATTCTGACATGGAAGCCAAAAGTAATACAGCACCATGAAGGCCTGGAATTATACTTCTGAATGGGAATTACGAGTGACATGGATTTACTGTCAAATGCCGTCCACTCGTTGACATTTAATGAGGTCGACATAGTAATAACGCGCAGTTTGAAATGTCTATGGTTGTTCCAATGTATGGAGCCTTGGCGGTCAGTACAGAATTTCATTAGATGCGACCTCTGGGAGCTGGCAGACTGCATAGAGATCCTGCCGACATTGCTGCTGTTTTGATTCAGTAGTATAGCCACGGAATTAAGGGGGGGGGGGGGCGAGGGGGCCAAGTCCCCCAAATGTTCCCCCCCCCCAAAAAAAAAGAAAAAAAAATTGTCCCAGTGCAATTTCATACAACTTAGAGCCCCCACAAATGCTCTCCAATATAGGGCAGCACATGCCACAACTGCTCAGATTGAATCTTAAGCGTACTGAACTTTACAAAATATTCTCGGGTAGACTTTGTCCTTACTAGGAGTCTATGACCCTCTGGACATTACCCCCCTGCAAATTTCTCTGTACTAATCCCGAAACCCGACAACAACCTTCCAAATTTCATGGTAGCTACCACACTTCTCTCCTGAACAATAGCTACTGGTCAAACGAGAAGACACCAGTCATTTACATCAAACAACAGGGTTTCTGTAAAAAAAATCTTGACATTATATCGTCTACCGTCAATATGTTAATAGGCTCATCAAAAATCCGTTTTTCTGCGTTCTTCTCAATTTTGAGACGAAAAATAGGAGGAAAATCCTGTGTATTGTGCGGGCACAATCACTTCATCTAGTTTTCTAAATCAAATGGCATCATCATTTTTAAAAGTCTCTGCGACTCAGTCCCTCGATAGCAACCCCTCCCCCCCCCCAAAATCCATCTGTACAGCTTGACGAATTTGTGCAAAAGTTTATTTACTGCATATATTTATAACTCATTCAGAAGATACAACATTTCAAAGATATAAACAAAGTTGTCCGAAAATGATCGGAAAGTTATCGGAAGAAAACAAATCTCCATGACATAATTTCTGAATACACGCGATTTCTCATTTGAACGTCGCTGCTGTCCGAATGAATGGTCATCACAAAGAACACCGCGCATTATTTTAGTAATAACTGGACATTATGAGATAAAAACTTTGCATTATTCTACATAACGCGCAGTTATGCTTCCAATAAAACCTACAGCACGTTCATTGACAGTAGCAAACTAAAATGGATTGCATGGATGCTTACGCTATCAATAGAAATACTTGAACACAAACTTCACCTTTATCCCTCCAAGAAAAGATATTACCACGAATATGGAAAATAATTTTGCACGGAAATTTTCCGTGGGTGGTCGGCTAGCGATATCGAGATGAAAAATGCTGCCTGCCTTTTTTTGAGAAAAACACTAAATTCTCACCTACAATTTAATTGATTTAATTGACATGTTTTTTTTCGAATTCGTGTCTTAGTGTCCCTTTAATGAACCATCTTCCACCCCGAAGGTTGAAGTAAAAGAAAAGACAAAATCTCCACATGTCCATAACATATAAATCCAAAGAGGTGGCAGGGGAGGTTGGCTAGTGGGTATTTGTATATTTACTGATTAACGATTATAAGTCATGTAACATGATATGCCGCTGTCCAGTGCTGGGAGGTTTTCCGGTATTCCAGTTAGGTTCCGATCTTTGCGGCAAACAGAAAAACGGATCCAAATAATCCAGCAAAAACCAACCGAACGATTTTACAGTGTTAATGCATAAACTGATCGAACCACCTTAGTGGGAGGAAACTGGACGAATGGCTCCACTGGGTTCTCGCCACTTAGTGACTTAATCTATCGGGTATAGGAGTCAAGACGTCGTGTCCTCATTGTCATATTTTCTCCCTTATGGACTCGTCCACTGGACGAGTCCATAAGGGAGAACATGCGACACTGAGAACACCACATTGAAAAGATGAAGTTGATTCATTTGCTATCCTAATTTATGTTTTTTCCGACTCAATGGGCTTAGCAACGGATCCCATAGAGCCCCTATTAATGATCAAAGGGAAGGTAGGAAGAACCCAATAGAGATACTCACAGACAGGGTTTTTTGTTGTGAGTGATGTCGTCCGTCCGTCCGTCCGCGCTATAATACGGGAGTTACGAGGTTTTTTTTTTGTCCGAACAGGCATTATGAGCTTACCGAAATATTATGAGCTTATTTGAAATATTATGAGCTTAATTACCAAGATATGAGACTTATGAGGCAAACAGCGATTTTTCGGGGTTTATATTAAGGGTTAGGGTGAGTTCAGGGTTGGGATTAGCGTTAGTTACTATCAAGCATTACGTTGGGGGATGTAACCATGTCTATACTACCCCAAACTTTTACCGAAAAAACGAGGTTTCAACCGTTGTCCGAACGATTTAAAATGATCATTTTTCCGTAAAAATTAAGCCCACAACTCCCGTTTTTAAGAACAGACGTCCAAAACACTTTAGCATCCAAATTTTAACTTGAGTTTGGGTGAATTGACGGTAACCAAATTTGATACACGGCTTACTTGGGAGTAAAGTTCATACTACTGACAACAATCTGCTATCCCTTCACTGAATGCGGATAGCAGATGACACTTAGAAAATCAATTCTTGCGTAACTAACAAAAAAAAGTTTGTCAAAAAAACATAGTTTATGACCCCTCGTTGGAGTGAGCTCAATGAGCTCGTTCCAATGAAGAGTCATAAGCTTGTTTTTGAGACAAAAATTGAAAACAATAAAATTTGAAATTGAATGGAGATTTTTGTATAATAATGGTGGCTGGCTTTGTCCATTTCGTTGTGTAAAGGGTAAATTAAATCACCTTCAGATGGCCGAACGGCAAAGGGGGTATTTCTTGTGAGCCCCCGCTTACTTTGTTCTCGTTTCCCATGACACAAGTGGATCAACAAAGACATACATTTGGACCCCAAACGCTACCCCTACCGACTTTCACTGAACTTCCGTCTCTTCTATCGAGGGGTATGCCTTTCTCATGGATACAGTACAAGTGATTCAACCAAGATTCAAGCTCCCTTCTCTCTCTCCATCTATCTCGCTCTCTCTCCATCTCTCTCTCTCTCAGACGTCCGACGCCCTAACCTATGGGCAAATATGGTTACTCGGATATTTATTTATTTATTTATTTATTTATTTATTTATAAAGGTTTAACGACACATTAACAGCCAAAGTCATATCGCGTCGGTAACAGTTTTACGGGTTGAGGAAGCCGGAGTACCCGGAGAGAACCACCGAGCAACGACGAGCAGTTGCCAGCTCCCCAACATCGTAACTCCGCACTGCAGCACAGGCAGGGTTAGATTGGTTGAAGACATGCGCACCATCTACGTGCAGGACGCCTTAGTACACGACGTCATCGTGCCCCCATGTGGACAATCGGGGTTAAGTGCCTTGCCCAAGGACACAACGCGGAACCCGAATCAATCGCTCAGATGGTCACCCATCCAGGGACTAACCGGGCTCGACGTTGCTTAACTTCGGTGATCTGACTAGAACCGGTAACCACAACGCCACCGCCCCCGGCCCCGAATATGACCGTACACATTGAGATATGACTCCACTAAGATACATGTCATATCATATAACAGTAGCTTGAGGTAAAAAATGAGACCAGAATAATAATGAAAGAACACACCAGAGGATCTCTATAATTAATGAAGCATACACCATCGATCGAAAAAGAACTTACGTGCAGTTTTGTCTTATTCAAAATCGATTCTAGTTTTTCAATGAAACGCTAAAATTATCCTGCCCAAGTATTCATAAACAACAGGAAAAGGGAAGAAGGCCTAAAAAGAAGGGAACATCAAATAATAAATTCTGGGGCTGGAGAACGTTGGCTCATTGGTTATCGCTTTGGACGTCAGATCGTAAATTGTAGTTGCGAACGGGATTTGCGCAATCTGCTTTGTGGCCATGGACATGATACCTAACCCTAATCGCCCAAAAGGAAGCACGATGGAACTGTGTGCTAAAGCGTACCTCACGTAAATGGACTTTTGGCTGCGCGTTAAAAATATTAATTTGTTCAGACAACACATCAATGTCACTGAACATCTATTTGCTTTTACGAAATACAATTCATTTTGAAGCAGATGGTATTCTTCCAAGAAAAGCCGAAAAGAGAGAAATACTGAATTTGTTTATCTACAGGGGTTTAACGACACTTTCGAAAGCCAGGGTCACCTCGTGTCGGACAGTTTTATGGGTGGAGGAAGCCGGAGTATCCGGAGATAACCATCGAACAACCGTTGAACGGCAATCAACTGTCAGACTATCCAACATACTAACTCCACACAAGACAACTGCATCATCGACGTGCAGTACCGCTTAGTACACAGTGCCACCGTGCCCCCACATGGTCAATCGCAGTGCCCCACCACCCCCACCCCGAGAAATATTGAAAGCATATATCTATATTTAGTCGCGGGAGTGCAATTTTCTAAGTAAATATTGTGTAACATATGTTCAGTTATGCTTATTTTCGAAATTTAGTCAAAAAAATAAGTAATCTATTCGGTAAGCTCGCTTATCCTCACGGCAATCCACCACTTTAATACTCACTAAATTGAAATTGATTATTATTTATAAACATCGATCAAGACGTTATAAAGAAGCAATTAACAGCTTCCCATCGTCCTACTGCAAATTCCGTATTTAAATTAAGAAAAGTGGGATAAATAGGGTATGACCATTAAGGTGTGTTGATATAAAGTTCCAATCCATCAATCTGAAGTAAAAAACAAAGGTGGAATTTAACTTTTTGGGGGAAAAAAATCCCTCGTATAAGAAAAAAACATACTAAAGCTTTTTGCTAATTGCTCATCCTTTTCCTGTCAATAAAAGATTTCGACATCTCAACGTACCATTGCTACAGTCTTATTTGAATACGGGGTACTAAGCTGCTGTAACGAAAAAACCCATTGGAATTAACCGTTACCTTGGGTGCTATCTCCAGGTGATAGGGTCAGTGCTTTTGGAATGACATGGAACAAACAAACCTTAAAGGGGCAAAGCCGTTAATTTGAAAAAAAATATCGACTCCCAGGCTTTGCTTGTATGTGAAAGAGCATGTAAAACAACCGTTGTGTGCAAAGTGTCAGACATTAGAAACAATGCGAAATTACTTAACTGTTAATGGGCGGGAAGCCATCATATGTGCTTTATTCGGAAGTGCAGGTTCCCCAATTTAAAGGCTTCATATTTTATAGAAGTGCTCCATGTTATCTGTGAAATGCAATTATTTAGTCAGTTTTGATTTGCCTTGTTATAATTTATAAGAGCGTACCCACACTATCCCATAAATTGTAACAAAACATAGAACTGTGAACAAATTTTGATGACCAAACATAATTTAGCACTCTACCAGTTAAATCTGTAATTAAAAAATTGAATTCAGACGAATATTGAGATGATACGACATTGCAGAGAGATAAAAGGAGTTGTCTGAAAAGCACCGGAAGAATTCCTAACAAGTAACCACAAGAGCGTGGCATAACTTTTGAATACACGTGGAGATAATTGTACCTTCACTGCTATTCGAGTGAATGGCCGCGACGAACAACAGCTGCCCATTATTTGGGCAATAATTGGGAAATATTAGATCAACAACTTTGCATTATTTTAAATAAAACACAGTTCTGCTTTCAGTGAAATCCGCCACAGATGTATCGCCAGTGACAAAAATCAGATTGCACGGACGCACGGGCTATAAATAGAACATGTGTACACAAACTTTACCTTTGTCCTTCCAAGAAAACAAATTGCGAGGAATGTCAAATATGATATTGCAGTTTGTGTTGTCCCGAAAATGCCCGAATAACTAAATCGGCATTGAAAACAGCTGCATGCCGTTTTTGCCGTTTTGGAAGAAGTCTATAAATTCTGGCCTTTAAATTAATCCAATTAATCAGAACGAGCGCTTTCAAACATATGATATGTGAAACATAAGGGTACTTTTGAGTGAAGATAATGATATTTTCGTCAAATGTTTGTTGTCAAGTTAGCAGCTCATTGTCCATTTAAACCATCGGAAATGCGGACCACGGGTAAAAGAGGATTAGAAAATAATGTATAGTTATATTCCGCATCGTGGAATACAACTACACTAATCTCCTGCTTCTGTTTTCACGAGGATTTGCGGCGTGCCAGATGCTGGAATAAAATTGTAGAATTCATGTACACAGGGTTCTTCTGTTGATGACGGACTGGAAGTGAGGTGGGAACGCGAAGAAAGTATTCTTCTCCCCGTTATTAAAAAACATATTACATGATCTGGCCCGTCTTCCGGTTCTTAAGCCCATTCACTAAAATGGTAATGCACGGCCATGCATTAACAGAAATATCGCTAGAGCTACTTTAGTGTATTTAAGTGTCTTTTGTACGGTTTTTGGATCATTTAATAAATAGTCAATAATTAACTTGTCGTCAGTTTATATCGAAATTTTCAAAACACGCCCAGCAAATTAGATCTGGACCTCTCTAATGCTCGGCGCAGGCCTAATTTAATGAACTCGTTTTTGTAAATTTCGATATAAACTGGGGACACGTTGGATATCCTCTATGTATCCGCTGCTGGCTATTGCTTTTTCCGTGAGATAAGTGGATCAACAAAGACATCGTTTGTGGGGCCACATCTGCCTTGAGACTTGCAAGAAGCCACATTGTTGTTTGGCAGATTTTTTGGTATCACATTTGCCGAAACACAGCAGCTAATATTTTGGGGGGATTGTTTGGTGGTAGGGACTTAGTTTTTGTCTAAGAAATGGTGTCAAAGTGATGGATTGCCAATAAAGAAAGGAGCGGATTATATTTTTCCAGTGGTTATCCTTGAACATGTTGGATGGTAGAGTGGAAGTCACTTACCTTCAACCCCGCCAGGTATGTTGAACTCCGCTGACACCGGTCTGCTACCAGAGCCAATGGCATGTAGAATCTTTCTGGATTTTGCTGTTACGTCGTCCAGTAGAGGCATAGCCGGTGTGTAGTCACTCGCTGGACTGCCATCAGCGTCCGAAAATCCACTATACGAACTATGATTATCTCGGCTATGATTGTGCTCAAAGTCTTTTGTTTTGGCAAGTTCTGGAAGTGTTATGCTGCTGGTTATGATGGGGTCTTTCCTCCACAGAATGGACGGTTGAGAACTGAATCCCTGTTTACGGCGCAACGAAGAAGGGGAGAGAATCTCGTCGCTGTAAAAATCACTAAACACAGCGCGAGGGGCAACTTCCTCGTAGTCCGACATTCGTTCTTGTCTATGGGCAAGATATTCACTAGAACTATAATTAGAAGCAACGTCTTCATAAGCGGGAGGGGCGTCCTCTATGTCATAAATATCATCATCTAATGGTTTAATAATACCTGTAGGTATAGGGCGGGCGTACTTAACAGACACATTTTCGTAACTATGGAATATCTCTTTCTCGGGTGATTTCACTTGCTCTAATTTGATATATTCACTTTTTGACTTTGTTTCCTCTAACTGCTTTTTCCTTCTTTCTATTTCATCTTGTAAAAAACGCAGTCTGTCCTGTCTCATTCTAGCCTCCTCATCATCCTCCAATGAGAAGACTGTCCTTCTTCCTCTATCCGAATTACTTATATTGCTCTCAGAATGACTCTTCATATTCTGTGGCCTGTCCACGTGAAGAGCTTCTGCTGAAGTTGACTTCCCAGATATAAACATTTCCGCGTACTCTGAAGGTCTAACTTTGCGGAACCTAGATGACGTCACTGGCTCTGAACGTATACTCTCACTATCACTAATACCGGATTGTGAACTGTCGTCGGGCACACTTTTACTTTGCCGTAACTCTGGTCTCTGATGCTCTGAAGTTTTAGCTTGGAAATCAGCTTCTATATCTTTGTCCTCCTTTATAGGTGAGAACTTGGATATCATGGGGTCGGAAGCTTGGCGTCGATGTCTTGAGCGCCTCGGATGTACTTGTGGTGAGGATCGTGGCGTTATTGATATTTGAGGAGACAGGTCTCTTCTTTTAGCACCTCCATTTGATGTACCAGGACTTTTAGATTGTCTTTTTAGCGCATGGTGTGTCTTCTTGTTATCAGCAGAATTGGCCGCCGAAAAATCAGTTCCAAGTTTCAGTTGACCAATTTGTCGTTGCAGTGTTCTGATTTCTTCTAGTTCTTCTATCTTTTTTCTTCTACCTTCAGTAGCTCTTCGTAACTCATCCTGTAATTTCTTTTTCAATGTTCGCATAGCATTAGAAATTGGCAGACCGTAAATTTCAATTAATGAGTCTATAATTGTATCCGCCTCACTTTTCTCGTATGGAGTTTTATTATTCTTATCTATAAGATATTTGTCTCTTGCCAACACCCGATGTTTTTCAGGAGCAGTTATCATCACCGGTTCTTCTTTTGATGGCTCGACAATCACACGTGGCGCTGCTCGCGGCCTACGTAAATTAGAACCGTTCTTATCTTTCATATAACTGGTGCTCCACCTATTGGCATCTTGTTCATCCTCGTTCATGGAATCATCTGATGTAGAGGACTGATACATCTTGTGTCTCATTTCAACCTTAGTTCTGACAGCAGCATTCTTGTGTTTTGAAGGGGGTTGCTTTGGTTTTACTTTGGGTGTTAGGACTGGTTCTTCTCCGGCTGGAATAGGGGGGAGTTTTCTGCGTACTTTTTTATGTTCTTTGGCATCCTTCTGCTCACGTTCGGTTGCTTTCCTTTGTTTCTCTTTTTTATCTTCATCTGTAGAAACCTAAAAAATAATTCGCAAAATTAAGCTGATAATCGGCAAAAAACTTTTTTATAGAATCAAGGCAATGCAGTCGGTACGTAACTTTCAAAGAACACCCGGTGTTCCAAACTCTCAGGGTGCCTGTCTAATAACACAAGGAATCCGACGCTGCCGTTCCTGAAAATCGACTTTCGATGAAGTTATCGCCTTTGAAATTATTAGGCGAGCGAGAAAGATCCAATCAATAAGCAAGAAATTATTGAGAAAACCCATGTGACCTCAGAAGAAAATAAAGGCAAGTTTCCCTTTTTTACTTTTAATAAACGAAAACAACAGACAGCTCTCAGAGCTGTCTGTTGTTTTCGTTTATTGAATGTAACAAAATGAAATCCTGTCTTTTCGTGGCAAGCTGATTAAAAACAACTAGTTCACATGTGATCCGTTATTAAGAATATCTGACAGTATTTCATCTACCGCTACTAAAGTGTCCACTTCAGCGAGTGTGATTTTACAGTTATTTTCAAGTTTTTATTTATCACAGGCAAAAAGAGCACATCTCACATCTTCGGTCTCGTTTCCGATTAAAAGGTCATTTCCGAGCTTATTGGATATCCACAGCCAAATGGCTAGTTTGAGCTATAGTTTTAGTTTATGGTGGTGTGAATTTAGTAAATAATTCTCATTAATGGTGATATGGCCAAATAATCTGTTGATGGTCTTGCTTCAAACTGTTCACTGTCAAGTGCATTTCAGTTGGGGCTCAATGTCACATGGAAGTGTTAAATGACTAACCCAGGTCTGTTTGGGACCTGACAATTTGCAGTTTACAAATGGGACAATTTTTGTGTAAATTTTAAATTTGCTTTGAGAAAGCCTTCTGAAAAAATTAATAAGAAACCCATATGTTTTTTACTTGTCGGAATGATCATGTTATGCTGTAAAATCATCAGTGGAGGAATGGGGAATTCCTATAATACGGTTTTATCACTATCGATGCACGAAAATTGGAAATTTATTCCCAAAATGAGAAAACTTTGACCATTTTGAGTCATTTTTTAGCCATCAACTGTGTGATTTAGCTGAGTGTATTTGAGTGACATTGTAAGAGTTTTGTTGCGTACAGTTGTCTCCAAAAAAGACCATATTCAGAGCTTCCAGAAACTGTATATATTGTGAATAGGGGAGGTAATTTAAATGCGAAATATCCTCAGCTATAGATATTTCAATCAGTAAATATTTATTTCTCCTTGAAAACATCAAGAAATAAACATCAATTGTTGAATTACTCGATGAAATCATACAACTATACCCGCTATGAATCTTCATTCATTTTTAGGGTTAAGATTTTGAAAACTGCATATGAAAAGGAGTAGAATCCTGGGCTCTGAGAGTCGATAACTGAGGAATTACAAGTAGAAAATTAGTGATTCATCGTAGCTTTTGTACGACTTTAATTGAAATCGTACCCACACCAACCTTTAACCGAGATCTCTAAGCAGAATCCATGTACGAAACTTTCTTTATGAAAATGGGAGAAACATTACACCAGATCAGCATCTTTCCCCTGAGGCCGGGGGTGACATTTGCCCCCCCCCCCTCCCCCCGGATTCTTATGGTCTATGACATCATTGCTGTATCAATTTCATATATTTTGTTCTGAAATATTTATATTGCATACAGTATGGCCGCCGTGGACTGGTCACTTTCCACGGGTGGGCAATATTTCCACGGACGCAATAATATTATTCCAAGCACTAATTACAGGAAAAATCATCAAAAGTTTAATGAATGAAGCACCGGGTGTAACCCAGTGCTTCATTGATTAAAATTTTGCTGATGATGATTTTTATTACCTGGTATATGCATGTGTGGACATCAGTGCCCACATGTGGATTACGGCCAGTCCTTGGCGACTGCACTGTAGATCAATAATATGGGTGTATGTGGAGACTGGAGGAAGTCGTTCTAGAAAATAAAATTCTTCAGTCTCGTGCAGAATTTTGACGATGAAGTTATGTGTTTCGTTTATTAGACGTTTTAAAGTTTACAGTACAGTAATCACAAAAGACTGACAGATAACTTCGACCGAACCGCGACTGTGTTGCGAGCCAGTCGGAATTATCTTTCCGTTTTTTCCCACACCACTGTAGAATTCTACCCATCGTCGGATTACCGAGGACACTGAATCCGAGATGTCTACTTCGTTTGTTTTTCGTAATTCGCTTTCCTTTCATAAAGAGACCTTTCGCACTATGAACGACGACTGGTGAGAATTCCGAATGGGGCAATACGTCACTGGAATTTATGTTCTTCCTTTCAGCTTTCGTTTTTCCTTATCCGTAGTTACGATTACGATTTCTCATTAAAACACGCAGGTATATCATATTGCAAAATGTTTGAGAGCATTTCTCCGCCACCTAATGTTGGGGTTCACTCTAAGATTATGTCTTTAAATTGTAATCGCCATGTGGACTAAATTTCCATCTCTTACTGGCAATCAAATCATTCGTCGCCGCGAAATACGAGAAAACTGCGAAACACAAACGGATTCGTGGTCGTCAATTCTGCGAAAACGTTTTTTGACCGCCAGACAAATTTACAACTACTATTAACCATTCGTAATTTTTATCGGTCGTCGTTCATTGTGCGAAAGGTGTCTATTCATAAAATCTGGGAGCACAGGCGTGTAAGGGCATCGCGCTCGGATTGAGAAAGATAATACTTGTGTGATCGGAGAAGTGTAAACATTTCGGTACTATTGTTGTTAGATTTTATAACTAAGACGACTATAGATGGCGATTCGTGTTTAATCTAATCCCGAGTGGAATAACACAGAGGACGTCGAATCTCGATTCTTATACCACTGCTCTTGAAGTTGCAGACGGAAGAGCGGTGGCTCAGTAGGTAGAGATGCAGGCTTCAAGCCTCGGTGTCCTCGGTTCGAATCCCACCTGCAGCAACCACGTTGGGGAAGACACTTCAACCCTATTGCCCACGTGGGGGCACGGTGGCGTTGTGTACTAAGGCGTACTGCACGTCGATAGCGCTCTTGTCTTCAACCAATGCTAAACCTGCTTGTGTGGAGTTACTACGTTGGGGAGTCTGCATGTTGCTGGTCGTTGCACGGTGGTTCTCTCCGGGTACTCCGGCTTCCTCCACCCGTTAAACTGTCCAACACGAGGTGACCCTGGCTGTTGAAAGTGTCGTTAAACATGAATGAATGAATGAATGAATGAATGAATGAATGAATGGTGAATGAATGAATGAATGAATGAATGAAGTTGTAGACATTGCAACTTGTTACAGCGGTAAATATTGCCATTCTTCACTGAAATATTGTATTGAACGACAATTTGTCCGTTTGAGCAACCGATAAAAAAGCGGATTATTTGAAAAATGGAATCAAAGTTGTTTCGGAAGCGGAAGCTCCTTGAACTCTTCTTCTATCATCAGGTCTCCTGTATAGGACAACCCCCCCCCCCCCCCCCCCACCTCCTGTATAGGAGACCTGACGACAGAAGAGGAGTTCAAGCGAGAGAGATACTTGGTTGGATTTTGAGAACATCTCGGCGATTGCAAAATTTTCGAATCAGCGCGACTCGAGTCTATTCATTGGGACGACCAAAAAAATCTTTTCATTTTTGTTTTGAACACATATTTTATCACCTCTCACTTGAAGGAGCTTGATGAGCTCGTTCCAACCAGGCCCACAGGCTATGTTTTGGCAGCGAACATTGTGAACTATAGGAAGAGCGCAGGCAGGATATTATCGTTTTGTTAGACAAAGAGTAAATATTTATGTTGAATGAATGAATGAATGATTTTATTTCGTAGTATAACCCTTTACCTAACGTAACGACCAAAACCGGCCAGTGCTATTCTCAAAAATCGCCAATTAATTTTCATTATTTTTTACATTTTTTATCTCAAAAACATAGGTTATGACCTCTCGTTGGGACGAGCTCGTCGAGCTCGTTCCGACGAGGGGTCATAACCTATGTTTTTGAGACAAAAAATGAAAAAAAATTAGTTATTCAAGAATTATTTTTGCAAGTGTCGTCTGCTTTTCAGGTTAGGTAAAGGGTTACCATGAATACAAATACAAACTATAAACAGCAACATACAGTTATCTCAAATCCATGGTTGCACTACAGGAGGATGACACTATGGCGGTCTTTCCGCCATTCCCAATAAAAACATGTTAAATGTAAAAATGTGAACCAATCCTGACAACAGCGTGTATGTAAATGATAAAAAGTAAATGGAAGATTACATTTTGAGATGGTTCTTTCCATATAAATAAAACATGTTCCATCGTTTTTAGAAAATGAAACAATTTAGGGTCATTTAACCCTTTACCTGACCCGAAAAGCAGACGACACCTGCAAAAGAAATTCTTGAATAACTATTTCTTTTCATTTTTTGTCTCAAAAACCTAGGTTATGACCCCTCATTGGAACGAGCTCGACGAGCTCGTTCCAATGAGGGGTCATAAACTATGTTTTTGAGACAAAAAATGAAAAAATAATGAAAATTAATTGGCCATTTTTGAGAATAGCGCTGGCCGGTTTTGGCCGTTACGTTGGGTAAAGAGTTAACAGATAAGGATGAGATTACAGAGCTAGGACCTACAGTCGGGGCAAACTGGATTATTACACCTGACGCGAAGAGAGTACGACTTCAAGAATTGCTATGTTAGAGACTCTTTGAATATTAATCTGGAATAATTTTGAACCGATTGTTCTATTGTATTCCACATCCTAGAGGAAAGTATGAATTGGAAAGTTTGCGGAGAACTGAGTTATTGGTTTTAGTGTGCGCAAGTGACCCGACTGCCTGGTGTCCATTTCGGGGTGAGGTGGGGGTTGGTATATTCTAAAGTGTCCACAAAGCTTTCAGGCAGCATGCTGTTATACCAATCGTGCATAAACAAAGAGTTTATACACGTGGATCTGTGAATTTTAAAATACGTGTCTAAACAGTGGGTCAGTATGAGCATTGTAATTTTTGTTAGACATAATTCGGATGGCATTCTTTTGCAATTTAATGATCGGTCGAGTTGATGACAAGGGACCCCAGATAATGATACCATACAGCATGTGACACTGGATCAGAGAGTAATATAATGTTTTCAAGCACTCTTTCGGTAGAATCCTCTTTTAGAGCAGACTATTGAGATATGCTTTTTGAAGTTCAAATTTTCATCCACGTGGATTCCTAGAAATTTTACAGATTTTTCCCCTTAATTATTTGCAATGAGTGAGATGCTTACAATCGAGTATAAGTCACTCTGAGGGTGAAAAATAATGAATTTTGTTTTACTCTAATTTAGGGCAAGTTTATAAGCCGTACACCAATAGTACATGTTATTGAGTTCGTTATTCACCAAATCCTATAATTGTATATCAGTTATTACCAGCAGTATAAGCATATGGTAAATTTTTCAGAAATGTCGAGTATTTTATATCGTTGATGAAAATTATAAAATGAAAAGGACCATGAAAAGATCCCTGAGGGATACCAGTTAGTATGACTTGGAAATCGGAACTCGCCTTGGGAGAAATACCGTCTGAGATCTGTCTGTCAGAGAGTCCACGAATCAGGAGTCTGCATGGCCCCGTAGTCCATAGAGTTCTAGATTTTTAGTAAGATCGAGCAATTTATAATATCAAATGCTTTGGAGAAATCGAGAAACAGAGCTAAAGTACAGCCCTTTGTTGGCTTATCGTTCATTTCGGCAACACTATTTATGAGGTGCAGTACCGGATGTATTGTTGAGAGTGCCTTTCTAAGGCCAAACTGATATTGCTGAATTATTTTATTATCTTCTAGAAAGATATTTACCTGGAGTACGTTAATTTTTCTAATACTTTAGAGAAGTTTGATAGGATGTTAATGGGTCTATAATTGTTGAATAGTTGTTGATCGCCAGATTTAAAGACGGTAATAACTTTTACTATTTTCATTTTGCTGGGGACAATACCGGTTGAGAATTGCTGGAAATCACATTTTTTGACCCCCTAAAGTATTCCTGACATACACACATGCATTTTGACGTAAAAAAAGTGGGCGTGTCCAAAATTTTTGAAAGTGGTCCACGCCCATATCTCAGGCGTGGTACGACATATGGACCTGGGACCAACACGAAATGAGTCGACACTTGATGGAGATTCAAAATATGGGTCAAGGTCACGAAGGTCACCTAGGGGTCATTGAGTGCATTTTTCAGAACTGCAGGAAATCACATTTTTTGACCCCTAAAGTATTCCCGACGTACACACATGCATTTTGACGTAAAAAAGTGGGCGTGGCCAAAAATTTTGAAAGTGGGTCACGCCCATATCTCAGGTGTGGTATGGCGCATGGACCTGGGATCAACACCAAATGAGGCGACACTTGATGGAGATTCAAAATACGGGTCAAGGTCACAGAGGTCACTTAGGGGTCATTGAGAGCATTTTTCAGAATTGCTGGAAATCACATTTTTTGACCCCCTAAAGTATTCCTGATGTACATACATGCATTTTGACGTAAAAAAGTGGGCGTGGCCAAATTTTTTGAAAGTGGGTCACGCCCATATCTCAAGCGTGGTATGACCTACGGACCTGGGACCAACACTAAATGAGTCGACACCCAATGGAGGTTCAAAATATGGGTCAAGGTCACGGAGGTCAACTAGGGGTCATTGAGTGCATTTTTCAGAATTGCTGGAAATCACATTTTTTGACCCCTAAAGTATTCCTGATGTACATACATGCATTTTGACGTAAAAAAGTGGGCGTGGCCAAATTTTTTGAAAGTGGGTCACGCCCATATCTCAGGCGTGGAATGACGTATGGACCTGGGACCAACACCAAATGAGTCAACACTTGATGGAGATTCAAAATATGGGTCAAGGTCACAGAGGTCACCTAGGTGTCATTGAGTGCATTTTTTCAGAATTGCTGGAAATCACATTTTTTGCCCCCTAAAGTATTCCTCACGTACACGCATGCATTTTGAGATAAAAAAGTGGGCGTGGCCAAACAATTTTTGAAAGTGGGTCACGCCCATACCTCAGGTGTGGTATGACGTATGGACCCGGGACCAACACCAAATGAGTCGACACTTGATGGAGATTCAAAATATGGGCCAAGGTCACGGAGGTCACCTAGGGGTCATTGAGTGCATTTTTCAGAATTGCCGGAAATCACATTTTTTGACCCCCTAAAGTATTCCTGACATACACACATGCATTTTTACGTAAAAAAGTGGGCTTGGCCAAAATTTTTGAAAGTGGGTCACACCCATATCTCAGGCGTGGTATGACCTACAGACCTGGGACCAACACCAAATGAGTCAATACTCGATGGAGGTTCAAAATATGGGTCAAGGTCACGGAGGTCAACTAGGGGTCATTGAGTGCATTTTTCAGAATTGCTGGAAATCACATTTTTTGATCCCCTAAGGTATTCCTGACATACACACATGCATTTTGACGTAAAAAAGTGGGCGTGGCCAAATTTTTGAAAGTGGGTCATGCCCATATCTCAGGCATGGTATGACGTATGAACCTGGGACAACATCAAAATAAGTCGACACTTGAGGCAGACTCAAAATATGGGTCAAGGTCATGGAGGACACCTAGGGGTCATTGAGTGCATTTTTTCAGAATTGCTGGAAATCACATTTTTGATCCATAAAGTATTCCTGACGTACACAATGCATTTTGACATAAAAAAGTGGGTGTGGCCAAAAGTTTTGAAAGTGAGTCACACCCATATCTCAAGTGTGGTATGACCTACAGACCTGGGACCAACACCAAATGAGTCGACACTTGATGGAGATTCAAAATATGGGTCAGGGTCAAGGAGGTCACCTAGGGGTCATTAAGTGCATTTTTTCATAATTGCTAGAAATCACATTTTTTGCCCCCCCCCCCCCCCAAAAAAAACATTCCTGAGGTCCATACATGCATTTTTATGTTAAAAAAGTGGGCGTAGCCAACATTTTTGAAAGTGGGTCATGCTCATATCTCAATCGTGGTATGATGAATGGACCTGGAACTAACACTAAATGAGTCGACACGTGATGGAAATTCAAAAAATATGGGTCAAGGTCATGGAGGTCACCTAGGGGTCTGCCTGAAAGAGGTCACCAAAGTCATCAAGTGCGTATTATTCAGAAATACTGGGAAATGAATTTTATTACACCTTAATGCATTTCTAAAGTTTATGAACGTATTTCATCACTCAAATTAATGGACAGAGCCAAAAATGTCCATTTCTGATTCGAGTATCGAACCCTTTGAATGCTGGTCACATGTATGCCTTTTCTGGTTTCTTATAAATAATTGTTCTGATTCCAGTGTGAATATCTGTAAAAACTGTTAACGAAAACCCATTTCTGATTTGTTTAAAAATATTTTACTCCTGAAAATAAGCCTCCATAAATTCTCTTTCTGAAAAATTTATTCCTGATTCTTTAACCCTTTTCACACAGACTTGAATTTACTGGGTGCAGTAAATTCTGTTTCTCTAGTTTGACATATGATTTTGCTTTTCCAATGATGACAGTAAAAGGCCCGATGTCATCCACGGTTCACGCTTCACAAACTTACGGGGAACTCTTACGAGTTGTTCTGGAAACGTCTGATCGAAACCTGCATGAATAATCTCGAGGAGAATATTAGAGGCTTCGTTGGCCCTGGGGCAGAGTGCATTCATTACATTGCTGAAGTCAATTTCTGACAAAAGAAACTTGAACTGATTAACTTTCTCCTGCTAAAAAGATCTTTTAGATGTTTGTATGGGATGGGTGTGCCTTTTTGATAATTCAATCAACATAAAATGTTGCAAAATGGTCACTTACATCCGGAATAATTATTCCAGATGTATGGGGATTAATTTTGTTACTAAAAATATTATCAATTATGGTGGCTGAATGGTCTGTAATTCAAGTTAATTATGTAATAAATGGCATAAAACCTGCACTAAACATAGTTTCGGTAAATAAGTCGGTTTTGTTATGTCTACAAAAGTAAATCAATATTAAAATCACCCATGAGATAAACATTCTTGTTTGAGTCACCTAAAATGTTTACTGTATTCGTCATTTTTTCCAGGAACAGGAATAGATCAAGATCCGCTTTGGGGGCTGTGTTTGGTCTATAAATAATTCGAACAATATTTTTTTTCTTTCGTCGAGATTTCCACAAATAGGGATTCAAATACACGCGGGATAAACACAGAAAGGTCTTCACGGATTTTAAAAGGGGTGGTATCTTCAATATAAATTCCTACACCTCTCCCACCGTCGTCGTTACCAGATCACTGTCGAGTAATCAAGGGGTGGTAGCCTTCCAGTGAGTAGGTAATGTTTTCTTTAACGTTGTATGCTTCCGTGAAACTTATGGTGTTTAAAAAATTTGATTCACGTTGAAGTCTACATATCAGGTTATGAAGGGGCTCCCAGGTGGCATTTACCCTTTGAACCCGAGAGAAACCTGTTCCGGCCAGGAACATGGTACTTCGTAATTTTATTAAGTAGGGTGGCTGCTAAGTGAATGTGTGTGGTAGACCAATTAATATTTTCAACGTGCAGCCTTGGGACTGCGCGCTGAAAATATTAATTGGTACCCCCCAAATAATGAACATGGACTCTTCCAATTGATGCCATTGAATTTACTTGGCAGATACCACCAGGGTTCAAAGGGTTAAGGCATCGACAGTTAAGGTTGGAGGGCGCGAGTGAGTTGGGCTTTTTGATATCTCATTACTAAAACGCTCTGGGAAGTAGTAGTCACAACTATGTTTTTCAATGGCGAAGGGAGAGTTCAGTTCAGCAGCATCATTATCGGTAATTACGTCATTAAACTGAGAAATAAATTCAAGTGAGCTGCTGTTCTGAATCTCATCAAATGTAAGTGTGTTAGCCATTGTCAAATGCCAACAATTAGGCCACTCTTCTGTTAATCGTCGACGAAGGCTACATTCCACTGGTTACAGTAATGAGATCTATTTACATTACTGTAACAATCAATTACCATGATAAAATTTTATCTCCCGACGAGATATGACCCTAACTGTTGAAAGTGTTCTTAAACCTCAATAAACAAACAAAAGTTTTTGTCGCGCACACTGAGGGCGTCAATGAGAATTTTTTCACCAGATGACCAAAAAGTTGATTTCCTTCCGAACAATAGTAGGGTGTTTTATTGGAACGAACTCAGTGAGCTCGTTCCAATAATAATACATCATAAGCTGTGGTTTGGCTTTTTAAGCACAAGCGTTCATGTGATTTGGACGACCTGTTGGTTAAGGGGTTAAATAACGTTATTTCTGCGGAAGTAATCCACTTCTGTACCCAGTCATGTCTGACCATTTACCTAACGAATCGGCCGCGTCCGCCCACGTAATATACATATACAGCACTTGAATTTTTTTTTTTAAATTTCAACAAAACCATATCACGTGACCCCTCATTGGAACGAGCGCGTTCCAATGAGGGGGTCACAGGATATGATTTTGTTGATTTTTTTTTTTTAAATTTGAAAAAAATAATATTTAAAATATTGAATTTTGATATTGTCTACGTTGGGTAAAGGGCTAAAGCAAATAGAGTGAAGGGGCGAGATGACTGACAAAGGCGCGAGTAAAGTGTAGCGTGGGAGAGACCGAGGTCCTATGCGTAGTTTTCCAGCGGTAACCTTCTCCTAGAAAATGTCAAGCCAAGATAGTCTTACAAAAATCCTACCGCAAATGCGCCCGCAGTTATTTTCCTTGATCTTCTCATAGAAAAAGTAATAAATCAGTTGAGTCTCCAGTGACATCCCATTCTTTGCAATATGAAAGATAAGCTCACAGTTTTAGATAATCCCGGTGGATTTAAATTAATCATAGGCCACCTGCTGCTGAATACACACTGGGAATGTTTCATCAAATTGTTTTGTTATGGCAGATGGCGGTGGTTACGGCATCACTGGCTGTTTTGTAAGACTAGGGGTAGAGTTTTCGATAAAATAATCTCCAACTTTCAGGAACTTGCGGGGGGGGGGGGGGGGGGGGGGGACTAACTGAAAGGCTAGAGTTACGACCACCCTGCCCCATTGATTTTTTTTATATTTAATAACTAACAGTGCACACCAGGATGAGAGAGGCTGGATCATCAATATTACTATGGTATTTGAAAGCAAAATGCTTCCTGAAGTATAAAAATAATTCAATAACGCTGTTTGACCTGGAGGGAAAATGTCGCTCTCACGCGCATTCAATACTCAATCCGAAATGAGTTTGAGAATAATTTCTGGAGAAAAGAGACAGTGAATCATTCCACTTCGAAGAGAAAAAGATTGTGTATACAAGCCTTTCGCATCGCCATTCATCCTATCTGTGTACGCAGCAGTCACGTCCTCGACCTCCAGATCCTATACTTTGACACATCACACAGCCTAATTCCTCCGCTTCTCGGGTATCGTGAATCGTAAATCCACTACACTGACATGGTATGGAGCGTTCAAACACGTGAAAATAAATATTCAGCACTGATTGACTAGAAAAAACTGTCCATGTCGATAATTTCAATCGATTTTTAGCTGTTTCAATCTACCAGTACCGTAAATATGGTATTACTGGCACGCAAACATTTCCTCGGGGTCAGAACATAATCTAGCAAGAATAATGAATGTGTTAACTCTCTATCGTAAGTTTGGCTTTTCCCTGAAAACAACATTCAAATGTTTTTAGGTTTCATCTTCCTCCCCCCCAACCATAGATATTATGTATGACCTCTCATTGCAACGAGTCACAAAGTCGTTCCATTTGAAGGTCATAACCTATGGCTCAACATCTCTGTAACTTCCGCCGCTCGTCACTATATTTTCTCAGTTAAATGCTCCTACCCGTTTTTGACGCCTTATAAATTT
This sequence comes from Pictodentalium vernedei, assembly GCA_031216915.1. Lineage (NCBI taxonomy): Eukaryota > Metazoa > Mollusca > Scaphopoda > Dentaliida > Dentaliidae > Pictodentalium > Pictodentalium vernedei. The sequence goes on along the minus strand of CM062296.1, from coordinate 508,078,728 downwards.
GGGTTATTTCATGTTCTCCACTGCTGTATTGAATAACTTTAAACTTCTTATTAAAAAACAGACTGTTGATTATTTAAATGGATTTGCAATTTACACATACATTCTAACAATCATTTGTTTGGACCTATTTGTACTACAGTCATTTCTGATCTGCATTTTGAAAGCTTTCACGCGAAGGAGCGTTAAAACTTTTTTAAATAAAACGACCTTTAACGAAAGCTAGGTGTGAGAAAAATGGATAATGTCGCTTTTGATCCAAAAGTACGACCTTAGGACTGTTAACCCGGGGGAAAATTGGGAAAGACAGTGAACAGAAGTGCCAAATGTGTAATTCAGGAGTAGTGGAGACCCTGAAACACTTTCTATTAGAATGTCAAAAATACCAGCCTAACAGAATAAGATTCACCGGGAATATGATATGGGGAAGTGGGATGGGAGAATGAAGGACATGTCGTCAGTAGGCGGCACAAAGGAGAGGGTTAGTATGCTTATCGGAGAGATTGTGAAGAATGGGACCCGGGCTGTCACCAAGCAGCACGCCTCCGAGTGTTGGGAAGAGAGAAGAGGCGTGGGAATAGGGAGGCAGTTGAGTTGAGTGCACCGGGGTAACCAAGGCCTGCTCATCTGAGAACCGCGACAATTAGCAGCCCACCAAAGTGTTATTATTATGTATCTAATATGAATGTAGAACGACTCCTGTTTGAGTCTAAATAATTATCATTAGCAGGACTATAATATAAAAAATAAATTTTCGTTTGACATGTACTTCAGCTTCCGTGGTGTTTCTTCATTGGGATTCACAGTCACGTTCAGCATCCAGTGACGTCACGAAGATGACCGATTGGGTAGGAGAGTGTAAACATGATATATTCCGACTGTGAAGGCGAATGAACCGACAGATCAAATATTCCGACTACATCATCAACGCATGCCGTCTTCGATGATGAAGTTCCAATATTTGTCGACCAGGATTACAAATACAAAATTCAAAAGACTTCTACCGACACGAGTTGACCCTGGCTGTCGAAAGTGTCGTTAAAGCCCAATCAATAAATCAATAAATACAAAAAAAGTTCTCGGAAATTTATTTGTGGATAAATAAAATATACATGTAGTGATTATGACCGACTGTGTGTGTGACAGAAGGTTCAAGTATTAATCCGATGTTCGTTTTTACCTTAAAAATATAACGTAGGACCCCGCATTGAAAGGAGCTCCAATGAGGGGTCATAAGCATTGTTTTTGACACACAAATTAAAAAAATAATAAAATTTGAATGGCATTTTGTGAATGGCCCTGGACGTTTTTCCGTTGCTTTAGATGAAGGGTTAAATGAACATGGCCGTGTCGATTTTTCGACAACAAAATTTTACACAAGTCATATTTTCTACTCGTAAAATACAATTACCAAGGGATGAAGCAGATGTATTTCATATGTACGTAGATGATAACCAAGCTGTTCTGGGACACAATGGCGTCAAGATACGACGGATGACGGGGGGGGGGGGGGGGGGGGGGGGCTTCCCTAAGTTCGTTTAAGACGGTGGTCCTAAAATCATCACACACCCATCCTTCTTTATTATTGTAACGACCAATTAGATGCGTTCTTACACAAAGGACAGATTCTACACGTGGTGTATCTAGCACATTTCTCAATGTCTGTATTTCATGAATTAACGTTGGTCACATGCAGCAATCGTGGGATAAAGAGTTGAAAGTTAATACAGTAATCGAGTAGATAGGGTGTAAAATCTATATACTGGAGGGCGTGGACGGGGGAGGGGGAGGGGCGGAGGGCGGCGGGAGCCACTGACGAGAAAGCTACGATGTATAGGGATTGTGCGAGTCATGCAGATCTTAGACGTCAAAGCCATTATTTTAGATTATTGGAAAACTGCAGTATTTACAGGAATGCATCACGCATAATCTTTCATTATAAGCCACCTGAGTCATTAGTGACTCGAAGCGCATAAATAACAGCGACTAACCAGTCCTGTCTCTTAGGATCCAATAGTTATTCACAAATACAATATAGCTGTCATTTTTTACGTTTATTATCAGAATGTGATCAGAAACGCTGAGTGGATTGCGCGCTTTTAAAATCGCTTAAACATTCAGCAGCATGAATAAACGGAAATGGAATCGACTTGAATACACAAGACTGGACGGATGTGGGTTAATAGACAATTTCCGGTCCATAGAAACTTTGGAGTAGGATGTTAGTGCGAACATGGATTCAGCAACAATAAACTCGGTGCTTTCAGAGTAAAGTTTCGTGTTTTTGTGTGTCCTTGCGGTTGTAAACGGAACAAGCGACCAATACAAATTAAAACTTACCTCGCACTCAGACTCAACGAGAGCATTCGAGTTCATCGAAGCCCTCTTCTGAAATACAATATTGTGACCGAACCTGGAGGAAATTCCGGTCCAGCCCATACCTGCGCTACCCAACTTCTTTAATTATCAGCATACTCTGTTAATTCATATTTTGTGTTTTGGCTTAGTTTATATGATTATTTTAAATTGCAAAATCATCAACCGCCACCCTTCTCACGACACCCTGAGCGACGATGTATCTGTTTCTGAGAAAGGCAATATGGAAAGCCATCACAGATAAATGCCCTAGTCTTTTAATCTTTTTCCAAACAGCAAAATATTCGATCGGCTTTATTCACAGAAATAGCCATTCAAAATGTATTATTTCTTAAATTTGTGTTCCCAAACACAACACAGCCTGTGATCCCTCAGTGGACGGAGCATGTCGACTTCCAATGAGCTTGGTGTTTGAGGCAAAAACTGAAAATTACTACTGGTTAATCAAAACATTTTTTTGCAATGTTCGCCTCTAGTTGTTTTAGGTCCGCCCACGCAATACAGCAGTTAAAGAATTTTTTTTCACAAAATGTCAGTAAAAGCATATCATGTGACACCTCATTGGAACGAGCTAGTACCAATGCGGGGTCACATGATGTTTATGATTTTGTTGAAATTAGATCAAATGGATCGTTGGATCACGGGTAAAATCAGAAGTCTCGGTGAGAAATTCTTGGTGAAAGAACATTCTCTCAGAGAGAGTGATGAAATGGTGTAACAGTCTGTAACAGTTGTTATAATTGATATATTTCTTATCTTAAATATCCCCTGCAAATGGAAAGTGTTAGAGTATGCAGACTCGGAGTAGTCTGTTGGAAGGAGTCGGCACTGGCTGAATATCTGTCAGTCTATAGTCCTTATGCAGCCTGGGTGGCGTAAGGGGAAAAGGAAAAGGGAAAATTCATGGACCTACCTGGGGAAATGCATTTTGCTTGTGGATAAAATGACTATATTTAAGCCAGAGGGAGGCCTCAGAATTAATCTGAGGGGTTCAAAAATTTAAAATATTCCCGGGGGAGGCTCCCGACCAGACCAGACCCCACCCTCGAGAGGTGGATATCCCCGCTCGAATTTACCCCCAACTCAGGCCTGCGGCCCTCGGGACATGCTTACGGTTACTATAAATAAACACTGCCCAATAGCAAAAAAATTCTGGAAAGTTTTCAATTTTTCGACGCCTCGTAATCGCCGATCGCTTTTTAACCCTTTACCTAACATGAAAAGCAAACGACACTTACAAACAAAATTCTTGAATAACTAATTTTTTCATTTTTTGTCTCAAAAACATAGGTTATGACCCCTCATTGGAACGAGCGCAACGAGCTCGTTCCAAAGAGGGGTCATAACCTATGATTTTGAGACAAAAAATGAAAGAAAATAATGAAAATTAATTGGTGATTTTTGAGAATAGCGTGGCCGGTTTTGGCCGTTACGTTAGGTAAAGGGTTAACGAGTATACATTGAAAAATGAATATTGGATGATATTCATATTTTTCACAGAAATGCAAATTTAATACAAACAACATATTTAATTATTATTGATAAAAACACAAGATTGGAAAACTGATATAGTGTTATTAGTGTTCGAGCCAGGTAAACAGCCTGACGTTTGATGAAGTTTAAACTATTACGCTTTGACTACAGGTGTTATCGCGTTGATTGACTTGACGTCATCTTGTGGGGAGGGTGGGAGAGATTAAGTTGCGACGTTTTTCGCCGGTGTTCCAGCAAACCAGGTGTAGAGAGTGGTCAAGACTAATTAACCCTTTACCCAACGTAACGGCCAAAACCTGTCAGCGCTATTCTCAAAAATCGCGAATTAATTTTCACTATTTTTTTCATTTTTTGTCTCAAAAACATAGGTTATGACCCCTCATTGGAACGAGCTCGACGAGCTCGTTCCAATGAGGGGTCATAACCTATGTTTTTGAGACAAAAAATGAAAAAAATTAGTTATTCAAGAATTTTTTTTCCAAGTGTCGTCTGCTTTTCATGTTAGGTAAAGGGTTAAACAAGAAGAACGCCAACGCCCTATAGCTCGCCAACATTCCTCTTTGATAATAACTTTTGCAAACACAAGAACTGTATCAAACAGGCTCATAACATGCGACAAAGCTGACCTAAACACAACCTCTTAAAAGTAAAACTGAAAAAAATAATGATTTTAATTTTATATATTTATGGAAGCAATATAAAGGCCATGGGATGAAAAGGGTGTCGGCAGCTGACCTAAACAAAAACTTTAACACACTGAAAATGTTTAAGTGTGAGATAAACAGGAAACTTAACATTAAAAATGGGATGAAAAATTTGAAGAAATTCACTGGACAAGGGTTAAATGATGCTAGAATGATAATGAGGAACATGCATGATGGAATATAAGCATCATGGGAAAAGAAGGAAACAGCAGCTGACCTAAACACGAACTTAAACATGAATTCTGAGGTAAACAGAAAAGTAAACGTAACTAAAAATGATAAGAAAAAGGTTTAAAACACACTGGGTGAGGGTTAAATAATGGAAGAATGATAATAAGCACAACATAGAAGCAATATAAAGACCATGGGATGAAAAGGGTGCCGACAGCTGACCTAAACAGAAACTGAAACACACTGAAAATGTGTCAGTGTGAGGTAGAAAGAAGAGTTAATGTTGGAAATTTGATGAAAAATTTAAAGAAATTCACTGGAGAAGGGTTAAATCATAGAACAATGATACTGAGGAACATGTATGATGAATATAAGTGTCATGAGAAGAGAATGAGCACAGCAGCTGACCTAAACATTAAGTTAAACATGAAATTCTGAGCTAAACAGAAAAGTAAACGTAACTAAATAATGTTAAGAGAAACGTTTTAAACACACTGGGTGAGGGTTAAATAGTGGTAGAATGATAATAAGTACCATATGGAAGCATTATAAAGGCCATGGGATGAAAAGGGTGTCAGCAGTCGATGTAAACAAAAAATTTAACCCACTGAAAATGTCGAAGTGTGAGCTAAACAGAAAACTAAGCGTTCAAAATTGGAAGAAAATTTTTAAGAAATTCACTGGACAAGGGTTAAACCATGGTAGAATGATAATGAAGAAGATGTATGATAAATATAAGCACCATGGGAAGAGAAGGAACACAGCAGGTGAGCTAAACACTAAGTTAAACATGAAATTCTGAGCCAAACAGATAAGTAAACACAACTAGAAAATGTTAAGAAAAAGGTTTAAAACACACTGGGAGAGGATGAAATAATGGTAGAATGATAATAAGCACCACATAGAAGCAATATAAAGGCCATGGGATGAAAATGGTGTCGCCAACTGACCTAAACAGAAACTCTAACACACTGAAAGTGTGTAAGTGTGAGCGTTAAAAATTTGATGAACAATTTGAAGAACTTCAGTGGACCAGGGTTAAATGCTGCTAGAATGATAATAAGGAACATGTATGAGGAATAAAAGCATTATGAGAGGAGAAGGAACACAGCAGCTGACCTGAACACAAAGTTAAACCTAAAATCTGAGCTAAACAGAAAAGTAAACGTAGCTAAAAATGGTAAGAAAAAGGTTTAGAATGCACTGGGAGAAGGTTAAATAATGATAGAATGCTGACAAGCACCATATAGAAGCAAAATAATGGCCATGGGATGAAAAGGGTGTCGACAGCTGAACTAAAAAAAAACTTTAACACACCGAAAATATGTAAGTGTGAGCTGAACAGAAAACTTAACGTTCAAAATTTGACGAAAACTTTGAAGAAATTCACTGAAGAAGGGTTAAATCATGGAACAATGATAATGAGGGATATGTATAAGGAATATAAGTTCCGTAGGAAGAGAAGAAACAGCAAATGACCTAAACACTAAGTTGAACATGAAAACAGGAATCTGAACGCAACTAAAAATGTCAAGAAAAATGTTTAAAATGCTGAGTATGAGGGGTTAAATCATGGTAGAATGATAATCATCATCATATAGCAGCATTATAAAGGTCATGATATGGAAATAGGGCGAGTAAGTGACCTAAACAGAAACTTTAACATTATTGGACACGTACGATGACGCCGACGCCGACCGATTGAGCCAAGCCAAAAGCTCACACAACTAAAGTTGGTGAGCTAAAAAATATAAAAATACCGTCTGGGATGGGTAGAAAAAGGTGTCAACGAATCCCTACTAGATCGCGACCTAATGGCGTTCTGGTCTACATTTGGTCCGCCTTTTCAATGCCTGTATTAAATTGTCCTGTACAATAAAGATGTCTAGTTATCTTACAAGAACGTATTTCCTCCAATACAAGTAAAAATGTCTAGACAAAATGCAAATCTGTATTGAGGGTTTATCTGCTCTTGACTGACATCAATTATTACACATGTCGAAGTGGCCACCGTTTTTGGTGACAGTAATTAAACGACAAATACATCACCAGTTCAACGAAATAAATTAGACAAGGTCATTTTATTCAGCGGTTATAGAATAAATGAAACAATGAACGGGTGTTACGTCATGCCCAGCACAAGAACGCAATACCATGACGTCATGATCTTCAATCATAAAAATCAATTCGTAGACGCTGAATGATTGCCAAAAAGACGCCATTAAAAACTATACCAAATCCCTTCATTTTGCGACAAAATCATGAAAGGGAGGATCATTGTAAGAAAAATTGGTTATTACCATCATGTGGGTTTCCGAGATGGTGTATTGAAGTCTCGACCTCGCCTCTGGGCATATATCGACCCGTAGATGTGTGCCTAGAGACGAGGTCTCGATCTCAATACATTATCTCGAAAACCCACATAGTAGTAACAACTAATATATATTTTGATTTCGTAATGAGATACAGTGATAATTTGAACCTACAGCCCAATAGGGTTGATGGGTGAAATTATTTCTGGTCTCCTTGTTAAGTTGGTGTTCATTGTATTTCAGCTCATGGGCTGCTGCGTATTTATCTTGTCACAAACATTTACACATATCGGTCTGAAGGGGTTAACTGGTTGAGTGCTGGAAGCCACTATCATGGCTTTAAAGAAAAGTGAGGGTACCATACTAAAGTCTTTATATTCTTTTCTCCAGTTTCATATTCTGTCACCTGCTAATACAGTTTTGTTCATTAAAATTTGCTTTATTATAAATTATTGGAGAGTGCCTATAGGCACTCTCGAATAATTTATAATAAAGCAAGTTTTAATGAACAAATTCTGTCTTCTAAAAATAATCTAGCGCTCAACCAGTTAAGGAAACCTTGAATGTTGTCCTATCACATCCGTAACAAAAAGGTTCAGGGCGCGGCGGCTCCGTGTTTAGAGCATTGGACTTTAAACCGAAAGATCGACGGGACGATCTCGACCAGCGATACCTGCGTTGTGTCCATGGGCAAGGCACTTAATCCCATTTGCCCGCGTGTGGGCACGATGAGGCTGGGTACTGAGGCGTACTACATGTCGATGATACACTTGCTTTCAACTGCTGGTAACTCTGCTCGTGCATGCAGACTTAATAAGTTGGGAGGATCTGGCAGTTGCTTGAAGCTGTCCGATTGTTCTCTCTGGATATTCCCACTTCCTCCTCCCGTAAAACTGTCCTGCACGATGTCAGACTGATATTGAAAGTGTCGCTAATCCACAATAAACAAACAAGGTTATTTAATTTCACTCTGCATTTTGATCAGAAAAAAGATTTATCCTATTATTTATTTGTGTGTGCCAAAGAACACTCTACCTAATAAATTGTTTGAAAATATGTGTTCGGAGTAGAAACGTATACTTAGAATAGTAAGTACTGATCTAAATGATGCTCTGAAGCTTGAATACGAGGTTTTCAGCACTTCCACATCAATTCCAGATTTTGCTTGCTGTCTTTAGAGCATGGAAGTAAAACTCAGCTGAAAGTCGCCCATTATCATCTGCCTCCACCCATCCCGTTCTGTACTGTCATCACAAAAGCTCTCTCTTTCGCGATCAGATTGTGAGCAGATCGTAGGGCCCAGCGAAGCTTCGAGATTAGATTCGATTTCGAATCTTAAGTTGGTATTCGGTTGGATGCGAAATCGACTGCCCGATTCGTTTTCCTTCGAATCTTTTTACTTTTTTATCAATCATCTTAGTCGTCTCTCAAATCGTATAGATGGGGAGAAATTGGACATAAATAATGTTGAAAATATAGGCCGATTGTAATTTCCGTTATATTAACATAAAAGCATCTGTACCCATGCCACCATCCATGCGAATACCAGTTTCACTAGTCACTACCACTTCTGAAAGCAAATTTAAAGTTCCCAAGCAATATCGACGATGAGCTCACGGTTACTAGCGGCTGGCCCTGTGCAGTGCCCAGTACAGAATTCTCGCATTTGTTTCTGTTTTTTTAGCAAAAATCCTTAATGGGTAATATTCCAACTACATCATCAAGGCATGCCTTCGAAGAAGGCATGCCTTGATGGTGTAGTTGAAATATTATGTCAGTCGGGACTTCAAGGCGCCTGTATTTGATTCGAGGTTCGATTCGATTTCGAATACTAGACTGTATTTGAGATTCGATTCGAATCGAAAATTGTGATTCGCAGGGCTCTTTGAGATCGCCACACACTTACACTAGTGGATAGAAATTTCGTAAACAAAATGTTGCGAAATGGAGAAAAAAAAAAAAAAACCACATGCAGATTCAACATTCTTGCCTTTCACTTTCGATAGGTCAGATTTCTATAGTTTTGAGGGAAGGGAAGCGGATAGACATTTTCGATCCAGTCAAAATTCTCTATCCGCTTTCGTGACCACGGTACTGTATAACTGATGTTTTTGTACTGGAAATCGCAATGGGAAGTACGGGTGAGGTGTAGGTTACACACACCTTCAACCAGTGCAATGAGGGTTCAAATACTACTTGTACTCCGGTGACAAGTTGATAAACTGACAGTTACGTCCGCCGCTTGAGATTCCGTCCGTATATTCTGACATACTCGAAAACGTGAGATTATCCAACAAGCTATGACAATGAGAAAAAAAAAATCTCGAACAATAACAGCTTCTCGAACTACGAGCGCAGTGCTATTAAATGCTTAATGGGTTGCTCAGTTCAATTCCGCGTTGGTTATTAAAGCCTCTCACAGAGAAAACAATAGAATCTTTTTAAAACAACATTTACAAAAGTCCAGGGGCCAACTGTATCTATTGTGCAGACTTCAGCTTTCCAGTATTCCCCAATAAAGTTTTTAAAAAATACAAACGTTAAAGGAACGAAAACCTATCCCTGAAAATCCGTATAAAAGCATATGATCGTTTGTGTACGCAATCGATAAGTCAATGTGTCTGGAAGAATTAGGGTGAAATAAAAGCTTTTATCTGAAAACCATCACACGTCGATACGTAAGGCTCATGGGATACATAATGTATAGAATGGGAATCAAACGAGTGATTACTGATTCTGACTTGTTCGCTGATTGTTCTATATTTTAAAATAACGCATACACATTTCTGTGAAGTCTCTCATAGTTATTTTATAACCATTCGCGGCACTTACTATGACTGGTGCCCAGGTGTATCGCGATGACCGATTGTTGGGTGGGGAATAAACCTGATTTGTCCCTCCTGCGATGGTCCTGATTGATAAACATATTTCAGCTACATAATTAAGGCACGCCTTCATCGAAGCCATGCCTTCATGATGCAGTTGAAATATCAGTCAGTTGGGATTAGACATTTTTATTGAGGTTTAACGACACTTTCAACAGTCAGGGAGACCTCGTGTCGGATAATTTTATGAGTGGCGGAAGCCGGGGTACTCGGAGAGAACCATCGCGCAGCGGTTGGCAACTGTCAGACTATCCAAAGCATTAACTCAGCACAAGCAGGGTTAGCATTGGTTGAAGACAAGAGAACCATTGGCATGCAGTACGCCTTAGTATACAGCTCCACCGTGGCAATCGGGATTAAGTACCTTGCCCAATGACACGTCGCAATATCTCAAGGCGGGGATCGAACCGAAGACCTTTCGGTATGAAATCCAATGCCGTAACCACTGAGTCACCGAGCTCCGTGGGGGGGGGGGGGGGGGGGGTATAGTTAGAGTTCTGGGAAATTTATTTCCGGATAAATACATGTGGTGGTCGTGATGCATAAGCGGTTCATTCCCACTAGACCAGTTCCCTTTAGACCAATTCCCACGGGGCCAATTCCCAAAAGACCAATTCCCCTTAGACCAACTCATGCGTTCTACTTTTAAAATAATTCTATATCAATAATATGATATACTTATAAATATTTCTAAATGTATTTAATGTTATTGATATTCAAGCCTGAAAATAAGCAGTCTGTCATTTGCAGAATGAGGTCCCCAGAGGGTGAATTTGCTGATGCTATCCCATACAGTGGGCCAGTTTATCCTCTGGGTACCTCTTTCTGTTTATGTTTATACCTTAATGCAGACTGAGGTTCACAGAGGGTAAATTTAGTAATGCTACCCTGCTGTGCAGGATAGCATCACCAAATTTACCCTCTGGGGATCTCATTTTTCAGATGATAGTCTGCTTATTTTCTGGCTTGTTGATATTTTATAAACTGAAAAGTTATAAACCTATTTTTTTTGTATGTTATGCGTATAAATATTTTTTTATCAAATAAAGTGCTTATCAGTAAATAAATGTTTTCTTAATTATCCTTAATCAATAACAGTATGTAGTTGGTCTAAGGGGAATTGGTCTTTTGGGAATTGGCCTAAAGGGAATTGGTCTAAAGGGAATTGGTCTAGTGGGAAGACACCGCATGAGCTTCCCAATTTCATATTTACTTAGCACGCCGTCGTACTCCAAATTGGTCATGGTGAGGCCCCTCCATTAGTATGACTAACTGTGTGCGTGATATGAGTCCGAGTATTAAATCTAGTTTCGTAAAAAGCACGTGATTACTACCAAGTGTGAATCGGTATCTAAGACACCAATCCAGATGAACATGCCTCGATTGAAAAAATATTGGAGGAGATCGTAAGTAACAACTTAGTTCAAGGCAATATTTAAAAAAATTAAAAAATGTCCTACGTTATCAGTGAGATGTGTGGTAGAATAACTACTGGAGTGTCTCATATCCCTCACCTTGACAAAACCAGCACCTCCTTTTCAATCTTAGGAAGGTCTTTGGTCGTTTTTGATTCGATAAACAAAGTCGGTTTTGGTTACGTGTTCGATTTATATCAAGTAATAACACACTTTAATATTATTTTCTCAGCCACCAGAACAACTGGAACTAACTTGAACTGCTGTACGCATTTTTGGACCAGCTCGTATGAGGAGAATTCAAAATTTGCGCCCGTTATACTTATGCTCTTCTAATGTTGGTTTCTATTTTAAAGAAAATCGAAATGAGTCCGTTTTCAGTTAACCGCACAATTCGTTTAGCCAACGTGTGACCATATGAGTCGGAAAGTTCCAATCAACTGAATATTTTATCCTTCAAATCGGCGAACCCCTTTCAGTTTAACAATACATTACTAAGGGTTATTTATCAGATACGATTTGATTTTCTTTCCCAGAATTGCCCATTATTAAACTCGGCTAATATCATCGGTTCATAACGTCCAAGATCGGCATCATATCAGCCGAGTTTGAAGCCGGCTTCAAACTCGGCTAATATGGCACCGAGCTTGCCCGATGTGAACCGAACTAGAGTTGTCTCCTCTCGAAGCTTTACGAGGTGCAGCTACTTTTTTTTACATGGAAATGTTTACAGCTATTCTTCAAACACAATCAGGAAAATGGCGTTACCGGGAATGGTGGAGAGGCTTGAGGCAGTGTTTTGTATCATGAGGAATTATTGATGACAATAAGTAATGATTATGTAATGAAGAGAAGAAAGAAGAGAGAGCTGTAGAGAAAATTCAGCGCAAACTACAATTCAGAATCGTAAGCGGGGATTCGTCGAAGTGGGTGTTCAGCGATCCGAATTATTTATTTATTATTTATTTATTTATTGGTGTTTAACCCTTTACCCAACGCAGACGATATCAAAATTTATTATTTTAAATTTTATTTTTTTAAATTTTAAAAAAAAAATTCAACAAAACCATATCATGTGACCCCTCGTTCCAACGAGGGGTCACATGATATGGTTTTGTTGAAATGTTTTGAAATATAATATTTTCTCAACTGCTGAATTTGCATATTACGCGGGCGGATGCGGGCGATTCGTTAGGTAAAGGGTTAAGGTCACATACTTATGCACGATGGCCAATCGTGACCGTGACAGTTTTACGGGTGGAGGAAGCCGAAGAACCCGGAGAGAACCACCTAGCATCGACGAGCAACTGTCAGCCCCTCAACATTCTAACTCTGTTAAAGCTCCTCTCATGTAGGGTTACAGCGGTTGAAGACATGTGCACCATCTATGTGCAGTACGCCTTAGTACACGATGTCATCGTGCCCCCATGTAGGCAACCGGGATAAAGTACCTTGCCCAAGGACACAAAGCGGGTCGTCCCGGACGGGGATCGAACTCGGGACCTCTAGCATAGAAGTTCAACAGTCTACCACTGAGCCACCGCGCTCCCAGCCATCCGAACGTTGCGGCTTCCCCATTTGGGAGACACAGACATTCGGATAGCTGAACTAGAAGTAGAAGAAGCGGAAACTTCAGACTTTATGAAAAGAATGAGAAACCATAACACTGCCAGAAAACTGTAACAGAGTAGAAAATGTTTGTAATTATTTATTTTGGTTTAATAAATAAGGAGGTCGAGATATCAACCACCTGTAACTTCACATCAGCCTACGTCTTTCGGTCTCAGGCTGATATGAAGTTACCTCGTGCTGATATCTTGCCCGATATGAAACCAACCAGGCTATAACCTCTAACTATTGCAAATTACCACAGGTTGAATTTTCGACCCAACAGTAAATTATAACTTCGCAGATGAAGCACCAGGCGTTTTAGCTGGTAGTTTTCCAGCTTAAACGAACCAGCGAATACCATCGAAGCATTGCTAGCATTTCAGCTTATGGACCACCAGATACCACAAACTGAAAGGCTGGTATATGTTCCTTTTGCTCTTGCGCAGAAATTGTAAACAGACATTGGATGGAAAATCTAGCATTTTAGCCCTTTGAACCCTTATGGTATCTTCTATGCAAGTCCAATGCGAGCAGTTGGAAGAGTCCATATTTGATATTTGGGGGAAGATCAATTAATGTTTTCAATGTGCAGCGTTAGGGCTGTACGTTGAAAATGTTTATCTGTCTACCAAATAAATCCACGAAGAAACAATCTACACTATGAATTCAGGTCGTGTCACGATCCTGGTCGGAAAAAAAAAACAATCTCTTGTGTTCAAAAGCAGGGGCGGAGGAACCGGGGGAGGTAGGGGGGGGGGGGCTGGAGGCTTCAGCCAACCCACTTTTTTTGCCGGGCCATGTTTTGTGTATGCATATATTTTAACACAACCGATGACTAGTGAAACAAGGTGCGGATCCAGAGCACCCCCCCCCTAACCCCATATGTTCGCCAGTTATATTTCTCTCGTACTGGTTCAGTTTCGATGGATTTCATATCATTTTTTGCAGTAAGTGGCAGCAAACGCTAAAATGTATGCAGTCTCTTAAAAAATCGGTTAACTGAAGCAGATCGTAATCTTACAGACATACAAGTACCAAATCCACCCCAGACAAGATAATCCACAGACAGTATAATTGCTGTTAACGTCTGGGTGAAGCATTCAGGTGAGGTCTATTTATCAGCTTTGGTCGTTACGACCAAAGCTGATAAATAGACCTCACCTGTATGCTTTACCGACGTTTTTTAACGGCTGTCAAAGTTTGAAATCTTTCAAATACATCTCCTGAAAAATCAAACTATCCGCTCAGATGCATGGAAATGGGGATTTTGAGACCCTGGAATTTAAAATTTAAACCATGGTCGACCCGTCATACCGCCGATCATCCATCGCCCGATCCAGCCCCCCCCCCCCCCCCCCCCCCCACACACACACACTTTGAAAATCGTTCCGTCGCCCATGAAAAGGTTAAAAGAATTCCATTATCCACACTCTGAATATTACATTTCAGAAAACGGTTATTTCATGGAGTCTATTGAATAAGCTCAGTAACGTAGGGTTATGCTATTCGAAGAAACCAAATTATACACGCCTTGACTAATATTTACAGGAATTTCAGTTGCAACCCATCCTCCACCAAATGTCTTTAGGGCAATTATATTTTTTCTACTTAATGATTTTTCCTCTTGTGGTCTGAATTATTAAACCATTCGCAATATCGACAAGAGAGAAGAATAAATAAAATCCTAGCGGAAAGCTGATAACGATTTCATCCGCTGCGATTTTTCCAAAAAAACACGAACATGAATGATTCGACGGCAATATTTTTTTTTCAAAATAAATTGTTATTAGTTTTTTTTTTCTCATGTCATCCATTTATTTTTTATAATTTAATAATAATAACTAAGTATAAAATGCAGAACCTAACTTACACCCTTTTCATCAAGTCATGTCATTGTCGTTCTTGCTTCCATGACCTGGAGTTGCTGTCATTGATTAAAGCATTGAGCTTTCGATCGAAAGGTCGACAGATCGATCCCCACCATCATTATCTGCGTTGTGTCCTTGGGTAAGACACTTCATCCCGATTGCCTGTTTGGAAGCACAACGGCGCTGTGTGCTAAAAGCACGACGACAGCACGATTACCTTCAACTGCTGTCAACCGTGCTTGTGTCGGGTTAGTATAAGTTCGTGGTTCGGTAGTTACTCGCAGTGATACTCTCTAGATAGACCGGTGTGACAGGAATGATAGTCCGTAGGAAAATTAGTCCCTCTGGACTATTATTCCGCGGAATTATAGTCCTAGGTCTAACATTCCTAGGAATAGTAGTCCGCCGGACTACGGACTATCATTCCTGTCACACCGGCTTCCTCCACTCGCAAAACTGTCCGAAACGATATAAACTTGGATTTTGATAGTTTCGTTAAACCCCAATAAAGAAACAAAAATGATTTGAAGTAAAAGCAAATTTCGAGCAAAATCGAGTTCACGGGCAATCGTCTATCGAAAATTTAATCACGGTGTATTTATCCTCATGGTTGCGGGATTCAAATGGACTTGTCAAAGATGATTCAAATGGTAAAAAGCCTATGCAGCTGATGACTAACAGTATATATATATATATATATATATATATATATATATATATATATATATATATATATATATATATATATATATATATATAACACTGATTGTTTGGAGAAGTTATCTACCGATTCCAAGAAAGTTGAGGCTTACCATTATTGGTTACTGATTCAAAAGTTAGCATTGAAACTTTCCGTATAGGCATTGCCTATTTTACGGTATCTCCTCCGTCACCCCACCTCCACCCCAACCCCACGCCGAACTTCTCATACACGTTATTGGTCATCGCGAGCAGAAACGAAAGCATGAACTTCTCGTGCTTCAAGTGCTGACCATGTAAACGGACAGTAATTTTCTAATATAAAATTACAGGGATAGGTTTCGCAAAGGATGTTGCCCGAATCTTTTTCAGCCATCGACCTGTCGTAACACCCATAACCATAAAACATAGCTGAGGATTCCTCAATGGAACAGGCCGTGGAGCGCGTTCCACTGTGGGGGTCATATGATATGTTGGTGAGGCTAAAAATGAAACATATGTATTATTATGTATTGGTGTTTAAGGTCACATACTTATGCACAATGGCTAATCGTGACCGTGACAGTTTTACGGGTGGAGGAAGCCGGAGTACCCGGAGAGAACCACCGAGCAACGACGAGCAGCTGTCAGCTCCCCAACATCGTAACTCTGAACTCTGCACCGCAGCACAGGCAGGGTTAGCTTGGTTGAAGACATGCGCACCATCGACGTGCAGTACGCCTCAGTACACAGCGTCATCGTGCCCCCCTGTAGGCAATCGGGGTGAAGTGTCTTGCCCAAGGACACAACGCGGTTGCCGCAGGTGGGATTCGAACCGAGGACCTCTCGGCTTGCAGCCTGCACCTCTACCATCTGAGCCACCGCGCCCCCAAAAATGAAACAATTTAGTTATTTCGTATTTTTTGTAAGTTCCACTTCTATTCGTGTTGGTTAAAGGGTTAGTCGTGAATTTATTCTTGGAAACTATCCGAACTGAATCAAGTCTCGAATCGAATATTTCGACTCGTCAAATTGTAAATATCACACCTTTTTGCAACCGAAAATATTGTCAGTTTTCACCCAGCCATTATATTCAACGGTGACTCGCATGTTTGAGCAAGTAAATCAAACTTTGGAATATTCCAGAGCGGAAATAAAGTAGTTTTGGAAGAGAAGCGGAACCCCCATGAACTCGTCTTCTGTCTTCGCGTCTCCGACACAGGATACCTGATGATAGAAGAAGAGTTCTAGAAAAGACTCCCTGCAGAATCAGCGCAACTGAAATCGAACCGAATCATCCGGACGATTTCGAATCGAATCGAATTTCGAAACTTCACGCGGCCCGGTTTCAGACTTGTCAATACTTCTATAATATAACTCAACTTTGGTGCAAGCCGACGTAATACAGGGTGTCCTGTATTGTATGTAGTTTATGGATCAGAAAAGAACATTTAATGTACATACATTTGCCCTAAAATGTAAAACTTGTTTTCTGTATATTACTGCTAATTTAAATTATTGCTTGAACTTCCGTACAGAAAGTACAAACACATATCTGTAATCTGTCTGACGTAGGACTAAAACATGCACAGCAATAAAAAAGCATTCTGTTAAAATTTCATTGTGTTATTAAACAGGGATGTCGCAAAGATGACCGAATGGGGTGTTAACCCGATTTGTCCCGACTGTCATGACACAAGTCCCGACGGAAGAAATATTCCAACTCCATCATCAAGGCATGCCTTCCTCGAAGGCGTGCCTTGATGATGTAGTTAGAATATCTGTCAATGGGGATTAAAGTTAAACAAGAGGCCCCATGGAGGCCTGAGGCGCTCACATGACAAACTTGTTTAAAGGAGGGTTTATTTCGCATCTATGGCTAGCTAACACTACAGTGGAATGAAGTCATGTAATTAAGATTTTTTATTACCCATATTCCACTGAGTTAAAATCAGGCTTCCATGGGGAGCCCAAATATCAACCCAACGACTTGATTTGAACAAACTTAAATCTGACCTATCCTAAGGATGCTCAAAACCAAATATCAAGAGACTGGTGCATCTGAAGAAGATATTTAATAAAAATTATTCCTTTTATTACACTAACTTAAAATTGAAGCTCCCACCTGGAGCCCAAACAGCAACCCGGGGACTTGATTTGAGCATACTTGAATTTGACTTCCCTAAGAATGCTGTACACCAAATATCAAAAGATTCTGACAGGTGGATCTGAAGAAGAATATTTGCTAAGATTATTCCTCACATTGCGCAATGTTAAAAGTCGGGCTCCCATAGGGAGTTCAAATATTAACCGAGGTTATTGATTTGAAAAAAACTGGAATTTGATCTAACGATGTTGTATATCAAATATCAAAAGATTCTGAATGGTGGTCTGAAGAAGAAGATTTTAAAAGAAATTTTCTCATATTGCACTAAGTTAAAAGTCAGATTCTCATAGAAAGCCCAAGCATTAACCGAGGGACTAGATTTGAACAAACCTGAATTCGACCCCCGTGAGGATGATGTATACCATATATCATATACCAATAGATTTTGCTTAGTTGTTCCGGAGAAGATGCTTTTTAACGATGATTCCTCCCAATGGACTAAGTTAAAATTCGGATCTGGTAGAGGGCCAAAATATTAATAAAGGATCTTGATTTTTACAACCTTGAATCTGACTTCCCTAAGGGTGGTATACAACATATATTAAACATTTCTGACTGGGGTTCGTGGGAAGATTTTTAAAGAATATTCTTCATATTGCACCAAGTAAAAATTCGGATCCCAATAGGCAGCCCAAATATTAATTGACTGGCTTGATTTGAAAAAAAAATCTTGAGTCTGACACCTGTAGGGCTGCTGTATACCAAACATCAAGCGATTCTAGTTGGTGGATCTGAAGAAGAAGATTTTTAAAGATTATTCCCAAATTGCACTAAGTTAAAATTTGGGCTCCCATAGTGAGTCTAATTATCAACCGATGGGCTTGATTTGAACAAACTTGAATCCGACCCTTGTAAGGATTCTGTATATCATATATCAAAAGATTATAACTAGTTGTCCTGGAGAAGAAGAGTTTTAAAGAGTATTCCTCATATTGGACTAAGTTAAAACTCGCGCTCAAATAGTGAGCCCAAATATAAAGCAAGAGACTTGGTTTGAACAAACTGAAATCTGACACCCCCTTTCTCAAAGGATGTTGTATACAATAAATCAAAAGATTCTGACTGGTGGGTCAGAAGAAGATTTTTAAAGATTATTTCCCATATTGCACAAATTTACAAATCCTCCAATAGAAAGCTTAATTATTAACTGGGGGTCTTCATTTGAACAATCTGCCCCCCGCCCCATGATGATGTATATACCAAATATCAAAAGATTCTGACGAGTGGTTCTGGAGAAGAAGATTCTTTAAAGAGTATCTCTCATATTGTGCCAAGTTAAAATATGGACTCTTGTATTGAACCCAGATAAGAAGTGAGGGGCTTAATTTTAACAAGCTTGTATCTGACCTCACTATGGATGCTGTATATCAAATATCAAAAGATTCTGAAGATTTTTTTCATTTTTGCAAATATGCTGACTCCACATTTTTTCGATCTCCTCCCCTACAGTACGCTATAACAAAATTGGTGGCATTTTTTTAACATTCCATTCTACTGGTTCTACCAAAGAACAGTTATTTGCACGAATCAAGTACTAATGACTCAATAATACCACATACGAAATTTGGTTCAAATTGGTTCAACGGTTCAGAAAATGGAAATTTCGGGCGGGGCCAAAAATCTTGACCCTTCATTATAAAGGCAAATATCGCCCTACGAACTTCGTTTAAACAAATTTGACTCTACATCTCAAAATGAAGATACAGTACCTTGTCCCCATTGGTTCATGAGAAGAAGATGTTTTGAAAATATAAGAGCATTTCCCCCTCCCCTTCCTATGGAGAGGGGCAAGCTGATTTGAACAAAATCAAGATGCGATGTTAAAACAAACAATCACGCCAAATCTAACTGAAATCAGTCCAGCGGTTTTGGAGAAGAAGTAGTAGACACCATGTTCACGAACGACAGACGACATTCGATGAACGACGTAGACTTCGACGGACGTCTGACGGCGAGTGATCACTACAGCTCACTCTGACTATCAGTCAGGTGAGTTACAAAAAACTCAGGAAATTTGTCTGTGGATAAATACATGTAGTCGTGAGCATGGGCATCACAACTTCTCATTTATTCAGGACGTATACCGGACTCAAAATTGGTCGTGCTGGGTCCCAAAATCCCCAATCAGCCATGGACCTCCATTTGCATGAGACCGACTGCGTGTTGTGGTGGCCGAGTGGATAAGTGCGCTGATCTCTCATGCCAGAGCTTCTGGGATCGATCCTTGATCGAGGAAAGTTGTCGAGGTGTCCGAACACTCTCTGTCAATGGGGTTGATGCTGTCACAGCGTACCGTCCTATCGGGTATGGGCATAAAATGGCGGTTCTCTGTGCGGGGAGAGACACACTCCGTGCAGGCTAAAGATCCCTTCGTAGTATTCGAGAAGAGCGAGGCCACGAAGATGCCGTTACGAAGGTCATCCCACGCACCTGCGCCATAGGTCAATGAGAGGCGTTAGTATATGTTGCATAACTTGCTCGCCAATCCTTGTAAAACAAATAAGTTTAAAACAAACAAAAATTGCAAAAAATACTGCGTGTGTGATATAATTTCAAGAAAAAATCTACTCGCGATTAGCGATTACCAACAAGGGTAAATCGATATCTATGGCTCCAATCGAGATGAAACTATCCCGATTGGAAAATTATTGGGTGGGAGGAGGGAGTGTCACACATCCCCTGCCCTCTCATAGTTATATACCTGGTCAAACACAATTGAGTTAAAAATGAACCCATATCAACTGAGTTGAGTGAATATGAACTCAGTTGGGTCCATATTCACTCAACCAAGTCGATTTGGGTTGATATTTAACCTACCTGATTTTAGAGTGTAAGTTTGGTAACATTTTACCGTTCTGATACTGCAAGCAAAAGTTCACCTTTTCATCCCTCGCGTCTTGAATGGTATCGTCTTTATTGATACGGGCTACAGCAAGATGGACGAATCTAAGCTGTATCTGTGGGGAGTTTTAGTAATGAGGGGTTAAAGGATTAGGGACGTATCCAAGACGTTCAGTGGGATGATTACTGGGATATAAGTTCACTTTTAGTGTCAATTGCCTCGTCGCAACCATAACAAGTTCAAAGTCAAGCATTTCCGGTCTTTTCTATTATGATGTCATTTTAACCATTTGAACCATCGTTTCCTGGACTGGTCTCGCCTTTGTGTACACATACAGTGAGATGGGTCAATCCAGTATCAATTTTCAGGGGGGATAAAATAATAACTGCTGTCTGCAGCAGCCTGGCTGCAGACTGCAGTTATTATTTTACCATCAATGCCTCGTGTATAGACCTCTCATAATAGACAAAAAATGGGACAAGGACCGAAAAATCGATCTTACGAATTCAAAGGGTTAAGATGCCTGACTCGCACTACAGGAATTGGTAACCAGTACAGCAGAACCGGCCCACTTCTATACAAACAAACACATTTCCACCTCCAGGGTTCCAGTTCCATGAAGCTGTTTGCATCCGATCACATTTAAAACTGATATCAGACATCGCAACTCTAAAATCTGCACTGGCCGCCTCCGAGGGAACGCACTGAATTCAAAATTCTCACATTAAGTTGGAAATGCTTAAATGGCGAGGCCCACTGTATCTGTCCACTTTGGTTTCACGTTACGAACCCGGTAGATCACTACGTTCGAAAACGTCACGCAATCTTGTCCATGCACCAGGTGACCTCACAACAGCTGGCGATCGGGCCTTTTTCGGTGGCTGCTCCATTCCTTTGGACCCTGTTTCCGTGTGGCCTGAAAGCATCCCAGAGTCTCCCATCTTTCCGATCAGCTCTCAAATCACATTTGTTCCAGCGGGTATATAACTTACGACGAAGACCACTGATTGTGATTCATCCGCTTGGAGACATTCAGTAAATAGGAAATGCAGAGTGATATAGATATATGTATATATATATAAAGTTTTTTTGTGTGTGTTAAGCCCAAGAGCTCTATGAGGAATTTCGGCTTTAAACTACATTTTTGTGTGTGTTAAGACCAAGATCTCTATGAGGATTTTCGGCTTTAAACTACATTTATTATTATTATTATAATAGTTTATTATTTCTTGGGACACACCTTGTGTGTATGATCGACAAACGTCGGGTGACATCTTCTCCGCTTGTTGCAGCCTCCCTACAGAACGATAGTGGTGCAGGTGGGTTTTATTCCTGCTTGATTGTCGCGACCACGAAACGTCCGACGGAAATTAGCGGTTCAAACCATTGCTGCTTGCAAGTGACACGCGACGATACCTTGCATCTTTGATTTGTGTCGGTAATATTATGGTCTCGACAACACACTCCCAAACTAAAGAGGGGAGGGATGTCCTTTCTCAACCCCTTATCTAATGCACTGTGTCATTTACAAAAGACGCCATTCAAATTTTATTCTTTTTATTCAATTCTCGACGCCAAAACATAGCTTATGACCCTCTTATTGGAACGAACTCACCCAGCTCGCTTCAACGATGAACTTAGGTAAAGAATTTAATGTTTTTGTTATCCAAGATTGTTTTTCTTTTTTGCAAGATGTCTTATGTAAATAACGGATAACTTGCACATCCAACCGACTTTTAGAAATCTTTTTCTTCCCGTTTTGCGAGAAACAGAACAAGAATGAGTAGAGCAATCCGACGGAATTTAAAATTTCGACAGAATCATTTGATGCATGAGGTTGGCCGCATCTGCCATTCCCCTTCTATTTGCGTTCCCCCATTGCTTTGGTCTGGGGTCGTATCATATAGGAAAGCACACAGGCCTCAAAAGGACAATCGCCAGCATCGCATTTGAGAGATCGATATACATGTGCAGATTCTGAGAGCTTCATTAGCTCTACGATGACCCGACATTTTGTCGCTCGGCATTATGTTGTTTTTTTCGTTTATTAAAAGTGCCAAAAGGAAAACTTGGCTATTTATGGCAAGGTAGGTAGAAGCAACTAGTTCACAGATAATCCACCATTAAGAATGTCTATCAGTATTTAAACTACCAAAACTAACGCATCCACTTTGGCTCGTTTTTATCGATTGCGTTTTTACAGTAATTTGCAAGTTTTTATTCTTACCGGGAAAAAATGAGCAAATCTTGCCTCCTAGACTTTTATAATAACCGGAAGAGTGCTAAATAATTTTCGACCACCAAAAATTGTTAACATGTCTTTGCCTTGTTTCAATTTATAGGAGAGTGCCGGTTGGCACTCTCCCATAAATTGTGACAAGGCAAATCTTAATAGACTAAATAATATCACTTCAAAGATAATAAGAAGCACAGCCACTGAATTTGAAGCCTTTAACCCTTTACCTTACGTAACGGCCAAAACCGGCCAGCGCTATTCTCAAAAATCTCCAATTAATTTTCACTATTTTTTCATTTCTTGTCTCAAAAACATAGGTTATGACCCCTCGTTGGAACGAGCTCGTTCCAACGAGGGGTCATAACCTATGTTTTTGAGACAAAAAATGAAAAAAAAATAGTTATTCAAGAATTATTTTTGCAAGTGTCGTCTGCTTTTCATGTTAGGTAAAGGGTTAAGTTGCAGTACCAGCACCTCAGAATAAAGCCCAAATATGGGCTTCCAGCACTCTACCAGTTAATGAAAAGGACAGTGTGTGGTTTACGTATCACGATGCATACACTGTTGATACAATGAAAAGAACAAACTCACAGAACATTAAGAGATTGTAAAAACGCAGTTTTCATATTTTTAGATGGGGTTCCACAGAGAATAACCGTGAAATATTGGTAGAGGGTGTCCCAGTCATCAACCATGCGAAGTTTCAAAACATTTGGCCCAGTGGTTTCAGAGGAGAAGATTTTTCAAAATCCACCAATCAGAATAAAAAAATGCTTCTTGCAGCCAAGTTTTTCGATACACGGTAACAAAAACGAGGAGCATTGGTAGAAGACCTCCCATAGACTATCCCTGCCGGGTTTGGTTCATGTCGGTTCCGTAGTTCCAGAGAAGAAGATGAAAATGTGATTTCCCATAGGGTTTCTATAGTAACTATAAGCCGCAATTACGGCCATGTTTACAATCCGACTAACATTAAATGATGATTGTTGGTAGAGATCGTCCCAGCCATCATTTATGAGAAGTATCAAAACATTTGGCCTGGAAATTTCAGAGGAGAAGAATTTTGAAAATCCACCAACCAGAATCAAAGAATGCCTCTGGCGGCCATGTTTTTCAACCCACGGGAACAAAATGAGGATCGTTTGAGGACCTCCCATAGACCATTCCTGCCGAGTTTGGTTCACGTCAGCTCAGTAGTTCCAGAGAAGAAGATGAAAATGTGATTTCCCATAGGGTTTCTATAGTAACTATAAGCCGCAATTACGGCCATGTTTACAATCCGACTAACATTAAATGATGATTGTTGGTAGAGATCGTCCCAGCCATCATTTATGAGAAGTATCAAAACATTTGGCCTGGAAATTTCAGAGGAGAAGAATTTTGAAAATCCACCAACCAGAATCAAAGAATGCCTCTGGCGGCCATGTTTTTCAACCCACGGGAACAAAATGAGGATCGTTTGAGGACCTCCCATAGACCATTCCTGCCGAGTTTGGTTCACGTCAGCTCAGTAGTTCCAGAGAAGAAGATGAAAATGTGATTTCCCATAGGGCTTCTATAGTAACTATAAGCCCCAGTTGAAGCCATGTTTGCAACCCGATCAATATTAAATGAGGATCGTTGGTAGAGGGGGTCCCAGTCATCAACCAAGCAAAGTTTCAAAACATTTGGCCCTGTGGTTTCAGAGGAGAAGATTTTCAAAATCCATCAATCAGAATCAAAAAATCCCTCTGGTGGCCATGTTTTCAAACCCATGGGAACAAAATGAGGACCATTTGTAGAGGACCTCCCATAGACTATCCCTGCCAGGTTTGGTTCATGTCGGTTCAGTAGTTCCAGAAAAGAAGATGAAAATGAGATTTCTCATAGGGTTTCTATAGCAACTACAATCCGCAATTGCGGCCATGTTTGTAACCCGATCAACATTAAATGATGATCGTTCGTAGAGGGGGCCCAGTCATCATTTATGTGAAGTTTCAGAACATTTGGCCTTGCGGTTTCAGAGGATAAATTTTTGAAAATCCACCAACCAGAATCAAAGAATGCCTCTGGAAGTCATGTTTTTCATCCGACGGAAACAAAATGAGGTTCGTTTGTAGAGGATCTCCCATAGACCATTCCTGCCAAGTTTGGTTCACACCGACTCAGCGGTTACAGGGAAGAAGATGAAAATGTGAAAAGTTTACGAACGCCAGACGAAGGACGTCTGACGACGCCAAGTGATGTGAAAAGCTCACATGGCCTTTTAGGCCAGGTGAGCTAAAAATTAGTTATTCAAGAATTTTTTTGCAAGTGTCGTCTGCTTTTCATGGTAGGTAAAGGGTTAAAGCGATATAAAATGTTTCTATTTCATTGTTTATTTAATTTTCTTTTTTATTGTGATTGAACGATACTTTCGACAGCCAGGGTCACCTCGGGTGAAGGAAGCCGGAGTACCCGGAGAGAACCACCGAGCAGCGGCTAGCAACTAACTGTCCGAACCCCCAACGTACTAACTCCGCACACACAAGGTTAGCTTTGGTTGAAGACAAGTTCATCGTCGACGGTCAGTACGCCTTAGTACACAAACCCACCGTGCACCCACGTGGTCAATCGGAATTAAAGGCCTTACATAAGGACACAACGCAGTTACCTCTGGTTTAATCGAACCATGGGCCTTTCAGCTTGAAGTCCAGTTCCGTAACACTAAGCTACCGCGATCCCATTAACCCTTTCAACACTGGTGGTATCTTCCATGCCAGTTAAATGGCAGAAATTGGAAGAGTCCATATCCATTATTTGAGGGTAGAGCAATTAATATTTTCAACGTGCAGCCTTCAGGCTGCGCGTTGAAAATATTAATTGTTCTACCACATACATTCACTTAGTACATCCTACTTAATGAAATTAATACCTTTCGTGTTCCTGGACCGGAAAAGCGGCCTCTCGTGTTGAAAGAGTTAATTTGCTTCAAATGAGGCCTGATTTTCAACTTGGAAACTGATGTTTCTCAGGGCTTTGGGGATTCTTATGGGTCTTTGCCACTAGATCTCGGAATTGGCTCTTAGACTTTTGACAGTGCCTGGGAGGACGATGAGAAGGCAAAGAATAGAATGCTGACGTGTTGTCCCAGGCCTGCTCAATTGTGATGTAACTGTGCACCACCTCCTCCCCGCCAAACTTCCGCCACCATCTGTTTTCCGGTTGCGAATTCCGATTGGGAAGTCTCACCCACTTGTCAGCTAATATATAGTGGTTTAATCAATATTTTCCAAAAGTTGTCATTGAAGAAGTAATGTCAGACGTCGCTCATTGTACATCGGAATTAGATATGTCTTTTAAAAATAAAACTGTCAGTGTTTGACGTCAATTTGTTAAATGGATGCTTTGAAGAGAAAATCTCGCAATGTATAAGGTTATGTCATTGGTAGGAGATAAGACCATTAACTTATGATGGAAGCAATGAAAGCAATTGTTATCTGGTTTTTATTGACAAATCGATGACCGAGAATGAAATAAAAAAATAAATTAAATTAATAAGGCCTAAAAAGTTAAAAATCTGTTTCTCGGGCTCTCCCACGTGGTCCTTTTAGCTGCTGTATTCTCTCTTTTTATAACCAATTCAAATTTGAAAATGGTTTATGTCTGATATTTTACCCAAGTTAATAAAATTGATAAATTTGTCTCTTGAGTGGAACAAAGCTTTGCAATGCTCTAGCATTGCAACGCCTTTTTGCACTCAAGGGACGAAATTCACCACCACCCATGCTATTTTGTAGATTATGAGGCCTAAAACATAAAACAAACCAAGAACATGAACTTTTGATGGCAAAGAAATAATTACAAATATAAAAAAAATAAAATAAAAAACCGACCGCCCGCATGGAATTTTACAAAACTGACCTGAGAAACAGAAAATCTACTTTGTGGGGCCTCAATTGGTTCTTATTCTAGTTCCAGATCCACAGTAAATCGTTCACAGTCTGTCGCTTTGCAACAAGTAACAGTATGAACATCTTCAAATTGGAGTTCTAATATTTCAACTACCAGAAACGATACGTTCAGAGTGAGTTACAACTAAAACAGTGGCGTAGATACGAGGGAGAGGGGGGGGGGGGGGGGGCTGGTGACAGCTCCCACAAAACTTTCATCGAAAATTTTCGACTCGTCAGGAAAATATTGAGGTTTTTTGTGCACAACTTTGCCAAGTGAAAGGACAATTATTGCTACTTTGGCCAGAACATGTGTTTTAAGACTAAATTTTCGATAACTAAACCGTTTAGGGGGACAAAACAGAAGAATTTTGGTTGCTCAATCAGAAATCTGTCGAAATATTTTTTGGGTCTGTCAGAAAGCTTTGGGCTTGCCTCTCCACTCACTCCAGCAAAAAACTCGCCCCGAACTCAAGTACACGTGGAGTTAGTCCAGTATACTGGCCTTGGGGTGTGCATACTAAGAAAGAACTAACGGAGGGGAGGGTGCAGTGCGCGGACTGGAATCAACGACACGAGATGGAGTTTATCCTGTATTTCACGAGGCCCCAGACTTATTTATAATTCGTACGCGGCGATAAATTTATTTTATTTTCTTAAATTTCAAACACAAGTGGTGTTTTTTTAAAATTCTTTTGTAATTGAATCCAACAAATTTAAAACGTTATTACGAGTAAAAACAAGTATGCATACTCTACGTAACAAAAACTGCAAGAATCTTGTCTATATAACAACTCGTCTCTACTAAAAGGATAGAAAAACCTTTACGCAACAGCGTTGTGACCTTGGGCAAGGAACTTAATCCTGATTGCTCACGTGAGGGCACGGTGGTGCTGTGTACTGAGGGCACGGTAGTGCTGTGTACTGAGGGCATGGTGGTGCTGTGTACTGCACGTCGATGGTGCACTTGTCTTCAACCAATGCTAACCCTGCTTGTTGGGGTTAAGACGTCGGGGAGTCTGACGGTTATTCGACGCTACTCGGTGGTTCTCTCCGGGTACTCCGGCTTTCTCCACCCTTAAAACTGTCCGACACAAGGTAAGCCTGTCTGTCGAAAGTGTCTTTAAACACCGATAAATAAATAAATAAATAAATAAATAAATAAATAAATACATAAATTATTTTGTTACGCTCAAATCATTTCTTTGGAACAAAGTACAACAAATAATTACATTCAGGGATTACTGTGCCAAAACAGGTTACCGGGAAATGAACCAAGTTGAACCCCGGACCCGGAGAAAGATTTGATTTTTCGAACTGAACGAACGCTGCTTCCTTGCATCTGAGTGAACGATGGAAGTTCACACAGAAGACATTTCGATGGCATTTTTGTATCATCTTCATCACCTATTCGGCAAGACTGGCATCATTGGAGGGTGGCGGGCCCATCGGGTCGACCATAGTTCGACCCAATGTCAATGGGAGAAAACTTTGATTTTTCAAAATAAAAGATGCTGTTTTCTTGCATCTGAGCGATCGGTGGCAGACTAGACTGCTGGTATATCGAAATGTTTTCCATGTGCACTGCCATTGGCAATTCGCATGGAGAACATTTCAATATACCGGCATTCTATGCAATCAGATCCATCTCGTCTGCACGGCATTTTCAATAAATTTCAAGCACCAACAGGTATTGGGCTGCATCAATTTGGGGGGCTCCGAGGGGGGGGGGGGGGCACCCAATAGGGGGCTCACCGGAAATTTTCCTGGTGGACCATACGGCCAGTGCACCTCTGATTACATTACATAAAATGGGGGATTATAAAAAAAAATAAAACTGGTCAGCAGAAAAAAAATGCGAAACACAAAACAGCTATGAATTTTTTTCACTCGTAGTGTTTGGTGATGATTGCATTACAATATGGTTGTTGGTGATACTTTTCCCCTGAACTTTCTAAATTAATATTAATTAATTCTATAGAAGGACAATATATTGTATAAAAGGTGCAACCATTGAATCAGTTGCAGTCATGGCTGACAATTTTCGTCATTGGAAGAGAATTATAGGAAAGTTAGCTCCCCTTAATTTCTAAAGCAATCTGTGAATTAACATTAAGGACATGGAAATTTCAAACAAAAAGTGCAATTTTGAAATGTTAGTGAATTTGTGTCATCAATATGCGCATCATTTCACAAAAGTCAGTTATTTTCTTGTAGAGTGTATAAAAATACAGAAGCTGGCTTTGTACAGTTTTTGCCCCCATCCGTTTAAATGTTTGCCTATTTTATTCTCGGTTGAAACCCATTTAAAAATAAGAAAACTGCGTTTTCACCATCTTTTGATGTTCTGTAACATTTTTCCTGTTCATTACATCAACAGTGTGCGCATCGTGACAAATAATACAGACATCGTCCATTCTATTAATATAAACAAAGTCTCGGAGTTGAATTGCCACTTTTTTCTGGGAAGAATAAAAACATGAAGATTACTGTAAAACAAAGATTAATTAAAAAGCCAAGTTTTGTAACCTTTAATAAACGAAAACAACAGACAGCTCCGATAGCTGTCAGTTGTTTTCGTTAATTATACGTAATAAACGAATACTTGGGTGTTTTCTCAATAATTACTTGCTTCTTAATTGAAGCTTCAGTAATTCACGTCGATGGTGCACCTGTCTTCATCCAATGCTAATCCTGCTTGTGTGGAGTTTGTACGTTAGTATGTTGAGGAGTCTGGGAATTGCTCGCCGTTGCTCGGTAGTTCTCTCCGGGTACTTCGACTTCCTCCACACGTAAAACTGTCCGACACGAGATGACCCTGCCTGTCGAAAGTGCCGTTAAACCCCAATAAATAAATAAATAAATAAATTGAAACTTCCTCGTTCGTTCTAAAAAATCAAGGGAGATAACTTCATAGAAATTCAAATTTCATGACGATATTAGTCAGGAGTGGTTACAAATTTAATATCTGTGTGATAAAGTGGCGGAGGGGAGGAATAAAGAATGAATGGTCGGCGCCATAAATTAATATCAACTACAAATACTACTTAGAGAGGAACGGTAGCATAGCATTTATCCAGGTACGCAATCTTGGATGAGTACGAAAGTAGCTTACTGGATGACTCTGTTTCATTTTGTCGGTGTGAATAAATTATCAGTTACATCCAATGTATTTTCAAATGATTTGGGGTTGATTGGCAAATAGACGCCAGCATTCCCAACTTCCATCCTAAGTGGAATAGTTTACGAAAACGAAAACAGCAAACGTAGCAGTTCCAATGGCATTGCGGGGGTGGGGGGGGGGGGGGATGTCGAACCCACGACGAGAGAGTTTCCTTCAACACCAACCGCTTTGCAAAACTAAACCGCGCACACGACTCGGCAACCGACAAACCCTAAAATGAAATGCTAGTTAACCAAGGATATACGAGGCCAGTACAGAACACGTGGAATCACTATTTTTCAATTATCAGCATGTAATTGCATCTCTTAATTCTACACAGTGCACTACATGGAAATCAGCGAGAACGTCTCTTTTTCAAATTTCCCGCGATCCATAGAACCAAGAAAGGCAATCGAGATTAAATGCCTTGCCCAAGGACACAACGCAGTTACCCTTGGCGGGGATTGAACCGTGGACCTTGCGGTTTGAAGTCCAATGCCGTAACCCCGAGTCACCACGCTCCCGGACCATTCCTAATCTATATCAGTGTGTGAGTTCCCTTATATGGACGTGCCCACATCCTCGCCCCAAGTTCGAAATTCTTCCTCCGTCTCTGAGTTTTTACATTTCAGTGTTTACTGGTTGTTGTAAAATGTACATCGTGAGATCAGAGAAAATTATGCATCGATTGTGACGCATGAAGCATACCTAAATAGCGGATGAATATAACTGCCAGGCATAATTGCTATAGAACATTTTTTATTGTCATGTTGTTAATAGAGAAGCAATTAATTTCCGTTAAATGGCAAAACGCTTTGTTGATTCAATTTATTTTAAATCCATCCAACGTAAAACAGAAGGCAAAGCGCTGTGAAGTTAGACAGCTTCGTTACTGGGGATGCTGACAAGAAACATGACATGCTGTTCCCTGTCTGTGAAACTGATTCACCCGAGACTCCAATTCGTGTTTGTCTGTTTACAGGGATCAGCCTTTCATCAACGAGGGGTATTAACGGCAGTTTTACATGTGGAGAAGGAGGGTGG
The DNA here is from genome assembly GCA_031216915.1 of Pictodentalium vernedei. NCBI lineage: Eukaryota > Metazoa > Mollusca > Scaphopoda > Dentaliida > Dentaliidae > Pictodentalium > Pictodentalium vernedei. The sequence goes on along the minus strand of CM062296.1, from coordinate 508,047,854 downwards.
GACACCGGGAGAGACCTCCACACAATGGGAAAATAACTGTCAGGCACTTCAACCTATTGCAAGAAGATATTTATTAATGGGGGGTTTAACCCTTTACCCAACGCAGACGATATCAAAATTTATTATTTTAAATATCATTTTTTGAAATTTTTCAAAAAATTTCAACAAAACCATATCATGTGACCCCCTCGTTGGAACGAGCTCGACGAGCTCGTTCCAACGATGGGTCACATGATATGGTTTTGTTGAATTTTTTTGAAAAATAATATTTTTTCAACTGCTGAATTTGCATATTACGAGGGCGGATGAGGCCGATTCGTTGAGTAAAGGGTTAACGATACTTTCGATAGCCAGGGTCACCTCGTGCCGGACAGTTTTACGGGTGGAAAAGCCGGAGTACCCGGAAGGAACCACCAATCAACGGCGACCTACTGTCAGACTCCGTACTAACTCCGCCCGCACAAGCAAGGCTAGCATTGTTTGGAGGCAAGTGCACCATCGACGTGCAGTACTTAGCACACAGCTCTACCGTGCCCTCAAATGGGCAATCAGCGCAATTACCGTTGATTAGGATCGAAGTGTTGACCGTCCGGTTTGAAGTTAACCGCTGAACCACCGCGCTCCAGCAAGGTGAGTTTGAGCTCGATTCCAATTGGTTGAATCTATAGGTTCCACAACCGTACTAAACGCCCAAACACACTGTTCTACAATCAGGCGGCGGAAAAGGGACTCGCACAGGGACCACGTGCCCACATCATACTTTTTTACGCAGACATGATTACACGTGTGTTTTATAAAAAATTGAGAGAGTACAAGAATATAAATACAGAGGAGTTTAGAGGTGGATGGTATTGGAATGTTGAGTCCGGTATCGGTTTCGATATTTTAAGGGGGTATCCCTCGGTATCGGTTCGGTATTTGACTTGACCGGTATCTGACTGCACTGAGATTTGCTGATAGAACCAAAGGGGTATTTATATCAGGAAAATACAGAATATGTTGTTCTTGTGTCATTATACCAAAGCGCCACAAATGCCACTGCCAATGAGCTCAGCAGTCGCATTCTTTTATGAAAACAAATCATATCTACTGTATTATTTATTTATTTATTTATTTATTTATTTATTTATTTATTTATTTATTTATTTATTTATTTATTTATTTATTGGGGTTTTAAGGTCACATATTTCTACACAATGGCTAATCATGACCATGACAGTTTTACTGGTGGAGGAAGCCGGAGTACCCGAAGAAAACCAGCGAGCAACGGCGAGCAACTGTCAGCCCCCCAACATACTAACTCCACACAAGCAGGGTTAGCATTGGTTGAAGACAAGTGCACCATCGACGTGCAGTACGCCTTAGTCCACGACGTCACCGTGCCCCCAGATGGGAAATGGGGGTTAAGATATCTACTGTAAGTTTATGACTTGTTCTAAACACACCTTAACCTTTAAAGCCCAGTTTCAGTCGAATGCAATCTGAGAGCATGTACCCTGGCCATGTCACTTTAAGAGGTCCTGTTGACAATGGACAAAGCACCTTGGCAGTGATTATAGACAAGTCTTGGATGCCGGTTAACCCTTTACCCAACGCAGACGATATCAAAATTTATTATTTTAAATACCATTTTTTTTAGATTTTTCACAAAAAAATTCAGGAAAACCATATCATGTGACCCCTCGTTGGAACGAGCTCTACGAGCTCGTTCCAACGAGGGGTCACATGATATGGTTTTGTTGAAATATTTTGAAAAATAATATTTTTTCAACTGCTGAATTTGCATATTACGCGGACGGATGCGGGCGATTCGGTGGGTAAAGGGTTAAGGCAGCCAAGACTTGGCTAGAAATCACTGCTAAGCAGCTGCACATTGTAATCTTTTAAGAATTCAAGATAAGTGCCCAGGGCTCGAGGATTAGCAAAACTGGAAAGTAAATCAACCAATTCTTTCGTGAAAATGAAGCCTTCAACTGCTATCAATCCTCAACAGTGCCTTATAAATAGTCAAGGCAGAAAAATTTGAAAATTCAGACAATTTCGGTATTCAATGAGTGGTTCGGTTCGGTTTTTCGGTATGCCCATGATATCGGTATCGGTTCGGTTTTTCGGTATATTGCCCATCTCTAGAGGAGTTCCTATTATATACAGTCTTCAAATGTAAGTAAATTTAGTTGTATCTGGTCAATGAATTCCACCTTCAGTGGTTTCGATTTATTTATTTATTTATTTATTTATTTATTTATTTATTTATTTATTTATTTATTTATTTATTTATTTATTCATTTATTTATTTATTTATTTATTTAATTTACTATTATTATTTATTTAAGGTCATTTTCAGCATCTTTCGCTATCTCGTGAATGCAAAATGGGGATGCAGTTGAGGTGAGCCAAACTTTTCTACCTACTGCCCACTTTAATTGGGCGTTGGTTCCGGTTTCTATTTTACCAGTAAAGCAGACGCTGTTTACCGTATTAAACAAGGACTGCAACACATCCCGTGGTTCTCATGGTGGATTCTCTCTGTTTCTTCCACGCATTTTTAACACTTCAATCAGCAGACAACAAGGCCTAATAATCTTTATCTCAGTTTCCGTCATTATTGGGTTTACTTATGAATAAACATTCCTTCGCCTGCAAATCGTTTGATAATAAAAAAAATACTGCTAATGGAAGAACAATTCATATTGAAACCATTAGGCCACACAAAATAAATATAAATTAATTGATTCTCAGGCAATTATTTTTCAAGTCGGCGAGGGAAGGTGGGAGAGGGGGGGGGGGGGGGGTCTTTTTATTTATTTTATTTTCATTCGTTTTTCTTCCCCCAAAACAAGTAGTATTCCCATTCCCACTCACCGGAAATGGTATTCCACTCCGAGCATTGTATTCCACTCTCAGCGATGACGGACTATTTTTTTTTCTTCTTTTTATTACTGTTTCAAATCGGTTGAGTAGAATAAAAAAAAACACGTAAGGAGAAAATAAAATTAATACAAGAACTCCCTGTCCGGATTCTAGTACGATTTTATGTCCTCGTGAGACGCGCGGATTATTTCAGTCGCCTAACGCCTCATGAAATAGTCCTCCGCGCGCCCCTCTTGAGGATAAAAAACGTACTCGAATCACAGTAGCGAACTATTGTCTATTTTTTTTAATTTTAATTCTTTTTATTTTCTTGTATGTAGTGAGCATATATTTAGAGGCTTTTTACTGTCTTTTTTCACACAGAAAATATGAAATGTACATAATTATACAAGATAAACTCATTTAATTTTAAAAATAAAACTGTTTTGCATGTTTAGTTATGCTCTTCATATTTCAGTTTAAAGAGTCCCTTCCTTGTAAACACTAAAGTCCAGTCTCTGAATCACCCGATTTTGTAGTAATATTGGAAAGAAGACACAGCAAGACAATAGAAATGTGTAAGGCCTAAAACGTTGAAAATATGTTTCTCAGGCTCTCCCGCGTGGTGCTTTTGGCTGCAGCATGTTCTCTTTTATAACCAATGCACAACTTAAAAAAAATTAAATGGTTTCTGTCTGATATTTTACCCAAGTTAATAAAATAGATAAATTTGTCCCTTGAGTGCAACAAGGCTTTGCAATGCTTCAGCATTGCAAAGCCTTCTTGCACTCCAGGGACGAAATACACCACCACCCATGCTATTCTGTCGATTATGAGGCCTAAACATGAAACAAACCAAGAACATGAACTTCTGATGGCAAAGAAATAATTACAAAAATAAAAAATAAAATAAAAAACTGCCCGCCCACATGCAATTTTACAAAAAAGGCCAGAGAAACAGATCTACTTTGTGAGGCCTAATGAGCGGGGTTTCAATTTCAATGACCGGGTGCCCGAGAATCAAAACATTGTTATGGTGTCATCTTTCCAGTAAATTTTTGTTTATTATTTTATTTTTTTCCGAATTCAGTTCTTCCATTTAACAGTCCTAATCTCAAAACATGTATTTATAGGAGAAGGCTCTCGGGATGGGATCATGAACGAAAGTTAAACAACATTATAGACTGCTTTGACCACAATGAGAAATAACATCACTCAAACATCGATGAAAATATTGCATTAATTTCTGCGTTGTCGTAAGGTTACTTCCCTTATATAAGGCGATTTTCCAACGACTGAGGTGATTTTGCTCACAAGAAGATTTTGTTTTCGAATCGACATCCCATAATAATTGCTGACATAAGCGTCGGGGGGAGTTCCATTTGAGAAGAGAAGGGAATGGACACAAACACTGCCTGAAAAATGATCATCTTCAGAAATGTGTTGCCAAGCCGTCCGCAGCACTACATTTGGCCTAAACAAGTTAAAAATCTGTTTCTCAGGTCATTTTGACTGCCGTTTTCTCTCTTTTTATAACCAATGCAAACTTAAAAAAACAAAAATTAAATGGCTTATATCTGATATTTAACCCAAGTTAATAAAATTGAAAAATTTGTCCCTTGAGTGCAACAAGGCTTTGTAATGCTTTAGCATTGCAAAGCCTTCTTGCACTCAAGGGACGAAATAAACCACCACACATGCCAATCTGTAGATTATGAGGCCTAAAACATAAAACAAACCAAGAACTTGAACTTTTGATGGCAAAGACGTAATTACAAAGTAATTACAAAAATAAAATAAAAAAACACCCGCCCACATGCAATTTTACAAAAAAACTGCCTGAGAAACAGCAGATCTACTTTAATTTGTCGGTGCTTATCCGTCGAGCTTAAACTGCTATGCCAATATCAGAGATCAATTCTTGAAGAGCGTGAGTAGAGAACTTTCCAAATTTTACCCAACGTATCCAACTCCAATGGCGGACGACTCTTACAAAAAACAAAAATAAAATCTTCAATAACTAACAATTTTCATTTTTGCCTGAAAAACATAGCTCGTTCGAACGAGGAGTGACAAGGAATGTTTTTGAGACAAAAAATGAAAACAATTAAATTTCAACAGCGATTTCCGTGAATAGCGCTGATAAAGTCCCATTGGATCAGAGAGGGGAATAGACACCAGCATTGCCCGATAAATGTTCATCTCCAAAAATCTGATGTCAAGCCGTCCGCAGACCTACATTAACCGTCGAGCTAAATCAGAATCAGAGATTAATTCTGGAAAGCTTGAGTGGAGAACTTTCCAAACTTAACCCAACATTATCCAACCCCAATGGCAGACGACTCTTGGAGAAAAAAAATTCTTGAATAACTAACAATTTTCATTTTTGCCTCAGAAACACAGCTCATAACCCCTCATTGGATCGAACTGAATAAGCTCGTTCCAACGAGAGACGATAAGCTAGGTTTTTGATACAAAAAAATGAAAACAATTAAATTTCAATTGCGATTCCTGTGAATAGCGATGGTCGGGTTTGACCGTTATGTGAAGTAAAGGGTCACGTGCTAGAAGCCGGTGTAAAAGGAATGGAAGTCCGTAGGAACGTTAGTCCCTCTGGACTATTATTCCGCGGAATTATAGTCCTAGGTCTAACACTTCTAGGAATAGTAGTCCGGCGGACTACTATTCCTAGAAATGTTAGACCCAGGACTATAATTCCGCGGAATAATAGTCCAGAGGGATTAATTTTCCTACGGACTTCCATTCCTGTCACACCGGTATTTTGCGACAAATATCTAAGGGTTAGTTTGACTGGTACTGACTTTTTACAGTCTAACACAATCGAATCCATTTTCTTATTTAAAGCTCGTCCCAGTCCATTTCGCTAGAATTTGTTGATACCCACCCCACTCTAATACCTGCAGTAGTATTGGGAATTTAAATATTAATTTAAGACCAGCCACACAAATCTGCGACAGTGTCAAACTTTAGTGTCATTTAATGAAAATATTTCTAAAAGAGCTAGCTTCCCATAACCTGATTTAATAAACTCATATGAACACTGTGGAAAACAAGATAAAAAACTAAAAGACATTTACAACTGTATCTTCGATCTGGGAATATAAACGATTGAAACGAATTATCGGCATTTTAAAATATGTGACAATTTACCTCCCAGTAAATTGTCACATATTTTAATATCCCAACAATTCATTTCAACTATTTATATTCACTGAAAACATGCTATTCTGGAAGATAGGGCCAGGGCCGGGGAGAGGAAATTTGGCCCCTAGGGTTAATTCTGTGACGGGTCCCCTTTCGAAAGTGTTGGGATAGTGATGCAGATTCCGCTCCCAAGAAAATTTTGAAATCAGTTATTAAATGGAGATTCCTGGCGGCTTTTGGGATGAACAATCACGTTATTTTTTTGGCCGTCAAAAGGACGTTTTTTCAGCAGCATGTTTCAAATTTGCAAGTTCATCAGTGAGTATCCAATGACCTGGAGCTATAGCTTTTGACTGCACAATTCTTGAAGTGATAACTTTGTTACGTCAAGTTGATTTAATAAAGTTATCACTTCAAGAATCAAGTAGTCCAAAATTACAACCGTTGGTCAACTGCAGAGCTCCATTCGAGACACAGCCCCGTTCTTAACATTTAATTCTACGCAACTATATAGAACTAGAGTTCTTATAGCTGAAATGCATTAATAGTAAGTCCCACTAGTTCTGTTGTGTGGAACTAAAATGTTGATAAGGTTGCAATGATACTAACTTTGGAAAGGGCATTCGGCGGAAAATTTCACAACTGAGCTTGAGGATTCTCGACTGCCATTGAAGGAATGTTTAGGAAACACGCGAAACACCGAGTCTGGTGCAAATGTAAACAGGTAAGTCTATTAACAGATTGAGCATCTCTACGGCGCACTCACATTCCTTCTTTACTTGAGTGGCAACTAGTATTCCAATACGACGGTCAACGTATCTTGCTGGTTCTCGCTCGGGGATAGGGGACCCAGGCTTGGCAATGAAGTCAGAACTTTGGGGGCCCAGGTCTAACCCAAGAATCCTGGACTCCTGGGCCAAGCCCGTCCCAAAGTTCCGAGCCCCTGGGTCACTACCCGAGTCCCTCACCGCTCCCCTACTCTGTATAGGGACTACAGTTGTAAAAGTTTTAAAGCAGTCGTCCCTGCGGGGCTACACGTAATACAAAAAGAGGAATGTAGTCAAGAGCTCTCAGTAAAGCAGCTCTTATAGAAAGCATCGACGCGAGTGGTAGTTGACGAAGTAAACACTGCCAATGTAATACTACAAGTGAATAAGGGCAGTTACTTCCCATTGGTATATGGTGTAATGTTTTTGGGGGTAGGTGCTAAGAATTACACACACTGGTTATCAATTTGTTGGTTAACTCTTTGCATGCCGCTGACGGATATCCCTACCAGCAAAGGGGTTCTCTTGCCACTGAGATAAGTATAATTTGGGCATATTTCAACATATCTTTCCCTGCTAATTGAATGGATTTTTTTTCACCAATGATTTCTTGTTATATTTAGACTAATTTTTCATCAACTCTAGCCATGGCTGCTTTACAGCAGCCATGACTAGATTTGATGAAGAAATATCTTGAAAATACTCAGCGGGTTAAGAGTTAAGGGATGGCCAGCAGCAGAAAGAATCTCAAACTTTTAGATGTGCCATCTCCACAAGCCGGACGGATGAACCATAAAAGCTGTTGGCCAGCAATGTATACACAGGCCAACGGAGACTCTCTAATGGGTCTACGTATGTCCACTGTTGGCCTTGTGCGTGTGGTAACGTTTTCAGTAATTCGAAATAATCGGTCATAGAAAATATCGTACATAATACCCGGACTGACGCTTATAGAAATCGTTAATTTCGAGATTGTTGCTCAACTTAGGAGCAAACGTGGGATACATTTTGAGGTGAGTGATACGGAGCTCGCATAGGAAATCATTTAGTCGAGGGGAGGCAGTTATTCCGCCAAATAATTTTTTATAAAAAGGAGTCCTGTCGCAGTTATTTCATGATGGAGAAAGAATGGTTGCCAACTGTTAGAATCAAGAAAATTATGACCCAAGGACATTAATTGTTTTGTCTGAGAGACTGCATCTCCTTGCAATATACGCGCACGTTGTTTGAGTCACTTTACTACAGTACGTGGAGAGTGTTTTATCATTAAATCACCCGCAGAGTGGAGATTCCACCCGAGCAACAATTGCAAATTTGTTGCAAAGTACAACCATCACCAGCAAAGTTCCAGCCAATGGACCTCCGGGTTAAACCCGGAGGTCCATTGGCTGAAAATTTACTTGTGTTTTTTGTCCATATGTACATAATTTGAAAGTGATACTTTGGGTGATACTCCACTCCGCGGGTGTTTTTGTTACAACCCACTCTCCACGTACTGGGTGTATGTACTTTTCCAGTTTTTGTTTTTTGCAAAATCAATCAATCAATCAATCAATCAATCAATCAATCAATCAATCAATCAATCAATCAATCAATCTTCATTGTTGCAGAAAACGACCAAGTTAAGATTCCTGGGTACATTTCCTTGAGAAATAAACAACAACAACAACAAAAAACAAAACAAAACAAGACTAATGGTGATCGCCCGACCACGGATACTTCCGAACTATGGTCAATGGTCTATAATACTGGAATGAAAAGTGTTGCGTTGAATCTGGTGCTCACTATAGTCCATAAGGTTTCGAATTTAATAAAATACAAATCTGAACATAGCAACTAAAAGCAGCTGTATCGAACGTATTTCCATAAGGTCAAACAGTCACTAATATGGTGGAACTTCCTCAACAGAACCATACACATATGGATGTCACTTGAATTAGCATACAGTACAAGTCAAAATGAATTTGTAGGATAACCGCTATAAACTATGTATCTTTCTCTTCCTGCGGTGAAATGACCAGACACTAACATCATTTTATGGAAAGCTCTCACAGAGTGCTTTCCAGAAAATGATGTCAGATTCTGGTCTTATCAGTGTTTTAGCAGCAGAATACTTAGTTTATTGCAGTTATGTTACAACTTATTTCGACTTGTACTGTAATGTGCAAGAATTTTTGACAACGATATCTCGATGGTTTTATTGGAAAACAGAGATAAAATTTTTCCCCAATGAGTGAAATTTAGTTTTTTAAATTTTTTTGAAAACTTTCTTGGTTAAAGGGTTAACTGATATAGATTAACCTTTTTAAAAATGAAACCCTGCACACAGGGATTGTAAATGACGAAAGTGTGGAAGCAGACGACAACTTTGTCAGCCAAGCAATATAGAATTATGACTCCGGACGGACAAATACAGTCTGTGAGAGAAATTAGTTTTCCAGTTCCTGTGACCTTGCCCTTTGTCACTCGAGCGTGGTGTTGCTGTGCAAAGAACCTTCCATTGGTGTTTACCCTTGTGTGAAGTTTCATAGATATCCACCAAAGCATAACAGAGTTATGGCTGAGGACGGACAAATAAAGTCCGACGGACGGACAGACGGACGAAACTGTATACGGCAGTGGTGGTTCTCTTCAAACCAGCTAAGCAGCCACCCTTCATTCAAAGCTATCTTTCAGCAGAGGTTTATGGCATTTGTATCAGTTGTGGTATTCAGATAATATATGACTACCACGAATATTTCCTAATACCGTAGTAGTTTGGCTATCAATTGTTTTCAACACTCTTCCGAATCGATATTATGCCTGTTTCAATCCAGCCTCTCGTGACGTCACTGACATTCGGAGATTATCGGTCAATTTTACAACCGCGAAATAAAAACTTCAGTGCCTTGCGCTGAGCACTTCTAACAAACCTCCATACTTTCATTTCTGTTTACACTTCAGATGCATAATTTTTTTTAAAGATCCGCTATCATATGATAAACAAATTATTACAACAGTCAGTTAACCTCAGCGGCGGTCTGCGGCAAAAGACGTTGCTGGGGAACGTACCAAGAGGCGGGCCGGAGGCGGACAAAAAGTAGATTTTTCGAACCGAAAGAACGCTGCTTCCTTGCATATGAGCGATCAAGGGCAGTCCACATAGAGGGAATTTTCGATAGCATTTTTGTATCATCTTTGTCGCTCATTTGGCAAAAATGGTTGCACAAAAGAGGGCCCCGGACTCATGAGACAGATTATAGTTCGGCCCAATGGTTGAGAATTTTGATTTTTGAACCAAAACAAAAGCTGTTTCCTTGCATCTGACCGACCACTGAAAGACTAGACTGCTTTTATACCGAAATACCCTCTATGTGGACTGTCATTAGAGGGCATTTCGATAAACCGAAAGGCTGTGCAATCAGATCCATTTCGCCTTTTGGTGATTTTCACGAAATTTCATGCGCCAAAAGGTGTTGGGCTGCGTAAAAATTGAGGGCCCTGATTAGTCCCAAATAGGGGGAGGGAGGAGGCAGCGTTAAATTTCCCGGTGGATCATACGGCTAGTCCGCCTCTGGTTAGCCGGAGTTCTCTCTTATACTGCCTCGTTGGCGAAATCAGTTCAGATAGGGGCGTCTTCTTTGATCTGGTTTCATCAATTTGGCGGAATTTCACTACCCAGATCAACTGACTGTAAAGAGAATCTGTATTTATCAAAACAAAACAAGTCTGACTGACGTGGTAAAATGTACTTACCTTTTCAAAAATATTTATCTTGTCCTGTATTTTTATTGTTATTGGTTCAGGGGAAATCTTAACAGGTTTAGGTTGCTTCAATTTTTCTTCCGGTATCCTCACAACACTTTTATATGTTTCGATTTGAGCAATCTCTATGTCTTCCATTTCTGACCCCGGAGACGACGGTGACTGTGGCTTGGGTGGAGAAGTGTCCGAATCCGGTGGCGTGACAGGCGAAGGAAATGCATAAAGGTCGTTATCGGGCGAGGAGGTCGGAGAAACGGAAGTACTGTCAGAGTAATCTCTCTTGATAGTTTTTGCTTCCGGTGTTGGAGGAGATTCAAGCACTTTGTATTGTGGAGATTTAGATTCTTCCTCGGATTCGATATGTTGTAGCACCAGTGGATCAGGTTTAGCTTTCAAGTCTTTTGCTCTTCGCTTTTCAAATGAATCTTGTTTTTGTACAGGAGACACTTTGACCTCAATGTTTATCGATTCCTGACTCTTTTTAATTGCATCGTCGGAAGCAGTGCGAATTTGTTTTGAGGTAGGTGAGGAAGTTGAAATAACTAGATCTGGATTTGATGAAGAACCTTTGAATTTTGCTCGTATTTCTGGAGAAGATGCTGTTTGAGCGGAGGGCACGGTTTCCTTAAATTTAATCGGCTCTGTGGTACTATATGAAGATAAAGACGTTGTGCTGATGGTCGCGGGAATTTTAGATGTAGTTTGACCTATCACGTGATCAAATTTTAATGATGTAGAGTAGGTGTTACTAGGAATAACTGGAGACATACTTGTACACTCTAAAATCCTCTCACCTATAGAATTGTTTATAACCGTATCCAAATCGAATTCACTGGCCTTAACAAGGGGAGGGCACTCAAAACGAGGAGATATGCCAGACGTAATGGGAGAACCAATTTTTGAAATGTCTTCAATTCTATCAAATCTTTTCAATGGACCTTCTCTCAGTCTGCCATCACCTGTCTGTTTCTCAGTATTAGCGATTGTTTGTCCTACAACAAAATAATATTCATCTTCTTCATCCATAGCCTCTCGCCTCCACTGTTCCTCACGCTGTTTAGCAAGCATATCTTCTTGCTCCGCCTCTTCAATCGATGGCGAAACATCAAGGATGGGAGATAAGTCTATTACTGGTGACCAGTCAGTTGCAGGTGGTTTAGCCTTCTGCCTTTTGGAGCCTTGATAATCAATAGGTTTCGATGATGGATCCGCTAGCTCGACATCATCTGAGCTTTCGGACATATTATCATACGTTGGGGAGGACACACTTTCTGTACTGCTCGTATCTTGTGATTCAGGAGAAATTTGTAATGGTTCCTGGTCATCACGGGGATCCAATAAGTTCGTTGGTGAAACGCTCATAGATGTCAAATTAGCAGTACTACTAGCAATGGTCGCAGCATAAGTGGCCAAGTCAATAATTGTAGGAGGGCATTTCGCCTGAGTTTTGTCCTCTTGTGCAGAATCAGTCACAACATTCTGCTCCTTATTACTCATTCTGTCCAGACTTGGCATCGTGAACTGGAATGGTTGTCCCATCGTTGTAACGATGGAATTTTTTATTTCATCCGGGGACATTGGTGATGGTTTTTGAGCAAAATGAAGAGGACCGTTGTCGTCATCACGAGTCGACTGGTCCTTCGAATCCCCATACAGATCACTGATTGATAACTGCCGCGACGGTGGTGACATATCTGTGTATGTGAAGTGCAGTCGTTTGTCTTTTGGGGACACCGGTGAACTTTTTCGCCTCCCGGGATAAGAATCTCTCCTTCTTGGAGAAAATGGTGGGCTTTCTAATCCTTCTCTCCAACTTGGACTTCTGGGAACAGTCGGACTCTGAACTACACTATCATCTAGATTGATATCGCCGATGCTGACATGAGACTCATGTCGAGGCTGCTCGGGGATATTATTTTGTTGGAAAATAACATCATCAGCAGACGACAAACACTCGACGCTGTGTTCGCTTATTTGTCCAGCCTCATCTTTTGCTCCCTCCGACGATTCCTCTTCGGAAGATGTCGATCCATGTAATCTAGAAAGATTTAAAGATTTGGGTCGGTGTTTTCGCTTTGGTTTAGGTGGAGGTTCACCGTTCCCTTCAACTCGAGCACGTATTTCTTTTTTCTGATTACCAGCACTCTTTTCTTTCTTCGTGTCGCTTTCCCGTCTCTCTCTGTCGTGTGATACAACAACAAATGAAGATTCCATATCTTGTTCACATGTCAACATAGGCATATCCAAATCTGGTGCGTAAAAATCTGTAAAAGAAAACGGGAGACAATCAGATAATTTGCTGTACTGTTTAACTATATCCAACAATTTGGCAAAAACACCTTCTGTATGGTACTGAAATCATAAAAGCGAACAGAGAATTTCCATCGGATCGCGACTTGGTCGAGATCCGATCGAAGTTCTTGTCCGTTTCCCTCGCCGCAACATTATACAATCTCAAGAAATGCGAAAACATTGAAGCTGAGATGCAATTTGCGTTTATTTTTCTTGACGCGGTCTTCATTTTGCAGTATTTTGTTTACGAACCCTCATCGGGGACGCGGGAGCTCCCTTCAATCGATGCTAACTCTGTTTGCGGCGGGTTAGTAAGTCTGAGAGTCTGAGAGTTGCTAGTTTATGACAGCAATTTTCTCATCCGTTCGAGAATAGATCACGATAGTGAAATGGTTAATATTATTGATCCAGGAGTCCGGAACAAACTGTTCTGTTATTGTGCTTTACATTTTCGAACAAACCAATGAACACGTTCAACTTAGAATCAATATAACTAATCATGAAATAGCACACTCACTGCCGTTTATTATCAGACGCGGCATTTTGCGACAATTGTCGCTGGTTATAAAGATAGATCGCTTCCAGTAAATATATGCTTAGATCTGCGTGTAATACAGAACTAAAACTGCAAAGGTCGTCAATAAATTACAATGGGATGCTCCATCATAGGCTACGAAGTGGGGGTCATTGAATTTAGAAATTCGCAGGGCAACGGCAAACTCTTTTCACGGCAAACTATCAAAATATTTATGTTAATTTTATTAAATCTAAGCACTCGAATGTCGGAAAAATGTTGTCATCAATCAAAATTTCCCACAATGTAGCTGAGAATTTAACACTTTACCTAACATGAAAAGCAGACGACACTTGCAAAAAAAAATTCTTGAGTAACTAATTTATTTCATTTTTTGTCTCAAAAACATAGGTTATGACCCCTCGTTGGAACGAGCTCGTTCCAACGAGGGGTCATAACCTATGTTTTTGAAACAAAAAAAATGAAAAAATACTGAAAATTAATTGGCGATTTTTGAGAATAGCGCTCGCCGGTTTTGGCCGTTACGTTGGGTAAAGGGTTAACCAACTATGTGAGTGTAACAATATTATAATTGAAGAGCTTTCTATTATTACACTTCAAGTATGCAAAATGTTGATTGATTTTATACCGCGATTACTGAGTGTATTCAACGTTACCAAATACATTAGGGAGACTGACAAATGTGCTAGATACACCAAGCGTGGAATCCGGTCTACCTATAAGAACGCCATGTAAGAACGCATCTAATTAGTCGTTACGCATCTCTTTGACGTTATGACGTGAATGGAATGTTTTGGCACAAAACAGCCAAGCCTGGAAATAAGCAGACTGTCGTCTGCAGAATGGGGTTCTCAGAAGTGGATTTGGTGATGCTACCCCACACAGTATCTGTAGCATAACTGAATTTAGCCTCTGTGAACCTTAATCTGAATGAAGATCTCAGGCCAAAAAGTTGAGGTATCCAGAGGATAAATTTTGAGATTCTGACATCAGCAAATTCAACCTCTGGGGACCTGATATTGTAAATGACAGATTGCTTATTTCTTCAGCTTCATTCACCTAACTGAAGTATAAACTTGGTATAATTACAGGACACAACTCAGGTAGAGTATGGGGGATAAGAATCAACAACCTTTGTTGGCCTTTTCTTTGTACTTCGCGTGCGCCATCAGCACTCGGGTCGTTGACTCCAGTCCCCGTACACTTCCCACGTTGTGTTCTGTCTTATTCCCTGCTGAAGGCAATTATAATTTTCCGATAACATGCTGATTACAAATTGCGTATTAATCCCACATGATTCATATAAATTTTAAAAGGTCCATGTAAATTCAAACTCCGATGCACATAATCAATAAGTTATACATTTCTTGATTACAGTCCAGTCGCCGTTGAGTGGGCGTAATCCACGCATGGGCAGTGATATCCACGCATGGGTTTACAAGGTAATAAAATTCATAATCAACAAAATTTTAATTAATGAATATCAGGGTTGTTGTTTCATTTATTAAAATTTTTATGATCATTCCTATAATTACTGTTTGGAATCTAATAAAGGGAGTCCACATTGTATAGAACACAGGTGATTGATCTACAAATGTTTTGAACGTTGAGTCATGATGGTGTAACAAGAATGATTTCTTCGTGCCTTTTATATCTGGCCAGAGTATCGATAGATAACTTCTAGAATTTCATTTTCTTCCTTTGAAATCCCAGCCATTGACCCACTACTGGAACAGTCAGAGGCGCCATGAAAAGATAACCAACTGGGGTGGGGAGGGGACAGTGTACGCCCGATCCCGATCAACTTGTCCCGATTGTCATGTCCCAACTGATAAACTGGCATGCCTTAATGCTGTAGAACTATTTGTCGGTCAGAATTAAAGTAAACTGGTAGAGTGATAGAAGGCCATATGTGGGCTTTATTCCGAGGTACATGTACCACAACTTAAAAGCTTCATAATCTGTAAATGTGCTTCCATTTATCTTTAAAGTGAAATTATTTAGTCTGTCCAGATATGCCAGGTTACAAGTAATGGAAGAGTGTCTATAGGTCCCCCCCCCCCCACCATAAATTGTAATTAGGCAAAAACATGTGTGCAAATTTTGAGAACCCAAAAGAATTCAGCACTTTTTCAGTAAAAAAACTCAAGAGTTCTTGAAAACTTATTTGTTTATAATTGAATACATGTACAGTACATGGAGAGTGGATTGTTACTAAATCACTCGTGGGGTGCTGTCTCCACGCAGACAAAAATTCCTTGTCTGGGAAAAAGCATTAGAACGACGAACAAAGTTTCAGCCAAAGGGACCTCCGAGTAGAACCCTGAGCTCCCTTGGCTAAAACTGTACTTGTCCTTTTCATGAATTACCACAGGAATTGACTGTTATTGTCTGGGTGGAAACTTCACTCCGCAAGTGTTTTAGTGGTAATTAACCCTCCCTGTACTGTATCAGTCGTGACCTAATTGAGGGATTACAGTCCTGGTTGGGTACCGCAGGTCTCAGTCTGATTGGCCGACCAGTGTGTGTGACATAAATCCAAGTAGCAAACCGAAAGAAAACACATAATTATTAGCAAGAGTGAATCCTTATCCAAGACGCCAAATCAGAAAAAAATATTCCGAATAGAAAACAATTGGGATGGGCTGGGGTTCATACCCCTAGACACCACACTCTTAGTAACGCTCCTGCGAACAGACTTGCTAGGATCTTTCCAACAAGTGTGCATACGTTGTGGCCAGGAAGAAGGAAGAACTGCAGAAAATCTTAATGGAGTGGAGGCGTGACATCCGTTACTTATTCTCAGTTCCTTACTTGACATTCGTTGTCAACCGATTTTATCGGTTGATAGCAAATGTCGAATAAGGAACTGAGAATAAGTAACGGTTATCATGTCCATTTATGGAGATAACCTTGGATGGATCTGACCATCTATGGAACTGTTCTTGCAAAAGCAGTTTCTTTCTCGACGAGATCGCCATCTGTACACACTGAAACTGCTTTTCCAATTGATCAACTTGAGCAAAATTTCATAAGGCTGGGCCAAAAAATAAAAACGTTCAGGTATTCTGCACGATCCTAATTTTCATCCCAACCCTAATCATTTTATAAGCACTTAACCCTTTGAACCCTCGTTTTCTGGAATGATATCGCCTTTGTGTACATTTACAGTGAGATGGGCCAGTCAAATATCAATACACAGGAAGGATGAAATAAAAATGACGAAATTATGCCGTGGACAAGAAAAATCGGACTTACGAGTTCAAAGGGTTAACAAATATGTTATCTACATTTAAAATGATATCAGTGGATTCGTATGGATCGGTCCTCTGATACATGTGTACCACGAAAACAGGCCATACATTTCAACTCTTCATCTAATCTCCAATTAGGAGACGACACCTTAAAAAACTGAATAACTAAAAATGTTCATTTTTTTGCCCCAAAGGCTTATAGCTTATGGGCCGTCATAAAAACTAGCTAAGCAAGCTCGTTCCAATGAGCGGTCGTAAGCTATGTTTTTGTTCATTTATTCAAAGATGAAAAAATGATGTTTTTGTAAATGGGGCTGGTCGATTACTTTGGGGAAAGGGTTAAACTTTTAGCGACTGAATGATATGAGAAAATAAAATAACCCCTCCCCAGCCCCCCCCCCCCCAAAAAAAAAACATAAAAAATACCGTACGACCTACCCAAGTTTTCTAATGTATGTCAGCTGAACCAAACCATTTATTTGTTTGCCGAAATAAAAGAATGGGAATTTAAGACCGAAAAACTGAATAACAAACGAATATAGTAGTGAGAGGCAGTCATTTCGGGTTTCTTTTTCGACGGGTGAGATCGAAACGGATTCTTGGTAGGAAAAAGAATTGGGACCAGACTGCGACCCAGTCGACATTTTCTGAACGGTTTTGAAGTTACATCACTGGAAAGAGCTACAAAAAGCGTCTTGGGATTTTTTTTTTAATTTTAATTTTTATAGCTTACTCTACCTGGTTAGTATAATTGAATTTTGTAGTACTCGGGAATCATTGATTGAGTACCCACCATCATTTGCTGGTACTAGGCTTGTACACAGGATTTTTGTTGTGGTGGTGCGCCAAGTGGCGATTGACGAACACCGGGTCTGTCGTGCGAACATGATTCGCCCCAAGTGAGAAAAATTTGAAAAATGAGTATCAAACAAAGTTCTGTGGAAGCGTCTGCGAAAATATGTGAAATAGCCAAGAATTTGTTCAGCACTGGTTGAAGACAGGTGCACCATCGACTTGCAGTAAGACGGCTTAGTACACAGCGCCACCGTGCCCCACGTGAGCAGGGATTAACCCTTTATCCAACGAATCGACCGCATCCGCCCGCGTAAATATACAAATTCAGCAGTTGAAAAAATATTATTTTTCAAAAAATGTCAACAAAACTATATCATGTGAACCCTCGTTGGAACGAGCTCGTCGACACAGTTACCCCTGGCGGGCATCGAACCGTGGACCGCTTGGTTTGAAGTTCAATGCCGTAACCACTGAGCAACCGCGCCCCCGGCAGAAGTTAAACACCAGGACCATGCAACTAGTTTTTGTAAAAGGCATAGGCACTTTGACACCTTTTTATAGCCGAGTCTATAAAAAAAGTATGAAAATAGTGCCTAGGCGTTTCACAGAATCTACATTCAAACAATAACATTTATGTTTAAACACAACTTACCCCGAATCATCGTCCTCTCTGTGGCTAGGCCACAAAGAGTTCAATGTTTCGAGGTGAGGGAGATCGCCCCCATTTTATCAAAAGTTTCAAATCACAAATGGCAGATGCCCAAGTGGAACTCCAATTTTTGCGGGGAGGTGCTTTAGCTCCCGACGCTCCTCCCCTGGCTACGCACCTGAGTACAATGATTGGTGGAGAGAGTCGTGATTTCAACGCGTTATGTTGGAGTCAATATGTGTTCTCAATCACCAATAACACAGTCGACGAGTGTCTCAATTTGGAACTCTCTGGTTATTGAACTCTTAGTTCTACGAATGCCCCCGACATCAATGTAAAATGTAGAAAGATGGAAACCTTGTTTGTCAATATTTGATTCAGTTGTCTATGGACTACAAGTGTGCGTCTAGACAGGTATTCAATGGCATTGTTGTTCTCTCTGGTGTTTTGTTTGAGTTTTCAAGCGCTTCATTTGCATTAATTGTTTGGATATTGATTCCGGTATTTAGTACTTTTCCAGGCATTTTATGATCTTTCTGTTCGTTTTAATTATTTCCATGGAATTCATGCTCAAAGTCTAGTCGATGAAAAGTCAAGAAGAGGTAGGCGTTTGAAATTTTCTCTTATTGTGTCTAAGCTTCCGAACACCCTCCAACCTCTGTCATTAATTAATATTGACAGGAGCCGTCGGAGAACCGCTGGCTTAGCGAAGATTGAACATTAAACAACCATTTTCAGCAGTGGTGGAGCCAGAATATTTTCCCGACAAGAGGCTTTGTGCTCCCCGCCAAGGGAGGGCGGATGTCGGATATTACTCGGCAAGCCCACAATAAGGGAGGCAGTCTGCCTGACAGGGGATAGACCTCTCCAACAGTGGGGGTGGGGGAGGGGGTGCAAATCCCGCTGACCCACCCTGTGGCGCCACCCCTGATTTACAAAACCACAATCGTAGACAAGCTTACGCTAGCTCTATTCCGTCAACGACCATCAATTATTGTGAATCGTTTATATAATGCCAAGGGAATGATCAATCGTGTTTTAATGAAGTTGGCTGGCGACATTCAAAGGAAATCCAGTACAAAAAATCTCCCATTGTTATACATTTTAGACAGAATTCATTTGTGCTAACTTGTTAATTACTCAAGATATTATTTTGATTAACAGAGGCGGACTTGACTGGCCATATGGTCCACCGGGAAATTTTCCGGTGTGCCCCCCCCCCCCCCCCCCATCCCTTATTGCAGTCCAACACTAGTCCTATTGGTGCATGAAATTTCGTGAAAAGGATGAAAGTGTTTGCAATTCACCTCGGATAGTGTGTTCAAGATTAGCGGTCAAATTTTTTTCAGCATACTGAGCGATAACTTCATCTCCTTACATGCTGCTGGTGGATGCCCTACCCAGGTCAGGATTTCTCTTGCCATTGAAATAAGTATAATTTGGACACAATAAACAAATTTCCTCCCTGTAAAATGAGTGAACTTTTTGACCAATGATTTCTGGAGTTAAATATAGATAAATGTTTCATCAAAATGATTGCATTCTCTTGTTTTGTTACAATTTATGGGACAGTGCCAGTAGACATTGTCCAAAAACTGCTGACAAGACGCATTCATGTAAATACAATAGTTTTTTTTCCGAATGAATAAGGTGCACATTTACAGAATACGAGTCATTCGTCGCTGCTCGGTGGTTCTCTCCGGGTATTCCAGCTTTCTCCACTCGTAAAACAGTCCGACACGAGGAAATCCTGGCTTTTGAAAGTGTCGTTAAAGTTAAACCATAATAAATAAATAAATAAAATAAAATAAATAAATAAATAAATAAATAGAAACGAAATGTGGGATTTGAGTGCCCAAAAAGTTGATGTTTCTACATTTTTCAGCAACGAGATAGTCACAACAAAAAATCACATTTACATTTGCAGAGATGTGACACTGACATCGTGCAACACGTTAATTATCGGACGAAATGGGTTTTCAGGTAGCGGGAGAAGGCAGTGGTGACGGAACTAAGACGAAAGTTATATTGCTTATGACACCCCATTGGAACGCGCTTCCCGATAGTAGTATATCAGGGACAGGTTATCCTCCATTTGGCGGGCCGCTCGCCGACCCTGAAATTGCTCGACCATGTTTCTCTCCCACCATGATAGCTATAGGACTAAAAAGTGTATTTGATTCAATGAGAGTATATACAATTGCTGGCAACGACCCGTCAACTATTTGTTTATCTGGCTCGTATTCTTCCAGAATCCGCGGTGTCTGCCTTTGCAGAACCACATTCCTTGCTATTCCTGGCTACTCTTACCATAGCATTCTATTTAGTCTTAGCTATCGCCGATCCTGTCTCGATCTCTGCCCTCGTCAAGGTTTTAGTAGGCCGAATGAGATTACTCCAATTACCCATACCCCGCCCACTATCACAAAATACTGTGTCGAGCTGGAGATTGCCTATTCGGCTTTTATCATATGAGGTCATGAGGGCTATGAGGAAATCCCTCAATTCGGTCTAATCTCAAGTCTCTCATATTCTCATCTGGGTAATGGAGGCGCATTAGGTACACTTTGTTAGACTACTGGTGTTAGGTCAGTGTTCTACTTTGTTGTTTGAGGGTGCCACTTCAGGGTTCCGGAAAATGGGAGACAATCCGTGTCTTATATACTCCTGGTGTGCTCGTTCCAATAGTTGCTCATAAGTTACGTTATTCAGGCAAAATAAAAAAAATAATGAAATTTTAGTTATTCCGGAATGTTTTTGGCAAGTATCGTCTGCTATTCGAGTTAGGTATAGGTGAAATAATGATAAAAATAATGAAATATTGATTAAAAAACGTCCATGGGTATTAAATATTTTGTTTATACATCAAAGTTGCGGAGAAATGTATGATGTGAAAACGTGGGGGTGGTGGTGGTGGTGGTGGTGGGGGGGGGGGGGGGGTTGTGGGCATGGTGCTCTCAGCACCTCCAACCGCCTCTGTTTCCATCACCACTGTTTGGAGGAGGACGTGACATACTTCTATACATTCTTGGGATTTATGCCCTTGCTAGAAAGCAAAACAAATAAATAAATAAATAAAAAAAAACAGATAAACTACTTTAATTGTTGGAACTGTATTTTGGAACATATTCGTAAGAGCACTGTCTCACTTCTAGTTTAGGTTTCATATTACAATAAGTTTATATTGGGTCAGTCATTACCCAAATACAACGTGTATCAGGGGGCCCCTAATACAAACTCTGTATCTTGCAACTGCATAGTACAATCGCGTGCTTGGTTACGATTTGTTTACGTTACTATTTATAGAATATTACAAGCTTTCGAGTCGCGTTTGCGAGGGACTGTGCACGTTTCCTGTGCGGCAAGAGAGAAAACGATACTTCTCAAAAGTATAATTATCAATCTTCTGCACTCTGATGTCAAAATAGCTGTTTTCAGCAGCAAATATTTCCCATAATGCACTTTGATATATCTTATCAAATATACTTTGTTTGATAGAGCTCAGTGAGCTCCGTCAAAAAAAGAGATATAATTGATTAAATTTACAGTTACGCAAAAGAAAAACAGATTGACTAGAGAAAGATCTGCAAAAAAAAATCTTGAATAACTATTTTTTTTAATTTTTTGTCTCAAAAACATAGGTTATGACCCCTCATTGGAACGAGTTCGTTCCAACGAGGGGTCATAACCTATGTTCTTGAGACAAAAAAATGAAAAAAATAATGAAAATAAATTGGCGATTTTTGAGAATAGGCTGGCTGGTTTTGGCCGTTATGTTAGGTAAAGGGTTAAAGCGGACAGTCTTTTCTGAATGGTGAACATGTATGTATGCTCAATTTGTAAATTGCGGGGGAGGGTGCAGCCGATTCGTTAGGTAAATTGTTAATTAATTTATTACATTTGAGAATTGTAAGATAAATCTATCATCACAATTATGTTTTTGCCTCGCTCTTGTTTCTTAGGCTATATATCGACTCAGCTTTGATTCGTCGAGATATGGCCTTAGAAACAAGAGCTCAACTCTGATACAACCTTTTGCACATGAACATAATGGTAACACTACATATGTGTCAGTTATGTGCTCAAGTAACATTTATTAGCTGTTAGCGTGTTACAAGAGAACAGGGAAACTTAATCAAAGTTATTTAATGTCTAATACAATTTACTGCTTAGAACTGCGTCGGGCGTCTGGTGACTGGAGATAGCTCATTTCACAAACGCAGAGCATCTGTCAATCGGGATAATCTCGTTAAAGGATAAACGGGTCATAAGAGGCACACAGTGGCGATGGAAAACAGAAATCAATCAATCACGTGTAGGTTCCGTCGCATTTCCGGGACGGGAGATGTATTGCTGCGGGTTAGTACAATTCATCAAAGACGGATCGGAAATCTTAGGTGGTTTTGAAATATTTGTGGAAAAGTCTAGAACCCTTCTAATGCTGAAAATAACGTTGTGATAGGCGTCGTCCAGTCGAAATTCACGAGTGCGTATATTTCTAAGCGGAAAGAAGCAAAATAACTGCTTTGGTTACCAAGTGTATGAAAGGTATCCAATCTTGCGTTTCTCAACATTCCAAGACAACATTTTAGGAGAATGTAGGCTAGAAATAAAAGAGATCAACATTTTCCATCTTGATGACGTGTGACCCTCTTTATGTCACCTTTGTTTCCAAAACAAATCACACATGGTACATTAGCAGTGCACAATCCTTGTTAGAAAATGACTGATGTGATCTCGACTCAGAATTAAATAAATCGACATTGGTATTCTTTGCACTTGACCATTTGTGTAATATTTAGCTTTCATAGTAAGTATCAATAATAATAGTAATAATATAGTCAATCTGAGTTGAAAACGACTCTTTAGGTAAAGAACACACTGAAGTGTGACTGCGTATAGTCCAAATTATTCTAGAGATGGACAATATACCGAAAAACGGAAATCGATAATGGTCCGATATCACGGAGATACCAAAAAACGAATCGAACCTATCGATGAATACCGAAACCAACTGTACTTTCAAATGTTCCCACATTCGCTATTTATGAGGCTTGTTGAGGCTTGATCGCTGTTGAAGTGTTCATTTTCATTAATTGTACTGACCCGATTTTCTTGGGTCTGGGCAATTGTTCTGAATTCCCACTAGACTACAAGCTGTACATATCCACTTGCTTAGCAGTGCTTTCGAGTCAAGTCTTGGCTGCCAGTTAAGGCAGCCAAGACTTGACTCGAAATCACTACCCGAGTGATTTGTTTACTGTCAGCAGGACCTCCTGATGATAGTATGTTGAGAGCGCATGCTCTGATATCGCAAAGATCGCAAAAAACCTAAAATAGGTTTTTAAAGGTTACGGTGCAAGTCACCAAATTACTGTAGGTATGATTTGTGTTGGGAAAGGAATGCTAATGTTGAGCTCATTGGCAGTGGCATTTGTAGCGCTATGGTAGAATAATACAATAACAACTGTCCTTTGGTTCTATCAGTAAATCTCAGACATTCCAGATACCGAATACTGAACCGATACCGTTGGATACTCCCCTAAAAAATACCGAAAACGATACCGAACTCAAAATTCCAATTAATACCGCCCATTTCTAGTATTTTCATTGCTTTGCGAAGCGAAACTATAAACTATTTCGAAAGTCTAACATTCTAAATGCATTAATGTAAAGTATTGTCAATACCAGTGACATTGTAGTTTGGATAGTTGAGCTATACTTTAGACACTTAGTGAAATATGAAGCGATTGACCGTACCCGTCGTCATCGTTGTCACTCCAGTCCGCTTCACACGTGTTTATTGTTTTGTAAATAAAGGTCAGGTGAGGGGTATCATACGTCATCAATAATGGAAATGCTGATAAAGGTTTGTAGCTGCGTACCAATTGTTTATCATGTGAAGAAAGTCTGATAAAGTCTATTAGCTTCGTACCAATTGTTTATAACGTGAATAGCTGTCAGACTTCCCAGCTTGCTAATTACAAACAAGCATGGTTAGCACTAACTAAAAGAGAGGGTGTCATCAATTTGTACGCTTTAGCATACTGCGCCTCATCGCTTTGATTCAGGAATTCGAGATAATGTATCTTGGTTAACCCTTTGAACTCGCAGGATAGATTTTTCGGCCCAAGGCATAATTATGTCCCATTTTTTCTTATAAGAGGTCTACACACGGGGCATTGATGATAAAATAACTGCAGTCTGCAACCGGACGGCTGCAGACTACAGTTATTATTTTATCCTCCCCGTATATTGATATTGGACTGACCCATCTCACTGTTCGTGTGTGCAAAGGCAATACCATTCGAGGAAACGAGGATTCAAAGGGTTAAAAGCATAACGTAGAATGAGCCTATGACGTTTGAATTCAATGCTCTAATCCTCCAACCAATGAGACACCACACTCCCTAATTACAAATTAACTCTTTACCCAAAGTAACGGCCAAAACCGGCCAGCGCGATTCTCAAAAATCGCCAATTAATTTTCATTATTTTTTCATTTTTTGTCTCAAAAACATAGGTTATGACCCTTCATTGGAACGAGCTCGTCGAGCTCGTTCCAATGAGGGGTCATAACCTATGTTTTTGAGACAAAAAATGAAAAAAATTAGTTATTCGAGAATTTTGCTTGCAAGTGTCGTCTGTTTTTCATGTTAGGTAAAGGGTTAACACCTAACACAAGCCATAGGTGGGCGACCGATTTATTTAATAATTTAATACAAACACTTATAACGGCATATTATGCCAAGTTATGAGAGAAATGCATTAAATATGAATGAGTCCATGTGCCCACAGTCCAGTTCATCCCACGAGGGTAACAAAACTAAAGCATTGCAAATGGCATCTTGTTGTACTCACGGAACGAGTTCATCAAGTACTATATTATCAGTTGTATTTATCGTTTCAAACAAATGTGCAAATGATCGAGGTATTACATTTGCTAGTGAGATATTTATATTTAATGCCATGTTGTGTGAGGGGGGATGCTTAAGGCACAACATCTCACCGCCCGATTTCTTGAAAATGGCACATGACACAACGTAGATCAAATTGTTCTCGATATATCCGTGCATCATACATAGTAAATCACAATGTCAATGGAGTGGTCGACACATACTCCATCATTTCATGAATATTGATGAAGTGACATGTCGTGGGGTACAGGGCATGGAGTATGAATTATAAACAAAACACTCGCAGAGAGAATTTTCCCTTAGTAATAACTTAATTTGCGTACGTAGCGCAATGTGTAATGTTTTAGCGAGTGAACCTCTGGATTCAACGTGTATGAAACTTCAGGCCCCGAGATTTGAAAAACGTTTGCGCGCTATAAACTCTGTCTCTAGAATGAATTTAACATGCGCGGTTATGGCACTGATCTTTATATAACTGGATTTCTGGAACGTCAGCCCAAATGTCGCCACTCAAACTGCCCCACCCCCAATACGACGTAATGTCACTGAATGCGGTTACCCCGCCCAATCCAATACATTTGATGACGTGAAAGCAGCCATTCCACGACGTAGCAGCTTTGACTTCATCAAACGTCATGACGCCCTACCTTTCACAAAAACTAATTGCACTTTATCACATTTATCAAATTTATCAAATTTATTTCTGCACGTTTGATGACGTAAATAGAGGATATGGAATGAGTGTTTTTCTCATATAATATTTATGAAACGAGTCTAAGAATTTTCCGTTTGGGCGAGCCTCTGGCGAGCCCAAACGGAATATTCGGACGAGTTTCATAAATATTATATGAGAAAAACACTCTTTTCATATTCTATTTATCATTTGACACACGGACGCACAAATTAGCCACTTAGTATGACTTTTTAACCCATCACCTAACTTGAGTTGCAGACGGCACTTGGAAAAACATCCTCGTTTTACTAAAAATTTTCATTTTTTGCTTCCAAAACATAGGTTACGACCCCTCATTGGTACGAGCGCGACACACTAGTTCCAATGAGGGGTCATAACCTATGTTTTGGAAGCAAAAAGTGAAAATATAGAAAAAAATGAATGGCGTTTTTCTTGTATTGCGCGAGACGTTTTTTGCCGTTACGTTAGGTAAAAGATTAATACAACATAACGCACCCTAAATAGGACAGATAACGAAAATTCTCCCTACTGAAATTATGCAAATGTGACCTAGTCGTATTTTGTTTAGCAAATCAAATTGGCCAGTTTTGAAATTGACCAATGAAAGCTCCCAACTCTCATTATGCAAATTATGAAAATGTGGCCCAGTTGTATTTTGTCCAGCCAATCAAATTGTCTAGTTTTGAAATTGACCAATGAAATTGACGGAAGGCTTTATTTATCACTGATTAATATGAAAATAAAATATCAAATGTTTTAAAGTGAACAAAACGGACGAGTCATATGATAAAAGCAGTTATTCCACGGCGTAGCAGCTTTGACTTCATCAAACGTCATGGCGTCCTGCCTTTCACAAAAACTAATTGCACTTTATCAAATTTTCAAACTCAGCACTCGTTTCGTCAATAAAGAACTAAAATATGTAGTAAATAGAGGATATCTAGTGTTTTTGAGTGGATACCGAAAATTATCTCATGAGTGACCGAGACAAATGTTTATTTCTCGTGAGCTCTTGTGCGAGCGAAAATAGCCATTTGTCTCGGTCGCAAGTGAGATAATTTTTGGTATCCACTCAAAAACACTAGTTTTTTTCTTTTTATTATACGCTTTTTATAAGAATCTGATAATTCCACTCGTTCCAATCTTGAATTCATGCATGAAAGTAAACACCGCATTGAATCATTGAAACAAGGAAGTGATTTGACTGATAGTTGAAACAGATAGTGTCTTGTAATTTAATTAGGCTGGCGGGTTTCTAGTCCAAACATGGCTTGAAAGTCCGTATATTTGAAAGGACGTACCAAACCAAAAACTTATATTACGGACTTTCAGGCCATGTTTGGACTAGCGGGTTTCATGCATCAATTCAATGTGACTAAGTGTTGAATTATTGCTGGAAATGATCGGTATCCACTCAAAAACACTAGATTTACTTTTCATTTTCCGTTTTTAGAACAAATTGATCATTTCCAGTGATAATTTGACTCGTATTCACATTGAAGTGATGCTTGAAAGCCGCCATTTTGAATGATACCGTGAAAGTGAAAATTTCTATATCTTCACTGTGGGGGATATGAATTCTATCTTTCCACAATTTCTTCGATAATCTAGCGTATAATAAATATTCAGTTTTCATTGCCACGAAAATGTGAAAATCATCAACATATTTATTTTCCACAGACATCAAAGTAAATTGTTTAACCCTTTGAAAAACAGACCGATTTTTTGGTCAAAGGCATAATTTCGTTCCATTTTTTCTAATTATAAGAGGTCTGTACACGGGGAATTGAGGATAAAACAATAACTGCAGTCTGCAGCCGGACGGCTGCATACTGCAGTTATTGTTTTATCGTCTCTGTATTTTGATACTGGACTGATCCATCTCATTGTAAGAGTACACAAAGGCAATACCATTCCAGGAAACGAGGGTTCAAATGGTTAAAACGCGACCGAAGATTGTTTTGCGTCGAGATATTGAAAACGTTCGAAACATATTTTGTGTTGAGCATTGTTCATCCATAGCAACTTCCACCCTCCTTTAGATTTCGGCGATGAAGACACTTTTCAGTATGTGACTAAATGGGCGTGCTAGCAATTCAGTCGTATAGAGATCAGTGGGTTATTGCCAAAGGTGCTGATTTTTATGTATGAAGAAGTTTTAAAATGTAAGAGAGAAGTAGTAGCAGCGTGTTTTACTCACGACAAAAATAAAATATTACTCTGCTGTTATCATAAATACGGACAGAAAATCTAATCAGGATCGCTATTTCGATCCGGTTGAAATTTACTGTTCGCCTTCGTAATTACCGCATTGTCACGTTTGCATTGTACACAAGAAAGTGAATATTCGTCACTATGACAGTGTTGAGTTTTATTACGCAGCCGGATAGATTACTCAATGAACGGACATGACTCGTGAATGAGGATTGAGGAATACACCGACAAAAATTGTCAACAGTGACCCCGTATTAATTCAGTATACCTACACTTTCTTTTTATAACAAAATTGTAGTCTGATTTGGCCAATTGGAACTTCGGCAAGCAGATAGAACTACAAATGTGGCCCCAAAAGTCAAAGGTAAAAAATCAATAATTATCTTGGAAATGAATGAGATGTTATATTAACCCCCTTGCATTGCATCACTATCCGTCTGCTTTTGTAAATAAATGAATGCCGATAGGAAAATTTAACGAAACATGAAACGGTTTGCAAACCCTGCTGTCGGATGCTACAAACTGGATGGCCTGACATGTTACATGAGTTTCTACACTTGCGCAAAGAATATTAGCCACAGTCAATTGGAGACCCTACAGTTTACATTTACTTTAATATTGATCCACTCTCCGATATCTATTCCAATAGATGGTCACTTTGGATGAAATGTGAGTACATTGTTAGTTTCTTTTGTGGGTGGTAAAGATCTTCAATGGGATGTTTTCAGTATTTCGAGATTTAAAGTTTTATCCAAGAAATACACACATTTCAAGGACTGTTTCAGGGCATTTGTACAAATATGTTAACGTCAGCGAAAAAGTACTCATTCTTTGCAAGGCCATTTCGCATTGGCTTTCAAACGGCGCGGGTGTTCTGAATAGCAGATGGAAAGGGAAGGGCGTTTATTACTAGCTGTTGATACACGACCTTCGTAATAGAAGGCCAATACTCCCTTGCGACTCATGGTTACGTGTTTTTTCCGGTTTTCGATTTGACAGCTAGAATAGAAGAGAAAGTAAGTGTACACGGAAGGAGCCCCTCGGAAAATGTCTCACTATTCACTGTGCTGACCGGGCATACGCGGGGCTTCTGACTAGGTGCCCCTGTTGAAGGCACACTGTGCCCCACCACTGGGCTAGGCTAAGTTGAGTGCCTTACTTGTAAAATACAACGGAAATAATGCAGATCACTACATAACCAATATAATTTCGATCACAGACCCAAAGCGTTAATAATTTACCTCACGAATCGGCCGTAACCGCTCGCGTAATTTACAAATTCAGCTGCTGAAAAAATACATTTTTTGAAAATATTTCAACAAAACCGTATCGTATGACCCCTCATAGGAATGTGCTTGTTGAGCTCGTTCCAATCAGCAATGAGTGGTCACATGATATGGTTTTGTTGAACTGTTTTGATAATTTTTAAACCAATAATTAAAATAATAAATTTTGATATCGTGTGCGTTGGGTAAAGGGTTAACCAATGGTGCTAGAGGAATTAGAAGTGCACATAGTTCTGAAGAAGTGAGGGGGAAATTGGTTAAATCAAAGCAAGCTGTGCTATGAAGTTCGTTAGTCTCCGCGGATTCTGATAAATACTAAATTTGAAAGGTTTGAACTTTCAAAGTAGATGATTCACTTCAAATTTGAAAAAAACTCGTCAGTTTTCCCACCAAGCGTCCAAGTGCCAGTTTATAATCCAATTACTGTAAAATCCAACACGATTCCTGCATCGATCTGAATATCATTTAGAAGAATTCATAACTTGCTGCAACGGCGTCGCATTTATATCTACAGTACAGGAAGAATGGATTATACCACTGAAACAGCGCTAAGTGGATTTTCTACAGTGATTAATTACAAGTTCTGAGCAAAGACGCACAAGCACACTTTCAGCTCATGGGCCACCTGGTGTAACTCGGTGGTCCACGAGTGGAAAGTTTGCTCGTATTTTGTCTGCTCTTTTCAAGAATTCGAAACAGTAGTCAGTGTGTAACAGTAAGGTTTACAATCCATAGTTTCTAGTCATCAACTCTCCCCATGCCCATATCCGGTCATTGGCCTATTATTCTACTTCCCTGTGATACTACACCATCCAGCTTGGTCACACGGCTTCCGAATAAATCAATATAAGAACCATGGCTGTGTCTCAAAATATCAAATTGCATTCATCAACGGACAGATAAGAATCTTGTGGGTTTTGATAAGTATTTCTGCGCTTTTAAAAATACGCTGAATGTTTCGTCATTGATATAAAGTGTGGCAAAGTAACACCAAAAAAGATAGATAATAACTGAAGTACGGGATTAGTTGAATGTTCCTTTATGATCAGCCAATAAAATTGAAAATTTCAAGTCTTTTTTCTTCCAGAATGTTCAATGTTTGCCGGAAGTTTCCAACCTTTCGAAATGCAAAATGTTTTCAAAGAAGTATACACATCTTCCGAAGTCCAGTTAAGAGTGTATGTAAAACAAGAGGCCCCAAGGGACCCAACGCACTCACCTGGAATGGCTCATTGATTTTTCACAAAGTGTTTAAATAACCCTTTGAACCCTAGCGGCCGTTTTTCCGGCCAGGATCATCATACGTCATTAAATTGGATGTCTGTTTTGTAAATGTGTGGGGTAGACTAATCAATATTTTCAACGTGCAGCCCCGAGGCTGCACGTTGAAAATATTGATTGGGCTACCCCAAATAATGAATATGGATGCTTCTAATTGGTGCCATTGAATGGCATGGAAGATACCACTAGTGGTAAAGGGTTAAGGAATTTTTTAAACAATAATTCGTCAATCATTATTTACTTTTACTTTCTTTCCACTGATTTGGGAAGTGGTTTGACAGAACAAGCACTACCAAACATCTCACCCCCCCCCCCCCCCCCCCCCCACAAGGAAATTGCATTATTATAAGGCCGCACAAAATAAATTAATTGGTTCTCGGGCATTTTTTTTTTAATCAGTGAGGAAAGGAGGGTTTTATGTTTAATTTTTATTTTTCTTTTGCATAAAATAAGTAAACATGGAGAGGATTTCGGCTGTCTCTTTACACACAGAAATATACAAAGTGCATATTTATACAAATAAATTCATTTTTAATTTGAAAAAAAATATTCCTCTAAAAACAAACTGTAGGTACTACAATTCAAAGACTTCATATTCTTCCGATGTACTTCGAATTATCTTTGAAATAAAAGTATTTAATCTATTGGAATTTGCCTCGTTACAATTTATGGGCGAGTGCCTGTAAACACTCTCCCATAAATTGCAACAAGGCAAACATATTGGAGACGCAACTAAATAAATATGCATCAATCAAAAAGTGTAAAACGTTTCGGGTCTTCCTGAGTTTGTACTAATACAGGAAGACACTGGAAGACAATCAAAATGTCCAGTGGGGGGCGGGGGGTCAAATTCAATGGGGGATTGCCTGAGAATCAAAACCCTTTTTTAGACTAAATACTTCTTAGAAACGAAAATGATCAATTTCCGTAGAATAACAAGTAATGAAGTTGAAAGGGTTGAAACAACTGAGTATCTGATTAGTAAGTACTAGATGTGAACAAACTTGAACCCGACCCAACTAAGGATGTCATATACCAAATATAAACCGATTTCGACTGGTGGATCTGAATAAGAAGATTTTCTCAGATTGCACTAAGTTAAAAATTCTAGCTCTCATAGAAGCCCAATATGAACTAAGGGACTTGATTTGAACAAATTTGCGCCCCACCCCCTCCCACAAAGATGCTGTATATCTAATATCAAATGATTTTAATTGGTTGAAAGGAAGAAGGAGATTTGAGATTTTAAAAGAATTTTCCTCATATTGCACAACTCCGGACTCACACAGGTAGCCCAAATAAGGACATAGGGACTCGATTTGTTCAAACTCGAATCAGGAACCCTTAAGAATGTTGTATTCTAAATATCAACAGCTTCTGACTGGTGGGTCCGAAGAAGGAGATTTTGAGAGAATGTTTCTCAAATTGCACCAAGTTAAAATTCAGCTCCCACGGATAGCCCAAATATAAACCTGAGGACTTGATTTGAGCAAATTTAAATCCGACTCCAAAGGATGTTGTATAACAAATATGCAAAGATTTTGTCTGGTGGATCTGAACACGACGATTTTTAAAGAATTTTCCGCATATGGCATTAAGTTAAAATTTGGGCTCAGATAAGTAGTCCTAATATGAACTCATAGACTGGATTTGAACAGGCTTGAATGTGACCTCAGTAATGATACTGCTATACCAAATATGAAAAGATTCCGACTGATGGATCAGAAGGAGAAGATTTTCAAAGAGTATTCCTCATATTGAACAAACTAAAAATTAAAGCACCCCGGTGAGCTCAAATATAGACCCAGGGACTTCATTTGAACAAACATTAATCTGACCCTCATAAGGGTGCTGAATATTAAATATCAAAAGATTTTCACTGGTGGATCAGAAGAAGACTATTTTCAAAATATTCCTCATATGCCATCAAGCTAAAATTCTGAGTCACAAAGAGCCCAAATATGAACCAGAAGCCTCTATGTGCACAAATTTGAATCTGACACCCCTCAGGATGCTGTATAGACATTTTGATCGGTGGATCTGAAGAAGATTTTCAAACAATATTCTTCATATAGCACCAAGTTAAAATTCGGGCTCCCAGAGGACGCTCAAATATGAATCCAGAAACTTGCTTACAACAAACTTGAATCTGACCCATATAAAGATGCCGAACACTAAAAATCAAAAGATTTTCTCACTGATGAATCAAAAGAAGATTTTCAAAGAATTTTCCCTACATTGCAATAACTGCAAATTTGGAATCTGATAAGGAGACCCAATATGAACTCAGGTACTCCATTTGAACAAACTTGGATCTTATCCATATAAAGATGCTGTATACCAAATATCAAAATATTCTTTAGGATAAAACGGAAGAAGATTTTCAAACATTTTCCCTCATAATTTACTGAGTTAAAATACGGGATCCAACAGGGAGTCCAAATATGAACCCATGGACTTGATTAGCACAAATTAGAATCTGACCCTCCTGAGTATGTTGTATATCAAAGCATTCTGACTAGTGCTTCTAGGGAAGAAGATTTTTTTTCACTTTTCGAAAATATGCTGACTCGGCATTTTTTTCGATTCCCTGCATAGGGCATCCTACGACACAACCCACAATTCTCTGTTCCGTGTGGACACTGAAAGGTTTTCTACTTTAAGCTCCCAGGCATCCCATGAGGGTGTGGGGAATTTTTTTGCATGAATCAAGTACTTATGACCCAATGTCACATACTAAATTTGATTTAAATTGAATTATCGGTGAAATTAGAAATTTCGATTGGGGACAAAAATCTTTCCCCTCAAAACAACCAAAAATATTGTCCCTTACTTGAATAAACCTCAGTCTGCACCTGCAAAGGAAACTGAATACCATATATCAAGTTATTCCATCTATAGGAGAATGAAAAGAATATTTTTTAAATATAAATTTGGGGCAATTTCCCCCTTTACCCATGAGTGAGTAGCATATCAGTTTTAACAAAACAGATTCGCATGAAATTTTATTGGAAGCAGTTCAGTAGTTTGGAACTAAAACACCACCTTTGCAATGCACGATGGACTCACGATGGACGACGGACGATGGAGGACGAAGAGTGGTCACTGTAGCTCAATCTGATTTTCATTTAGGTGAGCTAAAATCGGTATATATTTCGTGCTCCAGCAGTTTACCTGGTATTTTGAGTGCAGAGTTGATCCCAATTGTGTCCATACAGGTCTCATTCAAAAGATTAAACATGATGTGACGTGGCAAACTACAAACACAATTTCCAACGGTGTGTTATTATCACTTTATCAAATTCTTCCAGCGGTGATGCTTTTGAAAACAATTCCCGAATAGGCCTCACAAAGTAGATCTTCTGTTTCTCAGGTCATTTTTGTAAAATTACATACGGGAGAGCGGTTTTTATTTTATTTTTTATTTTTGTAATCATTTCTTTGCAAATCAAAAGTTTATATGTTTGGTTTGTTTTATGTTTTAGGCCTCATAATCAACAGAATAGCATGGGTGGTGGTGTATTTCGTCCATTGAGTGCAAGATGCTTCGCAATGCTAAAGCCTTGTTGCACTCAAGGGAAAAATTTATCAATTTAATTAACCCTTTACCCAACGTAATGGCCAAAACCGGCCTGCGCTATTCACAAAAATCGCCAATTAATTTTCATTATTTTTTTCATTTTTTGTCTCAAAAACATAGGTTATGACCCCTCTTTGGAACGAGCTCACCGAGCTCGTTCCAAAGAGGGGTCATAACCTATGTTTTTGAGACAAAAAATGAAAAAAATTAGTTATTCAAAAATTTTGTTTGCAAGTGTCGTCTGCTTTTTATGTTGGGTAAAGAGTTAACTTGGGTAAAATATCATAAACCATTTAATTTTTGTTTTTTTAAGTTTGCATTGGTTATAAAAAGAGAGAATGCGGCAGCCAAAAGGACAATGCGGGAGGGCCTGGAAAACAGATTTTTAACGTTTTTGACACTTCATTGGAACGATTGTTTGTTACCCCTTGTAGGGTGGACGGTGATTTTTATATTGTCTTTGTTTGACAGGAATGCAAATCTCGAGGCAACACTGTGAATGATTGTTGACTGGTGGAGTGCTAAATTGCTTTTGGTCAGAAAAAAATTGTTTATATGTTCTTGCCGTGTTAACATTTTTGGGAGAGTGCCTAGCAAGGCAAATCCATACAGACTAAATAATTTCACTTCATGCAGTAACAATATGAAGCACACCAACAGAATATGAACCCCTTAAGTTGTGATACTGCACTTCAGAATAAAGTAAAGCCAAATTTTGGAATTCCGGTACTCAACCAGTTAATTACGCGTAATCCTCACATCTTGTTTGGTATGTAAATATCTAAATTGATTTTAATCCTTCTCTTCCCATTCTTCGTTGTAAAGGGGAAATTATAGTACTGAATTCGGAGTACTATGGTACTGCACTCTAATATGCACTGGTGACATCAAGTCCAATTACAACTAATATGATATATTTGATGTTGTTTCTAATATCACGCGATGACGAATAGCGATTACAGAGAGGAAGTAATGCAGCGAAAGTATACTTCATTATGCTGTAATGCATGGAAATTATAACCCCATGATACACTTCACGATTGCAATGTGTACCATCGATTCGTTAGTGGAGAAAAATCCAATAGAACTGACGTCCAATACATCTGAAATGGCATTTCAATCTGAATTACTGCGCAAACCAAAGTAACATTCCATCTATAACATAAGTGAAAATTATTTATTGTATTGCAATAGCAATAGTAGAAGTTGTAGTAGTAAGACTACTGTTGTTGTAATATTAGTAGTAGAAATATTAACCCCTTGAACCCTCGTTTCCTGGAATGCACTGCAAAAAATATAGGTTCTCTTTAGAACCAAAACTGGTTCTAATCTTGTCCCTGAGATGGAACCAGTTCTGTTTAAACAGTATTTATTTCAAATCAAATAAATTTACCAAGATTAGCATTCAATTTTAACAGAATATTACATGAACTGAAGTAGATTCAGCAGTAAACTTGGAGCTTATTCAACGCAGTCGCCAAACATTTTGAAACAAAGGAGATATGAACAGTTGGCATATCGAACCAGTTTTGGTTCTATATAGAATTAAAACTAGTTCGATATGCCAACTGTTCATATCTCCTTTGCTTAATAATGATATGAGACAACCTCGTATAAGCTCTAAACTTACGACTGAAACCCCCTCAATTTATGTTTAATTCTGTTAATATTTAATGTTAATCTTTATAAATTTATTTGATTTGAAATAAATACTGTTTAAACAGAACTGGTTCCATCTCAGGGACAAGATTAGAACCAGTTTTGGTTCTAAAGAGAACCTGTATTTTTTGCAGTGTGGTATCGCCCTTGTGTATACTTACAGTGGGATGGGTTAGTCCAATATGAATCAATATACTTCGTGAGTAAAATAATAACTACAGTCTGCAGCCATCCGGCTGCAGACTGCAGTTATTATTTTATCACCAATGCCCCGTGTTTTGACCTCTTATAATAAGACAAAAATGGGACGAAATTGTGCCTTGGACCGAAAAATCGGTCTAACGAGTTCAAAGGATTACTGGTAGTACACTTGTTGTGGTAATATAAGTCGTTGAAGTCGTTGTGTTTGTTGTAGATTTTATTTTTTGTACTTGAAGCTTTTGGTCACTTTCAGTATACAAGGCTACATGACGACCAAAGCTCAATTATAAAGCTAAGATTAGCCAATTGGTTTCTAATTGTGCCTTTCACTTCAAAGGACTCAAATCCCAGATTTTGGTTACCAGGTTTTAGAATACCTTTAAAGTATAGCTCGTTTACCGGAAGCACAATGTATTAGTAGTAACAGTAGCTGTTGTTATTGTAGTAGTAGTAGTAGTAGCAGTGGTAGTATGCGTACAGGTATTTTTGTGGATCTGTAGTTTTGGAAAATTATAACCTTGCAGCGAACGAAGACAATCGTCAAACAGAACAAATGAGACTGTATCTTCGATGAAACCCATTTTTCAAAAATGTCTCTATTAGAAAAGAATGTACCCGTCACATAATACGGGGGTCAATGCCAAGGGATTTCAGACGGAAATTAGCGTTGTCATGCGTGCATCAATAATTTTTTACTGAAATTATACGGTCTTACTCAATCGTAAGATAAAGGTGTCTACTCCCATCATCACTTTTCGCGATTTATTTATTGGAGATTTAACGACACTTTGGACAGCCAGAGCCACCTCGTGTCGGACAGTTTTTCGGGTGGAGGGGCCGGAGTACCCGGAGAGAACTACCAAGCAGCGGCGAGCAACTGCCAGACTCCCCAGCGTACTAAGTCCACACAAGCAAGGTTAGCATTGGTTGAAGACAAGTGCACCATCGATGTGGAGTACGCTTCAGTACACAGCGACACCGTGAGCCCACGTGGGCAATCGGGATCAAGTGCCTTGCCCAGGGACACAACGCAGTTACCCCTGGCGGGGATCGAACCCTGGGCCTTTCGGTGCGAAGTCCAATTGCGTAATCACTGAGCTACCACACTCCCTTCATAATTCTTGTAAAGAAAAAATTTCATAGCGACCTCGCCAGCGTTCATTTATGGAATTCCATTGGTCAGCTTTTGATACGCCCAAATAATGGATCTTATGCCCACTTTTGTAATAACCTGACGAGTTTTGTCATAGCTCCCACTTTTGTAATAAAATCGCCAGGGTTTGTCATAGCCCCCCACTTTTGTAATAAAATCGCCAGGGTTTGTCATAGCTTATCACTTTTATAATAAAATCGCCAGGTTTTGTCATAAACTAAAGACACCAGTTTTGTAACAAAAATCAACAGATTTTGTCTAAAAAAAATCACACCACTTTTGTCATAAAAATCAACGGGTTTCCTAAGACATTACTTTAATCCACTCGCATCCAAAACCTGCTTGTCTGTAATTCAACTTACCGGTACCCACCTTATAAGATCATGGTCACGAAAGGTTTATAATAAATGTTGGCAATGGAATGTTCATATTTGGGCACCCACATCCATTTTGGATGACATGCATTGCAAAAAATGTGAGTGACGAAGTTTGTAATTTCGATGATGATTTTTCTTTAGTTCTACTTTTTCAAACAACAAAAAGTTTTATCAGTGAATAATTGATCCATTCGAATGGAGAATGTGGTTTTCTATTATTAACAAATTGAAAATAAAACCTCTCGGACGGACCCACCCACCCACCCACCCACCTCACCTTGCCACATTTTGACATCTTCTAACACATCACACCTCGCCGTAGCTAGCAAATGACGGAAGGTAGAGGTCTCTCTACTCATGTTGCCATTAGTCTAAATAGTATGATTATCAAACTTCTTCCCAGTGGGGCAATAAGCAATGAATGATAAGACACTTCATCTCTCTTGCCTTTGACCTGTGCGAAAATTACTATTGAACGTTGGTGTTGAGTACACGTTTAGCCAACGCACCCAAGGATCAGCTGCGCTTCTGTGCGATTACTCAGTATTCGCCAGACATACTCCCGCTAGACAAAAATAACAAGAACAGTCAATCTCAGATGCAACTGTCGTAAGTTTTTCTTAATTCGGTCTTTATTTCGAACTATTTTATTTCTAAAATCTTGTCCCACTCGTGTGTGTCGCGACCAAGTCGTGATCTATTCAAGGTTATGGCGTATTTTCCATTCACAGCAATGTACTTACAGTTCAGCCGCCGTGGACTGGTCATTTTCCACAGGTGGGCAATATTTCCATAGACGCAATAATATTAGATTCCCAACACTAATTACAGAAATAATCAACAAAAAATTAATTAATGAAGCACCGGGCACAGTCCGGTGCTTCCTTTATTAAAATTTTGCTGCTGCTGATTTTTATTACTTGGTAAACGCATGCGTGGACATCATTGCCCACGAGTGGATACGGCGACTGTACTATAAAGGGAAATATTATAGTTTGTTTAATACGATAAATTTCTGGGAT
The DNA here is from genome assembly GCA_031216915.1 of Pictodentalium vernedei. Taxonomy (NCBI): domain Eukaryota; kingdom Metazoa; phylum Mollusca; class Scaphopoda; order Dentaliida; family Dentaliidae; genus Pictodentalium; species Pictodentalium vernedei. Next base: position 508,009,419 of record CM062296.1, on the reverse strand, counting down.
AGCCAAAATAAAATCTAGTAGCAACAAAATTGATCGAGGAAGACTTCGTTTTTTCACTCAAATGTGGTTTGTTCAAATTGAATGTTCTCACTACTCATTTCTAGACAAATAAACCTGGCGGCATTGTTTAAAAATGGCCGAGAAGCTAGAGTATGAGGGGTCAAAACCTGAAAACCGTGACCTGGATGTGTAAAGACTGTATTAAATACACAGAATCTTGAATAAGGAACAATTACATACGGTATTTATGAACCGAGTTCAATAAATTTAATTTGTGGGGGAGATTTAACGAGGCTCGATTATAATTTAGTGTAGGAGGTTAAGAAGTTTCGTACAAAATGGCGACGAACTTGAGATCATTTTTATGTCATAAACATGCTTCTGAAAAGATGTCAAGGTTTCAGTCTTGAAGTGTTGGAAACGAAGAAGTTCCGCCCATATTAAAACATGTCGCATGTGTTGTTTATTTTCAAATACAATACGGCGTTCTGGGTTCAATACTACAACACGTTTACAATTGTATTTTCTAAAATTGTATTTCTAGTTATGACTTTAAACGGGTTGAAATGAACCATTAGCATTTTCAAAGATGTGGCAATTTGCCAGTTGTAAAAGTCTTATACTATTGGCTCCCGAATTCATCATTACAAAACTGCAACAATTCTATTTTCCAAAGTTGTCATTTCGCCTTGTAGATTATGCAGAAACGAAATATTAAAGACTGGGTGTAAATATAGAAATAAATATAATATTACAAAGTGAAATTTTAATGTTGATTACCTTTATTATTCATTTGACAGTTCGTTCCCTGAGTTCCAATGTGTTCTATGTGCCAGTAGGCACATAGAACACATTGGAACTCAGGGGACGAGTTATTAAGCGTAAGAAAAACTACTTATCGTGGGCGAAACATTGCAGCTTGAAAAAGATAACTGAGAAATACGCATTTGCACATTTGTCGCAAACATTATGCGAATCTACTAATGACATATACGTCCCCAGGAAGTTAATTAAATGGCACATTCTCACTTTAACACAAATAGAAGGCGACAATTGCAACGAGCTTGTTCCAACGAGCTTGTTCCAGAAAGCTCCTTTCAATGAGGGATTGCAAACTTCGTTTTGGAGGCAACAACTGAAAAATTTGATTGGATAATTTTGTGAATACCGTGTGTCGGTTATTGTCAATGTTACAGAAGGAAAAGAGCTGAAACAAAATATTTAGGCAGGACAAAAACTCGTCCCGTAAGTACCGTGTTTCCCTCACAAGTGGATATATTACCTCGTATCTGCCAGTACAGCAAATACGATTTTTATCTCACTAATATTTTACCATGTTATCGTTTGTTATTGAACGGAATATAATACCAAGAAATTGTGGCCCGCAAAATATTAGCCAAAGATAACATAGAGAAAATATACAAACCCTGAACAGATTGAATTTTATCGATTTGACTGACTTCGTGTGCAATGTCCTTATGGCTGTCTCCTTTAGCTGCCATTTCCATCTGTTTACCTTCATCCTCTGTTTGAACCACTGGCTTAGGTGTTTCCTTTTTCTTCCGTTCACTATACTGAAGTTTAACTTCCTTATCACAAGTTATTTCTTTGAACTCCATCTCTGATGAAATTTTCTCACCTTGATTGTCCTTCTTGCCATCTTTGGCAGTTCTTTTTGATACGATTTCTTGTTCTTTGATTGGTGGTGGATGTTCGTCTCGCGTTCTTTCCCGATGTTTTTCCTTTACATCCTTGACATTTTCTATCGGTATTTTCTCTTTCGTTTTCTTTTCTTGATCCTGCGTATGATCTTTCTTATTTCGTTTATTTTCTGAATCACGATCGCTTGGTCCCACTGAATCAGGTACAGGCATGTGTGGTGCAAGCGTATCATCGTTTTGGGTTTTGTCTTTGGCCAGTGGAACATTTCTAGACTCTTGCAGACTGCCAGATGTATCGGTTTGTTTTTTGGGTACCGGTTTCGCTTTCTTGGGCTGCCGTTTTTCTTTACGTGTTTCTCCTTCATGTTCACCGAGCGTAACGTTGGGATCTGGTGGGTGTTTCAGCCTGTCTTCTCCCTTCCGATCTCTTTCTTTTATGGGTGGTGGTTCTCGTTCACGTTTTTCTTTACAAATTTCACCAGACGTTTGTTGTTTTGATTTGGAATCCACGACTTTGGGAGTTTCACGAACGTGTGGTTCTAGTTCACGTCCTCTGTGTAGGGCGTTAATATTGTCAGGTTGATCAAGCGACGCTTGTACTTCTCTCTCCTTACCGATATCATCCGTATGTGTTCTTGTCTTTCGATCATCTCCTTTAGGCCTGCGTTGACGATCACTCGACTTAGAAATAACGACATCGTCTCCATCACTCCTGTGTTTTCGTCTATGTTGCTTGGTCGCTTCATTCGATTTCACCTCCTCGTTATAGGCGGCCTGCAGTACATTGGAAACATCGTTGTCGGGGTAATATTGGGATATGTACTGCTGACACTGCTCTCGGTTTTGATAGTTAGGGACGTTATAAGTTTGCATTCTGGGGTCGTTACCATTCAAATATATTTCTTCCAGTAACTGTTCCCCAGTCGGATCCTGCAAATAAAAAGTTTAGCATTCTGAAATGACATGTATATGGCTAGGATAAAACAAAAAAAAAACGTATATTGCACCTATATCCAATTACAGGTGATGTCCACGTGACTAGAGACTAAATTGAATTCTAATACTTAATTCTGTCAATGCTGAATTTCTGAGTGAGATCGGCGTGTGAAATATTGTCTACAGCGACTCGACATTTTTAGAGAGGTTCAGTGATAACTTGAGCTTACAGCCCTAAGCAGGGTTCATACACGTCGTCAGAAAAAAATATTCCTTGACTTTCCATAACTTTCAGTGACCTTTTTAATAAATGTGCATGACTATTTGGAAGGTAGAATTGGAAATAGTGGAAAACTGAACACCCTGAAAACTTCACCCAGAACATAGAGTGCTTAATACCAGGAACAATAATTGGCTACACGACTTTTATATTTTCATTTGCCTACATTTATTTTATGACTTTTTGGTTACATAACGCAACTCCAACCTAATCGTTAACCCTTTACCCAACGTAACGGCCAAAACCGGCCAGCGCTATTCTCAAAAATCGCCAATTAATTTTCAAAATATTTTCATTTTTTGTCTCAAAAACATAGGTTATGACCCCTCGTTGGAACGAGCTCGTCGAGCTCGTTCCAACGAGGGGTCATAACCTATGTTTTTGAGACAAAAAATGAAAAAAATTAGTTATTCAAGAATTTTGTTTGCAAGTGTCGTCTGCTTTTCATGTTAGGTAAAGGGTTAAAGGACTGCATACTTTTATTGCGACAACTTTGACAGTCTGCATCCTATGACTTTGCAGCCAAGACTTGTCTAGAAACAACTGCCAAATCACTTTGAAAGAAAGTCGCACGTTTACCCAAGGACTGCATGCTGGGCCTGTACTTTGTGGCAGATAAAGAGTAATTAAAATTGGAATTAGGACTTTATAAGAATTAAAAATCAACTTAATCAAGCGACTTGCACACAAGGAAGAATAGAGCAGAAATTTCACAGTTCACAACAAATATTCTGAAATTCCATGACTTTCAACTTGATTTTCAATGATTCAGTTAAAAAACCGCACCGTTTTGCAGGTTTTCCAGACTTCGATTTTAAAAACGAAAATTCCAGTTTTTTTCACGACCCGTATGAATCATGCTACGGGGGTTATAGGTTAAGTTATTTATGATTCTCCAAACCCATTTCTTGTTTCTGGTGTTAGCTATCGCCGAGAAGAATTTCAGAGTCCTCGGTGAATTGTGTTATATAACCCTAGTCCTGGTTTCGAACACACGATCCGGGTCTCGATGTGTCGAGAGGGCGATTCAGTTGTATCGAATCTATTTAAACCGGTCTTGCAGCTTATTGTCTCCATGGATATGTTTCCAAAAGGAAAAATATATAGAGAGTAATCGCTTGACTGGACTGGTTACGTGAAATAATTCATGAGAGGTGAGGGACGTTGTACAAACACGAGTGCGCGAATGCGCACGAGTGTTTTACAATATAGTCCCTCGCCTCGAATGAATTATTTCACGTAACCAGTCCAGTCAAGCGATTATTCTGTTTATTACTTTTCATTATTAACGGTAATTATATAGATTAACCCTTTACCTAACGTAATGGCCAGCGCTATTCTCAAAAATCGCCAATTAATTTTCATTATTTTTTCATTTTTTGTCTCAAAAACATAGGTTATGACCCCTCGTTAGAACGAGCTCGTCGAGCTCGTTCCAATGAGGGGGTCATAACCAATGTTTTTGAGACAAAAATGAAAATAACTATTCAAGAATCTTTTTTGAAGTGTCGTCTGCTTTTCATATTAGGTAAAGGGCTAAAAAAAAAACAACAACAAAAAACAATGAAGTCCCCATTACAAACACGGCAAAGCATCTTCGTTTGCGCGCACGGATACATGGCACAATTGTTGATTGCATAATTCACTTGTGAAGTTATCGTTTATAATCAAACCCGGAAATCCAAGTAAATCTCACTTTGGAAAGTAATAAACACGGATATTATGCCCAAAACCCCATCGGATTTCATTTCCAAATTTCATACTGGAATAATAAACTGTAATTATCAATTCTATTTTACATTATTTAGCTTATATAATTAAATTAAGTACACTTGGAAAGGCTTGGTAAAAAACTGGTTAATGTTTTGAACGAATTCTTGGAGGACACCCCCCTCCCCCACCCCTCCTCCATTGACAAATATGACAGTGAGAAGATATAAGGTTTTAGAAATGCAGTATTGTGATCAAAATAGGTGTCTTTTTCGTGATCAGTTCTAGATAGACTTACAACAGTGGTATAGATTCTGTAAACAAAATATTGCGAAATAAAGATAGCATGGAGAAAACAAACAAAACTCGTATCCAACGTAATGTTCTTGCATTTCTTTTTCGACGGTGTTGGTGAAGAAAAGCCGACATATAATTTTGCCCGGATCGCGACCCTCATGAACTTGTCGAGATCGAGTCGAAATTTTCTGACTGTGCACTACAGTACAGTCGCCGTGGAATGGTCGTAATCCACGAGTGGGCAGTGATATTCACGCATGCGTTTACTAGGTAATAGAAATCATCATCATCAAAATTTTAATTAATGAAGCACCGGGTTGCACCCGGTGCTTCATTAATTATATTTTTGATGATTATTCCTATAATTAGTGTTTGGAATCTAATATGATTGCGTCCGTGGAAATATCGCCCACCTGTGGAAAGTGATCAGTCCACGACATCCGTACTGTATGAATATTGGTGGGATATAAATCTAGTGTAGTCTACAGTGGTGAAGCCAGGGTGCTAGGGAAGTCTCGCGCGTCCAATCTCCATAAAAATCCTGAATTCAACAATCTTCTGGGGACATCAACTAATCATATTATAGATGACATAACGCGCTTGACATTTTTTCGCGATTTAATATAGCGCAATTTGTGGCATATTTGTCAAAATATCTGAAAAATATTCTCCTCCAGGCCCACAAACGCGACAGGGATACCACCTAATACCTATCCATAACTCAAGACTTCGATCTTCGTAATATACCTAAATTTTGACACTAGTGCGCTGAGAATTAAGCAATGTTGTTTTATTTGGCAACTGAATTCGAACTTCGGTCGTTTTGGTATTTATTTATTGGTGGTTAAGGTCACGTGTAGCCTTTATGGCTGTCTCGTGACCGCAAAGCGTGTATGAGGTCAAGTTTAGCCAATCGTTTATATACTGCCCACTTTAAAGGACTTCCGCCCGAGACGTTGGATACCGGATACTATTTTACCCGTTACCCACGGAAAATAAGCACTGCCCCACTTTGCGGGGTTCTCACGGCGATCGGTTTGATCTATTTCTTCAACGTAATTCAACTTCAACTCGAAGGGTAGCCTTCGGGTTGGAAGATAGGTGAACTAAAATAAATAGTCACCACCATGACCATACTGCCACACACACACACCAACAGGAATTCTGCTTTTCTGTAAGGGGTATTTGTATATTTACTGTAATAAGATTATAATATCTGGCGTGACACGAAAGGGTGTGGTCGCTGTTTCGAAAGAAATAGTATATTAATCGGGGCCTCTGCATCCCCCGCCCCCAGACACACACACACAATCGCTTTTTGACACCTTCTGTCACACTCACCAAAATCTGAGAATAAAGGAACATGCTTTTCTGTGGTCCATATTTTTCAAATGTTTTTCAACTGGGTCGTGCCTGCACTCCGAAATTGGTTGAGTTAAAAACCAACCCAAATCAACTGGGGTTGAATGAATATGAACGCAATTGGGTTCATATTCACTCAACCCAGCTGATTTGGGTTGATTTTCAAACCAGCTGATGTTAGAGTGGAGGTACTACCACTTCCATCGAGCTTCGCCGTCTCAGTCTACACATTCTTTTGTACGCTGTCAATTCGGGAGGGAACTAGAGGGGTGTTGTTTAAGATCACAGCCGCCACTAATATTCCACTCGGAACATAATTAGAAAGATTCGCTCTTGCTAGAGCCTAGAAGTATGTACTTTCTAACAAGACCAGATTTGCTAGTTGGTCTTATGTCAGAGACGAAGTTGGTCTCATGAAAATGACGGTCTATGGACTATTCCGTCCCAGCATTACCAATTGTGAGTCCGGTACGTGCTCATGAACTGGTCGAGTGCTAGAAGCATGTTCTGAAGTGCTGGTGACGCAATATAAAGGCTTCACATTCTGTGGATGTTTCCATATTCTCTTTGAAGTGACATTATCAAGTCTGAGAGATTTGCCTTGTCACAATTTATGAGAGAGTGCCAAGAGGCACTCTCCCATAAATTGTAACAAGGCAAAGACAAGTGAGGAAATTTTGATGACAAAAATTAATTCTGCACTCTACCAATTAAACAAGGAGTTGGAAAGCCCACTGCTACATATGTTTATCCACTATGAGTTTCCAAAGTTTCTGAACTATATAATACAGCCTGATAAATATTCCAACTACATCATCAAGGCATGTCCAGTTGGAATATTTTATTAGTCGGGACGTGAGTCATAACGCTCGGGACAAATTGGATTTACACCCCCCCCCCCCCCATTCCCCACTCCTAAACGCGCCTCGATGTCATTCAGGAATGCACGACTGAAAGTGCTATTATGATATGGTTCTGGAACAAAGAATGCTAAACTTTCAAAATACGTTGGTGGCGCTTTTATTTATGGATCTCTCGCGAAAGGAATGTTGAAGAAATCAAAAGAAAACAGATGTAGGAGCATTTTTCACTCTTCACTTGAAGCACAATGGGATTGTCAGATGAAATTGCCAGCGCTTTCAACAAGTATCGTTTTGGGGAAAATTAATATTCGTTTTCTATCGTCTGAAAATGAAAAGTGCATCATTTCAAATGAAAAACATCTGATCAAAAATGTAAAACAATAGAATTAGTCACGCAATGTTGTGCAACTTCATGACTGAATGAGAAAGAGACTCTAATTAAAATCGGCAAGCCGCAATTACCACTGTTTTGTTGTGACACGAATGAAAACTAACTCGTTCAGGATGGAACCCGAAAGTAGCAATTCACGTTTCACGATTGTAACCCTCTGGCATCTGAGTATCAGGTAGGTTATTTCACAGTTAAGGGTTAAGGTTCAAGGGACCACTCTAAATTTGAAGAGGTCAGAAAAATCGTTAACCAATTGCCAAAGTCCAAAAGGTAAAATGATTAACCCTTAACCCAACGAATCGCCCGCATCCGCCCGCGTAATATGCAAATTCAGCAGCTGAAAAAATATTATTTTTCGAAAAATTTCAACAAAACCATATCATGTGACCCCTCTTTGGAACGAGCTCGTCGAGCTCGTTCCAAAGAGGGGTCACATGATATGGTTTTGTTGAAATTTTTTGAAACAATTTAAAAATTGATATTTAAAATAATAAATTTATTTTGAAATAGTCTGCGTTGGGTAAAGGGTTAATTCAAGATTGCTAAACCTGGAACCAAACCAGTGAGGTGCCGGGTGGGGGGGGGGGGGGGGGGGGGGGGGACTCACCCCATCATCATGTCTGTCGGAATTTCTTGTCGACCGTTGGAAGAATTGTATAATATTTGTGACAAAAATCCCCTCATGTTTCAAATATCTTTTCCTGGGAAGTGAAGCAATGCTTGTTTAGTTAGCCCTGTTTTACTGGTAAAATATGATCCAGTCTGGTTACTGGTTAGTAAATACATTACTGGTTGTTTGTGGTCATAACACTTTATAATGAAAAACCATGGTTCATTATAAAGTGTTGTGATCGCAAAAGTGGGAAGTGAAATTAATTGAATTTCGACCATGTTACAACCCGGTCGAAATTTTGTGTCCCCTTTTTAACAACAGTCCAAAATCACACCTGTCAAAACTGAGAAACGCGGTCACTGCTTTTCACGCGCATTTTGTAAACTTGTTTGATTCAGCTGCTCTATTTAACGTACAAATTTTCTTGTATCATGGCTTTTTTAAGTTTTAAGCGATCATGTTTTTTTTTAGTATCTGGATATAAGCCCCCCCCCCCTCCCCACCCTCCCCCAATTCTTCCACGAACTCTCTCCTGGAGAAAGAGAATGTCTTGAAACAATAATTAACCACACTGGGTATCAGTGAGTCATTCAAGCGGTGTCACGTCGCATTTTGCGATGCATACTTCGTGTTTGGCAATGCCAAATCTCGAGAATACTACAAAAGGCGACACAATTTAATCACAAATGAAAAGACCGCAACCTTCAGCACTGGCATTGAAACGTGGTTGAAATGTTTCTATGCTTGAAAGGTACTTTTCCTAGAAAACGCTTTCGATTTAACCCGCGGCTTTACCCAACGCACACAATAATAATTTTTTTATTTCAATTATTTTTTTCCAAATTTTTCAAAAAAGAAAAATTCAACAAAACCATATCACGTGACCTCCCTTATTGGAACGAGCTCGTCGAGCTCGTTCCAATGAGGGGGCACATGATATGGTTTTGCTAAATTGCTCCATTATAAACTACGCAGGCGGGTGCGGCCGATTCGTTAGGTAAAGTGTTGTGCCACATGTGCCAGTGGGTCAATAGATCTATCAAACTGAAGATTTTCTTGACAACTTTCTCTGGGCTGAAAATTGCTATACGATCATAAGAAAATGTCGATTTCCTGTTGGGCAATTTGTTACGCACAATTTTAAAAGTAAATTATTCTCTACTGGGAAGGTGCCATTTGAGTGGATGGTTGGGTGCAAGGGTGTTTTGCAAACCATAGTATTGCTTGGTCTTTTTGAGTCGCTAACATGAACACGTTACAAGAAGCAACTGCTAAGTTTCGTGTTTCATAAGCTGTGTGAGATGTTTTTGCTACCCTGGAAGGCAATGAACAACGCTAAGCTGGACAGTGATGTCAGTGGAATTGAAAGAGTAATAGAAAAATAAGAGTTTAGAGCACTTCATGAATGATCAAATTCTGATATTGATGCGGGTTTGATATATAACTATCTTTGCTATTGAGGTGCTGTTGGAATACACTGTTGGAAAGGGCCCGTGAGCTCTTTCCAACAGAGTATCATATAGCAGCATTACCCTCAGTATTTTACATGACACATTGAGACTGGGCACGATCGTTCTGTCTGCGCAAATTGATAATTAATACAAATAAACTTTGTTAAAACGTATTTGTCAAGCTAGAAATACTGCCATATCCACAGATTTAAAGGACATCATCCATCAGCGAATGTCTCTCGCAAGATGCGGAAACATTATATACAAATATTTAGTTAATCTATCCATGCATGTGCAGTTTGTGGTGGAGACAAATTTGAATAAAAATTAAAAAGAAGTTAGTGATGTGATGAGGTACTAATAAATTTCTACGAGACATTCAACTTTCTCTAGTACATTACATACACGGTACATTCGAAACATACACTATTTTTCTGTAATAACTGACCACTTCAGTCTGATCGGATGAACCCCAAGTCCTAAATCTCACATTTAATACCATAACATACCATATCGTTGGTCGGTCCAGACTGTTGAAAACAGGGAATATTTCAAAAGCTGGAAGTCATTATCATTTTCTCCAAAAATTCTTTTTAAAGAGATATTCCTATATGTCCTTGACTTAAATGAAAGGTAATTAATTGTCTGGGAAATAATTTCTAAAGATATAATTTTGAAATGATGCATCAGTCTTTCTTAAAACATCTCAAAACAACATTTTAGCCTTAAACCTCTCTATAATTCACTGTGAATTAAGCATAGGCCCACGTGACGCCTGTTTTGTTCATGTCTAGGTCGAAGATCTCCGGCCACCAGTCTAATTCTGTAAGAAATTCGACGCTGTTATGGCCTGGAACCAGTCTAGCTTTCAAATAGGTCATCGCCTATGTTTAGATTCTTCAGGCAGGAGTATTTCAGTTGGTTGGTTAGTTAACCTATGGTTAGCTTTTCCGACCAAATGATACATTCGGGACGATTGAATTTGAAAAAAGTCATAAAGATTCATTTTCTGCGAATCAAAGCTAGAAATGTTGCTCAATCGAGACATTGTTTGATCGATACTTTGATGACATTACAATCAGAAGTGACGACTCAGCACAGCCGAAATTATGCTTACGCCGGATAATTATGTTAATATTTTGATGTTTTCAAGGGAAATTAAATACTTATTGATTGGAATATCTATAACTGGGATAGGAATAAATACCCGTTTATGTTTGTAAGTGAAGGCACATCACATTACATCAACGGTCTACTGTGCACAAATTTCCACAAAAAGTGGAGAAACAAACAGCCAATATAACAGCGTCGAATTCCGAACAGAATTTTACTGGAAGCCTTGTAGATCCACAATGTTATCTGGTCCGGGTGGGTTGCCTCTTTATTAGAAAGAAAAATGAACTTGCTCTCCTAAAGTCCTAAGCACTGTAAAAGGTGCCACCAGTTATACGCCCTGCTCGATACACATATGTAGATCCCTGACAAAGCGAGGATAACTAAATATGCACCCCTAAAACAGCGCACAGAGAAAGACGGATTTCGTGATTCTACAAAAAGAATAAAAAAGTTTATTTTATTTTCATCCGTTTTTCTTCCCCAAAACAAATCGTATTCCCATTCCCACTCGCCGAAAGTGGTATTCCACGTGGGCTGCGCGGCTAACACCTCGTAAAATAATCCTCCGCGCCCCACTCGAGGACAAAAATCGTCCTCGAATCCGAGCAGTGAACTATTGTCTATTTATGCTTTCAGAGATGGTGAAATATTTAGAGTACGCGGAACCAATGCATGTTTTGTGAAAAAGAATGAAAAACATGGGCGAAGTTTCAGTCAGTGAACCTTAGATTTGAACTCAGAGAATTTTGGATTGAATACTATCCTCCATTTGTATTATTTTTGTTGAAGTGTTGGAGTGTTATTGTCTGTCTGGAAATATCACTTCATAGGTACTGTAGTGCTATCCATACTGTCGAGAACAATTGCGACACTTGGAGTACATGCTTTCAAGTGAACCCTGGGTAAATGACGAGTACACTCCAGACTACAGATATAGTATGCATGTATTAATCCTTTAACTTATACGAGTATAGAAGACAGCAATTACAGTAATTTTTTCCTAAACAACAAACAAAACTTAAAGTTTTTATAGTGATCTCTTAGTCAAAGTCCTAGGAAATATAGTGTTCTGTCTTACCAATCAAACTCAACGAAGTCAGCATGTGTTGCAATACCCCAATAATAATTGTGATTGGTCATCTTACCGAGATACACATATTCGGGTTTAGTCGGGGTACGCAAAATCATACGACGTGGCCTAGAGAGATAAATCCTGCTTGAAAATTCGTCCCCTGAGTTCCAATGTGTTCTATGTGCCAGTAGGCACATAGAACACATTGGAACTCAGGGGACGAATTGTACTGAAGAATCTACTATCTAAAAGGGATTCACGTGTGCACTGTTATGTAAAGAATCAAATAAACATGAACAGACCAAAATTAGAGCTACAGAAATAATTCCTAACTCGTCAAATGAAACGTTTGGAAGATATGTGTGTGCCAACGACAAGACACCGTACCCGAATTTTATTCAAATGAGTGACCTGGCGAAGTACTCGGATACTTCACTTGGATGCAAGGAAGGAAGCTGGCTTAGATTTCAAAATCACTGTACTCGGAAGCTGTTGAAATATTGTTTGTTTTAATGTTATTAAAATAGGTTTCCAGTACAACAGGTTCGTTATACATGACTTCGACAGGGACCACAGCTCCATGTGCATATACTGTCAGAATTCTATTTATCCCATCTGGTGTGTTTGAGGGTACATTATAACAGGGTATATGGGGATATAATTACATTGTTAATGTAGTTATACGTTTTGGGTCCAAATATTCAATTCCCATTGGTCAGCTGGATGAAAACGTCATGACCAAATGTAATTCATTTTCCAATGAATACATTTGGTCGAACTTTGACACGCATTTATGGTAGAGCGCAATTGACAGAATGTAATTCGGGCGGTGTTTGGGTGGGTTTACAACTTTTAGCGCCCCTCGCTGTGATCAGTGATTATAGTTTACTGATCTGTTAAATAAACTGTTTTGAACATTCCAAGTTTCGTTGCGAAAGACGGCAATTTGACAAATTTGGGTCAATGCCAAAAACCGGCGCTCAACTCAGAGTTGTGCGATTTGTCTTTTGTGTGGGGTGGTTTTTCGCCTCGTTCGTTCGTACATGTTTTATTTCGTCTTTCTGCTTTGTTGTTTGGTAAAAAGTAGTTTAAACAGTTATGGAATGTAATTATAAGAATTGAATGCAATTTTTATAATCTTTATTGGAGTATGAACGTGTGGCAATGGGTACAAATTGTATGAATCCCTTCGGGATTCATACATAATTTGTACCCATTCCCACACGTTCATACTCCAATAAAGATTATAAAAATTGCATTCAATTCTTAAATGCAGCCTGAAAAGACCACTATACCTGACAAGGTACTAAGAAATAATATTAATTTTAATAATAAAGTTTTCCCCATCTGCCATTTATTTGTTATTTTCAAACGACAGGGCCGTGAGTACCCCTGTGCGTGATGTTATCTTCGCCATCACTTCTCCATCACACTACCCTTTTTCCATGACTCGGACTCGAATACTTTGTGATACCTGGCGTCACATACAGTGTCCCAGTACTTAACCCTACTATTTATGCTTCTAGTTTTGATGTCCCGCCTCTCCAACACCAACTCACCCTATTACCTCGGACAACAATTAATAACTCCTGACCGATTTTGTCCATCACAGAGTTGGTGCGTTCTCTTAGATGCCATCATTACATTTATTTAGACCTCAGCAATTAACTAATTTTGTCTTGTTTGAGCGAGCTCAGGCGACAATTAACGCATTGTAACCGACAGGCCGCTTTTCGGGTCCAGGATCGTGATACGCCCCGAATTAATAAAGTAGATAGTTGCTCGATGAATTTGTGTGGTTGTTCCAAGGCGTCACGTTGAAAATATTGATTGGTCTTCCAACAATTAACGGATATAGAGTCTACCAGCTGATGGCTCTAAACTGGCATGGAATATACCATAATGGTCCAAAGGGTTAATACATTATTGTTTCAACTTCTATTGCAATATCGAGAGGTTCTGCCACTGAAAACATGGGCGATTGCCATCAAAAGGCAAGTGACTTCAGTTACACCTTAAACTATCGTACATTTTGAAGGTTAATACGGTGCGCTTGTATCCAGTTTCTGTGCTGTGTAGGCAATTGTTGAACCAATATTAAAGTGTGCGTGTTGAGAGGGGGGGGGGGGGAGGGGGGCATAAACAGTAACGTGGCAAGAGGGTTTGAACTGAAACTGTAACCCCACCCCTAAATACCCCCTTCATCCTGGATGAAAACGTTCCATCTAATGGTCAAAGGTCACAGAAGTTTCAACTTCAGGAAATCCAGCTGCACCCCACGCTCTCGGGCATTTTACAGTTGATGGTGTTAGGGTCCTAAATGCCGATTGCACCCCCATAAATGAAGGAATATCAATTCGGTTTTCCATTTGCCAGCCTCTAAAATTGTCCGAGATTACAGTAGAAAAGGCAAAATTCTCTTGTTTCGGAGTCCGTAGGCATACATCCAATTTTGTACGAAGTATGTCTCAGAATTACGACTTCAAAACAAAAGGTTGAAATACATGAAAGTTTCGTCTCAGATGGAAGTAAATAACATTTTCAGAACCAATATTGCTCAAACATGTCTCAAACGTGGATAACCACGGCTCTCAACATTTATATTTAGCATTTATATTTAGCAGTGGCTTGATGGAATGTAATTACACGTGTCCTGAATAGGCTTGAAATTAGAGGGACGTTCTTCAAAATCTGTGCCCCTGCGACTCCAGCCTTCTGTCAATTTTCCTTCAACCATCTCCATGCAATCAAGACAAATCAGGTTTACATCACCCCACCCCACCATTCTCCCAAATTGGGCATCTTCACGACTCCCCTGCTTCTAGAGAACTATGGATTCATTACTGACTCGCCTACAACTATTTAAATAAAAAGTTCAACTGTGTGTATTGCATGTATTTAAAATATATGAAGTTCACCCGCCACATATCAAACTTCGTTTCATCTGTGGTATAATTCTAAGACAGGGAGTCTCGTTTGAGTAGACACTTCCAATTACTTGTGATAAACACAGCAATTATACTTCACGATGCGAGATGTGGCGTTGTCACTTGGGATGTCTTCAGGCAAGTCTTAGAATGAGAGATATAGTTCCTCTTGTCAAAAACAGGTGGTTCTGGTGAGATTAAGTAGAATATCTCACTTCTTTCAAAACGCACACTTACCACAAAAGGCAATGGAAGTACATTACTAATTTATTGAACGTCTCAACGCACGCAAATTCAACGGAAGGCTGTGCAAATATATTAACCGATTGCACTCTCGGGACCGATTTATCGGTCCAAGACATAATTTCGTCGCATTTTAGTCTGATTATAAGAGGTCTAAACACGGGGCATTAACCCTTTACCCAACGCAGACGATTTCAAAATTTATTAATTTAAATATCATTTTTTAAATTTTTTCAAAAAATTTCAACAAAACCATATCATGTGACCCCTCTTTGGAACGAGCTCGACGAGCTCGTTCCAAAGAGGGTTCACATGATATGGTTTTGTTGAAATGTTTCGAAAAATAATATTTTTTCAGCTGCTGAATTTGCATATTACGCGGGCGGATGCGAGCGATTCGTTGGGTAAAGGATTAATGATAAAATAATAACTGCAGCTTGCAGACGGACGGCTGCAGACCGCAATTATTATTTTATCTTCCCTGTATATTTACATTGATTGGACTGACCCATCTCACTGTAAATGTACAGAAAGTCGATGCCATTCCAGGAAACGAGGGTTCAAAGGGTTAACCCTAACGCTTTGAACCCGAAATTTTTCTTTTCCCTTCCATGATAATGTTACTCCTTGATTTTATAAAGTATGAAAAACGGTGGCTTAGTATTTAAAGCACTGAATTTCCAGCCAAAAAGGTTGAAGGTTTGACCGCGTTGTGTCCTTTGGACAAACACTTAATCCGGATTGACCTTGCGGGGCATGGTGACGCTGTGTACTACGGCGTACTGCACATAGATGGTGTACTTGTCTTCAATCGTTGCTAGCTCTGCATGCTCAGAGATAGTACGTTGGTGAGTCTGATAGTTGCTCGCTGCGACTCTCTGGTTCTCTCCGGGTACTCTTGCTTCCGCCCGTAAAACTGCCCGACACGATGTGACCCTGGCTGTTCATAAAGTAAATGTTTCACAGTGACATTTTGTGGTGGACCTATCAATATTTCAACGGGCAGCCTTAAGGCCAAACGCGGGAAGTATTAATTGATCTACTCCCAAATAAGGAATATGGGCTCTTCCAATTGATATCATTGAACTAAAATGGAACATACCATCAGAGTTTAGGGGGTTAAACTTACGCATTGTTTACGACAGATTGTCGATCACGTTTGTCTCAAAATTTTGCGAAATTATCCTCAATGTGCAACTTTAACTCTTAACCGGCTGAGTATTTTCATGACATCCAGTCATGGCTGCTGGAAAGCAGCCATGACTGGATTTGATGAAAAACCCGAAACAAATGATGCCCAGCTATGATTCGTGATATGATTGGTCCAGTTTTCAGTGATGCATTCTATTGATCAGAAGCCAAATTATATCGTTTCTGTTAGCAAGAGTGTTGGTGTCCTGGCTGGAATATCAGTCAGCAGCATGCAAGGAGTTAAATTGCCGGGTCCCGAAAATACGATGCGGTAAATGGTTTGTTTGTGTCTCCCTTTATCATGCAACAATAACACAACTGAAGATGTGACGATTGTTGGATAAACCACCAAGCAGAAATAAAGACAATTTGCATCTCATCTCAAGCGATTACTCTTTGTAAATAAACTGGATTTGTCTTCCTAAAAAGAGATTATGGTTGTAGGTTTAGTTTTTGCAAAGGGGATAGATATGGGTGCAGTATACTCTTCTGTAATGCCGAATGCCCATACTTCACCCATTATTGTTTTTGTCGTCGTCTTCTTGCCAACAACCATATTTGTTTCAAGTAAATAATTGTGCATCATGATTTGAAGTAACAGAGGCGAACAACTTATGCAATTTAATTCACCGTTGGCTGAACTGGTTAATAAAAAGGGCAACGGTCATTCTTGGTGATGTTTTATCTGAATGTACAATCTCTGGTTGGCAATTACTAAACATTATTTATTCATTTATTCATTTTATTTTTAATTTATTTTTATATTCCTGGTCTTTTAAATGAGCATTTCTTGTTGAATCAAACATAAAACGCCCATATGCAACATATGTGTTTTGCTTCCATCTGAACGCCGATATATTCATCTAACAACAGAGTATAATCAATGCCGGTAGTTTGCATAAATCCCAAGAGATCACTGTTTCAGACCCGCGAGAGAATGAGCTGTTTGTTTACCCTCTTTCCGTGAAGTTTGCGTGCAGACGATCGGTGATACAACGTGATGGCTCTTTACTCATAAAGATATGCAGAAGATATTCTTTCGTGCTTCAGTTATAAATATTTCAACAAATAATAAGCACGTAAATCACCCTGAAAACATAAAGATATTAACACGATTGATGGAACTACACAACGCATTCATAAAACTACAGCTGTGGTGAGTCTTCAGTTCACAATATCACTGATGATGTCATTAAAGATTCGGTCAAATCAACTCTCGAGTGAGAAACATATTTTGCGTTGATTCAGATAAAATGGCTGTTTAAGGTATTTAAACATTCAATCGTTTTGAATATTTCAATTGGTCAGAAAAGCTAATGTGAACAAAGGCGATGTACTCGACTGGTTTCAGGGCATAACAGCTTCGATTTCATTGCATAATTAGGTTGGGTGATTGAATCAGAACATAGGCGATGGACTATTTAGAGACTAGACTGGTTCCAGGGCATACTTAAACTGGACGATTGAATCTGAACATAGGCGATTGACAATTTATAGGCAAAACTGGCTTGGAATTCATTACATAATTGGACTGGCGACTTGTGAACTTGTTCTCATGTTTGATGTCTACTATTTATAGACCAGTCATATTATCTCGAATGCACAGATGATAGAACTTAACGCTCGCAGCGCGATGTAATTGTTTCTCAATGGGTAACAAAGAGGCTTTACACTTACCTTACTACATTCGTCCCGAACATTCTTTGTGGTTTGTCCTACGTTACAAAACATCTAATATGGTGCCATACAAGATCTAACAAAACACGAACACTAATGGTGCTGAGCGTAACAGAATGTTGTCAGATACAAAACCAGAAATTACTAACATGTCATCTCTCAGTTAAATGTTCTTACTGCATTTAAATACACACTATTTTAGGTTTGATTGAAAAGAAAATTACGATGTGTGCTTCTGTCTCAAATCACACTGGAGTGGGAGGTGCAGCAGTGCTAAGCAGTGCAAACGCCTTTTGATATTATTGCGCCATGTATAACTATTTTCTCAAAACGACGTAGTGCAGATACAAATCAACTTTCTGAGATGCAAGCTGGATAGAATGTCAACAGGTGTGGTCGAAAACGTTAACACTAATTACGAAACACATGAAGTGTTGATGGGGCAGTGCAAATCATTGAATCATTGACCAATATGCAGCGATACGATGTTAACCCTTTACCTAACGAATCGCCTGCATCCGCCCGCGTAATATGCAAATTCAGCATTTGAAAAAATATTATTCTTCAAAACATTTCAACAAAACCATATCATGTGACCCCTTGTTGGAACGAGCTCGACGAGCTCGTTCCAACGAGGGGTCACATGATATGGTTTTGTTGAAATTTTTTGAAAAATTTGAAAAAATTATATTTAAAATAATAAATTTTGATATTGTCTGCGTTGGGTAAAGGGTTAACAACTAACAAGTTATACGCTGCGATATTCTATTTACAACTAACATGTTAATCGATTAGCAGGCGAAGTTGCCTGTTTCAGCACCGTTGTCACACGAAAACGCCCTCATTACAGGATCGTAGTAGCGCGATAAATGCGGACGGACCATTTCGGCTTGTTCAAATTGTTTTGTGTTGGCCATCCTGACGAAATCGCAGTGATAGTCGGCTATACAGCTCTGTGATCACCAAGGCGATATTTTTCGCCACCCGCGACCCGGTTGAAATTGTCTGTCCCCTTTTGTAGTCATGGTACTGTTCAGCTTCATGTCAAAATTGATATCACATTGTCCTTTTTTCAAAAATTAACTTCGAATTTTACACTGATATAAAATTAAAACTCAGAAGTATCTGAGTTCAACTTTTTTAACCCTTTGAAACCAAGAGACCCCTTTTCCGGTCCAGGAACATGATACGCCATACTTGCATTAAGTATGATGGCTGCTAAGTTAAAGTGCGGGGTAGACTAATCAATATTTTCAACGTGCAGCCCCAAGGCTGCACGTTGAAAATATTAAATGATCTACCCCCAAAGAATAAATATGGACGCCCCCAATTGCCTCCATTGTACTGAGATGAAAGATACAAGCAGGGTCATTAAACTGGATATTCATGAGCAGAATACATTGAACACTATTTACTCAGATATTCAGTTGTACCGCATTTATCTCTGGGATAAGACGATGGGCTTCCACGCAAGTGCTATGCCTTCTCGTGTCCAAAGGTGTTTGTTTTTGTTTTCTTTCTGCACGAAAATTGGGTTAAAGAATGATTCAAGTTTCATCATTTGTTCGGAGCTCGCGATTCCCGCACTTTCAAAATATATTTTAAACGCTGTCCATTCCACATTTCGAAAATGTGGCAACTATTTCAACCAGTCCAACAGCCTTCTAAGTCTCCGGGTGAATGGTAGAAGTGTACCATTTCGATATACTTATTTATTTGTTTTATTTATTTGGGTTTATCGACACTTTCGACAGCCAGTGTCAGATCGTGTCGAACAGTTTAACAGGCGGAGGAAACCAGAGTAAATGGAGAAAACTACCGATAAGCGGCGAGCAACTGTCACACTCCCCGTCGTACTAACTCCGCACAAGCAGGGTTAGCATTGGTTGAAGGCATGTGTACCACTGACGTGCAGTACGCCTTAGTACATAGCTCCACCGCCCCCCCCCCCCCCCCCCCACCTGGGCAATCGGGATTAAGTGCATTGATGAAGGAAACAACTCACTCACCGCTGGGCACTTCGTTCAACGCTCTGACAACTGAGCTAAAGTGGTCCCTCTATTTCGATATTAGGGTGAGAATGAGTATTGTATTCAAACAAATGCAGTTATGTTTATTTTTGTTTCAGAAATGTCAAACATAGCTGTGTTTAGTTTAAAAAAACAACTTTTATTTAAAAAGTGATTATTGAGTTCGATATTAGGTTTGCCAGTCGTAATTCGCAGTTGGGCATGCTTTCTGGTACACTATGTTTGGTTTGATTTACTTTTCTAACAGACATTGAATACCTTTGTCAAAATTCTTTAGATCTTAACCCTTTGAACACTAGTGGTATCTTCCATGCCAGTTAAGTGGAAGAACTTGGAAGAGTCCATATTCATTATTTGGGGTTGACCTATGAATATTTTCAACGTGCAACCTCGGGGCTGCACGTTGAAAATATTGATGGGTCTACCCCACACATTCACTGAACAGCCAGCTTATATGATGGCGTTATGACGTATCATGTTCCTGGCAGGAAAAGCGGCCGCTAGGGTTCAAAGGGTTAAGAATGTTTGTGAAAATATTCTTCCAAACATGTTTGTTTTTATTTTGAAAAAAGACAATCTAACATCAATCTTGTAATGGAGCTGTCAATCGTAGTCATATGTGACTTATATATACTATGCCCAGTGCCATTGCAGATTGGCAGTGCTGGTCATATTGCGTCGATAGTCGGCTCTGTGTTAGGGCCCAGCGAAGCTTCGAAATTCCTTTCGATTCGAAGTCAACCCGATGATCCCATTCGATTCGATTTCAGTCACGCTGATCTGGAGAGTTTCGAATCGACCAATGTTCTCAAAATCTACCAAAACCAAAGTATCTCCTCTTGTACTCTTCTGCAATTATCAGGTCTCCTGTACAGGAGGGGGTTGTCCTGTACAGGAGACCTGATGACAGCAGAAGAGTTCGGGTAGGTTCCGCTTCCGAAACTATTTTGATTACGCCCTGAAATATTCCGCTTTTTCATTGATTTGCTCAAATAGACAAGGCACCACTACATACAATACCTATTGAGGGGAGACTGATAACATTTACGGTTGTAAAGAAGGTGCAATATAAAACGCATTGAGATTCGATTCGAATCGAAAACTTCCGCTCGATTCGATTTGGGATTCGCTGCCCACCTTATGACCGACTATCGACACATTATACCAACTCTAGACAGTGGTGATCGGTGTAACGGGCTTGTCGATAATTTTTTTTTAAATGAAATGTCCGTGTCACGGAAGTAAGTCAATGTATTTAGAGCAAGGAAAATCCATCCCATGAACTCTTATTATCTTGGGTGACATGTCCAACACAGGTGGTCACAAAAAAAATTGGGTGATATATACTGTGAAAAAAGCGGACAGAGAATTTCGATCTGATCGCGACTAGGTTGCGAGTCGGTCGAAGATATATATTTCCACTTTTCACCGGGCAGCACTGTAGAATCTCGCCGGGGAAGCAGGAATGCGAGAGTATTGATTCGGAGATACTATTTTCATTAATATTTCACGATCCGCCTTGATTTCGAAATATTTTGTTTTGAAATGACCAATTTGCGTATTTATGTGTCCTGACGTCATCACGATCAGGGACCAATACTATAAAACTTTTATAATTGTATTTTCTAGAACTGTATTTTCTTTTTATTAACTCCCTGCACACTGATGTCAAAATATCTAAATTTCAGGCAGAAAAAAATTCCCATAATGCAACCAGAAATTTAACCAATTCAATCTCGTTTGACAGAGCTCATTGAGCTCTGTCAAATGAGATTGAATTGGTTAAATTTCTAGATGCATTATGGGGAAAAACAGCTTCCTGAAATTTTAGTATTTTGATATCAGAGTGAAGGGGTTAATATAACTGACTAAAATGAATCGTTGGAATTTTAAAATAAAAATGCTAATGGTTCATTTCAACCCATTTACAACAAGAAAATACAGTTCTAGAAAATACAATTGTAAAAATTTATAGTATGGGACCTGCTTGGGAAATTTACCACTTTTGCGATCACAGTACTGTACGTGTACAAACGGAATGAATACAATTAACAATTACAGGACAAGTAGTATCTAATAGTTACCAACCTAGATGGAGGCATTCATGGATTTGAACAACCTGACAGCGTGCGGTGAGTGACGCCTAGTAGCAGTAGGGCAGTTTTACCTGCGTAGGAAAACGGAGTACACAGAGAGAACCACAGAACAACGGCGAGCAACTGTCAGACTCTCCAACGTACGTACTAACAGCGGGGTTAGAATTGGTTGAAGACAAGTGCATCATCCACGTGCACTGCGCCGTAGGACACAGCGCCACAGTGCCCTTCTGTGTTAAACCAGGAGACGTATATTAGTATTTCAATAGTTTACACAATACCAGGGATCAAATCAGCAAAGACATCTCGCTGAGAATTATACATTAGCATTAATTAGCTCATATATCTGTAGATAAGACCACAGAACTACATTTCAGTGTTTTGTCTTTTACACACTCACTTAAAAAGCTAAATGTTTGCAAAAAGAAGTAAATTAGTCAATAACAGTTAAAAGATGTATTTATTACACTCTAGAATCAGTAACGTTAAACATTCAACCAAATCAATTGAGCTGAGTGAATATGAACCCAACCCAGTTGATTTGGGTGGGTTTTTAACTCAAATGATTTTCGAATATGCACATTTTATCGCTTGAAGGATTTATGTGGTGCATAAAGTATGAATCACCTATGCCAGAAACACGAAAAAGATACTTTTTCTGCATCTCATAATTTCATTTCGATATTCTGTCTCTTCACCTTCACTAAAGACAGGTATGCACATAACTATGATTTGACAATTACAATATATTGCTTTATAAGTCCAAAATCGGTGTTTTCCAAGGTAGATTGCCTATTGCTTTGGGTTTTTTAATATTTTCTACAAGAACAGAAGTATGTTATCAAGTTGTTTTAGGTATATGATAAAAATATTGGTTTGATTTATACTAAAAAAAGTCATGGGGGCTGATCAATGGATTAAGGGGGCGTAAGTTTCGAATGAGAGATATATCTAAAACAATTTCATGTGGTTGCCATCCCTGGTTGAAAGGAAATTGAAATATGGAAGGCAGTGAATTTCTCGATCCATAATTGTGGAATAGCAAAGTTAAGGCATTCTAAAAACAATGAAGAAATTTTAAAAAAAATTGAGACCAAAACAGAAAAGGTTCGGATTTTTCAAAGAGTTATGGGCGATAACTCTGGAATTGCAACCATTAAATAACAAAGTAATGAACTGCAATTTGTCATTCCAAACAAAGGTGTTAGAGCCTTAAACATTATTTCTGGAATATAAAGTTTGTGCATTGAAACCTGTAAAACAGGTCGTTCAAAACAAACAAGAATTATACGTTTGGAAGAATACATTTTTTTTTAATTTTCCATTTCGGAAGCTCGTGTGAAGACGTACTTGCGAGGAGACAACCTAAATACTGATTTTCAAAAAACAGTGATCATCGCTCTGGACAAAATCCGTAACTTATGTTTCTATAGTGTGTTTAAAATTTAAACGTTCTTTGGAGTAATGTATTGAACGCTATTGAATGGAACCTAGATATAGAAATACTACTATAAATTTTAAAACCTGAATTCTAGAAACGGAAAACCAAACCAAAATATCATCCTAATATTCACCAGTCTTTCTGGAAAGCGTCCTGGAATTGTTGCTCTGAAATTAGCATCGTTCTAACAATTTACGTAGGGTATAATGGTTGGACTTACAGGCAGGTACGTGACACTGGAATCCCAAAATGATTTGCGACGAATAATAAACACTAGACTACCAAATGTACTGAAATGAGGAGGCATCCATCAATTGTACTTTATAAGCACGTTCGATAGCAACAAACAAATACATTTATTTCCAGTGAAAACACATCCTATGATTTCAGATTTGATTTTGTAGTATCTGAAAAAAATGTTTTCTTTCTGTATCTGGCTTTTGCAACTTAGTTTTTCACCTCATGTTTGCATTTGTATTTGTATTTGTATGCTGTGAAAGAAACTGAAATGAAATGAATTGAATTGAATTTACAATTGTACCTATTAATATAACTGACTAAAATGAATCATTAGCATTATAAAGGATGTGACAATTTGCCAACTGGCAAATTGCTAGATCTTTGAAAATGCTGATGGTTAATTTTAATCCATTTAAAGTCATAACTAGAAAAACAATTCTAGAGAATACAAATGTAAAAGAGTTATAATATTGGCCCCAAGTCATAGAATGTTCCCCCGATTTAAGCCCTTCAAAATACTCTATTCAAGAACATTCCGAAAGTCAGTGCTAGGATCTGGTATTGTGAAAAAGAAGAACTTGTTCTCATCTTTAGGGTATATCACATTTCGATGTATAGTGTATTCTTCTTGTAACGCATACTTTTCTTCGAGAATTCAACTTCAACGCAATCTTTTACACAGTGGACTGGAATCAATCCACATCAGCACGTACTTTTGATAAATACAACTCAACATCAAAGATGCGCACTAGATTATTCTAGCTGGCATTCTACACTCCAAACAGTTGTAGTATAACAATGTAAAACTACACCGGTTCTCCCTATCTCCCTATCCGCTGGATATGTACTGTTCAATTACCCGAGTTACGATTCCGTTGAGATTGTCGCAACGAAATGCAAAGATGTAGTTTGTAATTTGATAGGATTTTCAGAGGACTGTGAGATGACAGTATTGTGTTGGTTTGTATATCGATAATTTCTGTTTATTATCCGCACAATTAGCTAAATAACGTCAACGTAAATGACGTCATTAAACTGAGTATTACGCCAACGTCTAAGAGATAGAAGATTTCATGCAAAAGGTTGTAGAAATTTGAAAAAATAAGAAAGTGGTGATCAAAATGTTAGGCCCCTCTGTTTACCCTCAGGTTTCTTAGCCTCGCATCTAGTAGCCTCACCATCATCATATCCGGATCTGGTTGGTAACCATGGTACCACATCCCCGACGTCATGACGAGAAGTCGTCTCTTTGCACACATACTACACACCCATTCTTTTCTCTACAAAAGAAAGAAAAAATACAAGTAACCATATGAACAACGGTTTCCTCAGTTTCATCTCATGTCTTCGGAAGTCAGCAGTCAAATGTTTCATATCAACCCAAACAATTAATAAAGTGTTAGGCAATGAGATGCAGTTTGTTTGTTCTTAACCTTCTCAATCCTAAGTTCTTAAATGGAAAACTCTGCTGACAATACTAATTTCAACAACTGGTCGAATCGAGTTTCTAAGGGAGTTCAGCAATATTTTAAACCATCAGCCCTTTTGGGCTGTAAGATAAAAGTGATATTAAACCTCCTTACCTACTTGCTGCCCTACGTGTTGTCAGCATGTTGAGTGGCATACGTATAACGCCTTGTAAGGGTTAACAGAATAAGAAGTAGGCACACCACATGCTTTAGCCTAAAAATATGTTAAAGTACATAGCCTTAACCTCTGACGGTCATATCCACTAGCTCTATTCACAAAAATCGTCACCCAAATTTTATTACCTTCTCGATTTTTACTTCCGAAGCACACCTTATGATCTCGTCATTGCACCAGGCTAGTTCTGATGAAGGGGCACAAGCTATGTTTTGAAGACAAAATTGAAGAAAAATCAGTTCCAATGAAGGTACGGGGTGGGGAGGGGGTGAATGGCAATTGTTTTTGTGAACAGCACTGGCCAGATATAGTGGTTAGATTGGGTCTAGCGTCAGATTTGACAAACCAGTGGCAAGTAAGGTGTCCGTTCATTGTCATAATTTTTTGCTAACTTAAAAATGTTTGTATTTTGACTGGAGGAGTTGTTTTCTGTGGCAAATGTCGCACATTGTGGGTTAGGACTTTTGTCAACTGTGGTAGACACATTTATGTTCATCTGCTGTAATAAATGTAACGTATTGACATGTAATCTTCAGAGTGTAAAACGGTGTTCAATTGTTTTCTCTCTACTAAACAGATATTCCAAATTGTCTGGTACACTCTAAAATCAGTTGGGTTACAAATTAATCCAAATGAGGGGGTTGAGTGAATATGAACCCAGTTAAACCTACCCAATAGACTGCAACAGTATTTGCTGACTGTTGTAAATATGATAAATTCATAAGCTGGATGATCATTTACTCTCATGTGTTTTTCTTTTTTCCGAATGTATCAAATAGATTGGACGACTAAAGTTCATTGTTGTGAGTGTGATAAACTGCGAGGCAATCTGCAATGGTAAACATTGCAAATCAGGCGATAAAAAGTGCATATAATCCAATAAGACTAAAATCCCTGCCCTCTGTCTGGACGAGAGCTCGCTAAAGTTTTTCTATGTTTACAGCCCCAGTATCATATGGTACCGTCTGACGTCAACACGCGAAATATTTTAAATGGCGTTACCTGTTTCGTATTATATTTCAATGCAATGACTTACAAACCGCTTCATTTTTTCTAGATTTTTCATACGTGCAGCAGGCAATGTTCCGAATGAAGTGTTGTTTATCCCTTTGAACCCTAGCGGCCGCTTTTCCGTCCAGCAACACGATACGGCATAACGTCATTAAATAGGATGACTGCTCAGTAAATGTGTGGGGTAGACCAATCAATATTTTCAACGTGCAGCCCCGAGGCTGCACGTTGAAAATATTACTTGGTCTACCCCAAATAATGAATATGGACTCTTCCAAGTGCTTCCATTGAACTGGCATGGAAGATACCACTGGAGTCCAAAGGGTTAAATTACAAATCAGTTTACGACTTGAAGTAAGAGTGATCTATATCTCCATTATTTATTGATTATGAGTCCAGTGACGTCGTGCGTGCACGAGAGGTTTATTTACTAAACTGCGGTGGCTCAGTAGGTAGAGGTGCAGGCTGCAAGCCGAGAGGTCCTCAGTTCGAATCCCACATGCGGCAACCGCGTTGTGTCCTTGGGCAAGACACTTCACCCCCGTTGCCCACGTGGGGGCACGGTGGCGTTGTGTACTAAGGCGTACTGCACGTCGATGGTGCACTTGCCTTCAACCAATGCTAACCCTGCTTGTGTGGAGTTATCATGTTGGGGAGCTGACAGTTGCTCGCCGTTGCTCGGTGGTTGTCTTCGGGTACTCCGGCTTCCTCCACCCGTAGAACTGTCGCGGTCATGATTAGCCATTGCGCAGAAATATGTGACCCTAAACACAAATAAATAAATATTTACTAAACTCGTTATTTTTAAGAGTTGTATGTTCATTTCACGATGTGGGTTTTGGGCTGTGGGTAGGGTTTTGTTGGAATATATACGTTATTGTAATGAATTGACGGTAACACGGTCTGAGATTTGCGGCTCGGAGCTTATGTTCGGCCTTAACGCCCCGCGTATCGGTCGAGCATACACTCCAAGACGCAAACGCAAATGTTACAGTTATTCATCACAATAACTTACAATGTTCCCGACAGTGAGGACGGTAGCAATGTCGAAGGGAAGAGAAAACGTAAGGTTTATTGACCCCTATGATAAAGCAATACCTCCTAAAATATTAATCTCAACCCGTCAGTCAATTTGGAGTTTGTTTATGCATGCGTTTAGTCCAACAGTGGAAAATTAATCCTTTAATGTTAAGATTTCATCTTTGTCAATAAACTTTCATCCTTCGCAGAAACTGTATCTTAACATACTCTAAAGCAAAGTCAGAGACAATGGGTAACGGTGTTGTCGCCAATCACATTTTCCATACACACCAAGGTTTTCAACGGAAATTTAGTTTTTTATTGGGTTTTTCGTTCTTATACGATGACCCGTTCTTGCGAAAAAGCAGGGTTTTGTTTCAACTGACAGTCAGAATCAATCACATTACGCCTTTCAACATCCGTATTTTAAAAATAAATTCAAAGGCCACTCTACCTTGACATGGAAGGGCAGAGACCATAAAAGTACCAAAAGCGACTGACTTGCCCCCACACCGTCCCAGTGTGCCGTCGACGCGCGCGCAAAAAACACTCCAAAAGTATAAGAGTTTCGACAGAATTAGGAACACAAAACATCCGTATTTAAAAATATAAATCCAAATTATATGAGGAGGACACGCTCCAGTTATATGGAGGGGCAGAGACCATCAAAAGAGCCGAACGTGGCTGACCTACCCCACATCGTGCCTGTGAAACCATCAGCGCGCAAAAAAAAATCATTCCAAACGTATAAAAGTTTCGACAGAATTAGAAACACAAAGCATCGCCGCGTCCCTAAGTGCGATGATCTTGAACCACTCCATCCCACTTTTTAGAAATATGCTTCCCACGAAACGCCTCCATGAGCTTTGAGAATTTTTTTCCGTTTACAAGAGAAACTGTGTATGGAAAATAAAAAACTGTCTGTCTATCGCATGTGAGATGACTGGTGGTGGTAGGGTACCATGGAGTGACATTTAGACAACATAACCATTCATTGATTCAATAAATGTGAGTCTCACCTGCTGTAAACATTGAACGTCTTCGAGGACTCAAGCAGGCAAAACCTGAAGGTGGTGTTACATAAGCAACTTGATGAAGCAGCTTGTGATCAACGCGTCTCAGAAATCAATCTTGCTTCAACATAATACACCAGAACCCTCATAACGTAGCTGGTAACATACACTCGTCCCGTCATTTGAGTGAAACAAGGTGTAATCTGCAATTTTAAAACATTACAGATGGCGCCTTGTTACACTCAAGAGACGCATTATTCTCATGTAAATTGATACAGAGCATCCTTCCGGGACCAAGGGATAGCGAAAATATCTATTACTTCCATGTCTTCATTAATTCGCCGACTATCCCTGTGATTACACGTGGTCTTTCGTGAGTTTGGTGGCTTACAGTGTCACTTTAATCATCAATTGCTTATTTATATTCCTAAACCCTAAAGAAATCTAATGACTCGGTTCTCGGATTCAGTTGGTTGTTCTGCACAGGACAAGCCTCCCGTGTGGTGTACAGATAAAATTATCAGCTCCTTTGTTGAGTTTGGGTGCTAAATGTTTTGAGAACTTTTGCTGAATGATTGTCCTTAGGATAACGGTTAAAAAACTGTCACCAGAAGCAAAATGTCCCTTAAATGCATACTAAGTGATAGTGCAAAATGTATCTGTAGACAGCAAGCATTCACGCGGCGACACTTAACGACAACACGTGGGCCATATTACAGGCAGTGATGAAACTGTTTCAGTTTCTTCGTTGTTCAGTGTATCGCTCCTGTAATCCAGTGAAATACTCTGGCTAAAATTCACATTTTGTGTTTGTGAGACTAAAGTCACATGGTATTCTCTCAGAATTATTGGAAGATTGATGATAGAGAAAAGTTTTGTTTCGCAGAGCCAATAGTAGGCTAACGGACATCCAATCAATCTCACTTAAGACAGATTGGAAAGCGTTTCCCCTTCATCTTCGTATATGTTCTGGCGCAATTCAATTCAGTTACTCTATTTCCGCATTGTGTCCCCATAACATATATCACTAGAGTGAAATACTGCGCCATTAAATTCATTATGGGTTCGGAATAATAATGAAACCAGATTGGTTATGTTTTTTCACCTCTTCGACAAGGTATAAACAGGCGCAAAAATATCTTCAGATTTTTGGGGTGAGACTTATATTTGCCCGACCATAACATGAAATAGCTTGATTGCTTTTCGGCACTCATTCTTATACTTCTCTACGAGCTAATTAGGCAATCGCCGAAATTGGCCACGGTGTTTGCAATGCCGATAAAAAAGCTGTGGCAAACAAGCCACATCTTGTATTAAAACATTGCCGATTGCTGTGGCAAATTCCGAGTCTTGGTCCCACTCACATACTACCACACGGGCAACAAACGGTGATAGTTTTATGCAAATGCTAAGGTTTTTAACAAACCAAATTTCCATTTTGTTCTCAATCCTCTGCATACTGATGTCAAAATACCGAAATTTCAAGCTGCGAATTTTACTCGTAATGCAACTGGGAATTGAACCATTTCAAACTTGTTTGACAGAGCTCTGTAAGCCTCTCTCGAAAAAGATTAAATTGGATAAATTTCTTGCTGCATTATGGGAAATTGTCAGCTTGAATATTTAATACTTTGACATCAATTGGCAGAGGTTAATACTGCTGGATAAAATGGACAGCTGCTCTTTCCATGTGGCTATCTTGGACCATGGTTTGTATTTAACCCTTTACCTAACATGAAAAGCAGACGACACTTGCAAAAAAAATTCTTGAATAATTAATTTTTTTCATTTTTTGTCTCAAAAACATAGGTTATGACCCCTCGTTGGAACGAGCTCGACGAGCTCGTTCCAACGAGGGGTCATAACCTATGTTTTTGAGACATAAAATAAAAATATTTTGAAAATTAATTGGCGATTTTTGAGAATAGCGCTGGCCGGTTTTGGCCGTTACGTTGGGTAAAGGGTTAACCCTTTGTAACGTAACTACGAAAACCGGACCAGCGCGATTCACAATGAAAGTGTCAATGACACTGTAGCTTAACTTGTGTGTTGTGTTTGATGAAAAGGATAATGTTCAATGTTTATGAAAGGATTATGAAATAAGACAAGAATTGTGAAAATTGGGAATATGTTCATTTCTGTTCCCTGTATGCTATGTTTTTGATAAAAATAATATGAGGTGTACACTGTACTGAAGAGCTGAGGGGTGGGTTAATATGACCTCACAGTTAATGTATGTGGCCCTCACAGTTAACGTGTATCAACGAAAGTTACCTAGTTACAGTGAAATTATTCCAATCACGTTACATTGAAATCCCTTCATAAATATGGCCTGTAGACTGTGCTAAAGGTTTTCGGACTTCGAGCTCCTGTAGCCGTCAGTTTCCCAATTGCGTCCAAAGGGGACGTTCTCATCTAGACATTATATGAAGTCAACCTACCAAGTTACAATGAAATCCCTTCATAAATATGACCTATAGACTGCTGAAAGTTTTTGGGCTTTGGGCTTTGGGCTCGGGCAGCCATCATGGTTGAATGATCGCAACCAAAAGGGGACATTCTCATCTGGGCATCATCTGGAGTGATCCTACGAGGTTACAATGAAATCCCTTCATAAATATGACCTGCAGACTGTGCTCAATGTTTTCGGGCTTCGGGCTCCTGAAGCCGTCACAGTTGACCAATCACGACCAAAAGGGGGTGTCATTATCTAGGCATTATATGGAGTCAAACTAACAGGTCACAATGAACTCCTTCCATAAATGTGACCTATAGACTATGCTAAAGGTTTTGGGGTTTTGGGCTCGGGCAGCCATCAAGGCTGAATGATCGTGACCAAAAGGGGACGTTCCCATCTAGACATTATTTGGAGTCATCCTACCAAGTCACAATGAAATCCCTTCATAAATATCACCTGTAGACTATGCTAAAGGTTTTCGGGCTTCAGGCCCCTGTAGCCATCACAGTTGTCTAATGGTGTCCAAAAGGGGCTGTTCTCATCTAGACATTATATGAAGTAAACCTAACAAGTTACAATGAAATCCCTTCATACATATGAATTGAAGACTGTGCTAAAGGTTTTCGGGCTTCGGGCTCGGGCAGCCATAATGGTTGAATGATCGCAACCAAAAGGGGACATTCTCATCTGGGCATCATCTGGAGTGATCCTGCGAGGTTACAATGAAATCCCTTCATAAATATGACCTGCAGACTGTGCTCAATGTTTTCGGGCTTCGGGCTCGTGAAGCCGTCACAGTTGACCAATCACGACCAAAAGGGGGTGTCATTATCTAGGCATTATATGGAGTCAAACTAACAGGTTACAATGAACTCCTTCCATAAATGTGACCTATAGACTATGCTAAAGGTTTTGGGGTTTTGGGCTCGGGCAGCCATCAAGGCTGAATGATCGTGACCAAAAGGGGACGTTCCCATCTAGACATTATTTGGAGTCATCCTACCAAGGTACAATGAAATCCCTTCATAAATATCACCTGTAGACTGTGCTAAAGGTTTTCGGGCTTCAGGCCCCTGTAGCCATCACAGTTGTCTAATGGTGTCCAAAAGGGGCTGTTCTCATCTAGACATTATATGAAGTCAACCTACCAAGTTACAATGAAATTCCTTCATACATATGAATTGAAGACTGTGCTAAAAGTTTTCGGGCTTTGGGCTCGGGCAGCCATCATGGTTGAATGATCGCAACCAAAAAGGGACACTCTCATCTGGGCATCATCTGGAGTGATAATATGAAGTTACAATAAAATCCCTTCATAAATATGACCTGTAGACTGTGCTCAAGATTTTCGGGCTTCGGGCACCTGTAGCCATCACAGTTGACCAATCACGGCCAAAAGGGGATGCCATCGTCTAGGCATTATATGGAGTCAACCTAACAAGTTACAATGAAATCCTTCCATAAATACGACCTATAGACTATGCTAAAGGTCTTTGGGCTCGGGCAGCCATAAAGGCTGAATGATCGCGACCAAAAGGGGATGTTCTCATCTAGACATTATTTGGAGTCATCCTACCAAGCTACAATGAAATCCCTTCATAATTATGACCTGTAGACTGTTCTAAAGGGTTTCGGACTTCGGGCCCCTGTAGCCGTCACAGTTGCCCAATCGTGTCCAAAAGGGGACGTTCTCATCTAGACATTATATGAAGTCAACCTACCAAATTACAATGAAATCCCTTCATAAATATGACCTGTAGACTGTGCTAAAGGTTTTCGGGCTTCTGACTCGGGCAGCCATCATGGTTGAATGATCGCAACCAAAGGGGACAATCTCATCTGGGCATCATCTGGAGTGATCCTACGAAGTTACTATGAAATCCCTTCATAAAGGGGACGTTCTCATCTAGACATTATATGAAGTCAACCTACCAAATTACAATGAAATCCCTTCATAAATATGACCTGCAGACTGTGCTAAAAGTTTTTGGGTTTCGGGCTTAGGGCAGCCATCGCGGTTGACAGATCATGCCTAAAAGGGGACGTTCTCATCTAGGCATAATACAGAGGCATCCTACCAAGTTACAATGGAATCATTTCATAAATACGACCTGTAGACTGTGCTAATGGTTTTCGGGTTTTGGGCTCGGGCAGCCATACCGGTTGACCGATCGCGACCAAAAGGGGACGTTCTCATCTAGACATGACCCCAAACCTGCATATGGAATTTCGTGACGATCAGACAAGAACTGCGGGGTGTAGCCCGTGCTAAAGGAAAATGACTCACAGACTCACAGACTTCCGCACGCGTGATGGCAATAGCTTATCTTGACTTTGTCAAGTTAAGCTAAAAATCACTATTCAATTTTTATTATATTTTCATTTTTGCATAAAAAATATAGCTTATGACCCTCGTTGGAACGAGCTCGTTGAGCTCGTTCCAACGAAGTGCCATAAGCTATGTTTTGACGCAGAAATTGCTATTCAAGAATTAACATTCGTCTGGCTTTATTTATTTATTTATTGGTGTTTAAGGCCACATATTTATGCACAATGGCTAATCATGACCACGACAGTTTTATCGCGGAGGAAGCCGGAGTACCCGGAGAGAACCACCGAGCAACGACAAGCAACTGTCAGCTACCCAACACACTAACTCCACACAAGCAGGATTAGCATTGATTGAAGACAGGTGCACCATCGACGTGCAATACGCCTCAGAACACAACGCCACCGTACCCTCGGGTGGGCAATGGGGGGTGAAGTGTCTTGTCCAAGGAAACAACGCGGTTGCCGCAGGTGGGATTCAAACCGAGAACCTCTCGGTTTGCAGCCTGCGCTTCTCCCTACTGAACCACCGCGTCCCCGTCTGACTTTCGTATTAGGTAAAGGGTTAATTCCGCCGCACATGACGTCAATTACCAAATATTGGTACCAAAAAACCTTCTAATAGCTGAGAAAAGAGATTCTCACAAATAACTTCCGATCCTTCGTTTACCGCCGCGGTGTTTCTTTTGGCCTATTTTCTGAGTAGAAGACGACAGAACAATCGTTAGCGGTTAGTTTAAAAAACATTAGGACAAGTGTGGTATTCTGCCACTTTGGGCTCTATTTAATATACTAAACTTAGAACGAATTTTGTCACGAAAATGATGATTATATATATATGTATCTTATCAATGCTTAATCATCAACAACTCTTGTAAATTGGGTTCAGCTTCATATCTAATTTTCAGTGTTCGATGTTTTGGGTTGAAGTTCCTCTTTAGTTATCACACTTTCCATTTTTCCTTTTTAATATAAAGGTTTTTAAATTATAAGAGATCGTGTTTAGATATTCTAAAACCAAAAACATTTTAATGATCCTTCCCTGGTGATAGATTGCTTTTAAAGACAAAAAAGTCGTACTGTATACGTGCCAACTGAGAGGATTGGAGAGTTTGTCTTGTGTGTCTTCCTCCGTTTTCTTTTCTTTTATTTGTTCTGTGATATGAGGCGTCAGTTAACCACTACTCAAACGCACCAAGTGGATCTTCCACCCAACGAAGTTTCAAACTAAACAATTAGAGTAACATTTCAATACAGTTAACAGCCCGAATAATACAAAAAAGGTCACTGGCAATATCCACTCACAGAAACACCAAATTATCAAAGGAAATAACATTTTTATTACAAATATTATTTTCACTCAAGCTTGAAACGGGCTAGTGTATTGTTGACCACATCAGCATGTTTAAAGTTAGATTTAGATTTTGAACTGAAAACAAATTTGAACGAAAAAAGACTGTGAGGAAACTGATCTCTATATAAGTGGATTGCCGGAACGTCAGCCAAAGACGTCTCAACTCAATACCCCCCCCCCCCCCCCCCCCCCACACACACACACACACCAGAAGATGGCATAAGGTCACTCAACATCTTAAATCCTCTCAATGATCAATGATTACGATTGATGCCGTGAAAGCTGTTACGCTGTGACTACAGTCTCAGTGTAACAGCTTTCACATAAAACGAAAGTGGTGAGGAAATGCC
Source organism: Pictodentalium vernedei (assembly GCA_031216915.1). NCBI lineage: Eukaryota > Metazoa > Mollusca > Scaphopoda > Dentaliida > Dentaliidae > Pictodentalium > Pictodentalium vernedei. The sequence goes on along the minus strand of CM062296.1, from coordinate 507,974,644 downwards.
ATTGAGCGAACTTTTTTTAACACTGAAATTCCCATACACGACCCTGAAGGCATTCTAGCAAACAGTTGTAACACTGAAATTCTTATAGACGACCCTTGAGGCACTCTGGCGAATTCGCCAGAGTGCCTCCAGGATCGTCTATGGGAATTTCAGTGTTAACAAAAGTTCGCTCAATGGCCTTCCTTCACTACTAACGAAAGCCAAGCACGAAAACTAGTAAAACGGTATCAGCTTGTTTTTTTTGTTTTTTTGTTAATAATAGCTAAAATATGTTGCCCTTTCCTTATGCTTCCTGTGTCATTTGGGGGATAGCATAGGGAAAGGTCATTGTGGCGGTTTACACCCACTTTCACTATCATGACATGTGTTAAATTCATTAACTTTGTTATTTATAGCATATTCCTAGTTCTTAATTGTATTTGTCTAGTTGGGGGCGCGGTGGCTCAGTAGGTAGAGGTGCAGGCTGCAAGCCGAGAGATCCTCGGTTCGAATCCCACCTGCGGCAATCGCGTTGTGTCCTTGGGCAAGACACTTCACCCCCATTGCCCACGTGACGCTGTGTACTACGGCGTACTGCACGTCGATGGTGCACCTGACTTGAACCAATGCTAACCCTACTTGTGTGGAGTTAGTATGTTGGGGAGCTGACAGTTGCTCACCGTTGCTCGGTGCTTCTCTCCGGGTACTCCGGCTTCCTCCACCCGTAAAACTGTCGTGGTCATGATTAGCCATTGTGCAGAACTATGTGACCTTAAACACCAATAAATAAATAAATATTTGTCTAGTTATACCAGTGAATGTTGAATAAATTGGCAACCTTTGGGTTGTCCACACTGGAAATTTCCGAGTTATGTTATAAGTTATTTTACTTCCCAGTTGTTGCATAAATGCAATTTATAAAGTAATGAGCTTTATGCAACAATTTGGGGAGTGTTAATTATTAGCACTTCGTGTCGATTTACAGTCAAGTGACTCATAAAACATCAAAGTAACTACCACGCAAATGAAAGTGAATCGCGGAATTTTCTGTCCAATCGACAGCCTGTGTTCAAAGACGGCAGCCTCGCTTCCTAAGAATTGGTCAGTTCTTTGTTCTACACTGCCAAAGATAAGTATTCTTTTGCTTTGTCTTTAAGCCGTTTCAATACCCGCCCTCCCGCCCTTTGTTCCTTTCAACAGTTCAAACTGCCCTAGCCACCACATTTCCGCTTGATAAATATAGCATTCATCCACTGGTACTGTTCTATGCTTCTCCAGAGTTTTTTCGCACAACTTTTTATCTCTGGTTTTTAATGCAGGAACTTGGGGCGGTTTACACCACTTTCACTATCACGACATGTTTTAAATTCATTAACTTTGTTATTTATAGCATATTCGTAGTTCTTAATTGTATTTTTCAGTGAATGTTGAATAAATTGGCAACCTTTGGGTTGTCCACACTGGAAATTTCCGAGTTATGTTTCAAGTTATTTTACTTCCCAGTTGTTGCATAAATATTGTAAGTATTTAATCGCTTTGACGCGAAAAATGTGCACATTATCATCGGACATCGAAGTAGACCTACATACTTTAAAAAGAGATCGACGATTGCGAAGCGTCGGAAAATTGAAAACTTTTCAGATTTCTCTTTCTTAATCATTGTCTATCAAAAGCAAAAATTGTCCCACTTTTCTATATGTAACTAATGAGCGTTCAGTAATGTATTGGCCTCGAGATCAGTGAGTGAGACCCGCTATGAAGAATACAAGGTCGGTTTGTTTTGATCATTAGCAAATATTGGTATTACAGGTTCCCAACTTTCATTAGGCAAACGGTAGTTTCTATGGGAATTCTAAATATATTTCTTTGTAATTAGGTTACTGTATGTAAGAGGGAATTGTTTAATCGGATTGTGTCATCGATTTTTTCTCAAGTAGTATTCGTGATCAATTGCAGATTACAATTCCCGGGCATTATTTAACATTCTCGGCACTCGGACCACAATTAACTCTTCTTGCAGCGTTCTCGAACAAATGCGTCCCACAATGAAAACTCCCCTACTGCATCGTCGTGACAGACCCGGAAGCTGGAATTGCACCATCAAATTCTGTCAGGTTATCCAACTCCACTATATCGTAGCCATAAAGATATATCTAACAAATATTGCACGAGGTTGTGAACCGTATGACAGTTTATAAACCTGCAAATTAACTCGAAATGTGTATATTGACCGAAGCGAAGGTGAGATTATTATGCACTTAAGCGTTGACTGGCCGGTTGATAAACTGCCATACTACAATACAGTCGCCGTGGACTGGTCGTAATCCAAGCGTGGGCAGTGATGTCCACGCATGCATTTACCAGGTAATAAAAATCATCACCACCAAAATTTAAAAAAAAAATTAATGAAGCACCCGGTGCTTCATTAATTAAAGTTTTAACAATTTATTCCTATAATTAGTATTTGGAATCTAATATTATTGCAACCGTGGAAATATTACCCTCCCGTGGAAAGTGACCAGTCCGTGGCGGTCGTACTGTACACACATCGCCACCGCACATTGGGAGTGTTTGTCATATTATTGCCGTAGTCTGATCTATCTTTCTGTTGCATCAGTTGTCTCTGGGTCTAGCTGAGGCTTTGCGAAGCTTCGAAATTCGATTCGATCCGAAATCGTCCGGATGATTCGATTCGAGTCGCATTGATTCGGAAAATTTCGAATCATCGTCATGTCAACCAAGTGTCTTCTTGTGAACTCTTCTTCGATGAGCCAATGATGCAGCCCAACCCCTGTTGGTGCGGAAAATTTTGTGAAAATGACCAAAAAGCGAAATGGGTCTGATTGCTCTCATTTCGACATTTCGATATACCAGCAGCCTAGTCTGTCACTGATTGCTCAGATGGAATGAAACAGCGTTCCTTCAGTTTCAAACATCAAAATATTCTCCGATTGTGCCGAACTATGGTCTTCTCGAGTCCCACATGACCCCCCTCCCACCACCCCCCCCCCCCACACACACAACATGTAGAACCATATATTTGCCGAATGATCGATGAAGATGATACAAAAATGCCATCGAAATGTTATTTTCTGGTTCTGTTTTTTTCTGAGGGGGGAGGGGGTACTCCTCAGTACACAGCCATTCCACCGGTCTTTAGACGGCTGATCAAAGCATGAACGTCAGCTCTGCACCCGAATTTTCCCCATTGTCCTGAGTCACAATAAGCTGATTTCTAAAATTTAGGTGGGAAGAAAAAAGCTCCCAAGGCCTAGGTATCTCCCCAGCCGCCAGGGCACCGCATTTGCCTGTAGGAAATATGTTTTTTTCAGTCATAACATGTTTGTGAACATTTCTCGGTATAAATAGAACACGTGCAACCAAAATATTTCAGTCATTCAGGGAGGGGGGGGGGGGTTAAACAGGGTACATCCCCTTGAGGGGAAGAAGCAAGTCAACGGTACACACGTCTTCAACCATTGCTAACCCTACTTGTGCCCAGTTTGTAAGCTGGAAGTTCTAACAGTTACTCGCCCCGATTAGTGTTTCCCCGGGTTTTCCGGCCTCACCCGTAAAACTGTCCGACACTGGCTGTCGAAAGGGTCGGTAGACCGCAGTAAATAAATAAATAAATACGCTTGTCCCAATAAGTTTCACAATTTAACACTAACCCAAGGAGCCTATCGGAAATTCAGTGCTAAAATTCTTGACCCTATAATCCCATATCCTTAAATATCACCTCCCTTGAATATGCAAACGATCGCTGTACACATCGTGTTACAGTTTAAGGTGTGCTGCCGGTATTTAAAATTCCACACATTCATGTAAGCAAATGAGCACATCCCTGTAAACATGCGTACATCTGCACGAAAATGTGGGTAAAAGGATTTATGTGTATACACCCTTATGCAACCACGTAAAGGCGAGTTGTTTTTGTGTTACATTGAAAACGTGCGCAACACGCAAATTGGATAACTAATTTGAAAGTGGACCAACATATCGTCGCGTGGGAACCTTAGGGTTCTTCTATCTTCCAGCAGAAAATAGAGTCGTTTGGTTCCCACGTGACAATGTGTTCCTTCCCTTCACCTCCCCGACGACCATAGTCAACAGATACACTGCAAGTCTTCTATCATCCTGCCCATCACAGGATTGATACTGCGTGACAACCCATTAGCCATTAGATGAATCCACCTGGATTGAGGCCGGTGTGAGCGCAAGACGCACATTAGATAACTAATTTGAAAGTGGGCCAACATATCGTCGCATGGGAACCATAGGGTTCTACCTTCCAGTGGAAAATAGAGTCTTGTTGTTCCCACGCGACAATGTGTACCTACCCTTCACCTCCCCGACAACCATAGTCAACAGATAACAGAAAGTCTTCTGTCACCCTGTCCATCACAGGAGTGATATTGTGTGACTACCCATTAGATGAATCCCCGGATTGACGTCGATCCGCGGCGACTGTTTTGTATGTATGAAAACGCACACAACACGCAAATTTGGCACGCAAATTTGGTATCTAATTTGAAACCGAAAAGACATGTGTATCCCACCCCATCCCTTTCCTCCATCCGACGACCATGGTCAAAATGTAAAATACATGCAATTTGACTACCTCGTCACAGATTCAATATTGCAGAGCTACCCACTAAATGAATCCACATCATGGGTATGCGACTGCATGCCCATTGATATTCAGGCATATATATGCCCTCGGGTATATGCTTCCAACCACCCTGTATTTGCTGGCAGGGTGTACACTAAGTGCGTAGGTGTGTGCTTGCGTGCGTGTGTGATTACCCGCATTTGTGTGGGCACAAGTGAGCGTGTCTACACGAAGGAATTTGAGTATGGTGTCTTTTAACATCTGGTTTCTCTACTTGTCTTATACGTTGGACCATATCTTTTAAAGGGTATTCCCGTCATTCTATGACTTCTTGTCCCCGGACATACTTCTTTGGCATCAGTGCGTTCTCGCAAGTGCTCGACTTCTTTTGTAAATTTTACTTGATCGTGGACTATGGCTAATAATATTCCATTTGATGAGATTCAGAATTCTGACGCTTATGACTTCATATCCAAGTTCAACACTTCACTGGCTATAGATGGTAGTGACACTGACCCACCCTACACTATTGACAATTCGAGCTGTAAGTATTATATACCAGAAAATTTTAGCAAGCAAATACCAGAAAAAACTAAGTCATTCTCATTTTTTAATTTGAACTGCCGAAGTTTGAATGCTAACTTTGAGAACTTTCAAAATCTTTTATGTGACATGTACCCTAGGAAAAATATATTTGATGTTGTGGGACTTACTGAAATATTTGAAGTGAAAAAAGATATATGTTTTGAACTCGAAGGCTATCACCCTTTAATTCATAAAACACGACCAACAAATGATGATGGCAGAGGAGGTGTTGGCTTATTTATTAATGACAACATTAGCTTCAAACAACGAAGTGATTTGTCAATTTTCATACCTTACGTATTTGAATCTCTTTTCATCGAAACAACCTCTAAAAAGAAATGCATTATTGGAATCATTTATAGACCCAACACCGCACCAAAAGCTGACCTTGATCTTTTCTTGTCCACAATGTCCGAACTATTGAATAAAATCAACCTGGAGAATAAAAAAGCCTACCTTATGGACGATTTCAATATTAACCTACTCAACTTCGCTAGTCACAACAAAACTTAACTTTTTATTGACTCTGTATTTAGCTCAGGCTTCTTGCCCCTCATCACTAAGCCGACGAGAGTTACCGAAACTTCTGCAACTCTTATTGATCATATCTTTAGTAATGACTTCACTACACACGCATCAGGGATTGTCATTTCGGATATCAGTGATCAATTTGCAACGTTCTGCATTGGTAACTTGGAAAAACAAAATGCACGCCCAACACAAAGTCATAACCGCTCCTTCAAGAAAGAAAACATTGACCACTTCAAGAGGCTCCTATTAGGCAGTGATTTTTCCGGCGTTTTCGACACATCCGATGTCACCCTAGCATACGACTTGTTCATCGATACATTTTATAAAGCATTTAATGAAGCCTTCCAATTAGAAGTACCATCAGTACATTCTAAATATATTAGACGCGAGCCCTGGATGACGGCCGGATTATTAGAGTCTTCTCTACACAAACAAAAGCTGTACAGGAAAAAATTGAAATCTCCAACAACCCAAAATATCGCGAACTACAAACAGTTCTGTCACATCTTCAATCGTGCCAAACGAGCAAGCAAGTCAGACTACTATCATAATATCTTGTTAGATAGTATACAAGACCTAAAAAAAACATGGCAAATATTACGTAAAGCCATTAATAAATTGGATCGAAAAACTGAGCCCCCAAATACCTTTGTCGATAACAATATCACTTTAAACGACCGCAAACAAATTGCTGACAAGTTCAATGCATTCTTTGCGAATATTGGGAAATCAGTAGGTGACCAAGTGCCCGACACAAATATTCACTTTTCACATTAGATGAAGCACAATTATGAAAACTCACTATTTGTAACGCCAACGAATACACAGGAGGTTATCTATAGTATTTCCAAATTGTCTTCAAAACCAACAAGAGATCGAAATGAATTGTCTGCAAAACTTTTGAAAGCCGTCGCTTGTGAGGTCGCCAGCCCATTAACACACATCATCAGCACTTCATTTTCATCCGGTCATGTGCCAACCAAAATGAAAATAGCCAAAGTCATACCAGTCTTCAAGTCTTGTAACTCTCAAATGTTTAATAATTATCGCCCCATTAGTATTCTCCCGACGTTCTCAAAAATACTTGAAAAGTTAATGTATAAAAGGCTAGTGGATTTCATAGACAAACATAAAATCTTATATAATTACCAGTTTGGGTTCAGAACAAAACTTCAACTGTCCACCCTATATTGCACCTACTGAATAGCGTGGTAACGGAAATTGACAAACCAACACAGAATTGCACCCTTTCTATATTTCTAGACTTCTCCAAGGCATTCGACACCATTGACCACTCGATTCTACTCCAAAAACTGGGATACTATGGTATTAGAGGTACTGCCCATCAGTGGTTTCAAAGTTATTTATCTGAACGAAGCCAATTTGCTTCATTCTTGAATACCATTTCAGAAACGTTACCAATAAATACAGGAGTGCCACAGGGATCCATTCTTGGCCCACTTTTATTTCTACTGTACATCAACGATATTAACGAATCTACAGAACTCAGTTTACTTTCCTTTGCTGACGACACAATGGCCTATAGGTCAAGTAACAATCTTGACACCTTTACAGAAAGTATAAATTTCGAACTAGCCAAACTAAACCATTGGTGTTCTGCCAACAAACTAGCCCTCAACCCTACTAAAACCAAATATATGCTACTTCATCCACAAAACGATTCGTATAAGGTAAACGATATTAAACTATTTCTAAACAATACAAATATTGAGCTAGTTGGTAACGAGCAAGAACAGACAACTATAAAATTTCTTGGCGTACATATGGATGAAAATATGAAATTTAAACAGCATATATCTGTGATGTGCTCAAGAATAGCAAGTGCAATTTTTGTACTAAATAGGGCAAAGAACTTTTTGCCCACGAAGGTAATGAAAACTTTATACTTCTCACTGATTCAGGGTCATCTTATATATAGTATCCAGGTCTGGGGCCATTCGACCTACACCAGTAGAATTCTAAAACTACAAAAAAGAGCTGTCCGGGTCATAACAAAAAAATCATATCTCTCCCATACAGATCACCTTTTCAGAGATTGTGGCATTCTGAAATTCAGTCAGCCTTCACGTCTCCCTTTTTATGCACGACTGGACGAACAAAAAACTCCTTATGTCATTCGATGATACCTTTCAAGTATATAGAAACCTCTCAGGAATGAATACAAGGCAAACCGGTAAATTAGATACCCGCAAACCAAGAACACAGTTCTCTGTTGTGCTGCCATTACACGCCTTCCCAAGAACCTGGAATAGTATAGACCCACAAATCCAGCAATTAAATAGACCCCGATTTAAAAAGTCCTTAACTGATAAAGCCTTGAATAATTATTCGCGTCCTAACTCCAAATGTGACAACCCAACGTGCCCCGACTGTGTCATCCGCCAGCTGTAATCTTCTGACATTTCATCCTCCTAACCACATCCCTTAATTCTCAGATACATTCTAACCCCTCTGAATTATAAATAAAAGATCAGACAACCCCGCCTTTGGAAAAGCACTTTGATACACTGATGCCAAAGAAACTTGATATCTTTCTTTTTACGGGAATGGCAGGAAGACAGCATTAATGGCTATACCATTTCAATGCCGTATACTAGCTTATGTTCCCGTTTGTTGTAATGTTATTTTGTAATCAATGTACTAGTATACTGCAAAATAAAGATCTATCTATTTTATGGTGAAAAGTTGTTGTTGTTGTTGTTATTTTGTGGTGATAAATTAATATCCATGTGTGCGTCGGTGTAGCTTTAAGAGAAAAGTCGAGGGAACTATTTTGTTTCGCGGACGACTAATTTCGTCACTGAAAGAGGTTCGTTTTAACACTGAATTTTCCATAGGCTCCATAGGGTTAGTGTTAAATTGTGAAACTTATAGGGACAAGCATGAATGCACTACGGGTCCAGTGAAATTTTTGGGACAAAGCTGAATGCACTACCAAACTTATAGGGACAAACCTGAATGCACTACGTAGTGCATTCAGGGTTGTCCCTATAAGTTTCGTAGTGCATTCAGCTTTGTCCCTATAAGTTTCGTAGTGTATTCAGGTTTGTCCCTATAAGTTTCACTGGACTCGTAGTGCATTCATGCTTGTCCCAAAAAGTTTCACCATTTAACACTGACACTATGGAATCGCAGTGCATTCATGCTTGTCCCAATAAGTTTCACAATTTAACACTAACCCTATGGAGCCTATGGGAAATTCAGTGCTAAAATTCTTGATCCTATAGTGCCTCCCCTTACTACTTTTGTATAAACCCAGACGATCTCAGGAAACGAATTTACACATCTTAGGGGAAAACATCTCAGAATTTTCACTTTTGTTGTAAACTTTCGTCTGTCAATTGACATTACTAAAACGATTTGTTATTCATTTTAAGACTCGAAGTTGAACTAGATTCCCCAATAAATTCATTCAGAGAGCAAATTCTCCTATCAAAGACCAGAAAATGTTTCCACAGCTAAATTTTCAATTATTCTTAAGATCAATGGTGCGTATCATCTGATAACAACTTCTAAACATTTTCCAAATTTGTAGCTAACTCAGTTTTTTAATCATACACAAAGGACAAATCTTATTGTCCCAAACCAAGTATTTCGTAAGTGACTCTGTTGAAACGCAGTGCTTCACTATAGGGAGAGAAGTTTAGTATCTCTTTGACTCACTTAAATAGCAGACGACACTTCCAAAAAATTCTTGAATATCTAAAATTTTAATTTTTTGCCTCAAAACATAATTTATGATATCATAATTTGTGTTTTTGAGGCCAAAAATGAAAAAAAAAAAATTTAAATAGCGATCTTGTGAATAGCACTGGTCGACTTTTTTTTTATTGTTACGTCATTCACGTAAATTTAGCATGAAGAAAACAAGTGTTTGACCACCGAGGTGGTATTAGTCCCCTACGGCGCTTTTGTGACATAAGGTGTTTTTGTCACAGAAGACACTAGAGTATATAAGCATCTTGGATTTTTAAAAAAAAATATTGAGCGTGCATAATCCCCTCACAACCCTTTATCCATGTACCATATATGAAAGGCGTAGCTTGAACCATGTTGGAGGGAGGGGTGGTAACATAAAATAGAGAAAAAAGCTTAAAAAAAAACACAACAAAAATGGCCGCCATTCTGCCATATTGGATTTTGAAAAATAAATATTGACTGTGCATCATCCCCTCAGAACCATTTATCCATGTACCAAATATGAAAGGTGTAGCTTGAAGCACATTAGAGGGAGAGGTGGTAAAAACAGACAGACAGACAGACAGACGGACAGACAGACAGATGTTAGATTTTGAAAAAAAAATATTGAGCGTGATAATCCCCTCACAACATCCTTATTCCATGTACCATACATGAAAAGTGCAGCTTGAACCATGTTGGGGGGAGTAGTGGTAACATAAAATAGAGAAAAAAGCTTAAAATGGTTGCCATGGAGCCATCTTGAATTTTGGAAAAAAAAATATTGAACGTGCTACATCCCATTACAACCCTCTATCCATGTGCCAGATATAAAAAGTGTAGCTTGAACCATGCTGGAGTGAGGGGTGGTAACATAAAATAGAGAAAAAAAGCTTAAGAAACACAACAAAAAATGGCCGCCATGCCGCCATCTTGGATTTTGAAGAAAAAATATTGAACGTGCATCATCCCCTCCCAACCCTCTATCCATGTGCCAAATATGCAAAGTGTAGCTTGAACCATGTTGGTGGGAGGGTGGTAAAATGAAAATAGAGAAAAAAAGCTTAAAAAGCACAACAAAAATGGCCGCCATTCCGCCATCTTGGACTTTGAAAACAAACTTTTGAGCGTGCATCATCCCCTCAGAACGATTTATCCGTGTACCAAATATAAAAGGTGTAGCTTGAACCATGTTGGTGGGAGGGGTGGTAACATCAAAATAGAGAAAAAAGCTTTAAAACACAACAAAAATGGCCGCTATTCCGCCATCTTGGATGTTAAAAAAAAATTTTAAGCGTGCATCATCCGCTCAGAACCATTTATCCATGTACCAAATATGAAAGGTGTAGCTTGAACCATGTTGGTGGGAGGGGTGGTAACATCAAAATAGAGAAAAAAGCTTAAAAAACACAACAAAAATGGCCGCCATTCCGCCATCTTGGATTCTGAAAAAAAATTGAGCGTGCATCATCCCATCAGAACCATTTATCCATGTACCAAATATGAAAGGTGTAGCTTGAACCATGTTGGTGGGAGGGGTGGTAACATCAAAATAGAGAAAAAAAGCTTAAAAACACAACAAAAATGGCCGCCATTCCGCCATCTTGGATTTTGAAAAAAAATTTTTGAGCGTGCATCATCCCCTCAGAACCATTTATCAATGTACCAAATATGAAAGGTGTAGCTTAAAGCATGTTGGAGGGAGAGGTGGTAACATAAAAACAGACAGACAGACAGACGGACAGACAAACAGACGGACGGACAGACAGACAGACAGACGGACGGACGGAGTTCAATCCTATAGTCCCCTTACGGTTCCCGTAGGGGACTAATAAGTAATCAGCATGGACCAGGAAATGTTTTTCAAACGTCTCGTCCAGTACTTGTCAGACTTTACTCGTTCAAAGTAAAAAAAAACTATTACTAAAGGTATGCTATTTATTTAATTATTGGGGTTTAACGACATTTTTAATAGCTAGGGTTATATCGTGTCGGAGAATTTTACGGTTGGAGGAAGGGGTAAACTGGTAGAGCCACCAAAGAACGGGACTCTCCAACTTGCTAACCTCGCACAAATAGAGTTTGCATCGGATGAATTCATTTTTTTTACCACCGACTGCAGTACGTCTTCGCACAATACGCCACCATTCCCCCAGATAGGGAAATTTGATGAATATGGAGCCTAAAACGTGCATTGTTTCTCACTGTAGAGATACGTTTGTTCCAAACATGGCCTTGTGTATTGCATTTCCTATCATGCCACTAAGGCACACGAGTTGCCACTGATATATATTACTCTGTGTGGGTTTCCTTCTGTGGCCGTGCTGTCCAAGTTCGAAATACTTCCCGTTTTAATACTATACCTAACACGAAAGGCAGACGACACATGCAAACAAAATTCTTGTATAACTATTTATTTCATTTGTCGCGTCCAAAATATAGCTTATGACCCCTTATTGGAACGAGCTGGTTCCAATGAGAGTCATAAGATAGGTTTTTGAGACAAAAATGAAAAAAATAATGAAAATTGAATGGCAAGTTTTGTGAAAAACGCTGGCCGGTCTTGGCAGTTATATTAGGTAAAGGGTTAACTTGGGCCATTTTTCTAATCTCGAAGAACACTTTTTTAATCAATATTTTATTTCTTTAAAGTGAAATGGGTTCAGCTAACAGGCTAAGCCTATAAGCAGCCTCACCCAACAATAATTATCTTTACAGCATTTTAAAAGAGAAAAAATGGTGCAAGTGCAAGATGGATATATCTCAACAGTCATGTTGTAATATTAACAACAATATATTGTAATGAAAATATAACAGGAGATAGTAGTAACCCTTAAACAAGATACACGAAGCCTAGGAGTTTTGTAGTAATTGTTACCTATCTTTTCTTTTAGGTGGAATAATTGCGCCCTACTATCTATACACAGAAACACCCACACACACACACACCCGCGCACACCAACACATACATATACATATACATACATATTACATATATATATATATACATTCGCACATACATATTTATACATTCGCACATATATATATGCACACCCACACACACACATACATACACATACATATACATATGCGCGTGTGTGAGTGTGTAAATGAAATTCATGTTTGGACAAAACGTTTAGTTTTGGTAATGTACATGTGTACATTATGCACAATAGTGTCATTATCCTCCCGAGACAAGTGCGCATTACCGAACAACAGATCGGACATGCATACGGACAAATTACGTAGACTGTGAATTAATACATTCCTATGGTTGGTATATTGGGGACATTGTAGGAAGTAGTGTTCTGGGGACTCATAAATGCATCCGCAATCACAACTGGGGTTATCTATGAGAAATCTTTCGAATTTATGAGCCCTCAAGTCACTACAACCCAGCCGTAGTTTACACATTAAAATTTGATTTTCTCGGCTGCCAGATCGATAGTATGATGGAACGCAAATGTCCCCATTTGATAATTTCTTCTTGAAAGAAGGCAGAGTTAAACTGTTACGGATCGAGGGATCAAGAGTGTTCCATGCTCGTACAGTCGATGGCAGGAAAGAACGATAATAACTTACCGTGTGGCAATGTATTTCTCTAAGCGACTCGGACGACCTTAATGAATATGTGGTAAGAATGGAGACCTGCTCTGGCAGTAATAACGATAAGTATCTTGGGGCAATGCCCGTTTTCATTTTATTAAGTGTTGTTAATTTGTGACGACTTCTGCGCTCTCTCAACATTATGAAACCAGTTTCTTCGTATAAAGGACGATGACTAGTACCTCTTGTAGCCCCGCAAATAGTGCGCAGAGCATCTAGTTGCAGGGCCTCAAGTTGGTTCAGTTTACCTGCTGAACAGTTATCCCATATAACATCAGCGTAATCAAACAATGGTAATATGAAAAATTTATATAGAGTCACTAACGCAGACCTAGAAATGCGGTACTTTAAACTGCGGAAGCAATTATAATTGGCTTAACTCTAGACAAAATGCTATCGACGTGAGTGTCCCAGGTGCCTGATTTGTGGAAAATTAATCCCAAGTGTTTATGCATATCTGTTTCTGTTATTGGGGTATCTAAAAGAAATAAAGTGGGATATACCTGTGGGGTGTGTCTGCGACTAATACACATTGATACTGTTTTCTCGGGACTGAACAGAACTTGCCATGCTTTTGACCATAAGCTTATTTTGTTCAAGTCCTGATTCAAAACAATAGATGCAAGTGTCGGGTTATCAACTGTTAGGTATAGCGAGGTATCATCAGCGTAGAGACGGATATTAGATGTAATATTATTAACAATATCATTTCTATATATATATTAAAAAGCAAGGGCCCTAATACAGAGCCCTGTGGCACCCCAGCGGGAATATGTTTAATGTCAGACTTTTGTCCATTAACAACTACCTGCTGAGTTCTGTTTTCAAGATAATTTTCGAACCATGACAACAAAGCGCCCCTTATACCAATAGCATGTAATTTATGTAGTAACCCTTTATGCCACACTCTGTCAAATGCTTTACTTATATCACAGAAAACAATCCTAACATCTTTGCTATTTTCTAAGGAAGTGTTTATGTAATTATCAGTTAGTAATAACTGATATGTTGTTGAGTTCCCGGGAATAAAACCTGATTGTAGGTCTGTTAACAAATTATTATTTTTGAGGAACGAGTAAACATGGTTGAATACGGCCTTTTCAAAGACCTTGCTGACGCTACTAGTCAAAGATACGGGTCTGTAGTTCTTTTTATTATTAACGGATTCCTTTTTATGAATAGGCTGCACGTGGGCATGTTTCCAAGCAGTTGGACAATGCCCCAATGTCAAAGACAAATTAAAGATACCAGTTAGTGGATATGCTAGTTCTGAGCAACATTTTCTCAAAATGGTGGTATTTATTAGGTCAGGACCAGTAGCCTTATTGATATCTAATTTATTTAGTATAGATTTAACATTTTCCTCCTTAATTTCTAATTGCCCAATAGAAAGGTCATTAGTGGGGATAATGGATAATGGGATATCTTTGACTGTACTGCTCTGACTTACAAAATGATTATTTAAAATATTGGCTATTTCATGTGGATCATCAACAACAGAATCGCCCCCAAACAGTGGTGGAAAGAGAACGTCAGAATTACATTGTTGCTTCGAGAAGTTTTTATTAATCTTCCACCAATGTTTGGAGGTAGAGCTGTTGGTAGACACATAATTTTCAAGTTTGATATCATATTCCCTTTCAGCCGCTCTGATGGAATTAATCGTTTCATTTCTGATTCGACGAAACCTTTCCCAGTCCTGGGGGCGATCATTGAATTTGGCCACTTTATGAAGTTTATTACGCTTTCTCATTAATCTTCGTATATGGTTATTTATCCAGGGTTTATCATTAGGTCTTATTGTAGCAAGTTTAGAAGGGGTAAATCTTTGGGTTGTTTCTGTGATATAAGCACATTTCTTACCGTCTTATCAACATCGGTAGATTCGATGAGGCTTGTCCACTCTGTATGGGCAAAGACCTCATTTATGCCATTGAAGTCAGTTTCTTTATAATTATAAATCTGACGCTGGTATGACTTAAATGTAGATCTAGTGGAATTTATACGTACAAACGTCGCGTCGTGATCACTACATACGGGTGGTATTACATCACACTGTGTCACTGAAAGTGGACATGAAACAAATACCAGATCAAGTAATGATTTTGTAGTTTGTGTGACACGAGTGGCCGAAGTTATCATTTGCCGTAGACCATGATTGTTTTGAATAAGTGCAAATTTAGGGTGGATATTTATCAAGCAGTCTGCATTAAAATCGCCCACAACTACACATTTCTTTGATAAATCGTTTCTCGCCAGTGATAGCGATTCATCAATGAGGTCCCAATAAAGAGAGAGCGCAGAAGGTTATCTGTAAAAAGTGCCTAGTAGAAGTTTTTTTTTATTAGTGTGCCTTATTTCAGCCCATACGGCTTCAAGACCCAGGACTTCTATGTCGGGACGGGCTTTAAAATATAGGTTATGTTTTATATACACAACAATGCCTCCACTCTGATCGCAGGTGCGGTCTTTCCTAATTGGGGGAGAGTGATACCCAGGAATATAAATATTTGTGTCATCTATGTCTCCATTTAGTTTGGATTCAGTTACACAAATTATGTCATAATCTCTAAAGTCCGCCTGGATTAAATTAACTTTTTTACCTTTCGACGGAGGCCATTGACATTAATATGGACAATGGAAATATCGGAAGTTGGCCCAGGGTTAAGTTCAATGTCGCCACATAATATAAGTAGTAGGAATAGCACATACTGTAGCCCAAGAATTCCGAATCTACTAACCATGAGTATCACATACAGTGTATGCGCATCTAAATGCGACGCATTCCTTCCACTATTAAAACGACCAATACGAACACGGTATGTCATCAAGACAACCGCCATCGTCGTAGTTAATAAGATGAAATGCGAAGTGAGATGAGTATTGGTCGCTTTTGATAGCCCTATTCCATGATTCCAAAAAGTACAAAACCTTTCGGCGTGTCTCGGGAAGGGTTTCCCTTAATTTCGTACATATATTAACGTATCTCCATCTAAGTGCTGGTGCAAAAAATATTACTACAAGCATTATATGCAGTGTGTATGTTAAGAACATGAGTTGTGGAAGCGGAGTGAAGAAACAGTCACAAGGATATGTTATGTGACCCAATCGGCGTCTGTGTTAAGGACCATGTCATGTTAAATTCCCAAAAGTTGAATCACGAAAATTGAAAAATTATTTTCTGAAGTTTATATGTTAGGCAATCTGGTAAGTAGGCATGCCCTATAGATTATATCCATTAAATAAACACTAGGCTTGTACTCTTTCCAACTGGCAATGTACTTTGAAGTTGATTATTGGTGAATTTTTTACATATAAATACCGCTGTCAAGTTGACATGACATAGTCCTTAAGGGAACTCAAAATATATGGCATTCACTCTGACACACGAAAACAAAAGGAAGTCAATAGGTAACGATGACGTTGACCTATTTTCTCTGTTGCACGATGCAGTCGATTGACGATACTTATTTGTCAGGTATCTGGGTTCACTCATAGCCAATCGATGACCATATCAAGCATCTCTATCGTCAAAACAATATTAATTTTGCACGTGGCGATCAACTACCGTCCGCTCAGGAAATTCTATATAGCGTAACGAGACGGCTGAACTGACAAACAAAAGATTCACTATTATATTTGTTATCCAGACTACTCAAGCATTAACGCCGGGGTACAGATATGGGTTAGAAAAGGACAATATAACACGATGAGTGAACTGTCTGTGCTCTAGGCAATAACATCCACATTCAGGCATGTATAGGTTATCCAAGCTGATGCATTCACCACACGTACATCCCCGCACGCACACACACGAATGAACCCACACGCGCACGCTCGCTCATCACCCCACACACATTCACACTAGACACTCACTCAGACATGTCCGCGGATACACGTACCCCCCCCCCCCCCTCACCCCCACCCCACCGCCCAAGTCCAACACGGGACTAGCTAACCACCTTCCAAAGAACACTTGAGTGGAAACAGTTACTGGGCCACGTGTTTTGACAACTTTCTATGTTCAATGCATATTCTTTTCCTTTCTAGTCTAGCACATATTAAACTAAAGAAAAATTCCGACGTTCAGATGTATAAAGCATGTTCATACTTTATTCAAAAGTTACTATGGCAGACCAAATGTTCAAAAATCAAAGTTGCAAAGTGGTCGCAACATTACTGGAAGAAGTCGTGTTATTTATCCCACGGGGACTTATTGTTGGGCAAGAAACTGAATTTCACTTCTCATATGAAAAAACTAAGGATTAAAAATATAAAAGACACGCAGCCTTTTGAAGGTAGTCGGTTGCCCTAACTGCGGTACTGAACAGAAAACATTACACCATATGCAGAGATCCCTTGTGATATCAAACCTGGATTATGGTTGTATGGTTTACCATTCGCTAGAAAATCCTACTTTAAATAATTTCATGCGTCCATAATAGTTGTATTAGAATTGGCCTGAGCACATTCAGAACATCGCTAATAGATTCAATGCTCTTTAGGGCAGGAGAGCCTCCTCTTGCGAAAGTTATAAACTGTCCAAACAACATGCTTCTAAACTGTTTACAAACCCATCAAACACCACTTATAATTGTGTGTCAGGTCCTCAAAATGTTGAATTTCTTACCAGAAATCAGAAACATATTCCTCAATCGGGAATTAGAATTAAATCTCACATAGAGTCCGCCACACTTAAAAGAGACAGACTCGATAAAAGAGAATCGCGAACCACATATTCTCCTTGGCATCCGGGAAAACCTACCGTTAGGTTGGACCTTGCATCGCCCAAAAACTCTGAGACAAACTATCTGCTATTTAAGCAAACATCTGCCGAAACAAAAAGAGCATGTAAAATGGTCTATACAGATGGATCTAAAGATGGTGACAAAATATCGTCGGCTGTTGCTGCTGGTAATCAGATCACTTCAGTTAGAATACCAAACAAAACTTGTATTTTCGTAGATGAAGTTAAAGCTTTACAATTTGCATTCAAATTAACTGAGAATGAACAGGAATGGAAGTCCATAATTTTCTTCGACTCTCTTCCCTCTTTGCTAGCTTTACTCAAACCCAAGGTGAAAGACTCTGTGCTTTTAGAACTTTCTAAGATGTTAACTATGCTTATGCCTGCCCAATATGAAATCATGTTTTGCTGGTTACCTGGACATGTATCTCCAGTAAAAACCATGACAGACGGTGCAGTAAAACAGGCCTTAATGAAGCCTATCACTGATCTTAAAATTCCTTTCAGTAATTTTAAACCCCATACCAGCAATTAAAGCAAATCTATGTGACAGGCGGATTGGGATGGAATAACAATAAATAACAAGCTTCATCACTTCCGGCCTAATGTTACTGATAATTATTTACCCGTCTAGTAATCTTTGTAGAAAAGACCATTTAATTAAAACACTGTGTCATATTGGTCATACAAGACTTACAATTTCCTTTCCTTTTCCTGTTGGGGGTAATAAGCGACCAGAAGAGATTTTAATCATACCAGACGGTAGTATTTCAATCTTATAAGCTATTGTGATGATGTGATGGTACAGTGTCTGAGGTTTGCGGCTCGGAGCTTATGTTAAACATACGTTCCGAGCCGCAAACCTCAGTCTGTGTTACCGTCAATCCATCTCAATAACGTTTATGTTCCAATAAGACCCCACTCAAAGCCCAAAACCCACTTCTTGAAATGAACAAGGCAACTTCAATAAACAAGGGAATTTTAACAATAACAAATCTAGTAAATAAAACCCTAGTGTATCCCACGACGTCACTGGACAATATAAAATCAATAACATAGGTAAAGGTCGAGGTTACTAACCTCGAACAAGTTCATGATGTGAACTGAGATGGAGTAACCTCGACATTTTTATAAGTGGGTTGTGAGTATACGTTCATAGAATGATCACTGGCCTCGAAAAATACGATTTTAGAGGCAATATGTACTTTGAATTTCCTCCCCTTGTTATCATCTTTTCAAATATTTCACACTTGGTGGCGTCAGATGGTAACATATGCCACTGGAGCCGTAAACATAGAAAAAACTAAGCGAGCTATCGTCCAATCAGAGGGCGAGGAATTTAGTGTTATTTGAACATAGGGTCTCTCGGAGATTTATTTAACCTTACATGTCCGCACAAGATTCCATCGTTTCTCAAAGAAACAAACCTTTGTAATAAATTTTAAATTCTTTTCACTGTTTTAAGCTGTATTTTTACTTCTTGTTTATAGAATGGGTTGATTTACACACGAATCGTCAGTCCATTATTGTTGTCACTTTTTATGTCAATATCATTACAGCTTATTTATCTCCGACTTTTAAACCATTGCTTACTACTTTTTGGATAATGGCCTGTCTTCCTCTAAATAAAAAAAAATATCGCAATGATATAACCATAGATGCTGATGTGGCATTAAGAGCCAATAAATAAATAAATCTCACGGGGACTGAATACCTTCTTTGTGTGGTATCAGTTGGTAAACTTCCACCGCAGCCATCAGGAAATGTGGGGGGGGGGGGGGGGGGGGGGGGGGGCTAGGGGTTCTCCATCTACATCGAATAAAAACGTTTCTCTTGTTTGTTTGTTTGGGGGGGGGGGGGGTCTCTTTTTTTATTATTATTGTTGTTGTTGCTTTGTGTTGCCTTTCTTTTCCTCATAGATGTAGATGATACTATGTGTGGGGGAATCGCGACAGACATGCCTGCTTTCTTGGTTGCATTAACTTTGTTTGCTGCCAATGATCATGACAATTATATACAATAACATGATTTCCAAGGCGTTACAGTTCATTTTCGGCCAAACAGAAATGATTAACTTGGCATGACGGGGGTTCGAACCCACGTCGAGAGAGTTTCCTTCGGCACCAACCGCCTAGCGAAACTATACTAAACCACGCACACCACTCGGCCACTGACCAGGTCCTGGTCGGTGGCCGAGTGGTGTGCGTGGTTTAGTATAGTTTCGCTAGGCGGTTAGTGTCGAAGGAAACTCTCTCGGCGTGGGTTCGAACCCCCGCCATGCCAATGTAAACAAAACCAGCGTCCTTTCTTAATTCTATGGCATCCGAGAAATTTGAAAAAGACAAGTACTGTCGCTGATTTCTTCTGAGGTGCAGTTCGTAGAATTAAGTGCTTAGATGCAACTATCTGATGAATAGAGAAATGATTAACACCACGAGAACTTATTAGCGGCCTGACAAGGAGTCGAGGGCTGCTAACAAGAAAGAGGGTTGATAATAAGTTCTGTAGGACCGCTAATGTAACAGTAAAGCCAGACAAAGTCATGTTATTCTATTTCTTATTACCACTTTAGCGGGCGTTTTCTGGTATATTAACGGAGTTTAGTGGGGCGGTAAAATTCACTAATTCATGACGTCATGCACGCGAGCATCGCGCGTTAATGAAAAAAAAATTCATCAGCAGCCCGCAGTCCACTTTCGGCCATGATAATAATAGTAATAACATGATGTTGTTGGGCATCCCGGTTTATTAACGGCCCCTGAGGACTGAATAACAGCTCTCTGGATTATTAACGGCCCTCGACTTCGTCACGGGCCGGTAATAATTCCTCGGACTGTTATTCATTCCTCTCAGATCGTTAATAAACAGTGACGCCCGCTCAACTCATGTTATTGTTATATTATGACTTACTCTCTTTCGATCTGTTGCCCACCAAATATAGAATGTTTGGAATGAAGACTAAATGGAACCATGTCACTCTTCTGATCCTGATGAGTGTGTTGAATTAAAAATTGTGTTGAGAAGAGTGATAATTTCTAAAGTTCTCAAACAGAATTTCCGTCTCTCAGATTTACAAGGCCCTTAGTCTCTGTAAAATTCCTCAAAACCTCAGACAATGCTGGGCTTAGACCGAGCCCAAGTAGTTCGTGCGTGATGTGGAGTCTTACATAGATTAATGAACCCTGCACTTTCTATTGCAAGTGCTCATAATTGCAACTAGAAGAGACGATCAATTGACAATACGAGTCTCTTGAGTTACGTGACATGTCTGGCCCTGGACGCTAATGGAAAACTCGTTTCATTAGCGCCGACGGCCCGATACGTCACGTGACGTGTTGAGTGTTAAGGATGGGTGTTAAGGAGTTTTGCCGTGACACTAAACTTAGGTTAATATACAAGAGAACGCCATATTAAGTGATAATGATTGATCTTGTCGTGATTGTTATGTAAAATTGTGTTTTGCTACCTAAAAGAAGTTTCTTTGACAGAACTGTGGTGATGAAATATGCCACCAAATGAAGTTTACACCAGTTTAACTTTAAACAGCTATTAATGACATTTACATATAGGACCGTAAATGTCTTATGAACAGACGTTGGTACTGTTGTCACTCGCCCTTTATTAAACTAATGCGTGTCGTGCCCAATTGTTGAAAATTATGTAATGCAACAGGAGGAGGCCACCCAAAATTTGCAAGACGTGACGTGGGGGTGGGTGGGTCTCTTGAGTGCGGCAAAAATGTGCATTTCTAACTTGTGCAATTTTTTGAATTTTTTAAAAAATATATCAATATATCAGCTAATATATACCATCATTTGTGCTTCAAACCTTAAAGATGATATTGTACATCACACTCTTAACATAAATACAACATCAGGAGGCTTTATATGTGAGAATATTGGGCTTAAACTGGGAAAATGTCACACGTTAGTAGGGGGTGGGTGTCTTGTTCGAATTGTAGAAAATGTGCAGACAATATTTTGGGAACATTTCAAATGAAAATTTGTTCCCGTATATGTACACCTTCTCTGGCCAAGCCAGATAATGAACAGCGTGTCATTTGTAGATTGGGGGCCACAGCAGCCCACAGAGGTTTAAATTGGTGGTACCAGTTTAACCCTTTACCTAACATGAAAAGCAGACGACACTAGCCAAAAATGATTGAATAACTTTTTTTTCTTCATTTTTTGTCTCAAAAACATAGGTTATGACCCCTCATTGGAACGAGCTCGACGAGCTCGTTCCAATGAGGGGTCATAACCTATGTTTTTGAGACAAAAAATGAAAAAAGAATAAAAATTAATTGGCGATTTTTGAGAATAGCGCTGGCCGGTTTTGGCCGTCACGTTGGGTAAAGGGTTAAGAACATTATGAAAACCCCCTAAAGACAGCTGTGCCTACAAAGTTTATAAGCTTATTTTGGATTTTAATGGGAGAGTGGGGGTGGGTGTCTGAGAACGGTAGTAGAAAATTTGCACGTAGTGGGTGGGTGGGTGGGTGTAAAAAGGAGCCGAATAAAAAATAGGACGCCACGTCTTGCAAATTTTTAGTGCCCCCCCCCCCCCCCCGAATGCAATGTTTTTTTTAACCCTTTGAACCCAGGTGGATTCTCTCATTTCAGTTCAAGCTCAATAGCAGCAATTGGAAGAGTACATCTTCATTATTTCGGGGAAGACCAATTCATATTTTCAACGTGCAGCCTTGAGGTTGCGCGTTGAAAATATTGATTGGTCTACCCAGCCATTCATCTAGCAGCCATTCCACTTAATGACATTATGACGTATCATGTTACTGGACCGGAAAAGTGGGTTCACGAGTTCAGAGTGTTAAACGCTGTACCAGGTTGTTACACAAGTCAGGATTTATTTTAAAGTCACCTTCAGCAAAAGTCATTAGAATCTTTTAACAAACACAAACAACAGATTTGTTCTGCGGATTGACTGCAAGTGACAAATCCTGTTAGTAGTGTCAGCGGAACGGTACGCTCAGTCGCCTTGGGAATTGTCTTTCCCCGTTCTCAATATAATTATTGTTCTGGGATGACCGGCTTATTGATTCTGTTGGTTCATAATTATTGATTGTGACACCAAGTTAAACAGACTCCGGAATCTTCTACGGATCTAACGTTTCCTTTTGCCATGGCCTGATATTTTGTTCCAATACGTTCAAACTCTTCAGTTGATTTCTAGAATTTTCCAGGATCAGATCCCAACTCTCAAGCCAATAACCAAATTCCATAAGGAATTAGACGCTGTTGTGGCCTGAAGTCAGTCCAGCTATAAAGTAGTCCATCGCCTTTGTTTATATTCAATCGACTGGAATATTCCAGTAGGCACCAATACTATAAAACTTTTACAATTGCATTTTCTAGAATGTTTTCTACTTATTAATATAATAATTGACTAGAATGAATCCTTAGTATTTTAAAAGATATGGCAATTTGCCAACTGGCAAATTGCCACATCTTTGAAAATGTTAATGGTTCATTTCAACCCATTTAAAGTCGTAACTAGAAAATACAGTTCTGGAAAATACAATTGTAAAAGTTTTATAGTACGGGACCCCGGTCAAAAAAACAAACCAACGATTCGTTTTTCCGATTAGCTGAAAAATTCCAGACGACTGATTCTAAAAAATACCAATACATTCATTTGCTTTGAATTCACGCAAAAAAAATGTTTTCAATCGAGACTTGTTTTGACAGAATCTTTAATGACCTAACCAATACTAATAGTCAGAGGCGGTGGAGGAAGGGGGCTCATGCCCCTCCACTTTTTTTCGCAGATATCTCGCAGTTACATAATGAGTTAAAATGGGCGCATGCAAACGTGTCAATGTATAGGCATTCCTGTAACATTATTTGCAAATCCAAACAATATTTAGCCAAAGAATCCCACTTTCGGTCGCTTCGGTCCGTTTCTTCTATACTTCAACTATCTTCCAACCCGAAGGCTGGGCTTCGGGTTGAAAGATAGTTGAAATAGAAGATACGGACAGGACAGTGACCACACAGCGGCATATTCATCTAAACGATAGACAAGAGCGAGTCATGGTACATTTACCGCTATACGATTGTAACCTTTCTCACACTGGGTCGAACATTGGTAGCATTGTAAATGTGTGCCCCTCCACTTTTATCGAGCTTCCACCGCCCTTGTTATTAGCTGTGTTTGTGTACTAAATAATTATGAACGAAGACTCACCACAGCTGTAGTTTTATGATTATGCCGTGTAGTTCTACTAATTGTGTTCATATCTTGATATTTTCAAGGCGAACTGAATGCTTATTGATTAGAAAATCTATAACTGGTGTACGAAAGAATATTTATATATCTTTGTGAGTAAACGGGCGTCACATTGAATCAACGGTTGTTTGCGCGCAAACTCCACTAAAGGCTGGTAAACAAACAGCCCATAACAGCGGTGAATTCCTTATAGAATTGGAATGATGGTCTGAGAGTCTGGATCACGTCGCGAGAAGTGGACTAACCCTTTACCAAATACGACTAAAAAATATAGCTCCATTACTCCAAAATATAGCTTATGATTCCTCTTTGGAATGTGCTCGACGCACTCGTTCCAATTAAGAGTCATAAGCTATGTATCGGATGCAAACATTTGAATGGTGACTTTTGTAAATAACTCAGTAGACTTTTTCCGAAGTGGGTATTATAGAAAAATTATACTGTACAATGTCATTATCCATGTGTTGCGGCACTATGGGTTTTGAAGCGTGAAGTTTCTCGTGTCATAATGGACAAACAACGAACAGCTAGGCCAAACTAAATAACGTGTAGCATGTATCATTGACAGTTTTGTGCTAGTTATTGTTGTACACTGCATCGAATCATGGACAAAATGCTCCTCAATATTTTGTCCAGGGGCATTTTGTCCATGGGCATTTTGTCGGCCCACCTGCTGCATCAAGCCGCGCGACAACATTGTGACTCGAGAGGAGGCAAAAATACACAGAACGACACATGCGTGTGAATTGGTTAATCGATATGGCACGAGTGCCAGCGTGGAAGGATAGAACGAGAGGCCGCTCAGAATGTTAGGCATGCCGACGATAGAACGAGAACTGTCCACTTCCTCCATGGCACGTGTCTTCACGTCTATAAAAAACAATTATTAGTAAAACACTCTGCAATTCATTCGACAACTATCAACAAAATCAACACATTTTATCGCCAACCAAATTTGTGAGGGAAACCCTTGTTACTATTTCGTCCCTTGAGTTCCAATGTGTTCTGTGCCTACTGACACATAGAACACATTGGAACTCAGCTAGGGGACGATTTTTAGCTATCGCTAGCGATTTAAATTGTAATTGCGGGGCATGGATTTGTAGAAAATTCAAGTGAAATTTCGCTTCTATTTAAAAATAGTCCGTCAACAATTTCCGTTCCGCACATATGTGCAGAACAGATTTTCATTTTCCGCGTGGTTTAGTGTTTCTGTAGATGGGGATTTCATAGAACAGACGTGTAATAAATGTACATAAAAAATCAGAATAAAGGCAGTTTTTCGGATATAATGAAAGCTATAAGTGAAGAAAACTTGAACCCAACTATTTAAAAATATCCCATAATGTGACAATCCCCTCTGCTCTATCGGAGCGGGAATAGATCCTCAAAACTGGTGAACATTTGCCGGCTATTGACCCCTTTACTGCCGACCATAAGCTGTACCTCGTTGAGACTGATTTTGATGGGAATGTTTAGGTCACTGTCTGTTGTGTTTCTCGGGAATATTCAGTCTATCGACCGTTTTGGTGGTTGAAGTATCATAATTTGGGCCGGTCTCCCCTCGAGGCAAACCTCCACTTCACATCGTCGACGGAAACATGAACGCACAAACGTACAGGAACCACATTTTGGAGCCGAG
The DNA here is from genome assembly GCA_031216915.1 of Pictodentalium vernedei. NCBI lineage: Eukaryota > Metazoa > Mollusca > Scaphopoda > Dentaliida > Dentaliidae > Pictodentalium > Pictodentalium vernedei. The sequence continues at coordinate 507,948,998 of CM062296.1, read as the reverse complement.
TATCATCCACAGTATTCCTCACGTTAGCCGCTTCCTTGAAAACTAATTTCATTATTTGGACGTTCATGCCAGGTCTCAGCGAGCTAGAATAGAGCGGAATTTAAAGATATGCAACAGGATTTGACCTTGATTAATTTTCCTGCAAGGGGTACGGACTGCATTCCGATAAAACATTTGTGGGACATGCTCCACAGGAGAGTGGTCAATAGACAGCCACCGCCTCATAACATCGACAGTCTGCGTCGTGCGCTTATAGGGGAATGGGACCGATGATCGAGTCGGTCCCACCAGATCTTGGACAACGTTCCGTTTTTTGACGTTGTGAAGCCACAGTACGGCTGCTGTGCCAGGGACGTGGCTAAAGGTTTCCGATTGGTGTGTAGGGTAGTAAATTATCTACCGAGAAACTTTTTGAAAATGAAGCCATGAAATGGGGCATAAAATTGATTCTAGTTACTGAAATGCCAACACATGATAGAATTATCAGGTTATTATTATTTGGTATTATTCTGGGAATTGACTATGTGCTAAACAATTGCTAATGTTGAGAAATTTGGACAATTCACACTGTCCTAACATTAAATCAGATCTTATGCAGGAATGTCGGTTTTCCATGTTTCATCATTTTGGAACTGTGAATGACGGAATTAACTCAGGATAACGATTTTACATGATCTGATTTTCTTGAAGAGCATTTCGAGGATTTCTTTTTATAACGATATGTAAACGTACAAAAGAAATCTCGTACCGATTGACAGCATGCATATCAACGAAGCTCGATATTGCGTACACTGTAGTTGTAAATAGTACCAGATGGAATTTTTACAATCATGAGAGAGGCATCCTTAGATCATTACTGATAATCCACCGTAAGGAACAGTAGGTCTGATGTTCCTGGGCACGTAAGCAGTATTTCTATGCCTTCACATTCTCATGCGACCATCTGTGACGCGTAACGAGGCGTGCCAGACTCCGATCTTCCCGAGTAGAGGTATTTTGGGTGTGGCCAGGCCTTTATCGGTCATTAATATCGTTGGTTTGTTGATGTTTTCGGACAAGTCTGCTGATGACAGGATGACTATAGCCAGATGCCTTCCGATAGCTTTGAATGACATGCCCGTTGCATGCATTACAACGATTTGCCATATTAGTGCCTCTCACGGTCTTCTCCTTGTCATGTCGGTATTTATGAATCAAATAAGTGTCAAATTTCCTTGTTTAATACCCAGATATTGCATGTGGATGATAGTGCTTTTTGAGACGTTCGTGGGAAGCATGATTCACGTGAACGAGGAGATGTGTTTGGGGTACGCTATCAACCAGAAACATCATGTTTCACCAGATGACATGTACTTATTTATTTATTTATTTATTTATTTATTTATTTATTTATTTATTTATTTATTTATTGGTATTTAAGGTAACATATTTCTGCACAATGGCTAATCATGACCTCGTCGGTTTTACGGGTGGAGGAAGCCGAAGTACCCGGAGAGAACCACCGAGCAACGGCGAGAACTGTCAGCTCCCCAACATACTAACTCTACACAAGCAGGGTTAACCTTGGTTAAAGGCAGGTGCAACATCGACGTGCAGTACGCCTTAGCACAAAATATCACCCTGCCTCCACGTGGGGGTGAAGTGTCTTGCCCAAAGACACAACGCGGTTGCAGCAGGTGAGATTCGACCCGATGACTTCTCGGCTTGCAGCCGGCACCTCTACCCACTGAGCCACCGCGCCCACAATGAAATGTACTGCAAGACATAACAATCATTAAAACATAATAATCAGTAACAGCAACTTCACTGTCATGAAACATTTCAGGGGGCGCTTAATTAAGTTCCAGGTGTATAGTTGCAGGATGGGGGGGGGGGGGGTGGTGTTAAGGGCCTATATAAGTAATGAAATTTTGTTTATTTTGAAAATTCTCACCTCTGAAATTTCTTCAATTCAAATTAAATATACACAAAATGTACATCAAATTGAAGGTTGGGATGTATAGAACACGAAACACATGTGTAATCAACTCATAGAGTCGACTGTAGGCACCACTGGTTCCTGGAAGTCTGCTGCCGTATTCGCACCAGAACTGATAATTTAATAATATTTCACGAAAACAACTTGTGGCCAAATGTGCTTTACATATCCAAGAACAAAGCTAGGGGATAAAAATTCTTCAAAACACAGCGACAGAGCTGCATTGGGGAAAATTCCAAAGCGTTTGCTTTTGTTTACGTATGAGTATACTTTCGATTTCCGGTCGACGTCATCGGACGGAAAAAGCATGTAAAACCAACGTCCTCTAAAATCAAATAATGAAAAAGATCGCCTTCATACAGTATACTGTTATTAGATTGAGATTGCACAGTTGCCATATTCAATGCAAGGTATCATGATACCTGTTGAAATTTCTTAGAATTACGATTTTGTTTTTCGATGGAAATTCGTGGTAACGAGTAATTTGCGCATGTCTGTCGAGCATGGAAACCATCTTCAATAAAAAATTGCAGACAGTGTTGTCCTTTTCCAAAATGCAGTCCTATCGCTGAATTCGAAAGTGTTTTGAATGCCTAGCTTTGTTCTTGGATATATGAAGCACATTTGGCCACAAGTTGTTCTGATGAAATATAATTTTATTATCAGTTCTGGTGCGAATACGGTAGCAGACTTCCAGGAACCAGTGGTGCCTACAGTCGACTCTATGAGTTGATTACATATGTGTTTCGTGTTCTATACATCCCAACCTTCATTTTGATGTATAATTTGTGTATATTTAATCTGAATTTAAGGAATATGAGAGGTGAGAATTTCAAAATAAACAAAATTCCATTACTTATATAGGCCCTTAATCAACTACGAATGAACTACATCTTCGATTCGAACGAGAGTACAATTTGTTTGGCCTTACTACCAACAATCCAGTCCGAGTGCATGAGCATGGTCGCGCTCGACTGCCCAAAGTAGCACAACACACTAATAATGACATTCGGCGTGTATAATACCCTCATAATACCAGATCTCGGAAAAAGTCTATTACAGTATTATATAGAAACTTCAATATAATGAAAGTCTGAACACAATGGTGCAATTTATTTTTCTTTACTTTGAGTTGGCAGTTAGACAGCTAATTTGGTACGCCATATTCAGACGATGTTCTATAAGTTACGGGACGTTTAGTTGACGGATACGGTGTCACACGAGAAAAATATTACGCGAGGCTTCAGACTAGTCAAATATTGTTCTCGCAGAGCCTCGCGAGACATCATATCCGCCAACTGAACGACTCGTAACGTATTTATTATGTCAACCTACGATGTGTTTTCAACCCATTTCATGTTTTCGTTAAATTTTCTTTTCGACATTCATTTGTTTATAAAAGCAGACGAATGGTGTTGCAATGCAAAAGGAGTAGTCCAATATCTCACTGATCGCCAAAAACATTATTGTTTCATTTCCTACGCAATTTTGGACGCATTTACAATTGTGCCTGCTTATCGACGCGTTGAACTGAAAATAAACTTTCTAAAGTGCCAATAAGCCAAATTCAGACTGCGATTTTTGCAAGAAAAACAAAGTGACAGATAGTGACAATTAATGTACCGCCACTGTCGCTATGTTGAATTAATACGAGGTCACTGTTGACGATTATTGTCGGTGTATTCATGAGTGATCGGTCACTAGTTATAACCGTTCTTTGGTTAACCCGTTTACTCGCACGCCCACTTGAGCCATATATGATGGACCTCTGTGTACGCCTATATGCGAGGAAGTTTATAAAAATTTATGACATACTTGAAACTCCATCATCTGATTAATTGTTAGAAAATGCTCTCTGAGCACTTTCCAACAATTAATCAGATGGTAGGTTTGATCTGCGCATACCAGAACATCATAAAATTGGTGACAATAGTCGTATTCGGCAGCGTAAGTGTTAATCTATCCGGTTTCCATGATAAATACATTTATACACATCTGCTGCGGAATGTGTTTAACCCTTTCAAATCGGTGTGCATACATTTTTACGTGAAGAAAAAAAATTGGTAGTTGACGAGAAGACGACAGAAAGAGCACGAAATCTGAAGCGAGGCTCGATAATGATTTTATCCTACAGCTCGACAGAGCTGTTGGATTATATTATTACCGAACCTGCCAACAAACCAGGATGGTTTCGCCCATTGTGCCGTCCACAGTTTTGCTAGAAATCATACCTTCCAGGGCGCCAGTGTTGAAAGGGTTAACCTTTGTTCAGTAAAATTTTGTACAACTCTGTATATACGTACACTAAGTTAGTGTAGTTAGTTTAGACATGTTTTTCCTTTGTAAATAAAAACCACATCCTACTGCCACGACCTCGAAAGTGTTATTCAACTCCCACGGCGATATCCTACTCCCAGTCATGATGGACTACTTTTTTCTAACCGTCAAAACAAATTGAGCGACCTTGGGAAACTGCTCTTGGATGACGCAAGATGGGTATTTGTGTTGCAGATATTATCAGGGAAATATAATAAACACAATAGTTCACTGCTTGGAGTAACGTACGATGTTTATTCTCTCGTGGCATGCGGGGATTATTTTCACTCGGTTAGCGCCTCGTGAAAATAACCTTCCGCATCCCACTCGAGAATAAACATCGTACGTTACTCCAAGCAGTGAACTATTGTCTATATATGACATAATAGAAGTAATAACTGGGATCCAGTCAGTAACTTAACCCTTTACCCAACGTAACTGCCAAAACCGGCCAGCGCTATTCTCAAAAACCGCCAATTAATTTTCATTATTTTTTCACTTTTTGTCTCAAAAACATAGGTTATGACCCCTCGTTGGAACGAGCTCGTCTCAACGAGGGGTCATAACCTATGTTTCTGAGACAAAAAATGAAAAAAATTAGTTATTCAAGAATTTTTTTGCAATTTGCAAGTGTCGTCTGCTTTTCATGTTAGGTAAAGGGTTAATCCTAAGCACACTGGTTGAATATAACAGTTCAAGCCGCATTTCTTCCTATAATTTAACTGGGAATTTAACCAATTCAATCTCAATGAGCTCTGGCAAACAAGACTGAACTGTTGACATTCTTAGCTGCTTGAAGTTTTTACATCAGCGAGCAGAGGGTTAATATTGTCTCCGTTGATGTGATGTACGACCCTGTCAATAGACTCATTATTCAAAGGTTTTTATTTCAAAATGGAATTTATCAAATTGGGTAGTGTAGTCTCTTTAACCCTTTGAACCCGAGAGGCCGCTTTAGCGGGCCACATCGTGATACAACCCAATTCATAAAGTAGATAGTTACTCAGTGAATTTGTGTGGAAGACTAATCAAGATTTTCAACGGGCGGCCCTTAGGCTGCGCGCTGAGTATATTGGTTAGTCTTCCCTCAATATTGACTCTATCAGTTAACGGTTCTGAACTGGCATGGGATATACCGCCAATGCCCAATGGGTTAATAGGTTGTTGCATTACTCGGATGGTGACGGTACATACTATCTTAGGATAGCGCTATTTACTCAATTCTATCATAAAGTTTTAGTCATTCTAAGGATATATTTTATTTGGACATATCTTGAGTATGTTCTTGTTCAATGGCCACATTCCAAGAGATATCAATAAAACATTTCACTCGGGCTGCAGACCCGAAGCATAAATCTATATTTCCTTCCACAGTCTTTTGTTGTAATCCTCAATGGGACAGGCGGTATCTTGAAAGTAAACTCACTTTATAACATTATTAATCATAGCGTAAAACACAGATGACCAAAGAACGTGCGCATTATTGTTCTATCAGTTTATGAGATTTGAGTTTTGAGCGTACATTTGATCTACAATAAAGATATTGTTAATATTGATTGTTCTATAGCTAGAGTAAGCCCGTGTTGTTTAAATTATGTTCAATCACGAATATCCATATTGGATGATCGTTATGGCAAACAGTTACTTAGCATCATCACTTTCATCATCAATATGACATATGGTACTCTGGTTGGAGATGGGTGGGGGTGGAAACAAATCAACGAATTGTTTAAATGGTATGTGTGTGTATTACGGCAGCTACATGAAAATGTGAAACGAGCTGACTACAGTACGACGAAAGTGGTTGGCCTCAGACGAAGAGTGGCAGGGGCCTGTGTGTGTATATTGAAGGGCACAACCATGTTTTGGAAGAACTTAGGAATATTGATTTCTGATCCCCGGTCGGGAATCGAACCGTAGGCAATCGTACCTGGAATTCAGGAGTCCAACATCCAAACCACTGGGCCATTGCAGACCGCCGCTGGAATCCCGCTTATTAGATGATGTTCTCGTGAATACTTGGCTCGCTTTCCTTACAGCAGCCACACGAAAGTGTGAAACGCGCTGATTACAGAACGACGAAAGTGCTGTGATTGTATCGCTGTTGATATTCTTTATTTATGTGCAACTTTACCTCCGTGTGAGAGGAAATAACCTGAGGAATAAAATGAATCGCACAAGTGCTTTCTTTCCCTACCAGGCCAAGATTTGATCGCGAGTCACTTGGGCTCGATGTATGTTCAGGAGTGCCTCAAGTTTCCGTCCTGGGTCCAGCTCTTTTCTTGATGTACATAAACACGCCTGTTTGCTGACGCCACCATTGTCTATCTCACAGTAACATCTGAAGATGATGCCATAATATCGCAGAACGACTTAAACAAACTTGCAAAATGGGAAGAAACATGGAAAATGAAATTTCATCCCCATTTATTTATTTATATAATTTATTTATTAAGGTTTAACGACACTTTAACAGCCAAAGTCACATCGTGGCGGTGACAGTTTTACGGGTGGAGGAAGCAGGAGTACCCGGAGAGAACCACCGAGCAACGACGAGCAGTTGCTTGCTCCCCAACATCGTAACTCCGCACTGCAGCTAGATTGGTTAGATTGAAGCGCAGCGCGTGGAGAGTGGATTGCCACGAAATACTTGTTTTGAACAAACAAGTAATACAAGATCACTAAAAAGCAAAAGCAAAGTTTCAACCAATGTACCTTCGTGTCGAACATGGAGGACCGTTTGGCAAAATTGTGATTGTGGTTCCGAAATACTACCGAGATATTCTCGAATACTGTATGAATAATTTCTGGGTGGAAACTCCACTCCGCGGCATATTACTTCCAATTAACTCAATGTACTAATATCGCCTCTCTTGTCATGTGCAGTGGAACAGAAAATGAGTACTAACCTGAGTTGTTGTAGAGAGCTGATAATCACCACATTTTGGACAACATGTTTTTTCACAGTCAACACACAGATTGTCATCTTTTGGGAAGCCCTCTTTGGGTTCCAGCACCTCTATTTCATGACAGACTGGACACATTGACTTGCCGATGTTTTGAATCTCAGATAGGGAGGCAGCTCGTACAATGTTAGCGGCGTATGATGCATACTCGTCTTGCATGTCCCTGTAATGACAGAATTAAATTGTCAACAGTTAGTGGCATGATAGTTTACGTAACTATACAGTTTAAATCAGTTGGGTTAACCCTTTGAACCCTGCTGGTATCTTCCGTGTCAGCTCAATGGCAGTAGTAGGGAGAGTCGATATTCATCATTATTTGGGGGGGGGGGGGGGCAGACCAATAAATATTGTAATATATATATATATATATATATATATATATATATATATATATATATATATATATATATATATATATATATATATATATATATCGATCTGTCTACCCCACACATGCTCTCAACACTCATCCTACTTAAAGAAATTATGACGTATCGTGTTCCTGGACCAGAAAAGCGGCCTCTCGGGTTCAAAAGGTTAACAATTAACTCAAATCTACTGGGTTGGATTAATATTAACCCAACTAGGTTCATATTCACTCAACCCAGTGGACTTGGGTTGGTTTTTAACCTACCCGACTTTAGAGTGTTGTAAAACAGACTGATGTGTGCCTATGTGTTTGTTGACAAAATACTGTTTAATATCACAGTGCTAAATGTATGTTATTTCACCGATACCCCATAATATTTATTATATAATTATACTGTAAAAGATTACCGTTAAATTTACGGTAGAAGTTCCGGCAATCAGTTGCTGTTACTTTTGTCGTACAATTTATGGTAATAACTGTAACAGCTCAAAGTTTCATAATATATAAACTAATAGCAGTGAACCCATACACAGTGCAGCATTTTTAAACGAGCCCATTTAACTATTCATTTCCTGATTTTCAAAATGGCATTGTCCATGACGGAAGGTGCCTTGTTTTAGAGGACTCATTTTAGAGACAAACTTTAGACTAATTAATCTCCTTAACCCTTAAGTCCTCAGATTAATTTTACGTTAATAACTACCGTTTATTTTATTTTCATTCGTTTTCCTTCCCCAAAACAAAACGTATTCCCACTCCCTGAAAATGGTATTCCACTCCCAGCATCGTATTCCACTCTCAGCGATAATGGACTATTTTTTTTATTGTTTACAAATAGGTTGAGTTGAATCAATTTTAAGGGATGTTTTGGGAAAACAAAAAAGAAGAAAATTAAAAAAATACAGAAGTTCAGCGCTCGGATTCGAGTACGATTTTTATCCTCGAGTGGGGCGTGCGGAATATTATTTCACGGGGCGTTAGCCGAGTGAAATAATCCGTGCGACCCACGAGAGGATATAGAGAGTGATCGCTTGACTGGACTGGTTACGTGAAATAATTCATGAAAGGTGAGGGACGTTGTACAAACACAAGTGCGCGACTACAATATAGTCCCTCGCCTCGAATGAATTATTTCACGTAACCAGTCCAGTCAAGCGATTACTCTGTTTTTTACTTTTCATTATTAACAATATTTATATTATTTATCCCTTTACCTAACGTAACGGCCAGTGCTGTTCTCAAAAATCGCCAATTACTTTTCATTATTTTATAATCAAACCCGGAAATCCCAGTAAATCACACTTTGGGAAGTAATAAAAAATCGTACCCGAATCCGAGAAGTGAACTTTTGTAGTTTTCTAATTTTCTATTTAACTGTTGTCGAAATATATGTATGTACATAGCTGCAAAAGACATAACAGGGTTTCAATATTATTGTTGGCTGCCTGTACACGCATCCAACAATGATGTAAAACACTTTCAAGATAAACACATCCTATCAGACGAGTTTTCAAAGAAGAATACCCTTGGGACAACTTTTTCATAGCAATATAAAAGGGGCTGTTTGTGGACGAAGGGTTAACCCTTTACCCAACGTTTTATGTTTTAAGCCTCATAATCTACAGAATAGCATGGGTGGTGGTGTATTTCCAGGCCTTTAGATTACCCCAATTTCACACCTTTTACAGGTGTCCCCAAATTAGAGAAGGTGTAAAGGCATTAGGAAAAATATAGAAGTTCTCTGTACCTCTTCTACATTTGATAATAACTTACATCATAATATGACCATAGAAACACAAAGAAAGGCGTGACAATGAAACATAACAGGACAAAACTGTTATTTCTGGTTTTAATGTCCCCAGATTTGGGCAAAATGGTGTCCCCCAAATGAAAGAATGTAAAGGCCTGTTATTTCGCCTCTTGGGTGCAAGAAAACTTCGCAATGCTAAAGCATTGCAAAGCCTTGTTGCACTCAAGGGACAAATTTATGTTTTATTAACTTATAAAAACTTTTAAAAAAATATCAGATATAAACCATTTAATTTTTATTTTTTAAGTTTGCATTGGTAATAAAAAGAGAGCATGCGGCAGGCAAAAGGACCACGCGGGATTTTTTAGTGTTTTTCTATGTTCATCCCGATATCTAGTCACTTTATGTTGCAAGCCTGGTGCGGTATCCTCGGCGCAAAGATTTTTCAATAAAATCCATTTAAAAGATACTTCGAAATTGCACATTGTACGTTTTCAATTAATACAGTGGCAGTATATTAAGCCAAACGAGATGGGTATTTTTGCTATAAACTTTGATGCAGATATCCAGAGCACTGACGGAAGAATAAATTCCGTTTGAAGAATTAACTACCATCAGGGTAATAAAGTTACGCCATGCTATTTGATGCACGCAGTGGAAGGCTTGGGAATATGAATTTAATTTGTTTGTAGAAAATAAAGTGTAGCGCAGCATAATTATTTTTCAAACCAATGTCAGCGGGGACTTGAAAACAAAGGTTCTGCAGCAGCACTTGAGGCCCCGAATACAATATAGCAACTAATGTGTTTGCACTTGTTCTGCAGTTACCAGTTTAGGAACGGTGAACATGAAAAATTGGAATTATTCACAAATATCTGAAGATGAGGTGTCTAGCATGTTTTCAAGTCAGATGTGGACAGACCCGATACTAGAAAAGTACAGATGTGTTTTGAGGATTTCGACCACTCGCACACGTGATAAGGGACGGCGAAAGCTCGATAAAAGTGGAAGGGCACAAATTTATAATACTACCATGGTTCGATCCAGTGAGAGGATGGTTACAATCGAATATCGGTAAATGTGCCATGATGGCTCACAATAGTCTCTCGTTTAGATGATTATGCCGAGGTGTGGTCACTGTCCTGTCCTTTTCTTCTACTTCAGCCGAAGCAACCGAAAGTGGGATTCTTTGGCTAAATATTGTTTGGATTTGCAAATAATGTCACAAGAATGCCAATATATTGACACGTTTGCATGCGCCCATTTTTATCTCATCGTGTAACTACGAAACATATCTGTGGAAAAAGTGGAGGGGCACGTGCCCCTTGTGCCTCCCTGGCTCCGGCGCCTCTGGACAGACCCGATACTAGAAAAGTACAGATGTGTTTGGGGGATTTCGACCACTCGTGCACGTGACGAATGATACCAAGGATATTCTTCAATGAATTTGTCCGAAAAGGTTATTATATATATATATATTCGATTAGTTCAAAATCTGAAAGTCTATAAATAAATAAATAGGGTTGGCAGTATTAGGCCACGGCGCAGTCACCAGCTCCTCCCTCTCCCAATATTCCCAAAGAATGTCAGCCTTATCCACATCCATGTCCAAACTTCCTCCAACTGATTGTTTCTGATATTCCGTGGGTTATTTTGCTATGTTATATCCTTCCCTTCTTGGGTACTTCAAATGTATCCAGGGTGCACGAACTGGCATGAAAAATCAATCCCCCTCCTTTCCTGGAGTTTCGGCTTTGAATGATATTCAATTTTAACTCAGCACAAGGTGAAATGAAATGGGGAAAAACATTTTATTCCCCTCCCCCACTTCATCTAGCCTGGGCAGGTCCCTGTTATTGGAACGACGTGAACTTGCATTGATATTTCAGCTTGCTTTTGACATTGTAAAAATGAGAGCCATGCGATTGATTAAATTTACAATCACTTAACAAGCATATACGTATCACTTTGTACCTTGTGCATTATTTCCTGAGTCATGGGCTACATTCTGCAATGGTCTTCGACATTAGGGAGGTACATGTCAGTACACTTGTTGATTTCAAACGTGTTTAAAATACGCGTGATGACAGTATGCCTGTCCTGTCTCGTCCGCTGTTGCAGTCTCTTTCTAACTGAGCACGGGCCTTATCAATATATACACAAAGAAGGATAAATGGAAGAATATATAGCCCACCTCCCACCCACCCCCAAGCCAAATAAGCAATGAAACAAATTCCCGAGCGGTTATACCTGGTTTCTTATTATAATCGATGATTGATAACGAATGTCGAATAAGGAACTAGCAATAAATAACGGTTATCACGTCGGTGTTTTCTTTGGTCATCAAACCGGAGAAATATATTTTTCTTTGAACTAAGTTACACAATGGTTCGAGTTTCAAGTGAGTTGTTCGTTTGCAGGTCGCTAAACCCCTCATGAGTGACTGAGGAGTTTCCACTGAATGTAATACTTGAGAAGAGACGAGCAATATTTAGGGTTTAACGAATATGCAACATCTGCAACTTAACCCTTTACCCAACGTAACGGTCAAAACCGGCCAGCGCTATTCTCAAAAATCATCAATTAATTTTGATTGTTTTTTTTCATTTTTTGTCTGAAAAACATAGGTTATGACCCTCGTTGGAACGAGCTCGTCGAGCTCGTTCCAACGAGTGGTCATAACCTATGTTTTTGAGACAAAAAAATGAAAAAAATTAGTTATTCAAGAATTTTTTTACAAGTGTCGTCTGCTTTTCATGCTAGGTAGGTAAAGGGTTAAAAACGTTTTTATCTAAAACTATATGATACACAATCCGATTCCAGAAGACGCCGTAGCCTTGTGAGCATCAATGGCCTGACCGGTTGTTCCCATGTTAATGTCTGAAACCAAATTCGGAAAAGAAGCCATTGTGCCCAAGTAATTCCAGCTTTCTGCAAATCACCCTCATCCTTATTTTACAACAAAACCTGCATTCAAAGTTGGTTCATTAAAGCGGGCTGAGTGGTTGCAGCTGAAAGAATTGTAAAACATGGGAAAACTTTTGCATATTGACCTTCAATGTATTGTTAATGGGCATCTTTTTTTGGAAATTTGCGCTGCACTTTACCTTCAACGAAAAAAGTCCCAAACCATAATGGACGAAACATAGTTGGAATGGTCCATGTGCGATTCCCTGAAAGGCTTAGAAACTAATCGAATCTGTCATGGAATGTCGGATTAAATAAAGGTGTGGAACGTTTGTAGAAGTAAGTTTTGTATAGATCTATGAGTCAAATAAAAGCAATTACAGTAAAGTTTCGTATTTTAGTATAAGAATGATTTCTCAAAGGCAGAGGTCCAACAAACTGCAAATAAAATACATTTTACAGGCAAGCTCGTCAATACAAACGATCAAAATCCTTCAGACGGAATAAACATTTTTCGCCAGTCTCTCTCTTCTATTTTTTCTTAGTTTCATAAATAACTTTTGTTAGTGATTCCAGGAACGTAACGGCATCTCTTGGGACAGAATAGGGATTGATCCTTCATAATATCTTGAAAAAACCGTGAAATGGTAAATTATTGGACGAGCCTGGCGTGTGTTCAATGGAAAAATGCAGAAATTAAATCTAATTTCCAAACGATCGATAGAAAGAAAATCAATCATGGCCCAGAAAAAAAGAAAGGGGGAAAACTGTCGAGTGTGTTGGTCGTCATTATGCTATTTATGTAACCTCGGTAACCTTCATCTGTCTGTACTTTAGTTACCGTTATATTCGTAACCCCAATTTACTAATAACAGCTACTTACAGTAGAGAGACATTTTGCGGCAGAGAAAATAAATATTTTTCGATTGCTCTTCTTGTCAGAGAGACCGTGTGTAGATTTTCCCAGCAAATACGCTGTATCCGTAATAGATTTGAAAATGAGAGTCACTTCCAGCACCGGGTACTCACATGCTTTGGGTATACAGTCACAATAAGAGCAAAAAGACAGTCAATTCATTATTTATTTATTTATTTATTTATTTATTTATTTATTTATTTATTTATTTATTTATTTATTTATTTATTTATTTATTTATTGAGGTTTAACGACACTTTCTATAGCCAGGGTCACCTAGTGTCGGATAGTTTTACGGGTGGAGAAAGCCGAAGTACCCGCAACGGCGAGCAAATGTAAGACTCCCAAACGTACTAACTCCACACAAGCAGGATTAGCATTGGTTGAAGACAAGAGTACTATCGACGTGCAGTACGCCTTAGTACTCAGCGCCACTGTGTCCCCACATGAGCAATCGAGATGAAATGCCTTGCCCGACGACACCACGACGTTATCCCTTGCGGGGACGGAACCGTGGACCTTTCGGGTTGAAGTACGAATGCCGTAACCAATGAGCCACGGCGCTTCCTGTCAGTCCATCACTTTCACCACAGGCTGGGGACTCAAAACTAGGCCTCCTCGAAGCTTCGAAATTCGAATCGACTAGAAATCGTCCCGATGATTCGACTTAGTTTCAGTCGCTACAATTCGGAGGAAATTTTCGAATCGCGATGTTTTCAAAATCCTGTACCCTCTCCTCCTCTTGCACAATTCTTCTGTCATTGGGTCTCCTGTACAGGAGACACGGTTGTAGAAGAAGAGTTCGAGGAGGTTCTGCGACCGAAATCGCTTTGATTTCGTTTCTAAAATATTCCGAATTTTTGACTGGCTAGCCCGCAGAGACGAGTTTCCGCTGAACTTAACCATTTACCAATCGTAACGGCCAAAACCGACCAATTAATTTTCATTTTTGTCTCAAAAACATAGGTTATGACCCCTCTTTGGAACGAGCTCGTCGAGCTCGTTCCAGTCAGGGGTTATAACCTATGTTTTTGAGACAAAAAATGAAAAAAAATAGTTATTCACGAATTTTTTTGTGAGTGTCGTCTGCTTTTCATGTTAGGTAAAGGGTTAAAGTGGCGAGATTCTATTCGCGATTTGATTCGGATCAAAATCCTCAGCCTGGTTCGATTTGAGATTCGATTCTATCAGAAATCTGAGATTCGCGGGGCTCACCTGAAAACATAACTATTTGACGGGATTGTCTATTCACGTTTCGGTGTGGAAAGGTAACGCGGCGACTCTGGATTACCGAAGTTCTAGGTGGGAACCGTACGTAGCATATGAGAAGTTATCTAACTTTGGAAACTCTCACCAAGACGGTGTCGAAAAAATTCACACCAATAGGCTCTGAGGGTACGCTGTATGAGGTTGCCGTTGAAAATACCGTAAGATACTAGCAATTAGTTGTTGTCATGTCACCGTGAACTTTACGCTGCAAATGGTGAATTTTACGATAAGCCTAACACAACAAACTGATGACGCTTGCAAACAAAAAATTCTGAGTAAGAAATAATCTTCATTTTTTTCTCTAGAAACAAAAGCTCATGTGCCCACACGGAAACAAACTCAACGAGCTCGTTTCAATGAGGGATCATAATCTATGTATTGAGGTACAAATGGGGAAAATTAATAAAATTTGAAAAAAAGATTTTTAAACATAACTCTGGCCTTTTTTCGTTTGTATTCATTTGTATTCGGTAAAGGGTTAACTTTTGTTTCTTGGGAGCCTCGTGAAGTGGAACGGTTGATGTTTACTGTGTTAAAAAATTCTGCGTGACTCGAAAACTTGGATCCGGTAACGAGTGTCGGGTTGCAAATCATCTAAAGCACAGGTATGAACGATTGTCCAAACATGACTTCGTTATTGAAATCATGCATCACATACCATAACAAAACATTTAATTCTTCAAATCCTGTCTTTATATGATCGCGTTAACCATATCGAAAAATGACTTGTCTTGGAGATATCCTCCTATTTAACTTCCAGTTATACGGTGCCACACGACCGCGGTTTAAAAAATATTAATTGGTATACTAAACAATCTTCTGGTGTAATGAATCTAAAGATCTTTTCCAAGGTACTTTTTCTAGATCGAACACAAATGATATTAATACAAAAATACGACCTTTTTACCGTAATGTTTTATGGTTGTAGTATCGGTAGCTAGTTGCCTGTGACTTATCTCGTCATAAAAATCAACTTTCCATAAAGTTATCTCCACTGAAATTATTAGACTGGCGAGGAAGTTCCAATTAAGAAGCTCGTAATTGTTGAGAATACACCCTTGACATCAATTAAAAATAAAGAGACGTTTCCTTTTATTTATTTATTTATTTATTTATTTATTTATTTATTTATTTATTTATTTATTTATTTATTTATTGGGATTTTTAACGGCACTTTCGACAGCCAGGGTCATCGCATGACCTACAGTTGTATAAGTGGTGGAAGTCGGAGTACCGGTGAGAACCACCGAGCAACGTCGAGCAAATGTCAGACTCCCCAACGTACTGACTCCACACAGGCAGGGTTAGTATTGGTTGAAGACAAATGGAGTATCGACATGCAGTACGCCTTAGTGCACAACGCCACCGTGACCCCACGTGGGCAATTGGGATTAAGTGCCCTGCCCAAGGACACAACGGGGTTGCCGCAGGTGGAATTCGAACCGAGGACCTCTCGTTGAATGAATGATAGGTTTTAGCGCGCCGAAGGCGCGCAGGGACGATGTGGGATTTACAAATCCCTTGCGACCCGCTTAGCCTTATTTTATTTCACTTGGATCTTGGATCACACAGGCCTAGCTTTCCTATTGCCTCAAATGGGGTCTGAAGGGGTATGCACGCGGTTAGAATTCCCGGCAGTTTGCATTGGAGTGATAGATTGTCAAAGATCAATCCCTCAACTCCATTAAGACTATTAGAGAGTGGGCTCTATTCGGTTCCAGCTTGGCGATGGTAGAGGTTTGAGTCCCACCATGGTGGCGAGCCAGAATATAATGTTGTGCGATGGCAATTTTAAGGGAAAAAGAAAAAAGAAAAGCAAACAGCAACGCCGGTTTGGTAGCGGCCCCGTTATATGACCATAGCGGTTGCAAAAAAGGAGTGGAGAAAGCTCCAACAGTTTAGTTTGAAAAAACCGGGAGTCATCCATCAAGCCTTCTGGGAGATAGGATGCCGTATGTGATTTTAAGGTATCTGGTTATCCTTCGGGAATTCCAAATGACCTCCAACAAAAAAAAAAAAAAAAAAAAAAAAAAAAAAAAAAAAAAAAAGGGCTGTTTGCTGGCAAGATTGTTTCAATCCTTGCCTTGGTCTTGTTAGGTTTTCTGCGCATCTTTGCATGAGGATTGTTTCAATCCCTCATAGTTTGTCATTCAGTTTGGTCGTGTGTCTGATGAGATAGAGGAGGTAGAAAAGATAGAGAGCTGGAAATTAGAGCAATTCGGTTTTTAATTTACAACTGTTCCGTCCGTGACGACCAGTGACATGTGGATGGGGAAGCCAGCATTTTTTCCCTGAGATTTATATCTCAGGGAGGGGAGACCCGGCAGCAGGTGGAGATTTTCCTCGCTGTTTGCAACTCCCACTGGTAACAGAGGCAAGCTTTCGTGCGTATCGTGTCACCCGCAGCCAGTTCTAAATTTAGGTCACAGAATGCCTGGCTCACCCCATCACAATGATGTAATCTTTAACCCTTTCGATAGACACGCCCCAGATTATTTAGTTTTCCTATTGAGGACGCGATGCGCATTGAGTTCTATTATTAATTCGCTGTCTTGAAGTCTATTTAGAGTTTTGCTTTGAAGATCTTTTAAGCGCATTGCTATAGTGTCTATTTTTGCTATCTCGTGAAGTTGTTTTATCGATGTCCACGTGGGCTTGCGCAGAGCCACGCGCAAGGCATGATTTTGGACCCGTTGTAGTTTTTCAATGTTGGTTTTATTCAGGTCACTTGTTATTATGGCCCCATACTCTAGTACTGGGCGTATATATGATTTGTAAAGATTGAGGAGAATTTCTTTATTGGCTCCCCAATTTTTACCTCTAATCATTTTCAGGAAATTGATGCGTTTAGTGGCTTTGACAGCGACTGAGTTTGCGTGATTGTTTAGATTGAGACTGCTATCCAGGGTGAATCCCAAAAACTTTGTCTCATTACTAGCTTCAAGTTTATGATCGTAAAGCTTAAGCTCAATATTAGGGACAGGCTTTTTCCTTTTGTTTTTTATAGAATGTGATTCTTTGTGTTTTCGTGGCATTTAGCTTGATGCGCCACAGAGCGCACCAGTCTTGCAGGTCGTGGACAAACCCAAAAAAACTCTCCTCGGGAAGATCGGAGTCTGGCACGCCACGTTAGGCGTGAACTCTTTGCTTCAAGTGGGGTTTTGAAACGCCTTTGGATCCCCAACAGGCGTTTGTAAAACAGAACGTTCCGAAACCGTCTCAAAACACTGGGTATGAGGTCTAAAAGGGTCATCAACTGTCCATCTCTGTCCAATTAGCACCAAAGACGACGTTTGGAGTGGTATACGGAACGACAAAATTCTCAGGACGTGGAGGACAGTCCATTGATCAGACGAGAGTAGGTTCCTGCTTCACGTCACAGATGGTCGCGTGAGAGTGTGAAGGCATAGAAATACTGCTTACGTGCCCAGGAACATCAGACCTACTGTCCCTTATGGTGGAGGGTCAGTTATGATCTGGGCATGCATCTCTCATCATTGTAAACTTGATATGGTGATTGTACGTGGGAATCTCAATGGTCATCAGTACATCGGGAACATTCTCAATCCGGTTGTCGTGCCTCATTTTGACAACCACCCGTTGGCTACTCGCCCTGTATTCTTGGACGTCAATGCAAGGCCACATCATTCCAATACCGTGAGAGCATTCCTTCAGAATAACGCTATTACATTAGCTTGGCCTGCAGTGAGCCCCGATTTGAATCCCTTAGAACACATCTGGGACTTTCTTGGACATTGCGTGCAAGCAAGGGATTCCCCTTACAGAATTTGGCCGACCTGGAAGCTACATTGCACGAGGAGTGGCTGCTGTTGCCTCTGGAACGCATCAGAAGGCTCACTGGTAGCATTAGAAGGAGAGTTCAGGCTGTCATCCGGGCCAGTGGTGGATACACTCGCTACTGACGTCATACGCTGCTGTTGTGTTCAAGGGATCACAAGTTACATTTTTTATCAGTAATTACTGGCATTGTTTCATCATGTACCATTCCAGTACCATACTTGTCGAGAGAACATTTTTCCATCAAAAGCATTAATGACAGGTATGTGTAATTAGCGTCATTAAAATACTGCATATTTGCATCATTGTGTTGTCTTTCAGTCAATAGACCATTCTTTCCGCAAACATTTACTTTTGTCCATCTGGAAGATTGCATGAAAGTAATGACAGTTTCTATTAACATCACTGCGAAAAATAGGAGGTGCTTAATTAAATTCCAGGTGTATATATTCAGCGCGATGTTTATAGTGCAGATGAATGAGGTGGGATGCTCGAGATCGTGTCTATGGACGTCATCGGTCATATGTTTGCAGATCTCTAGCTTGAAATCTAACAATAAAATACCGAAATTTATACGATTCCAAGAAGGTAAACTTGTCTTTTTTAAAAAAACAAGTTTGTCGGTATGTTTTTCTTTAAAAATTGGGAGACCACACGATGAAATCTGTCCAAAGTGCTTGCAGAAAATATCGCGGGTGTATTCGTGGAGAAATTCTGCAGAGTTATTGCACTGCAGTCTTACTCGTTTTTAGAAGAAAATATCATACATTGAGTGGGACAAAGCATCATTTGCATTGCAGGTGGCGCCTAATATAGATGGCACCTTTTTCTCTCAAGGGACGATATCACGATGAGTTAAAATTGTTTCCCTTGTCATTTGGAGTAAGAGAGAGAGCGTCAATTCTCTTTGACTAAAATGTGACTTTCAGCATACTGACACCACAACAGAAGTAGAAGGTCCGGTTTAGCCGCCTGTTTATAAATATACTACTCACTTTGGAGGACTCTCGACCCTTGTGTTCGTCCCCCGGCCGCATTAATACCAGTAAAAGAGATCTAATCTACCACAGAAAATAAGCACTAATCCATTCCCGGGTATTCACGCGAGGAAGCGCGACTTTATGGTTACCTTTGAAATACTATGGCGAAAATGTATTTTTACAAGGATTTTCTTCCAATTTCATTTAGGCAGAACATCATCTGCATATATACTACCATCAGCAACCGCATATAGCAGTTTGTGTGATAATAAGATTTTCATCAACTGATAACGTCTTCCATGATACGGGCCGTTGATGTAGACCACGAAGTGTAACCTTTTAAAACACATAGTTCTCCCATAGGTTTGCATGCGTAATTGCCTTAACATTTATCCCTATTCAATGTAAAATAGAACTACAATACAGTCTGCAAAAGGAAGTGGACGAAAATCAATACACTATCAATTATTTATTCGAAATTTTCTTTAATCACTCTTGCGGCAAACCTGTTAGCAAATAAATACAGCAGGGGACGCAACTATCTGTATCGACCTTGAGTGGCAGCGTTTCTTTGGTAACGTATGTGTTTTATCCCGAGGAATTTGCTTCTGTATTAAAACCTAATTAAGCAGAAAACGTTCGTGGGAGTTTTCATCAAATTTTAAGTATGCGCTCAAGATACTTTGCGATTGAGTAGCCAGTGATATAGCAAGAAGAAGAGACACCTTTCGAATAGTGGACGACAATTGATAAAAATTACGAATGGTTAACAGTGGTCGTAAATTAGTCAGACGGTCAAAACTT
Organism: Pictodentalium vernedei; assembly: GCA_031216915.1. Classification (NCBI taxonomy): domain Eukaryota; kingdom Metazoa; phylum Mollusca; class Scaphopoda; order Dentaliida; family Dentaliidae; genus Pictodentalium; species Pictodentalium vernedei. Next base: position 507,928,944 of record CM062296.1, on the reverse strand, counting down.
TTCGCGGAATTGACGACTACGAGTCCGTTTGAGTTTCGCAATTTTCTCGTATTGCGCGGCTTGATTGACAGTAAGAGATGGAAAATTAGGCCACATGGCGATTACAGTTTGAGGACATAATCTTAGAGTGAGCCCCACATTAAGTAGTGGAGAAACGCTCTCAAACTTTCTGCAGTATGATACGTGTTTTAATGAGAAATCGTAATCGTAACTACGGATAAGGGAAAACGATAAATGATAGGAAGAACACAAATTCTAGTGACGTAGTACCCCATTCGAAATTTTCATCAGTCGAAGCTCATTATGCGAAAGGTCTCTATTATTACACATCCATTCAACCACTATGCCATAAATTATTCTCTATTCAATGGAACTACAAGCCGGAAGTTTTTCCCAGCACCGTTCCTTTCCCATCGAGTCATTAGTTACGCTTCGAAAAGTTTCCAAATTTCGCTATACAGTTATCGAGAGTCTGTCGCAAAGTGTGAAAATGAAAACGTCCAAAGCAAAATAAAGTCGGTTCACAAAAAATTAGTTAACCAAAAATGAGATAATATTTAAAAAAAAAAAACCCAATCATTTCCAACCAGTACATTAAGTCCGGTTATATCTAAATGGGTCAATTTTATTTCGGTAAATCTTCGTACATCTTTTAAAAATGTTTCTCCGATCTGTTTTGCAAATCAGCACAAATTTGTACTTATATTTTTAGTAACAGTAATAGCCACCTAATGGTTAATCGTGAAGGGGCACCAGCCGAAGAGAAACAGCGATACGAATTTCAACAAGCACTGGTTTCGAAGAGGTTGTTTTGATTTTTTTTATCGATCCATTTGATCAGTACAACTTCAGTCAAAACAAACAGACTCTTCACCTCTGGATCTAAAATTAAAATTTGTTTATCTAAATGAATTTTAATCTATGGGTTGTGTACTAAACAAAGAACGCGATGTGTGTTTGAATCGGTGGGTGTTTTACATAACTCGTTGGAATGGCGTATGGTTCTCGCGAAATATGACTACGCCATTCCAACTCGTTATGTAAAACACCCACCGATTCAAACACACATCACGTTATGTCTATTTATGTTTTAAAAAAACAATATATGGACTATTAATACAGACATGGACTTAACGTTTCGTCTGGCATGACAAGCAGAGAAAACATTTTTCAAACGAATTTCTAGCATTTCGAAAAATGTTTGCAGCCAAAACTTTGCCTTCGATACTGTCAGTGCCGGTGTGACAGGAATGGAAGTCCGTAGGAACGTTAGTCCCTCTGGACTATTATTCCGCGGAATTATAGTCCTAGGTCTAACATTTCTAGGAATAGTAGTCCGGCGGACTACTATTCCTAGAAATGTTAGACCTAGGACTTTAATTCCGCCGAATAATAGTCCAGAGGGACTAACGTTCCTACGGACTTCCATACCTGTCACACCGGCTTCATCAGCAGTACCAGAGGTTCATGCTATTCCATACCGTTCTGGTGATTTTAGACTGAACAATTAGATGTATAATAATAATAAAATAATAAAATAAAATAATTTGATGTATAGAAAGTGACTCCGGGAGTGATATTGAGCCTTGAACTGGGTAATTTTTCCCCAAAATCCTGTTGATCGATTCGCCGAGGAAGTTTTTTTTTTGATAAATCGGGGCACTCAGTTCCAAATTCCTTGTTGAAAATTGACATATAAAATGTTCTAAAAATTAACAGAAATGAAAAATATGAGAATATTCTCAGTTATGGTATTATAAATTATTAAATTTCATCTGTGAGTTGAACAACTGGTTGGTTAAATTCTCGTGAGAAAGTGGGACTATTTTTATGTTTGAGTGACTTGTCTGGTGCAGGCTTGAAAGGACGACCAGCTGATCTTTGTTATTGTTTTGAAACGTACGTGTTTGCAGTTGAATTGGTTTGAATACTGCGCAGCAAAATGTCACGAAGCATATAATAAAAATAAAAAACTACCCTATTTTAGTGAATGTCGAGAATTATCGCATGAGTTTGGAACTGAAAAATAATATTTTCAGGTCCATACGAATGATATAATTCCCGACATTCACTAAAATAGCGTAGATATCCTCTACACATTCAGTGTTTAAGGTGAGTTTGATCCGAGTTTACAAATGGTTTAACCCTCGTCACACTGATGTCGAAATATCAAAATTTCAAGAAACAATTTCCTAGATATTTACCCAATTCATTATTGTTTGACAGAGCTAATAGTGCTCTCTCGGGCAATGTTAAATTGGTAAAATTCCAAGTTGCATTATAGGGAACATTTGCTGCTTGAAACCCCGATATTTTCACATCAATGTGTGATGGATAAATTTTTCGATCGTCTCTTGTCGTCAGTATATATATAGTATCTGTGTGAATGAAAAATACTTGCTTCAAAGATTTCTGGACCAGAAGACCTAGCAACAAACATCGATTCAAACTAGACAAATTCTCGGGTAGACGTGTTTTACATGGCTATACATTTGACGAGGCAGTGTCGGTTTTGACAGGTCGAAAATTGAAGAATAACTTCAGTCTGTTTGGAGAGTTTGTCTTATATTTCCCCACTCATAAAAGTATAGGATTCTTCCGGCGTGTGCATAAATATGAAGTGGCTCTGTTGAAATGTTAACACACACATGAGCTAGTCACACCAACAAGTCGGCTTGCATGAGAAGTTAGAAATATTCGGATTTGCTGGTGTAAATGGTAAGGACATGATGAAATCATTGCCATGTAACCAGATACACTGATCGAAATATATTGATTGAAGAATATTGATTCATGCACTCGAGCGTATGTTTGAGGTCAACTTATAACCTTCTCCCACGTTGATGGATTAAATACCACAAGAAAAAGACCTGGGGCGAAATAACGAAACTATTGAAGAATCAATGTTTATTGATTCTATTGTCCTTCAGGTAATTCCTAGAAGGCTAATCAACGCGTTACCTAACATGAAAAACCGACGACACATGCAAACAAAATTATTGAATAACTATTTTTTTCATTTCTTGCACCAAAAATATAACCTATGAACCCTCAATGGAATGAGCTCATTCCAATTAGGGGTCATAAGCTATGTTTTTTAGGCCAAGAAATAAAAAATATAATGAAAATTGAAAGGAAATGTTTGTGAATAGCGCTGAGAGGTTTTGGCTGTTACTATGGGTAAAGGGTTAACCTCTGAAAATGTTTTTTCAGGGACCTGCGTATCTCAAATTCTGGAGCCCGATTCGAATCGGGCAAACAATTTCGAATCGAATCGAATCGAATCAAAATTGTTCGCTTTTCTATATAACAATAACACGAGTTTGGAGGGCGTTAAGGTTTATTAATGTCCGAGAGGAATGAATAACAGCCCGATGGTTTATTACCGGCCTCAGACGAAGTAGATGGCCGTTAACAAGCCAGAGGGGTGTTATTCAGTCCTCAAGGACCTTTAATAAACCGGAACCCTCGACAAAATCATGTTATTACTATTATTTCAATGACCGGAAGCGGGCGGCGGGCTGTTAATGAATTTTGTTTTCATTAACGCCAGCCGCTCGCTGTCGGTTGCATTACGTCCTGAATTACTGAGTTTACCACCCCACTAAACTCCGTTAATATGCCAGAGAACGCCCACTAAGGAGGTAAGTATTGTAGATATTGCACCTTGTTAAGCAACCCTAGCAGGGCCCATAGCCAGTCTCCGTTCAGTGAGTCGTCTGTTGTGCAAGTCAATAAAAAGCGGAGAACTGTTCCAGAATATAATCAAAGTAGTTTCGGAAGCAGAGCCTCCGTGAATTCTTTTCCTATCGTAAAGTCGTCTGAACAGAAGACCTGGTGATAGAAGAATAATTCAAGAAGAGACACGTGATGGGATTTTGAGAACACTGAGATGATTCGAGAATTTCCTAATAGCGTGGCTCGAATTGAATCGAATCTACACGACGATTTCGAAATGAAACGAATTTCGAAGCTTCGCAGGAAACTAGGTTCATTCCAAGTTGTCGAATATCTCAACCCTTTCTAGTTTGTGAAATTTATCAGCTGCTATGTTTAATTTGAAAATTACGGCAGCGTTCTGACGCCAGTTGATGTATTTATTTTACCTGTGCTAAGTTGTTATAACAAGTTAACTAACTTGTTATAACAACTTAGTAACTTGTTATAACAACTTAGCTAAGTTGTTATAACAAGTTAGCTAAGTTGTTATAACAAGATACTAAGTTGTTATAACAAGTTAGCTAAGTTTTATAACAAGTTAGCTAAGTTGTTATAACAAGTTAAGCTAAGTTGTTATAACAAGTTAAGCTATGTTGTTATAACAAGTTAGCTAAGTTGTTATAACAAGTTACTAAGTTGTTATAACAAGTTAGTTAACTTGTTATAACAACTTAGCACAGGTAAAAAAAATACATCAACTGGCGTCAGAACGCTGCCGTAGAAAATAGATATGTAGAACAGATAGTTTAACTTTCGGAACATACATTCTATAAAAAGATTTTGCATAAGGCCTAAAATAGTTAAAAATATGTTTCGCAGGCCCTCGCGTAGTCCTTTTGAGTGCCACATGCTCTCGTTTTATAACCAATGCAATGTTTTAAAAAATAAAAATTAAATGGTTTATGTCCGATATTTTACCCAAATTAATAAAACTGATGTGTCCCTTGAGAGCAACAAGGCTTTGCAATGCTTTAGCATTGCAAAGCCTTCTTGCACTCAAGCTCAAGGGACGAAATACACCACCACCCATGCTATTCTGTAGATTATGAACCATAAAACATAGAACAAACCAAGAACATGGACGTTTGATGTCAAAGAAATAATTACAAAAATAAACAACAATATAAAAAAAACCGTCCGCCTACATGCAATTTTACAAAAAAATGGCACGAGAAATAGAAAATCTACTTTGTGAGGCCTTATACTACCATATTAATATAAATTAAAATATATATAGTGCAGGGAGAGACAGGAGATGACGTGCTTAATTTGGATATCTGTTCTTCTTAAAAGGCCATTTAATCCCAAGTAAGCCCATACGACGTAACGGTCCGTTAAAAGCTTGGGTAATGGCAGGGGGGGGGGGGGGGGGGGGTCTGGAAAAAAATATTGCAGACACAAGGCCCCCAAAATAATTTTCCGCTCCAAAGGGACCCACCACCCCTTTTGTGCAAAATAAATATTTTTTTCCTCTCCAAAAAATGGGATCCACCACCACCAATTCATCAGTTATGATATATTTGCTCCGGTATTTCTAAGAAGCCATCATCCCACGATCCTCTTATTTTGTCCTGTGTGAAATAAAGCAATCCCCCAAATCCACTATCCGGTATCCAATTATTTGTTATAGGTTACCTTTTAGACATAACCAATTCATGTTCAAGGTTCAAGGTAAATCTTTGATAACTACCCCTGGTGACTTCGAGTAACCCTTTTCGGAACTGTTTGTATCAACATGGAATATACACTGAATCTGAGATGGATAAAATAATACAGTATTAGTTTGTTTGTTTGATTAGTGTTCAACGTCGCTTTCAAGAGCCAGGCTTATATCACGACACTACCAGTTTTATTGGTAGAGGAGAGTCCACACACAAGGCTAGCCTGACGGTGATTTCATTGGCTGAGAGAGTTGCCTACTGTGTGTGGCGAGACCACTGGCCATCAGCGAGTAGCTGGCAGCTCTCACAGATAACGATTTAGTGTAACAAAGTCCAGATGGCTACACCTGGATTCAAATTCACATAGTCAGTGCTGGAAGGTTAGACGGCTCAGAGGTTTACCCCTAACCGACTGAGCCATGGAGGTCCTTATTTAGTATCAGATATCAGATGGAAAATACTAATTCTACTTATGTCTTAACCCTTTACCTAACATGAAAAGCAGACGACACTTGCAAAAATAATTCTTGAATAACTATTTTTTTTTCATTTTTTGTCTCAAAAACATAGGTTATGACTCCTCATTGGAACGAGCTCCACGAGCTCGTTCCAATGAGGGGTCATAACCTCCGTTTTTGAGACAAAAAATGAAAAAAATAATGAAAATTAATTGCCGATTTTTGAGAATAGCGCTGCCCGGTTTTGACCCTTACGTTGGGTAAAGGGTTAACATGTCTTAGCAGATGTGCATTTTTAACCTTATTAACTTAATATTAATTATGACCTAATTGGATTGATAATGTGCATACACTTTTTCATAAGTTGTTTATTTGTTTGATAATTTGATTAGTGTTTAATGTCGCTTTCAACAACTATGGCTATATCACGACTATCCAAGTTTTATTGGTAAAGGAGAGTCTGCACACAAAGCAAGTCTGACAGTGATTACATTGACTGAGAGAGTCGCCTACCGTGTGCAACAAGACTAACGGGCATCGTGATTAACTGGTAACTCTCCCAGATAACGATTTTGGATTACAAATTCCAGATCAATACCCCTGGAGTCGAACCCTTTTCGTTGGTGTTGGGAGGCGAACGGCATGGAGTTGTAACCCTAACCGTCTGGGCCACCGATGGCCCTGAGTCGTAATGAAAGGAACATGTGTCAGTGTTGCCTATTTTAGTGAATGTTCTGAAAGCGAGATGGTGACTTTTACCTGTCGTTTCACAGTTCGGAGAAAGTAACATGTCTATTTTCTGATGACCTACTTTTGTAGTTTTTTTATAAGACCACATTCAAATGAAATAACTGTTTTAGTTTGATCTATTATCGAGAATTAACGTAAATGTTTAGATGACACACCTATCCATAACGGGCTACACCCATTATGGGGCGAGTCGCCTAAACATTTACGTCGATTCTAAATAACAGACCAAACTGAAACAGTTAGTCCTTAATTATAAATCTATGAAAGTGCATGTTTGATAATCACTTGCGTTCTGAGGAGCAATAGCTCCAGTGATAGATCCGATATTTTTTTAACCCTTTACCTAACGAATAGCCCGCATCCGCCCACGTAATATGCAAATTGAGCAGTAGAAAAAATTAAATATTTCAAAATATTTCAACAAACCCATATCAAGTGACCCCTTATTGGAACGAGCTCATTGTGCTCGTTCCAATGAGGGGTACATGATATGGTTTTGTTGAAATTTTTTGAAAAATTTAAAGAAATGATATTTAAAATAATAAATTTTGATATCGTCTGCGTTGGGTAAAGGGTTAAAACGTTTTTCTGACAAGTTTCCTGTTAAGTTCAATTCATTTTAGCTTTGGTGAGTAATGTTCCCCATAAGTATTTCCCAATAAGTTACCATCAGGTATCTTACTAACATCAGTTAACTTGGAACAACACTTTCTGATACAAATGTTGTCAATGAAATCAAATATGTCATAACATACTTTATCTAACAATCATATATATTTTGGCTTGAAAACCACGAGAAACGGTACGTATCACATAATGTGTTCCGATTCCGTATCATATAGACGACTCATTCTGATTCCGTATCATATAGACGACTCGTTTCCAAGAATGCAACGGCCTATCATAACAGGCGCATGAATACATTCTATGTGTGTTTCAGTGATCAACTCAGCTGATCGCTTTCAAAACAAAACAAAATTCCTTACAATTAGCGAGAAAACTAGTAATAGCCCCCCCCCCCCCCCCCCCAACACACACACACACACAATAAATAGAAAGTGCACAATTAAATATTACACACTTGTAAATTGTAAGTGTATCACCATAGGAAGTGACACTGAGAGTGAATAACTTTACAACGCACGCAACTTTGAAAATTTGCGGTGACCGCGTTACTCATTGTTTGTTAAAGTGCACAACAATATTGTTCCATAAAATATGTTGGTTTTTTTTAACTTTTCTCCCCCAACATTATGTCCCAAAACTGTATTAATAATTTAAGATTCAATCTGTTTATGTGACACAATTGTTAGATAAATAAATTATCATGATAGTGTGCATGTCCTGTGATTTGCATCAGATCCTCGGTAGTGTCTAGAGTGGGATCAAAGCCGGCTCGTTGAGATCCCATTCTGGACACAACCTCGAATCTGATACAAATCACAGGACATGCACATTACCGTGATAATCTGTATGTACTATACTTCTCAAAAGAGTGTTGTTTTACACTATTCTGTAACATAACTGCCTTATTTCTAGTAATTAGTTTTGATAAAATGATGTTACGAAAAAAATTGCCGGCAGTGGAAACCATTCACACAGAACACCCACCCACCCACCCACCCCGGCCTTGTGGTTGAAATTATTTTGCAGACTCCCCCCCCCCCCCATCCCCCCCCCCCCCCTCACTCCTCGATAATGGAGGTATTAAAATAGCAATTATTTTTCCTATTCCAGGAGATGGCAAGTTTTGTGCGAGGAACCGTGCCGTTCACAGTGGCACATTCTCGACCCGACGCACGGCCCCTCTAAATTGTTTTTAATTGTTTAAGTGCATACACGTGGGCACAGTAGAGTTTTGGGTATTTTTGCAGATTTCTACGTAATCATTTTATAATTATAACATTTATTTTTGCAAACAAAAATTTCAATTTTACTCTTAAAAGCGTCTTGTTTATTGTTCATTTGAGTTTTTAACGACATTTCAACAGCCAGTGTCATATGGTATCGGACTATTCACAGGTGGAGAAAGCCGAAGTACCCGGAGAGAACCATCGAGCAGCGCCGAGCAACTCTCAGATTCTCGAACGTACTAACACAGAGTTAGGAAGGCAAGTGTCTGATCTACGTGCAGTACGCCGCAGTACACAGTGTCAGTCCCCCCCCCCCCCCCCCCCACGTGGGCAGTCGGGATTAGGTGTCTTGCGCAAGGACACTGTTGATGCGGGTCAGGATCGAACCACCGGCATTTAGGTTTAATGTACTAAAACTATAAATAATGAGCCACAGAACCCCACCCCATCCCCCATTAAAATCCTCAAATGTCAGAGACCTCACGTACGACGAAAAAATCTGAATTTACCAGGGAACCTATAATGAAAAAATGTGCCTGATTTTGTACATAGCATTGTTCATGTACGGAACTTGGATTGCAAAAGTGGACAGTGAATTTCTGTCGGATCGCGTCTGGGACGCGATCCGTCCAAAATTATCTCTCCCCTTTTTCCTCGATGCTCTGTAGAATCTTCCACGTCGGAGAAAAAATACACTGAACCTGAGATGCCATTTTCTTTTGGTTTTCTTGATTTGGTCTTGATCTTGTAATATAATAATGTATGATGTTTCCACCATGGTGTATAAATGTATCGCGACCCAATCGCGTTCCGGTCGGGAAAAATACCATTTTGCTCTTACAGTACTGTAAGCGTAAAATGGTAGTTGGTTCTGAGTATGGAGGCCATTCATGTAATTTAAACCATTCCCTTCAGAAACATATCAGTAAAGGTTAATAAAACACAGAAGTGAGTGATAACATTGTTGAGTTTAATGCCCCCTATCCAAGTTCCACCACTGGCAGAGTGAAAGGTAATTGAGTACCAAGACGTTTCGCGAGTAATACTCAGAAGTGATCTGTATCTTCAAAGAATGATTTCGCATCGATTTCGTTGTCCGACACTTAATTATACAATTTACGTATCTCTGCTTTTTCCTCTCACGCACAAGAATTGTACTTTTCGTATTTAATCATTATTCAACCCAAGGGAATTTCAAAGGGTTTCCTTGCTGCTGAAGTCATCGAAAGATGAGGTCAACATCCAGACCCACTATAGGACGATAATTGCAAATTGTCTTCACTATTTCTAAACGTCAAATACAGAAGACTCGTTGACATGATAAATCCGTTAAGAGCTAGAAGCAATCCACTGAGTCCACACTCAATTTATCACTCATTATAAATACAAAAAAAACCCCATCCATTTCTAAGATAAAAACATCTGAAGAGCTGACAGAACGAATAACTTTGAAGTAAAGATAAATATGCTGTTCGCCATTCTCGAATAATGTTTTAGAACAGACACTCAATGTGAAGTGGCATGCGGCCATCCATCCCCTCACTTATAGGCCATGTAGAAATTTCAGTACCCAACAAGCACGTGTTTCTTAATGGAACACCGTGAAGAATTAAAATTAATGTTCCCATTAACTGGTAGAGTGCGAAATTACTATTCAAAGGTAATTTTTAAATAATTCTATTGCTACCAGCAATTTGAACCTTAGTCCAGCAAGTTTTTGTTCATGAAATAATTGATTTGTTACAATTTATTAGAGATTGCCTCTTGGCACTCTCCAATAAATTGTTACAAAACAATTTCATAGAATCGTTTTTGTTCTATTGCTAAGCAAACATCCTGCTAATGCATACAGCGTAAAGCCACTAAAGCGGCTTTCAGCACCTTTCAGTAGAGCCCCGATAGTGGTTTCTAGCACTTAACCGTTTAAATATAATTTTTAGTCACTCTGTGAAAGGAGTCTCTTGGGTTCTTTCCAATAAGGAGATGGATGACAAATCTTATTCAGAAAAACAAATTAGCTGTCTCTGGGCAAATGTATTTTTAAGCTAAACTGCATCACTCGGTGCTACGTACTGATTTTCACCGCGGAAACTGAGCGAGAGTGTCTCCGTATGAAATCTCTCGGATGTTGAGGACTCAAGAAAGGACGCCAGTTTTTTTTAACAAATAAGGGGCTGAGGTGTGTACCCTTTTCCAGAAAGTTCCAACGTCACCAACGGTCTATGGGAACTATACACAATATCATAGACCACTAGGCCATCGAAAGGCCCTAACCAAACAAAGCAGGCAGAATTGGCGGTCTTTTTTAAAGAAAGACTAAGGAACCAAATTAACCTTTTGAATACGAAAGCCTGGTTTTACTGGTAGGGATCATGATACCGCCTAATTTTATAAAGTAAATGGCAGCTCAGTGTGAGGTTGACCAATAAATATTTTCAACGCGCAGCCCTAAGGCTGAACGTTGAAAATATTAATTGGTCTACCCCAAATGACAATAGCCTCTTTTAACTGATGTAGATAATAATATGATGATTCAAAGGGCTAAGAACTTTATAGTGACATACTCCCACACGAGCAAAGATCATTAATGTATTAACCCTTTCCACAGATACCACGCTTTCCGACGCCTAGCAAATGTTCTACGAATTCTGTTCTCGGTGACAAAATAGCATCTTTTTATAGATGTCTTGTGACGAGGGCTAATCCGCCCAGACCTGTACAAACAAATCGATAGCATTCAAAGGTTTTTCTTCGAAACCAAAGTTTATGGTAATATTGGAATGAAAAAGATGGAAAAGGGGTATAATACTCTCTACAAACACGCCAAAGAATTTCGGCCGAAGTTGGAACCAGTCAAACCCTTAAACAATCCATCGCCCATGTTTAGAGTAAATCGTCTAGAATGTTTTTTTACGTCGGAATTGAATTTTATCTGCAGTCACCCAGTGCTCTGCGGATCATCAGAAAAATCTATCTATATCACTGGGGTGAAACCATAAAACCACTTGCTACAATAATATTGCCATATTTACGGCAGTTTCTCAGGACGGGATTGGCTGGTCTCTCAATACAATCAGAATAGATCTCTCTGTTCATTAGCGTAGAATTGGAATTATGTTCTGGTAGTCTCTGTTAATCAGTCGAGCGTTATAAGGACACTTACGTCGCATCATAACGTATTAAAACAGTAAAACTGATTAAACCAGTTTGCCAATCGATACGTAATTACACCACACGGGGTTGGGCAATAAAAACCGGTTTGTGATAGGTTAATGAGTGCGGTGTCTTCCGGATGTTACTTAATCCTTAACTGATTGAGGGCTACATTTTTGGGGTGGTCTGATTTTTTCATCAAATTTTGTTTTATATGTGCCCATAGGCACTCTTCAATAATTTACGATAAAACAAATTTGTACAAATAATGTTATTTGCGTTTGACCGAATATGAATGAAAGTGTCAATAACACTGTAGCTTAACTTGTGTGTTGTGTTTGATGAAAAGGATAATGTTCAATATTTATGAAAGGATTATGAAATAAGACAAGAATTGTGATAATTGGGAATATGTTCATTTCTGTTCCCTGTATGCTATGTTTATGATAAAAATAATATGAGGTGTACACTGTACTGTGCCCTCACAGTTAACGTATATCAACAAAAGTTACCAAGTTACAGTGAAATTATTCCAAAACGAGTCATCCTAACAAGTTACATTAAAATCCCTTCATCAATATGGCCTGTAGACTGTGCTAAAGGTTTTCGGGCTTCGGGCCCTTGTAGCCGTCAGTTTCCCAATTGCGCCCAAAGGGGACGTTCTCATCTAGACATTATATGAAGTCAACCTACCAAGTTACAATGAAATCCCTTAATAAATATGACCTGTAGACTGTGCTAAAGGTTTTTGGGCTTTGGGCTCTGGCAACCATCATGGTTGAATGATCGCAACCAAAAGGGGACATTCTCATCTGGGCATCATCTGGAGTGATCCTACAAAGTTACAATAAAATCCCTTCATAAATATGACCTGTAGACTGTGCTCAAGGTTTTTGGGCTTCGGGCCCCTGAAGCCGTTACAGTTGACCAATCACGACTAAAAGGGGATGTCATCATCTAGGCATTATATGGAGTCAAACTTACGGGTTACAATGAAGTCCTTCCATAAATATGACCAATATAAAGGTTTTGGGGTTTTGGGTTCGGGCAGCCATCAAGGCTGAATGATCGCGACCAAAAGGGGACATTCTCATCTAGACATTATTTAGAGTCATCCTACCAGGGTACAATGAAATCCCTTCATAAATATCACCTGTAGACTGTGCTAAAGATTTTCGGGCTTTGGGCCCCTGTAGCCAACACAGTTGCCTAATAGTGTGCAAAAGGGGCTGTTCGCATCTAGACATTACATGAAGTCAACCTACCAAGTTACAATGAAATCCCTTCATAAATATGATCTGAAGACTGTGCTAAAGGTTTTCGGGCTTTAGGCTTGGGCAGCCATCATGGTTGAATGATTGCAACCAAAGGGGGACATTCTCATCTGGACATCATCTGGAGTGATCCTATGAAGTTACAATGAAATCCCTTTATAAATATGACCTGTAGACTGTGCTCAAGATTTTCGGGCTTCGGGCACCTGTAGCCATCACAGTTGACCAACCATGACCAAAAGGGGATGTCATCATCTAGGCATTATATGGATTCAACGTAACAAGATACAATGAAATCCTTCCATAAATACGACCTACAGGCATGCTAAAGGTTTTTGGGCTCGGGTAGCCATCAAGACTGAATGATCGTGACCAAAAGGGGACGTTCTCATTTGGACACTATTTGGAGTCATCCTACCAAGCTACAATGAAATCCCTCCATAATTATGACCTGTAGACTGTTCTAAAGGTTTTCGGGCTTTGGGCTCCTGAAGCCTTAACAGTTGCCCAATCGTGTCCAAAAGGGGACGTGCTCGTCTAGACATTATATGAAGTCAACCTACCAAGTTACAATGAAATCCCTTCATAAATATGACCTGTAGACTTTGCTAAAGGTATTCGGGCTTGGGCAGCCATCATGATTGAATGATCGCAACCAAAGGGGACAATCTCATCTGGGCATCATCTGGAGTGATCCTAAGAAGTTACAATGAAATCCCTTCATACATATGACCTGTAGACTGTGCTAAATGTTTTCGGGCTTCGGGCACCTTTAGCCGTCAAAGTTGCCCAATCATGTCCAAAAGGGGACGTTCTCATCTAGACATTATATGAAGTCAACCTACCAATTTACAATGAAATCCCTTCATAAATATGACCTGTAGACTGTGCTTAAGGTTTTCGGGCTTCGGGCTCGGGCAGCCATCATGGTTGATTTCTCGCAACGAAAGGGGACAATCTCATCTGGGCATCATCTGGAGTGACCCTACGAAGTTACAATGAAATCCCTTCATAAATATGACCTGTAGACTGTGCTCACGGTTTTCGGGCTTCGGGCACTTGTAGCCATCACAGTTGACCAATCACGACCAAAAGGGGATGTCATCATCTAGGCATTATATGGAGCCAACCTAATAGGTTACAATGAAATCCTTTCATAAATATGACCTTTTACCTATGCTAAAGGTTTTTGGGCTCGGGCACCCATCAAGGCTGAATGATCGCAATCAAAATAGGACATTCTCATCTAGACATTATTTGGAGTAATCCTACCAAGTTACAATGAAATCACCTCATAAATATGACCTGTAGACTGTGCTAAAGGTTTTCGGGCTTCGGGCACCTTTAGCCGTCACAGTTGCCCAATCATGTCCAAAAGGGGACGTTCTCATCTAGACATTATATGAAGTTAACCTACCAAGTTACAATGAAATCCCTTCATAAATATGACCTGTAGACTGTGCTAAAGGGTTTTCGGGCTCGGGCAGCCATCATGGCTGAATGATCGCAACCATAGGGGCAATCTCATCTGGGCATCATCTGGAGTGATCCTAAGAAGTTACAATGGAATCCCTTCATAAATATGACCTGTAGACTGTGCTCAAGGTTTTCGGGCTTCGGGCACTTGTAGCCATCACAACTGACCAATCACGACCAAAAGGGGATGTCATCATCTAGGCATTATATGGAGCCAACCTAATAGGTTACAATGAAATCCTTCCATATATATGACCTGTAGGCTGTGCTAAAGGTTTTTGGGCTCGGGCACCCATCAAGGCTGCTGATCGCGATCAAAATGGGACGTTCTCATCTAGACATTATTTGGAGTCATCCTACCAAGTTACAATGAAATTTCGTCATAAATATGAGCTCTAGGCTGTGCTAAAGGTTTTCGGGCTTCGGGCCCCTGTAGCCGTCACAGTTGCCCATTCACGTCCAAAAGGGGACTTTCTCATCTAGACATTGTATGAAGTCAACCCACCAAGTTACAATGAAATTCCTAAGTAAATATGACCTGTAGACTGTGCTGAAGGTTTTCGGGTTTTGGGCATGGTTTTGTTGAAACTTCTTGAAAAATTTGAAAAAATGATATTTAAAATAATAAATTTTGATATCGTCTGCGTTGGGTAAAGAGATAATTAATTATACAGTACAGTCGCCGTGGAATGGCCGTGATCCACACGTGGGCAGTGATTTCCGCGCATGAGTTTATTAGGTAATAAAAAGCATCGTCAGTAATATTTTAATTAATGAAGCAACGGGTTGTATCCATGAAGATGAAGATATTCTCACAATAATTCTTCTTCACCAGACGTAAATGGAAAGAATACCAGGTAATTCCCGATATATATACTGATATCAAACAAATGACATAAAATTTTGAAAAAGATGTGAAAGGAAATCATTGCTGACCAATTTTTGACATGTACGACCAATAAACATTGTACTATTCTTTTAAATGATTTCTAAAAAGAAAACTGAGAGCAGCTTATTATCCAACGCTGAGAAAAAGCTGGGGACATTTGATAAGTAGCGAGACGTTTAGTTTGCGGATACTGTGTCACATAAGGCCATGGGAGAACAATATAAGGCAAGGATCAAGCCGAGCCTAATATTGTTCTTCTAGAACCTCATGTGACACCGTATCCGCCAACTAAATGTTCCGTAACGCATTTATTATGCCTGCCTTTTTTACTCCAAAATTTCATTCTCAGTTGTGTTTGCAAGCCGTTTAATGTTTTCGTTAAATTTTCCGATCGGCATACATCTGCTTACAAAAGAGACGAGTAGTGATGCAATGCACGGGGAATAATTCAACACCTCATTGATCGAGGCAAATCCTACAGATTAAATACATTTACTTCAAAGATAAAAGAGCACCGAAAGAATATGAAGCTTTTGAATTGCAGTACCTATAGTTCGTTTTTAGTGTAATGTTTTATTTTTCAAATTAAGAATGAATTTATTTGTATAAATATTCACATTCTTCTTTATTTCTGTGTATAAAACGACAGCCGAAATCCTCTCTACGTTTGCTCACTTTTTGCAAAAGAAAAATAAAAATTAAAAATAAAACCCTCCCTCCCTCACTGATTTGAACAAAAATTGCCTGAGAATCAATTAATATATTTTGTGTGGCCTTAGATTCATTTAATTTATTGTTCTACGTGGAAACCCCAGGAAGTGGAGCGCTGCTTGATTATTGTGGTAATTATGTCATGTCCTTCTGACAAAAAGGGCTCGGTAAGTTCGCTGTAGGTGACTTGAAACACAATAAATAAAAAATCTATTTTTTTATGAATGCAGTCTGTAGACATTAATTGAATACTGCTAATTTTGCTCGAATGCGAACACGGAAGCAGGCTTAACGGCCTGATATAGTTTGCCCACCGTCCAGGCCTGATCTAATAATACCTATGTTACAACTCAGTTAAGGACCCCGGGGCGAAGGGTGGGGAATGGGGTATAGCCAGGAATGGGTAGAAGGGTATCCGTACCATTTCATGAGGATTTGATAGCGCCCATAGTATAATCTACACGTAAATGCCCCAGTGAACAATCTCTGGCTCAGTGAAGTAATTACGATGCTATTTCCTGCCCATGTAGCAGAGTCAACTGATTTTAGAGCTTATTATATGACTATGTAATTTAACCGTTAAATATCACTACTGTTTAACGATCTTCTCTTGGTCCTCGGAAAATCCATAGAGTGGAATCCGATTCCCTGTCTCTATAGTATTACGGACTATTTACGGGTGCGTTCGAATTCGCATAATTAGCTGGCCCGGTCGCAGAGAGTACTTTACTGGGTGCTAGAATGAATGCGCCCGAACGGGTTTTGTTTACTAGCAACCATTGCTTCCGACATCATAAAAAAATAAATTCATGCGCATCGGAGGATTCCACGGACGTGTGCACCTGTTACAAAAATAAGTGTAAACAAAAATAGTTCTTTGCTACTTCAACCCAATTTACCACAAAAGTTTGAGGGAATTGTTAATGCCTGCGTTGGCGTACGATGTTGAACTATAAGTCATATGATTAACCTTTTATCGCTACAGTGAAGTGATCTAGGTCTTAGTATCACGTCGAGTTGAGGAGGTTAGATCGCTGGATCAAAAGAGCTGCCGCAGGCAGCGAGTTTGATCCGGCGATCTGACCTCGTCAACGAGACGTGATGCGACGACCCAGATCACTTTACTGTAGCGATATGTATGTAACACGTTACTTTCTAATATAAAATCGACGCAAAGAAATTTAGCGATACACTGATTCGTTGAACTAAGTCCTACAAACGTGATCTACATGCATACAATTTGTCCTCTACACTGCATTTGAACATTCTGCCCCCTTTTCCAAGTTTCCCTCATAAGCTGGCTTGCCCACACTACCCCAACCATCCCACCCACCCCTTCCTTTCCTTCCAACCTCCCAGCGATCATGACCTCAATCTTATTTAGTATTTCGCCCTCCACGTGGACGCTGAAAATCATTGATTCGGACTCATCTTCTCGTATTTGGTTAATCCTAGCTTTGACCCCGAAAGGCTGTTTTTCCAGTGCGGCGTCGTGATACGACCTGACTTTATAAAAAATTATGAATTTATAGTTGCTCGGTGAATTTATGTGGTAAACCAACCAAGGTTTTTAACGTGCAGCCCTACGGCTGCATGTTGAAAATATTGATTGGTCTTCCCCAAGTAACGAATATAGACTCCACCAGTTGATAGCTTTAAACTAGCATGGAATATTCCATCAGGGTTCAAAGGATTAAATATTTGTAATCACCGTCCACATCATTCATAAACTCTTTACAGGAAGCGATTAGAAGATGGAACTTGTCAGAGAAACATCTTCAAGAACTGAAACGTTTCTCTTTTTGCCTCTTAAAGATAGCTTGAACCATGTTTTGGGGAAGAAAATCTTATAATAAAATAATGTGGATGGTGATTTTTGTAAATAACGCTGGCGGGATATTGTTGTTACGTACAATAGTGGGGTTAGTAACTGGTATATTCAAATAATAATCTGTACTCATTCATAGTCTAGGGAAAACCGTTACTGTAGTGGGAATTGGTTTGGGCTGGAATTGCTCTACATGGAATGACCTTTACGAGAGCTCATCTAAGAAGACTAGTTGGAAGCGGGGTTTGCTTGGCGAAAATTAAACTAATGGCGATAGGTATCTGGTAGGAACACAGTGTGAAGCTCGAGAAAATATCTTTTGGTAAAATAAATTCTGCCTCGTGTCTCTTTTAACCCTTTGATACTTTTGTACTTCTTATGACGTACGAAATCAAACAGCGCGTTGATACTTAGTGGTCATTTGTTTTGTTATTATTTTTCGATTTTTTTTAAAGTTTTAACTTCAATTCCTATTTTTTCCCGTATAGTGCTCAGTGACAATCGTTGAGCCAAATGTTATCGCAACTTCAAATACAAATATAATCCTGCTGTCAAGACTTCTTAACTGGTTGAGTTCTAGAAGCCACTCTCGGGTCTTTCAAAAAATGAGGATACCATAGCAAAAACCAACACTTTCCTTTCTTATATTTCATATTCAGTCAAACACAAACAAATTTTGTTTATAAAATTTTGTTTTATTAAAAATTATTGGAGAGTGCCTGTGGGCACTCTCCAATAATATGTAATAAAACAAGTTTTGAATAACAAATTCAGACCACCAAAAATAATCTGGCCCTCAGCCAGATAATCACCAATGTTAAAAATATTACTTGTTATTTGTACTTTCTGACGTTTGACGTCGCATTTTGAAAAACGTTGAAGAAACTGAATTCCCAGTGACATTTGAACATCAGGATAATTAAAGTCCTAAAGGGTTAACCCTTTACCCAACGTATCGGCCAAAACCGGCCAGCGCTATTCACTAAAATCGCCAATTAATTTTCATTATTTTTTTCATTTTTTGTCTCAAAAACATAGGTTATGACCCCTCTTTGGAACGAGCTCGTCGAGCTCGTTCCAAAGAGGGGTCATAACCTATGTTTTTGAGACAAAAAATGAAAAAAAAATAGTTATTTAAGAATTTTGTTTGCAGGTGTCGTCTGCTTTTCATGTTAGGAAAGGGTTAAACAGATTGTGAAATATATAAACGTCTAGACTGTCAAAAATATTTCTCAAAAAATATCACAGCACATACGCATTACGTATTGTACCTGTGGATAGTGGATTCAGAGACGAGCTACATGTAAAACGGTGTCCAAAACGAGGCTGGCGTAAAAATCACAAGCAGGTGACGAGAAGTATGATCGTTACATAGGTAGATTGTTCGCCAGATGAGCCTACGGGCACAATCGGTTTGCGTGTTGAGGCGTAAACTTTCAGAAGCAGGTGACTTGGGTTTTGGGGATGTAATCAGGCCGAGATATTTCTGAGGATACAATTGGCTCACATTTTGCGGACGCAATCGACATGCAGACACAACTGGCTTTGAGGATCTATTTGGTCGAAACAGTATCATTTTAGAAGAAATGCAATAAATGAAATAGTCATTTGAGTGCAAGAAGGTGCCATCTGCAATGCTTTTGCATTGCAGATGACATCTTGTTGCATTCAAGGGACGAAATGATGGTACGCCAAGTGGGGTTAAATCCCGAAACTTCAACTTTCTTTCATCGGCACGGATTTTGCGTTTTATATCTCGGGTCCATTACTGACAATGAACTAATCTCGGACTCTGTCACGTTTGTTACCAGCCTTATGTTAAAAGCCTTACATTTCACTCACGGTAGTAATTGGCGCTCTTAGTGGATCAAACTCATTTAATGGGATTGGTAGTCTCCTTGTGGGAAAACTGCTAGCCTGAATACTGGACACATGCTCGCCATTATCCAGAAGCAATTTGCGAAAACAGAGAGATTTTTAATAGTGCACATAAACCACACAACAATTTATGTTATTGTTTGTGGTTTTTGCGATCGGAATTCCGAGAAATGGCGTAAGGTACTGTTAAATTTAAATGGAAAGTATGATACCTGCAAAAAAGCGGTCCGTGCGGCAAGGGTAGTCTTTAGTGAGGTAAGGGTGAGCATTAGTCTTCGCCAAAACATGCATTCAGAATAGTTCAAAATGTTTTTCTTTGAAAACATTGAAATACAATTGCAATTGTATCAGAACATTACATCACTTAACCCTTTACCCATGGTAACAGCCAAAACCGGCCAGCGCTATTCTCAAAAATCGCCAATTAATTTTAATTATTTTTTCATTTTTTGTCTCAAAAACATAGGTTATGACCACTCGTTGGAACGAGCTCATCGAGCTCGTTCCAACGAGGGGTCATAACCTATGTTTTTGAGGCAAAAAATGAAAAAGAATAGTTATTCAAGAATTTTTCTGGTAAGTGTCGTCTGCTTTTCATGTTAGGTAAATGGTTAATTCTACATACAAAACTTCGGTGGAAATCAGCAAGAAGGTCTCTTTTTTCAGCTGGTTACATTGAAAGTGGCATACCTGGGGTTCGAAAATATACTCAACCACACACAGCACTCGACCACTGGCCGAGTAGCGTTCGTGGTTCATTATAGTTTCGCTAGGCGATTCTTGTCGAAGAAACCTCTCTTGGGCTGGGTTCGAATCACCGCTATTCCATTTCTAATTTATTATAGTTCAAGGCGAGAAATTTTCTCCCAACACATCCGCGTGGATTTCCATTTGCAGAAATATTGCTTGTGCTTCTTGAACGCTACAACGTACGTCATCTCAGGACTGGAACCACGTTGTTAACACCCTTTTCGGGTTATCCCTTTAAACGTAAGGTAGACACGAGTGCTGGCATAGTTTACCTTTTAGGGTCAAATGTTAAGAAATGTAGTTAAAGGTCCAAAGGGAAGCTGATTGTACACCAATTTCTTCTCACCTGAGTTTCCCTTTTTGTACCACATTTGTCATGGTTCTTTTTTTCTTCCCCCCCTCCCCCCACCACCCAAAGCTACATAAACTCCATAGGTTGATTCGACCCAAGCAACCTTGCACACGAGGATGGAGTTTATTATTGATTTTCCTTGATCCAGACGTGTTCAATTTACATTCTGAGAGGAAATTAAAGACAAGAAACAAATGGTACGAAAAATCGAATTGCTTCATTCGGAAACCAAATATCACTGTCAGTATGCATTACACGTTCAGTCGAGTATATGAGAAAGTTTCTTGATATAGCTGCCTCATCTTCTTTAACATCTATGTCTAGACTTATCTTTGTAAAACGCTGTACCTATTACTCCCGAGAGAATCCAGGTCTTTGAATAAATATGAATTTGGAGGAAGAGTGCTTGATTAGCATGCGCTGTGGACACTTAATTGTTTTGAGATTTTTAACCCTTTGAATCGGAAAACACGCTTTTCAGGTCTTGGTTTACAACGTGTCTTTATATCGGAAAATAAATGCCCGCACAGTAAATTTGTAAGTGGAGAACAATCAATATTTTCAACGTGCAGCCTTAGGGCTGCGCGTTAAAAATATTAATTGATCCACCCTCGAAATATGAGTTCTCCTAGGTTATGCTCTAGAACTTACTCAGGAGATACTATCAAATTTCAAAGGGTTTATAAAGCAACAGGCAAATTAACTATGATGCTTATTACCTCTGGAGAACGTTTTCTCAAGAAAATGTTTGTTTCTCTTCTGACAAATTTTATGACAATGCCTTACAAGAAAAGGTATATCAAGTCTTTACCCAACACAACGAGGGAACGACACACGCCACATTCTTGGATGATGACGAAATATTTTCATATTGACCTTCAAAACAGAGATCATGACACACCCCATGGGTGCGAGCTGAACAAGCTCATTCCAATAATGGGTCAGGGGCTATGTTTTGTAAGCAAAATCTTACAAAATCTATTTGTGTCGATTTTGCGGATAGCGTTTATCGGATATTCCCGTTACTTTAGTTAAATGATCAATTATGCATACAAACGTAAACAAAATATTTTCAAGCAGAAATGCCTCACTCTAAACTTCTGTTCATTATCAACATTACGCAACCCGTGTGGGGTAAACACTCGAAACACACGAAGAAAAATATAATAGTTGATTTTGATGCAACTATTACTCTCGGGTGGGATTTGATAGGATTACTGTTTGGCATGCACTAATCATGCAGTTCCACGAGAGAAAATAATCGTATCCTGACAGCCGTCTACAAGATTCCAACACACCAGCGCAGCATAAAATATGAGCAATCTTAGCGAAATGAATGGTTTAGACTAAAATGGTTCTACCGAGAAACTTCGCACTCTGAGTAGATGACAATTGCCACCTATCGTATCATTCTGTAGAATCCAATAGCTGCATTTGTACAGTTCCCACTGTTCTGGGTTATTTGATGGTGTTTTCACTTCTACCAAAACAATACTGAAGATGTATTCGTTGGAAATGCCATAAAGTAGAACATTTGCTTATTGGTCCGTCAATCTTCAACTTTGACCTATTGACATGTAAATGTAAATTTGATGCACACAAAAACGAATTTTCATTTTTTTTCCACCCAAAATTTAGCTTGTTACACCCTCATTGAAACGAGCTCGACGAACTCGTCCCTTGATATGCCATAAGTTGTTTTTTAATTGCTGAGTTTGAAAAAAATAGTGATATTGGAATAGCACTAACAGGATATGGATGTTATATTTGGTAAACAATACAGTGAAAACAAAATTCTTGTAGAAGCTTAATAGCAAGCTTATCCAGTTATCCAGAAGAGACTAACGGCTATCCAGGTAAATTTACTACGACTGTATTATTTGAAGTTAGGTGAATAACAAACAGTCGTCACGATGGCTCGAAATTATTTGGTGCCAAATGGAATTTTTGTTCGGTGCCAAATGAACTTTCTTGGTGCTAAATGAAAGATTTTAGTGCCAAGCATCGTCCTTTGCGTACAGAAAGGCGCCATCTGCAATGCTGGAGTATTGCAGATGGCGCCTTGCTGCACTCAAAGTGCGATGATGATGATGATGATCTTTTATTCAACAGTTTACATTTTACAAATACAGAACGCACAGAATAAACAGTAATAATAGAAAACAATGTACAAAGTCACAAGGTGTTGCTACAATTTCAATGTAAACTGTTAGGAAATGACATAGCCAGATTGGCTGTCTACCTGCCAATTCCTTGAGGAAAGAAAAGAAAAAGGAAAAAGAAAAGAGTAGAAAAAAGAAAGAAGAAATGAAATTGAAAAAGAAAAAGTAAAAAATAAAATAAATACGGCTGTATATGACGTCAAACTGACTGAGTCAGGTGTTTCAGTAATTGATTATAGGGTTAGTTGTTAAAAGCTGCCATGGAATTGTTTTTACCCCACTCCACTTGCCTGCTAGGAGACGATAAACTTACTATAGAAGTAATGTCGGTGTCGTTTCCAATTCATCATGGCACTTCTCATTACTACCCAACAATGCAGACTTGTGGGTTCCTCGTCACGGAAGGGGTCATGTGCCGATAGTTTAACTAGCATGCTCACTTACTTTGCAGCTTTTCTTAACCTTTATGCAGAAAAGATTAATTTTAGGGGATATTAGTCAGTGAGATATTTCATGACAACTTCGGTGCTGCGAGTGTTTTATTGGACTGAGCCAATTGCCTTATGCACCCAATAAAATTACTAGTGTTGTGGATAATGCAATTGACTCATCCAAGACGGATGAGAAATTCAGACGTTTTACGTATACAAGCTCATTCTAATTTGTGTTATTTGAACACCTATAAAAGAAAGGTCAAAACTAAGAATTGAGAATCTAGATGGATCCGCAGTCAGGACAATAGGGGTTATTGCACTCGATATTTGACTCCGTCATGTATCTACTTTTTAGTTTAAGTGCTAGAGTGTTCTTAAAAACTTTCCTATTACCTATGTTTCTAAGGTCCCGATCTAAACCATTCCAAACTCGAGGTGAATGATAGAGTATAGTTCCCCTTAGAAAGTGGCCCTGTAACTGGGAAAACAGTTACAGAAAATATACTTACGCCTCAATTCTTATGATTTATGACAAAAATATGTTTGATAATCAATTTCACCAGATTTGACACGATTTATAAACAATTTTGCGAATGTCATCATTATATTATAATATAGAAAAAGACTATAGTCCGTTCTCCAATCTATATCACATAGGGGTATGTGTTATAGATAATCTATAACACATGGGCGATATCTTCAACAGGTATAAGATAAATAATTTATTATCCTTCAGCAGGAAAAAAACAAGATAAAAAGATTAAGTAACAAAAAACTGTTTTGATTAGAATCAGATTGAATGGATGATCTATTAATTCGGTTGACCCATAATAAAGAGCGATGATTATAAATGTTGCCAATAGATTATTTGACAGGGGTGAACTCAGTCTTGCATGTGTCACGAGACAGCGATTTTATAGAAAACGACGCACTGAAATATGATAAGCCACAAAGCATTTGCAGACCTAGCTAGCAAAGATATATTTTGGGTGCAAAATCTTGGTGCCAAATGCTGTGTTTTTGGTGCCAAACGAAATGTTTTTTAATGCAGTTGGTACCATTGTCACTTGATAGAGTGAACTCTGAAATGAAAGCAGCTATAAGTCATCTATATTACTTCTCAAAATCTTTACTCGAGGTAGTTTTTCAACATTTTTTATTTGATTTCCACATTCAGAAACATGGCCAATAAATTACTCACAATAAATCTGCTTCTATCGTGTGGATTCCTTTTTGAGTGAATGTTTATCAACTTCTTAATTTGATTTGCTGTATTTAGATTGGATTCGATATTTGAGATGGGGTGACAAACTGGTCACGTCAGACTCGTTTTCATCTTACGTCACGCGTAAAACAGTTACACAGAATTAGTACATTTCAAGCCGGGAATAAGCATTATCTATTGACTAAAGTGAATTTTTTGATTTGATTGGTTGATAGATACGTGGTATGAGACCATATCCATTGAAACACACGATACGTCCGCCCAGCCACTGACAAATTTCCCATACCCAGTGGAAGCCTCGTTCCGAAATCTACAAATTGTCCATACCCCGAAGAAGACGCGTCATTCCAGTTTTACAGTGCACATGTATTATATTTTAATTTTTTATCTCCAAAATATAGCTCATGACCCCTTATTGGAATGAGCATGTCGAGTACCCTCCAATGTGCGGTTCATAAGCTATGTTTTTGAGACAAAAAAGAAAAAAAGAAATTCAATAATTTTTTTATACTAGTCATATCGGCATATTTTCACAAAAACTCTTTTGCACAAAAATTCCACAGAAACCTGTATGGCTCAACAATTCGAAGATAAAAGATCTCATGCTGTGTGTGTTCACACATGAAATAGATTGTACTTCTAAAACGGAAAGTCAATAGATAAATTCGTTACCCCGTGTTTGATCACGTGGTACGGGTTTTTACCTTCTCGAAGCCAGCCGTATCCCATTCGGCCTTCGGCCTCATGGGATACGGCTGGCATCGGGTAGGTAAATGCCCATACCACGTGATCAGACACGGGGTAACTAATATTCCTAAAGAAAGGTTACTATATTCTGATGTCATAGATCAATGCTGACTAAACTGTGGTTGTATGAAGTAAAATTACCGTAAAACGGAACTTAAAGTCCGATTCACTAAAAACATTACTGCTAAAATTACGGTTGCCGTTACTTCCACCAGAAACATTACGTTAATGACAGTGACAGTTCGGCTGCCGTGGACTGGTCACTTTCCACGAGTGGGCAATATTTCCCCGGACACAATAATGTTAAACGGAGAAATTGCTCTATTAAACGCTTTCGGACAAAGCCTTCGTCAGTTTTGCTAGCTTTAGTCAGTCTTCAAAACGGTCAGTCGTCTCCGTATACGGCAAATCTGTTCAAGGCAATCGGACTGTTGGAAAAATCGCGATGTTTGAAACGTCAGCTGAGGAGAAGAGGGTATAGCTTAAACTTTAATGAGAGGGAGTTACGGAAGGTTGACTCTATCGATAGGGAGGAACTACTCCAGCAACGGATGGTAAAGGATAAGAAGAGCGAAAGGATACACCATATTACAAATTTCAATGATTCCTTACCAAACCTATAGGGGAAATCACACGCAAATATCAGGATTGTAAGGGAGATGGCCTGTTTTTTCTGTTGTTAGTATAAAAATGTAAATAATAATATAATAATGATGATGATAAATATAATTATAGCAATATAATAATAATGGTACTAGTTGTAGCAGTAAAAACAAAATATATTTATTATCACTTGTTTAAATAGTTCCCGTTTAATCACCGCAAGTTTTTCTTAACGACAGTATCATATCACACGAACGATCACGCCGGTGTGACAGGAATGGAAGTCCGTAGGAAAATTAGTCCCTCTGGACTATTATTCCGCGGAATTATAGTCCTAGGTCTAACATTTCTAGGAATAGTAGTCCGCCGGACTACTATTCCTAGAAATGTTAGACCTAGGACTATAATTCCGCGGAATAATAGTCCAGAGGGACTAACGTTCCTACGGACTTCCATTCCTGTCACACCGGTTAAATTCAAAGATATCGGGTTCGCTTAATTTGTAATCCGTTAAAAGACAGCTGTTCGCGAACTAAGAGACTAATTAATCTGCAATTCGAACAGGATGTCGGGGCGCTTAGATAATCATTTCAAACATTCTCGATGCTAGCTAGCGTTGCGAATTTTTAGTGTCACATCTAAGAAATAGGCTAGGAATTCAAAGTAACCAATTTTTCATTTGCGCTGTGGTGCCGGAAACTTCAAATAAAGTCGTTAAAAATGCATCAGTTGGTTAAAGTTAAATACCCGACCAAGCGAGATGCCGGGCAGACAGTGTTTGGTGTCTCGGAGAGAGAGAGCTGAAGCGAAATATTTCCTCTGATTGACAGAGAGTAGATCTCATTTATCGGAGCCAGACCATGAGTCGGGGCTAAGTGTTAGGCTATAAAATTAGCGGTTAGGGGCGCCTCGTCGCCAGTAGGGCCAGTAAAAGTTTGAGAAGTTTTTGTGGTAGTAGTGATAGCTCGGCAGCGCAGGGAGCTCAAAGATTGGTGGCCAGGTAGTGGAACTACGCTGGATACGGGACAGCTAGCGAGTGAGCTGTCGTATGAACATTTTCGGTAATTTAAGTGGCGATTGAGAGTGGTGATGAGATTGCAAATAGTGCAGAGTGGAAACGTGTTAACTTAATGAAACTCTATGCATTAAAGTCGGAGAAGTGTTGGTGAATTTCTGGACGAATAGCGTGTATATAAGTGACACTCAAATATCTAAAAGTGCACAAGGAGAACGGCGACCAAACCAGTGCAAGCATTGGGAAGAGAAGAAAACGCTATAGTGACACTGATTTTGTGAAACAAAGTTCACTGTTGAGAGCCTGAGTATGTATGAAATTTATTTTTTGTTTTATGTAATAAACTTGTCATTTTCATAAATCACGTTGATTATCGTTCCGAGGAAAAGTCATTGAAACCTACAGGACTAGAATCCCCTAAATAGCGAATAACACCACGGGGTTCCGAGGCAGCGAGACATAGGTTCACGCACAGAGTCAGGCTGCACTACCAGAGTCGGGGCTGAGTGCGATTGAGCCTATTTCTCCCAACCGTCCGACTTGGTGGCACATTCGGCGACAAGGATGTATGAAGGAAATATTCAAAGAGACGCCCCCTCATATCATACCGGAGAGACAGCAACTTCAGTGATATTCAAGTGCATCGGGAAACGAGGAAGCTGACATCACCACCCGTTGAACTATGCCGGGATTCGTGTTGTGTCTGCAAGGTTTTATCTTTGGACTCTGTAAGTAATACGTCTCATACCAACACTTTTGACGTGTGTCAAAAAGGTGAACTGTAAAACTGAGAATTTAATTTATTGGTGGGCATGCAAGGTTTGTCTGTCAGCGGTATACGTCGGAGAGACTGAGAGGACCGCTTACGAGAGAATAAATACACACTTCAGGGACATTAGGTTGCACGACCATATGCCCAGTTACAATCACTTTTTCCAGACCAGGACATTCATTGAAAGACGCTTACTTCAGTATTCTTGTTAAAAATGTAAATTGAGGTACGCAACTCAGATTCATACGTGAAGATTACTGGTGTGTGAAATTGGAAACGCGGAAGGGGCCAGGATTTAACACGGGAACAACAGAATTTACATTCTCTACGCTAGAATTACATGAAGGGTGATTCGACGTCTAACGTTGTTTCTCTGCTTTAATTGTGAAATTTGCATTCAACCGAGTATATATATTTTCTGAAGGTAGCAAAAACTGATGAAGGCCTTTGGTCGAAAGCTTTTAATAGAGCAATTTCTCCATTTAATACTTTGATCCCTTTATCTGGACCTTATGGAACAGATTAATATCAACGCTCCTGTGCTGGCGACGGATACAACTCAAGATGTGTTGGATTGTAGAGAAAAAAGCCCGATACGAGTTCCCTCAAGAATTTCTGGAAAAGGCAATCGCTAAAAATGCAATACCAAATGAATTTAAATGGAAATGGAGTCCAGAAATGGACATATCTGAGCAATACATAGTGAAATGTGAAAGAATTAAGGTTTACGCGTCTATGAGATTGATGAATGTTATTTCAAGAGCTTGTGATTCCAAACTGAATCTACTTAGAAATGAGTTCGATGAAACTTGTCAGGAAACGAAAAGTTCCTCCTCTAGTCATTTGACTTTAGATTTACGTCACAGCTCTCAACCACAAAGTCAAGAAAAATGAAAAAACCTTTGTGACGATAAGAATTCTAATAGTTTAATAGCCAATTGTGATGATTGGGATTCCTTGAACAATATTACGAGTACTCCCTCGGCTCCGAAATTTTATTGGTTCGACATAACACCGACGAGATGCCATTCTGCGGTCACTTCTCCGGTAAATTCTAAAACTTTAAATACGAAAAAACGAAGTATCGTCAATAAAATACAGGTGCTAAACAATGCGCGACAAAAGAAACCCTCAAATTCCGATATTATAGTAACTAACATATCATCTCACGAGCTAACGTTAGATGCAAGATCTCTCCTAGAGAAAGGGCTTACATTTATTCCGACAAGACACGAGACTGAAAAATCAAAACTGTTAGCCGACCTAAATGAATGGGAAGACAGGATAAGACTTAAATAGTTCTTTTTCGATTATTACGATTTCAGGAAACACGATGAAAGTTCACCAGAAGAGGAATTTAAGAAAAAGAAAAAAGTTCAAATTACACCAAATACTGGACGTGACGACGCATTAGACGCCTACATTGACTTAGTCAAAAGTGAAATAATGGCAGGAGTGAAAAAAAATGGAAAAACACAAAATCAGCAGGGAGGCGAAAGCTTTGAAAGGCCTCGTGGCAAATGATGAAATTATTATCAGGCCTGCTGATAAAGGTTCAGGTATTGTTTTGCAGGATAAAACGGATTGTGTCACTAAGAAACGCGGAAGGGCCGGGATTAACACGAGGAACAACAGAAATTGCATTCTCTTACGCTTGCATTACGTAAAGGGTGATTCGACGTCTAACGTTCTTTCCCTGCCTTCATTATGAAATTTGCATTCAGCCGAGTATGTAGTATTTTCTGAATCTGGAAAAAACTGATGAAGGCCTTTGGTTGAAAGCTTTTAATAGAGCAATATCTCCATTTAATACTCTGGTCCCTTTATCTGGACCTTATGGAACACGGTAATGTTGGATTCCGAACACTAATTATAGGAATAATTATAAAAAAATTTAACAACCCGGTGCTTCATTAATTAAATTTTTGCTTCTGATGATTTTTAATTATTTATTTATTACTTAGTAAACGCATGCGTGGACATCATTGTCCACGAGTGGATTACGACCACTCCGCGGCGACTGTACTGTACTACTTAAGGGATAGTCCAACAAAACCTTGGTCAAATTTCAGGTAATTTACTTTTCTTCAAAGCCCCAAAATGGACAGGAAGAAATAATTCCTAATATATTATATACCAAAATTTGGGAAATGTAACATAGATCATGTGGAAACTAAAATTTGCCATGGAACTGTGACCATCTGGCAGAAAACACTGCATGAAAGTCTGTTATGGCATTAGTACCAGATCAGAATTTTAAAATAAAATATAGTAACCGGCCCGGAGCCAATAATATAAAACCTTTACAATTGTATTTTCTAGAATTGTATTTTCTACCTTTTAATATAATTGACTAAAATGAATTACTAGCATTTTAAAAGATATGGCAATTTGCCACCTGGCAAATTGCCAGATCTTTGAAAATGATAATGATTCATTTTAACCTATTTAAAGTCATAACTAGAAAATACTATTCTAGAAAATACAATTGTAAAAGTTTTAAAGTATTGGCCCCGGGTTGCCGCTCACTTAAAATTTTCTACCTTGATTGAAACTTTGAACTATCACTAAGTCTTTTGTTACATTTAAAACACAATTTATTCACATAGCACTGGACTCCAGTCGATTCGGCTTAAGTAGAATATTTCCTTACTAATAGCAAGACTCACACATCAAATTGGTATTTTTCAAAAACTTCTCCTTTTACATTGATAACTTGATTTATATACACTCGTGGTTACTATAAAAAAACTGTTGAAACATACAACGAAAACAGACATGTTTCAGGGCAAACTATAAGAAACCAGAAATTACTGATTGTAAAGGTAAGCAATAATAAAATTTAGATTTGGGTAATATACCGAAAAACCAAATCGATACCGATATCATGGGGATACCGAAAAACCAATCATTGAATCCCGAAACCGTCCGATTTTTAAAAATTTTCCCATCATTATATATAAGGCCTCTTTGAGGCTTGATACCAGTTAACGTGTTTTATTACTCTCCAAAGTGTGATTTACTGGGATTTCCGGGTTTGATTATAAACAATAAGTTCACATGTGAATTATACAATCAACAATTGTATCATGTATCCGTGCGCGCAAACGAAGACGCTTTGCCTTGGGTGTAAAGGGGACTTGATTGTTTTTTTGTTTTTAAACCATTTACCTAACATGAAAAGCAGACGACACTTGCAAAAAAATTCTTGAATAACTATTATTTTCATTTTTTGTCTCAAAAACATAGGT
This sequence comes from Pictodentalium vernedei, assembly GCA_031216915.1. Classification (NCBI taxonomy): domain Eukaryota; kingdom Metazoa; phylum Mollusca; class Scaphopoda; order Dentaliida; family Dentaliidae; genus Pictodentalium; species Pictodentalium vernedei. The sequence goes on along the minus strand of CM062296.1, from coordinate 507,897,982 downwards.
TATGACCCCTCATTGGAACGAACTCGTTCCAATGAGGGGTCATAACCTAGGTTTTAGAGACAAAAAAAAAAAAAAAAAAATAATGAAAATTAATTGGCGATTTCTGAGAATAACGCTGACCGGTTTGGCCGTTACGTTAGGTAAAGGGTTAAATGATATAATTTTTATCATTAATAATGAAAAGTAATAAACAGAGTAATTCGAGGCGAGGGACTATATTGTAAAGAATTACAGACAGCTCGGGCCAAAGACAACTCGGACCAAGACAACTCGGACCACTTTTGAAGACAACTCGGACCAACTTTGAAGACAACTCGGACCAATTTTAAAGAAAACTCGGACCAACTTTGAAGCCAAGTCGGCCCAACATTCAGGACAACTCGGACCACTTTTGAAGACAACTCGGACCAACTTTAAAGACAACTCGGCCCAACTTTTGAAGAAGTCGACCCAAGTTTCAAGACAAGTTGGACCAATTTTCTAGGCAACTTGGACTGACTCGGTGAATAATTCGGACCTGAATAGTGGACAAACGAAGATTCGGGGTTGGTGGAGAAAGTCACAGATCAACCAAACACGGTTTAAACGATTTATTAAAAACTGAGGCATGACAACCAAAGACATGAATAAATGAATGAATAAAAGTTTTCACATAAAAAACAATGTTCAGCACATATTTTATCAGACTATATGTACAATATATATGTATTGGTTTTTAAAGTCACAATTCTTCAAATTTAACTCGGTATGAACATCTGCATTATTATCTGAATGATATATATACATTAACTCTTTACCTAACGCTTGTAGAAGACGACACACGTAACACGCGTTACTAATTTTGTTTGCTTCATAAACATAGGTTATGAAACCTCATTGGAACGGACGTGATTCGCTCGTTCCAATGAGGGATCATAATCTATGTTTTGGAAACAAAAAAATGAAAAAAAGTTTGAAAAGCAATTTCCGTGTACAAAGGTAAAAGTTAACTTATCCTCTTTCAATTATGAGATATATTTCTTTCAAGCCCCTTTGACACTTCTTTTGTGAAATTGCAATTAATAACAATAACCTTTGAGTAAATGGATAAACCTGAGACAACGAGCAATAAAAAGAAATCCAGTTAATAAATGACACGCTAATTGTTTAACAATTAGTAAAACAAACATTGTATTGTGAAGGTTACCTAACGCTAGTAGCAGACGACACTCGTAAAAAATCTCGTGTAACTATAAATTTTCATTTTTTTCTTGCAAAATATAGGTCTTGAAAGTTGGTCCGCGTTGTCTTCAAAAGTGGTCCGAGTTGTCTTGAAAGTTGGGCGACTTGTCTTCAACGTTGGTCCGAGTTGTCTTGAAAGTTGGGCCGACTTGTCTTCAAAGTTGGTCCGAGTTGTCTTTAAAGTTGGTCCGAGTTGTCTTCAAAAGTGGTCCGAGTTGTCCTCAAAAGTGGTCCGAGTTGTCGTCAAATGTGGTCCGAGTTGTCTTGGTCCGAGTTGTCTTTGTTCCGAGTTGTCCTGATCCCATTGTAAAACACTCGTGCGCATTCGCGAACTCGTGTTTGTACAACGTCCCCCACCTCTCATGAATTATTTCACGTAACCAGTCCAGTCAAGCGATTACTCTCTATATTTTCATGAAAGAAGCGCCCGAATTTCTTCCCAATTTTGTTGTCAAGGTGATAGCTTAAATTTACGATTTTCTGATTTAAAAAGTGTATATGATTTTGACAATTCTTCTCGCTTGGGATTAAAGCGTAAATACAGGTATGTGCCGGACCCCGAAAACCCGATTTGTCAAGTAAGTCATAGAATAGAACAGAATTTATTGAAGCAATAAACACCAACTTGAGGCAGATTGCAAATATTACAACAACATTATTATGGTAATATAATGAAATAATATAAAATGAAATGAATGAAAAAATAACTTGGACAATGAAGAAACGACAGGTACACCCATGATAAGGTTTTTATAATCAAACAGTCAGACATTTAGAAGGCATCGTAGTGATTACCATAAATTGTAAATCACTACGGACTTCAGATTCCCGTAATATGAAGAAGCGCCGGATTATGTTACAGACCGGATTACACAGTTCTGGGACGTTGTTTCTCATAATGTGTCGGAAGAGGGTAATATTTTCCACTTTTATGTTTGGTGTATGGTGGGTGAACATTTTGAACAGTTCACCACGCAACTGATGATATAATGGAGACTCTATTATAAAATATAATTCGTCCTCAACCGCCCCCGAGTCACACCTGGTGCATATTTGTTCATTTGCCGGAACGGCAGGCTGTGAATGCCTCCCAGTTTCGATCAGTTAACTGTGGTTGCTGATTCGAAGACGAGTGAAGAATTTCCAAGCTTCCCAGAACTTAGTGTACACTAAATACGGTTCTAAAACATATTCACTCTTGAACTTGCGATACGTTCTTAATCTATTTTACCCTGTTTTTTTATTTTCGTCACGGATGGCATTATAAAATTCTTCGTGCCTTGTTTTACCTTTCTCTGTTAAAATTATTTTAATACCTTTTTAGAGACACAGTTGTTCGATGTCCGATATACCAAATTATTCATGCAGAATTTTCTTTAAATTATCGAGGTCATGTTTTTTTGTTTCACAACATGTTCCACCAAGCAATGTGGTAGAATCCATATGTGTGTCTTAATAGAAATAAATTGGACAAACGTGATAACTCTAATGGGGAGGAATCTCAATAGGAGTCTGTGATGCCAATTCGCTCTTATCTGTTCTGAGACAACGATCTTGCCTTATAAACTTCAAACAATAAACACTCGTTATCCATCCAAGGTAATCAGTCATCTAATAAAAGGACCATTAGTGTCGATAATCTCCTATTCTTTCGTAGCGCACGTGTAATGACTCTGTTATATGCACTTCTCCAATTTTTGACAAGGGACTGTCAGAAATGTCAAAGTATGGCAAACTTAAAAGAAATTTAAAGAGAATTTTAAATTAAGACAGATCTATAGCGGCCAAGTTCAAGAGAAGCAATTAAAGTGGGAATTAATGACCATGCGATCTAATAAGAGTCGGGGGTTTTCTCGAAAATTCATTCAGTCTCAAGGTGTGTAAGACTGTGGGTCGTTGGCGAGGAGCTGGGGATGTCCCATGCTATAGGTTAGAGGAGGTGCCGCACCGATGCGAAAGTAATGTAAGGGGAGCCACAGAGCTCATATTTCGAGTAGGAACAGTCGCGGGCCAAGTCGATTGCCATACATGAGGAGCTCACGAAAGTTGGCATTTGGGTAGACGGTATTACCTGTGCTAGAAGGCAAGCCATACATAGATTGAAAAGGCTTTGCCTGTATGAACATTATTCTGAGATAAATGGAGGGGAGCATTTAACTCCTACGTGGAGACTGCCTGAGAGTCAAGTGACGATACATTAGTGGCTGTGCGACGGCAATGATAGAGTGACATTCCGTCACATGTTAGAGGAAAGGCATCCAAATAAAGTGACAATACGTTAGTGGCCATGCGATGGCAGTGGTATAGTGGATTTTCAGTTGTAGGAAAAGGTGGCCAGAGGCCAAAGAAACTACATTGAGTCGAGAGGACCAAACACCAGCGATAAGGAAGGAGCAACCAGTGACAACAGAGAACGCGGGCCTGCAAAGTGATTCAAAAATTTGTGTGGGTGGGGTGTGATTGACGTTTGTGTTATTCATCCGATTTTATGTAAGTTACAAATTACCATATTTTTCTATATGTATTAAAATTGTTACTTTCAGTGAACCCCTGTTGATTTATGCTTTTTGAAGAAAAGTCAATGAGCCCTTCAGGATAAGAACCACCCCAACCAAAAAAAAAAAACAAAACAAACAAAACGAAACGGGCGGGTTCGTCACGGATGAGCTAACGAGCAATTGCTCGTTTGAGTGACTCCTCGAATGACTCTTAGACTCATTTCAGCAAAAGGGATACCATAGCCACAGACATTTTCCAAAAAGGGATTCTTAAAAAGGGATTCCGTAATTGGGATTCCTATCCGAGTTGAGGAGTCTGACATTACTCGCGTCTGCTCGGTGGTTCTCTCCGGATCCTTCGGCTTCCTCCACCCGTAAAAATGTCCGACACAAGGTGAGCCTGGTTGTAGAAAGTGTCGTTATACCTCAATAAATAAATAACAACATGAGAAGCATTTTCATCTTTACGTTTATCCGTTGTGAGAAACCATAAAATGTTCGGTAATATACACTGTAATTGTAATGACATATAATGGTAATAGCTGTTCAAATGTCAAGCTTCAGCATGCGATATGGGCGTTATTTTATAGTGTTTTAACCCTTTAACCAATGTAACTACCAAAACCGGCCAACGCTATTCGCAAAATAACGGTTCAATTTTCATTATTTTTTCTTTTTTGGTCTCAAAAACACAGTTTATGACCCCTTGTTCGAACCTGCTCGTTGAGCTCGTTATAATGAGGGGCCCTAGTATACATGTTTGACGCAATAATGAGTTATTTTAGAATTCTGTTTGGAAGTGTCGTCTGCCTTTCGTGCTAGGTAAACGGTTATTCATTTATTTATTTAGTTATTTATTGAGGTTTAACCCTTTACCCAACGTAACGGCCAAAACCGGCCAGCGCTATTCTCAAAAATCGCCAATTAATTTTCAAAATATTTTCATTTTTTGTCTCAAAAACATAGGTTATGACCCCTCGTTGGAACGAGCTCGTCGAGCTCGTTCCAACGAGGGGTCATAACCTATGTTTTTGAGACAAAAAATGAAAAAAAATAGTTATTCAATAATTTTTTTTGCAAGTGTCGTCTGCTTTTCATGTTAGGTAAAGGGTTAACGACACTTTCGGCAGTCAGGGTTACGTCGTATTGGACAGTTTTACTGGTGGAGGAATGAGAATATCCGGAGAGAACCATCGAGCAGCGGTGAGCAACTGTCAAGACTCCCCAACGTACTAACGTGCAGTATGCCTTAGTAAACAGCACCACCGTGCCCCCACGCGTGCAATTGGCATTAAGAGCTTTGCCCAAGGACACAACGCAGTTACCCCTGGCGTGGCTCGAACCGTGTACCTTTCGGCTTGAAGTCCAATGTCGTAACCACAGTGCCACCTCGCTCCCAGGTAAAAGCTTCAACTTCGTCACAATTAGACAACAATTTGAAGCAGATTGTGGTGTTACCATATATTATTCGACAGAGGAACTGAGTGTTTTCGATTGATAGGCTAACTCAACTCCTGCTCCCATCAAAGCTACTTCCTCCAGATCGCGAAGACCTCGATGAGACCCGCCCAGACCAAATGAATAAGTTCCACGTGGCGCCAATTGAGGGCAATTGTGCGTTACACCCTCCAAACAATGTGCCCGAAATACTGCATCGTTTAAGAATGACACTAAATCAATGGTTTCAGACGCAACCACGACAAAACCATGATGACCATCAATGTACTGAAGCATATCTGAAATTCAGTGTCATTATATGATATATGTTGTGGTCAGAAGTGGAATCTTGTAAAATATGAGATTCTCCCAACAGAAACAGAAATTCCCGCTTTCCTCTTGTGAAAACTGGAACCAGACATTCGTTATTTAACCTTGGTATCTACTGGCAGAAACTGGAGTTCCAGTTTGTGCCAGAGCCCCGTACCTTAAAACTTTTACAGTTGTATTTTCTAGTTACGACTTTATATGGGTTGAAATGAATCATTAGCATTTTCAAAGATGTGGCAATTTGCCAGTCGGGAAATTGCCATATCTTTTAAAATGCTAATGATTCATTTTAGTCAGTTACATTAATTAGTAGAAAATACAATTCCAGAAAATACAACTGTAAAAGTTTTTTTAGTATTCGTCCCAGGACAAAACCACTGCTACTACTCCTTAAAAAGGCATAGTTTCAATTTCTTTCCATCGGCAGAAACAGGGACTTCACTGGGATAAATTGTTTACATTTGAGTTATAACAAGATCAAACAGGAAGCACGTGTAAGAATTCTTATACTGCTGATAGTTGAAATAATTTTTTTGCTTTGTTTCTGTATCTTGTTTGTTTGTTTACTGGGGTTTTGCGACACTTTCAACAACCAGGGCCACATTTTGACGAACAGTTTAATGCATGGAGGAGTCCCTGGAGAGAACTATCAAGCAGAGGCGAACAACTGTCAGATTGTCTAACTTACTAACTCTGCACAAGCAGAGATAACAGCGGCTGAATGTAAGTACATCATTCATGTACAATAAGCCTCTGCACACAGCGCCACCGTGCTCTCATATCTTTTCCAAAAGGCACGATACCTCTCAGTAGCATCGTTCCACCGATCTCTCGGTTTAAAGTCCATTGGTCTAACCTCCGAGTCACGTTCAACTTGTACTTGTATCTTGATAACACCATTACATGTAGTTTATGTAGTGATATTAAAATTAAACAAAAAGATCGTATCGGCTACGAAACTTGTTTACTTCCTTAACCCTTTACCCAACGCAGACGACATCAAAATTTATAATTTTAAATATCATTTTTTCATATTTTTCAAAAAATTTCAACAAAACCATATCATGTGACGAGCTCGTTCCAACGAGGGGTCACATGATATGGTTTTGTTGAATTTTTTTGAAAAATAATATTTTTTCAACTGCTGAATTTGCATATTACGCGGGCGGATGCGGGCGATTCGTTGGGTAAAGGGTTAAAGGACCTATAATGGAAATTGTATCCACATCGCGACCGAGTCGGGATCCGATCACAGTTCTCTTTCTTCTTCCCATCCTACACCGCGGTAGAATTTCACTCTGTGTAGCAGAAATGCGAGAACTTTTAATTTGAGATGCTCTTTTCGTTCTTTTTTTATTAGGTTTTGATTTCGCATCATTTTGTTTATGAAATCTCGATCTAATGGTGTACCACTTTTGTGGACACATAACTGTAGATACGCGAACCCTACCTTCTAGGAATCTAATTTCTTCCACGACAAAAAGGGAATTCTTTTTTCCTTCGGCTGAATCTCGGATTCTTCTAGATTTCAGATTTTATCACGACAAATTAATATCGAGCATCGAGTGAAACAAGGTGCCACCAGCAATGCTTCAAATCCACAATTTTCCAGTATTATTTACACTTTATCAGCATGGATGCCAGATTGTTTGCAGACGGTTACCCAACGAATTTCTGGTTTTCTCCGAGAGGGTCTGTGGTTGGACGCTGTGGTACTAATCAAACCATCGACTATTGTCTGATACAGACTGTTGATTCTTTGATTCGTCAAACAGAACTATTTAAGATGGCAAAGCAGAATACTTCAATTGCAGATGAAAAACTACAAAAACCAGTGCCATTATCGTATACAAAGTACTAGACACAATTGGGAGAATTACATAGATTGTTGCGCACTTGCATAGAGGCTAGCGACAAATTCTATGGCTAACATAATTCACTTCAGACGGAGGAGAAAATTGGACTTTTCCTTCTGCCTGATTGAATATTCCTAGTTTTACGACTATGATGGATTTTCCAAGACGGGAAAACAGACGAAGATGAAAAGGTTAGAAGAATTGTTTGAAATTTCCAACTGGAATTTATCGACAGATGATGAGTTTAAAAAGAACAAGATTTACTGTTTCGATCAGTTATTCGGACAGTTCTTGTCTTTTGTTTGAAATACACTGTCTGGTTATTTATTTATTTATTTATTTATTTATTTATTTATTTATTTATTTATTTATTTATTTATTTTTTATTTATTTATTTTTGGGGGGTGGGGGTTCTTAGAGCGAACCGTACACTCACTGGTCATCGTGTAAAACCTTCATCGGACAAATACCATGTAAAACCCTGTGCGGGGCAGCCCTTAGATGATAGGCGAGTCTGTTTGTACGCGAAATTTTATGATTTATACGTTTTTCTCTGAAAAAATCCGAGTTAACATAATTGACTGATGAATTCAGCATCCAAAGAATTTCAATAGTTTGTTGGAGGAGGTTCCATTTTGGTCGCAAAACTAAATGAATGGTGCTAATAAACATTCTGTATCTAATGCTGTGTGTTTTCGTAACGAAATAGGGGAGTGTGTCGTGGATTTAGACAATTGGACAGCGCTCCATTGATAAAGACATTTTAGGTAACTAAATCTTACTTCATAACAAAATGTGCAATATTTAAGTAAGAACATACCTTCGATTTATTGTGACACTCCGCGCTGTTTTTGTAAAACCCGTGACGGGCACGACGCAGTGCGGTGCGTGGTTCACTGCATACCCGCTTCGGGGATCACTTTATAATTTTCTGCGATATATTGTGGGAAAGACGTCTTTCGGGTAACTGGTTTGGGATTCTGGTTGCTTCCTTTCGAAATGCGCATATAGATTATTATCAAAGACACATTGGTCCATAATTGTCAATTTATAATCAATTAAACTAGAAAATTAAAACTAGCAGCGGATTTTTACGAAATATAGTGGAATGGACCTGCGACACGAATAAGTCAAAGTCTCTAAGATTTACAGACGAAATTTCAGTTAATGAACCCTCAGGTTGAAGCTGAAGACCCATTTGTTGAAACTTTCCTAATACTTTTTATTCTTCCTCACAAAACTGAGGTCATTGTCTGGTGGGTATTTTACTACGTGGGTGTTTTGATGGGAAGTTTATTATATGGTAGCCTGTGAATTATAAAAAGATATCTAAAAGATATTTCTCGATATCCATCGATTCGATGCATATCGACGAATATCCCTCAGTAGCTTCCTAAATGACAATACGCTACGCCGTATCACGTCGCCTTGAAGGAACGATCAGCTGATCTTTGTTATTGTTTTGAAACGTACGCATCTGGAGTCAAATTTGGCTGAATATTGTGCAATAAAATTTCTCGTAGTATATAATAAAGAATAAAATCTACTCATTTAGATACTCGGTCAGCATCGAGAATTATCTCATGAGTGTGGACCTGAAAGTTTTATTTTTCACGCTTGCGCGAGTGAAAAATAATACTTTCAGGTCCACGTGATGAATTTTTTCAGTAGCTTCCTAAATGACGTTATGCTTCGGCGTATGACGTCTCCTTGAACGTCGTCTTGAAGGAACGATCAACAGATCTTTGTTATTGTCTTGAAACTGTTTGCAGTCGAACTGGGCTGCTGAATATTGTGTAGTAAAATGCCATGTAGCAAATAATAAAAAGAAAACCTGCGCTATTTTAGTAAATGTCGGGAATTATCTCATTCGTGTGGACCAAGCGCTCGCGAAAAATAAAACTTTCAGGTCCTTTTCTGACCATTAAACTTATACTTTAACCCTTTGAATCCTGGTGGTATCTTCCATGTCAGTTCCATGGTAGCAATAGGAAGAGTCCATATTTATTATTTGGGTGTAGACCAATTAATATTTTCAACGTGCAGCCTTAGGGCTGCACGTTGAAAATATTGATTGGTCTACACCACACATTTACTTTGCAGTCACCCCCCCCCCCTACCCTTAATGACATTATGACGTAGCTTGTGAACCGTCCGGAAAAACAGCCTCTGGTGTTCAAAGGGTTAAAAGCGGTACAGCTCGATAGTTCAATAACATTTTGGAAGTAGCTCAAACGTACGCAGTTGTATTCTCACGTAACTTAACTTGAACCTTGACGTCTTGACGTCTCGAGACATTTCGTTCGTTTACTTACAGAAAAATACTTTCTTTGGATTTTGCACCCAGGTTTCAATAGAAGTATTTTGTTGCATGCTTCAAAATGTCAACGCCATTGGTGACTATTTAACATACCGGAAGCTCAACAAAACTACTCATTGTTTTATCTCTTTACCCACTCGTCTCCTCTCGGTTTATTCCGATTCTCGCTGTAAGTCCTCGGGTGGGTGAAAGGAGTGATAGTTGTTCGCCAGATAATCCTGACCACTGAATTGAAATGTAAATACGCTCCTCAAAAATAAATACACTCTTAAAAAATAAATACGCTCCTTCTCAAGTATGCCAAAACGGGATGAATTGACTTTTTGACATGTTTGATAATAAAATAAATAAAATAAAAGAGAAAACCCAATAAAATTGTGGATATAAAGAGAAACGTCTATGAATGCTGTGCATATCTGAATAGTCTAAATTTATGTTCAGATATTTTTCTCCAGTTCTGTGTCCCTTCAACCTTGGTGGGAGATGGATTTCAACTTGGTGTCAGAGAAACTTGAAAGATCGAAGTACAGTACGAGCACCCTGGGTTGATCACTTCCCACAGGTGGGCAATATTTACACAGACACAATTACATTAGATTCCAAACACTAATTATATGAATAATTTTCAAAAATTTAGTTAATGAAAGACCGGGTACAACCCAGTGCTTCATTAATTAAAATTTTGCTGCTGATGATTTTTATTATCTGGTAAACGCATCACTTCCCAAGCGTGGATTACGACCACTCCACGGTGACTCCACTACATACTTTTTGGAACTTTAATGTTTAACCCTTTACCCAACACAGACGATATCAAAATTTATCATTTTAAATATATTTTTTTTAAATTTTACCAAAAATATCAACAAAACCATATCATGTGACCCCTCATTGGAACGAGCTCAATGAGCTCGTTCCAATGAGGGGTCACATGATATGGTTTGTTGAAATATTTTTAAAAAATTATTTTTTTCAACAGCCCAATTTGCATATTACGCGGGTGGATGTGGGCGATTCGTTAGGTAAAGGGTTAATGTGGTAATGCATACAGTATTTCGATTCAGGTTTTCTTGGAAATGTATATTCACAGTCAGTGTAGATGCGACAGTTAACGGAGTCTGCAGTGAAAAAGAATCTGAACGCCGAATTTTACAAACTTGCCAGCTGAACAAAATGGCGATGGCGTTGTGTACTAAGGCGTACTGCATGTCGATGGTGCACTTGTCTTCAACCAATGCTAACCCTGCTTGTGTGGAGTTAGTATGTTGGGGAGCTGACAGTTGCTCGCCGTTGCTCGGTGGTTCTCTCCGGGTACTCCGGCTTCCTCCACCCGTAAAACTGTCGCAGTCATGATTAGCCATTGTGCAGAAATATGTGACCCTAAACACCAATCAATAAATAAATAACAAAATGGCGAAGTGAAAAAAATGCTATCGGCTGCCTCGACTTACTGTAAGCGTTGTTTGGTGAGGCAGGTTATACTTTTAAGCTAAATTGGGGATTCCGTTTTCTTTTCATCCAGTCAAGAAGATAATGTGCTCGCTCCATTTGTAAAACAGCATAGCTACTGTTTCTTTTTTATGAAATTTAAATATAGAAACTGAGGACAGTGCCGGATTAAGGCAAGGGCTTTATGGGCTTGACCCCAGGGGCTTCCGCCATCTGAGGGCCTCCAGAGATTAAGTGAAATTAATTCACTGTGAAAAGTTACTTCATATGTAAATGCAGGATGAAAGAACAAGTATGCTGAATTATCTCTTTACAAAGGGCTCAATTAATATACTGTATAATATACTAGAATTTTTTTTTTGTCCATTATTCCAACTCGCTGGCACTGACAATCCTGATTACAATGAGACGATCTCATACTCGCTAAGGGTCTGTACAAGAAATTGCCCATTCCATCGAAACTTTATTTCTTCTTCTTTCGTGAATACTTTGCGGTTGTGCTTGCACCAAAGACAAAAGTGCCGACAAAGGGTAGATTAGCATTGTTCTGTGATGTAATTTGAATTTACGTTATCCTATATATTTTGTGAAATTCTACATTGCGTGCTTTTGTTAATTATCACTGGGGGTGGGGGGTGGGGGGTGGGGGGCTCACAATCACAGTATTTCGGTCGTTTATTGTAGATTGCTTGTACATAGGAACTTTCAAGTTTTGTCTTAGATAATGGTGCAGTAAAAAGACATAAACATCGTTATTTCCAAATGAAACAAAATACTGCGTTTTGATTGGCTGAGAGGTACGGTGTAACTTGCAATCCACAGTGGTTAACCACGGTGTAAAAACAAGAATATACAATAGCAGGCTATGTGGCTAAAAAAAGTACCAATTTTAATTATTAATTCATACCTTCTGCTCACTGAGCCAGTTCCAATGACATCCATATTTGACTTGTTTTATTTATTAAGAAACTTACAAAGTACAATTTTTTTGTCAGTTTTTGCCCGCAATGTGTTAAAGTATTGAGTACACCAAAATTCTTGGAAATAAATCCGTTATCCTTGTGTTTTCCAGGGTGCATGGGAATTTACACCAGTTTGGGAACTCATGCACCCTTCGGCTTTGCCTCAGGGTGTATGAGTTCCCAAACCGGTCTAAATTCCCGTACACCGGCTTTGCCTCAGGGTGTATGAGTTCCCAAACCGGGGTAAATTCCCATACACCCTGGAAAACACAAGGATAACTAATATTGTCATCGGCTATGATTTTCATAGCTGATTGTATGTGTTCTTTGAGTTCGTCGATAACACTAAGACTGTTACCAACACGATCCCGCATGGCAAGAATGGTAGCAATTGATGGAGAAAAAGGTACGAGGAGATCTTTGCCAAATATCTCAAATAACTTAGTACCTATCAGTCTCCTCGAAAACTTTGTACCTCCGTATTGTAAATACCTTTGATAAACAGAGCTCCAGCTAATTGACTGGTCAGTTTTCATGAAATTTAATACTTCCAGTAGGGGACTGTCAATTTCGAATTGTTCAGGGTATGCAGTACTCGCCCTTGCAGCTGAATGAACGGCTCTACACCCAACGAATTGTGACCGACAGTCAGCGTGATAGCGAGCATCTGAAGCATGGGGATCGCTTCCTGCTCCACCGAGACGAATTCTAACTTGTTGGACCCATTCATGGCCTCTTTCGTCACACTTTTTGAAGAATTGTTTCCTTTGGAGAAATTGTGTCCTCTGTGCCAATCTCTTTAAACTCATACGCCGCCCTCCATTGATCAGGGTGACGTTTATCTTTGTCACCTTACATTCTTCATTACAGAACAAAAAATCGGTTTTGAAGCCGAATCGCCTATGGCCAGAACGACGAGCCATTTTTGATGGCAAACTCGTGCTATCAAACGCTTCCATTGCAGAGGAGTGCCGTTTCTGAGCTCTAGCCAGAGTTCCTGGATGCAAGTACATGATTAGCAAACCTTCAAACGAACGTGAAAAAAGAACAAAAACCGACGAATCGCAAACAAACAAGAATTGAAGATACCGTATTTCAGAATCTATACAATAACAAGATGAGTTAAATCACATTACAGGAAAACGATATTTGCCTTCAGTCATATAATAAAGATTCAAAATGTAAGAAAAAGCAAGTCGACAATATAGGACGATCATAGAATATGTGCACACGTGTTGCGTGATCAGATGCCACTGAATGCTTACCGAAATGGACAGTATATAAAGCATATAACGCAAGAAAACTTTGAACTGCGAAACGCTCTCTATGCAAGTACTTAGTAGATAACCTAGGTCTCCAAAAGATGGTCGAAGATAGCCTTTACTGTTATAGGAATCATAACTGATAATATTACGCAGTATTTTCTCAGGTCTCATTTGTATTAATCATTTTATTAAATTTTTGCGGGTTTGGCGGCCAAGTTTTTTGAGCGGGAGTATTTAAATTTCCCTAAGGCTGGTGACCAATCAGTCGGTCTCATCTTGAAGGGGAAGGTCTATACTACACAAAACCATCGATTAAAAAACTTTATACGCCAAAACAAGCATCGGCCAAAAATTGGCATTTGGCTGCTGGACTATTAGTGGGGAAAACAGTGGCGTGCTGTATTCAAAGTTTTCCAATTTTCAGAAACACCAGAAGGGTGAGTTATAATAATAATTCAATGTGGGGCTTCCTGCAAGCATCACAAAACAAACAAACAAAGCGACGCAAATATACATGAAATTACTTACCTTACCCACTAAATTCGATTCAAGCTTTCGTAAATTTCGTTTCGAATGGAATTTAGTGAACTTGAAGTTCGAGAAGAATCGCGACTGCTTAGAGATCCGCCATTGTTTTACTTTATATTTTTTATCTCATTTTATTTTTAAAGCTTACTTCAAAATGGCCGAATGGGTTTAGCTCGTAACTCCTTTGTGTGGACACTATTTAGTAACTTAAATACACCAGTACTGAAGACAACTTCGACGTTCAATTGCAAAAAGTGCTGACATAACAACATAGGCTTCAAATTTATCGAATGTTTCATATTTAATTGGGAGCTGTGTACGTGTATATTTATATTTGTATTTAGGCAGACGACATATGGTTGGAAATCACAGCTGCCCATCAGGGCTTTTTTCATTGTGATGATTATTGTATCTAGTTGATATGTTTTCCAGATTCCTAAAAATTAAAGGATTCATGTGGGTCTAGCATTTAACATCGTTTGATGTGAAATGGGGTTACAATGATGGGGAGGGGTAGAGGGAGGTAATAAAAGAGAGAGGGAGAGAGCTAGGGGAGAGGGAGAGAAACAGAGAAACAGAGGAGAGAGAGAGAGAGAGAGAGAGAGAGAGAGAGAGAGAGAGAGAAAGAGAGAGAAAGAGAGAGAGAGAGAGCCTTCAACTTCAATAAATGTTTATTCAGAAACATTCGTGACGTTTAGGCCACGCAGACCGGGTGCTATTTGTACGTTTAATGGATGCACTTGTCACGTTAACCCTTTACACAACGTAACGGCAAAAACCGGCCAGCGCTGTTCTAAAAAATCTCCAATTAATTTTCATTATTTTTTCGTTTTTTTGTCTCAAAAACATACGAGGGGTCATAACCTATGTTTTTGAGATAAAAAATGAAAAAAAATTGTTGTTCAAGAATTTGTTTTGCAAGTGTCGTCTGCTTTTCATGTTAGGCAAAGGGCTAATAAAGATGTTCTACTACTACTTCTACCACTACTACCACTTTCTGCGCTTACAATTTATAGACACTCGTCAACAAATAGCAGCGAAATATTGGTCAACGAAGACGTCTCACTATCAAGTTATTAACTCTAAGACTAAGATTATTTTTGTTCGATAATTACTACTGTATGAACATGGACACATCTGCAAAAGACTTAACATTGTTTCTACATTGTTGTTGGCTGCCCGTACAGGCATCCAGCAATGATGTAAAAACATTGCAAAGATAAATGTAGTTTTTCGGACAACAAATTGCAGCGAAATATTGGTCAACGAAGACGTCTCACTATTAAGTTATTAACTCTGAGACTAAGCTTATATTTGTTCGATAATTACTACTGTATGAACATGGACACATCTGCAAAAGACTTAACATTGTTTCTACATTGTTGTTGGCTGCCCGTACAGGCATCCAGCAATGATGTAAAAACATTGCAAAGATAAATGTAGTTTTTCGGATGAGTTCTCAAGGAAAAATACACTGGGGCAGCACTTTCGGAGCAATATGCAAGTGACTGTTTGTAGCTGCATGGGGAAATGAATCAATCAACAAATCAACGTTATTTCGTCATCAGCTTGAGTCATAATATCCATCGATGTGTTCGAGTAAATACTATTATATTTTTATTGAGTGAGTGTTGTAGGTACAAATACACGTTGAAAGAAAAGTTCTTCAAACGATAATAAAATATTGTACTTCTACTATTGCAGTAATGAACTAGTCATGTTGCAGTTGACTAAATAAATTGATGAAATCTCTACTGACTAAAGTATAGATTTTATTTTCTGTCCTCAGTACACTCCGTGAATGATCGATATTTATCTGAGCGGCAAATTAAAATACTTCTTTGGCTATTCTTGCCCATTCTTGTCTATAAAACATATATACCAGAATATAAATCGAAAAGAGACTTTTGGTTCTGAAATACCATCGTAGGTTTACTCTGTATCATCTTTTTGGCTCAAATTGGCAAACCTACCGCCATTTTTTAAACGTTTTTAAGAATACTCTCAGTGTTGGGTTTAGTAGCGAAAGGGTTTAACCCTTTACCCAACGAATCGCCTGCATCCGCCCGCGAAATATGCAGATTCAGCAGCTGAAAAAATATTATTTTTCGAAAAATTTCAACAAAATCATATCATGTGATCCCTCTTTGGAACGAGCTCGTTGAGCTCGTTCCAATGAGTGGTCACATGATATGGTTTTGTTGAAATGTTTCGAAAAAAAATTAAAAAATGAAATTTAAATTAATAAATTTTGATATCGTCTGCGTTGGGTAAAGGGTTAAGATAACTTATGTTGCTCCCTGCCCAAACCCTGTATTCCACGATTTGGTGTAAATGTTTGCAATGTGACATTCTGTATGTACACAGATGGAATAATGCCGTTTACACTAAAGCCGCAGCTTTGACAGAACCCGCTAGACAAAAATGCTTACAATCAAATTGATAAAATTCGTCTCTAGCAAACAGCAAACAATATTAGGTTTATATTGGTTTATTCTTTACACTTTTTTGGAGAGTACGAATGTACACTCTGTAATAAATTGTTGTAAAATATCGATATATCAGTTCTTACTTTCAGATTCAATTCCAACTAATCAAATAGGTTTCGTAATTCAAACAGACTCATAAAATAAATTTGTTTTTCTTTTAAGAAAATAGTTTTGTAATATTAATCCATAATTCTATTAGGCTCTTAGTATATGAACTAGTCATGCTCCGACTGACTGACTAAATGTATTGATCAAATCACTATTGAATGCAATATAGATTTTACTGCTCTAACACCACACTCACTTCTGTGATCGATATGTACTTGAGCGGCAAGAAAAAAAATACCGCAGTTCTCGAACATCCATGCTTACAGAAAATCTAAGAGATGTTGCGAAATAGCAGAGAAAGAAAGTAGATTTGTAGTCAGTCGGGTCGATCAATATTACAAGACTGCAATGGTTGATTCGGAATATTTTATATCGGGATGGGGAAGGTGTTAGACACAGAAAGTTTAAAAAAATTCTAGTGAACATCCATATCCAGAGCGGCATAAATGGGCTTGTTTTAGCCGTTTAAGGTACAGAACTATGATCATGGAAGCGGGCAGTGAATTTTGACCGGATCGCGACTGAGTCGCGTTCCGGTCGAAATTCTCTGTCCTCTTTTCTTCCGACAACTCTGAAATGATTTGAATCTGAATTGCTATTTTCTTTTGTTATTCTTGATTCTGACTTGATTTCGCTAGATTTTATTTTTGAAACCTCGACCTACTAGTGTAAATGTTTCGCGATCAAGTCTTGATCTGATCGCGAGGTGGTTAGCAGTTGCGATCACAGTACTATATGTATGACAGTTGTGTAGTAATGAATTTAGCTGTTGATGAACAGGCAATACGATCAGATCGATGAGCCGAGTCAGTAATAAAATTAAAACTTTGGCTGGACTCTGATTTGTCGCGGTTCTAAGGTGAGAAGGTCTTGACTGCATGGTACTGTTCTCCCAAATGCCTCCTTATCCCCACGTCTCTTCTCTCCCCTCAACACTCTGAGACGAACTGCTTGATGATATCCCGTACCCTGTTCTTCCCAATCTCTCGGATAAGCATACTAGCCCTTTCCTTTGTGTTCCCAACTAACCATATGTCCTTCCATTCCCCCATCCCACTTCCCCATCATAATGGCGGCAAATCTTATTCTGTTAGACTGGTATTTTGGACAATCTAATAGAAAGTTTTTCAGGATCTCCACTGCGCCTAAATTACACATTTGGCACTCCTTTTCATTGTTTTTTCCCATTTTTCCCTAAGCTCCAGCGACCGCGGCCTCATCTTGAACAACGGAGATCCATGGAAGGCGCCACCAAGGTAGTCTTTAAACCTGGCTACTCTTTATCACGCATGTCACCCAAAGACCTTTTTGCTTTAACCCCCTCTCGACAATTCAGGTTACAATCAGCCATGATTCTTTCTCTGACTATTTTGTACCCTGGTTTGTGCCCACTTCTAGGTCCGAGATCTCCATTGAATAGTTCTCTACTAACACCTTCACCTGGTCTATCCACCCTGTCTTTATGTTTGAATTCCTAATATTCTGGGACATTTATTTATACCATCGGCTGTCGGGGAGATTAACCAAATAGTTAAGATATCAGATTTTCATTAAGTCTATCCTGTCCTTAATCCTCATCAACCCAAACTTACCTCTTATTGCTTCAAGTGCTACGGCATTACTCGACCCCGTTATCCATCGGCCTGTATCGTTCTGCAGGGTTTCCAAGCTATTTAAAGACATTTGGCTTTGAGGTACATCCACTATTCCCCAAATTGTTTTCTCCACGAAAACCTTATTGAAGCTGGTTCTCATTAGAAGTTTCATTTGATTAATGATCCCCCCTCCATTCACGGTTAGTTTATTCATGTGTTTTGGTACATCCATCTTCCCGTAATGTTTATATTTGCCCCTAAATACATGTCTCTCCTACACAAGAAACTACACTGCTACATTCCAGAATACAGAACTCTCCCACTCTCCACTTTTGAGTAAGTTCCACATTAAGATCTGCGGGTATAACTTTGCTTTTGCTTTCATTTAGTTCGAGTATCCATTTGTTCCCATATCTCCGAACAATTGACAGCATTTTGTCTAGCCTCCCTTCGATTTCTGATATTAGTACCATATCATCTGCAAAAAATAGCCCTGGGATCTTCAGGCCATCTACTCCTACGCCCTCGTCGGTATGCAGCAGTTCATCTGCCAAATCTTTGATGTAAAATGCAAAAGAATTAGCGAAAGGATACACCCCTGCTTTAGACCTATCTCCATTGGCACATATTTTGTTGTTATGTTACCCAAGCCAAGTTCACTTTGTACATCTTTATATAATGCTTTCAGAATTCCAACAAACTTATCTCCCAGACCTAAAGCCTCAAACTTTCGCCACCCCCACCCCATCCTTCCATACTCAATCATATGCCTTTTCAATTCCAGAAAGGCCATAAACATCTTTTTTCTCTTTGGCTTTCGTTGATTCTATGATTTGGAACAGTGTGAAAATATGGTCAGTGACTCTCCTTCCCTTCCTGCATCTTTTCCAAAAAAACTCTCTTCGATCTTATCCTCCAATCTCCCATACAGGACTTTACAGTAATCCCCCGACAATTGTCCAATACATCCTTTTTCTTAAATGTTATTTAAATCTGAAGACCTATAATTACTGGCATTATCTGCATCTGTAGAATGGGTCCACCTATTTCCTGTAGACATTACTTCATACGGAAATACCATTACGAAACACGGGGTCTAAAGGGTTTCGTAAACTCATTCAACCATAATAATTTTCCCATATCAGTTTTACTTCTGTTGTACCGAAATTTAAGGTGCTGCAATCACTTGAAGCTTTCTTTTGGATCTGTCTCAAACTCTCACGCCACACGTCAAATAATCTTAGAAATTCAACACAGTTATGGCCTGGGGCCAGTCTAGCCCTCAAATAGGTGATCGCCTATATGTTCAGATTCAATGGTCTGGAATATCTCAGTTGGTCGGAAAAGCGAACCTGCGGTTCGCTTTTCCAACCAACTGAAATATTTAGTAAACAAACATGTCTAATAGTATTGGTGGGGTCATTAAAGGTTCGGTCAAATTATAGCTCGATTGAGAAACATTTCTTGCATTGATTCAAAGAAAATGAATGTTTGGGGTATTTGTAAGATTCAGAAGAGTGGAATAATTATGAATGACGACTCACCACAACTGTGGTTTTATGATTGCGCCGTGTAGTTCCACCAACTGTGTTGATATCTTGATATATGTATTAAATGAGAATTGAATACTTATTGATTGGATGATCTACAACTGTAGCACGATGGAATATCTGTACATCTTTGAGAGTAACGGAAGACACATTAAACGAATGGTAAACTCCGCGAAAAGTGGGTAAACAAACAGCTCATAATAGCGTCGGGTTCCTTATAAATTTGGTGGCCTGAGAGCATGGATGTGCCTATCGGTTGAGTTTCTCACAATTTTTCCTGTTGCAGACCGGCAATGGATGTTATCTTATTCCTTCATTCTTTCGTTGTACTACATGTTCTTTCATTTTGAGATGTCTATGTGTGTAGTCATGTCTTTTCTTAATGTAACTGTTATATCTAGCAAGTGATAAGCGTAATGAGAATTTCGAACCCGGGGGGGGGGGGGGGGGGCAAAGTCATAGAAGGGGCACCCACACACTGATATATATCAGTGGCTTCCGGGGGGGGGGGGGGGGCGTAGAGGCAAGGCAGGAATACAATACACAAATCTAAGTTTGGGACTAACGCACCTCTGCATTGAGATAATGCACACTTTACAGCTCGATTTTTAACAAATTTAACACTGTTTTGACTCGGTGAGGAAACCTGTTAAATATGAAGCCACAAACGAGCATTTCGCTCGACTTTGAAACCGTATGTTGCCCTAATCCACCGCCCGCCCGCCCGCCCGCCCGCCCGCCCGCCCGCCCGCCCGCCCGCCCGCCCGACCGACCGCCTGCACTGCCCGCCCGTAAACCCGCCCGCCCGCCCGCCCGCCCGCCCGCCCGCCCGCCAACTAATTCTGCAAAAAGCTAGCGACATGATATCCTGTAGACCCTCCCACCTTCGGGCTGCTACGTCTACGTTTGACTCATCTGTCAAACCGGCTTATGTCAATGCGGGATCGCAAGCTATATTTTGGATGCGAAATTGAAAAGTTATTCAACAAATAGTTTAGAAAATATCGTTTTCTAATCATGCTAGACAGCAAAATATCGTTTTCTAATCGGGTTAGTTAAAGGAATAAACGGATTTATTTTAATTATTTTCGTGTTTCAGTTGCAACAACATATATGGGAACTCAAGAATCTTTGCTTTCTTTTCTTTTTAAGTGTTTTGACAATCGTTACGAAAACATACTTTCTCCGTTGGGAAAAATGAGAGCTTGAAATTAACGCCTCATTCAGACCTTCACATCCATATCATTAAATACGGTGCTTCCCACCTCCCGTGCCTGTTTGACCGTGGGGACGGCCATTGAGGAAAAGTAATCTGTGATGTACTATCAATAGACTACAAAGCGTGTTAACACCAATATGCGGGTATGCTGGATACAGTATTGTGGTCACAAAATAGGGTATTTTTCTCGATCAGATGGCGATCGGGTCGCGATACAATTTCACATCAGTGGGTCGAGATTTAAAAAGAAAAACAAATGAGATGCGCAATCAGAACGAATTTAACCCTTTACCCAACGTAACGGTCAAAACCGGCCAGCGCTATTCTCAAAAATCGCCTATTAATTTTAATTATTTTTTCATTTTTTGTCTCAAAAACATAGGTTATGACCCCTCATTGGAACGAGCTCGTCGAGCTCGTTCCAATGAGGGGTCATAACCTATGTTTTTGAGACAAAAAATGAAAACAAATAGTTATTCAAGAATTTTTTTTGCAAATGTCGTCTGCTTTTCGTGTTAGGTAAAGGGTTAAAAAAAAGAAATAAAAATAGCATTTCGGAATCAAGGTTGTCGTATTCCTGTTCCGACGGCTAAAATTTCGCAGTGATAATCATTCGTTGAAAGACTTACAAATCAGGTTTTATTCCAGACGATAGCACTATATGTCACTTGATCGATATTGATCATTACATCAGATTAGGCTTGGATCAAATATGGAAATACGGTTTGTTTTCTCTAATATAAGCAAAGCATTCGGTAGGGTTTGGCTGAACTCATCTGCAAGCTAAACACAAATGGAATCGTAAATTGCTCTCATCGTTTGAAAGACATGTCGATGATAGAAACCAATGCATTGTGGCGAATGGGACGGAGGTCGGTCATAAATCGAAACCTGGAGGGATTATCTCCCCTTATTATTCAAAATATATATCTCGATAACTTTGTGCATAACCTCAAGCCAAATATTTGACTATCCTTTACTGATAGAGCGCTAAATTATTTTTGGCCACCAAAATTTGTTCACATATCCTTGCCTAGTTACAGTTTATGGGAGAGTGCCTGTGGGCATTTTTCCATAAATTGTAACAAGCCAAAACATACAGACTAAATGGGAGCGCGGTCGCGGTGGCTCAGTGGTTACGGAATTGGACTTCAAACCAAAAGGTGCATGGTTCGATCCCAACAGGGGTAACTGCGTCGTGACCCTGGACAAGGCACTTCATCCCGATTGGGGGCACGGTGGCGCTGTATAATAAGCCGTACTGAAAGTCGATGCTGCACTTGTCTTCAACCAATGCTAACTCTACTAGTGTGGAGTTAGTACGCTGGGGAGTCTGGCTGTTGCTCGCCGTTACTCGGCGGTTCTCTCCGAGTACTCCGGCTTCCTCCACCCGTAAAACTGTCCAACACGAGGTGACCCTGGTTGCCGGAACCACAAATAAATAAATTACATAAAAAATTAAATAACTAGCTGCCGGTATACTACCGTAAAATTTAACGGTCAAAATCCGTGTTTTCGCATTGAATACATTTTGTTCGATCAAGAAGCAGAACCAAGGATCTGACATGTATACATAGCTTCACAGTTCACAACACCAGACGCTTGTTCGGGAATCATTATAGATGTAGACCAATTAATATTTTTAACCTGCAGCCAATTGGCTGCAGGTTAACAATGTTAATTGGTCTATCTTGAGAATGGACTCTATCCAGACAGGCAGGCCTGGATGATGCTGCTTCACAACAGTGGTAATTAAAGAATAAAAATCCTTCGTACTGAAAGGACAATCCCACTGAACATGAACACTTCTCTGTTGTCGTGATTACGCTTTGAGCAGAAACGGTAGTCACCGTAAAATTTACGGTGAGAGGACCCCCAGCCAATAGATTACCGTACATTTAACGGTAATTTCTAACAGTATGCAGACCAACGTAACCAGTTCTCGAAATTGTGTACAATCATTTTATTTTATTTCTGCTTGATTAGGCTGATGTAATGTGGGTTAATTTCTCTCAAGTAAGAGAACTTTCTTTGGAAAACCTCCAGCTCGATGCAGTATTACAGTAGGTGGTGCAACCAGAGAGATAAACCATGCACGCAATTTAGTCGCGATGCTGTCAGAATTATCTAACTGCATTTGTGATCACCCGAATATATTTCTAAATTCTGAAGGAGTCAGATCTGTCTGAAAACTATTATAATATGGACCCGTACACACAATCAAACTCTCAGTAAATACATGGATTCGGTCGACTGAACGTGGCCTAATGGTTATGAGTCACTTGGCGAAAAATGCACGATGAAACATAAACCAGTCTGTATGTAAATATCAAACCCTAGATATTAGCCCCGACGAGAAAGATAGTAAGACAGATGGGCAAGCGAGTTCAGAAGCTGACACGGCTAGAAATGCAGGCAGACTAATATATCGACAAATATGATAAATTCAAAATGGCTTTTCCCCATAAACTGTTCACAGACATATACTAGTGTATCTCGGCCGACAGCATAAGCAACTTTATTTGGAGGCTGACCTCAGATTTGTGAATCGAAATGTTACATTGTCATTGTTTTGAACAAGATTTGTTCGCCTACTTTCAGGACAAACTGTTAATCTAACATAAGCTAAATACAGCTTTACCAATGTTTTTTTTAATAAATAGCCAAACATATTACTTGTCTTTCCAAACTGTAGTTCTGAAACTCATACGAGTGTGCTTGTCGAGTGTTTTCTAGTGGTAGATTTTCTAAGGCTACCAAGGGTATTCTGTGTAGAAACTCCGACATGGACCAGTGCATAGACCCGATGTACAACGTACATTCATTCGTATCGACTAGGACGGAGCTTTGACGTACTGACATTCATATTACCCAAAAGCTATCTCTCTGAGTGTATCACGACCAAAAAGAGTTGGACATTTTCTGTTCTCAAGATTGTGTTGGTAACAACTCATCCCGCAGTTATATTATGATAGGGACTTGTTCAAACAACAATTGATCAGGTATCACCAACGTGGACCAAGAAAAAGCTATATATCGTCCCTTGAGTGAAACAAGGGGCCATCTGCAATGCTCTAGCATTGCAGATGGCGTCCTGTTCCACTCAAGGGGTAATATATTGTGCAAACTGGACGACGACAATGAAGAAATCTATGAAATCGCAAACTCTCCTTGATTCGTTTGTTTCGAATAGTCGTTTCGAATCAAACTGAATGAGCGAAAAGATTCGAAATCGAGTTGAATCTCGAACGTTCGCCGGGCCCTAGTGATAAGCTTCCAGGAAAATCAGAAAACCAACGCTAAAGTTGAATATCGTGACGTAGCCTGCAGGTGCGTGCGGTCGGTGGATATCCGATTTTTATCC
This sequence comes from Pictodentalium vernedei, assembly GCA_031216915.1. NCBI lineage: Eukaryota > Metazoa > Mollusca > Scaphopoda > Dentaliida > Dentaliidae > Pictodentalium > Pictodentalium vernedei. The sequence continues at coordinate 507,873,791 of CM062296.1, read as the reverse complement.
TTTTGTAAATACACTATGAAATATAATTCCGTGTTTATTAATGTAAAAGTCTAGAATTATATACTGAATTCACATCACCAAACTAAATCAAGATAAGAGCGTTACAGGTTTTATGTGAGTGTAAATTCTAGTTTTTCATGAATCTATTTGTTTCGAAAGTACATTCTTGGTCGAAGCCCATGCAACTCTCGATGACACACGTTCTAAGCACACATTATTGCAGGTTTTGTGGTTGTACATTTCTTTAATTACAAAGCTCGGTTCTGAATCTAATAAAACATTATAAGCTCACGCTGGGATAGCTGGGATGATCTAAACATAGAGTAAATTCGATTCATACTGATGAAATTCCGATATGCAATATTTGAGGATATATTTTAACCCTCGGAAAACAAACAGCGAGTATTCTAGAGTATGTGATTCTCGATAAACCGGTGTGACAGGAATGGAAGTCCGTAGGAAAATTAGTCCCTCTGGATTATTATTCCGCGGAATTATAGTCCTAGGTCTAACATTTCTAGGAATAGTAGTCCGCCTGACTACTATTCCTAGAAATGTTAGACCTAGGACTTTAATTCCGCGGAATAATAGTCCAGAGGGACTAACGTTCCTACGGACTTCCATTCCTGCCACACCGGCCATACGATGGATACAATCCCTGTTCCCTGAATAAGATCAATGACAGTTCAATAATTAAGGAGCGTCGAAAGAAATATTGGGGACAGGGATAAGTTCTGTTAGGGGGCCAAAGACTTTTGATAGTCTCTAGTTTAGGGCCCAATGAAGTTTCGAGATTCGATTCGATTTCGAATCTTGAGTAGATATTCGATCCGATTCGAAGTGGACAGCCCGATTCGCTTCCCATCGAATCTTTTTCATGGGAATATAGCTTGGTATCAGTCATCTTCATAGTCTCATAAAACGTATAGTTCAGGTGGAAATCCTGCATAAATAATGTTCAAATAAAAGACTGAGTGTAATTTCTGCTACATTAGCATAAATAACGTCTGTACTTATGCCACCAGCCACGCTAATTCCAATATCACTGGTCACTACCATTGTTAAATGTAAATTTAAGGTTTTTAAGCAGTGTCGACGATGAAATATAATCCTTTCAGGGTAATATTCCAACTACATCACCAAGGCATGCCTTCGATGAAGGCATGCCTTGATGATGAAGTTGGATTATTTCATCAGTCGGGACATGAGTCATCACAGTCGGAACAAATCAGGTTTGTAGCATCCGAATCCCTTTCATCTTCAAGTCGCCACTTATTTGATTCGAGGTTCGATTAATCTCACTTCGTCTCACATGACGCCATACCTGGCAAGTAAACGTCCTGCAACTTAATATTCCCGTCCTATGTGGTATTCGGTACATATTTATTTATTGGAGTTTAACGACACTTTCGACAGCCAAGGTCACCTCATGACGGACAATGGAGGAAGATGGAGTACCTGGAGAGAACCACCTAACAATGGCGAGTAACTTCAGACTCCCCAACGCACTAACTGCACACGAGCAGGGCCAGCATTGGTTGAAGACAAGTGCACCACCTGCAGTACGCTTTAGTACACAGCGCCAGCGTGCCCCCCCCCCCCCCCACGCAATCGGGATTAAGTGCCTTGCCCAAGGACACAACGCAGTTATCCCTATCGAACCGTGGACCTTTCGGTTTGAAGTCCAATACCGTAACCACTGAGCCACCGTGCTTCCTTCGGTGCATAAATTAACCCTTTACCCAACGAATCGCCCGCATCCGCCCGCGTAATTTGCAAATTCAGCAGCTGAAAAAATATTATTTTTCGAAAAATTTCAACAAAACCATATCATGTGACCCCTCTTTGGAACGAGCTCGTCGAGCTCGTTCCACAGAGGGGTCACATGATATGGTTTTGTTGAAATTTTTTGAAAAAAATTAAAACATTATATTTAAAATAATAAATTTTTAAATCGTCTGCGTTGGGTAAAGGGTTAAATGCACGGCACTCCTCGCTGATGCAAGTACCGGTGCAGAAACGCTCTCAGATGTCTAAATGAATTAAATACACAGAGAAAGAATGTGATGTACAATGAAACTACTCGCAGAATGAATTTCCACGTAGACAAGAAAAAACATTATCTGAAAAAGTATAAAGTGGAGAGGCGTTAAGTATCGGATAATAAAAATCTATGAATATACATATATAATACTTTCTTTCGATTTTTACAACTTAGTTTACTTCTTCAATAGCACTGCGCTTCATAAAATAAGCTTGATCAATATTCGGTAAAGAGAAAATCGTGTGGAAATAAAAAAAACTGGTTGGCATTTTGTACGTTTGGGAAAACTCAAAGCTATACAATACAAACTTGAGTATTATATTGTGTATGTTATTCTGGAACGGTATCGGCAATCGTTAATCCTTTGGACTCTGATGGTTCATGCCATGCCAGTCCAGAACCACCAAGTGCTAGAATCTTGGAGGTAGACTAAGCGGTATTTTCAACGTGCAGCCCCAGTGCTGCACGTTGAAAAATCTTGATTGGTCTACCACACAAATTCACTGAGCAACTATCTTCTTTATGAATTCAGGCCTTATCACGATCCTGGACCGGAAAAGTGGACTTTCGGATTCAAAAGGATTAAAATTACAGGCGAAAATTCCTCTCTTTCGCTGGCGATTCCATACAGCTAAATGTTCTGGCGAGCGATGAAAAGATGGCATGGAATTAAAGACAGGACATGTCGTATTTAACCCTCTATCTAAGACGAAACAAGACAATACCTGTAATACATTTCTCATGTATTGTCTCAAAAACATTGCATAGGTTCGCTCCAATGAGGGGTCATGGGCTGTGTTTTGGAGGCAAAAATGAAAAAAATAATAAAATTTGCTTGGAAGATTTCGTGAATAGCGTCGATAGTTTTTGGCTGTTACCCTCGACTGAGGTTTTATTGGATATTAACCACGATAAAAAAATTCTCCGTCTTTGATAATACAAGCACAGATTTGTTTTTATAGCCCGCTGTGACAGGGTTTTTTTTTCGATGACATTGGAGACTTCAATTCCTGAGGAAAAGAGATTTAAAATGTTCTTCTAGTTACCCTAGAATAGGCCTGGCATTTTCGGGAGAGCGATTTACTCTCTCGCCTAATGCTCGCCTTAAAAAATTTAAGGAGGGCGAAAACTAGTCCTCCTGGTCTTAGAAAATAATGATTACCATAACAGCCTATTCCTAAAACCTACATCTTTTCAGATCTCTGCTATGTTAGTGGTCTCTGTACGATGGCCACAATGCCCCTCCCACACCTCCGGGCCTTGCCGAGGCCCGGAGGTGTGGGAGGAGCAGTGTAGCCAACTCACAGAGACTATCTTGTTAGCAGCACCAAATAAAATGTACAAAGCCCACTAAGGAGAATTTATTTATAGCAAAACTTTATTTTGGTACTTTTAGATTTCGTAAGTTTGAGGAGAGCTAATCGATCCCCTAGGCCATGCGAGGGGAGCGATGTTTAGCCCTCCTAGAGGCGTTTGTGCACCTGTACTGTTACTTTTGTTTAATTAGTGTTATTATTCATCTTATATCAAATGGATATGGCTAATTTAATTCAAAACGTAAAACAGTCCAGTTCTCTAAGCATTTAACCCTTTACCCAACGTGAAAAGCAGACGACACTTGCAAAAAAAATTCTTGAATAACTAATTTTTTTCATTTTTTGTCTCAAAAACATAGGTTATGACCCCTCGTTGGAACGAGCTCGACGAGCTCGTTCCAACGAGGGGTCATAACCTATGTTTTTTGAGACAAAAAATGAAAAAATAATGAAAATTAATTGGCGATTTTTGAGAATAGCGCTGGCCGGTTTTTGCCGTTACGTTGGGTAAAGGGTTAAACAATGAAATGGCATCTGAAAAAAATAAAATTTGATGTGATACAGAAATAGGTGTGCTGTGACAAACATATAGTGAAGAATGGTTTGAAATTTCTAAATCTTAATAATAGTAACTCTCGGAAATGAAGAGAATGCTGCATTATCAACATTTACGCCATTGATGTGTAAAATTTATTCACCCATTTGGTCCTCGTTCAACTCTTTCCACAACACGCGAACTTTTCTAGATAGAGAAGAAATGTACAGGATCTATTTTAACCTTTTATGTTTGCGTCGCTGCTTCATTCGTTATCTTGTCCAAGTTCAGCATTGGCGCATGCTAACAACACTACGAATGTGTTAAAAACAGCAACACTAACACTGAATTTTGCTGAACTGCTTTATGGTCAATGTCGTATGACAGGCTTAGAGTGTTACAGACGGCTATGTAGTTTCTTTCTTTAACATTGAATTTTAAACCGAAAGGTCGACAGTTCGATCACGATCCGCGCGATATTCGTTGTATTCCTTTGGCAGGGCACTTAGTCCCAATTGCCCACGTGAGTGCAAGGCGGCGTTGTGAACAAAGCGTACTGCACATCGATGGTGGACTTGCTTTCAACCCTCACGAACTCTTCTTGTGCCGTGCTAATAAGTTGGAGAGCCTAACAGTTGCTAGCCGCTGGTCGGCGGTTCTCGCCGGTTACTCCGACCCCCCCCCCCCCCCACCAATAAACTGTCCGGCACGATATGACCTGGCTGTTGAAAGTGTCGTTAACCCCCAATAAACAAACACGCTAGAGAGACAGAACTATAATCACAAAGGCGGGCAGAAATTTCGTCCGGTCCGGACCGGATCGGATCGCGTCTTAACTGGTAGAGTACTGGAAGCCCATATTTGGGCTTTACTCTGATGTGTGGGTTCCACAGCTTAAAGGCTTCATATTCAGTGAAAGTGCTTCATTTCATCTTTGATCTGGATTTATTTAGTCAACTGGGATCTGCCTTGTTACAATTTATGGGAGAGTTCCTATAGGCATTAGGCACTCTCCCATAAATTACAACAATACCGACACATGTGAACAAATTTTCACGACGAAAATAATTTAGCACTCTACCATTTAAGCAGATCTTGGGGGAAGCATGGATTGTCCCATCTACCCCTACAGCGCCATTCTCATGACACATTTTTCTCCATAAAATTATAGAAAAGAATAGATAAAACAATATGAATAGTTTGTGACCTTTTAAATATTAATAAACATGATTTAGCCATCCGTATATTCAATATATCTTAAAGAGGGAACGCCGGTGTTGAGTTAGAACAGGAATAGGACTAGTCGTGGAGTGCAAAGCTCCCGGGGCAACAGTCTAATTCTGTAAGGAATTCGAAGTTTTTATGGGCTGTTTGTTTCCCACTTTTTGTGGAAATTTTCACGCTGAATACCGTTGATGAAACTTGATGTCCCTTCACTTGCAAAGATATACAGATGTCCTTTTGTGCCCCAGTTATAGATATTCCAGTCAATAGGTATTTAATTCACCATGAAAACATGAAGATTTTAACACAATTAGTGGAATTACGCAGGATAATCATAAAACTTCAGCTGTGGTGAGTCTTCACTTATAATGATAATGTAATCAAAGATTCGGTGAAATTACGCCTCGGTTAAGTAATATTTCTTGCGTTGTTTCGAAGAAAATGAATGTTTATTATATTTTTAGATTCAATCCCTGGGAATATATCAGTTGATCGGAAAAACGAACCGTTGGTTCGCTTTTCCGGTCACCTGAAATAGTACAGACGAGTGACTCTGAACACAGGCGATCATTTACTTGAGGCCTAGACTGGCTCCAGGTCACAACAGCGTCAGTTGTAGAACAAAATTAGACTGATGCCCTGAGAGGTTGGTGGAGTGCTTGTTCGGTCACCTATCTAACTCTTACCTGATGTAATGACCACATCCGGTCGCCGCGACTCACAAAAAAACACAATTTAAACTTTATGGTGTTATCACTTTTGTCTCCAACACATAGCTCATGACTCATCACTGAAACGAGCTAGTTGAACTCTCGTTAAAATGAGGGGTCATAAGCTATGTTTTTGAAGCACAAAATGAAATTTTCAGTCATCCAAGACAATATTTTACAGGTGTCGAGCTCTAGGCAGAGTAAGTGAAGGCCTAAATAGAGGAATAGATATCGCCGGCGATGGTTCTTTCCAATGCTGTTTGTTAGCTGTCTAAATACTCATTTGTCGAGGAAGTAGAAAACCCAAGGTAATCTGAAGAGACTTTTAAAAACAGTGCTGGCGAATACTGTCCCTTGTCCACTTCATTGAGGAGGCTTTCAATGGCGCAATTTGAAAGAACTCAAATAAAATTTCAGAACTAGTGGAATTCGATCGAGTGCTTGCTTCTGCGTGTACAAATGGGAGACTGGCCGTGGAAACTTTGTACGGAAATGATAATAAGTTCACGTAACGTAACAGGAACACGTCATCATAAAAAGGATTTACAGTAATGCAATTTACTATGCATAGCCGGCAGTGGAGGCGATCAAGTGATATCAACAAATACCCACGAACATTGTATGACAGATGAGCTGCTTGCTGCTTTTTCCCAGTGCAGTGAGATAATAAAAATCTAACATCCAAATATGATAAGAGCATACACTTACGGAAAAATAAACAGGCAAATAAAATCTTCTGTGATGGCTCAAACATAGTCTCAAATGTTATATTTTGGTTACACGGCAGTTTATTGTCCAAGTTTAATGCGATCACGCAGACTACATTTCCCTCGTGGCCATCTAAGTTATGCAACAATCGCTGTAAAAAAATCTCTCTAAATTGCTCAGGGGAGCTTACTGTTCAGTACTACTCCGTTAAGAAGCATCTGAAACAAACAGCGACTTAGGTCACTTTTGAGTTTTCGCCAACCAGTCAATTTTAAAATTTACTCAAAAATGCCTCATTGTAGCAACCTTCTACTGCCTCGGGAAAGAAAACTGCATTAAAAGATCCTCTTGTCGTGTCCACTGGATAGCAGCTAAATCGAACGCAGGTCTGTATACATCAGAATCTGGGTTAACCTGAGTGGGATAGCTTGTCCTTTTTCAAATGATCTTTTCTCTGGTTTCAACTTTTCCAGATTTTCTTAGCAAAAGAAATGCAAAGTAAAACTAGATTAACCCAAGTAAGTACCGCGATTGAAAATGGCAACCTAAAATTCGGCAGATTATTTCACGAGCTTTTGCCAGTAAGCAGATGATATAAACTGGTGAAACACACTGTTGGAAAGGGCTCGGTGAGCCCTTTCCAGTAGTGTGTTTCATCACATCATACCATCAGCAGTCAAAGAACACTTGGTTTTGGCATCATTGCTATCAAGAAGACATCAATGTCCATTCGAGAAAACTTTCACGATTCTCCAAGATCTTTTATCATCGGCGGATGAATATGATTAGCCCTATTTTTTCCGAGGCTAATTATAAGCGACCGGAACGATCGTGCGCTCCAGGTTGCACAAGCCTTGAGTGTATTTTGTTACCACAGACACTGTTTATTGAATCTCTGCATGTTGCGATTTGAGTACAACCGCACTATGTGTGCATACTATATTTATTCATTGAATCAATCTAATTGCATTCTTTTACGTTACACGGTGTGTAAATTTTCGAACGTGCATACGATGATATTGTTGCATACACGTTATGATATTGATTCAGCTGGAGATAATTGTAAAACAGAATAAACTTTCCCTTGAGGATAATGTGTCTCACTGATATTGTTTTTGTTTGTACAAATAATAAATCTTGGCATTCTGTTACGTATGCATCACAGTTTCTTGCCTAAACGAAAGTCTAAAGCGAAATATGCAACATATTTATTGTTTTATTTCTCGTTTGGACTATTTATTAACGCGCAGTGATATACAATAAACGACAAGGGTGTTGGAAGATAGACATTCTACAGACCCGACCAGAGCCAATACTATAAAAACTTTTACAATTCTATATTCTAGAATTGTATTTTCTACCTACTAATATAACTGACTAAAATGAATCATTAGCATTTTAAAAGATATGGCAGTTTTCCAACGGGCAAATTGCCAGATCTTTGAAAATGCTAATGGTTCATTTTAATCCATTTAAAGTCATAATAAGAAAAATTAATTCTAGAAAATACAATTGTAAAAGTTTTACAGTATTGGCACCTGTAGGTGTCAGAGCAATATTCTTTAAATATGTATTTTGCAGATGTCCCTTACTCTTTATTCCAGATTATTTGTTGCTGGGCGGCTTCGATGCTAAATTGCAGACCTGTCGTTTTGAGGCCACTAATCGCATTCGTCCTCTACGAGACATTAGATTTGAAAATAAGGAGAGCAGCAAATGCTCATCTGATAAATTAAGGGATTTTAAAAGACGTGTTCACACAATAAAGCTAATTGAAACATACATACCAGGGGTGTAGGCAGGATTTTTCAGAGTGCGTAATAATTTGGGTTTTATGGACTCTCGATGACTGGAGGTCATCCGTGAATTCCACCGGCAAAGGTTAGAGGGCTCGAGAGGAATGTCGATGTCTCCTTTCGTTGATGGAGTTCCAAAGACCTTCCTCGGGAAATGTTTTGTGGCCCCAGCGCACTTTTTATAGAATTTAAATGAGTGTATGTTTTGATCGCAATAAAATCCAGCTGGTTTTCTACAGCATCGCCAAAGAACCGTAACCCATGTTTACCAAGTCCAGACTTGGACCCAAAGACAGTAATCTACATTTTTTGTGGCACGTTCTGTGTAGAGGGTGTACAACACCCAAAACATTATATTACGACCTTTGTGTACAAGTGTGGACTTACGATTACAGCGATTAGGGCCTTTTTTTTAAATTGGGAGGGAGGTTACATTACACCGTTTAAACCTATGCTGCACCCTTGAATTGGCTCTTCTAACCTCCAAGGCAAAATGTCCAGAATTTTTATTGCGCATCACACCTTTGAGTCTAGAAGCTTAGCAGTGACTTCTAGCCAAGTCTTATCTCACTCTAGAGGCAATCAAGACTTGACGAGAAACTACATACGGGGGTAATTTGACTTTTGTCAGCATGACCTCTTTTTAATTGTATGTTAAGTACCTGATAATTATGATCTGACCAAGAGCTCTCATTCAAAGTCATACAATTATAAATGCAGAGTTTCCAATGCTTTGACTAAAGTGCTAGCCAGAACAGTTCTGGATTTAGACGGAGAACTGTTCTAAAGTTGTTGTTCAGCCTCCCACTCTGTGTTCCTGAATGCGTTTGACAAATGTAATGTTGTCTACTGTGAATGACCGAAATTATCACAGGATGTACAGAGAGGATGCGAGATAGTTAACTCTTAACCATTTGAACCGGTAAGACCGCTTTTCCGGTTCCGGTCCAGGAACCTAATGTGGCATAATCTCATGAAGTGGGATGGCTGCCAAATGAATGCGTGGAGTAGACCAATTAATATTTTTATTGTTGAAAATATTAATTGATCTACCCTCCAAATAACGAATATGGACGCTTCTAATTCCTCCCACTGAAGTGGCATGGGAAATACCACCAGGGTTCAAAGGGTTACTACTCGTTGAGTAGTAATTCTGTCCTGTGTAGGAACATCTGCCAGGACTATGCAAAGCAGTATGCAAGGAGTTAAACCTTTACCCAACGCAGACGATATCAAAATTTATTATTTTAAATATTATTTTTTTCAAATTTGAAACCATATCATGTGACCCCTCGTTGGAACGAGGTCGACGAGCTCGTTCCAACGAGGGGTCACATGATATGGTTTTATTGAAATAATTTGAAAAACAATATTTTTTCAACTGCTGAATTTGCATATTACGCGGGCGGATGCGGCCGATTCGTTGGGCAAAGGGTGAAACCGAACAGCCTCACAGGGTTATAGGATCAAATTATCAGTGGTCCTCCTTGTCTGTGGGTTTTTCAGTTTATCGTACGTGGCATACTATTTTTTTTAACTGAGAAATATCTTTGTTTCTGTTGAAAAGGTAAACATAATATTTGTAGTCTACTACTTTGTTCAAATGTCCCAATGGACAATGTCGAAGTACACGTAGTTCGCAGAGGCGTCGCGGTATTAGACCAATTGGTGAGTGGGCCACATATACACTAACCCTGGTACAGTACAGTGGAAACTTGCTATTCAAGAAACAATTTTTCAATGATCTTCGCGGTGGTTCATGAACTGCAAATCTGTTTATTGGGTCTTCAACTCTCTTAGCCAGTAAAGGTGGGTATATGTGTGTCAAATCAACTGGCGTGTTCAAAAGCACTTCGTCTTTGCCATGTGTCTTGGTCCCGGAAGATAGCCAACATGGTTGCGAAAGATAACGGAGTGTGTTTCTTTACTCAGTCCAGATACCGTTTTCTGACACCTCAATTTATTCATATCTTACATTTTCTTTCAAAGTATTGATTTTTTTAATACATTTTAGAACGTAAAAGGAAATGTACTGAAATCCGACTCAGAAAAATTCAATTCCTTCGTCAGTCTCGTGTGGAGTCTCCTGAATATTTTATTACTACGAAACAATTTATTTCAATATTTTCATTCCATTTGCGTAATGTTTCATCCATTATTAAGAGTCATGTTTTATTTCCATGTTGACTCTCCATTTTAAAACAAAACACAAAATGTCGTTCTAATTTCTTGAACGTATTACCCTGTCATGTCCTATTATGGAAAGAGAGGAAGACAGGGGATGATGTTTTCGAAGTGCGAAATGAAAAGGTGTCGTATTACTGCCAGAATCAAGCATAGGGTTTGGTCCCGTGAACGAGTATGGCTGACAATTTTCGTCATTGGGAGAGATTTATAAGGAAATTAACGTCCCTTAATTTTCAAACGCAGTCAGTAAATTTAACACTAAGGGTATGATAATTTCATATAAAAATGGAAATTTCGAAAAGTTTGCGAAGTTGTATCACTGATGTGGGCATCATTTCACAAACTTCGGGCTCTTTCCTGTTAACTCTTTACCCAACGAATCGCCCGCATCCGCCCGCGTAATATGCAAATTCAGTAGTTGAAAAAATATTATTTTTAAAAAATATCAACAAAACCATATCATGTGACCCCTCGTTGGAACGAGCTCATCGAGCTCGTTCCAATGAGGGGTCACATGATATGGTTTTGTTGAAATTTTTTTAAAAATTTGAAAAAATGAAATTTAAAATAATAAATTTTGGTATCGTCTGCGGTGGGTAAAGGGTTAAGTAGTATAAAAATACAGAAGCTGGCCTTTTATTATTTTTCCCAATCACTTTGAACTTTGATTGTTCTCTGTTGAAACCCATTTAAAAATACGAAAACGGCGCTTTCACCATCTTCTGGTGTTCTGTAGGTATTTAGTTCAGTTTCTCAACAGAGTGCGCATCGTGACATATCATACAGACACCGTCATTGCCATTAACATAAAAGTCGAGAAGGCAAGATTTGCTAATTCTTTTCTTAGGAAGAATAAAAACTTGCAAATTACTTTAAAAACACATTCGCTAAACAAAGACCCAAAGTGGAAACTTACTGTTAAGTAGTTACTTCTAATCAGCTTGGCATAAAAAGACAAGTTTCCTTTTATATTTTTTTAAAACTTTTAATAAACGAAAACAACAGACAGCTCCTGGAGCTTTCTGTTGTTTCCGCTTATTAAAATTAACTTAAAGTAAACTTGGCTGTATTTTCGACTGATGTCATAGATGTTTTCTCAACAATTACTACCTTCTTAATTGGACCTTTCTCGTCCGTCTAATAATTTCAAGGGAGATAATTTTATCGAAAGTTGATTTTCATGGCGATATAGGTCTGGGTTGAATTTCCATTTCCCATTTCTAACAGTCAGTCACACTACCTGGGAAATTCATAGACCACAACCGGGAACAAGAGGTTGCATTATAGTTTTGAAAGTCAGTCCGGATACCTGGAAATTCCTAGACCAGGACGGAAATCAAAGGTTATCTTACGTTATGAATTTTCTGATCAGGAGTCTGAATTCCATAAAGGGCATCCTGGAAATTCCCGTTCGCGGGATTAAACTCGACCTCCAAAGACGAAGCTGGTCTTGAAAAAAGTAAATATTAGCCGTAATCCCCCTCAAGATGGCGTCAGGTCAATCAACGCGATAACCCCTCCCATCGATGGCGGTTGATGACGTGAAAGCGCTACGATGTGACTGTAGTCACAGAGTAACAGCGTTCACATCATCAAACATCAAACGAAAACCTAGCACAAACAACACGGTATTAACTTTCCTATCTCGGCACTTGTTTTTTTGTCGAAACTAACTAAAATATTTTACAAATATTCAATTTGCATTGCCGCGAAAAATGTACCCATCGTGCAGATATTCATTTTTCGCAGACATTAAAGCGTACTCTTTAAAATATGACGGGGATTACAAGGTATCGGAAAACTGAAAACCTTAGAGATTTTGTTTTGTTTGTTGACTATTGTCTATTTATAGCAACAATTCCCTCCTCCCCCGTGACGTCCGGTATTTATTTATTGGGGTTAACCACACTTTCGACAGCCGGGGTCACCTCTTGTCATGACAGTTTTACAGGTGGAGGAAACCGAAGTATCCGAAGAGAACCACTAGGAAGCGGCCAGCAACTGTCAGACTCCAGGGCACTAACTCCGCCAAGCAGGGATAGCATTGGCTGACTGCAAGTGCATCATCGATGTGCAGTACGCCACAGTACACGGCGCCTCCGTGCCTCGCGCGGACAATCGGGATTAAGTGTCTTCCCCAAGGAATCATATTGCAAGAAAGATGCAGCTGTTTAGAACAGACCTCATCAATTAAAGTGGTAACAATTCATTAGTTACCGCGTTAGACTTGTGATCTTGAGGTTACAATGGGTTCGAATCTAGCTAGAAGTATTTGCTTATATGCGAGTTCAAAGAAATTCATCCCACTTGGTAGCGGTTCTAGGGATTAAAAAGTTATGAAAGTGAGAGAGATGTTTACTCATCTCATGATGAAATGTTGTTATTGTCATTTGACTATTAACTTAACATCCATATACGTTTCTGTTTTGCTTTCAGTGGAAAGCTGAGGGAACTATGTTGTTTCGCGGATGACTGATTTCGTCGTTGAAAGCGGTGCGATCGCTATCCGTTGATGACATTTAAACTTGAATGTTTGTAGCTTTCGAACAATTACTTTGCACTTATTTGGATCAAGACGTAAAGATTTTTTTAGAATAGGCAACGCATTTTATAAAAAGAATACCCATGTTTTATTGAGTGGTTACCCAAATTATTTCATGAGTGAACAGCAGGTGAATTTATAACCGCAGGTCGCTCGTTGAAAATTTATAATTCACCTGCTAGTCACTCAGTAAATAATTATGGTACCCACTCAGAAACCATATGTACCCTCTATATATCCTCTTTTTAACGAGCAAATATTTTAGCTTGTTTCTACTGATGATCTTCTGTTCACAATCAGAATCTCGACTGTTGAAAACGAAACTCGAAAACATTGCATCTCAGGTTCTAATTTCGCACGTTTCTCTTCATTCACTCTTGATTTTGCATTTTTTTTAATTTATGAAATCTCGACCCATCGGTGTCAATGTGTCCTGACTGGATGACAAGCCCTACTGCTATCCGATCGCGAAAGAGACTGCCACCACAGTCAAGCAGCAATTACAATTACTGTGCTGACAGAAACATTGCTCTGTGGGGTAATAAAATTAATATACCATCGTTAACGTTATTTAGTACAGTGGAACCCTGTTAATAGCCACTTTGCCAATGAAAATTATTCAATTAACAGGAGTATTCAATTAACAGGGATTGTAACTTTCCTGTATTCTAGAGATAAACTTAGCATTTATTCTATTATATCTTGTTTGACAGAGCTCCATGAGCTCTGTCAAACAAGATATAATAGATTAAATGCCCGTATTAAATGTACTGAGGCCAAATAGGTCTATAAACAAAGGAAAACTGGGGAGAGTCAAAGTAATTTCTCGACTAGTTACAAGATTTTTTATTCAATTAACAGGAGTTTACTCTATAACCTTTATTTAATTAACAGGTCAAATTTGTACTAGAGGTATGGTAAATGGTTTTGTGTTGGGAAATTATATTCAATTAACAGGGATGTACAATTACGAGATATCCAATTAAGTGGGCTCCACTGTATAACAAATAATAACGCGGTATATATGATCGACGGATCATGCGCGCTGGGAGTTATATCTGTTTGATAATGTACTTTTTGATTGGAATTCAACATACATATTCACATATTTACTTTATCGACTGAAAATTATTTCGTATCTGTGTTCATGCTACCTGCGGTTTCATCCCATGTGATTAAGATTAATCAGAATTTGAGAGATTATGTGTTTTTTATGTCGACAAAAAGTAATCAGTTATATTGACCACCTTAATAGGATTAGAGGCATACCGCATGTCTGTTAATTACGAACTGGTGATGTGAACCCTAGCAACCAATTGGATTATACGGTATTTGAATAATATTTCTCATCCCGCCTCCTACATCTGAGGTCCCGAGTATCACGATCTTCACGACCAAGCAGTCTCTGACATCACTTGTGGGGTTGATGAGTTCTTGGGTACTATTCAATCCGACGAGGACGTTCAATGGGCGTCTTTTAAGCTGATACAGTATAACAACTTGCCATTAAAATGCCATACAAAGTCTTTCAGCCGAATGTCTGCACGTTGAAAATATTAATTCATGTATCTTAAGAATGGACAATTTCCAAAATCAGTCATCTTTCGACACGGACAATGCCATTTTCAAAAAGTAGCAACCAAGGAGTTAAAATCATTTCGTCTGAGAAAAATTATTTTATTGTTAGTTTTTCGTTTGATTCCATGTTCACTTGGGGCCTGCGAATATTCGAATGCGATCGAATTGAATACGGTTCACTATTCGCGAATTGAATCGACTATCGAATCAAATTTATTAGAATGGTCACCGGTAGCGCTATCGGGGGAAAATCGTGTTTTAGCCCGGAACATAACCATGCTGGCCCGTACTCCCTATTCAAAATGCCGGTCACGGATATATCACGGACCAGTGCATAGACCCGACGTACAACATACATTCATTAGTACTGAATAGAATGGGGCTTTGGCGCACTGAGGAAAACAGACAAAGTGACACTACCAAATTCACATGAAATTTAGGTCATCAGGCCATGGGAGCAGTGATATCATCTGCGAAACTTACCCACCAATTCCGGGTTAATTAACCCTTTACCCAACGCAAACGATTTAAAAATTTATTATTTTAAATATCATTTTTTCAAAAAATTTCAACAAAACCATATCATGTGACCCCGCGTTGGGACGAGTTCGACGAGCTCGTTCCAACGAGGGGTCATTTGATATGGTTTTGAAGAAATTGTTTGAAAAATAATACTTTTTCAACTGCTGAATTTGCATATTACTCGGGCGGAAGCGGGCGATTCGTTGGATAAAGGGTCAAATGTATAAACTCAAGGTACACTTGGTTGTCTTTGAGGAGGAAAGCGGCATGCTTTATAAACTCAAGCAGGACTTATCTTTGAATACCTTGCTTTATAGAGGCTCATAACTTGAGGAGATAAAGAAAGTTGACGATCTTTCAAATATGTATTTACAATTTTATCATTCGCTTGTTTTTGAGAAGTGTCCCTTCCGAATAACATAATTCGTAAATCGTTGTACCTTCTTTCTCCCATTATCGGGGCTGTCATTCATTATCAACTGCTACTTGTTTGATAATAGGCATTCAGAAAAAAAGATTTTTAACCCTTTGAACCCTCGTTTCCTGCAATGGTATGGGATTTGTGCAAACTTACAGTGAGATGGGTCAGTCCAATATCAGTATACAGGGAGGATAAAATAATAGCCGCAGTCTGCATCCAGACGGCTACAGATTGCAGTTATTATTTTATCATCAGTGCTCCGTGTATAGACCTCTTATGATAAGACAAAAATGGGACGAAATTATGCCTTGGACCGAAAAATCGGTCTTGCCTGTTCAAAGGGTTAAAATGTTTCACACAGCTCCTGGCAGCTCGAGAAATAATTATTACCATGTCTATGTTTATATTGAATCTCATGAAATATTCACTATTCCCACTTTCTTTACAATGGATTCCGTGTTTGGCTTCGTGAGATTGATGCAATTGGTATACATGACATATATATTTTTTTATCATATGACTCGTCCGTTTTGTTCACTTTAAAACGTTTGATATTTTGTTTTCATATTAATCACTGATAAATAAAGCCTTCCATCAATTTCATTGGTCAATTTCAAAACTATACAATTTGATTGGCTGTACAAAATACAACTGGGCCACATTTTCATAATTTGCACAATAGTTGGGAGCTTTCATTGGTCAATTTCAAAACTGGACAATTTGATTAGCTAAACAAAATACAACTGGGTCGCATTTGCATAATTTCAGTAGGGAGAATTGAGGTCATCTGTCCTATTTAGGGTGGGTTATATTGTATTAATCTTTTACCTACAAGAAAAACGCCATTCATTTTTTTTATATTTTCATTTTTTGCTTCCAAAACGTAGGTTATGACCTCTCATTGGAAGGAGCTCAACGAGCTCGTTCCAATGACGGGTCACAACCTATGTTTTGGAAGCAAAAAATGAAAATTTTTAGTCATACGAGGATGTTTTTTTCCAAGTTCCGTCTGCAACTCAAGTTAGGTGATGGGTTAAAAAGTCATACTAAGTGGCTAATTTGTGCGTGTGTGTGTCATATGATAAATAGAATATGAAATGAGTGTTTTTCTCATGTAATATTTATGAAACTCGTCCGAATTTTCCGTTTGGGCTCGCCAAAGGGAAAGAACCCATGCGCGATATGCATTTCTATATATTGCGGCTTACGGCGTCTTTGTCTCTCCCGCCGTTACATGTACCTTAAAAAGAATTGGAAAGTCGAATGTGTAACTATAAAATCTCTGCATTCTTATATCAAAATGCCAATGTTTTCAGAAGTTAAATTCTCTTAAAACAACTTATTTGTATTTTACTTAGACTTAATTTATCGAATAATATCTCGTTTGACACAGCGTCTTGCCCAAGTTCTTAGCCCTACACGAGCAAATTAGAAAAGATTGCATAATACCACCAGAGTGTTGGGAATAACAGTACTGCCATTAGTTAGTTGGTTTAGTTTAGACAATATTTTATTTCGGTCCATTGTGAATAGATGTGTACATCTAACGATGGAAATACACATGTAGTGAAAAACGTGAAATTGGATTCAGCTGCAACCATTATTCTCGTGTACACTGTCTCCATCCAAAATGTTACATATTGTGGAGAGAGTTACGAAATACAAATGTCAATTTTAATAGATCCATTGAAAAACTGAAGTACATCCATTACAAGGGTGGAAAGGGAATTTCGACCGGATCATCTATTTATTACACTCCTATTCTATGAAACCCTACATCTACAGCAACACTAAACCACGCAGAAATGAAAATCCGTTCCGCACATATGTGCAGAACGGAAATTGTTGACGGACTATTTTTAAATAGAAGCGAAGTGTCACTGGAATTTTCTACATATCGAGCACCGCAATTACAATTTGAATCGTAAGCGACAGCTAAACATAGTAACACGGGTTCCCTCGTGAACTTGGTTGACGATAAAATGTGTTCTTTTTGTTGATAGTTCATACACTGGGTTCAAATGTGTTCTGTATGCCTAGTGGCACATAGAACACATTGGAACTTAGGGGATGAGTTCTAAAATAAATTGCTGAGTGTCCTTCTAATAATTGCTTTTATAGACTTGAAGGCGTGTAATAAACATAGAACGATACACGCGTGTGTATGGGTTAATCGATATGGCACTTGTGCCGTAGCGGAAGGATAAAATTCGAGGCATGTGGCTTCTTGATTTATCGTTCCGCGATGGCACTCGTGCCATGTCGATTAACCCATTCACACTCATGTGTCGTTCTGTGTATTGTCCACCTATGTGCCCACAATGCTGAAGAAATGAACCTGTATTGAAAAGTAAACTCAAAACCATCGCATCTCGGGAACTCAGTAATGCTTTCCGAAATTGAGAAATAGGGGAACGGGGGCTCATCATTTCTACGATCATCGATGATTTGTCGGGGGTCTTCCCGAGAAAATGTTTTAATTTATTATTGAAGAATCACATTCTCGTTGATTGTTCACAGTGTATGTCATTATTTTGATAGCCAGTTAATCAGCACGATTCATCCTCCCTCCATCGTAGGAGGAGAACGTGGAAATGTCGCTCTGGTGAGACATGATTAAGTTACAACCCAAACCAAACGCGCGTGCAACTTATGAATGGAGTTACTTTCGAGACGTCATTTTGTGGATTTATATCTGACCTATATATATATTATATTGTAGTTTGGAAAGCGAGTAACTTTCCGATAATTAAAATGGGCTTAATGGAGCTTGCTAGCTACACGGTATTTTGGATATTCATCAGGATTGAGCAATTCCAGGTCTTACAATTTTGAGAGAATGCCATTCCCCCTCACAAAGAAGTAGGGGAACGGCGTTCGCCGCGTTCTCCCTCGTTCTCCCAGGAAAGTACCATTGTGGGCGCTGTCTTAGTGTGGTTTTCTTTTTATTATTCGATGTTGATTTTGTAATATTTTATTTATCAAAACTCGATTAAATGACGTAAGTGTGTCGCTACTACACGGCAACTTATCGTAACCCTCTCGAGAAAGAGGCTGCTTTTGCGTTCGCAGTATGCTGCAGTCTGCAGGGTTTAAAATGTTGTTTGTCATTTTGTCCTCAACCCTTTGAACCCGAGGGATCGTTTTTCCTTCCTAGGGATATGATACGTCATAATTTCATTACGTATGCTGTTGCTAAGTGAATGTGTGTGGAAAACTAATCAATATTTTCAATGTGCAGCCCCAAGGATGCACGCGGAAAATATTAATTGGTCTATCCCCAGATAATGAATGTGGACTCTTCCAATTCCTGCAATTGCACTGACATGGAAGATACCACCAGAGTTCAAAGGGTTAATAGTGATTTCTGTAAAAAGTAGTCGATATGGTCGTTTCTGACTACTGATAGACAATTTTCGATTGTTCTGTTTTCTTTTAGCGTAACATAATTTATGGCTAGTACCGAAGTCTGAAAAAGGGTGAACCGAAAAGCTATTTGTAAAGCCATTACAGGAAGAGTTTAATTTTAGACATACTTAAAGTAATTAAAATTTATAATAACACAATTTGTTCCATTATCTCTGCCCGTTTCTATTCCACGTATATTTATCAAGAATCTAGGTCTAAAGACATTTCCATCAAGCCAGCAACTGTGACAACAAAACTTTTCGGTGAGACGGGGAGACAAGGCACGCGGTATCCTTGGTTATGGGCATCATTAACTTCTTACACGCCTAAGCACACTGCGCCACCGATATTCGGAAGCTATTTGCTGTTAGGCACGCCCGGACGGTTACAAAGATACGTTGAACTATATAACCCATAAGAACAAACATTGAAACATTCCTCTACATAAGTACACAATGTGCAAAGGTTCGGAAAAGTACACAAAATTGACAGCACCATATTTCAGGTCTTGAAAAAAGTGAAAGATATTTATATCGAATCATCTAACAAACGTATTCTTTTATATGCTGGGGCTAATATTATAAATCTTTTACAATTGCATTTTCTAGAATTGTATTTTTTGTCAAAGTATGTGCTATTACCCCACCTCTGAAAAATTTGTTGATATATCCTCGAATTTTCTTGGCTAAGAATGTCATGTGCATATCTGCGGTAAATTCCGTGCACGATGGGTGTCACTTTAATACACGGTGACCTGGAGTTATCTTTCTCGGGTGAGTAGCCGCCATTACAATTTTGATGCATTTCCATTCGCCTCGAACTTTCAGAATTTGAATTAAAACAAAAACAGAATTTAAGTACCAGAGATATTTTCAAGGTACAGTATTTATTGATTTAAAACATTAAATATTTGAAAAATGGATTGAAAATATTGTTTGTAGTCCCAAAAAATCTTTGTAGTTTTTACTATTCTTTCGATTTTTTTATGCTGAAGCGAACATTTTCTTTGCAGTTTACTCAACAGATTAAAAGTGACAGTAAATGTATGTAAATGTCTGTAAAATTGTTGGTTTTTATTCAACTGTTCATTAACCTTATTCCTGAAGGTCATCGGTACGGTAAATTCGTAAATTAGTCAGCAAGTGACCGGGTACGGGGTGGTACGTGGTTTGTGGGTTGTATACCAGGTGAGCTTCACTAATATTACTGGGCTTTCTAACGACTTGTAGTTTGTTGTGTTGTTTAGACTTTGAAAGACGGATTTTTATTTGCACGAAAAAGGTTAATCCTATATTTATTATATACAATGGTAGCAGAGAGTAATAGTACTATGATCACACTGTCATTAAATTTACGGTAATCTACTGGCGACCAATGCATGTCCTCTTACTGTAAATTTTACGGTAACTACCATTTCTACTCAAAGCGTTATCACGGCAACAGAGAAGTGCTCATGTTTGGTGGGGCTTGTCTTTTCGATCGATTCGGACTCCCGCGTTGTGTCCTTGGGTAAGGCACTTAAACCCGATTGTCCACATGGGGGCACGATGACGCCGTGTACTAAGGCGTACTGCACGTCGAAGGTGCGCATGTCTTCAACCAATCTAACCCTGCATGTGCTGCAGTGCGGAGTTGAGGAGCTGGCAGCTGCTCGTCGGTGCTCGGTGGTTCTCCCCCGGGTACTCTGGCTTCCTCAAACTGTCACGGTCACGATTAGCCATTGTGCATAAGTATGTGACCTTAAACACCGATAAATAATAAATAAATAAATCGGCTGCAGGTTAAAATATTCATTGGTCTAATTTTGATGACGATTGAACAAGCGTTTGGGGTTGTGAGCTGTAAAGCTGTACTTTCATATCAGATCCTTGGTTCTGCTTCTCGATCGAGCAAAATGAATTCACTGCAAAAATAGGAATTTACCGTTAATTTTTTACGGTAGTATATCGGTAGCTAGTTGCCAGTACTTTACCGTATTTTCAGCAGTGATTTTTTACATTGCATAAATGTGGTCTTTTCTCTCGATCATATCACGATCCGTTCTCAACACACATCAGTTGGTTAAGATTACAGGGACACACTATATTTGACGAAGTCAAACCCGTGGGAAGGAAGATAAACAAAAATAACATTTGTTATTAATGTAGTTGCTTTCTTCTTCGACGGGTGGCGTTCTACAATGGTGTAGTGTGTAAAGCAGACAGAGATTTAGACCGGTTGGCGACGCAGTTGCGGCGATCCATTTGAAGTTCAATATCCAATTTCTGATATATCTCTGCTTAGCGTTTCGTAAGTTTATAGGTATCGAACATATTATTCCTTCAACAATGGGAGCTCGTAACTCATTGACCAGCGCATTGGATTTCAGATCGAAAGTTCGACGATTCGATCCTGGCCCACTTCAGCGTTGTGTCCATGGGTAATACACCTAATCTCACCTACCCAATTAGGAATATGGTGCGATGCGCACCAAGGCGTACTGCGATGGTACACTGGCCTTCAATCAGTACTGGCCCTGATTGGACCAGGATAGTAAGTTACTCGCAATTGCACGGTGGTTCTCTAAGGGTATTCCAGTTTTCTGTACCCGCAAAACTGAATCCGACACATTTGACCCTGGTTGGTGAAAGTTTCGTTAACCTCCTTCACACTGATGTCAAAATATCCAGATTTGAAGTAGCCATTTTTCCCATAATGCAACTGGAAATTTAACCAATTCAATCTTGTTTGACAGAGCTCATTGAGCTCTGTCAAACAAGATTAAATTGGTTAAATTTCTAGTTGCATTATGGGAAATATTTGCACCCTGAACTTTAGATATTTCGACATCAGTGTTCAGGGGGTTAAAACACATTTCATCTACAGTACGTGGAAAGTGGCGTGTCACTGAGATGCTCAGGAAATATGTCTTCTACTCAGACGATAACTTCAGGGACGCCGGAAGCACGGGGGCAGTGGGGCAGCTGCCCTCCCTGCCTTCAGACCACGGGAACGAGAGAGAGTAGACAATGCCCTTCCCATGTTCGCCACTCATTTTTTTCAATGATTTATTCTTGCAGTAAAGCTAAAATACACCCCCAATGTGTTCTGGGAGCTTTCAAACTTTAATCCCGATAGGAGGGGGCATCTCCTCCCAAACTCCCCCATTTCGGGCCTTTGGCCTTCGAGATACGTATGCGTCGGCATGTTATGGTGGGCTGCTAGTGCTAGTAAATACCCTTTTCCCTTTCCCCCTGCCCTGAAGTGTTTCCGGCGCCCATGGTTAACTTATATTCCGCAAAATAACATAATGAGTAAAAGTAGAATTCCACTCAGTAGATCTCAGTAGTTCTCTTGATTCACCCTATCTTAGTTCAATCAGTGATCTACTGACTGACATATTACTTGTACTCATTTTGTGCTTTCACAAAATTCCGGGATTATTCCTTGGGTGGAAACTCTCCAGTGACTCAAGGGGGGGGGGGGGGGGGGGCACTAAAAATTTGAAAGACGTGACGTGCTATTTTTTATTCGGCTCCTTTTTACACCCACCCACCCATCCACTACGTGCAAATTTTCTACTACCGTTCTCAGACACCCACCCCCACTCTCCCATTACAATCTAAAATAAACTTATAAACTTAGTAGGCACAGCTGTCTTTAGGGAGTTTTCATAATGTTCTTTACCCTTTACCCAACGTAACGGCCAAAACCGGCCAGCGCTATTCTCCAAAATCGCCAATTAATTTTTATTACTTTTTCATTTTTTGTCTCAAAAACATAGGTTATGACCCCTCATTGGAACGAGCTCGTCGAGCTCGTTCCAATGAGGGCTCATAACCTATGTTTTTGAGACAAAAAATGAAAAAAATTAGTTGCGTTGTCGTCTGCTCTTCATGTTAGGTAAAGGGTTAAACTGGTAGCACCAATTTAAACCTCTGTGGGCTGCTGTGGGCCCCAATCTACAAATGACAAGCTGTTCATTATCAGGCTTGGCCAGAGCAGGTGTACATATATGGGAACAAATTTTCATTTGAATTGTTCCCAAAATATTGTCTGCACATTTACTACATTTCGAACAAGACACCCACCCCCTATTAACGTGTGACATTTTCCCGGATTAAGCCCAATATTCTCACATATAAAGCCTCCTGGTGTTGTATTTATGTTAAGAGTGTGATGTACTACATCATCTTTAAGGTTTGAAACACCAAATGATGGTATATATTAGCTGATATATTGATAAATTTTTAAAAAATTCAAAAAATTGCACAAGTTGGAAACGCACATTTTTGGCGCACTCAATAGACCCACCCACCCCCACGTCATGCAAATTTTTGGTCCCCCCCCCCCCCCCCCTTGAGTGGCTAACAATTTTCACCACTGGAAGAGATTTACAGGAAAATTCCCCTTAATTCCTGGACACTGTCAGTAAATCTAACACTAAGAGTATGGGATTTTCATATAAAAAAGTTTGCGAATTTGTATCATCGATGTGCGCATCATTTCACTAACTTCAAGTGGCCTGGTGTTCCCTAGATAAGTGAACAAACGTCAATCGGATGCACTCACATTTTCATCTAACGAAAGTTTACCACAATCAGCTCTGTCAGAAGATTTTTAAATAAATTTCCTCATATTACAGCAAGTTAAAATTCGGGTGTCCGTGGTGTGCCCAAATATGAGTTCAGGGACTTGTGTCTAACAAACCTGAACCTAACCTCTCTAAGGATGTTGTATACTAAGTATCAAAAGTATCAAAAGTTTCTGATGGGTAGTTCTGGAGAAGAAATTTTTTATTTTTATTTTTTAAAAACATTTGTGAGGCTAACAGAATTATTCCCCTAGTGGTCCCCCTCCCCCGTGGGCGTGGCAACTTTATTTGAACAAACTGGAATTGTCATATGATAAGGAACATGCATATCAAGTTTGGTTCAACTCAGCCCACTGATTTATGAGAAGTCGATAAGGGGAAGTACACACGGACGGAATGACGGACGCGGACGACGGACGAACGGGCAGTCGAAAGACAGAAAGTGATCACTAAAGCTCCCCATGAGTTTCGCTCAGATGAGCTAAAAATAAATGTAAACAAAGAAAGGGATGAAGAAAAATAGTTTCCTTGGTTTTCATGTCAATGCTTTCAGTGGGTTTTTGATTTGTACCCTGCGTACTGAAAATTGTGGTGAGGTAAACGACCAGACGTGAAAGTGTTTTTTACTTCATTCCTAATAACCTCTGAAGAAAAATATCGAGACACCATTTCTGTAATGGTTACTTCTGTAAATCCATCTATGTTTATTTTCCTATAAATGAATTTAATAACCTATTCAGTTCATTTATTTTTATTCCAAGCCATTTTTTGTTTCTTCTTGACGAATGCTGGTCTTGATTGTTCAAGTTAATTCGTTGATCTTATTAGTTCCCGTATAATTTATTTGTGTCTTTTGAGATTGGAGTATCTGGGAGCGAGAACTATTTGGCGACGTTTTGACGTTGTACTTAATCTATACAATCCATGCCATACTCTGCTGCGGCCAGGCTGGAGCTTGCATTGCGCTGAAAAATTATCAAACCGCCAAACGCATTAAGGTCCCCAAGCACCGATTGGTGACGCAGTGGACATTGGCTAGGACGGGAGAGGGTCCCCATGGTCGTCCGTGAGCGCCAGAGCGCCGCGCTTATTTTGTGCATACACAAAACAAGCGCAGAGGTCGGCGTTATGACCAGGCCGCTGCTATGACTCGGTACTGTCGCAGTAGCAGCACGAAGCGAGCGACGTGAGCGTACCGTTGACAGAGCAAGGATGCATACAAGCTACTCGTGGTCGCAGCAAGAAATCAATCTTCTCCTCTGCGACTGCAGTAAGCGTAATCAGACTCTCACTACGTGCCTCTCCCGTCCTTATTGCGCTCACTACGTCTCTCTCCCGACCTTATTGCGCTCTTACTGCGCTGTCACGAGGTGTTATGGACTGGTTCCCACTCAGAGAACGTCCACAAGGTGCTGCCACTGCGATTATGGCGCTCGTTATACATACAAGCGTGACAAATGGTGTTCTTCCGGTGTTTTCAGCAGGTTTACAGGACGATCCCACTTTGAAATGCGATCTGCTCACCCACACACACAAATGGTATAAATGCATCATCAGCCACAGCAATGGGCGTAGGGGGCGGTGGTGGTGAAGGATACTGCCTTTCTCTTCACCTCCCTCTGTCCTTGGGTGCTGGAGCCTTGCTTTTGTCTTTTACCATTGTGACTACGTTGTTCGATGCGATGTTTAGCGCCGAAAACAGACTGATGACTGGAGCACGCGGGAGGCTCTATTTATACTCTCCGCGCCCACGCGGAGAACGTTTTGCAAACGTATTGAGAACGTACTAGCAACGCAATGAGAGCGACTTGGACGCACTAAGAACGTTTATAGCGTAGAGGAAGCGCAGTGAGGGCGCGTGAGAGAGTGAAACTTGACAAAGTAGGAACGCAATGGGTCGTACTGAGAGCGCAATGAAAACGTGATCAGCGGGATAGGAGCATACTAAGAGCTACCTTGTTTTAAAAGTTTGATAATTTTGGACAGTTTTCCACGCTCTTCCTGCGTGTTATTCATAATTTGATAATTTTTCAGCGCAATACATGCGCCGGCCTGATCACAACAGAGTGTGACAGGGGCTTACCAAGACATTTTATTACACACCTGTTCTATGAAATCCCCATCTACACTAACACTAAAGCATGCGGAAAATGAAAATCCGTTCCGCACATATGTGCGGAACAGAAATCGTTAACGGACTATGTTTATAAAGAAGCGACATTTCACATGTATTTTCTACAAATCGTGCACCGCAACTACAATTTGAATGGCTGGCGATAGCTAAAAATCGTCCCCTGAGTTCCAACGTGTTCTTTGTGACAGTAGGCACATAGAATACATTGGAACTCAGGGGACGAAATAGTAATACGGGTTTCCCTCGCAAATTTGGTTGTCGATAAAATGTATTCTTTTGGTTGATAGTTGCCAAACGAATTGGTAAGTGCCCTGCTAATAATTGTTTTTATAGACATGAAGGTGTGTAATAAAAACAGAATGACACGTGTGTGTGAACGGGTTAATCGATGTGGCGCTTGTGCCATCGCGGAAGGATAAAACTCGAGGCCTGCGGCCCCTCGTTCTATCGTTCCGCGCTGGCACTCGTGCCATATCGATTAACCAATTCACACACGGGTGTCATTCTGTGTATATAAGAAACAGGTGGAAGACGATAAAGGTTTTATACACTTCCACATTTTACCGGGTATTCACTTGCCTAACCATGTGCCCACATTAATAACTGTTTCTCTGCAGTATATATAACATGTTTACTCATTTACAAATACTAAATTAGGTTTTGGGTCGCTTGTTATGTAATAAATCATGTATAATAACCAGAGTGCAATCAGTAAACATACTCGCACTTTGGACTTCAGTGTTTCAACAGCTATAATTGACACACTCATTTTCTTTCAGTAGAGGTCGTACCTTTAGTGGGAAGGCTTCATTCTCAAACTGCCCTCACTCATAGAAGATTATACCAACGTCCTCTGAAGAAGAAGGATGGGGCGGTGGAGAGGAAGGCGGAGATGAGAGCAACTATCGCCCTAGCCGCAGTCCTGCCAACCATATTATAAGTGCTCTCCCAAGGGGTCGAACCAGAGGAAATGGACGGAGTTGAGACTGACTCTTTAACAAAACCGAGATTGCGCGTAGTGTTGAAGCAACAAAGAGAATCCACGCACTGTGCTAGTGGAGTCACAGACATTGGTCGACAAATCCGACACGGATAGATAGAAAGATAAAGAGGAAGGACAAAAAACTCAAAATCTGATCTTTTCAATCAAGACAATATTAACACTATTAATTAAATCACATACGAAGCCTCCATCCAATAAGAGAAAGAATAAATGTGAGCAAATAACCAAAGAACCGCAAAGGTCGTCACACGAAGTAACCGAATGTCTCTCCTCGGGGAACTGCGACGTCTAATTCAACAGACGATAGCAGCATACACCCAGTACCTGAAATGGGGTATCGCTGGAGGTCAACGAGCCAGCCAGGTCAACATTTCCAGTGCAACTTTTCAAATTATTGTCGATGGGAAATCCACTCGCCGTGTTCTCCCCATCTCCCGCACGCCAAGTGCATGCTACAGACTGTATATTAGTATCAGAAAATCAGGCATGCCTTGACGATGTAGTGGGAATATTAGTTAATCGGGATTATAGTTAAAAAAAAAAACTCGAGACTGCTTGGAAACTTATTAGTGAATGAATAAAATACACATGTAGTTGTCGTGACGCAAATTATTTAATTAACGTGTACCATTCTGGTACTCCGAGTTTGACATGCCGTGCCCTCAACAGCCCGAATAGGGGTACCACAGACCTCCATTTGTTTGACAGACTGTGTGTGTGACACACGTCTAATATCAAACTAGTATTTTAACCCTTTACCCGGGGTAACGGCCAAAACCGGCCAGCGCTGTTCACAAAAATCACCAATTAATTTTCATTATTTTTTTTATTTTTTGTCTCATAAACATAGGTTATGAACCCGTCGAGCTTGTTCCAACGAGGCGTCATAACCTATGTTTTTGAGACAAAAAATGAAAAAAATTAGTTATTCAAGAAGTTTGTTTGCAAGTGTAGTTGCCTTTTCATGTTAGGTAAAAGGTTGAGAAATTACTTGAATACTAGCAAAAGAGAATTGATATTTAAGACGCTAATTCTGATGAAAATGTCCCGACTGAACAATTATTGGGGGTGTCACACCTCCTACATCCCTATAGTGACGCCCCTGTATTTACTTGAATAACTAACAAAAATACCATTTTCCATTTTAGTTTCAAAAGTCTAATTTATGACACCCCTTTGGAACGAGCTCGTTCCAATCTGAGGGTCATAAGCTTTGTTTAGGAGACACAAAACACTAATAAAATTTGAAACATAATGCTGAGAGTTTTGGGCTGTTACGTTTGGAAGAAGGGTTATTGAATGTTAACCACGATAAACAAATTATGTTGCGTTGCTCCGTCGTTGATAATAGAAGCATAGGTGTGTTTTTATAGCTCGCTCTTACAACCATGGCTGACAATTTTCGTCAGAGAGCCCCGTCCAACAATTAATCAGATGATAGAGTTTCAAGTATGTCATAACTTTTATTAATTTTTCCTCGCAAACAGGCGTACATGGAGGTCCTCTATATATGACTAAAGTGGGCGTGGCAGTAAAAGGGTTAACAATACTGAAGCTGTCTTTTTACAATTTTTTCCCCAATGAGAAAACGGCGCTTTCACCATCTTTTGATGTTCTGTAGCTTTTTGTCTGTTCATTACATCAACAGCGTGAACATCGTGACATATAATACAGACACTATCCTTTCCATTAACCCTTTACCTAACGTGAAAAGCAGACGACACTTGCAAAAATAATTCTTGAATAACTAATTTTTTTCATTTTTTGTCTCAAAAACATAGGTTATGACCCCTCGTTGGAACGAGCTCGACGAGCTCGTTCCAACGAGGGGTCATAACCTATGTTTTTGAGACAAAAAATGAAAAAAATAATGAAAATTAATTGGCGATTTTTGAGAATAGCGCTGGCCGGTTTTGGCCGTTACGTTAGGTAAAGGGTTAACATAATAGTCTAGGAGGTAAGATTTGCTTTTTTCTGGGAAGAATAAAAACATGAAAATTACTTTAACAATGCATTCGCTAAACAAAGAGCCAAAGTGGACAGTTACTTAATTGCTTGCATAACGAGTCAAGTTTCCCTTTAAACTTTTAATATACGAAAAACAACAAACAGCTCCGAGAGCTGTCTGTTGTTTTCGTTATTTAAAAGAAATAGAAAGAAACTTCGCTTTATTTTGTGCAGATGTCATAGGTGTTTTCTCAACAATTACATGCTTCTTAACTGGACCTTTCTCGCCCATCTAATAATTTCAGGGGAGATAACTATTATTATTATTATTATTTATTGGTATTTAAGGTCACATATTTCTGCACAGTGGCTAATAATGACCATGACAGATTTACGGGTGGAGAAGAGTACCCGGAGAGAACCACCGAGCAACGGCGAGCAACTGTCAGCTCCCCAACGTACCAAATCCACACAAGCAGGGTTAGCATTGGTTGAAGACAGGTGCACCATCGACGTGCAGTACGCCTTAGTACACAATGCCACCGTGCCCCCACGTGGGCAATGGGGTGAAGTGTCTTGCCGAAGGACACAACGCGGTTGCCGCAGGTGGGATTCGAACCAAGGACCTCTCGGCTTGCAGCCTGCACCTCCACCTACAGATCCAATGGGCACCCATGGAGATAACTATATTGAAAGTCGAATTTCATGACGAGGTAAGTCAGGGGTGTTTTAAATAGATGATATGAAATGAGTGTTTTTTTTTCAGAAGATATTAATGAAACGAGTCTAAGAATTTTCCGTGTGGGCGAGGCTCTAATGAGCCCCAAACGGAAAATTTGGACGAGTTTCATAAATATCATATGAGAAAACACTTATATCATATTCTATTTATTATATGACACACATATGCACAAATTAACGACTTAGTATTACTTTTTTAACCCTTTACATAACGCGTGTTGCAGACGACACTTGGAAAAAACATCATCATATAACTAAAAATTTTCATTTTTTGCTTCCAAAACATAGGTTATGACCCCTCATTGGAACGAGCGCGATGCGCTCGTTCCAATGAGGGGTCATAACCTATGTTTTGGAAGCAAAAAATAAAAAAAATTCGTATATAGCACTGGCCGGTTTTGGTCGTTATGTTAGGCAAAGGTTTAATGCAATATAACCCAACCTAAATAGGACAGATAATGTAAATTCTCCCTGTTCTAATTATGCAACTGTGACCCAGTTGTATTTTGTTCAGCCAATCAAATTGACTTGTTTTGAAATTGACCAATGAAATCGACGGAAGGCTTTATTTATCACTGATTAATATGAAAGCAAAATATTAAATGTTTTAAAGTGAACAAAACGGACGAGTCATATCATAAAAATGATATTGAGTACTTGCATTATCAGAGGAAACAAGACTGGCAAAAATTGAAGAGAAAAATCAAATTTGAGAGGCGATTTTTGAAAAAAGCGCTAGCCGGAAACTTGTTCAGTTACAAAAAGGATTAATAGACTGCCCTCCATTTCTGTTATGTGTATTCTCGCTGACGACGAAGACTCGGTTTCAGAAAAATAAATGCACCGTTATCGATCGGAACAGTTTTATTTATGTACATTTGTCACATATTGAATGCATATTTGAAATAAGGTATAAATTTCATCTATGAAGCACTTGGAAATGTCATTCCCGGACGAATCGATCGGCTTGAGTCGTCGAAAGAAAGACAGCTCTGCTCTGTTATGGTGAATTATATGAACTGTTATGCAGTGAAGAACAATAATAGAGTTTCAGATGTGAAGGCCAAAGCAGATTGCATCGATCAGCAAATTACAATGAAGCTGTAATCGAACGTGCAGTCGTCGGTTGGTTCCAATAATTAGATTTATTTCCTATTTTTTCTCCAAACCAGAACGTAATTTGGTTAGCACAGAAGATAGGTTTCTTCATCAGACATGTAGGGCTTCAAAATTTTGACATCAGTGTCTGCTTCGTCGAGTCTTATTTTATGAAGTTAAACTGTGGCTATTTCTTCGATTGAATATCGTGAGTGGGCTTTTCTCGACGGTTAGAGTTTATGGGAAGGTGTAGGCAGTGTCGGACTGGGCCAAGAAAAGTTACCGGGGAATGCACCAAGGGGGCCCTAGAACGGAGAAAATTTTGATTTTGCGAACTGAACGAACGCGGCTTCTTGCACCTGAGCGATCAATGACAGTCCACAAACAGGACATCTCGACGGCATCTTTGTATCATCTTCATCGATCATTCGACAAAAATGGTTCTACTAGAGGTGGGTCGGAAGTCGGGAAGACCATAGTTCGACTCACTCGGAGAAAAGTTTGATTTTTGAAATTGAAGGAACCCTGTTTCCTTTCATTTCAATGGCAGTCCACAAGAGGATATTTCGATATACCGGCAGTCTATGCAATCAGATCCATTTCGCTTTTTGGACATTTTCACGAAATTTGAAGTACCAACAGGTGTTGGGCTGCATCAATTTTGGGAGCCCAGGAAAATCCAATAGGGGGCCCACCGGGAATATTCCCGGTGGACTATAGGCCAGTTCGCCTCTGGGTGTGTGGGGGGGGGGGGGGGGCAAACTCTGAACGACCTCAGGTCTGGCAGCATGAACAATTTCCAAGACCATCCAATACATGGTGCCAGAACTGTATTTCGATCGAGCCAGACCGATGTGAAGATCTGAAAGAAATTAAAGATTGGACACTGAACAGAAAAACTACAACCAAAATCAAAGACGAAAAACCCGATTGAAAAACTGACGCATTCAAGTCAAACCTTTAACCCTTCGAACCCTGGTGGTATCTTCCACTCCAGTTCATTGTCATTAATTTGATCAATCAATATTTTCAACGTACAACCTTAGGGCTTGAGTGGAGACAACCAATATGACTGACTATTATGAAGATGCAATATTTACAACCTGAAGAGGCGTGAGATCCGATTCAAGATTCGAATCAAAATTCTCTTCTTGATTCAATTCGGTATTCAATTTGACTCAAAATTTGAGGTTCGCAGGGTTCTACAATAAAGCAATATCTGAAAGATGTTTCGAACGCCGCTCAAACAGTCAGTTAGTGAACGTCCAACAAATATTCAGGCCATTATATAGACTGATGCAAAATGTTTGGATGTCGTTAATAAAAAAAACTGTTTACAATGCCTTGCGTTAAATTCGTGTACTATCTGTTAACCAGTCTTTTGATAACAGATTAACACTATAAAATCATCATTTCGGTTCCATATGCCTCTGGGAGCTTTGCCGTCAAAACAGAATATTATAAATTAAACACTTAATTCTTCAGTTCTGATGTACATTTGTCAATTCGGTGAATATGTAACACCGGAAGTTCTACTTGTAACACTCGCCTCGAAGAATGTAATTTCTTTTGTTAACACTTACCAGGCATTTTCTAATATCTTACCTTCTGCAAGGTTCTGGGAATTTCATTGGCTCAAAGACGTCACATACAGACTGCATATAAAACCATATACTGCCTGTAAACATCAATATTCGCTGACAGCTATGGGTAATCTCCCCTTTGTTCATCGATTATTCAAAATGGCGGCAGCCGATAAACGCTTTAAGTTGAAAGATTGAGTGCTGGAAGCCAATATTTGGTCTGAAGTGCAGGTTAGTCAACTTAAAGGGCTTCATATTCTGTGGATGTGTGTCATGTTACCTTCAAAATGAAACTGTTTGGTATGTATGGATTTGCCTTGTTACAATTTATGGGAGAGTGCACTCTCCCATAAATTGTAACAAGGCAAAGACACGTTAACACATTGTGGGAATTCTCTCATTTAATTTTGATCGCTGTTGTTATTAGTTCTGTGCATCGATGCAGCAGTCGGTAAGATATATTCGTTACACAGTTTGTTGGTGGCCTAATATGGTATATATGGTGTCAGTTAAGTCCATATTAGACTCGAGCTTTCGCTCGAGTCTAATATGGACTTAACTGACACCATATATACCATATTAGGCCACAAACAAACTGTGTAACTAATAATATAAATGCTCTGTGCATCAAAGACACTTCGTATCGATGCTCTCCACTTTGAGAGAAAGGGAAGTATTTTATCGCATAGCTTTCTAAAAAAAATTGAAAAGAACAAAGGGTGCGTGAATGTGTGGGTGTGAAGGAGTTTTGTGTGATTTTTTCGAATGACACAATCATGTTTTAGAGGAATTTAGAATGCTGTTTTCTGATCCCCCACCGGGAGTCGAACCCTCGGCAACCCTGCCTGGCGATCAAGAGTCCAACATCTAAAGCACTATACCATTGCAGGCCGTCTAAAAACGATGGCTCGAATCTAGCTTTTTAAATGAAGTTCTCATGATTACTTGGTTCATTTTCCTTTTGGACGGCTGCATGAAACTGTGGAACGCGCTGGCTACAGTACGACGAAATGCTGTGTATGGCCTCAAATGAAGACTGACACGGGCCTGTGCGTGTTTTTCGAATGACACAATCATGTTTTAGGGGAATTTAGAATGCTGGTTTCTGATCCCCTTATCACATACCTTTCTATAAAATTTTGAAAAGTACAAAGGGTGCGTGATTGTGTGGGTGTGAAAGAGTTTTGTGTGAAGGTGTGTGTGGGTGTCTAATATGAGTACTTCAGTTTCCTTCACACAATAATAAAGAAGTATTACAGATATTTAATTTTCCTACTTTGAAATCGAACTAAAATTTAGTGTTTGTAACTCTTTGCATGCTACTGGCGAATATTCCCGCAGAGCACAGGGTTTCTCTTGACACTGAAATAAGTATAATTGAGGCACATGTAATCAAATTTTCATCCTGTAAATTGAACGGATTTTTTCCACCAATGATTTTTCATGTTACATTTAGATTAATTTTCCATCAACTCTAGTCATGGCTGCTGTGAAGCAACCATGACCAGATTTGATGAAAAATATCTTTAAAATACTCAGCGGGTCAAGAGTTAACGCTTTACATGCTCCTGGTGGATATTCTTGCTACGGACACAAAATCTCTTGCCACTGAAATATGTATAATTTGAGCGTATTTAACCAAATTCTTCCCCTGTAAATTGAATGCACTTTTTGACCAATGATTTCTTTAGTTAAATTGAATTATTTCTCATCAAATCTAGTCATGGCTGCTTCATAGTATCCTTGACTCTATTCGAGGAAAAATATTTTGAAAATACTCAGCGGGCTGAGCATTGAATTACATCTTGTACTACTTTTTAAATCCATAATCCACCAGTGAGCTCTTGAGTAGTTTATGATTCTTTCTCCATTGTTGAGATACAACATCTACAGCTTGGAATGCAGCGAGAAAATCGATTCGATATTCGATTCAGTTTGAAATATTCTGCATGACTCGATCCAATTCGACTTGGAATCTGAGATTCGCAAGGCCTTAACCCTTTACCTAACCTGAAAAGCAGACGACACTTGCAAAAATAATTCTTGAATAACTAATTTTTTTCATTTTTTGTCTCAAAAACATAGGTTATGATCCCTCTTTGGAACGAGCTTGACAAGCTCGTTCCAACGAGGGGTCATAACCTATGTTTTTGAGACAAAAAATGAAAAAAATAATGAAAATTAATAGGCGATTTTTGAGAATAGCGCTGGCCGGTTTTGGCCGTTAAGTTGGAAAAAGGGTTAAGTCGAGCAATTAATGGGCGAAAAATGCAAGGTTTTAAATACCATAAAAAATATTATTTGTTAATGAGGATTAAAGAAAAATTCAAAATACTCAGTTAATTAACGAAAACTCATATATATTATCGGCATCCGGCCTTCATTCTTCCAGAGAGCTTCCAAAAAAGCTCTATCACCTATTTATTTATTTATATTTACTTATTTATTTATTTTATTGCGATTTAAAGACACTTTCGACAGCCAGGGTCACCTCGTATCAGACAGTTTTAAAGGTGGAGGAGGCCATACGTGGAGAGAACCACCGAGCAACGGCGAGCCACTGTCATACTCCTCAATGTACTAACTCCCCACAATCAGGGTTAGGATTCGTTGAAGACAAGTGCACCACCAACGTGCAGGCCTTAGTATACAGCGTCCATGTGACCCCCATATGGGAAATCGGGATTAAGTGATTTGTCCCAAGGACGCAACTCAGTTACACCTGGCGACGTCGAACCGTAGGTCTTTCGGTTTGAAATCCAATGCAG
Source organism: Pictodentalium vernedei (assembly GCA_031216915.1). NCBI lineage: Eukaryota > Metazoa > Mollusca > Scaphopoda > Dentaliida > Dentaliidae > Pictodentalium > Pictodentalium vernedei. The sequence continues at coordinate 507,838,953 of CM062296.1, read as the reverse complement.
TAACATGCACTGAGCTTCCGCGTTCCCATTATCACATATAGCGTTACCATTCATAATCCTGTAAAGTTAAAAAAAAAAGATTCGCGACGATATTCCTGGAATTGGTTTGGCGACTCCTTTAATTATCGACAGTAGTATGTAATGTGGTTTTGAGATGCAGGTTGCAGGACCCCGGGCAAGACCCCCAGGAGTGACGTCATGTCACGTAACCCAGTGGCGCCATGTTGTGTTGTCATGGTAACCAGCGTGGGTGGCCATGTTGTGACGTCATCCCCATAGTGATGAATCGGTTAGGAATCTCAATAATGGAATGCCTTATTTTGCCAGTTTATATGTATACAGGGGAAATCTGATTGAATATTCCGAAGGCCTGAGCGAAGGTATAGCTAGGAAGTAGTGATACAAGTCAATATTAATGGATGAGATATGGGGCAGAATAACAGAAGCCAATAGTACTGGTACAAGGCACAATGCTACAAGACTGTTGTAAAAGCTAATGATAGGACAGATAGACCAAAGATCATTAGTGGCCTTGGGGCTTTGGAGATAAGATGGAAGTCGATAGGTATCCTCAAATAATACAATACCAGGCCATAGATATCCTCAAATATTGAAATGAGACTAAGAGTCGTAGTAAATGAGGCCTCATTGAGGGATTTTTCATGGCCCTCATGACCTCAAAAGAAAATGAGGCTATGAGGGATAATAAATTAGACCTCAATGAGGGCTTTAACATAGCCCTCATGGCCTCATACGACAAAAAAGGGGTGCCGAAGGCCATATGTTTTTCCAAAAAGGGGTGTCGAAATTGGAGTGCCTGGGGATATGGCTGTTATATACCGAGATGAGGCTAAGAGGGATAGTAAATTAGGCCTCATTGAAGGTTTTCACATAGCCCTCATGGCCCCATACGACAAAAAAGGGGTGCCGAAGGCCATATGTTTTCCAAAAAGGGGTGCCGAAATTGGGGTGCATGGGGATATGGCTGTTAAATATCGAGATGAGGCTAAGAGGGATAGTAAATTATACCTCATTGAGGGATTTTTCATGGCCCTCATGACCTCAAAAGAAAATGAGGCTATGAGGGATAGTAAATGGGACCTCATTGAGGGTTTTTACATAGCCCTCATGGCCTCATACGACTAAAAAGGGATTCCATAACCAGAGACGTTTCACAAAAAGGGATTCCATGGGCGTGGCCATTGGAAACAGAGGTGATGAGACTCGGATTGGACTTCATTGTAATAAGGGGAGATAACTCTACACACAGATTATGGAGAATCAAGCAATCTGATTGGCTAGTTATAATCTATATAAATGAACTAGATAAATGAAATAACAAGATTACTCGGAATAGGGCCAGAACTAACAAGAATAGACCAGAAAAGCTAAATATAGTAATAATTAGCAAAGCTGTTCCAGTTAATAGGCTCTTCTACCCTACTGGAGTACACTCCAGGACGAAGGAACATAGTAGGGTAGATGAAAACTATTGCATATATAGATAGAAGCAGAGAATTCTGAAAGAATTCGAAATAGTACAACTTGTCGGGTTGTTTGTGGTAATTCTTTGAATCGGGAAAATACTCCTATTCAATCGAACATGCCTTCCGAACATACCTCTGTCTTGTTGTAGGCCTTTGGGTAACATAGCAACCACGTGCTACGATGGAAACCAAGATGTCGGCCTGCAGTATTCAAAATGGACGACGGAAACATATATCACCTAACAATACGCACTAACACCACGTATCACTACGGAGATGACGTCACAACATGGCTGCCCACGCAGGTTACCATGACAACGCAACATGGCGCCACTGGGTCACGTGACATGACGTCACTTCCGGGGTCCCGCCCGGGGTCCTGCAACCTGCACCTCAAAACCACATTACATACTACTATCGACTTTCATCGATGAACAGTACAGTGCATTGCAGTGCAGTGCAGTGCAGACACACCGCGGGGACACACCGTGGAGTGGTCGTAATCCACGCGCGCATGGGCAGTGATGTCAACACATGCGTTTAACAGGTTATATAAATCATAATCAGCAGCAAAATTTTAATTAATGATGCACCGGGTAGTACCCGGTGGGTCCTTAAATAAATTTTGTGTGATTATGCCAAGAATTATTGTTTGGAATCCAATAGTATTGCGTCCATAGAAATATTGCCCACCCGAGGGAAGTGACCAGTCTACGGCGGCCGTACTGTATGTTGTTCCTTGTTTTGTATAATGGGGTATACGCGACGTTTTTCTGTAACATCCATTCGCATCGTTTTCAAATTTTCTTTAATCCGCATTAGCAAAGAATATTTTTTCATGGTATTTAAAACCTTGCGTTTCTCGTCCATTAACAGCTCGACATAAGGCCCTATGAATCTTAGGTCTCAAGTCGAATTGGATCGAGTCATGCAGAATATTTCACATTGAATCGAATATCGAATTGAACCTATCGCCGCTTTTCAAGCTGTAGATGTTATATCTTCTTACAGTGGTAGGCTAGATCACATATTACTCGTCTCAACTTGAGTAATGCATTTATTGGCGACTTGTCTGTTTGGGCAAGCCAATCAAAGAAGCACAATATTTCAAAAACGAAATCCAAGTAGTTTCGGAAGCCAAACATCCTTGAACTCTTCCTTTTGAGATGAGAGAAGCAAAGTTCAAGAGAAAAGTTTTTTTTATAACATCCCGACGACTTCGAAACTGGGCATTCTCCAATAACTTGTAACAAAGCAAATCCATAAAAACATGATTTGATCGGAATCTTAAGTAATGCGAAGCAAATTTAAAATATGTTTAGTACAGGGGTATAGACAGTGACGATGGAAGGCATAGTGGGGAGCCAGTGTGGGGTTGGCAACCTAGATAGAGGATCAGAGTGTTTCAATTCGATATATGTGGTACCGAGGTATATCAAGAATTCAAAGGTTTATGTTTTGAGTTGAAACTATGAGTTTATAAACAAGAAGGTCGGTTTAAAAACAAAAACGCTTCAGAACGTTGCAAAAACCTGTAATTAACTTTGATTGTATCTTGCTTTTGTTCACTGGAGCCTTTTAGCTGATGTTATGAACGATATAAAATCCACATGAATGGGCGCGTCGGCCAAGGGTAAAGGTGTGAGCTCCCACCCGCTTGTGCGTTCTTGGGTAGCGGGTACTGCACTTCTAATAGAGTTCTCAAAATGTTTTCTAGCTCCGAGACAATTCGCGTGACTCGATCCTCTTCCTATAACATTTTAAGTGAGCAGCACAAATAGGTCTCTCATTAAAAATAACCCCTGAATTATTATGTTAATGTGCGCGTCATGGTTATAATATGTTAAAACCAAACGAACGCTAACAGTAAAAATATATTGTCCATTTAGGATGTTTCGCCGATGTTTCATCTTAGGCAGAGGCGGCAGAAGTTCGAGGGAAGTGGAGGGTTACAGATTTCCAAGACTACCGTGGTTCGACACATTGGGAGAAAATGTACAATCGTGTGTCGGCAAATATACAACTACCCGCTAGTCTCTCGTTTAGATGAACATGCCGCGGTGTGGTCAGTGCCCGGTCTATTTCTTCCCACTTCAGTCATCTTCCAACCCGAAGACTAGCCTTCGGGTTGGAAGATGGTTGAAGATGAAACGGACAGAGGCGACCAAAGGTAGGGTTCTTTGGCCAGATGCAACTAAATTTGTTTGGTCTGGCAAAACAGATATATAAGGATTGCCTGAATATGTTAACACGTTTGCATGCGCCCGTTTTTAACTCCTTGTGTAACTGCGTAAAATGTATGTAGAAAAGGGTAGAGGGGCACGTGTCCCCCGTGTCCCCTGATTCTGTCGCCTCTGATCTCAGGTTTTCACCCCAGTGATTAAAAACAGAACATTATCCAGTTTTTGTTACAAAAACGGAATTAAATCGCAGAATCATAATTGTTAACAGATAACGAAAGAACGCTGTCATTAATATTCAGGCAGCGGTGATTGCTTCCTCTCGTGAAGAATTGCTGGAGGAAGTGTTATACATGTTTACGAGCGGATGCTGTCATTTATGTTTCACTAATCTCGTGACATATTCGGTGGCCATAGTGGATTGGTATTGTTGCATATAATTGCTTTATTTAAATAATGGAAAATGCTTGAAACGTGGCTCTCAATTTAGTTGAAGCATCTGTCTATCACAGACAATATGAGCATTCATTCCGTTAGCCACCCAAACCTCTACAAAGTTATGTTTTAATATATATCACTGTAAAAAATAAATACCCAAAACATGTGTAAACAAAAACACCTGGGAGATACACCTGTCACACATGTAATGTGTTTTTACAAAAACAAAGCCGTTTAATGGGATAATCAAATTACATGTTTATATTTAAATACTGGCATTTATACCTAAACATGTAATGTGTTTAACAAAAAATAGGTTGCCCGTTTATATATAAAGTTTGGCATTTATGCATAAACATGTAATGTGTGTTTAAGAATAAACAGATTATCCAATTAGACAATGTCATACAATTCACATATACTTTTCAGACTATCTTTTGCCTGACACAAAACACGTGTAATGTTTTGTGAAATAAACGTCAGCATTTATTAAACTGCGCATCATCTATGAAAAAACACACAAGATGTTTAATTACATGCACCGGTATTTTTTTAAAGCATACAACGCATATTTGGAGAAGCGGAAGACTAAAATCGTCGCTCTCAGGTTGGATGAGAGCTCGTATATTTTTTTTATGTTTACGGCTCCAGTAGCAAATGTTACCGTTTGAAGTCACCACGCGAAATATTTGAAATAACGTTGCCCGTTTCTTAATTCATCAACGGAGTGACTTGCAAACAGCTTATTTTTCCGAATGCAGTGTTGTTAAATTACAAATAAGTTTACATAATATAGAGTGACCTTGACCTTTATCTGCTGTATTGGTTATTTGTCGAGTGGAGCTGTGGGGTACACGAGAAGTTTATTTTCTGAACTTTTTATCGTTAAAAGTTGTTTTGTTCATTTCACAATGTGTTTTTGGGGGCTATGGGTAGACTCTTATTGGAACATATAGTTTACTGTAATGAATTGACGGTAATATGGTCTGAGACTTGCGGCTCGGAGTTTATGTTTGACCGAGATGCTCCGCGACTCGGTTGAACCTAAACTCCAAACCGTAAACATCCTACCATATTATATTCATTTTATCACAATAACTTATATTGTGAATGAAAAACGCCCCTCAGGAAGTTGTTGGGTTGGGGAATTTTGAATGTAAAGAAAGTTCAGAAATTTTCCAACATCGATACTGTTGACGCACGTCGAATAGATACTGATCAGGGTGATGGAAGACAGGAATAAATCAATTTCACTTCTCACCGTGGGACAACGGGTCCATCCGCCTGTTCCTACTCAACCTGGGGAGGGGTTCAGGAAACCATTTGCAGATATAAGGCTGAAAAACAAAATTTTCCGCCCATAGACAACCCACACACCTTACCATACCATTTGTTTTTGCCATTCTAAAATGGGGACGCACTCCCAAAAATCACCAAAATTGGCTTATCCTCACCCCAATTTTGGCTTAAACCATTCAAATCGAAGCCAGTAATAACAGACTTTGTCAAACAGCTCAATGCAATGAGCGTCCCTGTTAACCCTTTACCTAACGAATCGCCCGTAGCCGCCCGCGTAATTTGGAAATTCAGCAATCGAAAAAAATTAATTTTTCAAAATAGTTCAACAAAACCATATTATGTGACCACTCATTGGAACGAGCTCAATGAACTCGTTCCAATGAGTGGTTACATACTATGGTTTTGTTGATATTTTTTTTAAAAGTTTAAAAAATATTAATTGAAATAAGAAATTTTGATATCGTCTGCGTTGGGTATTCAATGTTTCATTGTAGCTCATTTCAACATTTCAATACAAGTGATAAAGCGGCAAACACTAAGGTATATATATGTTTGCACTCCTAACTCAGCAAATCAAAATTAACAACAGGATGAAAACCAACTGGGGCTCTTGGTCAAAAGGGTACCAAAAGGCATCCAGATCTAGATGGCTGTTAAAAGGCTAACTCAAATTCCTTTCTTAGTCAATTAGGAGCAGTCAAGACTCGTTATCTCTATGGTATTTAGAGAAATTTAGTTGATACTTATTAAAACAAGCATTCGGAAAAAAAATTGCGGGACATGTTTTTTTCACCTCTGAAGCACCCAGCCACCCTGACTTATACCTTGAGTTTTTCGGGACGCCCCCCCCCCCCCTCCCCGCCCCAACCGGCATTATCATATGGACACTTGGTTCTGAGTTATATTAGAAATAACTTGGAACTAGACATATCCATCAACTTCTCATGGTTGTTTTATGTTGTAAAAGTTTAGTTTGGAAGGGCAAATGAACAATATTTAATTATTTATAAAATATAAGGTAATGCAAGTACAACATAAAATGCATCAGAACAATATGTATAATATATTAGTGTGAGCTTTGGCGACGACTCCTTTGAACAATTTCTTTTCGATATGCTAAAGTTTTTGATCCAGTGTTTGCTAAAGTGAATCCAGAAGTACACCAAATCACTCCAAATGTTCGGCAAATTCTTGTAGCACACAAACCTACAAATGTTTGTCTTTAACAAAAATATCTATATGCGGATTCTCGACCTTAGTAATGTCCACGTAATTTTCATAAGTCAAATAGATCTTTTTAAATAGTTTGTTAATAAATAATACCTTTAAACGCGACAGCTGTATCCCTTTCAAATATCATGCATTGTTAAAGTGTAGTTATAATTCGAATATTTCTGTTATTAAAAATGTTATGAAACTATTGGACCGCAGCCGATATTAGAGAATGAATGCGTTTTGCTCAGAGATCGCTTGCCAACAATGAGTCACAAAATGAGAGTAAACATTCTGCGCCATTGGACCGTAGATTGGCCAAACTTCCATGGGCCCTAAGATCATGTATACGTGACCTAAAATATATACACGACTAAATGGTGATAATGGTAAGCAACAGAAACACAAATTCTTAACTTCGTATTTCATGCTAATGCATATTATATCTCACGTGACTTTTCCTTCCCCTGATTGCCTGAGAAGTACTATACTCTACTCTATTATTACCACTTTAGCGGGCGTTCCTTAGGTCATTATCGCTAATTTCTTAGACATTAATACGCGATAAATGTTCAAGTCATCACATGACGTGCTGGGCCTCTAACGGAATCTCCTTTCCTTTAGCGCCCGGCGGCCCGACACGTCACGTGACCGAATTATGTCCCGTTCCGAATCTTCTGTTTCCGCTTTGGAAATCCGCATGCCGCGCGAGAAAAACAAATCTCACAGCAGTTATTACGCCAATTAAAACGATTTAAACCTCTCTTCCTGGAAAACGAGGAGCCAAATAATGATATAAGGTCAGTACAGATATGTATCATTCGGTTTTTTGAAGCGGGCAAACTCCGATGCTGGATATTTTGCTGCAGTCATTTCGTACTTGGTTTTTAAAAAAAAAATTATAAGTAAATGCCGACACCTCATGAATATTCAAAGTTCGAATTTTTAACTTAATTTGTTCATTTTCTGTTTTATTAGTGGCACTCGACTTCGTCTCGGGCCCCTTATAAGACCTCGGGTTGTTAATCATTTCTATTGGGCAGCTAATGAACCGCAATACCCCTGAAAATCATGTTATTGTTTTATTTTCGATTGTTTTATCTCTCGTGGGTTTTAAAAATAATCGTGCACTTTCCCATGAACTTTACACTAGAAATGGTCGTGGTATATTCTGATGTGTCACAACGTGTCCTCTGAAAAGAATTTTTCCCGAATTCTGTTTCGTTTTTTCTAAGTTCAGGGATGAAAATACCTGTACTGGGAAGGTCATTGGCAAAAGACCGTTTACTTAAGATTGCAATGCAAACAGGTCGCAAGATTCTTTCTCGGTTTGTTTGATATATTATATTGATTATATGATGTGACACTTCTTCCGGTAAGGCTCTTCAAAGCAGATCTAATGTTCCTCAGACATTTTCTTTTCTAAAACTGCATGTGTTCAGGCGGTTTTTTATTCTGTTTTTTTTAATTATTTCTTTGCCATCAAAATTCATGTTCCTATTTTGTTTTATGGTTTAGGCATCATAATCTACAGAATAACATGGATGGTGGTGTATTTCGTCCCTTGAGTGCAAGAAGGCTTTGCAATGCTAGAGCATTGCAAAGCCTTGTTGCACTTAAGGGACAAATTTATCAGTTTTATTAACTTCGTTAAAATATCAGACATAAACTATTTATTTTTTTATTTTTCTTAAGTTGGCATTGATTATAAAAAGAGAACATGAGGCAGCCCAACGGACCATGCGATAGAGCCTAAGAAACGAATTTTTTTTTACTTTTTTGGGCCATATTAAGCCCATTTGTTAAAACTAGCTATGCACGGTCATGTATTAACAGAAATAGCACTGGGAGTTCTTTAATGTATTCAAGTGTCTTTTGTGAGGTTTTTTGATCCTATCGCTCCAGTACAAAAAGAAATAATCGAACATTGAATCTGGGGTGCTATTTTCGTTTATTTTTCTTTTTTTCAGTTTCCCGTTTTTTTTTTATTTTCAGACGTAACGTTGTTTTACATGGAGTAAAATCTAACATTATTTTTAAGTATAACAGTGTATGTTTTTCAATATTTTATTTCTGAGAAAGCAGTTTCTAATTATATACAGTGCATACCTGTTTTTTTATTATAGTTAAAAAATGCATATACAACAAAACTATAGCAATTATGGCACGCCACACAGACGTGGTGAGGGTCCCGCTGCATAATTTTGACCTCCTTTGAGGCATAGATGTTCGTATGAAATATTACGTTGCAGGGGTATGCGTATATACTTTAAGGTGGAGATTAATTGGATGTACAGTCAGTCCCTATTATCGTTTTTGAAAACGGTTATATCTACACATTGGATAGTATGCTGCTAAGTTCAAAAAAGGTTGGGTTTTTTTTATACGGTCTTGATTTCACATTATTTCACACAATGTCGACCAACTTATATAAGTGTATCGAGTTTGAATGGCGATTTGATGCCCAATCATCCCGGTTGTTTCTCTGCTTATTATTTTAGCGTGACCAGACCATCGTGTAATTAGAAAAATCCGACAGAACTCTAAATTTCCCACAGAATCCTAGTGAGAAGAGGGTACCCCCATATCCTTCGTCAAAGTGTCCATAATAAAACTATTTAGCAAGGGTATTTTATACATCGTTGTACGGAGTATGATATTCAGACCGGGGGGGGGGGGGCAATACTATAAAACCATTAGAATTGTATTTTCTAGAATTGTATTTTCTGCTTATTAATATAACTGATTAAAATGAATCTTTAGCATTTTAAAAGATACGGCAATTTTCCAACTGGCAAATTGCCAGATCTTTGGAAATGCTAATGGTTCATTTAACACATTTAAAGTCATAACTAAACGATACGATTCTGAAAATACAATTGTAAAAGCTTTATAGTATTGGCACCAGTTCAAAGTATGATACTTCTCCCCTGGCATAAGTAGATATGGATATATGAACTTGTTTGGTTTACGTTTCGTTTTTCGAGGGGTTGGTGTACGCAGTATGGGGCAAGGAAACTACTCTCTCTCTCCCTCTGTCTGCTCCTTCCTTTCCCATTGAAAGCTACGACGCTAATACCCTAGAATTTAACAACAAGTTAATGACGCAGAAAGACTTAACTATTTAGCCTACGCAATGACAATAACCGGCCAGTGCTAAACCCATATTCAAGTATATTGTTCAATCTTTTGCTTCCAAAATACAGCTTATGATTCTTATTGGAACGAGCTCGTTCCACTGAGGGTTCCTAAGGTTTTTGAGCAAAGAAATATACATTTTCAGTTGTTCAAGATGTTTTGGCAAGTGTCATATTCCAGTCGTGGCAGGAAGAGAGGTACGTTAATCTTCACATCTTCATCCATGAATATAATGGCTATAATACTTTTTCCATGTTGATGTTTTTCGAGATTTTTGTTGTGGTGCATATAAAATTAAATTAGATCCATAGCTTGACAATTCGTTTTGTAGTCGTAAAATATCGACCAAAAATTCATATTATCCTACGTAATTTGTGTGTATCCTGCATTCTACTGCAAAATTACAAAAATTGATCGCAGACTTGAATTGTCGTGAGAGCGGATGTGCGAATTCGCATACTTGTCTACATTTATACCACTATCCCACTGACAAACTGCCATTTAATCGTAGCTTACGAGTTTTGTTCTAATTCACCACCATCGATCTACTGTCACACGGTGAAATAAGTAATTGCTTAAAAACAGCACAAAGCATGTAACGTCTATAGAATCCAAACGTTCATACATAAATGTTGTTTGTATTGCAAATTACGTATGGTTTAATAGTTGTCACTGGGGAGGGGAGTCGCTCTGGCAATTCTCAGTACATGAGTTTTGTTCTTTTTGCACTGCCATCACTGTGGGATCCCTGGATGATACCGCTCTGTATGTTTAAGTGCAGCAGAAAAACAAAAAAGTTCATTTCGGTGTTTAGTATTCTGAGACTTCAGATCTCCTCGCCGTCTTGCGGTTTTCGAAATGCTTATTTTGAAAAGGATATGCGAAATTACAATTCTAATATCTCGTATAACCAAATTGTTAATTGTTAGGGTACCATTCCCACCTTAGTTGACGGGATCGGGGAGGTATGGGGGAAAGTGCTGCATGTCTACGCATACAATCACGTTTTTTCATGGACAGGCTACTTCATTATAAATGAGTTTAAAATTTGAAGAGTGCGTAAACGTTTCAACATACAGGCGTTCTTGTAAAACATCATCGGCAAACTTAAACAAATTTAGCAGCTATTGGGCAATGAATTCCACTTCTGGTCGGAGTTGGTGAACTTCTACTTCAACCATCTTCCAACTAAAGGGCCAGCCTAAAATCTAGAAAGATAGACTAGAGGGTATTTCTACCTCTTCTGATATACGATGTGCCCCTCTTCCTCCCCACACACGTTTTAACGGTTATGACCGTTTGTCATACACACCATTTGTCCTACGAGTATATAAAACAACAATTTGTATGCCAGACTATTCTCTCATCTCGCCTTTATTCCCTCGTAACAGAGTAGTACAACCCACATACAAGAAAAAAGTTTAATCAAAGGCATTTTCTGTATACTTTTGACTCTATTCCTTTTCGAAGCGGCAGTGCTGGGATCAGTTTATCGTTTCCGAAATATTGCAAGTTTGGAAGAGTAAAAGTTGTTGGAAAACTTGTATTTTAACCCTTATCCTGTCACACCAACTTTTACCATTACGGAGGACCTATAATCAATCCTGGTGTGGAAAAAGGCGCAACTGCAATGCTAAAACATTGCAGATGCGCCTTGTTCCACGTAAGGAACGATGAAAATTCTTGTATGTGAGGAAGTTCAATGACTTATCGTGATTTCATTTATGTAATGACGAACTAATAATAGTGAAAACCAAGTGGACACACTGCACATTGAGGAGGTCTATTCTATTCGTATAACTAGGGATCAGCTTTGTCACAAACATTAATAACCGTATGACAAATGGGCGTGCGACTAATCGGAGGACACCGTTTTAACACAGTTCGTCGTAATGCTAAGACATAAGAATCCAGGCAAAGCAATACGGTTTACCCATTCTTCAATTTCTCTTACACTGGGTCGAACCATGGTGGGGGTAGGATAATTATTGCCCCAACCCAAACTTCCCACGCCTGTGATTCTCACAACTCGCCGACCTCATTGCAATGGGGGGTCACATGATATGGATTTGGTGAAATTGTGTGAATAAATTATAAAATATTTTTTTAAAATAATAAATTTTGATATCGTGTGCGTTGGTTAAAGGGGGGGGGGGGGGTCAACTGTCAGTGACACTGGTCTTCAGGGGGGGGGGGGGGGCAACCTAAACTCAATACAGTTCTTCTGGTTGATCTGCGTTAAATAGAACCAACGTTATTGCCGGAAAATCACATTCAGACCACAATACCAGTCCTTTGACCTTCGATCTTACGGTTGCCGCCTAAAAATCTGACAGGATTCTTCCGCTTCAAACGGAGTACCTAATCTGTAAATCTGGTGAACATATATGCACATGGAACTTAATTAAGCACCCCTGTTTTTTCGCAGTGGTGTTAACAGAAACTGTCATTACTTTCATGCTATCTTTCAGATGGCAGAAAGTGATTGTTTGCGGAAAGAATGGTCTATTGACAAATGGAGGACAACACAATGATGAAAAAATGCAGTATTTTAATGGCGCTAATTACACATATCTGTCACTAATGTTTTCGATGGAAAAATGTTCCCTCGACAAGTATGGTGCTGGAACGATCCATGATGAAACAATTACTGACATAAAATGTTACTTGTGATCTCCTTGACACAATAGCAGTGTCTGACGCGAGTAACGAGTGTATTCACCATGTGCCTGGATGGCAGCCTAAACCCTCCTCCTAATGCTACCAGTGAGCCCTTTGATACGATCCAGAGGCAACTACTGCCACTCCTCATGCAATGTAGCGTCCAAATCGACCAAATTCTGTACCGGCGGATCCCTTGCTAGCACACTACGACCAAGAAAGTTCCAGATGTGTTCTAAGGGATTCAAATAGGGGTTCATTGCAGGCCAAGGTAGTGTTGTAATAGCGTTGTTCAGAAGGAATGCTCTCATAGCATTGGAACGATGTGGCTTTGCATTGTCGTCAAAGAATACAGGGCGAGCAGCCAACGGCTGGTTGTCAAAATGAGGCACGACAACCGGATTGAGAATGTCCCGGATGTACTGATGACCATTGAGGTTTCCACGTACAGTCATCATATCAAGTTTACAATTATGAGAGAGGCATCTCCAGATCATTGCTGATCCTCCATAAGGAACAGTAGGTCTGATGTCCCTGGGCACGGAAGCAGTATTCCTATGCCTCCACACTCTCATGCGACTATCTGTGACGTGAAGCAGGAACCTACTCTCGTCTGACCAATGGACTCTCCTCCATATCCTGAGATTCCAATGTTGTCGTGCCATACACCACTCCAAACGTCGTCGTTGATGCTGATTGGACAGAGCTGGACGCTTGATGACCCTTCTGGACCTCATACCCAGTGTTCCGAGACGGTTTCGGACAGTTCTGTTGGATAAACGCCTGTTGGGGAGCGAAAGGCGTTTCAAAACCCCACTTGAAGCAAAGGGTTCACGCCTTTCGAGGCGTGCCAGACTCCGATCTTCCAGAGGAGAGGTCTTTTGGGGTTGTCCAGGCTTGGTCGGTCCTTAATATTGTTGGTTTGTTGATGTTTTTTGGACAAGTCTGCTGATGACAGAATGACTTTCTCCAAGTTGACTTCCAATAGCTTTGAATGACATGGCTGTTGCTTGCATGCCAACGATTGGCCATCTTAGTGCCTCTGACAGTTTTCCTCCTTGCCATGTCGACATTCACTGTAAGAAGTGACAAATGGTCTTGATTGATACCCAGATATTGCATGTGGATGATAGTGTTTTTGTGGCATTCGTGTGAAGCATGCTTTACGTGGACGAGGGGATGTATTTGGGGTACCCTATCAACCAGAAACATCATGTTTCACTAGATGAAATGTGCTACAAGACATAGCAATCATCAAAACATAATAATCAGTAACAGCAACTTCACTGTCATGAAACATTTCAGGGGGTGCTTAATTAAGTTCCAGGTGTATATATACAACAAACGTTATTGACCAGAATCCAAGTTTCGACGAAGTTTTATTTATAATAATAATTCTATGATCTTTGTTCTTGTGGCTATCAACTCCAAACATTAGATTATCCCCTTTGCGTGTGTGATTATTTGCTGTAAGTTTGCTTGGGCTGTGATAAAACAGAACTAATGTTAACCGTTCGGAAACAAACAGGCGTTATTTTAGTAACGGTAACCTTGACTTCTAGCTGGCACATGAAAATCGATGGGGCGCTTCTTGTAAATTTGTTGGGCCTGTTTTAAACTGAACTGGAGTTATTATCCGGAAACCAAAAGTTTACAAGTCCCCACTCGCCCGGACACTCACACGTCTTCATCAGACTTTCATTCGAGTTTTACATTTTCACAACTCGACTAAAAATCTGGTAGCAACCTTTATTGCCGAAAACATTCCTGGGTTAAACGGACGCCACATCGGTCATTTCTACCCTCCTGCATATACGCTACATCTACCTTATGTTTGTTTTCTCTCAATAACTCGCACAGTGCGAACGTGTAACGACTTCATTTCCCTAAGAACCCTTGACACTTTGTTATTATGGTTGTCCATCACGTTCAATTGTAAGTGGCAGTGAAAATGGCGGAGCATAGTCGAGCGCCGACGTCAATTCTCAGCTGAACTGGTATAACACATTAAGCTAATTTCCGTTTGTGCAATTGATTTATTTCAACGACAAATAAAACACACATGAAAAATGCGCGCACGATAAATGTTCATTTTGCCAAGAGATGTGCAGCTATCGGAAAAAAACATTCATATATTTAACACCTCCGCTCCAATATCACCTTCCATTCACGCCGTTTCTTTCTTGTGTGCTATCGCTTAACAGTCTATATTTCAAAGTTGGCATGCGATGAATACAGCTTAGGATGCCGGGGAATGTTGAGTGTCGGAGGGAGGTTAAATAAAAAGGCTACTTCAATGAGAAGATTATTTTCAAGGATTGTGTCCTATTTTATTCGTAGAACCGTACAAGTAAGTCCTGGAAAGAACAAGGATTTTCAGAAATCAAGCTTGTGACCAGGCTGAGCCACTCTGTAAATGTACCGTTAAAATACAGCATAAATTCTGGCAATCAGTTGCTTCTGTCGTGAAAATTACGGTAACGACTGTTACGGCTTGACGTTTAATCACACAAAATACAAAGAGGAGTATTTATGTCCAGGGGAGAAAATTTCTCAGAACGAACACATTAAATTCTTCAGTTTTACAAAATGGCTTTTACAAAATGACATCGTCCATGTCAAAGGTGCCTTGTATGAAAAGACGATATTGTTAGGGGAGAATAATTAAAATCTTTAACCTGCAGCCGTATGGCTGCAGGTTAAAGATATTGATTCTTCTACTCACCATGACAACTACACATCCTTCTGATATCATCAAGCGAAACTAAATATAAATTCCTCAGTTTTGTTCCTATGAAGAATCTCAGTACTGCCAAAAACAGTTTAATAAAATAATTATGTTGTGAAATGTTACTGTATAAATATTGGTTGCTAGTATTTTGCCGTATTTTTACAGTAACGTTTAAACTGAAAAAAAGCTTGCTACGACAAAGTATGGATGGAAGGCAATGCTTCTTTCAGCGAGATGTTGAACAAGATAAGTTAGGATGTTAAAAAGCAATTTAAAGACAACAAAACAAATTAGACTTCGAGAATACTCCTTCTGCTCATAACATTACTGTGAACAATGAGCAGAAACTGGAGAATGAGGCTCAATAATTGAAGGAATTTGTACAAAATTGACCAGCTGGACTGATAATCGAGGTTAAGTTTATGTGACTCCGCCTAAGCCGAATTGCTATGTAAATTCTATATTTGATGAGTCCACCATGCAATGAAACAAACATCAAGGAATAATAGAAATAAATTGATTAACAGTCCCGAGAGGTTATGGGGTTACGGCATTTCTGTACCTCACTGTATAGCTAGAATAGATTCCCACATCTACAGTGAACAGAACAATATATCGTCCTTTGAAAGCATAAATGTGCCAACTCCAATATCGAATCATAGAACGCATATTGAATACTAGAAAAGGTGTCATTCGCGGTGCTTTGGCATTGCAGACGGTGTCTTGTAGCACTCAAGGGATGACATGAAAATATGAGAATCTTACTCAAAATCGCAGGGTTGTAAGAGTTACATGTCAGCCTCTCAACCACCTGTCATACCCCTGCCAATCCTCACAGCAAACTGCGCTGTTCATAGAATTTCTAAAATGTGTGCATTATGGAGGTCTCCCCATTGGTCTGTCATTGTCAATATATTAGCGCTCTTCAAAGCAAGAAATTACTTTTTGAAACCCAGGAAAACTAAAAAATATAATGTATAGTATTGCCTGGAAACATGCTACACATGACTGATAAATAGAGGATATGAAATGAGTGTTTTTCTCATATGATATTTATGAAACGAGTCTAAGAATTTTCCGTTTGGGCGAGCCTCTGGCGAGACCAAACGGAAAATTCGGACGAGTTTCATAAATATTATATGAGAAAAACACTTATTTCATATTCTATTTATCATATGACACACACACGCACAAATTAGCCACTTAGTATGACTTTTTAACCCATCACCTAACTTGAGTTGCAGACGGCACTTGGAAAAAACGTCCTCGTATAACTAAAAATTTTCATTTTTTGTTTCCAAAACATAGGTTATGACCCCTCATTGGAACGAGCTCGTCGAGCTCGTTCCAATGAGGGGTCATAACCTATATTTTGGAAGCAAAAAGTGAAAATATAAAAAAAATGAATGGCGTTTTTCTTGCAGGTAAAAGATTAATACAATATAACCCACCCTAAATAGGACAGATAACGTAAATTCTCCCTACTGAAATTATGCAAATGTCACCCAGTTGTATTTTGGTTAGCCAATCAAATTGTCCAGTTTTGAAATTGACCAATGAAGGCTCCCAACACTCATTATGCAAATTATGAAAATGTGGCCCAGTTTTATTTTCTTCAGCCAATCAAATTGTCTAGTTTTGAAACTGACCAATGAAATTGACGGGAGGCTTTAATTATCACTGATTAATATGAAAACAAAATATCAAATATTTTAAAGTGAAGAAAACGCTCGAGTCATATGATAAAAAGAGAAACTGTATTCTTTAAAAAATGATTTCAATAGTAAAATATAATCTCTTAAAATTGTATTTTTGTTAAGTGCGAATCAATAAGTTATAACCAACACAAATTTATTCGTACATACATAAAAGATAGCAGATTGTCTTTTTCTTAAAATCGAAAATCTTCTGTTTATTGTTCCGATTCGACATCTGTTTTGTTCCAGACGTTTGGATCGAGACATCTTGCTAATTAGTCTGTGTGTCTATCGATCGAGACTTGCATGTTTTGGCCAAAAGTTTACACAAATGATAGTAATAACTGATATTTTATGCAATACGGCCCATTCCTACAGACACTGATTGAATTAATCTTTAACTCTTTCAGGACTGTTTTTAATGCGCTCGACGTATGCGATCGTGTCAGCAATAAATGGGAGAATCTACTTCGATTAATGGTTTTTTGCTTTAGTAATAATTTAATCCCACAAAACTTTTACTAGAGTCGCTTAAAGATCAGATCGTTACTTGCTGGATAAAGTGCCAAATTTTGCACAGAAGTAGATATGGATGTGCTCTTTAAAAAAATTGTAAATTCTGATGGAAGGAACATATTCGTCGGAAAAACAGGAAATCATTAAGTAATGAGAGAAAACCGGAATTCGATCCAATCTCGTTGCTCACTCACACAGCACTGATATCTTCTTCTATACTATATTTTAGAATGTCTGTATGCATGTATGTATGCATGTATGTATGTGTGTGTGTGTGTGTGTGTGTGTGCGTGCGTACGTGCGTGCGTGCGTGCGTGCGTGCGTGCGAGCGTGCGTGCGTGCGTGCGTGCGTGCGTGCGTGCGTGCGTGGTTGCGTGCGTGCGTGCGTGCGTGCGTGCGTGCGTGCGTGCGTGCGTGCGTGCGTGCGTGCGTGCGTGCGTGCGTGCGTGCGTGCGTGCGTGCGTGCGTGCGTGTGTGTGTGTGTGTGTGTGTACGTACGTACGTATGTATGTATTTTAAAAAGTGTGTGGGTGGGAGTGGTGGTGTAGGGGGGCACCAAAAGTTATGACCAAAATGTTTTTTTACCGATATTTGTCTTCAAAGGGGTCTACTAGGGGTACGTTTTTATCAGGAATCTAATGGTGAGGTTTAAAAAAGTATCGGGTGGGGGTGGGGGTGTAGAGGGGCATCAAAAGTTATGACCAAAATTTCTCTAACCGATATAGGTCTTCAAAGGGGTCTACTAGGGGTAATTTTTTAACAGGAATCTAATGGTGAGGTTTAAAAAAGTGCCGGGTTGGGTGGGGGTGTAGAGGGGCACCAACAGTTATAATACTCTCCTCAGCCCGAGCAACGCCGGGTAACCCTGCTAGTATCTCATATTTTATTGCGGAAAACAGGTGGTATGTTACATCTAATAAATTTGTGTACCCAGGATTTAAATTGTTGTCCTTTTTGTGTAAAAAGAGTGAAAAATTGAGAGAAACTTAGAATCGGCACCTTACCCTCAGTTAACACATACATGATCCATATATTGAATTCCAAATCACCGGGAGAAACAATTGGGTACTCAAGGCGCACGATGAAATTATTACCATCTTCGATAACCATTTGTTGTCCATCGAGCGTCTTTTTCTTTCCACAAAACTTTAATGTCTATCTATTGTGGAGGTTACCGTCCTTAGTTGATTCTCTGATGTGTGCAAGCAAGCATTCCTTCCATTCTGAAAACGTTATACGTCATTGTATGATCGTTTTTTTTTTTGTTTTTTTTTTAGAACAATCATCTTAGTATTTTAAAGAATGCTATGGTGTAGTGTGTGCAGACAGGTGTTATATGTGACAGATATCGGTTTGCACATCGCATGTGTTTGGTAGGTGGGAACGTTTGAATCCTGTATATGCAGTCAGGACTTTACTAGACACCACTGCTAAGTAAAAGTGTTTCCGTATCATGAGAGAGAAAAATAAATAGAATTCGACTGGCCTTTAATGACACCTTCAGAATTTTTTACAAATATCAGAGTTTGATCCTCGAGGAACTATTAGCCCTGCTCACCTGCCCTGTTTGTAAAATCTGGGCTCGCGATTTGGAGGCCAAGCCTGGACTAGAAGTAGCAGCAAGATTGATTGGTCGCTTAGATTCCTGGGGATTTGTTATTATTATTATATATTAGTCGTTACCAGTTTCGCTATTGCCATTTTCGTTGTTGCTATTTTCGTGGTCACCAACCAAGACCTTAAAACCTAGCGCAAAAGCATTACAATGAACAGACTTTAAAACCGAAATGTCGGCATGGCCGTTTCTTTGGAAAAAATACCACCTCTGGTCAGAGTTGCAACCTAAATTGAACGTGGCTTGGTTGGGGATCACGGCTTTTTTCCATTTGACGTAATGTTCAGATGGAAATAAAACTATCAAGTATGTTGGCGTCGCCTTTCAAGTCGTGACGCAGAGAGCTTATGGGTTTGGTATTTTTATGCTAAATGCTTGAGGAGTATTTTTTACTCACCTAATTATACATTATAGACTGTGATATTCAACATTCTATTGCCATTCATTTTTCAACTGTGGGATATTCGGACATGTCATATTTTCACATTTTTGTATATGATGCATTGATGGATGATCTCCAAAATCGAGTTGGTTTAGGGGTTTTCTGTGCATTTTTCTTCATTTTTTTTATTTCTTACACAGAAGCTACAATTTTAGGTAGACCCATACTGAGATTGCAAAAGTTGTGACATGTATCAATAGTGTACCCGTGTATCAACGACTGCATGTAAATCACGTGTACTTTGATCACTCGGGTGGCAGATTGGAGTCTCTTTCGAAATGTTTCAAAATTCGTGAATCAATCTTTTATTGGTGGGACCTGTTTAAGCCTTATTCTGCTAACAGCAACTATTAGTGCGCGTTTTATTACAATGTTCTGCGTCTTCTGGTATGCGTAGATTAATACTTTGAACAATATTAATTGTTGTAAAGATGTCAGATAGCTGTTTCCAACAATTAATAAGATGATTGAATTACAACTGTGCAAAAAATCTATTAAAACTTCCTCACACATAAGCTTATATATAGGTGATTCATATACAGATTAACCTTGTCATCAAATTAATAATTGGAATTACCTTAGATTTATTTATTTATTTATTTATTTATTTATTTATTTATTTATTTATTTATTTATTTATTTATTTATTTATTTATTTATTTGTGTTTAAGGTCACATATTTCTGCGCAATGGCTAATCATGACCACAACATGGAGATAAAGCCAAGTTTAGGCAATCGTTTATACCTATGTCGCGCATTTTAAAGGACTCCCACCCCAAGCATTGGTGATTGCTCCTGTTTTACCAGCAAAACAGAGCTTGTGTAAACAAGCACTGCTTCACTTCCCTGAGTTCCCACGGGGAAACTACCTCAGGTAGCTGTTTTCAACAATTAATAAGATAATATAGTTACAACTATGTTATAAACTTTATTAACCCTTTACCCAACGCAGACGATATCAAAATTTATTATTTTAAATATCAATTTTTGAAATTTTCCAAAAAATTTCAACAAAACCATATCATGTGACCCCTCGTTGGAACGAGCTCGATGAGCTCGTTCCAACGAGGGGTCACATGATATGGTTTCGTTAAAAAAAATTTAAAAATAGTATTTTTTCAACTGCTAAATTTGCATATTACTGGGGCGGATGCGGCCGATTCGATGGGTAAAGGGTTAAACCTCCCCACACACAAGCATATATGTAGGTGCTTCATATGCGATCGTGACAGAAGAAAGATAAAACAGGCTGACTCACTGACATCAGATTGGTAAAATATTTCCTCGGAGGGTCTATGGTAAACCCTGATTTAAAAAAATGTAAATGAGTTTAAGTTTGAAGACTTGTGATGAATATTGCATTATACTGTCGATGATAGTAACTCGCGCATCGCCCCTCCCGCTGAAATATTCCAAGGAGAAGAATATGAAACAAAGGAAAATATCCTGCCAATGGACGTTCTGGTTGAACCAGGGGGACTGTTGGTTGAAAGTTTGCTTGCACATATGCTTTTTCGTTAAAAGCGCGGTATTCAGTAATGTATTTAGAGAACGCCCAAACTGTGTGGAAATACCGTACTGTGATCACAACAAAAGAGGATTGATAATTGCGACACGATCGCGACTGGGTCGAGATCCGGCCGAAATTATCTCTTCGCTGTTCCTCCTACGTCACTGTGGAATTTTACCAGTGACAACAGAAATGATGCTATTTTCGTTTATTTTTTCTTCATTAGGTTTTGATTTCGCACCATTTTCTTTATAAAAATCTCGACCTATTGGTGTAAAAGTTTGTCACGACCGAATCAGGATCCGGTCGAGAAATATACTTCTTTCGTGATCATTGTACTCTACACTTGGGCATAGCAAAGTATTTTGCCAATGTTGTTTGTCCAGCTATAATTGCCTAATCACATTATAAGCTTGGCAATTATTTTTACGAAAACAGTTTCCCCTAATACATCTCATTCATCGCGAGTAACCTCATTTGTAGCCCTAGACCCCTAGAAGTTTTGGGTTGGACTCCCATGCTTTCTCCATTCCCAATTGCTGTAAGCCCCTGTTATTTTTAAAGATGGAAACCCACTCCAAGTGGTTTCCCCTGTCCACTGAAAGTTAATGTTGGTATTCGGACATTCGTGTCTGTTTATTCGTAGCAAGGTGTGTGCTACTATAGTAGAAGTCTATAAAAAAGATTGTGTTGTGGCGCATTAATAACAGAATCAACACTACGGTGTTTGTGTTGAATGTAGGAGAATTGTGTGCTTTATTGACGAATTATTTCAGTATCGTTATCGCTCCTTCGTGGTGTTTATCATCTCTTCAGTGTGGTGGCTTTAGTAAATCATGGCGCATACTTGTCTTGTTGTCATGATCAACAGAAACGTGTTTTTCTAAGGAACGTTGGCGAACAGTCTCTTATGAAAAAAGATGGAATATCGATTGAGAACCCGAGAAATAATCGTCTTTGTAACTTTCGAGCACACAAGGTTTACGACTTATCGTGCAAATATACAGACTTCAGTGCTTTGAAATTTGCCTGAAATAGCTGAGTAGGCGAGATTAGTACGTGTTTGCTCTATTTAACTAATAACCGACGTGTTTTGGGGAACGCGTAACGAAATGTACTTTTAGATTATTAATATGAATTTCGACAAGTAAACAGTGCTTTACCTTTGACAGTGGTGTAGGTACGGGGGGTGGGGGTGGGGTGGGTGGGGGTGGTGGTGGGGGTGGGTGTGTGGGGGGTGCCCCCTTAAAATTTACGTTGACCCCCCTCCCCCCCCCCCCAAAAAAAAACATTGGCCTAATGCAAGTTTCACACAACATAGAGCCCCAAAACGATCTCTAATATAGGGGCTATAAACACGATAAATGCCTCAGATTCGCTGTAAAAGCACTAAATTTTGCAAAATATTCTCAGGATGTGGGTGGGGGAGTAGTCTTAACTAGGATTCTCCAGTCGTTGCCTCCTCAGGGAAGTGGGAGGAGGGGGTAATGACCCGAGGACCCTAGTTAGGACCAGAGAAGGTTCTGAAAACCCCAAACAACGGTCTTTCAAATATCGTCTTTGCCCCTCCCCAACTGGCTAGGACACCCCGATTATAGAATCCTGGCCACTCATCCGATCTATGAAATAACAATACGATGATAAGTAAAGCGCTTTAATCTTTTACATAACTGTGTCCTTTAAAAACATACACGCGTGCTTTTCCCACATCCGTTCTGCATTATCGTAAAGTGAGTTTGGGTGCATTCAAATAAACGGCCGTTCCTATAAAGTATTATCTGGAACTGTGAGCCAATTTATAGGGCCTTGCGAATCCCTAATTTCGGGTCCAATCGAATCTGGTAGAGAAATTCGAATTGAATACAATCTCGAATCTAATATCACTGCTCTTTAAGTTATTTATTACTTTATTACTTTCTTCATTTATTTATTTATTTATTTATTTTTATTTATTTATTTATTTATTTATTTATTTATTTATTTATTTATTTATTTATCTAGAGTTTAACGACACTTTATATAACCGGGGGCACCTCGTATTGGACACTTTTACGCGCAAAGGAAGCCGGAGTACCCGGAGAAAATCACCGAGCAGCGGCGAGCAACTGTTAGACTCACTAACGTACTCCGCACAAGCGGGCTTAGTGTTGGTTGACGGCAAGGGTGCCATCGACATGCAATACGCCTCAGAACACAGCGTCACCTTCCCCTGTGTAGGCAAGTAATTAATAACGGACGTACAGGCGACCTGATGACAGAAGAAGAGTTCAAGAGGAGACAATTGGTGGATTGTTGAGGACATCTCGACGATTCGAAAATTTGCGTATCTTCGCCACTCGATCGAATCGAATCGAATCATCAGGACGAAATCGAATCGAACTTCGAAGCTGCGCAGGCAGGACTGCTAGTTCAGTTGCGTTTTACCAACGAATTCCACCTACACCCGGTACGGTCTGTTCCTTTTATGTCAACTGTATCTTTCAGCCCGAAGGCGGAATTTTGTTCGAACTAGAAGAAATAGATCAAACCATGAACAGACCATAACATATAGACTAAAAATGAGTGACCGGTGAGTATTTGTACATTTGCTGATATGATATTACAGCTGTTTCAAACGTCTCGGAAATTCAGGCTCTGTCGATCATCGAAATTCGAGTCGCACTAATTCGGACATTTTCAAATCGTGTCGCCCTAAATCGGGAATTATCGAATCGTCGACATGTTCTCAAAATCATCCCAAATGCCTGTCCTTAAACTCTTCTTCTATCGTCAGATCTCTTACACAAGAGACCTGATGTTAGAAGACGACTTCAAGAGGGTCCGCTTTCGAAACTATTTTGATTCCGTTCTAGAAGTTCTAGAATAGAAGGGTAGTTGTTGCTAAACTAAAGATTTTGTCGGAATTTCATTTCACTTTATATAAATTTATTTACTCATTTTTTAGTTTATTTATTTGTATGCTGTTGTTTTCATACAATGGTCCTCCTCATGAACAAAAATGATTGCCATTTTGCCAATGACTGTGCGGGATTACACCCTTCGAACATCCATTTTTCGATTATTTTCTAATTTGAACAAACACATAACACGCCCAATAGGCACATCCTTTATATCTCCCTCATCCACTCCAGGTGTCCCACAACATGAAAAATTGAAAGAACCCACTTCATAGAATTTACATCATCCAAAAGGACAATATCTATAGCTTGTGGTGTGACGCACACAGCGTTGATACAATTTTTGGAACATTCGGAAGGTTTCGGTTATTCTTGAACGCTTGACGTTACATTCATTGACAGAGGAAGCACATTAGGAGAGATAAACCTTCTCGAAAGTCATTCTTAATGATGAAGTTAGTTTACCACGCAAACCTCCCTATTGCAACGGATAGCCAGTTATTCATAAGTTTTAACAACCTCGAATTTTGTTGTGAAAATGAGCTTTTTCATTTTAACCATTTATTACCTTGTAAAAGGAAACCTCCAAGTGGTTATAATGAGCTACGAATCTGCCAACACGAAGATTTAATTGGATATCTGTCTAACGACACCAAAAAAATTGTTGTCTTTAAGACATTACGACCAGCAAGTTGTCGCCATAATCAGCCAGCGCACAGAACACGTCATGAGCAATACTCAAATCGTTACGCCGAATGAACTAACGATGTTAAAAAAATATCTCCAAAGTTGGACGCAATGAAGAACACCAGATATTGAGCGAACAACCATATCGTTCGTCTGTCATTCGTCCCATAAGAAATGTTGGGTTTTTTTTTTTTGTTCCTCTGCATTAACAGATCTTGGGGAAATAACAATCAAGTTTATCCGAATTCATATTCCTGGAGCCAATACTATGAAACTTTTACAATTGTATTTTCTAAAATTGCATTTTCTACCTATTAATACAATTGACTAAAATAAATCATTAGCATTTTAAATTTAGTTATTTATTTATTAAGGTTTAACGACACTTTAACAGCCAAGGTCATATCGTGTCGGTGACAGTTTTATGGGTGGACAAAGCCGGGGTACCATAAGAGAACCACCAAGCAACGGCGAGCAGCTGCCAGCTCCCCAACATCGTAACAACGTACTGCAGCACGGGCAGGGTTGGATTGGTTGAAGACATGCGCACCATCGACGTGCAGTACGCCATAGTACACGGCGTCATCGTGCCCGCATGTGGACATTCGGGGTTAAGTGCCTTGCCCAAGGACACAACGCGGGAGTCCGAATCGATTGCTCAGACGGTCACCCATCCAAGGACTAACCGGGCTCGACGTTGCTTAACTTCGGTGATCTGACGAGAACCGGTTACCAGCATTTTAAAAGATGTGGCAATTTGCCAATTGGCATACTTTTAAAATGCTAATGGTTCATTTCAACCCATTTGAAGTCATAACTAAAAAATACAATTCTAGAAGATACACTTGTACAACTTTTAAAGTATTGGTTGCTGGTCCATTATCAGTTTTAAGGCGACAATAAAACCTTGTGTTTGCTGACCTTTGCAATAATATGCCATGGTGTAACACACTGTAGGAAAGGGTTCTTTGAGATATCCTCGGTTTAACCCTTTACCCAGTAAAAAATAATTATTGTTTTTGCCAAATTTTCAACAACATTTCCACAAAACCATATCACGTGACCACTAATTTGAACGATCGTTCCAATGAGGGTCACATGATATGGCTTTGTTGAATTTTTTTTATTAAAGATTTTTTATTTCAACTGCTCGAACGGGTTATATTTGTTTCCATGGTATTCTTTCCTTTCAGGTTCTTCATCTCATTCTTCTCTCTCTCTCTCTCTCTCTCTCTCTCTCTCTCTCTCTCTCTGTCTCTCTCTCTCTCTCTCTCTCTCTCTCTTCTGTTCCATCTTCCATTTCTCTCGGCTGTATGCTAAGGTTTAAACAATATTATATGCAGCGTATAACCAAATTTTTCAATTACTGAAGTACTTTGTTTGTTTAGGGAGACGGCTCAAAATAAGTGCTTAGCTTCCTGCCGAATCCTCTGTCAATATGTCTGTAGTTTCCTTCATTTATCTTGGTAATATTACACACGTTATTAATTGGCATAACGAACAGTTACTTTGATTTTATGTTTGACCTTACATTATAGTATGTATAACATCAGTCTTGCTAAATAAATATTGTTTAAACTAATTTGTAAATAACATTGGTGAATGCAGCAGAATCTTTAGGTAAATGGTTAATGAAAAACTTATGAAAAGGGCTTAAGAAATCTTGGTTGGCCACCTCTATCTTTGCACGAGCACTGCTATGCATATAGAATGTACCCATAGTAGCTTGGTGTACGAAATGTTCACCACGAGTGGTGAACATTTGGTACTCCAAGCTACTTTTGATATATTTCATTTATACCATGATCGTCAGATTATTAAGAGTCGCTATTATTTTTTCTCGATTTTACAGAGCAGCAGACGTACATACGTGCGAATTTGTTTTTGTTTACATGACAATCGGTGGGCGGTACTTCCGCTGTCAATTTTATCACCGAAACAAAATAGAAAAAGAAACAGGTCATTTTTTATTTTAATAACATAATAACATACTATTTCGAGTTATGGATGTTTTATTAACATGAGACAATGCATTTTGTTAATTTTTGGTGTTTTATGGGGTAAACTCATTTAAAAACGTAATAAATAATTGCCTCTTTCATTTCACTCTTCACTCGACGTGCGATAAATTTAGACAAGTTCGCATTCAGGTCGACGTCACCAAATGTCAACTTGGATGTAGTTCCACTGTAGGTGTAAATTTTAACTACTGAAATCCCTTTGCTGGCATGTTCACCACGGTTGATGTATAAAGCTAAAATTAATGTCATAGGCTTTTCATATATAGTAAAATAGGTAATCATGGTACAAATATCACTATTAGTTTATCTTTCTTTTCCTTAAATGTATTTTTATTGGGGTTAACAACACTTTCGACAGCCAAGGTCACCTCGTGTCGGACAGTTTTACGGGTTGAGGAAGCCGAGTACCCGGGGAGAACCACCGAGCAGCGACGAGCAACTGTCAAGCTCCCAAACGTACTAACTCCGCACCAGCAGGGTTAGAGTTGGTTGAAATCAAGTGCACCATTGACGTGCGATATGCCTCAGAAAAACAGCCCCACCGTGCTCCCACGTGGACAGTCGGGATTAAGTGCCTTGACCAAGTACTCAATGCACTCACCTCTGGCGGGGATCGAACCGTCTACCTTTCGGTTTGAAGTACAATGCTATAAACACTTAACCATCCGTAAAAGCATTGAGTAATGTGAATGGATGTCCCAAAAAGTGGTAACTCAAACAGTTAAGGTCACTTTCACCTCGTTTTTATTTTTACTTTGTATAAGCCTATTGTTGTACTTATCTTGCACGTGTCTTATTGGCAGTAGGGTGTCTTATTTTGTTCAAGGTAATAACAGTTCCCTGTGATTTTTCATCTCTCGTCACGTCGTGTAACTGTTCTCAGAACTAATGTTAGTCGGATGGTATAGCCTATTTCTTCCCCCATCAACACCGTATGTTTTAGGATTGTCTTCTCTCCGCAATGTACCTATTGTCAGTTATTAAGGATTCTTTAGAGGTGTGCTGTGGGTGGGTGTGTGCGGTGGGGTCCGCAGGTGGGTATTAGTAATGTATAATAATGTATAATACTACATTGTTAGGCGGCGAGAGTAAGGTGGGTGGGAGGCGGTGCGAACAATAAACACGTCCTGTCGCAAAATGCCCTGAAATCAAACTCTCATTCTACAAATTTAATATCTTTGACTATATTGAATCGAAACGTGGCTTTTTACTTCCTGTTGTCAGTGAGAGCACGGGGACGCAGTGTGCCAAACCGCACTGCGCCCCGTCGATTGTACACATACCCTCGACTTAATCTAACACTGTTTGTGCAGGTTTAATATGTTGGGAGAGTTTTAGTTCTCTCTGGGTAGTCAGGCTTCCTCCAATCGTAAAACTATCTGACACGATATGATCCTGGCTGTTAGAGTTCTGTTACACCCAAATAAATAAAAAATAAATATGGTCAACTTCAATAGAAAATATTGGCGCAATATGAACGACTTCCCAATTTGTAATTACTGAGACGTAGATCTTAGATTCAGATTCAGATTTTTATTTTCACGGTCTATACCATAGAATTGTTTAACATTGTTAAAACATAGAAATGATTATACCGTAAGGAGATAACATACCCCGATTGGCTGTCTACCTGTTATCCCCTTATGAAAATTGTTTTAACATCATCACTGCAAGTTTACTGGTCACTTCAGTTTCACCTCTGACATCCATCAGAGTACATTTTTTGATTGATATTGATATTGATATTGATATATTTTATTCACCAGTATAGGGGGCGCGGTGGCTCAGTGGTAGACTGTTGGACTTCTATGCTAGAGGTCCCGAGTTCGATCCCCGTCCGGGACAATCCGCGTTGTGTCCTTGGGCAAGGCACTTTATCCCGGTTGCTTACGTGGGGGCACGATGACGCCGTGTACTGAGGCGTACTGCACGTCGATGGTGCACATGTCTTCAACCGCTGTAACCCTGCTTGAGCGCAGCTTGAACAGAGCTATAATGTTGAGGAGCTGACAGTTGCTCGTCGAGGCTCGGTGGTTCTCTCCGGGTACTCCGGCTTTCTCCACCCGTAAAACTGGCACGGTCACGAATAGCCATTGTGCATAAGTATATGACCTTAAACACCAATAAATAAATAAATTCACCAGTATAAGAAAATAAAACACAATTTACATATAATGTACAAATCACAATACAGAAATCAAACCAATAAGTTTGAGACCAACAAGTTTACTTAAGTATACCAGCAGGGAGAGTCTTCCTGCCTTCCCCTAGGTGAGGGAGAAAGAGAGTAAGAGGTGGGTAGATAGAAACAGGTATGTAGAAGAAAGTACAGAAAGAGAAGGAAGGAATATCTAGATCGAGAAGGGAAAATATAAAATAAAATTGTAATGCAACATCATGAAGTGCCATTATTTTTTTTTAAATAGAGCGACAATAGCATTTGCAAATGGTCTGTTTGGTGGAAGGGACCTATTGGGCTGGACTCTTCTGGCTGGGTCCATCCTCTGCATTTAATACCGTAAGGTGCCAGAGCAAGGAGTAGACTGGTCGAATGCAGCACATTTATCAAATGCAAGGATCAGGCGAAACTCGATGGCGCCGATTGTATTCTGCAGACCTGCTAGCTCATAACAATCGGTAGGATGTGGGGAACGAGATACATGTACACAGGTGGACTCAAAAGGTTGGCCAGTACCAAGCCTAGAGAGAGATGGAGATAATGCTTGGCATGGTAAAAGCCGGCAACATTTTTCCGGAGAGTCTAGAGTTCCTGGATCCCCATGAGTCATAGTAAATGTGCCTGTGAAAGGAGTAACTTATGTGTTACAATCAAGGCAGTATGGATTGTTACACGGAAAATTATCTGTTTTTGATACTAGAAGTTTAATTTTGGATTTTCTTTTGAAATCATTACGGCTATTAAGGTGATTAAAATCACCGCCGAGACCATTCCATATTCAAGGGTACCCTAAAATGGGTAATTTATCTAAGACCTCGTTCATGTTCTGTTTACCAATATTTGATAGTGGACTGGTCAACGCGGACTGCTCAACCTACCAGTTCAAGGTATGGCTGATGAAAATTTGGCTAAGTACTTCCATGCAGACCCAAACAATTGCCTAGATTGACAGATGAGATATTTTTTGGAGTATGCTATACCTCTGCTTTCTTACTAGCATGAAGTTACATCCTTCGCTCTACTAATCGACTTTGCGAAAACAGTGCAAGTAATTATGTTTCTCGGGCCCTTGTTTATCTGTTTGGGTGGACTTGTGTGGGCAGGATATCTCGTAAAGTTGTTGCCCCGAACACTCTAAAATCAGTTGGGTTAAAAATCAACCCAAATCGACTGGGTTGAGTGAATATGAACCCAATTGGGTTCATATTCACTCAACCCAGTCGAGTTGAGTTGATTGTTAACCCAACTGATTTTAGAGTGAATGTACAGAACAAATACCAAATAAATGTTGCATACAGCGCCTGGGAAATATATAGTTGGTTGTGTATAGGAACTCATAAGTTATTGATACAAGCTGATGGTTACAATGTAAAAGTGCTCTCACAACAGAATTCACAATGAAACGTTCTGCCCACCATCCACTATAATAAAGTGAGAACACCGTGTTTTCTTGTTAAAGCATGAATAGTGATACGCGACGCTCCGTGATTTGGGCCACAAACCAATAGCAAATACTGCCGAGAGTGAAGGTTTCAGTAATATTATCGACCTTTTCCGATTAGTGTACTCAATCCTTTATCTTACGGAATACTTATATCCAGCCATTACAATACAGAAAATGGCCATTAAAATTCTATTATTTTCACCATTGTCCTCCCAAACATAGCAAATGACCCATCATTGGAACGAGCTCGATATAATGAGGGACCATAAACTATGGTTTTGAGGGGGAGATTAAAATATTTTAGTTGTTCAATAATTATTTTCCTAAGTGTCGTCTGCTCGTTGTGTTTGGTAAAGAGGACGTGTGTTCTTTACTACTACCTGATAGTTGCTGAAATGGGCAAAGCTGTTTCTTGTAGCGTCTCTGAATCTCGGCTGGATGAAGGACTGAGCTTTCTATAAGACACATAACTAATGCCTCAGGACACACAACTAACTTGATTTACAGGTTGCCTCCACGCATTCCTCGTCTCGCTCAGTCGTTTTTCAGTTTCAATAATAAAACAAGAGCATTGTGTTTGACTGAATTTGTGAGCACAACATATTTTCCTCCTGAAATCAGAACGAATCTGATGGTGACGTGTGGAAACATAAGAGCGTTGAATTTGTTTTATCTGTAACACGGTTTGCCAATCGAAAAATGTCAAAGATGATTGTCAGTTCTAAAAACGAACGAAGAAAGCTTTCAATTGCAGCTACTATACGAATTGACTAATTAGTTCTTAAATCTTACCAATCGAATAATCAATACGAGAACTTGCATTTCAGTATTGACAAGAGTGGCGAACTCACCTGCTTCATAATGGAATTACCGTTAAAGACTTTTTTTAGAAACATAAATTTCAGCTGGCGATAGAAATGGAAGGTCTCAGCACACTGTCTAAAACGAGATCAGATACTTTGAAAGATTCATGTAAACTTCATTCTACAGCCCTGTCTGGAAGTAGAATGAAAGTAAATTTAATTTACCATGTTTTGGATTTTTTTTCTAGACAGTATCAATTAAATAGAATCAAATATATGAAGAGAATCAAGTTTATTGGACCTGTACCTGAAGAAGTTTAGGTGATTTGTTTCCTGACAAAACTGATTCTAACATAACCGACGACCCCCACGCTTGAAACATTCATCATCTTTCAATAAAAAATTCATGTTTCTGAGAGGATCCATTCCAGTATCGCAGGGGACTAATTGCTGAATGGAATGCAAATGACAGGGCTCCACTGAGCTATATAACCAACAACTAGATTCCTGGAAGGTTAGCGAAAAACGTCGCACCTCTATATCCCCTACACACACTCAAGATAACATCGAGTCAATCAACGCTATAACTCCACCCAGCAGTGACGTTTGATGACGTGAAAGCTATTACGCTGTGACTGTAGTCACAGCGTAACAGCTTTCACTTCATCAAACGTCATTGTGTTTACCCTGAACGAACATTGGTAACACATTATCAGTTTATCAACATCAACACTTGGTTTTTTGTCAGTAATAGCTACACTATGTTGTAAATATTGAAATTGCAATGCCGCGAAATATGTGCTCATCAGCCATATATTCATTTTTTCTCAAACATCGAAGAATATTGTTTAAAATACGAATGCGAGGAGTGGGGAAAATGCCACACATCCCCCCCCCCCCAATCCAGATGGCAGGTGGTGAGGCACTAGTTCAAAACGTGGCCATAGAACGTTCCAGCTATCTATTGGTGTAGAGATCAATGCATATATCCTAGATTCCTATTCCAGAACCATACAGGGCACTGATTGTTGAATGGATTACTTGTAAATGACTGACTTTCCAGATCTCATTAATGATATCAGTATCAGACGTTAATTCGTGAGAAGCTCTTATAGCAAGCTTTTCGAGAATCGATGTCATGGGCTGGTATCATCAGCGGTGGAAACTGGTTAACCTGAAGAGTGGGGCAAATTCGGTAGGTACGCCATAGTGTACCTGCCGTTTTCGCCCCCACTGTTTGGATTGCCAGCCAGCACTCCAGCGTACCTTCCGAATGCCACCTACTGGTCAAACTGTCAGCCAGGACACCGACGTTCCTTCTTATTTCAACCAACTGACCGAATCGTCCGTCAGCACTCCGGCCTACCTTCCTGTCTCAAATGAATTCGGCCATTTGTTGTCGCACACTCTCCCAACTTTGTTTCTAATTATAATATCGAATAATAATATTGTAGTGTGTTGAGCAGTGGTTGGATCTGATTAACCAATTCAGGTTGATCTAGCAGGATATTGGTTTTTCGGTCAGCATTAACGTTGTCACAACATTATAACTTGTCCTGAATATGTTTCCATGTAATGACTCCCCAACCTATCCACACTTCGCCTTTCTTCTTTCCCGTTGTCACTGTATATAATATATAATAAATTGGTACTAGGGCCTGTAATCAGATTATTCTCCGAGTGGTTAAAGCTGATTACCGGCCCCAGTACCTATTTGTTTTATTTATACCATGCTTTTAATAAATAATCGCCTTTTTCACTTAAAATGGAGAAAAAACGACACTTTCTCTGTTTTGTTTACATCTGCGCCGGTGGGCAGTCCTACTGGCTGTACGTGAATGCTTGATTGGCAGCTAGACACATCGTCAAAGGTGATTGAATTTACCTTGCTTTTTCAGTCAAATTATTATTAACAATTCTTAAAATTTATTTTAAATATTTACTTGTAGGTATTTGAAACTTAATACGTCATTGCATGCAGTAGATAGAACCGCAAAATGTCGTATGATTGAATTAAACATCGCGAAGTGTGAATGTATCGAAGATGGCAAATTGCCTCATGTCAAAGGTCAAGTTGGATGAACTTCCTCCAATAGGTGAAACTTTTTTCCGCAGTGGGAGCTTTACACCAGTAGCGGGATTAAAAGCTAAAAATTTAACATACAGGCTTTTCAGAGGTAGTAACATAGGCGAGCATGGTATAAATGTTAATACGGGCTTCTCATATCATAAACATTTGCATTTATTTTTATAACAAGGTGCTTTCCTTAGTGCATTATACTTTATATTGAATATAGTTTTAAAATTAATTCCCTTTTAAAGTACACCGTGAAACCACTGTAGTGAGCCGCCATCACTAGTCGTGGAGTTCCTGTCGTGTTTCGGATTTTATCTAGACAGTATTAATTCAATAGAACCAAATATATAAAGAGAATCAACATTGCAGGACTGGTGACTGAACGAGCTTGAGAGATTTGTTTCCTGACAAACTTGATTCTAACATGACCGACGTCCCCCATGCTCCAAACATTCGAGATCTTTCAGAGGGAAATTCCTGTGTCTGTGAGGATCCCGTCCGGAATTGAAGGGGATTTATTGCTGAATGGAATACAAATGACTGGTCTCCGCCCAGCTATTTAGCCTACAATTTGATTCCTGGAACGTTAGCGAAAAACGTCGCACTTCAATCTGCCCCCCCCCCCTCTCCCACATACACATACACTCAAGAGGCGTCAAGCCAATCAACGCCGTAACTCCACCCACCAGTGACGGTTGATGACGGGAAAGTTCCTGAACTCTAGCCAGCCGTTTATTGTATTCAGCCGGCTGTGACAAAATGTCTGACCTGCAAAAATGTCCACCCGATTGCATGTCTCTCACCTTGTCTCCTTAATCCCAATAAAAAAAAACCTGTAATCATACAATTACTAAAAGTATACTACTATATCCAATCATCTATTGTGTAACACAACTTGATAAGGATAGTAGTAATATTTTATCCTGAAGCAATTTGAAGGGGGTTTTCCTTTCAAATCATAGATTTTGATTTCCCACTGGAACAAACTCGCCGTGCGTGTTCCAGTCGGAGTCATAAGTTATATTTTAAAGCAAAATATGAAACATTAAAAACCTTTGAGCGTCGATTATAGCGCTCAATGGATTTGTCGATTCTGGAGGCTGAGTATAAACCACCGAGGTCGACTGTGCCGCCATTAAAATATAGCGGCTATTCCGTCATTTACTGAAAGGCCAGTCGCATCAGCTGGCTGGTCAGGAGCGAAGCACTGATCCAGCTGTGAATAACATAATTTACGGCTTCGGAGGGTGCGGCTGCTGTAATTTCTATGGAGATTACGCCTGTAAAACAGCATGTGTGGTTCGTACCTCCTTTGCATGGAGTGTTCCCTGAGAACAATGTTTTCTTCTGCCACACGCGGCTGTAAAAAGTTAATATGTTTTTAGAAAGTCGTTTTTGTTAATTATTCCTTTACAATTAGCATTAATCAATAAGCAATTACATCTTGTGACTCGAGAATAGAGCGTGTGACCTTAAATATGTAAACACAATAAAACGTTAATAAACGAACATGTGTTCTATTTATCACGGCCTGGTCATCAGTTCATTTTTAATGTTCAATTAAGTTTATGTAAGCTGCGAAACCCCGTTGGAGGAAACGACCACAATGCGAAAGTCCGGTCTGGCAGCAACAAGTGAGATAAACGTGTACATGAATAAATAATGAGATAATTACACCGACAACAATTGTCGCCAACTTTCTACGGTTGCAGGCCATGAGAACATGTTTACCACAATAAAAGCTTTGGTGCGAGACTGGTACAGTAACTCTTAGTTCCACAGATTAATTTTTCGTAATTAACAACCAATATAAATTTTCTTAGCTGCAGATAGTTAGTCTGTGTGAAACACACAGACTATTGTTTTTGTACGGTTTCTTTTTCTTCTTTTTTTCTTCTCCTTCTTCTTCTTCTTCTCCTGTCTTCTGTCTTCTAAGCACTTTTTTGTCCGCACGATAACTCGAAAACAAATTGCACTATCTCGTTGAGTTTTGGCATACTGACAGAGAGTCACAAGTTCTCGGCACTCTATGTTTTAAGATTCCTGGGGCATTAGGGGTGTCCGTGTGGGTGTTTTGAAAGTGGGTCACGCGCATTCCTCAGCGTGGTATGTCCTATGGATCTGGGACCAACACCAAATGAGCCGACACTCGATGGGGGTTGAACATATGGGTCAACGTCACTGAGGTCACCGAGGGATTATTGATAACATTTTTCAGAATTGCTGGAAATCACGTTTTATGAACCCCGCTACTGCGATCCCTAAGTCCGTACATGCATTTTTAAGTACAAAAAGTGTGCGTGGCCAAAAGTTTTGAAAGTGGGTCACGCTCATATCTCAAGTATGGTATGACGAATGGACCTAGGACCCAAACCAAATGAGTCCACACTCGAATGAGGTTCAAAATATGGGTCAAGGTCACTGGGGTCACCCAGGGTCATTGAGTGCATTTTTTCAGAATTGTTGGAAATCACATTTTTGAACCCTCAAATGCATTCCCAAAGTCCATGCATAAGTTTTTACACAAAAAAGTCGGCGTGGTCAAACATTTTGAAAGTGGATCACGCTCATATCTCAAGCACGGTATGACGAATGGACCAGAGACCAACAGCAAATGAGTCGACACTCAATAGGGGGGGGGGGGGGAGCAAAATATGGGTCAAGGTCACTGCGGACATCAAATGGTCATGGAGTGCATTTTTCAGAATTGCTGGAAATCACATTTTTGACCCCCTAATGCATTCCCGAAGTTCATACGTGCATTTTTCCACGAAAAAAGTGGGCGTGGTCAAGTGTTTTGAAAGTGGGTCTATGACGTATAGACATGGGATCAACGCCAAATGAGTCGATACTCGATACAGGTTCACAATATGGGTCAAGGTCACTGAGGTCACCCAGGGATCATTGAATTCATTTTTCTTTGAATTGCTGGAAATCACATTTTTGAACCCCTACTGCATTCCCTTGATCGAACTCTTTGAATGATGTGCACATATATGCCTTTTCTGGTTTCTTGGAAAAATTGATCCGATTCCCGAATGAATAGCTTTAAATACTGTTAACGAAAACCTATTTCTGATTTCTTTAAAACTACTTTAGCCCCGAAAATAAGCCTTCAAAGTATTCCAATTACATTCATAGAAGGGCGTCGTGGCTCAGTAGGTAGAAGTGACGGCTGCAAACCGAGAGGTTCTCGGTTCGAACCCCAGCTGCGGCAACCGTGTTGTGTCCTTGGGCAAGACACTTCGCCCCCATTACCCACGTGGGGGCACGGTGGCATTGTGCTCTAATGCGTTCTGCACGTCGATGGTGTACTTGTCTTCAACCAATGCTAACCCTGCTTGTGTGGAGTCAATCTGTTGTGGAGCCTGGCAGTTGCTCGCCGTTGCTCGGTGGTTCTCTCAGGCTACTCCGGCTTCCACCCGTAAAACTGTCCGACACAAGGTGGCAGTGGCTGTCAAAAGTGTTGTTAACCCAATAAATAGATAAATAACATTCCTAGACTGCATGCCTTGATGGTGTATTTGTAATATTTCTGACTTCTATGCACTGTTTGTCAACATGATGACCCGAATTCAACAATCATATCTTAATGTTTTTGTTATGATGATTGGCAAATAAGTTCACTGAAGCAATAGCCATTATTTAAAACTTTAGAGAATCTCTCATAACCAAAGATGTCAGAGAGAAAGCTGTAACTGTTACATAAAATAGCATTGTATATTTATTTAATATCATGTTACAAAATTATTTCTCAAACCATGTTGAAAAAAGAATGCTTCACATTTCAAAGCATTTTTAAAATTTATAAATTCTCAATCATAACTCAGGATCGACAGGTTTCGGGATGGGGTTGTGTATGTCTTTCTCGAAAGGCCTATCACTATTATGAAGTAATGAAATGGAATATTTGAATGGTCTGTTTTTCACCCTCTTAATACTTCAGTGTGAGTGCAAACACATTCCATATAACCCAGGGCGACAGAAAGTTTGTACGCTTTCCTTTCTGTAATAAGTAATTCTACATGGAATGGGTCACCTTTTCAAGTGTACCTTCCAAAGTAAGGCAATCTTAACTCTTTATCCAAAATAATGGCGAAAACCAGATAGCATTATTCGCAGAAATTTCCGTTCAATTTTCATTATTTTTTTCATTTTTGCTTGAAAAACATTGCTTATGACCTCTCAATGGAGTGAGCTCGTTTTTTAAGCGGTTAAAATGGAGTATTTAACGGGATTATTTTAACCCTCACAATATCTTAATATGGGTCCCCAAAATTTTACTTTTGCAAATCAGGAATAATGATAACACTTCCTGTTCTCACGGTGTTGCTCTAAACACGCATGGCATCGAGGTACCTCAGTATTTTGCCAATGCCAATTAGTCTTCAGATAGGCTCTTGAGGGCCTTTAAGGCCTTTTTACGTCTATATTCCAACATTACTGAATTATTTTACTCGCAATATATTTTCCAGAGGTCCCATGTATCTTAACATTTTCTAGCTAATACGAATATTTTTAAAGTAGTTTACGCTCATACTCCAGGTCTGGTATGACCTACACCGAATGAGTTGAAACTTGCTGGAGGTTCAAAATGTGGTCCACCTCAATGCGATCAACGGAGGTGATTATGTGCATATTTTTCAGAACTATTGGGAATTGCAATTTATAACTAATGCAATTCTGAAGATTATTCATGTATCTCATCATTCAAATTAGTGACAAAGCCAGTAATGCCAATTTCTGATTTCTTGATCGAATTCTTTAAATGGTGTGCATCTATATGATTTTTCTGGTTTCTTATAAAAATTGTTCCAATTCCTTTATGAATATCTATAAATGCTGTTAACGAAAACCCATTTCTGATTTGTTTAAAAAATATTTTACTCCCGAAAATAAGCCTTCATAAATTGTTTCTTTATAGTGTTTTCCTGATACTTTAACCCCTCTCACACAGACTTGAATTTACTGGATGCAGTAAATTATGTTTTTTTCTAATTTAACAGTGTTTGTACGTTATTGTTGGCTGCCTGTACAGGCAGACAACAATAATGTAAAATACATTGTCAAGATAAATGCCTCTTCTCAGCAGAGTTCTGAAAGAAGAATACACCTGTGTCAACTTTACTAGTGCAATATAAAACGGGCAGTTTGTGGCAGAGGCGGACTGGGCCAAGAAAAGTTACCGAAGGATGCACCAAGGGGGCCCCAGAAACGGAGAAAATTTTGATTTTGCGAACTGAACGAACGCAGCTTCCTTGCATCTGAGCGATCAATGGCAGTCCACAAACAGGACATCTCGACGGCATTTTTGTATCATCTTCCTCGATCATTCGACAAAAATGGTTCTACCAGAGGGGGGTCGGCAGTCTGGAAGACCATAGTTCGACTCACTCGGAGAAAAGTTTGATTTTTGAAATTGAATGAACCCTGTTTCCTTTCATCTGAGCGATCAATGGCTGTCTAGACTGCGTGTATATTGAAATGTCCTATATGTGGACGGTCAATGGCAGTCCACAGTGGGAACATTTCGATATACCGATAGTCTATGCAATCGGATGCATTTCGCCTTTTGGTCATTTTCACGAAATTTCACATACCAACAGGTGTTGGGCTGCATCAGTTTTGGGGGCCCAGGAGGCCAACCGGGAATTTTCTCGGTGGACCATACGGCCAGTCCGTCTCTAGTTTGTGGCTGTTTTGGGTCCTAAGGGTTTGGGAACTATTATCGATCTCATTCGGGATCAAGTTATTCATGGACATGAATAACCCCTCTTACCTGATATAAAAAAGCTAGAGATAACAAATTTAGTGTGCCTGTATATCGGGATTATTTCACGAGTCAACACGAATAGTAACGTGGATTCACATGCGGCGATGCGCAGAGGAAGGTGTATTCAGTTCCAGGAAAACAATTCCTGAAATTTTCTGTAAAATTCATTTCCCAATGATCAATATGTAATACAATATATGAATCTTATTTCTTCTATCAATATTTATTTCCTTAACCCTTTACCTAACATGAAAAGCAGACGACACTTGCAAAAAAAATTCTTGAATAACTCATTTTTTTCATTTTTTGTCTCTAAAACATAGGTTATGACCCCTCGTTGGAACGAGCTCGACGAGCTCGTTCCAACGAGGGGTCATAACCTATGTTTTTGAGACAAAAAGTGAAAAAAATAATGAAAATTAATTGGCGATTTTTTAGAATAGCGCTGGCCGGTTTTGGCCGTTACGTTAGGTAAAGGGTTAAAAAGAATTAAAATGGCGATGCTTATAGTAACACTTACACAGTGTATAGCAAACATTCCACTTTTGTGCAAAGTGCAGTTGTACATTAGTGTAACCTATCCATAGAATAAAAGTACCCATTGTAACTCACAATCCCTTTTATAGTACGACTGTGGCAACAACTTTCGTTACAACAAACTACTTTTGTTACAGTTCACCACTTTTGTTACAATACTTACCCACTTTTGTTGCAGCTCACCACTTTTGTTACAAAATCAACCACGTTTGGTACAAAATGAGCTCACCACTTTTGTTAGAACAATCGACCATTTTTGTAACAGAAAAAAAAAATCGCGCACCACTTTTGTTACAACAATTGCTCATTTTTGTTACAATTTTTGGCAATGTGAAAAATGAAGTAATCTGCAAGTACTTGGACGTGACGTTCAATCGTGATTATCAAAACCTAAACCTGTTGCGTATGTCCGGTACCAACATCATATACCCACGAGTGCAGGAGTTCTAAAGTTGACTATTTTCGGAAAATTCTAACTTTTAGGGCAATTTGACTTCTGTTTCTTTCGCGAGCGTTTGGACACAGTCTTCTTGGATGAGGCGTCTTTTAACTTTATACAGTAATCTCCTGAATGTCTCGCTATTTCTCTTCATTTTTATCGATACAATTGACTTGAAGGTGCATTTACATGACGAGATATACTCCCCGAGTACAATTTGCTCGGGGTGTATTTTCGAGTTTATTTTAATCGGGGAATATTTTTTCAAATTTAGTTTGGATTCACATGCGTTTCACTCATGATCAACACAGACGTCATCAAACGTCAGTAGTCACTCTATATAGTTCAAGATGGCGATGTTGCTGCGAAATAGAAGGCGATCGTTTTCTTATGTATTCTCGTTAGGACTACTAGGTGGTACATATAGAGAAAGAACATTATGGAACAAACAACGATCTCGAATTTTGTATGACGATGTTGTGCAAAAATCCTTTGACGATCAACAATGGATTGAGAATTTTCGCATGAAAAAATCATCGTTCAGTTCGCTCTGCAATGAATTTCATCCATATCTCAAACCCTCAGAAAAGTATGTCCGGATGCCTGTTTCTGTAGAAAAACAAGTGGCAGTCGCCGTCTACTGGTCGGCTTCAGCGGCCGAGTACAGAACCATTGGAAATCTCTTAGGACTGGCCACGCTGACTGTATGTAAGATTGTTCACAAGGTATGCAACTCTTTAGTTGGTGGATTATTGGAAAAATACATCGCCTTTCCAGAGAACACAGACTTACAGGATGTTGTCAAGGGTTACGAAAGCAAGTGGGGATACCCGAACTGTGCAGGTGCTATTGATGGCACGCATATAGAAATAATAAAACCGCAAGAATCGCATGGGGATTATGTAAACCGAAAAGGACAATATTCATTGATTCTACAAGCTGTATGTGATTATCGTCACATGATTCGTGACATCAATGTTGGGTGGCCTGGAAAGGTATATGACGCCAGGGTACTAGCCAGTTCTGAGATGTGATTTATCTGCGAGGAGAGGAAGGGTCGCTGTTTCCGCCCAATAGTGCCAAGAAGTATACACGGTCTAACAAGGAAGCTACCATTCCTGTTACATTAATTGGCGATCCTGCGTATCCTCTGCGATGGTGGTTGATGAAACCTTACCCTGGACGCGGAACCCTTTCGCCAATTAAGAGCAATTTTAATTACCGCCTCAGTCGTACAAGAATGACCATAGAAAATACATTTGGTCGCCTGAAAGGGCGATGGCGGATGTTATTGAGAGGTTGGACGTGGATGTAGCATTTTCTTCCATTGTTATTGCCGCTTGCTGCGTCCTTCATGACTTTCGTGAGAAGAACTGTGAAGAGTTTGAAGAAAGTTTGAGAGTCGATTGAAATAATGGGGATAACAGCGACTGCCAAGATGTTGCATCGGAAGATGACAACGTGGAGGTGTGTAATAAAGTGATTCGCGACGACTTGGCCGAGATGCTCGCTCACGGTCTTGTTTGGCACTATGCGAAAATAAAATGTTTGTACAATCTTCTGACTGAGTTTTGAATACTCTTTCACCCTTGCATTGCGTGTAAGCTGGAGTGAACGGGTGGTTTGACGCATCTGTACAAGGGGCGAGAAGCTGAAGAGGCTAGGTATTTACAGTGTGGCTGCTCGCATCACCTGTATAGTATATATGGTATACGCAAAGTACAAACTAAAGGTGCAACACTTGCTCAGCAACTTTTGTGTAAAATTTATGTTTGGCTAACTACATAGCACCATTATGCATGCAGTATACAAATTTCACTAGTTGTATAATGCCCGTGTGTAGTTTGCCAAAATACAATATTGCACTAAAATGGATTAGGTGAGCAAGTTTCGTCACTTTGGTGTATAATTTTTTTATAGCATATCTCATGCAGGTCTTGCAAGTCTTACACTGTCATGGCTGTCCAACTCATATTCTCGACTCGATGTCCCATATTCACGCGTGGGTTGTGTTATTATCAAATTGGTACACGTAGAAAGGAGCCGCACACGCATCTGAGTCTACGCTTGTGAAGTGAGCCTCTCTGCGTGGTTTGCTTTTTGTTTAACCCTTTACCTAACGTAACGGCCAAAACCGGCCAGCGCTATTCTCAAAAATCGCCAATTAATTTTCATTATTTTTTTTATTTTTTGTCTCAAAAACATAGGTTATGACCCCTCGTTGGAACGAGCTCGTCGAGCCCGTTCCAACTAGGGGTCATAACATATGTTTTTGAGACAAAAAATGAAAAAAAATAGTTATTCAAGAATTATTTTTGCAAGTGTCGTCTGCTTTTCAAGTTAGGTAAAGGGTTAAACGAGCACATTGATGTTAGAATACGATTGTTTTAAACAACATAATTGTCCAAATTCACAATACAATAAATCATACTTTGTTTGTTCGGCCCTTTTGTCCCCTGTCAAAGAGAATATAATTTCTTGAATTCTGGATTGTGAACTAGATGAAATTATTTTTAAAAATATATTGTGCTGGTTTGATTCCGTTGTACGGGACGTTAAAGGAAAGGTAGATAACTTATAAAATCTCCAGTTAACTATAGAATAAACTTATGACTTGGAGTCTATACTGAGGCAATTGGGTTTCCTGACATGGTACTTTTTGCATAGTCCCAGTCTATAACATATATTTAAACTCACGTGACTTTCGACTGGTTTGTATATATGTATTCCAGGACCGCGAAATAGCACCATGTACCATGCCAGGAAACAAAATACGGTATAATATTTTTTTTACCTCACACAACTACCAAACGGTGATATTCTTTTTCAGTTGGGCCCAATCACAGGTGGCTGGAACAATGACTGGATAATAAAAGTTGTCAAAATTGTTATTTTGTGTTTATTTTCATCGATATATTTCACCAAACGTCGCTTATTAACGTTTTTGTGCAAATTTAATTTTACACCTTCTATAGTATTATAAAAGGACCTTTTTATAATACTACCTGGGGTGTGGGGGGGGGGGGGGGGGGTAAAATTAAATTCGGACAAAAACGTTAATAAGCGATATTTGATTAAATATATTGATGACAATAAACACAAAATAACAATTTTGACCACTTTTATTTATCCAGTCAAGGTTCCAGCCACTTATGGGCCCAATGTCCATAACATATTCAGGGCTCGTCAGTTTGTAATCGTGATTTGCTTAGGATCTCCCCCAGACGAAGGACGTAACATGTCCGAAAACTATCGAAATTATGGGATGCAAATATCTAATGTGTAAGCGTTAGTTTACCTTGTTCTTGAAGTCAGTTTTACAACTATATCAACGGTGGTAGCCTGATTCCCCGAAAACCCAACACTACGAAGAACTATAGCCTTCGTGACGAAATCATGATTCCATGTCACATGGGGCAGATAAAATACTCGGGGAGTATTTCTGTTTTCGGTTTACATGGCGAAAAAATGGAAAATACTCGGGGAGTTAAGAAAATACTTCATGCCCGGACCATGAGTATGTTCACACCCGAGGAAGTAAATACTCCCCGAGAATACGGTCGGAATTGGATTCAAATGGACGAAAATTTGTTCGGTGAGGTGAAATTTACTAGGGGAGTATATATACTCGGGGAGTATTTCTGGTCATGTAAATGCGCCTTTTAGATAAGTGGACCCTTTGTCAATACTCTTTAACCCGTCACCACAGTATTTTAGAAGGGCACGGTGGCCCATTGGATAGCGTGTCGGCCTTGTGATCGAGAGGTCATGAGTTCGAATCTCGCTAGAGTCACTCGCATTGTGTCCTTGGGCAAGACACTTTACCACACTTGCTCGTCCGGGATCACGGTGGCACAGTGTGCTAAGGCGTCTAGCACGTTGATGGTACACACGCCTCCAACCACTGCTAGTCCTGCTTCTGCTAGTTTAGTAAGTTGGATAGTCTGACAGTTACTCGCCGCTGATCGGTGGTTCTCTCCGGGGACTTCGGCTTCCTCCACCAGTAAAACTGTCTGACACGAGATGACCCTGGCTGTCTAAAGTGTCGTGAAACCCCAATAAATAAATAACAGTGTTTTAGAAATGAAGTAAAAGTTTGAAAAATCTATATAGAAATCTTTAACATAACAATAAAACTATGAATGTCATTGGAATGAGATCACTGAGCATGTTCCAATGAGACTCAGACTTGTATTGTTATTTTGACAAATTGTAACGTTTGTTTTTACGGTATTAGTCTTATTATGGGTAATTATTTGACTTTATTACTAAATTAAAAAATGAAAAAATAATGAAAATTAATTGGCGATTTTTGAGAATAGCGCTGCCCAGTTTTTGCCGTTTCGTTAGGTAAAAGGTTAAATAATATAATTATCGTTAATAATGAAAAGTAATAATCGGAGTAATCGCTTGACTGGACTGGTTTCGTGAAATAATTCATTCGAGGCGAGGGACTATATTGTAAAACACTCGTGCGCATTCGTGCACTCGTGTTTGTACAACGTTCTTCACCACTCGTGAATTTTTTTCACGTAACAAGTCCAGTCAAGCGATTAC
The DNA here is from genome assembly GCA_031216915.1 of Pictodentalium vernedei. Taxonomy (NCBI): domain Eukaryota; kingdom Metazoa; phylum Mollusca; class Scaphopoda; order Dentaliida; family Dentaliidae; genus Pictodentalium; species Pictodentalium vernedei. The sequence continues at coordinate 507,794,612 of CM062296.1, read as the reverse complement.
TCACTATTTTCTGGCCTCTATGTTATTTACACGTTTATGGGTAACTATCTAGTAGGGAGATATCGCGTGAGAATACGTATAGTGCTAGTGTGTGGGCAGCGCGGGGTGAGGTGGGTGGGTGTTAGGAACACCGATTATACTCCAGTACAACGATTTTGTTAACCTCCTCATCCATAATGGTTTTCTGTTTTAAAAAAAATCCTACATTGGAGTAAGTCTCGCTTGCCTTCAAATATAAGAACAAAATTATGGAAGTCAATGAAACCCTTTCATGGAGCAGGTTCCAATGACCATCATATTTGTGTTCAAATCTATTTCAGGTAGTGGTGGATTTATTAGCTCCCTGAAGCTAGTCTATATTTTGATCCATTACATTTTAATTCAACTGCCTTTGTTTTTTAGTACAGTACTGTTCACACACAAAACAAGATAAAAACCTCTCGGCTGTGAATGCCAGGCTGGAAAGTTACCAGTATGACATTCACTGTCGACAGGTTTTAGGCTGTCTTGTGCGTATACATGGTAAAGCAAGGTTCCAAAGACAATTTGGAACCTTGTTTTTGAATGTCGATTGTCAAAGTAGTTACAACCTAATATCAAAGTATCAATGTGATATAAACCGTTCAACCCTTATCTTTTTAGTTTCGATGACAACAGTTACCTTATATTTACGCATACATGAAGATGACTTAGCAACGTTTGCATACTAGCGCTGTCTGCCTATATAGACAGCCAGCACTGGCATGTGAACATTTCCAGTATAAATTCAGCATATCATATGTTGTGTACTCTAACAACAACAACAACAACAACAACAACAACAACAACAACAACAACAATAACCATCTGAGAGCACCCACTTAAATGCATCACAGTAGAGGTGGTAACAAAAACAACAACAACAACCATCTGAGAGCACCCACTTAAATGCATCACAGTAGAGGTGGTTTGGGGCTATGCGGGGCGCAGTAAACACTGCGGGGTAAATATGAGCTATTCGGGGATAATATTTGGTTATCTGCTGGGCAATATACACGGCGATACACTTTTTGAGGGGAGGGGTCATCTTCAGCGTTTACTCTACGGGCGGAACTCTCGGGGGGGGGGGGGGGGTACTCTGGTACATTTTCAAGACATCCGGCGATCACTAATACATCTATACGACAGTATTCTTGTAGTTTAACGGGCCTTTGGAGTAACGGGCCATCGGAGTTATGGGCCCTATGAGTAGTAGACTTTCGGAAAAACGGACTTTCGGAGTATTGGGTCTTCGGAATATACATGTAGCTACGTAACCGTTTGTATAATGTCGTTGCGGGGTTGTTTCTAAGGGATGTGGTGTAACGTAGTAATAAGAAGAGTATTAAATAGGGATTATAGTAGAACGTTGCTAAATTCGCCGATTTCCTGAATAGAAAAGGCGGAAAAATGGCTTGAAATTCAGGGAGATCATCCTACTAGGCAAAAAGATACCTCTTTAAAGAAGTGGTGAAAAAACAAAAATAAAATGCTCCAACCAAGTCAGTAGTATGTGATGTTGACTTCTTGCCCTTTTAGCAGGTTCTCGTTGAGCTCCATAGCAACCACGTGCTACCACTAACAACCAAGATGGCGGCGCCCATAGTGAAAACCTGCTAAAATGGCAAGAAGTCAACATCACAAACTACTAAGGTCTAAGGCTCAAGGAGTTGTAATCTCCTATAATTGGTACTGATAGACACGTGCCATTTCAGATTTACGTGTGCGCATGCGCACGATACACTACATATCACCACGACAATGACGTCGCAAGGTGACAGGTTACTATATCACCCAATAATAAGCAAGGGTGTGGCATCACTACTGAACATGCGTGACAATGGTTTGGTTTGATAATCATTATTGGATTGTTGGTGTTTTATGACACTTTAATAGCTGAGGTCATATTGTGTCGAAGATAGTTTTACGTGTGGAGGAAGCTGGAGTACCCGGAGAGTACCACCGAGCAGCGGCGAGTAACTGTCAACTCTCCGACATCCCACAGGAGCAAGGTTAGCATTCTTTGTAGGCATGTGTGCTATCAACATGCGATACGCCTCAGCACATGGCGCAACCAAGCTCCCAAGCAGGCAGTTGGGATTTAGTGCCTTGCCTAGGAACACAATGCATGTTACCTCGGCCAGGCATCAAACTCACAACCTTCCGATCTCAAGACCAACGCACTGAACACCGAGCAACCGCGCCCCCGCATTTTCTGTAGATTAGTATAAAAATGTAGAAGCTTGTTTTCTACAATTTTTTCCCCAATCAGTTAGAACGTTTAACCATTATTCTCTGTTTAAATCCATTTAAAAAGTACGAAAACGGCGCTTTCACAACCTTTTGATGATCTGTAACTTTTTGACGGTTCTTTATATCAACAGTGTGCGCATCGAAACATATAATACAGATACTATCCTTTCCATTAACATAAAATTCTAGGTGGTAAGATTTGCTTTTATTTTTCCCTGTAAGAATAAAAACTTGCCAATTGTCGTAAAAACACAACAAACAAAGAGCCAAAGTCTACAGTTACTTAGTCGCTTCTAATTACCTTGCCATAACAAACCAAGTTTCTTTTTATAACTTTTAATAAACGAAAAAACAGACAGTTTCGAGTGATGTCTGTTGTTTTCGTTTTTTAAAGGTAACAAAGGGAAACGTAGCTCTATTTTCTACTGATGTCATATATGTTTTCTTAACCCTCTACCCAACACGAAAAGCAGACGACATTTGCAAATAAGATTCTTTAATACCTATTTTTTTAATTTTCTGAGTCAAAACAAGCTCGTTCCAATGAGTGGCCATAACCTACATTTTTTAGTCAAAAAATGGAAAAATAATGAAAACTGAATGGTGATTTTTGTGAATAGCGCTGGCAGGTTTGGCCGTTACGCTGGGTAAATGGTTAACAATCACATGCTTCTTGACTGGACCATCCACACCCACCTAATAATTTCAGGAGAGATAACTTTATCGAAAGTAGATTTCCATGACAATATATGTCAAGGATGAAGAACTCATCTGATTGGACGTTATGCGTCTCTGAAATGTTATGATGTTCATGAATGAAATGCTTAGACACCAAACAGTGTCAAGCAAGAAAGTTATCAAACGGCTGACTGATATTTGTTTTATTAAATATTAGCTTCTTTCACTTAATTGAAGTTTAATCGTAGTATAAATACAGAATACAACTTGGATAGAGTACGTGGGACAGGAATCAACTACCCTTGGTGGAGTTTTCCTGTATATTACACTCTCGTTCGTTGTGGTCTGTCTTAGTAGATTTCCTAGAATTTATAAGATAAAATGTGTAGCATCTATCATTCAGGGATTGAGGCATATCCTGCAATTTGTGATCAGCGACCAGGCTAGAGGGCCTAGGTTCGGGAGTGAGCACCCTCCGATTTTCCAATCCGGTACCCCCTCTGGCTGTCGAACATTCACCTTTTGAGCGAAAACCCCTTTTCACACTCCTCCTCCTGAGTGAGAATTAACTCTCCCCTTATGTTCTAAATACATGACCTTTGGGTTCAAGAGTTTAGCATTGCAGGGGCGCCTTGCTGCACTCAGGGGCCGAAAGATTAACTGAGTTGGAAAATGTGGTTAAAAAATCATTAAATCGTCCCCCGAGTTCCAATGTGTTCTTTCTGCCTATTGGCACATAAAACACATTGGGACTCGGAGAACAAAATGTCTGCCAGAAACGACCACATCAAAATATAATACGCCACGAAATCAACTACCAAAAGTCATGAAATGTTCGTGGTTTGAGACTTATAATTTCAATCTATTGAAAATTTTGGCCGCGATTGGGGGTAAGACAACCCCCTAACCCGACCCGTCGCCACGTCCCTAGTTGTAATAAACCTATTGTAGGGGTACTGGTGGAGTTCTTTCCACAGGGTAATAATTATTCACTCGAATCACGTGGCTTCGTTATAGATTCCTGGACCGCAGGGAATGTATACATTTTGTACACGCTTGAGAAAAAGCGGAAAATTATATAGTCCAGGCACATTAGACATAAAAATGAGAAAGCAAGGAAAAAAATCGGAGAAAGCTGATTTTTTTATATGTTTCCGGGACACAAATTGCGGATAAAGTGTGAAAAGTCCCCGCGAATCCGAGTTGAGCTTTTTTAGTTATAGCGTTTTTTTGATGAAAAAAAAAATTTTTAAAAAAATTCGACCCAGCTCAATATTTCTCATTCTTATTCGCCTTAGTAGGGTGAGAATCATAAATATCGTGCTGAATTATATTGAGAATACATATCCCCAACAGAAAATGCCAACTTTGTACCAATCCTCACACTCAATGGTGAAATATTCACGAAAATGTACAAAATTACGAAAAAATTTTTATTGTTTTCATACACACAACGGTACACAACGTCCATTAAATCAAATCTACGACTACTTTGGGAGTTAAATTATATATCAAAAATTGCAGAAAAGCAGTGGCTTTATAATGATATATAACAATAGTCATTTATTCCATAATGAACTGGTGAAACGTGTGAAATATTAACCATACCCCCTAAACTCAAATTCAAACGGCATCGACTTTTCTCATTCAAATACCGTATTATAGCATCATTGTTTCAATTTCCATGTTCGATTAAATCACATAATGTGGTGTTCGCCTACACTCAAGATGCATTGGCATGTAATGTGTGCACGCCATTGATGTGTACTCATAAACAAATTTGTATTGTACAGACAACGCTCTTTAATTTGATGCAAAATAGCCTTGAACGACTTTTATCAGGAAACGCTGTTTAATTCCGCATTCCAGGTCTTTATGTACAGACAACGCTCTTTAATTTGATGCAAAATAGCCTTGAAGGACTTGCATCAGGAAACGCTGTTTAATTCCGCATTCCAGGTCTGTCCATTGCACAATTTGCTCTGTTCAGTATTGGACACTCCGCATTTGATGCCTAGATATTGAAACCAATGATCCCTTGATAGATATATATGTAATTTTGCCTGTTGTTGATTATTAGAGTCTTGTGTTATTTATAGAACTGATCAGTTATGTTGTTGGCATATCACTTAGCGTTACCTGTTGATACCTTACGGTGACAACGAAGCAGGTCCGCACATTGATATCTGTTCTGTGGTATTGTACTTGAGTTTATTGTGTCTATCATCTTTTTTCTGTTGTGACTTTGGCAATGGATAAATGTGAGTCAAATGTTACGATGAGTTGACCGGCTCGTCCGGAATAACTACACTTGGTGAGCGGGGTATAGAAAAGTTGGTTGCTGTAAGCGTCGAGCTTGGCGATAATCTTTTTGCCGGTTCGAAGAAACCCACAGTTGGTGAGAAAATTCACAAATTCTGCTACAAGAATTATACACGGGAAAGTTCTGTAAGAAAAAGTAAGAGAATGTCTCTAGATGCAGCTGAATCTGACGAAGCTGGTCCATCTATGACAAAAAAAATTGCGCTCTGATCAAGATGCTTTCAATTTTAAACTCCATTGTCTGTTCTGTGGAGAATCCGCCGACAAACAAACTCATATACCCGTTCAACGTAGAAGAGAAGTCCACACCGTTGAAACATTGACTTTTGTTGATAGTATCAGAACCCGTTGTTTGAAACGTAGTGATGAATGGGGTGAGTCTGTACTTACTCGGATCGGTCGTGCTATCGATCTAGTGGCCGAGGAAGGTCGGTATCACCATGATTGCTGGACAGGATTTGTCAGAGATAAGCCTGAGCGAACTCTTTCACGGGGTAGGCCTGTTGCAGACAAGAAAGCACTTGCATTCCATGAATTGTGTACCTTTATGGAGAACAGCGATGAGTGTCAGTTTTCCTTGAGCGAATTGGCAGAGACGTTTGAATCGCATCTTGGTGACGAAGTCGGTTACACAATTAAACATCTTAAAACCAAACTGCTTGAGCATTTCGGTAGTAGAATCTCTATTACAACACTGAGGTCCCTAAAAAATGTTGTCACATTCAGAGATTCATCAGACAAAATACTATATGATTCGTGGTACTCAGACAAATGTACCAATGAAACTGATGAACGTATGCGCATCGTCAAGAAAGCATCGGCTATAGTCCGCGATGATATTCGGTCAGCCATTTACGAGTGTGACGTTTATCCCAAACCCGATTCGTTATCTGTATCTAGTGATCTACTACCCGATACACTCCAAACCTTGTTACAAGGGATTGTTGCTCCGTCGCAGCGTGGGCAAAACATCCAAGCCAACCAGAGACGCGTGACAGCCATAGGTCAGTCTCTAATAAGTTCTTGTCGGCCCCGTTCATTCTTGTCACCAGTATTATTGTCGGTAGCAGTTTACATACATAAGAAATTCGCATCTCGGGAATTGATCGACATTCTGAATGGACTAATGTTCTCTTCTAGCTACCGGGAAGTTCAACAATACGTTCATTCTGTCATGATAAGCAAAGGTCCGTCGCCTAGACTTGCGAACTTCACACAATTCGTTTTCGATAACGCCGATTGTAATGTGCGCACGCTAGATGGCAAGAATACTTTCCATAGTATGGGAGGCATCGCCTGTATAACTCCAAGCAGAGATCACACAGAAGAGTCTCCGATAAAACGACTAACTGGTGATCATTCGAATATTGGCTCTGGTGAATTCGGGTACATCCCTTTGAAAGGTTACAGTAAACCAAGCAAATCGGGTCTTGACGAAATTGTGATGAAGGATTTATCAACTTTGGGTGAATCTGATCCGAAAAATTTGAAACTCGCAAAAACAGTCGACAGTCTTTGGTCTTTGACGCATGTACTGAGAGTACCTTGCCCATCTTGGGCTGGATATATGCACATTGTCACGTCATCAGATGATTATGAAACAAGTGATGTCGAGATACTTCCCTTTATTAATTTTGCTCCATCCAACCCGAGCACAATTTACACTGCTCTCATGTTTGCACAAACTGAATGTGAGAAACAGGGGCTGAACGTTTGTCCAGTGACGTTTGACCAACCACTTTATATCAAAGCAGTGGAGATTGTGTCTTCGTCAGATAAGTTGACAAAAGTTTTCGTTAGACTCGGCGGCTTCCATATGATTATGTCATATTTAGGGGCAATTGGTTCGATCATGGCTGGTAGCGGCTTGGATGAACTTTGGGGGACTGTTTATGCTGGTGGGTCAATCCATCATTTAATCAGTGGTCATGCATATTCAAGAGCAGTTCGTGCCCATTTGCTAACACAAATTGCCATTACAAAACTTGTGTTTGAAGAAAGCCGAACACTAGATAACATAGACTGCACAGAAGTCAATGAAATATTCTGTGGACTTGCCAGAGGTGACTGTACAACAGCTGACGCCGTCAATCAAGAAAGTGTCAACCATCTACTGTCAAAATTATACGAACTGCTCCAGAATGCGTCCGTAGGACGCACAGGAAAGCTTTGGGTACAATACTACGAGCAAATAGGTCTTCTCCAGTTGTTCTTGAGAGCAGAGCGCACAGGCGACTGGGAACTCCACACATATTGTGTTCGCAATATGATTCCAGTATTTCACGCAGGTGGTCATTTTGCATACGCAAAAAGTTCTCATCTCTATTTGCAGCAGATGAATGAGCTAACAGAAATAATGCAACAGAATGATTTGAAGTTGTTCACTGAGAAAGGTTACTTTACCATAAGGCGCTCAGATAAATTCTGGGACGGGATATATTCTGATCAGACCATAGAGCAGTGTTTAATGAGAATGTTCAAGCTCCCTGGTGGTCTCACATATGGCAGGGGAATAACCGATAGCACTGTTGCGAAATGGGTACATGGACTACCTCTTTGCCTTCCGATATGTTATGCTCTCGAAAATTTTGTTCATGTTCACACTGGTCATGGCGAACAACATCGGGATCTCCGTCTAAGTTCACAATTGACTGATGCCAATGATATCACCAAATTATTGAACTGGCTCAGAGTGCATTCCCCCTTTCAGAATAGAGATCCACTACAATTAATCTCTATAGCGACCGGGCTTGTGGTCGACGAAACTGTGAACTGTGACCAAGTTCGCAAAATTGGTGAATGTTGCGTATCGAATGTTGTAAGCAAAACGTGTTGACACTGTGAAGTCTTTCGCATCGATGGCAAATAGCATCAAAGTCCGTGGAAGTAAGGTAGTGATTGACCCCACAATTCTGTTCAACCGCATCACATGTGTTATTCAGTCACAAGCAGAGATGGAAGAGTATCTCAAATATGAACTCGCCCCGAAACCACCAGCATTGTTTGATTCTGCTGGAATGAGGAAGACACAGAAAAGCACGCTCGGTAAGATCCTCAAAACATACGGTTCCGAGCAAACTAAAATCCCAGAACATTCTCTGTTTGTTGTAGATGGTGGATTTTTATTGAGGGCAGTTGTATGGCCTAAACAGTCGTCATATAAGGACATATGTACATCATATTCCAATTATCCAGTGAGACATTTTGGGGCGAACGTCGTGGTTGTTTTTGATGGTTATGCTTGTACAATGTCGACAAAGGGCATGGAACAAGCCCGTAGATCTAAAGACAGGTATTCCATTGATATCAATATCTCACCCGAGTTACCAGCCACCACACCCCAATCCGATTTCCTTGCAAATGCCAAGAACAAAACCCAACTGAACGATCTTCTAATGCAGGAGCTATCTGCCATCAATATTCAGTCCAAGCAGGCCGAGGCTGATGCTGATGTACTGATAGCCGAAACTGCACTTGACATCGCTCAAGATGACAACAATGTTGTCGTTGTGGGAACAGACACAGACTTGTTAGTCATTCTTACCTCTCGAGTTCAACCGGGATGTAATATTCACATGATGTATTCCATTACCCCAAACTTACTAGTTTCAGTTAGTGAAATAGCAACCAAAATGGGTGACCATAGAAGCAACCTCCTTGTAGCACATTCTATAAGTGGTTGTGACACTACTTCTGCACTCTTTCGAGTTGGTAAGAAGAAAGTATTCAGTACAATTGTCTCCGATGTTACTAGCGACTCACAACAGTATGTCAACACAATTTTGGCGGATGACAGTACACCAAGTGCAGTAGCCGCTGCCGGGGAACAACTTCTCCTGATCTTATACGGGAGTAAAACTGTTTCCTCTCTCGACCAATATAGATATGTCACTTACAAGCGTTATGTAGCAAAATCTAAACTGAATAAACCCATCGACCTAGCCTCACTTCCACCAAGCAGCGATGCTGCACAACAACATGTCTACAGATGTTATCTCCAGGTCCAACAATGGCTGGGCACTTCGCTTCCTCCGACGGATTGGGGGTGGTCGCTAGACAATGGACTTCTTGTGCCGACTGCAGCCACAAAGCCATGTGCCCCCGATAACCTACTGAATCTGATCAGTTGTGGTTGCAAGAGTGCTTGTACAAAAAGGTGTGGGTGTAAGAAGGCAGGACTCTCTTGCTCAGGTTTGTGTAATTGCAGTTCGGATTCTTGTAACAACCACAGAAACACTGTCCTGTCGGAAATTTCTGAGTTCGATGAATAATATGTATATAGGTCATGTCATTTCTGTATATAGCGTTGATAATAGTCAATGTAACTTAATCCATGTTGATTGATTTGTACATTCTGTAAATATTATTTATTGATTTTTGTACATTCTGTAAATATTATTTATTGATCTAATGCTGCCAGACACAGACGTGTCTGTTCGGTCCCAAGCCCGAAAATAGTTGAGTTCTCATGCTGACGAATTTTATACCAAAAGGGGAACTCGGCCAGAAGCAGAGGGGGTCTTCCATAATGTCTATTTTGTAAGCAATGATAAAAGTCTTCAAATGGTGGTGGATTTTTTATCGTCTGTCCAACTAACATCCCGTTCTGTACTACGACCCTTTGGGCAAATCCGTTAGGAAAATCGTCATTTTTTTGCGTAAATCCGATACTTTTTTGTGAATTTTCAATAATTTTTCGCAGAAATTGTCACAGAAGGCACATTTTCCTCTAGGTAAATGTATATTAGACATTATGTAGCTCGAAATACGCGTAAACAAAAAATACAGTTGGATCAATTCGAGGTTACAAAGTTCGTGCGATTTTTTTTGATTTTTTTCAAACGCGTTTTCGAAAAAAGGCTGTAGAAAAAAAGCTCAACTGGGATTTTAGGGGACTTTTGTCTAATCGTTCAGTGACATGTACTCGACATTCCTTGAAAAAATCAGCTTTCTCCGATTTTTTTCCCTAGTGAAACCTAATGTTCTTGGGCTAATAGAACTTCACGTATTGCTCAAGTATTATCTCATAGCAAGAGTTTGTTGTGAAGGGTCGTTTGTCTTTTCAGGCAGACGATATTTGACTAGAAGCAACTGCTCAGGTTGTGCGATTTGTCCTTGCTCCGTGTCATCCGGACTTTCGCCTCCTGCCGTATTCCAATTCGGTGACCTTGGGTTTATTCCGATTCTCGTCATTTGATCTCGGATGGATGAAGCAGTGATATACCCGTGCAGTTGTTTGCCGGAAAAATCTGACCGCTCAGTTTGAAATGAAAATGTGCTTCTTAAAAATATATATACGGTCTTTAAAAATATAGACACCCCATAACAAATATGCCAAAACGGGGAGAAGTGACTTCGGGACATTTGAAACAAATAATAAAGGGAAACTCTCATAAAACCGCGTAGTTAGCTGGTAGAGTTCTGGAAGCCCATATTTGGGCTTTGTTGTGAAGTTCAAGGACTGCGACTTAAAGGTTTCATACTCAGAGGATGTGCTTCATATTATTTTTGAAGTGACATTATTTAGTCTGTATGGTTTTGCCTTGTTACAATTTCTGTAGGCACTCCCCGATAAATTGTAATAAGGCGAAGACCTGTTAACAAATTTTGACAACTTAAAATAACTTAGTACCCTACCAGTTAAAGAGGAACGTTTACTTGAATGTGTAATGCTTGTTATCATTCTGTATAGCTTAAATTCTAAAAAAAAATTCAAACAACTTTACGTCCCTCAATCTTGCCTTGGTTGGAGCTGGATTTTTGAGTTTGGTGTCACAAAGATTTAAATGGCTGAATTGAACTTTTTGAAACTTTGTTTAATGTGATATTTCAAGAAGGGTTTCGACACACCGAAGAAATACATACTCACTTTCAATTGAAATGCAGTCGTTTGCAGTGGGGCAGAATTTGAAAACCGCATTTTACCAACTTTTCATAGACTGGCAAAGCACTATCTTTTACTTCGCCACGAATTTTACAACTTGAATTCAAGCGGGCGTTTGGTCGATGGTCCATGTTTTTAAAAACCAAATTGTCTGTATTACAGCACAGGCGAGTAGACTCGATTTAAGGTTTTTGTGTATTAAGGTCTTACGGAAAAAAATTGTTTGGATCCCCATATATGAGAGGATCATGTACATGTAAATGGAGAGCCGTAGTGACCTGTTGGAAGAAACACAGTGCAAATGTCTGGTCTGGCAGAGATAAACATGTACATGGAAACATAACGGGACATAAAGATATCACCACGGTGAAGTTTTGTCTGTGTAGTGCATCGAGTTGAGGACCTTCAACCAAGCATTATCGCAGGAGTCGGCAGAGGACATAGTCGATCTCCTCATATCCTGCTATTTCGGTGGATGAAACTCCAGAAATACATACTTCCATATTCTTCCATTGCGTACGAATTTCAATCGCCTTCTCAAATTTATTTAGTTTTGCGTAGGCTAATTTTAGGGGCGTTTTAGTTTTCCGGGTAGGTGGGGACATTTGTCTGCAATATTAATCAGGCCCGGAGCAATGCGTCAATATTTGTTTGTATCGTGCTTATCACGATGCACAAACTTGAAATTTCGACGATAGCGCATTTGCTCGATGAGATTCGAATCGTCCGAGCAATACCTGTCCGGAAGGATTGTTTTTCGGATTTGAGGATCACAGAAGCCTTGATTATACACAGGGGAGATAACAGGGGTAGATACAGATTACGAGAAATGAATTTAGTGGGAAATCCGAGACATTTAAAGTGCGTTTCAGTAGTTTTGTTTTGGGGTTTTGTTGTGTTTGTTTGGGTTTTTTTTTTTTGGGGGGGGGGGGTGGGGAGGGAGTGATTTGGCGTCCATTTGGGTAATTAGGTAATTAAGTATACATTTGTTAAATTGTTTGGGTAACATACCAACCACGTGCCACCATAGAAACCAAGATGGCGGAATCCTGTAAACAAAATGGACGACGGAAACACTAACAGCGCGCTGCGAATGTGCACTGACACCACGTATCACCATGAGGGTGACGTGACAAGATGGCCGCCTACGCGTGTTCCCATGTCAACTAAACATGACGTAACATTATATGAAAAAGCATAAACACGACAAGCCATATTTCGATCAATGAACATCCGTGCTCAAATCGGAGGTCCTCTGAGAGAAACTGCATTACTCATTCTGCTTTTGAACCAGAATATGAGTGATGTCCTGTGTGAAACAATCACTCCACGGGTGTTTCTGTGGCAACTCACTCTCCGTGTTTTATATCTGCGTCTGAAACACCCGATAACGGAATCGTAAAACATAGCACTAGCGAAATGTGTTAAAAATAAATATCTTTCTGGAAAGGAACAACACAAACAGGCGAATCAATAACAGATTCAGCATAAAATCTATAGTGTGTAATAACACTGAGGATATATGACCAACATTAATACCATGCATTATATCTCTTCTTGAATTATTCTAGGCAAGAGTCCATATTTTTCTAAAACAACGGAAGCCGGTCCATTTCTATGCATAGTTATTACAGCCGGGATCAGAACGGGTTGCCAATATTAAATGCGGGGTAATTTGAAATCCAAACACAGCAGACATCATTCATTTTGAAGAGTGTTGGTCAGGTTGTAAAGAGGATGGGTCCACTGTAATTGTCAGATTTATGATTTCCGCGGATCTTGCACTCAGAGAAATCAGCGCCAAAGTTGGTTCCAAGTGGAACCGTAGAACCAAAACCCATCGAAGCACCAAAACCAATGAATCGTCATGTGACCTAGAATCAGGCAATTTCATTTTTAGAGTTGCATGTCTTGTTTATATGAAAAATTGCCCTTGTCGCGCAACTTAACCCTTTACCTAACAAATCGGCCAAATAATTTACAGTTGCAATTGAAATAATACATTGAGTGTCAACATATTTCAACAAAACCATATCATGTGGCCCCTCGTTGGAACGAGCTCGTCGTGCTTGTTCTAATGAGGAGTCACGTGATATGAATTTGTTGAAATTATTTTAAAAATGAAAACAATAATTAAAATAATAAATTTTGATACCGTGTTCTTTGGTAAAGAGTTAACGAATGCGTAATGGATCAATTGAAAACGTCTTTCTGCCATTGATTCGTCGTCATGTAAAAACTTCAACTTTGCACGGCTTTATATTTTACAATTTATACAGTGTCCAAATGCCTCGACAGTCCAGTTAATGTGACAGATTGAAGAACCAAAGCATGTGCATGTTTGGTTCCATGTACCTAAATTTGGTTCCTCGACCAGGACAAACTGAAGAACCAGTTTGGTCCCTGGAGGAATCAAAGTTTTTCTGGGTGTGGCAATAAATTAAATAGATACACTTAATTAAATAACCAGCGGCCATAGCCAATAAATATGGGGGATCCAAGTTGATCTACCATCCGAAGGATCGAGCTGAAAGAGGACCTAAAATTTAAACGGTTGTTATCTGTTTCCTTTTTTTTTTGTTTTGTAACTTGTTTCTATTGCCAATCACCGTCAGAGCAACACCGGATGTTAAAAAGCTAAGAAACGGGGAAAGTTCGATGCATAAAATTTTGAAAACCCCTTGAAAGAAAGTAGATCGTTGCTATTGCCAACCGATACTTAATTGGTTGGCGGCCAATGGCGGGAGGCCACAGGAGCCCTTTAGGAAGGGAAACGTCTCTGTAACATTCACTTTGAAATACCGTAATATTGTGTGAAAATACTTTGGACGGCTGCGCGATAACGAGACGGCAGGTTTCAAAGAGTACCTGGAGGACACCTTTGAGGGGGTCACGGCTGTTTAAACTGAGGTTGCAGTCGTTGGTGCTTGGGGGAAAATTGTAGAAGACAATGAAAAGAAGCGCCAAATGTGTAATTGGGGAGTCTGACAGTTGCTCGCCGTTGCTTGGTGGTTCTCTCCGGGTACTCCGGCTTCCTCCACCTGTAAAACTGTCCGACACGCGGAATACCCTAGCTGTCGGAAGTGTCGTTAAACCTCAATAAATAAATAAATAAATAAATAATAAATCACCAACAAATGCGTTAGTTGTGTCTATTTATTTTGACTGAAATTCTTTCAAAATGAATACATCGTGCCATTCTATTCATATCGCCCCCTGAGTTCCAATGTGTTCTACTTGTATGTGACTACTGGAACATAGAACATATTGGAACTCGGGGGACTATATGTGAATGCAGTACTCAACCTTTGAGTCGCGATAGTCCTGATAGATTGTAAGGCTTTCTGGCAGAACATTCAAGATTTGCAATTTAGTTAAGATATTTTACATTGCTTTGTCGTAACGTGTATTTCTTTCGCGAATTTTACAACTGACGTAACCTTCACGTAACCTAAACGATCGTTCGCGGGTTATTTCCAGGACAGATACCAAACCCCAGCCCACCCCCATCCATCACAAATGTTTCCTTGTTCCGTCTGTTTGGGTGTGGGCGACAGAGCCAATAATCTTCTTCTTTTTTTTTCTTTTTCTTTTTTTTTGGGGGGGTGGGGGTGGGGTGGGGGTTAGAACCCTTTTTGTAAGTGGATTATTTTACTTCTCGATTATCTACAATATTTTACGATGGTTGCTGTATTATCGCCTGTGCCGGGTGAAGTACCTAGTCATCAACTAATTATAATGTTGTACACATTTTATATTTTTTAACAAGGAGTTTCTATCGATCTTCACGTTTCATCAATATACCATGCGAGTAATTAAATTCTGTTATATTTTCGTGCTTAGACGGGAAATTAAG
Organism: Pictodentalium vernedei; assembly: GCA_031216915.1. NCBI lineage: Eukaryota > Metazoa > Mollusca > Scaphopoda > Dentaliida > Dentaliidae > Pictodentalium > Pictodentalium vernedei. The sequence goes on along the minus strand of CM062296.1, from coordinate 507,779,601 downwards.
CTCTTTACAAAGACATTATATTAAACACTATTAGGAAACGACTGGCGTAATTCCCACACCAAGCGACATGAGGAATTCATTGAACCTTCTTGTGTTTATAGCATCCCTTCATCGCTGGTCTGAAATAAAGCCATGTTTCCTGGGTTGGGCAATTTACTGATCACTTGGCGAGAGATTAAACCACATTAGTTGATCATCTGATCCGAGAAAAAGCCATATTTCTTGGTTTGGGCAATTTATTGATAACCTGATCTGAGATGAAACCGCATTTCCTGAGTTAGGCAATTTGCTGATCATCTGATCCGAGATAAAGCCATATTTGCTGGGTTTGGGCAATTTATTGATCACCTGGTGACAGATGAAACCACATTTCTTTGGTTACACAATTTGCTGATCATCTGATCCGAGATAAAGCAAAATTTCCTAGGTTGGCCAATTTATTGATCGATATCTACCTTCTTTGTAAGATCAGTTAGAGTTAACCCTTCACCTACCTTAACGACCATCATTATTCTCTAAAACCGCTTTATTATTCTTTTTTAATTTTTTGGCCTCACAAGTATAGTTTCTGATCCCCCATTAGAACGAGCTCGTTGAGTAGGGCTCTGCAAAGTTTCGACATTCGATCCGATTCGAATTCGTCCAGATAATTCGATTCAATTCGCGCTTATTTGGAAATTTTCGGATCGTCGAGATGTTCTCAAATCCTAAAACACGCTAAAATCAGTTGGGTTAAACCCAAATCAAGTAGGTTGAGTGAATATGAACCCATTTGGGTTCATATTCGCTCGATCCAGTTGATTTGGGTTGAGTTTTAACCCATCTGATTTCAGAGTGCAAGTGTCTTTTCCTGAACTCTTCTTCTTTCGCGATAGAAGTGTTCACGATGAGACCCGCTTTCGAAACTACTATGATTCCGTTCCTGGAATATTCCACCTTTTTGATGTGAACATACAGACTAATGGTTGCCGAATGCAGCGGAGATTGGCAATATTTACAGCTGTACGAAGGTGCAATATCTACAACGCGAAGAGCAGTGATATTCGATTTCAGATTCGATTCGATTCGATTCGAAATCCGTGTCCTTCCTTCAATTCGGAATTCGATAAGATAGGAAATTTGACATTTGGGGAACCTGTGGTTAAACTTGTTCAAATGATGGGTTTAGTTATTCAAGAATCGTGTCGCAAGTGCCGTCTTCTATTCACTTTTGGGTGAAGGGCTAACATGTGTTTTAGTTTATTAGAAGCAATAGCTGTTAACTTTGTTGTGTATGATTCAAATAAACTATTGACTTTTGGGTGTGGGCGACGGAGCCAATAATTTTTTTCTTTTTTTTTTTGTTTGTTTTTAGAACCCTTTTTGGGTGGTGTAATAAGGGTACTGTGACACCCCCCCCCCCCCCGAAAAGAATTTTCTGAAAGGCCATTCACGTAAACATTGGTCTAAAATTTGGACCCAAAAGTCGTAATATGATTTTTTGGTGTGCTACGTCCACGGGACGTACCACACCACAAAAGTATATTACGACCCTTGAGTCCAAGTTTGGTCTTGATAAACAAGGGTTAAGATCCCCTAGGACCACCCTAGAAAACCAGTTGAATTTTATTTCAATCATTAAATTTACTCATTTAAATTACCTAAAAGAGCATTGGGGCCACAGATTCAGTCTTAATGGGCTTAAAATTTCAAAACATTTCCTGTGGGAGTTCTCCCAGAACCCCACCAACGAGAGAAGGCATCCCTCTCGTGCTCTCCCCAGCTTTTGCCTGTGGCAATTGCAAGTGTCATTTTGTCATCGAGGGCCATAAAATCCCAGTAATTACCCACCCTGAACAATTCTGGCTACACCTGTGTGGTTTATGTTCGACCAGACTCGGAAGTCTATGCTCTCATTTTGAAAACTTTCTGTTGCGATAGGCAGTCACGTCTGTTTGATCAGCGATGAACAATCAATAATTCCAGCTGTATTTTCAAATATGTGGTACAGGAAACGACTTCTCGGTTGACCTCAAACCTCTAGCCGTACGGTATAGAGTCGCTTCGGCACCTGGTCCGTTTCAGCACCCGTGATTTAGTCGTTTCGGCACCAGTTTTAAAGTCGGTTCGGCGCAATTGTTGGGTCGTTTCGGCACCAAATGGTTTTGTATTTTGTAGTGTTGGTATCTGATTCAAATTGGAGGTATTCCGCAGTAAAGGATAATCGATGCACTTATACTTAAGAAGATTAGTGTGTTTTTGTCAGCCTATTTTGGAAAATGATTAACCCCAAACTGTCAAATCCTATCAAAATATCAGGTGCTGAAACGATTCGAATCCAAATCGACTCGGTGCTGGAACGACCAGCTCGGTGCCGAAAGGACTCGGTGCCGAAACGACTTGGTGCCGCAACGACCAGCATACAGTCGTGCAAGTTTCGTTCAGGTTACACGCAAAGGAAAAATAGGGTCGTTTGGCCGATCTCATACAGTCGTGTTATCATTTATACAACGTTACGGCCCAAAACCGACCAGTGCTGTCCAGAAAAAAAAATGCCATTCCACTGTTATTATTCTTTTCAATTTGTTAGCCCTCTCCTCCTCTCATTTTTAAAAATCTGGAATTGAACTTTCACAATAAAGTCAGAATATGACAATATCAGAGGGACATAAAAGCAAAATGACCTGTTTGAACTTCCAGTCATACAAACAATGTGGTGGCCCATTTACTTTAAGTTACTCCCATTTTAATGCCCATTTCGATTTGCCTCGACAAACACTTTAATTCAATTCGTCTACCCGAATTTGCGTGGGTGGAAAGTTTAAAACAATTGTGTACTATTGATCTCTTTCTCTCTCTCTCTCTCTCTCTCTCTCTCTCTCTCTCTCTCTCTCAACTGGAAGGTATTACGGAACTGGAATTGCCCCGATTGTCTTGAGCGTGGTGATAGAAATGTCACCTTTTTCAGAGTGACACATACAGTGTACAGAAAATCGCATCTCATCATGATACACAGCCCTTCAACTTTCAAAGTTGCCCCGCAGCGCCTGCAGTTCTGAAAGTGAAATAGTTATGAAGTTCAACGAAGTATAAAGTTGCAAAATATGCTGAATATTTAGCCTGCAAAGTATACATAATCTAAAGGTAACGTCGGGACGAAGGAAGCATTTCGACCATGAGGGTGTACGATTGGCACCCATTCACTGATAGATATCAGTGGTGGGGCATTTGTCTTAGTGACAAGGTAGAAGTACAATACACAAAGTTATAGGACCACGCACCTCTATACATGGAGAAAATGCACATGTTTAACTCCATATTTAACAAATTTCCGTATCGGGCCGAAACATTGTTTCGGCCCGAAGGGGACATTTGTCAAATATAGAGTCAAAAATGTGCACTTTTCTCGACCATGAAATCCATAATCAAATAAGACAAAGCAAATGAGGGACTATTTGGTCACACCCTAACAGTAAAGGGCCCGTAGATGTTCACATCTTCGCTACTACTTTCCAATATAATTGCAATAACGGGTTTACCTAAACACATACGCTCTCTCTCTCTCTCTCTCTCTCTCTCTCTCTCTCTCTCTCTCTCTCTCTCTCTTCGTGCATGATGTAAATAAACACGTTCCAAACACTCACCTCACTCTATCCTGGTCGTTTTCTTGCATGTGTTTTGCTCTGTTGATGACCGATTTGATCTGCGCGACTTCCTCCTCCGTAAGATGGCTGAGGTCAGGTTCTGGAGGTTCGACGGGTGATGATACTCTTGTTGAAGTGACGGAGGATAGCACTCCCCGTGAACTCTGCATAGAATAAACCGACATTAACTCTGAGCTTGCCGGGGTGCCCGAGCCCTCAGAGGACAGGCTGCTACCCTCGTTGCCCATGTTTGTCGCTTCAACTGTCTCACCTTTCCAGATCTTAGCGAAACCTTTTAGAGCAAAATTCATTTAAATCCTTTGGAATACAATTTTCTTTTCGTGAAGTGAAAAATGTTTAGTAGTTTTGTCGAAAACATGATTGGTTGAGCTTGCGGTGTTGAACATCCATGGCACATAAAATCCTGAAGGAAATGTCTATTACAGATTCCTATATACACGAAGATCGAAGTGGATTAGTTGAGCCACCACTTGACAATATACTTCTTCGTCATTGTTCTACGTATAATACTACCATATATCTATACGATACATTGTCCTGTCTCGTCCAGTACAAAATCGATATATTATTCACTAATGCAATCCATAATCACAAACAAACGGGCAAGCTTTCTGCTCCAACATCTTTCCGTGAACACATCCAAGGCAATCTTCATATCAGTATCCATGAGCATGAAGAACACCGTTGTCCCTGCAGTCTATCGCAAACTAGAAAATAAAGCATTCCACGGTAATGCATTGGCAATGACTTAAAAAGTCTGAAGCAGTTTTTAAATCCATCGATTATCCTTTACTGCGGAATACCTCCAGCTTCCTGTTGCGACATTCCATAAATCGTATGGCGATAGGCGACGGTAATGTATTCAAGGTTTAAATCACTATCGGTGGCTGAAAAAAAATACTTTCTGTATAAGTTCTTCCAAATGTGTACCAAGCCAGCCGTCTTCTGCAATCAAAACAACAGTCTCCTGAATGGTGCCATTGTAAAAAGCTTTGTATTGACTAAATTTATCGACGGAATGTATGCGTGTGTGTGCAACATTATTGATTAGTGGGGAAGCTGGATTCTCCTTCCTAATGTATCTAGTTTGTGTTCACGAAGAAATTGGTTGTTGTTGTGTCAAAAACTAATTCTATTACGAGCAGGTAAATGAGCGAACGTATTTTAAGACCAACCGCTAAATAACACCTCTTTCAAAAATCATTCAAATCACCCAGGTTTGATCGCGTTTCCATGGTAACGCTAGCGTCTAGTGCTTATTGAAGAACAAGCAAAAGAACGTGAAAGCTATTAATATTCATTGGATATTTTTCCCTCCAGTATCTCGCGTGATCAATTATTAATCGGTATTCGTTTATTTTATGACCATTTTGTTACTTAATTCATCTAATAGAAAAGAGAATTATTGGAGTATAATACAGCGATAATTTGAGAAGAAAAACAAACTGTGCTATTCTGTTGTGCAGTAGTATGTTTAACCATTATGCTGTCTAACACTGTGATTTTTTGCTGGTAAATAAGTACAATTTATTTATTTATTTATTTATTTATTTATTTATTTATTTATTTATTTGGGTTTACAGTAGAGATGGGCAAAGTACCGAAAAACCGAACCGATACCGAAATCATGGGGTATACCGAAAACCCTAACCGAACCAATCGTTGAATACCGAAACAACCTGAATTATCAAATTTCCTTACATTCACTATTTATAAGTCCCTGTTGAGGCTTCATAACAGTTGAAAGATTCATTTTCGTGAAAAAAGTGACTGATTTTCTTTTCAGTTTTGTTAACCCTCAATAGTCTGAACAGCTGTCCGGAATTCCCATTAGACTACAACCTGTCCATGTCCAATTTCTCAGCAATGATTTCTAGTCAGGTCTTGGCTGCCTGTCGAGGCAGCCAAGACGTAACTAGAAATCCCTGCCCAGGTGTTTTTTTTCTATTGTCAGCAGGGCCTCCTAAAGAAGGCCTGGTCACGGTACATGCTCTGAGATCGCAAAAGCCTGAAATAGGTCTTTAAACATTAAGGTGTGTTTAGAACAAGTCACAAAATTACTGTAGGTGTGATCTGCAGTCGTAAAAGAATGCCATTGTTAGTTCATTGGCAGTGCCATTTATAGCGTTGTGGTGGAATGATACTACAACAACTTATTCTGTTTTCCTGGTGTGAATTCCTGTTTGGTACTATCAGCAAATCTCAGTCAGGTCAGATACCGAATACCGAACCGATATCGAGGTAACCCCGCCTCCTCCTAAAATACCGATACCGATACCGAACTCAAAATTCCAATACCGCCCATCTCTAGTTTAACGACACTTACAACAGCTTGTGCCATATCGTGTCGGAGGAAGCCGGAGGATCCGAAGAGAACCACTTAGAAGCGGCGAGTAATTGTCGAACTCTCCAACTCACGAACCCCGCATAAGAATAGGGTTATTGTCGGCTGAAGGCATGCGTATCGTCGATGTGCAGTACGCCGTGTCACCGTGAACCCACTTGGGAAATTGAGGTTATGGGTCTTGCCATAGGACTCGACGCAGATAACGAGAGTCGGGATCGAACCTACGATCTTTCGATCTGAAACCCAACGCTTTAACTCAGTGACATTAGCTAACAAAACAAATGCATGGTGACAAATCTCTACGGATGGGCACTGGAGTCCTGATGTCCAAATCATTTAATATGAGAATAGAGTACCATTCTTTTAACAACCTTCTTAACTGGTTGAATGGTGCAAACTGGGCTCTCCTGAAAAGTACTAATAGCGTGTTGAACCCTTTATCTAACGAATAGACCGCATCTGCCAGCGTAATATACAAATTGAGCAGTAATAAAAAAATATGTTTAACCCTTTACCTAACATGAAAGGCAGACGACACTTGCAAATAAAATTCTTGAATAACTATTTTTTTCATTTTTATTTTTTGCGTCAAAAACATAGCTTATGACCCCTCATTGGAACAAGCTGGTTGAGCTCGTTCAAATGAGGGGTCATAAGCTATGTTTTTGAGACAAAAAGTGAAAAAGATAATGAAAATTGGATGGTGATTTTTGTGAATAGCGCTGGCCGGTTTTGACCGTTACTTGGGTAAAGGGTTAAAAAGATTTCTACAAAATCATATGATGTGAGCCCTCATTGGAACGAGCTCGTTCCATGGTTTTACATGGTTTTGTTGAATTTTTTGGAAAAAGAAATTAAAATACCAAATTTTGATATCGTGTACGTTGTATCGTGTATGAGGGGTCATAAGCTATGTTTTTGACGCAAAAAGAGGAACAAATAAAGAAAATTGAATGGCGATTTTTGTGAATATCCGTGGCCGGTTTTGTTCGTTACGTTGGGTAAAGGTTTAATATTCAATCAGGAGTAAATTTATTTCGTTTAAATGAACAAATTTTGACTTTCAAATGAACCCAGCACTCACCTAGTTTTACACTTTACTGCACATAGCGGTCAAAAGCGACCAGCACTATTCACAAAAATCGCCATAAAACTTTCATTATTTTTAAAAACCTTTGAGTCAAGAACATAGTTTATGCCTTCTTATTGGAAAGTGATTGGGATCATAAGCTATATTTTCGGCAAACTTTTCAATTGTTTTTTTTTTTGGCGGTGGCTTGGGGGAGCTTGCAAAAATCGTCTGCTATTCTTATCAGAGAATGGGATTAACCCTTTACCCAACGTAACGGCCAAAACCGGCCAGCGCTATTCTCAAAAATCGCCAATTAATTTTCAAAATATTTTCATTTTTTGTCTCAAAAACATAGGTTATGACCCTTCGTTGGAACGAGCTCGTTCCAACGAGGGGTCATAATCTATGTTTTTGAGACAAAAAATGAAAAAAATTAGTTATTCAAGAATTTCTTTTGCAAGTGTCGTCTGCTTTTCATGTTAGGTAAAGGGTTAAAGAAAGTAATGCAACAAGGAAGCGTAAGTAAGATATAAAAATAGCTTTATGTTTTTCGTCAGTTCTTGGATTCTCCTACACATTTTATGTTGCTAACAGATTTGAGCGATTGTTATATCTGGTGTTTGCTATTAGAGGATTTTTCTACTATTTTTAGTATTAGAGGATTTTTCTGAGACGTAAAAAATAAATGGTTTGATTCAGGTTACATGCTGTAGAAAAAAGAGTCGGTCGGTTTCCAATTTTTGTTTTGTTTTTCGTTTTCATATGATATTTTCTCACACCGTCGTGTAACCTTTTGATCAACGAAACGACCAACACCGGCCATTCACAAAATTCGTTATTCAAATTTTATAACGTTCTCATTTTTTGTTTCAAAAGCACAGCTTATGACCCTCATTGGAACGAACTTGCTTAGATCGTTCCAATGATGGGGCATAAGCAATGTTGTGACGGAAAAAATGAAACTTTTTAGTTACATATTCCATTTTTTAAAGTGTCATTTGCCATATGGGTTAGTTCAAGGGTTAAAATTTATGGCCTATTTTCGTGGTGCACATGTATTTGATGTCCGGACCATACCCATCATCCGTTATAATTATACAATAACATGATTTTCGAGGGCGTTGGGCTCCATTACTGGACCGCCGTCTGTGATTAGCAGCTTAGCAGTCATTAGGGACCCGAAGCGATTGCCGGAGTCCACTAATGGGTAGGGGGGGGGGGCTGCTAATCACAGATGAAGGTCCAATAATGGAGCCAAACGACGCCTGAGAAAATCATGTTATTATTATTATTAATAATATGAATTAGGTTAGACCTAGAAGAGAACGCAGTCGCAAAGGACTCCATTGTATCGTATAACTGAAAGAAATGATTTCAACCGCCGGCAGTTTTGTCAACTTTTGATACTGGCAGTAAACCTAAAGAGAAAAGTTTCGTGGTCAAAAGTAGGATTTTAAAATGTTCAAGTAACAAAATCAATTTAATACTGAATTCTAGGAAGCCAGCGTTCAAGTTAAAAGAAAACAAGAAAATACAGCAGTGCTGTGCAAAAAAGGACGATGAAAATATGCCAATGCAGTTTTACTGAAAAGACGTGACGTCAACATTAACATGTATGTTTTTATTTGCAATACATGGACATGGGTCCGTATGCCGAATTTGGTCAAAATCGGCCCAGTAGTTAGCCCGTTGCTAAGGTGGCGCTCTGGTTGCTAGGGAAATCGCCTGACGTCAACATTGACCTATCTGTTTTCATTTGCAATGCATTTTGGGTCCTACCGAATTTTGTCAAAATCGGCCCAGTAGTTAGCCCGTTGCTAAGGGGCGCTCTGGTTGCTAGGGAAGTCACGTGACGTCAACATTGATCTGTCTGTTTTCATTTGCAAAGCATTTTGGGTCCGTATACCGAATTTGGTCAAAATCGGCCCAGTAGTTAGCCCGTTGCTAAGATGGCGCTCTGGTTGCTAGGGAAGTCACGTGACGTCAACATTGACCTATCTGTTTTCATTTGCAATGCATTTTGGGTCCGTATGCCGAATTTTGTCAAAATCGGCCCAGTAGTTAGCCCGTTGCTAAGGGGGCGCTCTGGTTGCTAGGGAAGTCACGTGACGTCAACATTGATCTGTCTGTTTTCGTTTGCAAAGCATTTCGGGTCCGTATACCGAATTTGGTCAAAATCGGCCCAGTAGTTAGCTCGTTGCTAAGGGGCGTTCTGGTTGCTAGGGAAGTAATGTGACGTCAACATTGATCTGTCTGTTTTCATTTGTAATGAATTTTGGGTCCGTATACCGAATTTGGTCAAAATCGGCCCAGTAGTTAGCCCGTTGCTAAGGGGGCTCTCTGGTTGATATGGAAGTCACATGACGTCATGATTGATCTGTCTGTTTTCATTTGCAATGCATTTTGGGTCCGTATACCGAATTTGGTCCAAACCGGCCCAGTAGTTAGCCCGTTGCTAAGGGCTCGCTCTGGTTGCTAGGGAAGTCACGAGACGTCAACATTGATCTGTCTATTTTTATTTGCAATGCATTTTGGGTCCGTATACCGAATTTGGTCAAAATCGGCCCAGTAGTTAGCCCGTTGCCCTGGGGACTCTCTGGTTGCTAGGGAAGTCACGTGGCGACACCATTCACCTATCTGTTTTCGTTTGCAATACATGTTGGGTCCATGTATCAAAATTGGTCAAAATTGGCCCAGTAGTTTGCCAGTTGCTAGGGGCGTGCTTTACTTGCTATGGTCGTCAAGTGACATAATCAGTGACCCATTAACCTCACCCCCCCCCCCCTCCCTCCACACTCAATATATTAAGGGTCCCTTGACCCTATCCTATGAGGGTGAAAGCAATGGTGGAGAGCCAACACTTGTTCTAGCGTCCGAGTATCCTTGAAAAAATGTAACCTCATTTGTCCCCGGTTCCTTTGGGAAAAATCCTCTAAAAGTTTAATCAGCCAGACTCATTCTCGTGAAGTCTCATCTCTTAACTACTTCCTACGTTAAAAAAGTGTGAAATTAGTATAAAGGACTCACGAGTTTCGACGTCGGCTTCGCCTCCGTCTCAACCCGGGCGCCTCCGGCGCCTTCGTCCTTTATAATAATAACGTCATTTTTATTCAGAAAGATTGACGTGGCCAACACACAGTGCAATCTCTTGTTTTTGTTGCTATTTTTATTTTCAACTATTCCAGAATTCAATATCGAACGAAAATATGGTCGCCCACGATGGTCAAACCGGAAGGCACAATTTTCAGTTTGTTAGATATACTGTTTCATTGGAAATTGCGTGTTTCTATACATACGCATGTGTGTTACCTTTTGAATTCACTTCGGCTCTGACTGCGATCTCTATTATTATTAATACTTAGAAATGTTAAGAACGATTTCCGACCATTTTTGATTCATATTATTTCGTGAAAAGAATCATTGTGAAACACCATTTATCAAGCAATTTAAGGCAGAACGCTTTATATTTAGGGAAATGTGAACAGATTTCCAGGAAGTTGAAATGGCGTCATGCTCAGAACGTAAGTGCCTGCTAGCCGGTCAGCAGGCGCTAATGACTAAAACTAACCATTAGCGACCGGCTACGCTTTACAATCTTTTTTCAAGTTTATTGTGCTACCCTACAGGCCGTGTAAATTAGTATTAAGATGAAAGTAGCATACAAAAATCAAATTTTTGTTTGTTCAGTGCTTCTAAAAGACTATAGAGTCGAGCATCAATATTAGAATCCGTCGAGAAACCTGAACCATTTCAATTTTTCCTCCGCCTGAGTACTCAAATCAAGTATAACGACGGTTGTTCATTGGCAAACGCATTGAACAAAATATCGAAAGATCGATTCTCGCCCTCTCCGCCTATACTGTGTCTTACGGAAAGAGCTTTAAGTCAACCTGCTAAGACGTTCAACAAGTCGATTGCACACTCGCCGTCAAACAATGTTAATTATTTCTGTGCTGGATTAATAAGCTGGAAAATCCAGCAGTTGCACACAGCTGCTCGATGGTTCGCTTGGGGTACTCACGCTTCCTCCACTATAAAACTGTAGGATACAGTATCACCCTTGGGCAATGAAAGTATGAAATACGCCAGCAAGCGAAATAGTGAGTTTGTGTTTATTGTTAGGAACGGACTTGATGTTTCAAATGTATCCGAACGTTGTATACTACTCAAAGTTTACTAAGCACCAAATATTTGACACATCATTGTGAAATTTGCTTGTGACGCATTTGCGATATTTTTGGTGGACATGATTGAGGAATGTATTGAGATGGTCCCCAGTGTTTTCATAAGCTCTCTTGACAGGCAGACTTTTCGTGACTCATAGAAAGCATGTACCCCTTGATTTTCATGATGTTTTCGTGTACTGTCTACATGTACATGGCATGTGAAGGGTATTCAGTCTTCATTTCAACACAAACCCTTGTGATTTAATGATTGAATATGGCAAATGCAAATGTAAGAAGACATTTGTCTGAAGCAGAAATGTGGCGGACTGTAGGGGTGGTGGAGCAAGGGGATACCCATCATCAGGTTGGTGAAGCCCTTGGTGTGCACCATACGGTGATCACCAGAGCCTGGGCAAGATTTCAGCAGTATGGCACACCAGTAAGACGGCATGATGATGGCAGAGACAGGGCAACATCTGCAGCTGAAGACCGGTTTTTGATCATTCAATATTGCTGAACATGACCGCTATGGCGGAAGGTCAGTCATGGTCTGGGGCGGCATCAGCTGGGATGGACGGACAGAGCTCTGTGTTCTTGAACGTGGTACATTGAGTGCACAACGGTATTTTGATGAGATCCTGGATGTACACGTCAGATTGTATGCAGGTGTAGTGGATGATAGAATCATTCTGATGTTTGCCCATGCTGTCTAGGAGTACCGACAGAGGGAGGGGATTGAGCGTATGGACTGGCCAACAAGATCCCTGACCTCAATCCAATAGAACATGTCTGAAATGAGTTGCAGCTTGCAATTTCAGCCCGTCCAGTCCAGCCAAGAACTGTCCAGGAGCTTGATGCCATGCTGGTCCAAGAATGGAACAACATCCCACAAATGACCACAAGGAACCTGATTGGGAGCATGAGAAGGCGTTGTCAAGCTGTAATTAACAGTAATGGGTCTCATACTCGATATTGAAGCCACACCAGTTCGCTCCGTCAACTTTTTGGCATATTGAAAAATTTCCTCTTTTACCGAAAATATCCATTTTCCATAGTTATCGTATTCAAAAGCTAAAAAATAATGTCAAACACAAATAAAATCTTAATTTCTGTGCTTAAATCATTAAAGATATAATTAAATAAAAAATATATACACTTTTCATTACAATATTTCAACTAAAACGTAAAACAGGTAGTTGGATGTACTTGGTGCTTAGCAAACTTTGAGTCGTATATTTACCCCGAGTAACAGTCTGCAATGTCACACCATTTTCACCTACTTCACCTGTTTTTAGAAGGATCCAGTCAGCCCATTTTTTGATCAATTATTTTTGGAGCCTGCGAAGTGAACCTCACTTTATTATGGAGAATGATGTTATACACTGAGGATTTCGGTGTAAATTCGACGTTTTCTCGAATTTTATTTAACTTAAATAATATTCATATGGAAAACCTAAACGTGATTGCTGGAGTAAGGGTTAAGAACATTATGCCTTTTAGATACCTATCTATGAACAGTCAAAATCCCCAAGACATTTTTTTGTCATCATAATTGTCTTTTTTTTTAACCCTTTACCCAACGTAACGGCCAAAACCGGCTAGTGCTATTCTCTAAAATCGCCAATTAATTTTCATTATTTTTTTCATTTTTTGTCTCAAAAACATAGGATATGACCCCTCTTTGGAACGACGAGGGGTCATATCCTATGTTTTTGAGACAAAAAATGAAAACATTTAGTTATTCAAGATTTTTTTGGGCAAGTGTCGTCTCGTCTGATTTTCATGTTAGGTAAAGGGTTAATTGACTTTTTCTGAACCCCCAACTGTTGTTTTTTCATAGTATTTGTTGGTTTCTCAATCTCTGTTGTTATTTCGTTTTTGGTTTGGTTTAATCATATTGTACTTGCCATAAGTTTGCAAAAAGATTGGAGTACAAGTTACACAACTTATGTTAACTCCTCGCCATAAATACAACAGAAAATTAATACATAGATGCGGCTATAAAATATATAGATTGGTTCACAAATGAATAGGGATTTACACTCTTTACAATTAAAAGTATGTTGTTGAAACAGACCGCCAAGTTTGGACTCAGAGAATACATAGGGCAGGACAATGAAGCTGCTGACTTTCTCTGCGAAAGCTTTTAGATGGCAAGTTGTGAGTGATATATGGCTTTTATAAAACGTTTCATCCTGTGCAGGAAAGAAGCTAGTCCGAGAATATAATGACTCAGTTGAAGCGGCAATTGCCTAGGATTTTGTTTGTTTTTGTGCAGTATTTATATTGTAAAAAGGGTTGCATTACTTGTAGTGCCACCTTTGATGGGCTTGGTCAGTTTGGATATTCTTCTTTGAAAGGCATTTTTTAAATGTTGTTGTTGCCACAGGTACTCAGCACAAGCTGTGAAATCGAAAGAAAAATTATATTTGATACCATTTTTGAATCGATGCTACGTGCACCCATAATGGTATATAAATATTAACAAGGTACACAACTCGCGTTTCGAAAACAATAGCACTCATCTTCGTTATACCCCCCTCAAATTTGATTCACATAACGTATCCAGCAGTACCCATTGTCAGTGTAAAGGGGAATGAATAAGCTTAACAGTGGCGTATTACATCACCGTTGAGTGTTCTTGGGTTGTTCATGATAACTGGGAGAAGTCGCAGAAAAGGCCGAAAAACATTTAGTCGGACAAAATAGTGTACAGTGGAAAGTGGGTTACGAGCGACAATTATCCGATTTATTATAAATATTTCGATGTCCCACTGTCTATGGAGGGCAGATTCACACATAATGCGCATGCCTTCAACCAATCTAACCCTGCCTGTGCTGTGATGTGGAGTTATGATGTTGGGGAGCTGGCAGCTGCTCGTCGTTACACGGGAGTAGTATGTCTCGCACGTTTGGGGCCTCATTGGCCGGATCTCATTGCCGGATCTCATGTGACGTCATAGCCACGTGACGTAGTGGCTCCATGTTGTGTTGTCATGGTAACCCGCGTAAATGGTCATCTTGTGACGTCATCTCCATAGTGATACGTGGTGTTAGTGCGCATGCGCAGCGCGTGTTGTTAGGGTGATACGTGTTTCCGTCGTCCATTTTGTATACTGGAGGCCGCCATCTTGGTTTCTATGGTAGCACGTGATTGCTATGTTACCAATGGCTTCTAACAAGACAGGGATATGTTCGGGGGTGTGTTCCTTTATAGAAGAGTAAATCTGATTACCACAAACAACCCGACAATCCCTCCAAATCACCAAAATCCACCCAAAATCACCGAAATTGACTTTATTTGATACGGATTCCCCATGTTATTTGTTTTATTGACTTAGCACGTAGTGCCATAGTACTAAGGGGGTATAAGGATGCGTTCGATTGAACAGGAGTAATGTTCTGGCTTTTGAATTCGTCCAGATTCCCTTTTTGGACCCCTATCCCATGACGTTGTTCCCATTAAAAGACACGTTCCTTTGGTCATTACCCAGAATTCTCTGCTTCTATCTATATATGCAATACTTTTCGTCTATCTGGCCCGGTTTCTTTGTTCTAGAGTATACTCCAATAGCGTAGAAGAGCCTATTAACTGGAACAGCTTTGGTTATTATTACTATATTTAGCTATTCTAGTCTATTCTTGTTAGTTCTGACCCTATTCCAAGTACTCTTGTTGTTTCATTTATCTAGATCATTTATATAAATTATAACTAACCAATCAGATTGCTTGATTTCCCATAACCTGTATGCAGAGTTATCTCCCTTCTGTACAACAAAAGCTTGTGTTAAAACACGGAATCCAAATTTTACGGACTCGAATAGGAATCCCATTTTACAGAATCCCTTTTTAAGAATCCCTTTTTGGAAAACGGCTTTGGCTATGGAATCCCTTTTTCTGAAATGAGTCTAAGAGTCGTTCGAGGAGTCACTCGAACGAGCAATTGCTCGTTAGCTCATTTGCTCGATGGGATTCGAGTCGTTCGAGCAGCATGTCGAGTCACTCGATCGAGCAATTACTCGATAGCTCATTTGACAAAAAAGGGATTCTCCAGAAGGCACCCCAATTTCGGCACCCCTTTTTGGAAGACATATGACCTTCGGCACCCCTTTTTTCTGACATGAGTCTAAGAGTCGTTCGAGGAGTCACTCGAACGAGCAATTACTCGATAGCTCATTTGCTCGATGAGCTTCGAGTCGTTCGAGCAATATACCGAGTCACTCGATCGAGCAATTGCTCTTAGGCTCATTTGCTCGATGAGCTTCGAGTCGATCGAGCAATTGCTCATGGAGCAATTACTCTCTTGCTCTTTAGGTTATAAGGGATATTTGAGATAGGTATGCCTTGTGATATAGGTAATAGTATCCTCAGATAAGTATCCTATAAAAGGTATCCTCGATAGGTATCCTCAAATAATACAATGCCTGGCCATAGGTATCCTCAAATACTGAAATGAGTCGAAGAGTCGTTCGAGGAGTCACTCGAACGAGCAATTACTCGATAGCTCATTTGCTCGACGGACTTCGAGTCATTCGAGCAATATGCCGAGTCACTCGATCGAGCAATTGCTCTAAGGCTCATTTGCTCGATGAGCTTCGAGTCGTTCGAGCAATGACTTATCAGTAACTGCTCGATAGCTTATTGGCTTTGAGAATGATATTGGCTTTGGGAATGATATTGGCTTTTGTTGTACAGAAGGGAGATAACTCTGCATACAGGTTATGGGAAATCAAGCAATCTGATTGGTTAGTTATAATTTATATAAATGATCTAGATAAATGAAACAACAAGAGTACTTGGAATAGGGTCAGAACTAACAAGAATAGACTAGAATAGCTAAATATAGTAATAATAAGCAAAGCTGTTCCAGTTAATAGGCTCTTCTACGCTATTGGGGTATACTCTAGAACAAAGAAACCGGGCCAGATAGACGAAAAGTATTGCATATATAGATAGAAGCAGAGAATTCTGGGTAATGACCAAAGGAACGTGTCTTTTAATGGGAACAACGTCATGGGATAGGGATCCAAAAAGGGAATCTGGTCGAATTCAAAAGCCAGAACATTACTCCTGTTCAATCGAACGCACCCTTATATCCCCTTAGTACTATGGCACTACGTGCTAAGTCAATAAAACCAATAACATGGGAAATCCGTATCAAATAAAGTCAATATCGGTGATATTGGCTGGATTTTGGTGATTTGGAGGGATTGTCGGGTTGTTTGAGGTAATCAGATTTACTCTTCTACAAAGGAACACACCCCCGAACATACCCCTGTCTTGTTAGAAACCATTGGTAACATAGCAATCACGTGCTACCATAGAAACCAAGATGGCGGCCTCCAGTATACAAAATGGACGACGGAAACACGTATCACCCTAACAACACGCGCTGCGCATGCGCACTAACACCACGTATCACCATGGAGATGGCGTCACAAGATGGCCGCTCACGCGGGTTACTATGATAACACAAAATGGCGCCACTACGTCACGTGACTATGACGTCACATGAGATCCGGCAATGAGATCCGGCCAATGAGGACCCGAACGTGCGAGACATACTACTCACGGAGCTTCCTCCACCCGTAAAACTGTCACCGACACAATATGTCGTTAAACTTTAATAAATAAATGGTGATTGATATTTTGTCTGATTGGGATTTTGTCTGATGGGTATGTTGTCCATGCGTATTTTGTCCATGAGTATTTTGTCTGATGGGCAGTTTGTCCTGGATGAAAGATGGAGAACACTCTCTTCTAAAATGCCCCATGTGCTGTACTGCAAGTGTCTGTCGGAAATTTCATGGAATCGACCCCTACCACAAAGAAAAAGAGAAAATGCTATTTACATAACTATATCTAGCAAAAAGAAAGGTGTTGGAAGATGGGGTTTGGATGCCAACGAACCCATTCATTGCTATAACAAATATTCAAGAACATGCAAGTTATCTATCGCTTTCCTATAATTGGAATACTCACATTGCAATGACGAACGCCCATCGGAATGGACAATGCACAGCGGATCTCCAACGAGACCCAGCTGATATCAAAATTTACAAAACAAGTTCAGTAAATTAGGTCTGGATGGAGCTCTAATTTACTAGAGGAGTTTTGTAAAATTCGATATAAACTGGGGACGAGTTGATTCTGTTTGTTATAGCATCCAAAAACCTCACAAAAGTCACTTAAATCGAACGTGAAACAAACAACGGCTTCATTAGGGCCTGCGATTAGCTTACAACTTATGATGCGGTTTTTTTTTTTGTCCGCAGTGTTCGCATCAGGAAGTAGTCCCCGATAAAGAACAGATTGCGAAAAATATAATGACACAAATTTAATGAAATATTTTTCAAATAAACATAAATTAGGTCTGGACAGAACTTTTGCGACGTCCGGGCCTAATTTTCTGGACGAGTTTTGTAAATTTCGATATAAACTGGGGACGAGTTGAAGATTCTATTTATTATATGATCCCAAAACTTCACAAAAGAAACTTAAATGGAACGAGAAACAAGCAATCGATTATTTTGAAACTTAAGATGCGTTTTTTGTCCGCAGTGTTCGCATCAGGGAGTAGTCCCCATTATACACAGAACGACACACGTTTGTGAATGGGTTAATCGATATGACACGAGTGCCAGCACAGGAGGATAAAAAGAGAGGCCACAGGCCTCGAGTTTTATCCTTCCGCGATGGCACAAGTGCCATATCGATTAACCCATTCACACGCCTGTGTTGTTTTGTGTTTATTGCACGCCTTCGCGTTTTTAAAAACAATTACTAGAAGGACACTCGCTAGAGATTCAAACTTTTAACAGCCTGGGTCACGTCGGTCGAACAGTTTTACGGATGGAGAAAGCCGGGGTACCTGGAGAGAATCACCGAGCAGCGGCGTGCAACTGCCAGATTCTCTAACTTCTAAGTCTGCACAAGCAGTGTTAACTCTATACCAAACACGAAAGGCAGACGACACTTGCAAACAAAATTCGTGAATAACTTTTTGTTTCATTTTTTGCGTCAAAAAGATGGCTTATGGCCACTCATTGGAACGAGCTCAATGAGCTCGTTCCAATGAGGGATCATGAGCTATATTTCAATATTTTATTTCACAGCATACGTATACAAAGGAATGAAACAAGGTTACAAAAAACAAAGGTAGATGTACAAATGTATACTGTGGGGAATGACATAGCCTTATGACTGTCTTCCTGTCATCCCCTAGACAATAAAAATAAAGACTAAACAGCAAAATGGCAAATGGCAAATGATGGACTCAAGTAAGGTAAATCTTGACAGCAGGTAGTACATTGTTTTTTGTTAATATTGTATTGATATGTATTGAATATTAGTTCATTGTGGATCAAACTTCCAGATGTTCTGACTCTGGTTATTTAGATCTGTGGATTGTGGATTAACCGTGTTTAACCGTATTTTAACCGTATTTCTGAATCAATGAAGTAAATAAGCGTCGTTGGTAAACCATTATAATAATCGCACGCTAAAGGAGTGAAGTAAATGACCATAGGTGACAGTATCAACCTGGTTATCTGCTTGCTGGGAGAAAAGAGGAGAATATGATAACACCGAGAGTCGTAACTAGCCGAGGCAGTCGGGACATCTTGGGTTTGAACAGATGATATTGGCGATATAAGTATTCAGATATTGTTCAGTTAATATTTTTTTAAAGGATGTTCGGGTAAGGGTTTTTATCGTTGTATCAAGGTCATTCCACAGTTTAGGAAACGAAAAATATGGAAGTGCGGCTGAGAACTGAGTGCGAGGTTTATGGGTGTTTAGGCTTCCACATTGCCTCGTTGTCATGCCCGAGAGATTCCAGTACACTTGAAACGTATCATTGAAACTGACGGGGAGATTGTTCTGCGACCAGTCGTGCATAAATAAAAGTGAATGTAATTTGTACAGATCGTTCAATTTAAGAATTTTTAAACGTTTGAACAGCGGGTCAGTATGTGAGTTGAACTTTTTGTTCGCTATGATACGTACAGCTTTCTTTTGTAAGTTTAAAATTTGTTTTGTAGCTGTTGCGTTGCCCCATATTTGAATACCATAAATTAAGTGGCTTTGAATTAAAGTGAAATAGAGTAGACGAAGTGTCTCGGGCGGTAGAAAATTCTTGGCTCTATTCAAGATGTAAATTGCTCTGGATATTTTTGTACAGTGTAGATACATGGTGATGAAATTTAAGGTTCTCGTCCATTTTGATTCCTAGAAATTTTATGAATTTGTGGTCACGATTGTTACCTGCTATTATTAAGTCTGAGTTATTCAAGGTAATGTGGGTTTGAACGTTATCGTAATTGTAGTTGTCATTTTAGGGATGAAGAAGTATGACTTTAGTTTTGTTAGCATTTAAAGATAACGTGTTCGCAGAACACCAGTGGTTGATTTTTGATAATTCATTGTTTGCCATCTCCGTAAGGAGGTCAAGGTCGTTCCCAGATGCATGGGCTGATGTGTCATCTGCAAAAGATAAAATACGCATATCAGTTGATTCACTGATGTCATTGATATAGAGGACGAACAAAAGAGAACCAAGTACAGAGCCCTGGGGTGGGGGCAGTGTACTCCTCATTGTTTTCAATAAACGATGATGGTAGAGGGGGAGGAATATCTGACTTATTTATTGCCTTGCGGAGAATTTCCATTGCCTTGCGGAGAATTTCCTATGTTTTTGAAACAAAAAAATTTAAAATAATGAAAATTAAATGGTGATTTTTGTGAATAGCGCTGGTCGGTTTTGGTCGTTACATTAGGTAAAGAGTTAACAGAGGTCGAACGCAAATTCAGCATAGATGCGCAGTACACCTTAATAGAGCGTCGCTGTGTCCCACGTTGGAAGTCGGGATTAATTGTCGCTGGCCAGGATTGGACCGTTGACCTTTTTTGTTTTAAGTTAAAACTCTGACCACTCAGCCACCGCGCCCCAAGCTAAAGGGTTAAGGGCATGAATACCCGACATACTGAACTTTGTGGACTCTTTAACGTGATAACATCAACGACGATGGGACGTACGCCAAAGTGATTGTGGGGTTAATGGGAGGGGTGTAGAGGTACACTCCAAATCAGTTGGGTTAAAAATCAACCCAGATCAACTGGGTTGGGTAGATATGAATCCAATTAGGTTCATATTCATTCAACCCAGTTGATTTGGGTTGATTTTTAGCACAACTGATTTCAGAGTGTAAGAGAGGATGGCACTTGTGAAAACATTTTCATTTTTTTCCTCAAGAACATAGCTTATAACACTTCACTAGAACCAGTTCAACAAGTTCGTTCTATTGGGGGTTCGTTCTATTGGGGGTTCACAAGCTACCGTTCAGAAACCAAAATTGAAAAAGTAATAAAATTGTCTGGCGATTTTTGTGAATAATGCTAGGTGCATTTTGCCTGATACTTGTATTTTCTCACTTTCCATGGTGTTCAATATTTTTATGGCGTTTTCGTTTTTACCCATTGCATTGAACGATTGACAACCGATGCTTTGATTTATATTCCTGATGTATTATTTGTGAGACTCGACCGTCACTAGAGTCTGTCTAGTCTGACCACTCGTTGTTTGTCTTACCAGGCCGCTGTTATAAGGAGGAGCTCCAAATACGGAAGAGTCACTACAAAATCTGACAGAGACATTCGACCAAATCGCGTTTGGAACTGGTTAAAATTCTCTCTGTCCGCTTTCCTTCCCATATAGCGACGTAGTCATGGCGTGGGGGATTAGGGGGCTCGCCCCTCCCCCCACTTTTCTGGAAACTTTAATACATGTATGTCCGAAATCTCAATTTGAGTCATATATGTACTCCCACCCTGATACGTCTTGGATCATTTTGCTCAAGTTAAACCTTCACTTTTTGGCTACCTGTTCTTAAGCCTTCAAGAAGATATGCTAAGGATGATCCAGTTGCATGAACAGTTATTTTCGTCCCCCAGGGAAGTCACCGGACCTTCACTTATAAGGGATACACTAGTGGTACTTTCGGAAATTAAGAAGTAGGGTACGTCTCGCGTCGCCTGTCGGTCATCGTTGCGCGGTGAGTGCCCGTTCGGAACGGGTCACTCAATGCGCAGCGATGGCCGACGCGGGATGCGTCGATGGGGAGAGTGTCCCCCTCCCTTTTTTGGGCCAAATTAGTCTCCACCTCTTTAAAAGAAGTGGGCATTGTTGCCTGTGTGGGGTTGTGAGTGACACGCACGCAGTTAAAACAGCCTTAGTGTGAGTTTAAAGATGAGTTCGTGCTCGCTGTGTTAAATGTTCGCGAAGAGCAATCCATTCTAGGACTCGAAATTTTAAGGGAACGCCCCCCCCCCCCCCCCCCCCACAATCCGGATAAAAGTAGGAGAACGTGCGTTCTAGCAAACCAGTTGTATGAAGACGAGCGTTCTTTCAATCCAGTTATATGGAGATGAGCGTTCTGGCAATCCAATTTTATGGAGATGAGCTTTCTGGCAATCCAGTTGTATGGAGATGAGCGTTCTGACAATCCAGTTGTATGGAGATGAGCGTTCTGGCAATCCAGTTGTATGGGGACGAGCGTTCTAGAAATCCAGTTGTATGGAGATGAGCGTTCTGGCAGTCTAGTTGTATAGAGATCAGAGACTGAGAGACGTTAAAAACCTGCCTCAAGTGGATGTTTATTGCTTTCATAAAATTCTATTATATAGTATAATACTAATGAAAAAAGTAGGGAATATTTGACACAAGGAAGATATATGAGGAAATATATTTATATTTTCATCAAAAAAAAAACAGTTGAGGCATTGCACTGTGACATCTGGTGAATGATTTCAGCGATAGTTGGGTGTCTGACAAGCACACATTCCACGCACTGAGCTGTAGAAGACATGGACGGTCAGTCAGAGAATTTACCACATTCAGTTCAAGACCTCAATACCTTGTAAATCCTCCTCGGTTCGTGAGACAAGCGCGGATCCGACTGGCATACTCTTCACCAAACGCCCAATATCAGCTTGACTGATGTTATTCCATTCTTCCTGCTGTGCAGCGGCGAGTTCCTGGACATTGGCAGGGGGCTGTGGGCGTTGTCGTAGGCGCCTGCCAAGCATATCACAGACGTGCTCGATTGGAGAAAGGTCTGGACTTAGTGCTGGCCAAGGCAGTGTAGTGATGTTCTGCTCCTGGAGGAACTCTGTAGCGACCCAGGCCGTGTGTCATCAATCGGCGTATTGTTTAACTCTTTACCCACCGCAGACGATTTCAAAATTTATTATTTTAAATATCATTTTTTAAATTTTTTCAAAACATTTCAACAAAACCATATCAGGTGACCCCTCTTTGGAACGAGCTCGACGAGCTCGTTCCAAAGAGGGGTCACATGATATAGTTTTGTTGAAATTTTTCGAAAAATAGTATTTTTTCTGCTGCTGAATTTGCATATTACGCGGGCGGATACTGGCGATTCGTTGGGTAAAGGGTTAAAATAAACTGTGCTCAACAACAACAATAAAACTTCTCGAATTTTTTAAAGTGAGCACCACGCCTCGCTATCGCCTATCATTTTTCAAAGAGGATACTTCAATCTCCGCGAAATATGAATATGTTGATGATTTTCGCGACAACGTAATTTGAAAACACAATTTAGTTATCATTGATGAAACACAAACTCCGAGATTGGAAAGCTGATACAGTGTTATTAGTTTTCGTGCAAGATAAACACGGTGATCTAGAGTCACTGCATTATAGCGTCAACGTCGCCAAACATCATGTTGGATTGGGGGAGTTACCGCATTGATTGACTTGACGCCATCTTGGGCGGCCGTAGAGACACGTCGATGGCGGCGGTAGAGAAACCTTTCTATATGTGGCTAATGAGCGTTCTAGCAGTCCAGTTGTATGGAGATTAGTGCGCTAAATGAAATGTTCTTTTTTGTTAACCCTTTTACCTAACGTAACGGGAAAACCAGCCAGCGCTATTCACAAAATTTACCATTCAATTTTCATTTTTTTTGTCTCAAAAACATAGCTTATGACTCCACATTGGAACGAGCTCATCGACGGGGGTTATAAGCAATGTTTTTCAGACAAAAATGAAAATGTCTACTTATTCCAAGAAATTCTGCAAATGCCGTCTGCCATTCGGGTGAAGGTAAATGGTCAAGTAATAAATGATTTGCCCATCGTTTTGTCATTTTTGACAAAAGAAACTCCCAATCAGATACATCTATGTTTTAAAAATCCCCCCCAGCACGTGCTAAATTATGTCACTTAATCCGGGCCCTTATTCTGCCTGCTAAGAACGATATGCACTGATAATTTGTGTAAAATGCCACGAGAGATTGAGTAAAATCACGTGACAGATCTAACTTTTTTATTTTGAAAGTAATACTTTTAAAACGATCGCCCAAGAACGGTAAAACCTAAGAGTTCTTTTGGTGCCACACGTCTTACGCCCACATCAAAACTGACCTTATGACTCGACAAACGAAATACAACACACTGATGAAAATATTTGGTATTTTAATGTCGCTAATTACACATGTCTGTCACTTATGTTTTTGATGGAAAAATGTTCTCTCGACAAGTATGGTGCTGGAACGGTCCATGATGAAACAATGCTGGTAATTACTGACAAAAAATGTAACGTGTGATCTCCTGAACACAATAGCACCGTCTGACGTCAGTAGCGAGTGTTTCCACCACGTGCCCGGATGACAACCTGAACCATCCTCCTAAAGCTACCAGTGAGCCTTCTGATAAGGTCCAAAGGCCACTGCTGCTACTCCTCGTGCAATGCAGCTAACAAATTGGCCAAATTCTGTACAGGCGGATCCCTTGCTTACACACGACGTCCAAGAAAGTCCCAGATGTGTTCTAAGAGATTGAAATCGGGGCTCATTGCAGGCCAAGTCAGTGTTGTAATAGCGTTGTTATGAGGGAATGCTCTTACAGCATGGGAATGACGTGGCCTTGAATTGTCGCCCATGAATACAGTGCGAGTAGCTTACGGGTGGTTGTCCAAATGAGGCACGGCAACCGGATTCAGAATGTCCCGGATGTGCTGATGACTATTGAGACTCCCACGTAGTCATCATATCAATGTTTACAACCATGAGAGAGGCATCCCCAGAATAAAACTGACCCTCCACCATAAGGAACAATAGGTCTGATGTTCCTGGGCAAGTAAGCAGTATTTCTATGCCCCCACAATCACATGCTACCATCTGTGATGTGAAGCAGGAACCTACTCTCGTCTGACCAATGGGCTCTCATCCATGTCTTGAGATTCCAATGTTGTCGTGCCATACCCCACTCCAAACGTCGTCTTTGATGCTAATCGGACAGAGCTGGACGCTTGATGACCCTTCTGGACTTCATACCCAGTGCTTTGAGACGGTTTCGGACAGTTCTGTTGCACAAACCCCTGCTGGGAGCCAAAGGCGTTTCAAAACCCCACTTGAAGCAAAGGATTCACGCCTAACGAGGCCTGCCAGACTCCAATCTTCCCGAGGAAAGGTCTTTCGGGGTTGTCCAGGCCATGGTTGGTCCTTAACATCGTTGGTTTGTTGATTTTTTCGGACAAGTCTACTGATGGCAGAATGAATTTCGCCAAGTTGCCTTCCAATGGCTTTGAATGGCATGCGGTTGCATGCATGCCAACAATTTGACATCTTCGTGCCTCTGATAGTCTCCTCCTTGCCATGTCAACATTTACTGATAAAAGAAGTGACAGATTTTCTTGTTATATACCCAGATATTGCATGTTGATGATAAGTGGGGTTTTGTGACATTCCTGGGTAGCACGCTTCTCGCGGACGAGGGGATGTGTTTGGGGGACGCTTTGAACCAGAAATGTGTTTCACGAAATGGAATGTACTGTCAGAGATAGCAATCATTAAATAGCAATCATTAAAACATAATCAGTAACAGCAACTGCAACTGCACTGTCATGAGACATTTCAGGGGGTGCTTAATTAAGTTCCAGGTGTGCAGATATAAAAGTATATGTGCGTTAAACCGCGTTTCTGTGCCTTTATGGATTCGTTACAGTTATCAATAAAACACAACACAGAAGTAATTACTGGTGGTAACAAAAGATTGAATTCCGATGCCTTTGATTGATCAAGGATACTAATGAAAGAATAGAAAAGTTTGTGGTCAAGTCTAACGTCCAGTTATTTATTTATTTTATTGGTATTTAAGGTCACATATTTCTGCACAATGGCTAATCATAACCACGACAGTTTACGGGTGGAAGAAGCCGGAGTGCCCGGAGAGAATCACCGAGCATCTCACCGAGCATCGGCGAGCAACTGTCAGCTCCCCAACATACTAACTTGAAGACAGGTGCACAATCGACGTGCAGTACGCCTTAGTACACAAGTGGGCAATGGGGTGAAGTGTCTAGCCCAAGGACACAACGCGGTTTCCGCGGGTGGGATTCGAACCAAGGACCTCTCGGCTTGCAGCCTGTGCCTCTATCTACTGAGCCACCGCGCCCCTTAACTCCATTTGATGAGAGATATATTAAAGTAGATGGATAAAAGAAAGTTTTGAAAAATGTCTGTGGTTGGTAATTTTGATGATTGACGAGTCGGACCAGCCTAGAGGTTAATCACGGTAATCGTTAATGTTGTGGAAAAAAGCTTTAAACATGTGACACGGCTTGTACCACGGCATTGCTGATTGTCTTGGCCAATGGCGTGCATTTCTTGTCTTCTGGGTAGCTCATGAAGACGAAAAGGTATGTTTACGAAAACACCGTCGGGCAAATGTTTGTCGCGGTTAGATTAACATGCCCCCCCCCCCCCCACCCCCCCCCCCCCCAATACACACACACGCCACCACCACCCGAAACTCTGAACATAGTTACGGTCTTACTTAAAATCCAAATTTGGAAGAGAGTAATCTAAACTCACCTCCTGTTGCATTTTAAGGGTGAGAAAATTCTCCAAAATGCTGTTGTATTGGTTATCAAAGAGAATTGACTGTTCTCCGTCCAATGACGGAAAAGTAGACCATTGCAAATCAAGGGAGATAAACATACCGTTGATATATTACTGGGTGCAATTACGTGGTTTTTTCTCTCCTTTCATCACTTTGAGCAGAATTCAGTCAATGTTGCTATGGCGAAAAAAATACGTTTTGTGTATCGTTGTGCAAGCAATGTTTAAAATGTTATCCATGCATCACAGAAACTGATAATGATGTTTGCATTTTTAGCTCAACATTGACATAAGTCAAATTTGAGCTTATGCCATGGCCAGTCGTCCGTCTGGCCGTCTGTTCGTCTGTTCGTCTGTCCGTCAACAATTCAATACGGCTCGGGCTAGAGACCGTATTTATGAACCGATCTTTACGAAACTTCTTGGGTACCTTTGTTATCACCGTGGGACGAGAACGAGTGTTTTTGGGCCCGGTCCGAAATTCAAGTTGGCCGCTGGCAGCCATTTTGTACAAAATTAGGTGCAATCAGATTTTTGCGCAGAATTTCCATTTGAAAGCTCTGATTTGAAATTTTTTTTGTATGAATATTTAGTACCATGGGATACATCACATATAATACGTTTTTTTTTTCTCGTGCGTAAATTATGCAAATTAGACTAACTTTGATGTATTTAGTGTTACTTTCAGCACTGTAAGTGCAAATGCCAATACGGATCGGGCTATAGGCCGTATTTATGAACCGATCTTTACGAAACTTCTTGGGTACCTTTGGTATCACCGTGGGACGAAAAGGGGTGTTTTGGGGTCCGGTCCAAAATTCATGATGGCCGATGGCAGCCATATTGTACGAAATTAGGTGCAATCAGATTTTTGCGCAGAACTTCCATATGAAAGCGCTGATTTGAATAATTTTTTGTGTGAATGTTTAGTACCATGGGATACATCACATATAATACGGGTTTTTTCTCGTGCAAAAATTATGCAAATTAGATGAACTTTGATTTTTTCAGTGCTACTTACACACAGTAAGTACACATGTCAATACGGCTCGGGCTAGGGGCTGTATTTATGAACCGATCTTCACGAAACGTCTTGGGTACCTTTGTTATCCCCTTGGGACGAGAACGAGTGTTTCTGGGTTGGTCCAAAATTCAAGATGGCTGCCAGTGGCGATTTGTACCGAAATTAGGTCTAATCAGTTTTTGTACACATCTTCTATACGGCTCAGGCTAGAGGCCGTATTTATGAACCGACCTTTACGAAACTTCTTGGGTACCTTTGTCATCACCGTGGGATGAGAACAAGTGTTTTTGTGTATGGTCCGAAACAGGGTTGGGGCGAATACATTGTAAATGTATTGAATACGAATACAAATACTTTGAAATTTTATGAATACGAATACGAATACACAAATTTCAAATGTATTTGAATAGGAATACGAATACTTTACAATGTATTCATGAATACAAATATGAATACTTGAATACTTTTCAAAATTATTTCTTGTAAATGGATGATAATTTGATCATTCTTATTGGGATTAAGGGTATAAGGGATTATAGGTGAAGAATTAGTTTTTCAAAGGATGTATCTCTTAATCCTTTAGAATCCAATCAACAGACATAAGTTGGTATTAATGACAAACAAAAGAAAAAAAGAGTGTAAAATCCACTTACACAAAGCCCCCCCCCCCCCTCCTCTCCCCCCTACACCAAAATTTTTCCAACACTTCTATGTAAAAATTACAGAACAAGAATACCAATTTTTACCATTTTTTTCTATATGACATTTTAACTTTTTGTCTGAAAAACATAGTTTATGCCCCCTCATTGGAATGAGCTCGTTTTAAATATATATATATCAATGCCAATTTTTTTTCTATTTTTTCAGGATTTTTTTTCTTCTAAACTGCATCTTATGACCCCAAAGTAGGGTCATAAGATGCAGTTTGGAAGGAAAAAATGGAAATATAAAATCATTAAATAGGGAACTGTGAGAAATTAACACAATTTTTTGGTATTTTTAAAAGTTTTTTTCTTCTAAACTGCATTTTATGACCCCCAATAATGTCTATTAATTGTGGCTAATTGTGGCTTCTTTGCTTCATGTCTTTTATTAATATTTAAACATACATTGCTGGTGCAAATAAAAAAAAACTGGCCAGTGCTATTCACAAAAATCAATTAAGCAATTACTGCACTATTGGAAAAATGTTGTAATTCAAGCACAATAATTTTACAAATCTATCAGTCTGCACCTTATTTGTACTATTACTGTAGAAAAATATTAGATTAGTATTAATTGGATAATGGAGTTGTTTAGGGATTAAAAATTAATACTTTGACCAGACTGATATCCTTTGAATAATCTGTACAATTACAATGTTCAATTTACAGTGAAACAATATTTGAACAATGAAGAGTTTGCTATCAAAAGACAGATAAATAATTGAACTTACCTTCATGCGTAGTATGAAGTTTGATGTACTATTTGATGGACCTGATATGAATGTTGGACAGTGAGTGCATACATTGAACTTTTATAGTACCAGATGGATTATCTGGCATTTTGTAATGAATAAAAACTGGCGATTTGTTCCTTGATGACATCTTGGGCAAAAACAAGAAAAGTATTCAAATAGTATTCAAAAAGTATTCATGAATACACCTCAAATTTGACTGTATTCGAATACGAATACTTTAAAATTGCATGAATACTGAATACATTCGAATACTTGGAAAAATGTATTGAATACGACTGAATACCGAATACGAATACGAATACCCCAACCCTGGTCCGAAATTCAAGATGGCCACCAGCAGCCATTTTGTACCAAAATTAGTGCAATCAGTTTTTTGTACAGAACTTCTGTATGAAAGTTCTGATTTGAATAAATTTTTGTATGAATGTTTTGTTACATGGAATACATCACATATAATACAGGTTTTTTTCTCGTGCAGAAATTATGCAAATTAGATGAATTTTGATTTATTCAGTGCTACTTATACACAGTAAGTGCACATGTCAATACGCCTTGGGCTAGAGGCTGTATTTATGAACCGATCTTCACGAAACTTCTTGGGTACCTTTGTTATCACCTTGGGACGAGAACGAGTGTTTCTGGGTGCGGTCCAAAGTTCAAGATGACTGCCAGTGGCCATTTTGTACCGAAATTAGGTTCAATCAGTTTTTTGTCAACTTCTATACGGCTCATATTTATGAACTGATCTTCATGAAACTTCTTGGGTACCTTTGTTATCACCTTGGGACAGGAACAAATATTTGGGGGTTCAGTCAGACCCACTCGGGGACTCAAAGATTTCTTTTCTAGTTTAGCATCTGCCTGTCGCCCACCTTTACAATACTTTACCTATACATTTGTTACAGGCTACGGTCAGTATTTATGTACAGATCGTTACAATACTTTATATGTACCTTTGTTATCAGGTCATTACCTAGATGTTTGTCATTGCTGTGTCACATACTATACGTGTACATGTCTTAACAAGTTGAGCTACAGTGTCATTGACACTTTCATTTTTATTTTAGCCAAAAGATGATCATGTGATCAATATTTCAAAATGGTCGCTATCACTTCGTAACAAATTCTCTTTGGACAATGATCAGTTTATTTAACTATCATTAAATGTCCTATAGATACAATTCACAGTTCTCGACTGCAAAGCATAAAAAGAAAAATGAAACGATTAAAATAAAATATAATGAGCAGTCAAAATGACTGTCAGAATTTTTTTTCAAAAACCCATAAAATGACGATTTTCAGCAAAGGTCAACCAGAGGAGGGATTTTAAACTG
The DNA here is from genome assembly GCA_031216915.1 of Pictodentalium vernedei. Classification (NCBI taxonomy): domain Eukaryota; kingdom Metazoa; phylum Mollusca; class Scaphopoda; order Dentaliida; family Dentaliidae; genus Pictodentalium; species Pictodentalium vernedei. The sequence continues at coordinate 507,749,633 of CM062296.1, read as the reverse complement.
TTATTGAATCTATGATAGATGTTAAATTTCGAGAACGAAAAGCCTAAATAAGATTTTGTAGATACGGACTATTTATATAATATATAATAATATATGGAGATATTAGTGATACCACGTGAAAAATCTTCTCTTAACTCATTATAATTCTGACCTTCTAAAGTGACCAGGACATTTTGCTGGTCTCAAGTTTCCAGTAGTAGTGAATAATTCAAGCTTAGAAATAAAGAGCTTACGTCGTAACCTCTGACAGATTGCGCTGTAAACATGATGATAACCTATTGGAAAAGTTGTTGTACTCCCTTTATCTTGTTTTTTTGTTTGTTTTTACTTCGCAAATCATGCTGTTTATGTTTTGACAGAATTTCTGCCAAAATAAAAAGATGTTGATACTTACTTTGTCGGAAATTCCTTTAACGTGTAAACGGCATGCCACAAGAAACAAGTGCCAAGGTTGACTAAAGGTGGCGCCCTCCAACCCAGAATCCTGGATTCCCCACCGGAAGAGTAGAGAGTAGATTCATACCTGTATCCTACTGAATTAACCCTTTGAACACGAGCTGCCGATTTTCCGACCCAGAAGCATGATACGTCATAATTTCTTAAGTAGGATGTCTGCTGAGTGAATGCGTGGGGGAGACCAATTAATATTTTCAACGTGCAGCTGAAAATATTAATTGGTCTACCCCCAAATAATGAATGTGGACTCTTCCAATTGTTGCCACTGAACTGACATGGAAGATACCTCCAGGGTTCAAAGGGTTAAATAACCTCATGTACTTACCATACCGCTGTAAATAATTTGAAGAATAAACGATATATGATATTTCATTTCTTTTTTCTCTGACTTATATCGACTTTCGATCAAGTTATTTCCCTTGAAATTATTAGTCGTCTGATGAAGGCCCACTTAAAAAGCAAGCAGTTTCTGAGAAAAACCTATGACGTCAGCACAAAATAAGGCCAAGTTTTCGTTTACTACTTTTAATAAACGAAAACGATAGACAGCTCTGTGAGCAGTTTGTTGTTTTCGCACATTAAAAGTTACAAAAGGAAACTGGCTTTTTATAGCAAGCTAATTGGAAGCAACCACTTCGCCGACAATCCGTCATTAAGAATGGTTTATTCCCACTCAGCCAACCTTCCTAAAATACCAGTTAATAGGTGTGAATTACAGAAAGGTGTTAGGTTGGCTGAACGCAACTTTTGCAGTAGAGGATTAGGCTATAGTCTGTATCGTCTTACCAACATAATCAAACAACATCTTATCAAAATACATCTCAACTTTATAATAAAATCTATAAGTACCTTCACATTATTTCAATTTTAGTAATTTACTTGCTTCGTCACCAAATTCAAAAACGTCCAGATTGCCACTATTGAGTCTGTTCTTCAGTGTTTTCAAATGATTGTCTATCGTTCTGTAACGCTTTCGTCTTTTTGGTGCGAGACCTCCGGATTCAAGTTGAATCATTTTTGCTTCGTTGGTTGCCTGCAATTTCTTTAGCAACACACGGAAAGAGTATATGTTTGGGTGAGCAGCTCTGCACATTTTTTTTATTTTGCTGTGCCAACCTTCCGCATTGTTGGTTGTTCTTGCGCCGTCGTTGTTGTGATGGTTATTTGGCAGAAGCGCGAACACCAAGGGGAAAACTTTACGGTCAACCATTCCATGAATACAATACAGCTAATAAAACAACTCGGGACACGAATAGAATGTTCCATCTGCAAAAATAATGTCAGAATTGCACAATCGTCGCAAATTGTCGTCAGTGCTAAAAACTAAGATTCGTCGGTTCTGTTCATCTACTATGTCACGCAATAGAAACCGTGCTCCAGCAAAAGTTTTTGTCCATTCATCACCAAGTTCAATTTGGTTTTGCTCTCGTGGCAACTTTGGAAGAACTTTTAATCGATTCCTGTATAAAGACGACTTACAGCTCTCAAATGTGGGAATTTTTTTGATAACTTCATGAACTTCATGTGAATCTGTATTTCGCAAGCTTCCGAGTTCTTCATCATAAATGCTCGGGATTGGTCCGACTTCTTCGCGACATCGCTTCTTAACTTTCGACAAGAATGCACTTGAAGCAATACTCTCAATATCAGAAGTATGATTATGTCCATTACCGAACTTAACAAGAATACTTTCTTTTGTCACCACTGTAGCCGGACAATTCCGATCAACGCACCTCCAATAGCAACGTCCATGATTTCGTGTTCTGATAGAGAATTTAAATCCACCATGAATCAAGAAAAAACCACCTCTACCATTATCAAGAAAATCAATGTCAACTTGTGCGGAAGCCATGATTACTGACAATTCATGCTGAGAAGATCCATATATATATAATATGGGACTGTGTTTTGAAAACATAAAATAATAGATGAGACAAACACCGTGATTGTTGTTCACTTCAAAGGCACAATTAGTGAATCTAAGAAATATCAAACACCGTGTAAACAAGACAGCGGCAGAATATTTTATTTTTGCAAAACAAGACATCAAAAACAATGATAACATATAACAAATTAGAAAAAAACAACATAACTGCAGAATATTTTAAAAATTAAGACATGAAAGATGATGATAATATATAGTAACAAACTAATTAATTGTTTTCTCAATTCAACCGACTGACAAAAAACAACAATATTTTAATTTGCAAAAATGATTTTTATTTTGCAAAAAAAAAAATGACAATTTATATGCTACAGACTATAACAAGGATTAAGCAAGTGTGAAAAAAGGTTGGCTAGACGCTACTCCTGATCATTAAAAGGTTGGCCAGACGCTACTAATGAAATTAAAAAGGTTGGCTAGGTGGGACGACACCATTAAGAATATCTATCCGTATCACACCTACTAACACTTTGTGTCCACTTTGGCTCTTTGTTTAGCGAATGTGTTTTTACAGTAATTTGCGAGTTTGAATGTCTCAGTTCAGTTATCGATAATTTGACTCTGCCTTCTTGGTCGAAATTCTTTAACCCTCTTCACAATAATGTCAAAATACCAAAATTTCTATAGGCCAATTTTCTCATAATGTAAATTGGAATTACAACCACTCAGTCTTGGTTGACAGAGCTGAGCTCTATCAATTTTGATATTTCAACATCAGCGTGCAGAGGGATAAAATAACTGCACAGAATAGTTTTGAGAGTTTCAACTGTAGTTTGTGTTTCAAATACGAACTGACAAAATTGATGTTGAGGAAGAAAAAAATCCTATTTTTGGTCGCATTATTGTTGACTCACAAATGTTCCTAAATATTTCCGAGAATATTATGTAACAGGTGCCAAGATTCTTCGTAATTCGTTTATGTGTGTTTAAGGAACAAAAATACACTCTGGCACAGACATTTCCCACTGAAACGTTTTCTCTTGTAATATGCCGCCGAGATATTGTTTTCTTAAATATATATATGTATTGAACGTTGATGGGTTTCAAAAATGACCAAAAAAATTTACACAAACTTGATTTAAACTAAGTGTTGAGTTTAGGAACTCGGTAAACTGACTGGCAATTACTGATGTTATTCATTGATAGGCTCCAGCTTCGTCCTTACAAGCATGTTACGCAAGCTTTTGTTTTTCTTATAAGCGATGACAGGTTCTTTTATTTTAGAGTTGGTTAATTGAATGCATCTTTTACTATTTTTTCTCTTTCGTTATTCATTCTGTTGTATGTTAAAGTAAAAGGAATGATGAACCTCCCTTCGCATTCTCCCTCTGATATGTTCATACCAAATGGACAGAGGGTTTGAAGCGTATTGATCCAAAATGCTTCACGTTTTCTTCTAAATTCATCTGTTTCTTCTTATGTATCTTTAATTGGAGGTTGTTCAGATGGTCGGATTTCAAAATCGTCCGAAGAATGGCCAGGAAGATTAAAATGTTGTGCTACTGTGGAGTCAGCATTATGATTATATCCTGTTTGTGTCAAGTAGCACGCATTCGGAAAGGATTTTGAGTTTAGATTATGATTGCTTAAAATTTCTAAAAATTCATCAAAATCTTCTTTTGAATGTTCCCAAATGATTGAAATTGTCATCGAAATACCTGAGATATAGGCCTACGAGAGGATGCGTTGCACATTTGCTTAAGGAATTTTCTCCACATTCCGCTACAAAAATGCTTGAAAAATTAGGACTGCCCTTTTTTGCAAACCGGACAACCCATTATTAACATCATCTCTGTCACTACGGCCGATTCGTCTGTCTGTCTGTCTGTCTGTCTGTCTGTCTGTCTGTCTGTCTGTCTGTCTGTCTGTCTGTCTGTCTGTCTGTCTGTCTGTCTGTCTGTCTGTCTGTCCGTCTGTCTGTCAAGAGAGAGAAGAGAGAAAGAGAGAGATGGGCATCGGGAGGGGGGGGGGGGGCAGAGACAGAGACGTAGAGTTAACGAGACAGACAGAGACGGAGAAACAGGCGGAAATGGCTCGAATCGGCCGTGGTGGCAGATATAGGGTTAAGTCGTTCAACGAAGTTGGAATGACTTACAGCGATCGACAGCCATTGTTTGTGTCTGATCAACATTTAGGGAACTTCACTTCTACTCACACTTGTGAAATTTGGTACACTTGTAGATCTCTATCCGATCACAAATTTGTTACTCTAACTTTTTGAATTTCGACCTTCATCCAAACAGTACCCAATTAACCCCACTCATCTAGTGACAGCCCGACTCCCCAAACTCAATAACACATGACTATAATAATATTATACGTGGACAGAGGAATAGTTGAAGTCGTATTGTGCATCCAGATTGTCGGAAAATTGTTAACGCCATGACGTCATCGGCGATAGAAGTCGGAAAATGTCAAAATTAATTACAGTGCATAAAGTTCAAATCAAGGGGACTTTAGAACTCGTGATCCCGATTAACCCTTTACCCAACGTAACGGTCAAAGCCGGCCAGCGCTATTCACAAAAATCGCCAATTAATTTTCATTATTTTTTTCATTTTTTGTTTAAAAAACATAGGTTATGACACCTCTTTGGAACGAGCTCGTTCCAAAGAGGGGTAATAACCTATGTTTTTGAGACAAAAAATGAAAAAAATTAGTTATTCAAGAGTTTGTTTGCAAGTGTCGTCTGCTTTTCATGTTAGGTGAAGGGTTAATAAGTTGAAAAAGGTTTTAAAATACGACTTCGACTTCCGGTTATATGGCGTCAATGCCGACAGGTGTTACCTCCTCACTTTGGGTGACAGGTCTAGCCCCAAACTGCATCATACAGCAATATAATATAAAAGTCGACAAGAGGAATACTTAAAGTCATGTTGTGTGCAGTTTCATCCAAATTGTCGAAAGATTGCTAACGATACGACGTTATTGTCGATCAAATGTCGGGAAACTTCAAAAAACGTCAAAATTAAATTTCATCGCAAAAGTTGAAACCAAGGGAACTTTTAGAACTCGTGGTCCCGATTGACAAATTGGAAACAGTTTGAAAATCCCACTTCAACTTCCAGAGAAATGCCGTCAATACAAAGGGGTTTACCTCCTCCCTCTGGGTAGCCCCCGAACTAATTCAGACAGCACTATACTAATATAATAGTCGGTAAGAGGAATACTTCAAGTCATCTTGTGTGCAGTTTCATCCAAATTGTCGGAAAATTATTAACGCTACAACGTCATTGCCAATCAAACGTCGGAAAACGTCAACAACTAAATTCACTGCAAAATCAATATTTCTTTTTCTTCCCCCCGACTTTTAGGGTGTTTCCGTTCACACAGACTCGTGCAATTTCGCACACCTATTGATGAATATCCTAGTTGCAATCTCTTAGTGTGACGTTTTTTGAATTTCTATCTTCATCAAAAACAATACCCGATTAACGCGTTTTTTATCTTTTAATATCGACGCCTATATCAAGCCTCCCTATTTTAAATTTTGTAACTCTCTTCTCTAACAAAACCATATCTGAAAATGTCGAACAGACCCAGGATATTCTCATCGATTAAGAACTATTTTTTCGGTGGACCCTTGTCACACTTCACAAATTTTTTTTTTAATTTTGTTCGATTTTGATGGAATTTTATTATATTATGGAGCTAAAAAATTAAAGATGTACATGTTTTGGGATTTTTTAATTAACGTCTTATTCAACGTTTAAACATCATTTAAAGTTTTGTCCTACCCTCTTCCATCTGTTGACAGCCCGGCTCCCCAAATTACATAACATAACACAATAATAATATAACATACAGGAAGAGGAAATGTTGACGCTATTTTGTGTGCAGTTTCATCTAAGTTGTCGGGAAATTGTTAATGCACGCTATGGAGGATATTTACTCTATTTTAGAGAATATCGGGAATTATCTCATGAGTGTGGACCTGACAGTTTTATTTTTCACAAGTGCTTGCGCTTGAGATAATTCACGATATTCACTACTAAAGTAGCGTAGATTTTCTTTTTATTATTTGTTACGTAACATTTTGCTGTGCAATATTCAGCCCAAATCGACTGCAAACATTTTCAAGACAATAACAAAGACTGCTGGTCGTTCAGTCAAGGCGACGTCATGCGCCGAAGCGTGTTGACTAGAAAGTATTATTTTTCACTCGCGAAAGCGCTCATGAAAAATAAAACTTTCAGGTCCACACTCATGAGGTAATTCCAGATATTCTCTAAAATAGCGTAGATTTTCTTTTTATTATGTGCTACGTGATATTTCACTAGGCAATATTCAGCTCAATTCGAATGCAAAACGTTTCAAAACAATAACAAAGATCTACTGATCGTTGCGGATTCGAGCTCAGGAAAAATGCAATTCGAGCTCACAATGAGAATTCCCATTGAAACATTTTCGAGCTCAGCTAAAATCGGATTTATTCAATTTTCACTTGAGATCGTTTTTCGGTTAAGGTTAATCCAATTGGGGAACATAAAAAAGAAAATAAACTCGTGAGGAGCTCGAAGGAGACGATCTTTTTTTAAATGTAAATTTCCATAGGAAATTGCAAAAGTGTTAAGATCGCTGGCCTTGGATGTTTGCGAAAATGACCTTTTCTGCACATCACTCATTGCAATTTTCTCATAGGGATTTGTAATGAGCGCCTTTCGTTCTCACCTCCCATAAGTGAGTTCGAACAGACGAATCCGAAAAAGGTCTTTCCAGTAGAAAATTCCCATTGAAATTTGTAATGCGCAACTTTTTGGGCACCGCTAGATTGACGAGTTTGCACACAATGTGGTTTTGCGTCATGTTAATCCCAATGGGGATTTTGTTATATTTGGCATTGATGTTTCATCGCCGAGTCGAAATTTAAAGATAGGAACTCGACCTTTAAGGGCGCTTTTATTATTATTTTTTTTATCTTACATACAGAAAAAATAAATAACTTAAATTTAATTTCTAAAAAAAAAAATAAAAAACAAGAGGGAAAAAGGAAGAATATTTAAAAAAAAGAAGCATATCGTATTTAATAATCAAAGATCCTAACTTGAGAGACGAGAAGGTTCGTCGATTTCGAGAATTGAAGTGGAATATTCGAGATAGCAATATGCTAAGCACATGGGCGAGATTGAGATGAAACGAGAGACGAGCGAGTTGTTCAAAACTGTGGCAGAAACTCTGGAAGAAATGAAAAGAGAAATCGTCATAGAGCTGAAACCCTTGAGAGAAAAAAAGCAGAACCCCTATAGTTACAGACCTTCCGAACCTTACGTTCCGACTTACACGTCCTTTGGTCAACCTCGTTATACACCATCGTCTCCTGCACACCTACGTTCTCCTTCTGCTCAGTACCTTCCGCTGAATCCCTCTGAGATAGATAGAATTGAGCCCGATTCTGAGAGTGGACTAAAAGTGAGCACGATCGGCTACCCGGCGGTAAATGCCAACAATATGAAACCGATTACGCGAATTTATATAACACGAATCCGTTGAGTGTGGACCCTGTCTTCGGCTTGCACGAGGGAGACGATGGTAATCTCTACATAGGCGACAAATACGTGGAAATAACCGACGAGTATAATCTGATCATCGAAGATCGAGTATACGAAGGTACTGGGGGATTGTGGAATCTGCCCGTGATGGCTAAGCCTAACAAATATGAGGAAGAGGATTACAAAACGTTCAGCGATCTCCTGCTTCGTACGAATATCATGAGAAAAAATAACGATCCCAGAGAGACGAGGCCGAAAGCGAGCAGACGTTCAAAGTGGAAGAACGTGGTGAAACCCATATGGGATGGGAATAAAGCGTTCGTGAAATTGGTCATCGGATAGGGGATGACCACGATCATTCCTTGCGACCCTAATAACCTGGTGGAGAGATTAGATCTCTTGTCGGCGAGTCGAAAAGCCGGTAATACCGGAGTGACAAACGAGTTGGTGAGCATGTGTGAGCATATGTGAGGAATTTTTGTGACAGAAGGTGTTGAATAGAGATAAGCTATAAATCGATCATGTACACGTTGAAATTGGAAATATAAACGAAATAACAATAAATAAAATAGAAAGTAAAAAAAAAATAAATTCAATTACAAAATAATTATTATTCAATTAAAACACGAAATAATATGAAAGAAACAAATATGTTAGTAATAAAGAACAGAGGATTTATGAGGTATTACGTCTACGGTGGATCAGGTTTGCTGGATTCGATGATGGGAGCTCTGTCACGCGCCTTCACCGGTGATGTGACGAAACAGATCGCTTCTACTACCATAAAGGTCGAACAGATAATCGCCATGGACGTGGGTAAAAACGTCGCGATGGAAGCGAGCATTCGAATCGCTTCGGAGGCTGGCAAGAGGAGTATTGATTTAATTCAGAAGTTGATTTGCCCGACTAAGCAAGCAAAATTATCGTTGAAATCGGAAGATTCTAGCGAACATGAAATTTCGAAATATAAAGGGTTCTAGTGTTGTGCCGATAGAGGAACTCGCTAAGATGTTGAACAGCGGATTTTGATTGAAAGAAATATAAACTGAAAAACAAAAATGATTTTTTTTTCTTTCATATAATAAAAAAAAATAGAAAAATTAGTTTTAAAATAAAAGCATAAAAAGATAACTTGGAAAAATACGCAAAAAAAATGGAAATTAAAGATTTACCATGGAATGCACCAAAGACTGATAGGTCGAATCACAAACTCTTTCCTCAAAGCATACGAGGATTGACAGTGGGAAAATCGAATTGTGGAAAGGCGAATCTGTTTCTGTTGATGAATCTGTTGTTGTGACTAGAGTGGTTGGATTACAATAGATTGTTTGGCCACACGTATACGAATTATTGCGAAAAGCTCTGAATGCAAACTTGCTGAAGAACGTAACAATGAGAATCTTCGATCACTGAGACGAATTCGAAAAATGTGATCCATCCCTCGCAACGATCTTGCAAGAAATGCCGAGAGAACTTGGAAATGATAAAATGTCCAATGTGGAATGTCAGTTTTACGAAAATGCGAACGACATGCCGGATCTTCGAGATTGGAATTCGATGCATAGAAATTTCCTGATATTCCATGACTTGATGTTAGAGAAACAGAACCGGCGCAAATCTTACTACGTTCGAGGACGTCACAGCAATGTGGACTGTTTCTATCTATCTCAAAATTATTTCATATTGGCAAGGCAGACCATAAGAGAAAACAAGATTTTAAGGACCTAAATCACATTTATGACGATCACTTGGCCAATGGCATCAGCAAAAAGGAATTCAAGAGATTTTGTAAATTGTGTCGGATTGTACCCCTTTTAACTTCGGGCTAATCGATCTGACGAGTGGTAAATAGTATGGAAAATATGGGAAGGGATTCAACATTTTTTTTATATTCCAGGCGATTGCAATTAGTAAATGAGAAGAAAAAAATCATATTAAGTAGAATGTAAAAAAAAAGAATAAATAAAATAAAATATTATTATTAAAAAAATATTTTAAAAAATGTTGAAAGACTGCAAAACTTAATTATTAGAAAGGATAGCTGAGAACATGAAATGAACGACTGATAATACAACCGCAAACGATTCTCTTTCGATCATGGTGAGCGATGACAAGACTCGATTCATGATGAAATTCAAATCCACCAATCGAATTTAAGAGGGATAAGAAGTATGAGATGGCACTGGTAAATCTGGAGATGTACTCTTCGTTTCCCAACATTACAGAGAAAAATAATACATTCAGATATTCAAACGGACAAGATTGGTTTGCGATTCGCATTTCCAAAGGCAGATACAGCATAGTTAATTTGAACAAACTCATTCAAACTAGAATGAAAATCGACAGTCAAGACGGAACTGCCATCAACATAAGTGCCAACGTGAACACTCTGCAAACGATATTGAACATGAGAGATGGTTATCAAGTGGATTTTAGAGGAGATGACACCTTTGGAATGATGTTGAGATTGAAACACATACGAAGGACAGGCGACATCAGAAAATGTGGTGGACATTCTCTCTGTCAACAGCATTTTGGTGAACGTGGACTTGATATCTGGAAGTTATGTAAATGGTGGCACACAGCCCACGATCTACTCTTTTTTCCGGACGTTTCTCGGGGCTACCAAATCATTGAAATCTAGTTTATTTGCCTGTTATAACTCATACTTTATACAGTATTAACACCGAATTCATGGATCAAAATGGAGAGCTGTGAGATCTTTACGGTGAATGTGTGATGATGCGATTTTACATAAGAGAAATTTAAGAAAACAAAATCGGTTAAACAGTTTGTTAAACAAACAAACAAACAAAAAATATTTTTTTTTATAATTTTTCTTTTGCATAATAGGAAAATGGATTAAATTAATTTTCTTTTTTTAAAAAAAGGATAATCAATTTTCATATATAACAGGAAGTAAAAAAAAAATAAATTAAATAAAAAATTAACAAAATTAAAATTAAAAAACAACAAATAATGACGAGATACATAATACAAAATGTAAACATATCTGAAGGTCAGAAAGACAAACATTGCAGAGCATTAGAAAATAGAGGAGAAGCAGTGAGATTGAAATTAAGTCATCAAGACCTGAGCAATGGACACGACAAAATCCCTTGGACCAAAATGCAAAATAGAATAGCCAAATAGTGTGAAACGGGGAGTTAAAGCACATTTCATTTTTTTGTCTCAATCGCACCTCACCAAAAACTTAGTTTTTTTCGAGCAAATCGCGTTCATCATGATCGAATGTATGGATTTGTACGATGCGATATGTAGATGATCACATCATCACTTTTTCCTGGTTTTTACAGTGTTTGCGGTAGATGAGGTATCGTGGGTTTAACGTTCAATTTCTCTAACGATCAATGTGGATCCAGCTAAATTTCGATGGAATTTTAACAAACTCTATAAAATTCCTTTTCTTAAAAATTCATTTTTAGGTGTGCCAGTAAAATCTGACAATGACCGTTCTCGGGAAAAACACTCACCTTTTCGCAGAGATAACATGGACCCTGCCATTTAGGTGAATTTTTTCGACAGAATACCACCAAAACAACAGCATTGGTGCAGATGGAAGACTAGCGATCCAACGTCGATTGCCATGGAAAAATGGAGTTTGCATCGAGCGGCGAATTTATCGGAGCGCCCGAACCTGCTGACGATGATGAGGTGAAGTGTTTGGCAAGGAGAGAGAGATAGCTTGCAAAGTCTAAAACGTGTGAGGTGTGCCTGCTCCGGTTTGCGATTATGTGGATATTGCGAGTTGTGAGACGGAGGATAAAAAATTGTTTTTTAAAATATATATATAAACAACATTCAAAAAATAAGAATACAACAGATATATATATATATAAAACAACATTAAAAAAATAATAAGAATACAAAAAATAACTATTTTTTATTAAAAAAAGAAAGAAAAAATAATAATAAATAAAAAACAATGTTTCTACACATCAGAGATTCGAAGTGAAGGGATGAGCAGGTTCACGAATTAATACAGAGTAAGGAGAATATTCAAGCAGAGGATAGGGCCAGACGATTGGGAGAGATGAGACTGAGACGAGATTTTTTTTTTTTTTTTACTTTCTACCAAGTTGTTCAAACCCGTCACCGAGGTTCAGGAACGAGCTAGGAAAGAGATCGTGGAGGAATTGAGACCCATAAAAGAAGGTTCTCTGAAGATGGGTTTGCATCCTAGTACTTTAGCACCCAGAACTTTCTCCGATTTTGTTCCAACGGGAATCGAGACCGATCCGAGTAGCGTCGGTAGTGTTACGCCAAGAAATTTGTCCGAATACACTCCAGAGAGGGTCGAGACCAATGCGAGTAGCGTCAGATCGGATGACGGTAGAGAAAAAGATGAGATTTACGGATTTCATCAGGAAGGTGATGACGATTTCGTTGGTGACGTGCAAATATGGTTTGAAGGTGACTATTTGATCATCAGTCCGAACAGGTATGAAATGACCGATGGATTACACACACTCTGCTCTCTCACAAGAGACTTGGCGATATAACGAGGAGGATTACAAAACTTATGGAGACATTCTGGTTCAGACTCATGCCATGAAGAAGAACGACGATCCCCAAGAGACGAGAACGAAGGATAGGAGAGGTTACAAGTGGAAGCACGTGGTGGAACCCATATGGAAGGCGAACGAGTATTTCATGAAATCGATGACTGGGAAGGGAATGACCGACTCGATATTTCTTCTGCGTGATCCCGATGCCTTGTTGGGAAGATTAAATTTGGTGATGGCAAGCAGAGAGGCTGGCAACACCAGAGTGGATAACGAGATAGTGAGCGTGTGCGACGAATTGTTGAGGGAGAAGGTCTTGACTAAGAAGGATTATCAAAAGATGGTGAATCGTTTGAAATAATAAAATAGTAAGAGAAAAGAAAAAAAAATATGAAGTAAATAAAAAAATATATATTTAAAAAATAATAATAATAATAATTTTAAAAAAATGTTAGTGATAAATAACAGAGGATATGCTAGATCTTACGTCTATGGCGGATCAGGCATTGTGGATTTGATGATGTGATTTATAACTCGTACATTTACCGGCGATGCCACGAAACAGATCGTGTCGACCTCTCTCAAAATTGGAAAGAAAATGGTGATCAATGCAGGTAAGAAAGCTGCGACTGAAGTGAGCAGTAGAATAGCTTTGGAAGCCGGTAAGAGAGGTGCCGATGCTTTGATTAATAAATTGATAACTCCACAACCTGCCAAACGATCGAGAATCGAACCGAAAAGTTGGAGAGATTTCTATGATGATGTCGTACCGATACAAGACTTGGCTAAAAAGATGAAAGGACCGGGATTGAAAGTGATTTATAAATAAAAAAAACAAAAATTTATATATATATAAAAGTAGAAATTCAAATATAAAAAAAAATTAGAAAAAAAACATAATTCAAAACATAGTAAAAAAAACAAATTAGAGAAAAAAAAATGAATATTAAAGACATGTCTTGGAATGACGTGATGACCAAGAGGTTGAAAGACAAGTTCTTTCCAAAGAGCATAAGAGGTCTAATAGTGGGAAAATCGAATTGTGGAAAGACCAATCTCTTGATGAATCTATTGTTGCAACCTGGTTGGTTGGATTACAATAGATTATTCGTTTTTGGCAAGAGTCTCTTTCCACCGGAATACAGATTGCTTCGAAAGTGCATGATGGGTAAATTACCTAAGGATGTTATGTTGAGAATCTTTGACAATCGAGACGAATTCAAAGGATAGAAGACTTCGAATATATTGGAATGAACGGCGAGAGAATTGACCAAGAGAAACTTTGAGTGTTCGAATGTGGAATGTCAGTTTTACAAGAATGCCAATGACGTTCCTGATCCTAGACAGTTGAAGTCGGAGAATAAGAATCTCATGATCTTCGACGATCTATTGTTGGAGAGGCAGAATCGATGTGAGTTGTATTACGTTCGAGGACATCACAGCAATGTGGATTGTTTCTATTTGTCTCAGAATTATTTTCGACTGCCCAGACAGACGATAAGGGAGAATGCTAATTTTCTGTGTCTCTTTCATCAGGATCTCAAGAATCTCAATCACATCTATGGAGATCACGTGGCCAATGACATGAGTAGGGAAGAATTCAGGAGATTTTGTAAGAAGGTGTGGGACAAAGGACTTCACAATTTCATGGTGATCGATTTGACTATCGCATTTAACAATGGAAAATATCGAAGTGGATTCGACGATTTTTTTTATATTCCTAATAATAATAATAGAGAAGAAAATAAAAAAAACAATATCGATAAAACATAAAAAGAATATATATAAATAATAATAATAAAAATGTCAGAATATCATCTATTAGAACAGATAGTCGAGAATACAACAGTAGGTATAAAAGGTGGATTCCGTATCACTTGTACACGATTTTGTACATGTACACATACATGTATGTACACCGCCATAGGATTCAGTGTTAAAATCGTGTACAAGTGCAAAAAATGTCGTTTTTCATGGTGATACAGAATCCGCCATTGGTTTTGAGGCTCACAGATTGCACTTTTAACGTTCAAATACCTGTTGGCGAATGCGTACATTCGACACGTCGCTCAAAAGTGATAAAAATGTACTAAATTTTAAGAAAATATAATTAAAAATTTGTTCTCTACGTTCCCATCACAGATTAGACCATCGATCCATCGTTGGTGAACGTGAGCAAAAAACGTTTTGGGAATTCTGTATCAGCATCAAAAAGTGGTTTGCGGATTCTGTATCACCTAAGTAGGTATATGTTCACCAATGAATGTTCGAACGGTTAAAGTGCGATCTGATCAGGGAAACCCATTTGCGGATTCTAGATCAGGAAAATCGACCTCTGTATGGAACATGGAAAAAAGGTGATACAGAACCCGCAAACCACTGCCACGTTCCCGATCGTGTTTGGGACGGTATAGGGTGCGATTTGATCGGTGAAAAACGATTTGCCGATTCATCTCTTGAGTTTTGTGAATGAAAGGTTTTCGTTCAAAAGAGTCGATTATAAAATTGAATCTGTAAAAATAGACATTCATGTTTTGTTTCGGTGTGAATGAAAGGAAATCGTTCAACGGATGACATTGAAAAAATTGAGTTTTAGAAAATTAGAAAATCGATGGGAAAATCGTTTGTTTACATTTTGTCACTGCGAATTTTGTGAAATAAAAT
Organism: Pictodentalium vernedei; assembly: GCA_031216915.1. Lineage (NCBI taxonomy): Eukaryota > Metazoa > Mollusca > Scaphopoda > Dentaliida > Dentaliidae > Pictodentalium > Pictodentalium vernedei. The sequence goes on along the minus strand of CM062296.1, from coordinate 507,734,553 downwards.
CTTAATAAACACTTTGTAGAATTTGTTTCATTCAAATAAAAATAGTTCGTAGAATTGTTTCATTCAAATAAAAATTCTGTTATAAAACCTTTTTCACTTAGATGAATTTTTAAGAGATAAAACTGACACTCATGTTTTTGTTCTGGTGTGAATGAAGGTTTTTGTTCAAAAGAGTCGACTATAAAATTGAATCTGTAAAAATAGACATTCATGTTTTGTTTCGGTGTGAATGAAAGGTTTTTCGTTTCAACAGATGACATGGAAAAAAAAATTGAGTTTTAGAAAATTAGAAAATCGATGGGAAAATCGTTTGTTTACGTTTTGTCACTGCGAATTTTGTGAAATAAATTTTAATAAAACACTTTATAGAATTGTTTCATTCAAATAAAAATAGTTCGTAGAATTGTTTCATTCAAATAAAAATTCTATTATAAAACCTTTTTCACTTAGATGAATTTTTAAGAGATAAAACTGACACTCATGTTTTTGTTCTGGTGTGAATGAAGGTTTTCGTTTAATGGGTCGTTTAACAATAGACAACAAAAGCGCATTTCCACTCAATTAGGTTTAAGAGGTAAATAAATTTTTAATCTATTCATGATAATGTTCGGAGATATGAATGAACCCTTTTAACGGATGTAATTATTCTCAAACACGTTAAATCAGAAACGGGTTTCCTATGCACTAAAACTTTCAAACTTTTCAAAGTTCTCCAGTTCGTCACTGAGTGAATAATCTGTGATGCGATTTTTAACGTGTTCAGAGGCAAAACATTATTTATAGAGGTTTTATCATGTAAAATGTTTTTCCTCAACTGGTTTTTTAGTTATTATATTAAAGACAGAAGATTTTATTTACTTAAAACATAAAAATAATTATACATTTAATTTTGAAAATAATAAATAACTCACATTAGCATACCCAAAGGAAATATTAATAATTTAAAAACGAAAAAATGTTTTTACAGATGGATGCTAAACGTCGAGATCAGCTTTTAAATGAATATGAATGTGCCAAGAAAAGCATTCAATCGGCTGACAGAAGCAGACATCTTGGAGAGATGGAACTTAGACGCGAAGCCACAAAAATATTTAAACCCATGACGGAGGTTCAAGAGTGAAGCAAGAAGGAGATAGTTGAAGAATTGAGACCCATAAAAGAGAGTTCTTTGAGAATGGGTTCATTGCCCGGTAGTTTTACAAAACAGTATTCCTTTCAATCTACACCGGATTACGTTCCCATGAGAATCGAAACCGATGTGAGCGAGAGCGACGATACAGCTTCGACTATCACCACTGATAGCATCACGTCGTCCGAGGAGGGTGGTAAGAGAGATTTGTTGTATGGAATTTATAAGGATTCGGATGGTAGAACTTTTGTGGGCGACACAGAAGTGGAAATGGATGATGATAATTTAATCGTCGGTTCGAATAAGTATAAAATAACTGATGGACTGCACAAATTGCTCCTTTTCGACAAGCCTAGTGATTACACGGAACAGGATTTCGACAATTATGGCGACATTCTGGTTCAGACCCACGCCATGAAGAGAAATAACAATGCCAGAGAGACGAGACCTACAGCCAACAGAGGTTACAAGTGGACGAAAGTGGTGAAACCCATATGGGATATGAATAAGAAGTTCATCAAATCGGTGACTGGCAAAGGGTTGAAAACCACTTTTCTTCCGAGCGATTCTGATGCTCTGTCTCAGAGATTGAGTTTGTTGATGGTAAGTAGACGTGCTGGTAACACAGGATTAGATAATGAAATAGTTAGTATATGAGACAAATTGTTAAGACAGAAGGTTTTGAATAAAAACCATTATAAAAGGCTGATGAACGAATTGAAGGATTGATGTATATAATAAGTAGAGAGAAACAAACAAAAAAATATATAAAATAAAAATAGTAAATTTTACACTAGAATAATAGAAGTATTTAAACAACAAACGATTTACCAGTGAAAACAAAATATATATTATAAAATAAAAATATGTTGGTGATAAAGAACAGGGGATACTTTAGAACTTATGTTCAAGGTGGTTCTGGCATTGTCGATTCTATAATGTGAGCGTTCACGAGTGATGCAGGTAGAAAACTTGCATCGACCGCGTTTGAGGTTGGTAAGAAGACGGCTTTGGATGCTGGTAAGAAAGCCGCTTCTGAAGCCAGTGGTAGGATAGCTTCTGTGGCTGGCAAGAGGGCAGCAGTTGCATTGATCGACAAGTTGATCAGTCCACCGGTGAAGCGAGCTACGTTAGAGCGAACGCCGAAAAGTTGGAAAGATTTTAAGGATGCTGTGGTACCCATACAAGATTTAGCCAAAATGACGAGTGGATCTGGATTGAAGAGAACTCGCGATCTATTCCTTCTTTCCAAACGTGTCGCTGGGTTATAAGATCGTGGAACGACCTTGAAATTTAGTTTATCTACCAGTGATTTTAGACACATTGTATAGTCTCAAAACCATGTTGACGGATCAAAATGGTGAACTGTTAGATCTTCGCGGAGAGAGGGTGATGATACGATTTCACATAAGAGAAATATAAAAGCAAAAAAAAAATATTGTGTGTATATATATAAATAAGAAAATAAAATAACGCAATATTAATTTACAAAAATTATTTAATATATATATATATAATTATCATTAAAACAAAAAAACAATTGAACAAAATATATTTTAAAAAAAAAGAATTATGACACAATACGTGGTTAAAAACGTGAACATATCCGCAGGACAGAGGAAGAAACTTAAGAGAGCGTTAACAACTCGAGGTGAGGCGGTGAGATTCAAATTCACTCACAAAGATCTGACGAGTGGTGGTCAGGATTCGATCGCCTGGACCAGAAGTCAAATCAAAAGGATGGAGAAAGCGATTCGTGATGGAAGAGGGTTGATGGTGAGATTGAGTCCCGCTCAATTGAGATACAATTTGAGAATGAAAGGTGGTTTCCTACCGCTATTGGCAGGAATCGCCGCAAAAGCATTACCCTTTGCCGCAAAAGCATTACCCTTTCTCGGAAAGACTCTCAGCATGGGAGCTCTCTCAGGACTCGTGAGTTCGGCAGTTGAGAATTTAATGGGTGGCAGCGGACTGTTTTTGAAGAAGGGAGGAGCCGTGTGTCGTGCCCATGTAGACGACAGCGGTAAAGGATTGTATCTAGAACCCGTTAGAGGTGACAACTCTTTGAGTGGAAACGGTCTCTATCTAAAGAGTGGACGGAACGTTGAGCGACTTGGCAAGGGTTTGTTGTTTGGTGAGAATTCGCCATTTAAGAATATACCGATTTTGAGTATGTTATTATAATGTAAAAATTATATAATTATATAAAATATAAATCATAGAAAGTATAAAATAATATAAAATGGATAAAAAGGTGGAAAAACAATTAGACGATAATGATGAATATCGCGAGATAGAGTGCGAAAAAGATGTGGAAAAACGATTAGACACTAATGATGGATATCTTAGGAAAGAACTGATAAAAGAGTTAAATAAAGATCGGGATAGATGGTTGAAATTTAAAAGAATGAGACGTTTTCCACCGTCACCACTACCTTCTGAAGAGAATGGTAATGGTGCGAGTGTTACCAAGAGATGCATAACATTCGTTTATAATTATGATTCGGATAAACAAATGTGTTCTTATAAAAAAAACGTAACATATCACAAAAAAAGAAAAGAAGAATCGATGCTGAAATTTGAGAAAAAAGGAAATGTTATTATAATATATGGGTGACAGTGAAGAAGGAAAACAAAAAAAAAAGTAATGAGATCAGGAGATGATCAACCTCTCTAGATCTCATTACTTTTTTTTCCTTCTTCTTTGCTAAAAAATCAATCTCTCTATTGCTTATATTTCCAAGTCCGTTATTAGCATGTTGACACCCCTGTATTCTCCTTTTTCGAAAATGTGTTGAATGTTTATCTTTACTTTTTTGAGTTTTTTTACATCGGTGAACGTGCTCTCACCACCCGATTTGTCCACAAGTTCGAGTGAGATTTTTGGTTATATGTAACTTCCATAGGACAATGACAAATCGTCCTTGTCGAATTCTCTATCTTTGGCGATGACAATTTTCTGTAGATTGCTTTGGTAGTCGTAAAACAAATCGAGCATGGCTTCGTCCAATTTCAAAGGCATGTTATATTTGTCGTATTTGCACTCTAAGCCCTTCATCTCAACCTCATTCAATTCGATGGAATCCTGTCGTTGTAATCTATAGATTTTAAAACTGAATTTCTTACACGTCTTGACTCATTTCAATTTCAATTTGCATCTTTTAGGTGTTGTTGTCATGATCGATTATTTGGTTTTTTTTGTTTTATGAATTCTTGCAAATAATATATATTTTAAATTTTGTATTTAAATAATAATTTGTTAAAAAAGTTTTTTTTTTTTACTCTTTATATATATATAAAAAAAGTTTTTTTAATTTTAATTTTCTTTAATGTGAAAAAAATTTTTTGTAAAAGTGTTTTTCTCTTTATATAAATAAAAGTTTAAATTTAACGTCCTTTTTTCTCGTATTAATTCAATTTTTTCACGTTAAGGAACATAAAAAAAAATTGATTAATTTCATCCAAAAAAAAATTTTTTTTTTGAAGGAATTAAAACATATATATATAAAAACAATTTTAAAACTTTTAACAAATTATTATTAAATACAAAATTCGAAAACAAAAAAAATATTCTTAAAAATGGAGCAGACAAATAAAAAAATGGAAAATTTAAATAAGAAAACCATACCTCAGTTAAACGAGATTTGTAAAATATTAAAAATTCCACATTTCAGAAATCATAGCACTAAATAAAAAAAAATGAAGTCATACAGGAATATTGTTTGCAAAACGATGGAAAGGCAAACGAAACGTCGATAGCAACGACATCAAAAAATGCATCGGTTGTGAAAAATGAGAAGAAGAAAAAGATAGTAAAAGGAATCGAAATGCCGACGTAAAAAAAAACAAAAAACGTTTCGATTGTGAAAAATAAGAAGACAACTAAACAAAAAGCCGTTGAAGAACTTCAAGTTTCAAAAGAAAAGAAAAAAAAACGAAAACGAAAACGAGTGATGTACTTCATATTCTAGACAAACGAGATATATCAAGCGAAATTCGACAAGCGATCGACAAAGGGAAAGGAGAAGAATATATAGCTCGACCCGTCGCGGAAATATTCCAATCGAAGCCTGCAGAACGGGAGAGTGCGATCAAAGGCATTTTAAAAACTTTCGATGTGGTTCCCTCGTTCAAGAAAATCGATCCGAAATTATTCATGGAACGGGTGAAGAAAAAAGTATTGGATTTGTTTCACGAACACATGAACATGGGACGAAAAATTAAGATGATACTCCATTGCATGATGAATAAAATCGATGTGAAGTCAGGCGAGAGCATCTTGACAAATGCATTTTTCAGATCTAACATCGAACCCGTATTTCGAGGTTCAGATTTATCGGATGTTTTCGAAAAGATGAAAGACAAGATGTTGACATCTCTCGCGAATTATCAACATGAAGATAGTAATTGGACGCTCGATGAGGTGTTGAAACTCGAAATTCATATAACTGAAAACGATTCGTTGAAAGGGTCTTCCTATGTGGAATTACCGTATTTCTTAGCTAAAAAAAAATGCTGTGATCAGCGTGAGAAATAAAGATGATCAGTGTTTTAAATGGGCAGTCACCTCCGCTTTATACCCTGTCAAAATGAACTCCGATAGAGTTTCTCGTTATGAGGAGACTTTTAAAAATCTCGATTGGACTGGAGTGACTTTTCCAACAGAGTTAAAACACATCGAATGTTTCGAGGCTCAAAATCCCACCATAGCGGTGAACGTCTTGGGATACGATGATGAAAAATGAACGATCTATCCTCTGAGACAGACTTCGTATTTCGAAAGAGAAAAGACAATTATTTTATTATTGATTTCGAATGGTGACAATCGTCATTATTGTTGGGTTAAAAATCCGAGCCGATTACTGTCGAGACAAAATAATAAACATAAAGGAAAGATATGTTTATGTTGCAACTGCATGAACATGTTTCAGAGCGAAAAATCATTAGCGAAACATCAGGAATATTGCAACGAAAATCAAGGTGTCGCCATTGAAATGCCCAAACCCAATACCATTATGAAGTTTGAAAATCACAATAGAAGGTTAAAAGTACCATTTGTCGTGTACGCCGATTTTGAATGCTGCTCGTGAAAATGAGTTCCTGCCAACCCAACGCTCTTCGAAGTTATGTCGAAAGATATCAAAAATACATGCCTTCGGGTTATTGCATTTACGTGAAATGCGCTTTCGACTCGCAACACGACATGGGTCCCTTCATCTACACAAAACAGTGCAAAGACGACGATGTGGCTCAAAGGTTCGTGGAAGAGTTAGAATCGAAAATTCAAATGTTATACGATAAATTCAAAACTCCAGCGAAAATGATCATCACGTGAGAGCAGCAGGACGAAAATAACAGAGCCACCGAATGTCACATATGCAGACAATCATTCGACGAGAATTCGGAGGAAAATAAGAAGGTCAGAGACCATGATCATTACACGGGTCTGTATCACGGTCCAGCTCACAGCAAGTGTAATTTAAAATATCGAGATGCCATTTTCTATCTGGTGATATTTCACAATCTCTTGGGTTACGACAGTCATCTGTTCGTGAAAAATCTCGGCACCTCCCACGAAGAATTAAATTGCATCGCAAACAGCGAAGAAAGATACATTTCCTTCACAAAATGGAAGGTCATGGAGAAGAAAAGAGTAATCGACGGAGAGACGTTGAAAGAAAAAACGAAATTCATTCGTAGAGGCATACGTTTCATCGACAGTTTTAAATTCATGTCAACCGCTCTGGAAAAATTAGTCGATAGCATGATCAAGGATAAATTTAAAATCATGAGCGAACATTTTGGAGAACGAGTAGACGTCATGTTGAGGAAAGGAGTCTATCCTTACGATTACATGAGCGATCTAAAGAGATTCGATGACACCGCACTACCTTCGAAAGAAGATTTTTATTCAAAATTATACGAATCTGACATTTCCGACGAGAATTACGAACACGCTAAAAATGTGTGGAAATAATTCGATATGAAAACCATGAGAGATTATCACGATCTGTATCTGAAGACTGACGTTCTGCTCTTGGCAGACGTGTTCGAAAATTTTCGAGACGTTTGTCGACGAAATTACGATCTGGATCCGGCTTGGTATTTCACCACACCCGGTCTGGCATGGGACATTCTGTTGAAGACCACCGAAGTCCAATTGGAATTATTATCCGATGTAGACATGTTGCTCATGTTCGAAAGAGCTATGAGAGGTGGCGTCTCGATGATCTCCCACAGATATTCTGAAACTAACAATCCCTACATGAAAGAAGGTTTCGATTCGAAATGGTCGAATAAATACATACAGTATTGGGACGCTAATAATCTGTATGGTTGGGCTATGAGTCATCCTTTACCGATTGGAAATTTTGAATGGGTAACGGAACAGGAAGAGATGCAAAAATGGAGAGACTATCCTTGCATTTTAGAAGTCGATTTGAACTATCCGGAAGAATTACACGCTCTACACAACGATTATCCGCTGGCTCCCAAACGAATGGAACTGAACGAAGGAGACGAGGAAAAACTCATTCCCAATTTATTTAACAAACGTAACTACGTCGTCTACAGTGAGAATTTGAAACAATACATCGATTACGGCATGAAATTAGTCAACATACATCGCATCATTTGATTCAACGAAGAGCCTTGGATGAAAAAATACATCGATCTCAGCACGAATCTCAGAATTCGAGCCGAGAACGATTTCAAGAAAGATTTCTTCAAACTCATGAACAACTGCGTGTACGGTAAATCGATGGAAAACATCAGGAAGAGAACCGACGTTCGACTCGTCACGTCTGAGAAAAAAGCTAAACAATTAGTGGTGAAACCCAATTACAAACACCAAACCATATTCAACAAAAATCTAGTGGCCATTCACATGCAAAAGACGCACCTGAAGTTCGACAAACCGTATTATCTCAGACCGATCATCTTAGATATCGGCAAGCGATTGATGTACAAGTTTCACTGCAATTATGTCAAACGAAAATTTGGTGATAAAGCCAAACTACTGTTCACCGACATGGACAGTTTAGTTTACGAGATAGAGACGAAAGATGTCTACTGAGATATATCTCCGGACGTGGCCGCGTGGTTCGACACGAGCAATTATCCCGCCGATCACCTGTCCAACATTCAATCGAACGACAACAAGAAGGTGTTAGGCAAATTTAAGGACAAGAGCGGCGGTAAACAAATCCTCGAATTCGTGGGCTTGAGACCCAAACTGTATGCTTATCGTCTAGAAGATGAAGAGATCAAGAAGTGCAAAAGGTTAAAGCATGCGTGGTGAAGAAAAACATCTCTTTCCAAGAGTATAAAGATTGTCTGTTAGAAAGTGGTCCAGTGTATAAGACTATGAAATCAATTCGAAGTGAAAATCACGACTTGTATACCGGAATAGTCAACAAGATTTTACTGACAGCTGATGACGATAAGGGATTCATGTTAGACGATAAAATAAGCACTTTAGCACTCGGACATTGGACTTTGAATCTAATTTTAGATGATAGGATTTCAGATATGATTAAGGATAATAGGATTCCAGATATGATTAAGGATGATAAGATTCCAGAAAATCAAGAGGAATTAGATGGATTCAAGATTATGGAAGTCATGGAATTAGACGGATTCAAGATTATGGAAGTTGATAGAGTTAGTTTAAAAAGAAAAATAAAAAAATAAAAAAATAACATCATTTTAGTGAATTATAATAAAATAAATACATTAAAAAAAAAAAAAATATACCCGTTTATGAATAAGAAAATAGAGATATCCGTAGAAGGTGTCATCTTACCTAACAAACCCTATCCAACATCGATCTGTCGAATGCGGCGAAGGATTTGAAAATCAAAGATTTTCTAGGCGTGTTTTCTAGAGATGCCTTGCCGAAGAGAAGACCTCGACAATCGGAATGCGGAATTTTAAATCTAGATGATTTATCGGGTGAAGGCACTCACTGGGTGGCGTGGTTCAAGAACGGGGAGAAGAAGAATTATTATTTCGACAGCTACGGAATCTCACTGCCAAAAGAAATAAAGAACTATTTCAACAAATCGATGGTTCGTTACAACACAGAACGAGTGCAATCGCCAGATCAAGTGTTTTGCTGTCACTTGTGTCTCTATGTTCTCAAGAGATGGTCTGAAGGAGATCGGTTTCAAGACATTCTCAATGATTTACATTAGAGATAGATTTTTTTTTATAGTATATAAAGGTAAAATAAATTATATAAAAAAAAAATTTTAATCGAATAAAAACGAAAAATAAAAATAAGTGAAATAATTCATTTTGAATAAACTGAAATATATTTTTAAAACAAAAATCTCAAAACAACATGCCAGTCGATAAATTTGGTAGAAGTGACGACGAAAGTCAACCCAAAAAGAAGAGGAAGATGCTCGAAGTCGGTGATGGTTACGATGTTGCCAACTTGGATGAACGTTACATTCGGAGATACGAACCTCTCGAGGAACCTTTGAACATGAATGACAAGAAGCTCAATAATCTTCCCGAGCTGATAGATCTCGCAGATGCTGCGACTAAAAAATACGTCTATAGGGGGAATGCGGATTTTGAACAAAGCATGCTAGATAATTACGTGGATAAAGCCATGGCTGACGATCTCGATCTGAAATCTAAACATTTGGTGAACATTGCGAATCCTATAGATCCCACCGATGCCGCGACCAAGAAATACGCGGACGACTCTCATGCAAGATTCAGTGAACACCTGAGAAATAGATATGTTCAGAAAATGATGCACTCGGAATTGAACGCCAATTCTAACAAGATAATGAACGTGGCCACTCCCACGAATCCCAAGGACGTGGCGACCAAACACTACGTAGATCTGGAACAGAGAAAGTCTGACAGACGAGAAATGAAATCGGATCTGAATGCGGGATTCAACAAGATATATGTGGACTCAACCACAGTCAACAAGGGCTACGTAGATTCTGCCATGATATGATCACAAGAATACATAGAATTGCCAGTGGACAATCTCTACCTGAACAAACAATCTGGCAGAACCATGGAGGGTGGTATCAACATGAACGGTGAGAATTTATTCGGACTCAATCACGATCCCGAATTCGACTCCAGCGCAGTCAGCAGGAAGTACGTGGATGACAACTCGGTCTGGAGAAAGGGCGACATCATGGAAGGTAAACTAGACATGGGTGGACACGCGCTCACAAATCTACCAGATCCCGTGAACATGACGGAAGCCTGCACCCTGATTTCGGTGGTGGAAAGAGTCAAATATGCTAGACAATTGATCACCGTGTGGGCCGAGGAGGCCGGCACCTTAGAGGAGGGAAAAGCTGAGTGGTCTTTCAGAAATGGAGGTAGTAGATCGAAACATGGTCAGGTGGGATATCCCATCCGTTAGGAGGTGAAATCATTCGAATGAGTCTGGCTTCCTCGGATTTGAATAACAGAGCGGTCGTCAATCTCATGGTGAATGGAGTAGAGAGCGATAAGATATACAGCGTCGAAAAGACTGAGAATCAACACGCGAATGTTAGCACGTTTGGCACGCCTCTCAAAGTGAATGCTGGAGACAGGATTAATTTCGTTACGAAAACCAATAATCCCGAAGCCGCCACTTCCGTGGTGAGCCTACTGATCGAACTAGATCCTTTGAACAAACAGTGAACGTGTGGAAATAATTAATTAAAAAAATAATGTGTGATTATTAAAAACAAAAAGTGAAGTGCTTCTTATAAGCGTAGATTCTCACTCCTGAAGCCGCAACTTCCGTGATGAGCCTACTGATCGAACTGGATCCTTTGAACAAACAGTGAACGCGTGGAAATAATTAATTAAAAAAATAATGTGTGATTATTGAAAACAAAAAAAAGTAATGAGATTTAGAAAGATGTTCAATCTCTCTAGATCTCATTACTTTTATTTTTTTATTTTTTTTTTTTTTGGTTTTTAATAATTACTCATTACTTTTTTTTATTTTTTTTATTTTTTCACACACGTCTCTCATCGAATGATCGACAACTTATTTCCATCCAATTCAAATTGTAATTCTCTGTCCGACAGGGCCAGGGCGAAGGCTTCGGTTTTTCTCAGCACGTTCCTATCGAATTGCATCTTGATCTGAATGTCTAAGACGCTACTCTTGAGTCATTCACTCTGTTTACTGCCATCAAATATGAACATGGGATACATCGACTTGTATTCGCCGGGAGATATATTAGGGTTGCTCATTAATTCGTCTAGACCGTGATACTTCTTTCTAAAATCAGCAGCATCGCCGTACAGTCTGCAGAAATCATTCTTGTCGAACGACACATTGTAATCGATTGCTGGATATCTCGTGGCGTTCAGAAACACTTGCATGTTTCTCAAATTGCAGTGATCGAACTGCGATGCATTCTTTTCCTGAGACCCATCCTTATCAGTCTGAAATGCAATCACGATGAAACGCGGTCTCTCAGAAGCGGATTTCACCGTCAATCTCCAATCGAAGTGATTCGTGGAATGCTAGCTGTGTCGCACTGTCTCATTCTAAATCCCACAGGTAATTTACTCTTGGATTCTATGATCTTGTAGAGACGCGCTTTTTCACCGACCACTTTCGGCGTTCTAGACTTCTTCCTAATCTTAGATCTCTCAGGATATAGATTCGCATAGACCCGTTTTTCATTTCGAGGATCGCTAGCTTCCGAAGGAGTCATCTTGATCGATCTGTGTTGCGTGTTGTTGTAATCTTTGACCAGACCGTTCAGAGCGTATATGTATTTCTTGGTCGAATTCGCTGTGAAGTATCTATGCATTTTTTCCTTCATCGTTCGATTCTAATGTTCCACCACGCTGGCTTTCTCTTCGTTTTCGATCGAGTAGAGGTTGACTAATCGATGAACGTGCTTGTTGTAGAATTCCTTTCCCTTATCCACCCACAATTTATTCAGTTTTCGAGAAGACAAGTCGAACACGCTCTTCAGAGCCTCGGCGACGCAAGGTCCCGATTTATTCTTCAAAGCTCTGATCCAACCATGTTTGGAAAACACGTCGATGACCGTCAATAGATATTTAACACCCTCGTTCCACCTCGAAAACGATTTCATGTCGACCAAGTCGGCAGACCAAATATCATCCAAACCCTTCATGAACACCCTTCTCTTTCGAAATTTATGCACGATGGGTTTGTGTAACTCCTCGTCCAATTCGCTCGTCAATAATCATTTCTTCTTCTTTTCAGATGCGCTTTTTTTTTTGAACGCCCCATCCGAATCGACGTTTCGCACCGATCAGATTACCGACCAGCAAACGTTCTATCTTCTCTCTCCTGGTCGGATTCAATATACCTCTGAATTTCGCTAACATGTTTTTATCGCACACATCGTTGCGAGTCTTGGTGTCGGGATGTCCGGCGTAGCATAGATCGTGATCATATGCGGCCGCATCCACCCTATTCACAGGTTTGCTCCAAGATTTAGGAGTCAGATCGGCGTTGAGTCTCTTGTTCAATTTCGTTCCAGGTCCCGTGAAACTGTGACCAGGCAGATGCATTTCGAAAGGTAGATTATTGATCATTTTATTCACGATGCCTTTACCTTTGCTCGCGTTCTTTTTTTTTACGAATCGAGCCTTGATAGAACCACACACATCGCAAATTCCGCGAAGCATCTGTCTGTCATTTTTAGTTCATACTTCTTGAGAATTACTCGTCTCGGTAACTCTCTTACACTTTACGCAATACATTTTTTGAGAGTTATTTAAATTAATTTCGTTTTTATTTTATATATAAATTTAATATTTCTTTTTTAAAAATTCTGTTCTTATTATATATATTTTTTTTCAATCGCTGCTCTTGAGTTCTATCATCTTACTGAATTCCTCCCTGGCCTCTTTCCTCCCCTTTTCCACAAGAGAATCCTTCATCTCTTCCTTGATGATCTGACGAGTCTTGATTCTCACAGCTTCTTTCATGGCTTCATATTTCGTTTTCTCACCCAATATCGTGAAGTATTCTCCATCCGATATCCTACCATCTTTCAATGCCATCGAGATCATTTCAGATATCGTGTCAATCTCAGAGTCAGCCAAGACGTGAATCTTGTCGTATTTCCTCGCCTTCAGATATAATTTCCTACTCAAAAAGTTTCCGAGCGTGCTAAACAATCCAGCGGCGAGAGCCACTTCTTCTATGGTTAACACAATCGGAATACGGACCGCAGTCGACAACAATCCGATGCCGGCCGCGTGTAAACCCATGGAAATTGTGATGAGTGTCGTGTCAATTGCGTTGACGAATTTCACGAAACGCGAATACTTCTTCTTGAGAGAACGGCGAGAATCTCTCTCTTGAGACAGATACAATTGGATTCTACTGATTTGATTGATGCAATACCTCTATCCTCTTTCTTTTTCTTCTAGCGATGGTGCCGTCGGAAAAACACCGTTTGGCTTCTCATCCTCATCGTCATCTAACGTCGGATACAATTTATTTCTGGTTCTCATTTTTGTGTTTTTTTCTTTCTAATATTAGATAAAAAATTTATGTGTGTATTTATTTTTATTTTCTATTCTCCCTTATTTATATCAACAAGAAAACTTAGACGTATGCTTCATTGAACAATAATTTCATGATGCATCCCTTGTCTTCTAAAGTCAGACTTCTACGCACCAATTTCAGTTCTTCCGAAACTGTGGGCTTGTCTCGATTCTTATAGAAGAGTAATCTCTTCCAAAACGCGATCACTTCGTCAATTTGAACGCGTTTGAACGCCGGTTTGAAATACTTGACGACCATATCTTCCCTTTCCATCGTCAGACACGAATGATTCTCATGATCGAAGTCTAGGTGATCCTGACATCCGACGCATCATTCTAACAAGAGGCGACCTAGTTGTTCGTTCACACAGAATGTGTAGGCTCTCACCAGCATTTTTAAAAGAAACCTTGCTCGAAAAACCTGGGAAGCATTCATGATTTACGTATTTTTTATTATCTATTTGATTTGATATATTTATTTTTAAATAACTATTTATTTTTTTCCTCTCCTATATATATATCAATCACTTTTTTATTTCCTCTCCTCAAAACCGATTCTATCACGATTTCGTCTCACAAAACTCAAGAGATGAATCGGCAAATTGTTTTTCACCGATCAAATTGCACCCTATACCATCCCAAACACGATCGGGAACGTGGCAGTGGTTTGCGGGTTCTGTATCACCTTGTTTCCATGTACCATACAGAGGTCGATTTTCCTGATCTAGAATCCGCAAATGGGTTTCCCCGATCGGATTGTACTTTAACCGTTCGAACATTCGTTGGTTAACGTATACCTACTTAGGTGATACAGAATTCGCAAACCACTTTTTGATGCTGATACAGAATCCGCAAAACGTTTTTTGCTCGCATTCACCAACGATGGATCAATGGTCTTATCCGCGATGGGAACATAGAGAACAAATTTTTTATTATATTTTCTTAAAATTTCGTACATTTTTTTCACTTTTGAGCGATGTGTCGAATGTACGCGTTCGCCAACGGGTATTTGAACATTGAAAGTGCGATCTGTGAGCCTTAAAACCAATGGCGGATTCTGTATCACCATGAAAAATGACATTTTTTGCACTTGTACACGATTTTAACACTGAATCCTATGGCGGTGTACATACATGTACGTGTACATGTACAAAATCGTGTACAAGTGATACAGAATCCGCCTTTTATACCTACTTACAGCTGCGAAACAATCCTTTCAAATCATAGTGAGCCACGACATGACTCGATTCACAACTAAATTTAAACCTTCCATCGAATTGAAGAAGGAAAAGAGATATGAGATGGCGTTGGTTAATCTCAAGACTTACTATTCATTTCCCAACGTCACCGAAAAGAATAACAGATTCAAGTATTCCAATGAAGTCGATTGGTTCAAGATACGAATTCCCAAAGGAAGTTACAACATAGATGATCTGAACCATCACATCCAGATGAGACTGAAGAACGAAGGTCACAGAGGCAATATGGTAAGAATTGCTCCCAATACAAGTACTCTACAGACAATATTAGACTTGGGAGATAATTTTCGAGTGGATTTTAGTGCGGAAGATTCAATCGATAAGATATTGGGATTCGATCAAAAGATGTATCGAGGTCATGCCGCATCCGAAAATATGGTCAACATTCTCACTGTCAATAGCATTTTAGTGAATGTCAATGTGATCTTGGGAAGTTACGTCGATGGTAGCACTCAACCTAGATCTACTTGTTTTTTTCTGGACGTTTCTCCAGGTTTCAAGATCATGGAATGACCTAGAAATCTCGTCTATCTACCCGTGATCCTGGACACATTGTATAGCATTGAAATCACATTGACGGATCAGAATGGAGATCTGTTAGATCTTTGCAGAGAGAGAGTGACTATACGATTTCACATCAGAGAGATATGAAAAAAAGTAAATAAAAAAAAAAAATTCAAATAAATATAATTTGAAAAAAAAATAAAATAAATATAATTTGAAAAAAAAAAAAAAAAAAATTTTTTTCATTTAACAAAAAATTTTTTTTCATTTTTTTTTATATATTTATATAAGAAATAATTTTTTTTTTAAAAATCTTATAATATTTATAATAATTAAAAACTTGTAATATTTCTAATTAAAAAAAAAATTTATAATCCAGTGAAAAAAAACCCAACAAATATGAGTGGCAGTCGATATATCATTAAAAACATGAACATATCCGAAGGATAGAAAGTTAAACTTCACAGAGCATTGAGCCATCGAGGTGAGGCCATTAGATTTAAATTCAGTTACGAAGACCTGGCGAGTGGTGGTTGCGATCGAATTGCCTGGACTAAAACTCAAATCAACTTCCTTGTGTCTTGATCGAAAAATGCCTCGGTTGTCGAGAGGAGAAAGAATTTAATCACATTGATCATTCGTGTCTTCTGATGGAATGGGAAGACGCCATCACCATGTATTTCATGCCTGTGTTGGAATACGTCCGACATGATGACATGATCAAATGTTGGAGACAATTCGTGTCTTGTGTTGGAGAACCCGAGCCTACAAAATCGGAAGAATTGAAGTTAGCACATCGAAGTCTCACCACCGAAGACAGGGAACGCATTTTGGAATATTTGTTGGAAAAGGGGAGACCACTAAATTGTTTTTTTATATATATTTATATGAGAAATAAAAAAAAACTATAAATATTCCTAATAATAGAAAAAAAATGAATAATAACAATAGAAAATGTTTTTTTTATAAAATAAAACAAAGTTTTTTTATAAAATAATTATGAGTAAAACAGACCCTTTCAACCCCTTCAAGGAAGAGAGAGAATGGGATCTTCGATGTATGTTGTGTTATGCTTAAGCAGTCTGCGTGAACGAACAATTTCCTCGCATCATACGTGAAAGGTGCCTCAGCTGTCAAGAGAAGAAAGAATTCAATCGTATTGATCATTCGTGTCTCATGATGGAATGGGAAGACATCGTCACCGCATATCTCATGCCAACATTAGAATATGTCCAACACAACGACGTGATCAGAGTTTGGAATCAATTATTACTTCTGAAGCCTACTGAATTGGAAAAGTTGAAGTTTGCGCATCCAGAACCCACCATCAAAGACAGAGGACGTCTTTTGAAATATTTGTTGGAAAATGGGAAACCACTCCATTAGACTGTTTTATATAATAAAAAATTTTTTTATTAAAATAATAAAGAGTGAAAAATAAAATACATAAAATATATAATAAAAGATATAAAATAAAATAAAGGAAAATGGAACTTTAAAGTAAAAACATCTATCCATCATTAGAGAGGGTGGAACCCACAGCACCTCTTCTATCACTAGAAAGTAGTGATGATGAGGTGCAGAGGTATCAAATCGAACACATCAATAGAATTCAATCGTATCTGATGCGTATCTTGTTAGAATTTGCGTTCAATTCGGACTGCATCACTTTAGAAATGTAGATGTTTACTGAATCTCCCGTGAGCGTCGTCTGCATATCTTTTAGTGGCAACATTGGTTGAATCTCTAGGATCTGCCACGTTCACCACTCATTTAGATTTCAAGTCAAGATCGTCCATCATGGCTTTATTCATGTAATTATCTCTCATCATTTGCGGGAAATTTTCATCTCCTCTATCGACGCATTTTTCAGTCATGGCATCTGCCTGATCGATCGGTGCGGGAAGATTGTAGATTTTCTTATTGTTTAAATTTAAAGGTTCTTGTCGAGGTACGTATCTTTGAAGGTATCGTTCGTCTAAGTTGGCAATGTTACCAACAATTTCGACTGTGGTTCTTCTTTTCTTTCTAGAGGAACCTTCATTATCATCAGTGTGACCGAATTTATCAACTGTCATGTTTTATTTTGTTTTGTTTTTTTTATTATTTAAAAATTATATATTTTTTTATTATTTTAATTAATGCAATCAAAATTTTTTTATTTATGTATCTCTCTATATATATCCCCAATGTAAATCATTGAGAATATCTTGAAAGTGATCCCCTTCCGAACATCTTTTGAGAATATAGAGGCATAGGTGACCGCAAAACACGTGACCCAATGCGTGCCCTCACCTCCGATGTCATCCAGATTTAAAATTCCACATTCTGAATCATAGTCTTTTTTTCTTAGCACGGCATCTCTAGAAAACACACCTTGAAAATGTTTGATTTTTAAATCTTTTGCCGCTTTTGATAGATTAATGTTGGATAGGGGTTCGTTAGGTGAGATGACACCTTCTACGGATATGCATTTTATTTTCTTCTTATTCATAATATGTTTTTTTTTTTTTATTTTTTTATTTATTTATTTTTTTTCTCTCTATTCTTTTTCTTTAATTTATAAAAACTCGCGAGTGTTTTTTTAAACTTACGACATTTCAACATCTTAAGTCTCTCGATTTTATTGAAATGTCGTGGAATAATGTCCGAATGCGAAAGTGTGTATTTTATCCTCACATATAATTCTTTTATCGTCGTCAGCCATCAACACAATCTTATTGATTTCTTTGGCGTATATCTCATGCATATCGCTTTGAATCGTAGCCATCTTTTTATACACCGTCAAATTTTCGAAAAGACAGTCTTTATACTCTTCGAAAGTGATGTTTTTATTCGGCATACATGCTTGAATGCCTTTACATCTCTTTATCTCTTCACCATCGATGAGATAAGTGTACAATTTAGGTCTCAAACCCACGAATTCGATGATCTGTCCTCCACAGCTCTCGTCTTTAAATTTATCCAACACCTTTTTATTGACACAATTTAGAATCTTAGACGGGTGATCGTCGGGATAATTACTCATGTTGAACCATTCATTCAGTCTGACGCTATGTCCTCATAGATGTCCCTAGTCTCTATTTCGTAAGCTAAACTATCTGTGTCGGTGAACAATAGTTTAGCTTTCGAATCGAATTTTGCTTTGACGTAATCGTAGTTAAACTCATACATCAATTGCTTGCTAATGTCTAAGATGATCGCTCTGAGATAACAGGGTTTATCGAACCTTAGATGCACCTTTTGCATGTGCACGGCCACTAGATTTTCATCGAATATGGTTCTATGTTGATAACTGTGTTTCACGATTAATTTTCTAGACTTCTCTTCAGACATGATGAGTTGAACGTTAGTTCTATTCCTAATGTTTTCCATAGATTTCCCAAACACGCAATTGTTCATGAGTTTGAAGAAATCTCTTTTGAAGTCGCTCTCAGCCTGCATTCTTAAATTCGTGTTGAGATCGATGTATTTTTTCATCCAAGGCTCCTCATCAAATCGAATGATTTGATGCATGTCGATCAATTCCATCCCGTGATCGATGTAATGTTTCAGATTTTCGCAGTAGACCACATACTTGCGTTTGTGTTTTAAATTAGGAACAAGTTTTTCAATGCTGTTCACTTCTATTCATTCGGGAGCTAGTGGATAATTGTTGTGTGGATCATGTAACATTTCCGGATAGTCCAAGTCAACATCTAGAATACAAGGATAGTCTCTCCATTTTTCTTTTTCGTCCAACATGTCTACCCATTTGAAATTTCCGATCAGAAAAGGATGACTCATGGCCCAACCGTACAAATTATTAGCATCCCAATACTGTATGTATTTACTCGGTTTTTCCGGATCGAAATCTTTCCTCATGTAATAATTATTAGCTTTAGCATATCATATCTAGTGGAAATCATAGAGACACCACTCCTCACAATTTTTTCGAACATGAGTAACGTCCGTTAATAATTCCAATCGAATCTCGGCCGTTTTCAAGAGAACGTCCCAAGCAAGTAGGGGTGCAGTGAAATACCAAGCCAGATCTAGGTCGTAATGTCAACAACACACTCGTCAAAAATTTTCGAACACATCAGCCAAGTGAAGCACATCAGTTTTCAAATAGAGGTTGTGATATTCTCTCATGGATTTCATGTCAAATAATGTCCACACTTTTTGCGCATGTTCGTAATCATCATCGGAAATGTGAGACTGGTATAATTTCAAATAAAAATCTTCTTAGATTAGAGTGACGTTGTCGAATTTTTTTAGATCACTCATGTAATCATTAGGGTAGACACCTTTCCTCAACATAATGTCCACCAATTCACATCGATCATTAAAATGTTTACTCATGATTTTAAATTTCTCCCTATTCAAACTGTTGACTAATTTTTCCAGACTGGTTGACATAAATTTATAACTATCGATGAAACGTATCTCTCTATGGATGGGACTCATTTTCTCAATCAAACCATCAATGACTCTCTTTTTACCTACGACTTTACATTTAGTGAATGAAATGTATTTTTCATCGGTTTGTGCAATGCAATTCAACTCCCCTCGCTAACACCCATATTTTTCATGAACAAGTGACTGTCATAACCTGAGAGATTGTGAAATATCACCGGATAGAATTGAGCATCTCGAAATATTAAATTGCATTTGTTGTGAGCAGCACCATGAAACAGACCTGTGTAGTGATTGTGATCTCTAACTTCTTTATTATTTTCAGACTGATTATCGAATAATTGTCTACAGATGTGACATTCGATGGTTTCGTTGTATTCTCACTGTTGCTCTGGCGTGATGATCATGTCTTTCAAATTTGTCATATAATATTTGAATTTTCGATTCTAACTCTTCTACGAATCTTTGAGCCACATCGTCATCATCTGAACATTTGGTATAGACGAATGGACCCGACGATTCTCGATCGTCGAAAGAACATTTCACATAACAGCAATAGCCCGAAGGTACATGCTTCTGATATTTTTCAGCATAACTCCTACGCTCATCAGGCTGGCAAGAATTTATTTTCGTTGTGAAACATTTGAAATCGGCATAGATGACAAATGGTGGTTCTAATCTTTTTTGTAGTTGCGAAAATCCACAAAAGTGTTAGGTTGAGGCATTTCGACGGCAACTCCTTGCTTTTCGCTGCAATATTCCTGATGATGCATCAACGATTCTTGACTACGGAACAAATTCATGCAGTTAAAACAGAAAAATCCCCCGCACTTATCTTTACTAATCTGCCTCGTCAGCAAATAACTCATATTTTTAAACCCAGCAATAATGTTGACTGTCACCCTCTGAAATTAATAACAAATTAACAATCTTTTCTCTCTCTTTGTGTGAAGTCAGACTGAGAGGATAGACTACTCCTTTTTTTATCATCTCTCTCATCTCTCAAGACGGTCATGGCCATGGTGGGATTTAGCTTTTCGAAATCTCTGATATCTTTCAACCACAATCGAGATTTTTACAAGTCTCTGAGTACTTGGAAACTCTTTGAGTATCCTTTTCTATGGGATACAAGGCTGACGTGATCACCCATTTGTAACACTCGTTATCATCATTTTTCACGTTGATCATGGCTCTTTTTTAAATATGAAATAAGGAAATTTTATGTAGGAAGATGCTTTCAAAGGATCGTGTCTATCCATGTAAATCTCGAGATTCAATATCTTCTCGAATGTCCAATTACTTCCCTGGTTTTGAAAAGTAGCCATAGATTCCATCATCTTGTCTTTCATTACTTTATAAACGTCAACTAATTCATCATCTCTACACACAATCTCGTTTTTAGATCGGAAAAAGGTATCTTGTTCCAGGATCTTACTTGTTTTCGGGTTGACCTTTTTCATCAGACAATACAAGATCATGCTTATTTTTAAACCCTTACCTAGATGTTTTCGAATTACGTCCAACACTCTACCCTTCACCCGTTCCATGAACGATTCAGGATCGATTTTTTTCATGAGACCAGGCTTCACGTCGAAAGTTTTAAACCATCCTTTGATGGCTTCGTCTCGTTCTACCAAAATCAATGGTGATTTCAACGCTTTGATCATGATATCCATTATAATACTGAGACACTTTTTTTCATTCACCACTTTCTTGATTGCAACCATCGTTTTTTTTTCTAACAAATCATCATCTCGAACCGCATCGCTTTTCATTTTTTTTATTATTCTCTTTCGAAACCTTCTGCTGCTCCAACAATTTTGTTTTAATAGTCTTCTTCTTCTTAGTTTTTTCAGTCGTTTGTTGACGTTGTTTTGTCGTCGCTATTTTCTCATCCTTTTTTTGCAATTTGAGTTGTTTTTGTCACTACCGCAGATCTTTCATCCATTCCCTTTCTATTGAGCAAATGACTTATGCATTCATCTTTTTTCATGTATTTAACACCTTTCAATTTTCAATGACTGATGCACTTTGGCTTGTAATTTCACCGGTGATAGATCACAAGTCTCCACGCGCATGGCTTCGATCAATCATTCTTTGGTTTTATAACGGTTATAATTTTTAATTCCTAGATTTCTACAATACTTTTTCAACTCAGATTTGGTAGAAAAATATTATTTTTTTCCACGGTATACTTTTTTGTTTTTGGCATTTTTTATTTAATATATGATATTTATTTTAATTTTTCAAAAAAAAAAAATTGTGAATTTTTAAACTTCTTCTTATTATATATATATATATATATATTTTTCTGTTTATTTTTTTTCTTTAATGACAAAAAAAATAGAAAATATATTTTTTTGTTTATTTTTTTCTTTAATGACAAAAAAATAGAAAAAAACAGAAAAAAGCGAGTACTACTTTATGATAAATACTTTAATAAGCTTTCAACTCGAGATTAAAATCTGTCTGTAATGAACTAACTCTCTCTTTTTTTATCATATTTTCGCGTCTGTGATGAGCATGTTAACTTTAAAGCTATCGTTTCCCTCCTGATAAATCCATCAGAAAACTAGATTCACCCTCTCAAATGTTCGTTCTTCCTTACTGATCAGCTTCAATTTGTCTACTACTTGTTTAGAGATGATCGGATATATATTACTCCCGTAGATGAATGACAGACCATCTGGATTGAAATTTTTTATCTTCTCATTGAGAATGGCTAAGAGATTGTCGTGACATTTGTACATTACAAATCCTTCAATTCAATGGCATTGTGCAATTGCAGTTTATAAATTTTACTACCACACTTCGAATACCTCTCAATTCTCTTCATTTTTAATAGAATTGTTTAGATACTGACGATGTCATGACTGATTATTTTTTTATGATAATAATTGTTAATTGTAAGAATTTTTTTGTGATTTCAAAATTTTTTTGTGAATTGTTAAACTTTTTATGATAATAATTATTAATTGTAAAAAATATTTTTTATTTTTTTTCTACTTCTTATTATATATGTAAAATAACAACTTTTTTTTAACAAGTTTTTTTCTTTAATGACAAAATTTTGTGAGTGTATTTTTTTTTTTAATGATAATAATTGTTAATGTAAAAATCCTTTTTTTGTTTTTTTTTCAATTTTTTTTGTGAATTGTTTTTTTAATGATAATAATTATTAATTGTAAAAAAATTTTTTGTTTGTTTTTTTTTTCAATTTTTTTTTGTGAATTGTTTTTAATGATAATAATTATTAATTGTAAAAAATATTTTTTAAATTTTTTTTCTACTTAATATTATTAAAATATTTTTTTGTCAAAATTTTTTTATAATTTTTCAATTTATTTTGGTGAATTATTAATTGTAAAAAAATTTTTTCCTACTTCTTCGATGTTGCGTTTGAGATAGGCAAACTACTTCTGACTAAAGGCTGACTGCTCCCCTTTTGAGATTGACACGGATTCATGGGTTTTCCTCCAGTCAGAAATATCTTGTTTTTGAAATCGACTCACATTCAGTCAGCAAGGTACATATGGGTTTTCCCCTAGTCAGAAATATCTTGTTTGAGATTGACATGGATTCATGGGTTTTCCTCCAGTCAGAAATATCTTGTTTTTGAAATCGACACGCATTCAGTCACAATTTCATTCTCACCGACGATAATAGCGAGCAAAATTTTTCATTTGACTTTGAAGTTCACTGAAGAATAACAGACGACACATACCGATCATAATTATACATTTCACATAGAAAAACACACGTGCCTAATGGTTTATATAAAGAGTTCATTCAGGAGATTATAACAGTCCTTTCAGTAGAATAGAAAGGAATAAAAGTTTTGTTTACCTAATTCACATTATAAATTCACATCACTATCTGCCTTGTTGTAGACAGTTACTTCAAGTACACTTTTTCACACACTAAAATACAACCTCGGAGCTGGACCACCTCGACTCCGCGAGCTATCTCTCTCCCCTTGCCAAAAACCTCACCACATCATCGTCGGCAGGTTCGGGGGCACAGATAAATTCGCTGCTCGATTTGAACTCCGTTTTTCCATGAGAATTGACGTTGGATCACTAGTCTTCCAGCTCAGGGGTCAGCCGAGTGGGTGACTTGGGCGAAGAAGTCGCCTTGTTATTCCTCAAGTCGCCTTGGCTTACATTGGGGGTGAAATTCAAGTCGCCCTCCCAAACTTCCTTGGGAGACATGGCAGTTTACTGTATTTTCTTATGTTTTATTTTTTAAAAACACACGATTCCGCAAAAAACAGTAAACACGGTTGCTGTTAAAGTCCGTCACACGGCTATGAAAATAGCCTAAACTAGCCCAATTTTATATTTCTGAAAAGAATTGCAATGGCGTAGTCGTTCGAACAATTCGCCCCAACTGATAGCAACCAGCACAAAATGGCTATTTAAAAACAAAGTACCAGACAACAACGAATCACACAAGACACGCATCGAGTTAATTAGAATTTATTAAAGTTAACCATCGTTTCAAAACAAAAAAAATGTATTGGAGACAGTCCGTCCATATCGAAATTGCTTGCGGTTACGCTCTGTTCCACTGAAAAATTGGCTGCATTGAAATTCGCCCCGCAATTTGCATTGAATGTTTTTCTTTGAAAACTTGTGAAGTTTGTTGGAAGGGGGTTAAATGTAATAAGGCTACAATAGAAATCACAGGTATTTGGATGGATAAGAATGGCAGACCTTCAAAGCACCAATCGCACGTGTCAGTGAAAGATGGTTGGCAGAAATTGTCAGTTTCCTGAACAGTGTATTATTAGTTTACCCAGCGCAGCCGGGAAGGGAGACAACTGAAATGTTTTGTCATTTACCAAAGAAATTAATTAACTCAAATTGTTAATAACGCTTAATCTACGAAGGATATCGAAAACTTTTTTAACTACGCTTTTCCACTCAGTTAGGGTATTCAGAAACCATGAATGACCCAGCTTCTTATATGAACTTGAAATTTATTTTAAATACTTTAAATATTTTTTTAAAAAGAATATACCTTCTGTTACAGAGAAGAACACTCTCACCATGGGTCATACTAAATTTCAAATCCACATCGTTGAGGCAAATACAAAATCAACTGCACGGTAACCTTAGTCATCACTGTTAGGCAAAGAGTTAGGGGGTATTCAGAAACCATGAACGACACAGTTTTTTGTAGGGTGGGGTGGGGGATTTTAACCTACATTCTGTTATGTAACCATCTGGACTTAGTTTTGTGTGTGTTTGTATAAACTTTTATTTATTTTTTTCTCCACAATTGTGTCCTCTATGTTCATTTATTTTGTCACGATGTCATATACGTTTTATGTTTTTTTTTCTGATTTCTCCTTCATGTCCACTGACTTCTCCCTCCTGGGTCCTGACTTCTCCCTAAAGTCTCTGAAGGGAGAAGTCACTTCTCCCTAAAATCAGCTGCCAGGCTGACCCCTGTTCCAGCTGCACCGATGCTGTTTTTTTCATGGTATTCTGTTGAAAAAAAATCACCTAAATGGCGGGTCCGTGTTACCTCTGCATCATATAAATCCATACATTCGATTGTGATGAATGCAATTTGTTCGAAAAAAACTAACTTTTTGGTGAGGTGCGATTGAGACAAAAAATGAAATGTGCTTTAACCCCCGTTTCACACTACTAGCCAAAGCTCATCGTAATTGAAAAGGACTGACTGTGAGACTGAGTCCCGTGCAATTGAGATATAACTTGAAAATGAAAGATGGTTTCTTAGGATTGTTGGCAGGATTGGCCACCAAGGCATTACCAATTCTCACCAAAACCGTGTTGCCAGCTTTGAGTATAGGAGCTCTGTCGAGATTGGCCAGTTCTGGTGTACAGAAAATAATGGGGAGTAGATTGTTTCTGAAGGAGGAGTAGTGTGTCTTGTCGAAACAGATGGTAAATGATTGTATCTGAAATGCACGAAAGGTAGCAGCATATTTCAAGCTCGCAGAGATGGTCTCTATCTAACGAGAGGAAAAAAATTGATTGATGGCTGAGGACTTTTATTGGGTTAGAATTCGCCTTTTAAAAACATGCCCATTCTCATTATGTTATTATGAGATATTGTTTTGTGATGAGGAAAAAATAACATAATATTATAATTTTTTTGTTTTGATAAAAAAATGGAAAGTGGCAATCTATTTCACGACTTACTGACATCTGTATTACCGACGGCACCTCCTTTGGAAGGTAGAGGCAGTGCATTTTGCATCGATCAGATCAGTAAAATTCAACATTATTTAACGATGGAAAAAGACAGATGTCAAGTGCTCAAGATGAGGTATGTGCGAATAACTAAATTGGTGGATGGACTGGATCCGACTCTCATGGCACAATCCATGGGTTTGGGTGCTGCTGGAGTGGGTCTCTTATCGACTGTGGCTACCATTCCAGTCGAGTTGGTTATAGAGAGCATTGCTCTCGCGACAGGATTCTTGAGCATGGTTGGAAAATTAGTGAGTAAACAATTATCATTGAAAGCTAAGAAACACAAAAATATCAAAGTGTTGGCCGATGTGAAAATCAATTCCATAAGCAACATGATATCCACTTATCTGAAACATGGAAGGATTTCTGATGGGGAATATCGTTCCATTCTCATTGAAAGAGATAAGTTCGAGGCATTGAAAGAAGGTATGGGAAAAAAATCAAGTCAGATTCTGAAAGAGGAGATGAAACATGATCTGATAGAAAAAGGTCAAGAAGAAGCCAGGGAATCATTTAGTAAACTCTTGGGAAAAATTAAAGATCCAGTGGCAGATTTAAAATAAAAAATATATAATGATATTATATATATATAAGAAAGCAATAAAAAAAATAAAATAAAAATAAATTAAAAATTAACAAAACAAAATGTATTACGTAAAATGTAAGAAGCCTACGGACATGAATAACTTGTGAAAAGTGCAAGCTAAAAATAATAGGCAGATGCTTCGCGGCATTTGTGAAGTGTGTAGTTCGACTAAAACTCAATTCGTCAGAAGAGGTGGAGGAGGAATGGTGAACTGACTCATCAATAATCTTCCCTTTGAATTGCATATACCCAGACATCAAATTAGTGGACCAGGCACGAAATTGAACAAGAGATTAAATGAAGATCTAACACAGAAATCGTGGAGCAAACCCATCTTCTTGTTCTTGTTCTTCTTCTTTATCTCCCCTCGCTTATTTTTCGAGGCACCACAAAGTGTGAAATAGTTCTATTTAAGTCTATCAGTTATGTAGACATCATATCAAACACAGGGTAAGGAGTATGTACAGGTGGGGTTATTTCTCATCATTAAAAGTCTTTAGGCGATCTTTGATAGGTCTATACAATAAAAAGAGTACAACTGCAGCCTGTACACCTGAGCTCAACTTTCGCCTGCAAGAAGGAGTTTACTCCTTTGAAGATGGATGGCATAGATAAATTCTCTGCTGACCAGTTCCAGGCGACAGACATCTTCTGTCAGAGTGTGCAACTCCTTAATTATAGGATGTGAGCTGTCAAGAATAAGATGAGTGAACAAGTTAGGATCATCATATAGTACAGGAAGATGGGCAATAGTTTCTATTGTCTTGATTTTCTTCTTGTACTTCTCCCTGATTTCTATAAAGCCTGAGCATTCCGCAATCAGATGTTGCCGATTTTCAACAGCGGCCATGCATAACCGGCAGGTTCCATCTATCTGATGCTGGTTAAAAATAAAATCAATAGAGTGGATCGAGCTGCGTACTGCCACAATCTCTGTTATGCTGAGCACTCTGACATGAAGTCTAGAAACAATGTGTGCGACATGTTGACAGATTTGAAAAATATAGTCAATTCCATGATGAGAGAGAAATTCGAATGTTCTCTAGTCAGTAAACTGATTGGCAGGAATTGGAAATTGAAAAAAAATTCTTTTATGCATTACTAAACAAACTGCACAAGCCCATAGTGCCCAGATTTTGAAAGAGGAGAGTATTCATCAAAGGGTTGGATCGGGTGTGGGCTGCCGATCTGGTGGATGTGTATTTGAAATATGGATGGATGAGAGCATTGAAAAATAAATTGGGAACGAGTATGGCTGAAGCTTTGGAAAATATCTTCACCACTTCGTCACAAAAACCTGAAAAAATATGGATGGATAAAGGTCCAGAATTCTACAACATTCACGTTCATCAACTATATATATCTCTTCCACAGAAAACGAGGAGAAGGTGAGCGTGGTCGAACGATGGAAAAGAACCATGAAGGAGAAAATGAACAGATATTTCATGGACAACTTGTCTAAGAAATGCTTTAATGCCTTAGACGATTTGGTTGACGACTATAACAATACATGCCACAGTTCCATCAAGATGACGTCCATGGCAGCTAGCAATCCTCAAAACGAAAAGGTAGTCTATGCAAATCTCTATCCATTAAAAATGGCGGCGGTGACACAACGACCGAAATTTGCTATGGCTGATCGAGTGAGAATTGTGGAAAAGTGGAAAAAACATTTTGAAAAAAGTTTTATGCCTAGATATTTTTGTGGTGGTTTGAATGTTCTACACCAATCCCATTACTTATGAGATAAAAGCATAGGTCAGTGGAGAAATCACGGGAAAGTTTTATGAACAGCTATTGCAAAAGACAACATTTTTAAAAAAAAAATGGAGGGGGGAACATTTTTTGTTGCATATATATAGGTAAGAAATAAAAAAAAAGTAAAAAATAAAATAATTAAACAAAAATTAGAATGAAACTAGATGAAGTGATTGTGCCCGCACAATACAAAGGATTTTCCTTCTATTTTCAATTCCTGGGCTTTTTTCGTCACAAAATTGAGAAAAACGCTTAAAAAAACAGATTTTATTTTTAATTTTGTTCCAAGCAAAAATTTTTGGGCTAAAAAGAATTTTTTTTTTGTCTTAAAATTGACCAAAATGCATGAAAAATAAAAACTCATTTCCGGATTTTGGTCCAAAATTTTCAGTCCTACCCGAATCCAAAATTTTCAGTGTAAAAAATGGGGTTCTTTTTCATCTTAAAATTGACCAGAGTGCATTTAAAAAACCAAAAAACTCATTTCCAGATTTTGGTCCAAAATTTTCAAGTCCCACCAGGACCGAAAATTTTCAGTGTAAAAAAAAAAAAAAAATTTCGTCTTTTATCTCCAAATTGAACAAAACACATAAAAAAAACGGAAAAAGATGAAAAGTTTTTTTTAGATTTTTTGGCCTCCGGTTTGGATTAAAGAGAAATCGAAACAAATTTTTTTAAATTTTTTTCAAAATGCGGTATTACTACCTTCAATTTGGATACCTTTTAGACTGCTCATTATATTTAAATCTCGATATTTGATATTTATATGACGAAAAGGGATGGTCATGATTATGCTGATGATGACATCATCACATTTGCTCATAACGGCATGATGAATCTTTTCAACAGTATATCATATAAACTCTCAGGTCAAGAGATAGAAACTGTGTTTCACCCCGGTCAAGCAACCATGATGTTGGGTCTTTTGAAATATTTCCAAATCTAAAGGACTCAATCAACTATGGATGAAAGACACTACCTCTGATGCAACTACCGCGAATGTGGGTGCAAGTTTGAGATTTAAACACGTCGTTCAAGCATCTTTGCCTAGAGGAATGTTTTCGTTCATTTAGGATTCCTCTGAAACGTATCTTTGGATTCGCTGAAGATTACAACAAAATCATCTACAGATTAAAACACAGACTTACACTAGTTTGTAAAAATTACGACGATATCATCGTGAAAGCTGCCACAACAGACCCGGGTAAAGTGCATCTAAACAAGGTGTCATGGTTCATGCCACACATACTACCAAATGACAAGCAAAGAATGAAACTCTTCAAGATCATCAAATCAAAAACCAGATTACCTGTTGGCTTTAGAATGAGACAGTGTGCTGTAGCAAACATTCTGACGTCAACTCAGTTAATTGGAGATTGTCTGCGAAATCTTCAGAGAAACTGCATTTCATCATAGTGGGATTTCAGATGGACAGGGTCGGATCTCAAGAAAAGAATCCATCTCTATTCGATCATTGTGACTTGAGAAACATGCATGTGTTTCTCAATTCCACGAGATATCCCGCCATAGGTTACAGTGCCTCGTTCAAGAAAAACGATTTTTCTAGGATATATGGCGATGCAGCAGACTTCAGATCGAAATATCATCACATGAACGAATTGATAAGCAATCCAAATGTAACACCCACCGAATACAAGATGCTCTGTCCCCTGTTCATGTTCGATGACAGCAAACAAAGCGAGAAACACAAGAACACCATTCAGGACATCATCATCAAGATTCAGTTCGATAGGAGCGTACCTAGACAAACTGAAGCTTTTGCAGTTGTCATATCCGACAGAGTGCTGACGTTCCAATTGAATGGAAGTAAAATGTCTGCCATTCAATAACTTTAAAAAAAAACTTTTTAAAAAAACTTCAAATAACATCAAAAAACTTTTAAAAAATCTCAAAAAATTAAAAATAACTTCAAAACACTTAAAATAACTTCAAAAAAACTTAAAATAACACAACAAAAATTTCCTTATTTTTTCCCCCTTCAAGTATTTCACACATGTTCAATTCGATTCATAAACAGTTTATTTTTTTATGCATTCAAAGGATCGCATTCGATCAACACAGATACAAAAGAAGAAATAGCTTCGGGATAAGTCGCCTTTGTCTTGAAATTAATTTTATCTCCCTTTTCAACTCTCAAAGGTGTTTATTATAGGGTCACTCGATGTATATATCTAAAGATATAAAGTAAATATTTCATTTAATTTTGCACGGTATATCAATACACCAATGCATACCGTTATTCAAGCAGTGCCAATAGAATACCGGTGTCATTACAAAATATCAGTTCATTTCCATGGTTTATTATGCAACAATTTAATGTTGTCTTGAGTTTTTTTAAATGTACTCTAAAACGAATAAATATGCCCCCCTCCCCACCTGAAGAATCGGCCGCATCTGCCCGGGTAATACACAAATTGTGCAGTTGAACAAATAAGATATTTCAACAATTTTTAACAACCAGCTCGTTCTGATGAGGGGTCACTTGATATGATTTTGTTGAATTCTTTTTGATTAAATAGGGAGCACATTTGAAGTTAAATGACATATCCCTGTACTTGCCTTTGTAATTCAATATTATAGTGAGTGTGCTCAGTACGGGATAATGTTGGTATTAACCCTATATCTGAATATAGTTCCTTTCTGAAAACTAGTTGAAGAATGAGTGTTATAAACGTTCGCTCTACGGTAAATAGACAGTTTGACTTCAAAAATGCTTTTAAATGCAACAGTTTTAGTTACATCGGGTGGCCTGCCTTTGGTGGCCATTGGCAATTTTGTCATCAATTTGAAAACACCATTTTTTTATTCTGAATGAAAGCAACACCGAAGGCCACTGGTAATCTCATTAAAATGATAAGGGAAATGTTGTTAATATTATTATCAGCTTATGTAAAATAACAGTAAAGACTGAATTAATTGCAATTTCGTTTCAAACAGTATGATTATGTGGTCATCGGAAACACTGGTCACTGTTAGCTGGGTGTAAGCAGAGATCGAATTTGAAAATAAATACCTCCGACTTTACTGGGAAAAAACAGTTTTATAAACATCCACCCCACCCTAGACTAATTTAGGGTAATTTAGTGTTGTCTGATTTCAGTCATGCTTTAAAGTGCGACAGTGGGTATATTTAGAGTGACCATTGGTAACGGTGGCCTTCAGTAGCATTTGAAAATAGTTTCTCTTTCAAATAAAACAACTAATTTGAAGAACGAGTGTTACAAACGTTCGCTCTACGATAAATAAAGGTTGTTTGACTTCAAAAATACTTTTAAATGCAACAATTTTAGTTATATTGGGTGGCCTTCGGTGGTCTTTGGTAGCTATCGGTGGCCTTCGGTATTTAGTAGGACCCTTAAATTTGCTTGTATTGCGATATTGATTCGCCTTCTTCTCGACTTTATATCTATCATTTTCTATACCATTTACCACCAAGTTAGCGACGACTTTCGGTGAATGATTCTTTACAGATGTGACATTCGGTGGCACTCTTATAGTCTTTCATTTGCTCACCTGTGATGATTGTCTTCTTAGGAGTTTCAAATTGCTTATATATTTTTTGATTTGAGATTCCAAATCTTTCACGAATTTTCGAGCCACGTCATCTTCGTCCCACTGTTTCGTGTAGGTGTATGGACCCGAGGAATATTGATCATTGAAAGAACATTTTATGTAAAAACAATAACCAGACATGCTTCTGATATTTTTCGGTGTAGCTCTACCCATCGTCGGTCTGACACGAACTCATTTTCACAGTGAAACATTTGAAATCGGCATACACCACAAACGGTACTCTCAGTCTTCTGTTGTGATGTATGGATTTGATGTTAAGTGTGAGGTTTAGGTATGACAGTGGCAACACATTGATTTGAGTTGCAATACTCCTAAGTGATGGTCCAGCGATTCTTTGCTGTGGAAGGAATTCAAACAGTTAAAACAGAACAGAAAAATCTCTCACCCTTGTGTCCGCTAGTCTGTGTCGCCAATAATCGACTAATGTTTTTGATCCAATAGTAATGTTGATTATCATCATTCGAAAATAATAATAATAAACTAATGTTTTTCTCGTAATTATTTTTGTGTGAACTTTTCCTCAGAGGAAATATGGGGTTTTTTTTCGAATCATCATATCCTAAAACGTTGATGGTGATCGTGGTATTTTGATTTTCAAAATGATCAATGCCGCGTAGTGGAGTCGAAAAATTTATTCCCAACAAATTTAACCCATTACCCAACGCAGACGATATCAAAATTTATTATTTTAAATACCATTTTTTTAAATTTTTCAAAAAATTTCAACAAAATCATATCATGTGACCCCTCGTTGGAACGAGCTCGACGAGGTCACGATATGTTTTTGTTGAAATATTTTGAAAAATAATATTTTTTCAACTGCTGAATTTGCATATTACGCGGGCGGATGCGGGCGATTCGTTGGGTAAATTCTTAGAAGTTTCCACATATTTTGATACTCTATTTGCGTATTTTCTATGGGATTCAAAGAAGATGTGACAGCCTATCTGAAGCATTGACTGTCTTCTTTATTTTCCACATTGATTATAGCTTCTTTTTTTCCTATGAAATAATACAATTTCAGATATGTAGACGTTCGCAATGGATTGAACGTGTCAATATGAATTTTAGATTCAACACTTCGCCAAATCTGCAATTGCTACCTTCGTTTTGATACTGCACTTATGATTGTATCATTTTTTCTTTCATGTTCTTGAAGACATCTGATAAGGAAGTGCCTTGCCACAGTTGTTGTGCGAGATTGAAAATAAGCAGTTTTTTTCCACGACTTCACCCATGTTCACATTGATCTTCTACATCTGACCCTTCAATACCATTTTCCTTTTAATACAATCACCTTGCATTCGACGAAATAAATCCAACACGCTTGTCTTTATCTCGTTCAAGAAATTTTGGGGCGAAATCTTTTTATACCTTTGACATCAAACGTTTTGAAAAATCCCCTGATGACCTGCTCTCATTCTACGGGAGTGGGCAACAGTTGTTTGTGCATGACTTTAGCTGGATTTTCTTTCAAGTCACCATCACTTTTTTCCTGAGTTCAGTCATCGCTGCTTTTACGATGTTTGATATTTGTTTGATCTTCCTCTTTTTTTTTTCGTTTTTGTTGCTGCCAATGGAATTTAGATGTTTTGTTTTTGTTTCCTCTTTTCATCCATTGTTATTTTCCTTATCTCATCACCTCCTCCAAGCATCGATATCATCAAAGCATTTTTATTTTGTGACTGTACACATTTCTAACCCATCCAATGTGCTTTAGATCTCAACTCTGATACCCTTTTCTCATTAGTCTCAGCCTTTTTGAAAGTTATTTTTCATATATAAATATTTATAATTTTTTAAATTTGTTTGTTTTCTTTAATTTATTATTATTTTGATGTGATTTTTTTTTTTTATATTTTTTTTTCGTTTTTTACTTCTCTTCATCTTCTCGTGAATTAGATAAAAAATCATTCCATTCCCATTCTCCCCTCTTTCATTAGCTAATAAATGGCTGTTGTGATGATGATTATCATCACACTCATTTATGCTATCAAGTTTAGGCGAAGGCTCGGTAAAATCCTTTTTCATCATGTTATCAAAATATTTATATTTTGAATAATACATTTTTTTCTGGTTTTTGGAGATTCCACCATTCCATTCCGAAATGGAGTCTACAAAACATATTTTCTCACCCTCATTCGAGACATCCATTTCTTCATTTACACCCTTTGTCTTTTCTATATTCAGTCTCAGATTTAATTATTCTTTTCTTCAATTAGAATCGAACTGTGCCGATTTTTCAATTTCCATTTTTTTAATTTATTATAATTTTTTTTGAGGGGTGGGAATCAATTTTTTGGTTGAAAAATCCATTTGTTTGGCAATTTTTTGGAATTTTTTTTTTCAAATGTTTTTTAAAAAGTCATTTTTTTTTAATTTGGTGATTTTTTTTTCTCCACGCAAAATCAAATATTCTCTATCCGGTAAATAATGCAAAATACGCTCTCAATTTTCAGTTGTGAGATGACTCACTCTCAATCGAAAATCTGACCATTCTAATTCATCGGGTCTCAGTTCTCCTATATGCAAGACCGTCTCCATCCAAATTATCATCAAGTTACACTTGCTGACCATATTTAATGCCGGCATGGAACACAGGATGATCATGTTTTCTTATTCCATGTCTTGGCAGTCTTGACTGTAGTCCAATCTAAACTTGCAACCGGAACATCTTTTCTTCATCGCTCTTAGAATGTTTTCTTTCACGAGATGGGCAAATGTTCTGTAAAACACTTCTTGAAGAAATCTGCGAAACTTTACTCCTTTTCTTCTTTTCATTTCGTCTATGAATCTATCCATTTTTTATTTTATTATCTTTAAAAAATATATAGTTTTTTTCCCTTTGTTTTTTTTAGAAATTACAATTTAAGTTATTTTCTTTCTATATATCAGATAAAAAAATAAATAATGAAAGTGCTCTTAAAGGTCGCGTTCCTATTTTTAGGCTTACCGCTCAGCCCTACCCCTCTGGGAGGGTCGGATATTTCATATTCGAAATATTCAAGTCAAGGCTTTAAAATGATATATGACACATCTAAGTTCCAAAAACTTGAGTTTTTGAGGCCCTACCCCTCAGCCCCACTCCCTTGGGAGGGTCGGATACTTCATATTCGAAGTATTCAAGTCAAGACCTTTGAAATGATATATGACACGCCTAACTTTCTAAAACTTGAGTTTTGGGGCCCTACCCCTCAGCCCCACCCCTTCGGAGAGACATAAATACCAAATGTTCGGACTACACGGGTCGAGGCTTTAAAATGACGTATCACATGACAACTTTTCTAAAACTAGAATATTTGATACCCCTCAGTTCCACACCTTCAAGGAGGGACAAATACCAAATATTCGGACTACACGCGTCAAGACCTTTAAAATGATGTCTCCACATAACAACCTTTCTAAAACATTAGAAGAGTCGATCACCCCAGTTTAGCCTTTCATTTGATTACTGCCTTCCTGGTACCTAAGATTATTTTCAGAATATCTGACAAAATAATAATATTGGAAGGAAAAATAAATTACAATGAAACAAAGACAACACTTCAAAGTAATCATTTCTCGAATTTTTTTGCATTAAAGAAGAGTGATATCACTCAAAAAGCATCTATTATATGTACACCAACATATAGAAAAAATAATGAAAGCGCCCTTAAAGGTCGAGTTCCTATCTTTAAATTTCGACTCGGCGATGAAACATCAGTTCCAAATATAACAAAATCCCCATTGGGATTAACATGAAGCAAAACCACATTGTGTGCAAACTCGTCAATCTAGTGGTATCCAAAAAGTCGCACATTACAAATCCAATGGGAATTATCCACCGGAAAGACCTCTTTTGGCTTCGTCTGTTCAAGCTCACTTATGGGAGCTGAGAATGAAATGATCACATTACAAATACCTATGAGAAAATTGCACTGAGTGATGTGCAGAAAAGGTTTTCGCAAATATCAATTGCACTTGACACTTTTGCAATAAGATCGTCTCCTTCAAGCTCACATCGAGTTTATTTTCTTTTTTCTTTTCCCCCATTGGATTAACCTTAACCGAAATACGAACTCAGGTGACAACTGACTAAGTCCGATTTTAGCTGAGCTCGAAAATGTTTCAATGGGAATTCCCATTGTGAGCACGAAATGCATTCCGCAATTTCTATCTACTATCGTCCCTTCAAGGCAATGTCATTCGCCGAAGCGTGACGTCCTTTGGGAAGCTACTGAGGGATATTTCTCGATATCCATCGACTCGATGGTTTTCGAGAAATATTTTTCAGATAATTTGCGATAATTCACAGGCTGGCATAAAATAAATAACGTTATTGGCGATCGAAGTCGGGAAATGTCAAAATTAAATTGCACTACATAAACTTGAAATTAAGGGAATCTTCAGTGCTCATGGTCCGGATTAACAATTTAAAAAAGTTTTAAAAATCAGACTTCAACTTCCTGATATATGACGTCAATATCGACAGGTGTTAACCCACCCATTTGGTAACAGCACAGGCCAACAAACTACATCACATAGCACTATAATAATATCTCAGTCAGTAAGTGGAATAGCTGAGCGCAAATTGTGGGCACTTTCAGTCAAATTGTCGAAAAATTGTTAACGCCATTAGGTAATTGGGGATCGAAGTCGCATGTGATGTCATGGGGAGAATAGGGTTCAAAGTTGAAATGCGTCGCATTTTTGTTAATCTTCTTATGTTGTACACCTCAAAACAAAATTAGAGACAGCGGTTTCGCAATTTTTCTTCATTTCAAGAACGCTTCACGTGGCTTTTGTTTTCATTAACCAAAAAAATGTAATTTCAACTAGATAGGGGTCTACTCGGTAATGGACGTGTTTTGAGGACGACTTCTGGAAATTAGCTTG
Organism: Pictodentalium vernedei; assembly: GCA_031216915.1. Lineage (NCBI taxonomy): Eukaryota > Metazoa > Mollusca > Scaphopoda > Dentaliida > Dentaliidae > Pictodentalium > Pictodentalium vernedei. The sequence goes on along the minus strand of CM062296.1, from coordinate 507,697,698 downwards.
CGATTTCAAAATAATCTAGTTTGTAAATAATTTTCTCCATTGCATTGAAAGACAATACTTTCTGGGCTCAGCTCTAAAAGATCCACAGAGTTTGTTCATCGGTACGTTCTGCATCAGAATATTTTCGAATTTAATTTTAAACAGATTTAAAACCTTTATCAGTATGAATGTTGGTATACATGCTGTCGATATTCAAGGTAGCCAGGAGTGCATTTTTATATTTTCAATAGACAATTTTGACTGGAAGTCCTACTGGTGTATTTTTTAGATAGCTCAAATCTCTATTAGCTATAGGTTTCAGATGATAATCAATGAGTTCCGAGGTGGCATCAGATTCAGAGCTAAAATCTGAGCACCCCCCCCCCCCCCCCCCCGGAATGGAGTTAAATCATCCGTTCACGAAGAACGGTCACTGTGGATCTTTGATAGGATGTAAAATTGTCTTGTTTGAGTACTGAGCTAAGCTGTTAAAATAGTTCAATTGTTTTTTTGTTAATATGACCTTCATCGAGGAGAATGTTTAATATCTTATTGAATGTTTCGATATTACTATGTTGAAGGATACATTTGGTCTGTATGGGTTTACCTTGTTATAATTTATGGGAGAGTACCTAGTCACTTTCCCATAAATTGTAACAGGAGAAAGACAAGTGAACAATTTTTTGATCACCAAAAACAATTTAGCACTCCGTCAGTTAAAATGATTTACCGTATTGCACTGGGTAACAGCTAAGATCTGAACAACCGTATTCCCAAGGGTTTTTTTTCATGTAACTGCCTTTGACTACATGTTCAAAATATCAACTTGATTAAATTACTCCTAAAATTACTTGTAGTTATCTTTGAAATAAAGTGGCGCGTTCAGATAATCTGTAATTCCAAGTTTGCTTCCGGCCAAATTAAATAAATTTCAATTACTGGAGCAACAGATACACCGATTGACATTTTTTCTTCAAATATTGAGTTGAACGTTCAAAATGCGATTTGGCGTCATGAATATTGATCAGAAAATCGTTTTTCCTATTGCGCACATACAACTCCCTTCTTTAAAAAACTCCGGTAAACCGGAGTGAACACGAAGAGCATAATTCTGTTTTTGAGAGTGACATTTTTGTCTGCACTCTTCTCTCGTCTGTAACTCTTAAAGTCCTAATTCTGACTACGATAAGTTATATTGCAACAAAACGGGTTCCCTGACATGCAGTCTTTGTATCGCCATGCATTTTCATTCCAAGTACTTTGGCAGTTGTTCTTGCCTAGAATCAACCGGAAAGCCACAGAATGCAGACTGTCAAACTACAGGAAAAGTTTATGAGAAATCTCCATTCCTTTTACCCCTTGAACCCGAAAGCCCCTTTTCTGGTCCAGAATCGTGATATGACCTGACCTGTATTTATAAAGTAGATAGTAGCTCGGTGATTTTGTGCGGTAGTCTAATTAAGATTTTCAACGTGCAGCCCGAAGACTGCACATTGAAAATATTGATTGGTCTTTCAACCAAATACTCACATAGACTCTACCGGTGGATGCTCTGAACTGGCATGGAACATACCATCATGGTCCAAAGAGTTAAGGCAAAGGCTGAACGTTGAAAATATTGATTGGTCTTCCTCCAAATACGAATATAGACTCTACCAGTTGATGGTTCTGAACTGGTATGGAACATAGCATCAGCGTCCAAAGGGTTAAGAGTGTTCAGATAGTTTCCAATGGTTCCATTTTCCAAGCCTCTAGGATTCAATTGTTGTTTCTTGATAAAATAAGCCGACCTAACCCTTCACCTAACACGAATAGAAGACCACACTTGCCCCCAAAATTCTCGAATAACTAAACCAATATATTCTTGGCCTTATATTCACAGCTTATGAACTCCCATTGGAACGATCTGAACGAGCTCGTACCAATGTTATCATAAACTAGATTTGTTCCGGTACTGGGGTGCAACCATAACAATTATGTCGGAAAAACCGCGATGCAAAACACATGTGGTATGTAGCGATGTTAATTTTTGCGTGAAACTCTATATTAGCGCCCCTCTCCCTTTGTATATTATGAGGGTGTGTACCTTTTCTTAAACTGGATTTTAACCCTTTGAAAAGGAAGGCTCGCTTGTTCGGTCCAAACTCATAACGCGTACCATATTCATATACAGGAAATGACTGTTCAGTGGATTATAGAGTAAACCAATAATATTTTAGCCTCAAGGATGCACGTGGAAAATATTCCTTGGTTTCCTCCGCCCCAAATGTTGGATGTGTAATCTTCCAATCGATGCAACTGAACTGACATGGAAGATAATTATTCGTCTATTTATTAGTGTTTAAGTCACTTTCAGCATCTATGGGCATATCGTGATCGCAACACTTGTATAAAGTTTAGTCAATCTTTTATACTTAAGCAGGCTATTTTAGAGAACTCGCAAATAAAGCGTTGGTTACCCGCGCACATCATACCTGTAAAAATAAAAAAAATAAGTTGTTTACAACAGTGAGGAAGCACTACTCCGCATCCGGGGTTGCCAGGGGCAGACGTGGAAGAAAACAACAGAACTGAAAAGGGTTAAAAAGACTGCTACGAAGAAGAAGAAGCATATTTTCCTCGACTCTGTTTTGAATGGCAATACGTTAAAAATAAGTCCAAACTTCAGATATCCGACAAAACCATTGGAATCTTTTATTTTGCAGCTGCTGTAATTCCCGCTGTTCAAGAACATGACAGGTACAAATATCAAAAAGTATTTTTCTTTATTATTTATTCGATATGATTTTCTTTCTCAGAATTATAAGTTACATGGCGTGTAGCTGGCTGATACATTTCCATACATGGCTATGAGAGTCATATCAGGTGAGACGAAGCCGAACCTGATATGAATTCTCAGAGCCTTGTATGGAAATTTATTATGCCAGCTAATGAAATTCGCCAATCACAGCCCCCGAATAGTGGGACGGTATTGAGCCGTATTGGGTCACCTGCAGCCCGAGGTGACCTAATACGAAACTCGTATTAGGTCAGTTCCGCCATTTTGTTTCGACGTGGAAATTCCTCACCTCGCGGTGCTTTTATATCCATATTGAAGAAATTGCAGTACAATCAAACGTCCCTCCGTGTCTATATGTCTCATTTTCTCTCGTTTTATAATAAATTTATTGTGAAATTTATTTTCTAAATGTAAATTTAATTATTTGAAGTGAGAAATACTACTGTATTCAATCTACCGATAACGGATAAGTCGGCCTGGCCCTAACTTGACATAGGGTCTAAGCTTATTGAGGCTAACACACAACAGTTTGGGTACGGTGTTCGCCTCGATATTTTAAAAGCTTTAGAAAAAATATATAACCCATAAATGCGTTGTTAGAAAGTTGAAAAATATATATAGTGTGAATAAATAAACTGAGAAAAAAATTGTCTTATCCCGGGAATAGATTAATTTTATTTTTTCTCGTTGAGCTCATTCTGTAGTCTCTGTTGTGGTAAATGGATAACGTCGCTTCGAAAATGGATTTAATTTCATTGAATAATTATAAGATTGCACAATGATGAAATTGTAGGAAAATGAATGAAGGTCAATGGGAAAAGATGCGAGATACATTTATTTTGTTCGAATTCTATAAAATCGGACGTTTCGGACATTTTCTGCACACTCAAGACAAAGTGACAGTACGAAGAAAAGCGTCTATCGCTGCTGTCTGTGTTGTCAAGGAAATTATACACAAAGAGGGAGACAACTGTGCACGTTTGTTACAACTTACATGGCGTTTTGCACCAGTTTTGAAAATGTGCCGGCGTTCAAATTTGATTGTTATTTTGTTTTCGCAGGCATAATAAATACGTTACAGGACGTTCAGGTGGTGGATACGGTGTCATATGAGGCTCGGCAAAAACAATATTGGACTCGGTGGTACGCCGAGTCCAATATTGTTTTTGCCTCGCCTCATATGACACCGTATCCGCCACCTGAACGTCCTGTAACTTATAGTATCAGCCTGCAACACGCCACGTAACATATTTATTATGTCGAAAGTTCATGTAAATCAAGGGATTAATAAATTTTCACGAGAAACAAAGAATGACCGGACGTTTATTATTTAGAAACCGCTATTGACAGCACCACGCAAAATCATCAACAGTAACTGGCACCGGAATGTATCAATGGTGACAGTAAACACTCTTCGCTGTTGGTAGTGCGATATTTGTTTACAAAATAAAACTTAGCGCTACAGGCATAACATGAAATAACCTTACATATATTTACTGTCATTACCACCTGTAAAGGGTTAACAAAGCTCTTTTAAATATTCAAAAAATCACTTTTAATCTGATGAGTAAACTGTAAAGAAAATGTTTGCTTCAGCATAAAAAATCGATAGACTGTAGTCGGTATAGAGTCGTAAAACAACAATAAAGAACTTTTGCCAGTTTTGGGACAACAAATAGAATTTTCTGACCTTTTTAAAAATAATTAAGGTTTTAAATCAATAGAATCGGTACCTTGAAAATATATGTTTGGTACTTAAATTCTCTTATTTTGTTTTATTTCAAATTTTGAAAATTCGAAGCCAGTGGAAATGCATCAGTGTGATCAAAATAGTAATGGCTACTACTCACCAGATATCAAATGATATTAGGTGAGCTACCTGATACGGCGGAACCCTTAAATGGTATTCTAGCGTTCTGATTGGACAAACCAACTTTGAGACATAATAATACCCAATATTATATGACTTTGTAATTTGCCGCTAAATATCACTACTGTTTGACGATCTTTTCCTGGCCCCCGGAAAATCCACAGTGTGGAATTCCATTCCGTATCACTCTAGTATGACGGACTATTTACGGGCGCGTTCGAATTCGCATAATTAGTTGTTCCGGTCGCAGAGAGTACTTTACTCCTAGCTCGAATGGGTTCGTTCGAACGGCGGTCTGGGTATTTTTTTTATCGTATTCATGATATTTTTTTACCGTGTCGGGGGATTCTTCGGAAGTGTGCACCTGTTACAAAAATAAGTGTAAACAAAAATAGTTCTTTTTTACTTCAATCCAGTTTACAAAAAAAGGTTGGGGGAATTGTTAATGCTAGCGTTCATGCGATGTTGAACTATAAGTCATATAAAAAACCTTTTTATCGCTACAGAGAAGTGATTTGGGTCGCCGCATCGCGTCTTGTTGAGGAGGTCAGATCGCCGGATCAAACGAGCTGTCGCAGGTAGCACATTTGATCCGGCGAGCTGATCTCCTCAACTCGACGTGATACTACGACCCAGATCACTTCACTGTTGCGATAATATGTATTTATCATGCTCGATTGATATGACTTCAGTCTCGGCTGACGTGACGCCGATCTCGACCAATATGAACCAAGCCAGTGTTGTTCCCCTTGATCTGTCATTACCAGGCGCAACCAATTTCTTTACATATAGCCATTACTCGCCAAACGCATTCAAGAAAACTGTTGGAAAACAATGGAGTGGTTTGAAGTGGAGTTTTTGAATGATGACAGTTAATCACAGCAACGAGTGAGGATTGTGTATATGAAGGGAAGAAAGAAGAGAGTTGTACAGAAATTAAACGCAAATACGATTCAGACTCGTAAGCAGAGCTTCGTCGAAGAGGGAAAAATGATAGTTCAGCTATTCCGGGGAAGCCGAGACATTCGGGTAGGTGAACTAAAAGAAGAGGAAACTTTGGATTTTGTGAGAAGAAATAATAATAGTGCGTGAGCTGCTCATAGACCCTGTTTCCCCTGTTAGGGAATTTTGAAGGTTATGATTACCTTTTGAAGAATACTTTTTGCAGGATATCTGTCTGAAGATAGCTATGGCGCCAAACTCTATTCAGCTCCTGGCTTCTAAACCAACACCATATCCTTCATAGCTTCGAGACTACCGCTGCGGACTTGTCCATAGTAAACACCATCTGTTATAAGATCAGTTTACATTGTGTTCACCTTTAGCATCGTGTTCTACCAGCCTTGCAACCTCGTACCATTTTTTGACAATAATAGAATATGGCATGGCGTATATCATAGCTACCACTATTCTGTCCTGCGCTAGATTGTCTCAGCCTTAACTAACTTATGGTAATACTACGGCTCTTAGTACACTACTGCCGCTACGGATCCCAATTCATATCACTATCAAAGTTGTATTCCACTACTGCTTGCTTGAAAGACTCGAATCTTATCAAGCAAATGAGCTATCAAGGAATTGCTTGAACAAGTGACTCTACATACTGCTTTTCGACTCATTTTGGTAAAATGGATTCTATAGAGATTCTGTGAAAGAGATTTCATAAGTGGGATTCTGTAAGTGGGGTACCAAGCTTCTATGCAGGTCCAGGTAGTCTTATCGTCGGCTTCAATCTTGTCTTCAATTATCTGTCCTATGGTTTGCCTCTATTGTAGTCCCCTTATACTACAGTCTTCTGCCACCCTTACAGCTTTGTACCATTGCTATTGAATTGTAGCACTACTTCATACTTCCTAGCTATACCAGAACCTGCCTCGACTCTGTCGTAGGTCGCGTCTTTAATAGTTGAAACTAGATTGCTCCATTCAGATAAGCCTTGTCAGTCTAAACAATGCGTAGACCGTGTGCAATCTAGGGTACCTTACATATAAGAAACATACGGAGCACATAGGCACATACGATGAAAAAGGGCTTCTAGAAGTATAGTCGGATACTGGAAAGATATACCACGGAGTGTGGGTGTGGTGGTTGATGGGATGGGTTTATGTACTACTGCACAATCTGTCACAATGTTTACACATCACATGGTGTATGTACCAATATTTATACCATGATTACATATTCTACAATATATGAAAAGCCTATGACATAAATTTTAGCTTTACACACAAACCGTGGTGAACAGGCTAGCAATGAGATTTCAATAGTTAAAATGTACACCTACAGTGGAACTACATCCAAGTTGACCTTTGGTGACGTCGACCTGAATGCAACTTGTCTAAATTTATCGCATGTCGCCTCACGAGGAGAGAAATGAAAGTGGCAATTATTTATTACGTTTTAAAATGAGTTTACCCCATAAGATGCCAAAACTTAACAAGCATGCATTGTCTCATGTTAATAAAGCATCCAAAACTCGAAATGGTATGTTATTATGCTATTAAAATGAAAAAGGTTCATTTTCCATTTCGTTTCGGCGATAAAATTGACAGCGGAAGTACCGCCCACCGATGCTCGTGTAAACAAAAACAGATTCGCACGTATGTACGTCTGATGCTCAGTAAAATCAAGAAAAAAATAACAGCGACTCTTAATAATCTGACGATCATGGTATAAATAAAATATACCCAAAGTAGCTTGATGTACCAACTGTTCACCACTCGTGGTGAACATTTGGTACACCAAGCTACTATGGGTATATTCTATATGTGCTTATGTGTTAATGCACAAAATGCGCACGACACATGCAGCACATGCGATGAAAAGAGGATGCTGTGTGGTGTGGGGTAGGTTGTGTTTCGGTGTGCGTGTTTGTGGGGTGTTTTGCGGTATTTGAGGTTTGAGAAAGTAGGAATTGGGCCCTAAAAGTATAGTGGCCCATAGTCTTGATGGCATGGTCGATTTGAACTAATTCAAAACGTCAGCTTGCTTGTAAAACCTTGTGCACAGTTTGTTTTAAAAATAGTATACGAGGTTTATAATCAGAGCAAATAAATGCTTGTAAATTATAAAAGCTGCAGTCACTAGCTGGAAAACATGTTTTAAAACATGTTTTGAATATTGGACTTTCAAAAACATATTTTTTGAAAATTCGTTAATGTTAATGGTGTGGGGATGGGGCGAGGTAGTGTTGGATGGGGTGGGATGCAGGCTGAGCGGAGTGAGTTTGTAGGGTTGGCGTGACTATATACTGATTCATAGCCATGACAGGACGGTCAGTTGTGTGTGGTAACGTTTTTCAAATTTTTGGCCTGTTTACGAAACCTCGTAGGCGATTTCGCGAAATTTTGTTACGTGCTTTTATAAGCTGATCAATCAAACGCGTGTAGCTTCTAAATGCTCCGTCTTAAAATGTCTCTTGAGTATTGGACTTTCAGAAAAACATTGTCTGGAAAATTCGCTAATGGGAGGTGGGGGGGGGGGGGGGGGGGGGGGGTAACCATATACATAGCCTTTAACACTGTCACAAAACTGTAACAGATCTGAGAACATTTTGTAATTATTTGTTTGGGTTTAATAAATAAAGAGGTTATTTCTTGGTTAGTTTCGAATCGGCCGAGATATCATCCCTCTGTAACTTCACATTAGCCTTCGACCTTCGGTCTCATGCTGATATGAAGTTACCTCGGGCTAATATCACGGCCGATATGAAATTAACCAAGTAATAACCCCTAAATAACAACTGTGGAATCATCATGCTGTGTTTTTATCGTGTGATATCTAGAGGAGGGGACAATAACTGAGCATTTCCCATTCCCTAAGAGACTTGGGAATAAACAGAAACAGAACCAAATCGACCTCGTTTATCTCAATTTATATCCCACCAAATGACCCCAGTTATTGAAAAACAGTTGAGATAGATTTCTGTGTATTTTCTGCAATTAAGGCCGAATTACAAATGTATAACTCAGGCTGTTTTTCATAAAGGCAAGAAGGTTTCTATATTGAAATTGACACCAAGTCAGATTATATCGCAGGTGACGGCCATTGTTACCTACCATGACTTGTATCATGGCTGAGACAATTTTCGTCATTGGAAGAGATCTACAGGAAAGTTCGCTCCCCTCAATTTTCTAAAGTTGTTAATAAATTTAGCACCAAGGGTGTGTGAATTTCAAACAAAAAATTTAATTTCGAAATGTCAACGAAGATGTATCATCGATCTGGGCATCATTTCACGAACCTTCAGGCATTTCCCCGTAGAATAGTACGAAAATACAGAAGCTGGATTTTTACATTTTTTTTCTTAATCAATTTGGATGTTTTACAATTAATCTCTATTTAAACCTTTTTTCTGCTCATTATATGAACAGATTGCGCATCGTGATATATATCGAGTCAAAAAAGAAAGTTTATTACTTTCCAAAGTCTGATTTAATGGGATTTCCGGGTTTGATTATAAACGATAACTTCACAAGTGAATTATGCAATCAATAATTGGGTCATGTATCCGTGCGCGCAAACGAAGACGCTTTGTCGTGGGTGTAATGAGGACTTCACTTCATTGTTTTTTTTGTTTTTTTTAACCCTTTACCTAACATGAAAAGCAGACGAATCTTGCAAAAAAAATTCTTGAATAACTATTATTTTCATTTTTTGTCTCAAAAACATAGGTTATGACCATCATTGGAACGAGCTCGACGAGCTCGTTCCAATGAGGGGTTATAACCTATGTTTTAGAGACAAAAAAATGGAAAAATAATGAAAATTAATTGGCGATTTTTGAGAATAGTGCTGACCGGTTTTGGCCGTTGCGTTAGGTAAAGGGTTAAATAATATAATTATCGTTAATAATGAAAAGTAATAAACAGAGTAATTCGAGGCGAGGGACAATATTGTAAAACACTCGTGCGCATTCGCGCACTCGTGTTTGTACAACGTCCTTCACCTCTCATGAATTATTTCACGTAACCAGTCCAGTCAAGCGATTACTCTCTATATAAAATAAATAGTTTTCTTTTTCTAAAATCCTAATTAAATATGTAATTGGCTATTGCACCTTCCATCGAAACACATCATATTTCGTGTTTTTGTTTTGTCAGTGGAATTGAATATTATCATCCGGGTATATTTATAATAAGAATTATTTTGAGACATTTCATTGATTATAATTGACACCTTTTTACTGTGCAGCTTGTTGGCATTCAGGAATCGCATTTCAACTTATTTTACACCAGTCTTCCATACATATGATAATAACACTTCAGAAGGCCGCTGATTTGTCGCAGATGAGAAGGCCTTGATTAGCCCTGTTCTCCCAAATGCCTTCTTATCCCCGTGTCTCTTCTCTCATCCCAACACTCTGAGACGAACTGTTTGATGACATCCTGTACCTCATTCTTCCCAATCTCTCCGATAAGCATACTAACCCTCTCCTTTGTGTCACCCACTAACTACATGACCTTCATTCTCCCACCCCTCGTCTCCATCATAATCCAGGTGAATCTTATTCTGTTAGACTGGTATTTTGGACATTCTAATAAGTGTTCCCGGGTCTCCACTACGCCAAAATTACACATTCGGCACTCATTTACATTGTCTTTCCCAGTTTTTCCCCAAAGCTCCAGCGACCGCGACCTCATCTTGAACACCAGTGACCCAGAAAGGCACCATGAAGGTACTCTTCAAAACCTGACTTCTCTTTATTACGCAGGCCACCCAAAGACCTCTTTGATTTGACTCCCTCTCGTCAATTCAGGTTACAATCCGCCATGACTTTTTCTCTGACGATTTTTGTATCCTGGTTTGTGCCCACTTCCAAGTCCCAGATTTCCATTGAATAGTTCTCTAATAACTCTCTCAATTGGTTTATCCACCCTGTATTTGTTTGAATTCCAAATAATCTGGAACATTAATTTACAACATCGGTTGTCACGGATTTACCAAATAGTTAAGATAGCCCATCCCCTTATTGCTTCTAGTAATGCGGCATTACTCGACCCGTTATCCATTGACCTGCATCGTTCTGCAGGGTGTCCAAGATTTAATAAGCCATTTGGTTTAGAGGTATCACTTCCGTGCCATGTGTTATATTTGGTACACCCACCATTTCCCAAACTGTTTTCCCCACGAAAGCCTTATTGAAGCTGTTTATCCATATTAGTTTCAATTAAGTAAGGATTCGCCTCCCCTTCACAGTTAGTTTATTCGCGTGGTTTCGGTAGATGCCTCTTCCCGTAATGTTAATATTTACCCCTAAATACTCGTAGTCACGTGTCTCTCCTGACTGATTATTTATTACAACGAACAACTATAAAATTTGTTAAATTTGGGTATCGAAATATAATGTTTCTGAGAGAGAGAGAGAGAGAGAGAGAGAGAGAGAGAGAGAGAGAGAGAGAGAGAGAGAGAGAGAGAGAGAGAGGCGGGGTCAGGGTATAATTAACTGTTTATGTCAGAAACGCACGAGAAATAAGGCCACGTTTGAAAGTGCGTGACTTTCAACCATATTGTTAAATCTAAAAATTGTTAATAAGGTTAATAGTGTATCGTAAGCCTTTCAGGCAAGATTTCATACAATTTCAACTTTGTATGTAACTTTTTATGTATCGAAATGTGACACTTTAATAACATATTTAAAGCCGAGGGAAAATGCGTAAAGCAGTAACGCCTTTCAGCAGAGAACTACTGATCTGGATGATTATAGGCGGTGGGGAACTCACTGGGCACCATCATGAGTCGCCGATGCCTGTCCCACATAAAATATCCGACTTGAGTTCTGCATTTATACCACAGTTAATCTTCTCTTGTAAATGCTAGTAAATATATTTAGACTGGTCACAGCGAGGGAGCTGGAATCCACGGTCCGAGGTGGAGTTTGTTTTTGCGAAGCCGCGCGTAAAACACAGCAAAAATTCCACCAAGAGTTGTCGATTCCTGTCCCACGTGCTCAGCCAGAGTTGAGTTCTGTATTTATACTACAATTAATCTTGAATTAAGTGAATGAAACTGATATTTTTTAAAAAAAATATCGCCTTGGGCGGTCTGATAACTTTCTAACTTAACACCTGTTTTGTGTTGAAGCCTTTTATTCACGACATGACGTCACTCATACGAGTAACATTCAATCAGATGAGTTCTTAGACGATGTTTTAGACTTAATCCAAGTTCCACGCGTGGTATACCTAGAACATTTCTCTGTGTCTGTATTGTATTGCCTAACGCTGAATACATACAGGCACTCTCCCATAAATTCCATAATTTGCAACATGGCAAAGATCAGCAAACAAATTTTGATGACGAGACATAATTTAGCACTTTGCCAGTTAATAAAATATTCTATTATTTGCTTCCTTGCCTTTTAATAAAAGAAGGTGTTGCTTTCAAAGTTCGCGACTACCAGTTTGCTTTTATCTCGCACGTGAGGTCATATACAGACCAAACACCTCACCTAGAGCGAATATCGACCTTTATCAGTCCAAACTTCATGAATTAACCGATAAACTTAAACAGGAAAACAAATTGGCCTATAATATGGGTGATCTAAATATAGTTCTTTTTAAATATGACTCCTTGGAAAAACCAACCTCTTCGTTGAACTTATGTTCAGTCAAGGATTTCTACCATATATAACTAAACGTACACGAGTAACCAGCCACCGTGCACCACTCGTTAACCATATTTATACAAATAGCATCGCATGTACTTCATTATCCCGAATAATCCTAACGGATGTATCTGGCAAATTTGGGATATTTCGAGTTGAAAGCAATCGCGAAACACATACATATTTACCACCAACATTCAAACTAATTGGAAATCAAGAAAATATTGTGAATAAATAATAAATATTGTAAATGAAAATGAAAGTGTCAATGACACTGTAGCTTAACTTGTGTGTTGTGTTTGATGAAAAGGATAATGTTCAATGTTTATGAAAGGATTATGAAATAAGACAAGAATTGTGATAATTGGGAATATGTTCATTTCTGTTCCCTGTATGCTATGTAATATAATAATAATAACACTTCCGCCGGCCGCTGATTTGTCGCGGTTCTCGTATGAGAAGGCCTTGGTTACCTATGTTCTACCAACTGCCTCCCCCTATTCCCGCGCTTCTTCTCTCCTCCCAACACTCGGAGACGAACTGCTTGAGGAAATCCCTTGCCCCATTCTTCCCAATCTCTCCGATTAGTATATTAACCCTCTCCTTTGAGTCGCCCCTAGCCACATGTCCTTCATTCTCCCATCCCACTTCTCCATTATACTCCCCGTGAATCTTGTTCTTTTAGACTGGTATTTTGGGCATTCTATAAGAAAGTGTTTCAGGGTCTCCACCACGCCCACGTTACACATCTGACACTCCTTTTCACTGTGTTTCCCAGTTTTTCCCCTCAGCTCCAGGGACCGCGACCTCAGCTTGAACAACAGTGACCCCCCCCCCCCCCCCCCAAAGGTGCCATCAAGGTACTCTTCAAAACAAGGCTTCTCTTTATCACGCAGGCCACCCAAAGATCTCTTTGATTTGACCCCCTCTCGCCAATTACGGTTACAATCCTCCATGACCCTTTCTCTGACGATCTTTTTGCCCTGGTTTGCCCCAACGTCAAGGTTCGAGATCTCCATTGAGTAGTTTTCTACTAGCTCCCTCACTTGGACCATCCACCCCGTCTTGATATTTGAGATGAAGGTTCTCAGGAACATTACTTTACACCAATGTGTTTGATAAAAAATAATATGAGGTGTACACTGTACTAAAGAGCTGAGGGGTGTGTTAATGTGACCTCACAGTTAATGTATGGGGCCCGCACAGTTAACGTATATCAACGAAAGTTACCAAGTTACAGTGAAATTATTCCAAAACGAGTCATCCTATCAAGTTACATTGAAATCCCTTCATAAATATGGCCTGTAGACTGTGCTAAAGGTTTTCGGGCTTCGGGCCCCTGTAACCGTCAGTTTCCCAATTGCGTCCAAAGGGGACGTTCTCATCTAGACATTATATGAAATTAACCTACCAAGTTACAATGAAACCCCTTCATAAATATGCCCTGTAGACTGTGCTAAAGGTTTTTGGGCTTTGGGCTCGGGCAGCCATCATGGTTGAATGATCGCAACCAAAATGGGACATTCTCATCTGGGCATCATCTGGAGTGAACCTACGAAGTTACAATGAAATCCCTTCATACATATGACCTGTAGACTGTGCTCAAGGTTTTCGGGCTTCGGGCCCCTGAAGCCGTCACAGTTGAACAATCACGACCAAAAGGGGATATCATCATCCAGGCCTTATATGGAGTCAACCTAACAAAATGCACTGAAATCCTTCCATAAATACGACCTATAGACTATGCTAAAGGTCTTTGGGCTCGGGCAGCCATAAAGAGTGAATGATCGCGACCAAAATGGGACGTTCTCATCTAGACATTATTTGGAGTCATCCTACCAAGCTACAATGAAATCCCTTCATAAATATGACCTGTAGACTGTGCTAAAGGTTTTCGGGCTTTGGCTCGGGCAGCAATCATGGTTGAATGATCGCAGCCAAAGGGGACAATCTCATCTGGGCATCATCTGGGGTGATCCTACGAAGTTACAAGGAAATCCCTTCATAAATATGACCTGTAGGCTGTGCTCAAGGTTTTCGGGCTTCGGGCACATGTAGCCATCACAGTTGACCAATCACGACCAAAAGGGATTGTCATCATCCAGGCATTATATGGAGTCAACCTAACAGGTTACAATGAAATCCTTCCATAAATATGACCTTTTGCCTATGCTATAGGTTTTTGGGCTCGGGCACCCATCAAGGCTGAATGATCGCAATCAAAATGGGACGGTCTCATCTAGACATTATTTGGAGTCATCCTACCAAGTTACAATGAAATCCCTTCATAAATATGACCTGTAGACTGTGCTAAAGGTTTTCGGGCTTCAGGCCCCTGTAGCCGTCACAGTTGCCTAATGGTGTCCAAAAGGGGCTGTTCTCATCTAGACATTATATGAAGTCAATCTACGAAGTTACAATGAAATCCCTTCATAAATATGACCTGTAGTCTGTGCTAAAGGTTGTCGGGCTTCGGGCCCCTGTAGCCGTCGCAGTTGCCCAATCACGTCCAAAAGGGGACTTTCTCATCTAGACATTATATGATGTCAACCCACCAAGTTACAATGAAATTCCTCAATAAATATGACCTGTAGACTCTGCTAAAGGTTTTCGGGTTTTGGGCTCGGGCAGTCGTCACGGTTGGCAGATCACGCCCAAATGGGGAAATTCTCATCTAGACATCATAAGGAGTCATCCTATCGAGTTACAATGAAAACCCTCCATATTAAACATGACCTGCAGTCTGTGCTAAAAGTTTTTGGGTTTCGGACTTGGGCAGCCATCACGGTTGACAGATCATGCCCAAAAGGGGACGTTCTCATCTAGGCATTATACAGAGGCATCCTACCAAGTTACAATGAAATCCCTTCATAAATACGACCTGTAGACTGTGCTAATGGTTTTCGGGTTTTGGGCTAGGGCAGCCATACCGGTTGACCGATCGCGACCAAAAGGGGACGTTCTCATTCAGACATGACCTCAAACCTGCATATGAAATTTTGTGACGATCAGACAAGAACTGCGGGGTGTGGCCCGTGCTAAAGGAAAATGTGAACAGACTCACAGACTAACAGACTCACAGACTAACAGACTTCTGCATGCGTGATGGCAATAGCTTATCTTGACTTTGTCAAGTTGAGCTAAAAATGAACTGCCTGGGGTAAGCAGTCTCTCAAAAGCACAGCATTACTATAAACAATTGGCCAATTTTGAATTTACATAAAGCCACAAATGCAGAAAGTAACATCAAACACCAGAAAATACGCACATCACATAAAAATCATAAAAATACCTTTCATCGCCGTATTGAACCCACGAAATGATGTTTGACCTGCAAAACGCCTTTTTTAAACGTACGATAAAATGATTAAAAATCGATAAGATGTACCCAAACTATGATTTGAGCCAACCCAAAAAATTTTCAAATTTTGTTGAAAAATTGTCGGTTTTCATGGATGTTGATTACACTACTGGTTAAGTTTATTGCACTACTGGTTATTACACTACTGGTTGATTTGTATTACACTACTGGTTGATTATTACACGACTGGTTAATTTTTATTACACTACTGGTTAATATTACACCACTGGTTGATTATTACACTACTGGTTGTTACAGTCCGCCCAAGCCGCAAGTTTATAATAAAGAAACGCTTGTATGACAAAAGGGCTCATGATCTCATCAGTTAATAAGAATAAAGTATATCTTAACCCTTTGAACTCTAGTGTTATTCTAAGCCAGTCCAATGGCAGCAACTATAAGAGTCCATATTCATTATTTGGGGTAGATCAAGCAATATTTTCAACATGTAGCCTCGGGGCTGCATGTTGAAAATATTGATTGGTCTACCCCACACATTTACTGAATAGCCATCCTATTTAATGTCGTTATGACGTATCATGTTCCTGGCCGGAAAAACGGCCGCTTGGGTTCAAAGTACCTTGAATCCATTGTTATGTGTTCTGAAAAAACTCCTTATCATCGGTGATTTTAATATACATATGGACAATGGCGGATACAGAGGGGGGGGGGGGCGGTTGCCCCCCCCCCCCCTTTAGCTCGTGTTTGTCTCGCATGTAGGGCGTAGCCAGGATTTTCATTTGGGGACAATACATGAATTGAAGTAAAAACATACAACGACATTTATTTCCTCCATCAACATTCGCTATGGAAAACAAATATACCGTTGAAATTATGCAAAATATATAAAATATATCTTCTGGTCGCCTTCATTTATAGCGTCACCGACACAGCATGATTTTGAGGTGTTACATGCCCCTAGCCTCAGGTACCCCATGGCTATGCCAATTATGGGTCAGGATCTTAATTGGCATAGTCATGGCGTACCTAAGCCTAGAGGGCTGACTGCTGAAAACTTTCAAACGCTGGCAGATCGCAATGTTCTCCTGAGGTTAAGTCGGTTATGACTGTAAACATTGTGTCCAAAATACAATATTATGGTAAACGGATCTGAAGAGCATATTTCAAATTTTCTAATTCTGTCTTGAACGTATGACAGAATTTGAAATTCTGAAACATGCTGTTTAAAAAGTGTTAATTAGCAGTTCAAAAATTCAAGAGGATTTCCACCCCAGAAGCCACCAGAATGCCCCATTTGGTCGCTCATTTCCAAAAAATTTCCAGCCCCCCCCCCCCCCCCTACAAAAGCTCGTGCCTTCGTCACTCGCGGCAGATGCCTTCGGCATCTGCACGATTCGCCCCCCCCCCCCCTCCCCTTTGAGAATTCCTGTATCCGCCACTGCATATGGATGACAACAATGGCAGTGATGCTAAGAAATTTATGAACCTCTTAGAAACATTTGGTTTACAACAACATGTTACTGGGCCTACCCATACCTCTGAACACACTCTTGACCTTATCATCTCAAGATGTACTAATGACTTTCAGCTTTCTGAGCCATTAATCTCATTCAGATTATCTGAACATTCATTTGTTGAGTGCACACTGGGTGTTCGAAAACCATCACTGACACGTAAGGAAGTAACACTTCGAAACTTCAATCAAACTGACATTAACAAGCTTAAATGTGACATCGAAAAATCAGATTTGTGTAATTCTCATTGCGCTAAACTGGATGATCAGGCAAAATCGTACAACAACACATTTGTCTTGTCTACTGGATGAGCATGCCCCCCTGAAAACAAAAACATTAATTATTCGCCCAAATAGACCCAAGGTTTACCAATGAACTGAGAAATCTGAAAGCTAATTGTCGAAAGCAGGAGCGGGAAAGATCTAAATCTTACAGTGAGGAAGCAGCATATAAGACTATTCGTAATCAGTTCTCCAACAAACTAAAAGATGCCAGAAAATCTTACTACACAACATGTGTTGAAGCTTGTAATGGTGACAGCAAAAAACTGTTTAAAGTTGTTAAATATCTGTATACAGAAAAAGAAAGTGTGTCATTTCCACCACACGATGACCCATCAAAGCTAGCTGATCAATTTGGCGAATTCTTCATCCAAAAAATAAAATTAATTTAGGAAAAAATTCAGAACATGAATGTGGACAAAATTGACATCAAACAGACACCATCAGAAAAAGAGCTTTCAACTTTTCGACCATTAGAAATCCACGAGGTAACCAAATTAATAAAAGAATCCTCAAATGCCTCATGTCAACTTGACCCAATGCCAACATCTATTGTCAAATCATGTGTAGACTCTTTGGCTGTTGTAATCACAAAAATGATCAACATGTCTCTGCTATAAGGCTATGTGCCTGATGCGTGGAAAATAGCAATTCTTAATCCTCTTCTGAAGAAACAAGGTGCGGAACTTGTGTTTAAAAACTTCCGACCTGTGAGTAACTTACCTTTCGTCTCTAAGCTGTGTGAAAAAGACGCAATTGACCAACTAATGTTACATAGTGATATGCATGCTCCATTACCGGCCAACACGTCTGGATTCAGAAAAGTTCACTCAACTGAAACGGCATTTTCTCAAGGTTAAGAATGACATCCTCCTTAATAAGGAGTCTGGAAGGGTAACTTTGCTTGTTCTTTTAGATCTTAGTACTGCTTTTGACACCGTTTGTCATAAAACTCTGCTAGAGACAATGAATTCTGATTTTGGACTTAATGGTGTAGCTGCTAGCTGGCTATCATCATACCTCAAGAATAGGCAGCCGCGTGTATCAATAAATGGTAATCTGTCAAAAGACTTCCATCTTGAATGTGGAGTCCCACAGGGCAGTTGCCTCTGTCCTGTTCTGTTTCTATTCTATATTTCAAAAATGTTCACCATCACTGAATCTCACCTGCCTGACGTCCATGGTTATGCTGATGACACACAGGTCTATTTCTCTTTTCGACCATCAATCAAGGATCAAACTAAAGCTCTAGAAACTATTGAATCATGTTTTCGGACATTCGCACATGGATGGTTTCAAACAAATTAATGATAAATGATGATAAGACTGAATTCCTAATAATTGGTTCACGACAGCAACTCACTAAAGTTGACATCAAATCAGTGAAGATAGGAGATTCTGCCATCAGTACAAGTAACAGTGTGCATAATCTTGGTGCCTTCTTCGACTCTACCATGTCTATGGACAGACATGTTACAAATATGTGCAATAAGGCTTTCAGGGGTCTATACAAAGTTAAACAGATAAGACAGTTCCTCGCGAAAGACTCCACAAAAACCTAGTTCATGCCTTTGTAACTTCATATTTGGATTATTGTAATGCCTTACTGTTCAACCTTCCACAATTTCATTACTCTCGCCTACAGAGAGTACTAAATGCATCAGCCCAGTGGTATGTAGGGTATCACGATCTCAACACATCACTCCTGTTCTGAGGGATATGCACTGTCTGCCAGTCAAGTACAGAATAATTTTCAAAACTTTATTATTAGTTTTTTAAGACACAAAACAACATGTCACCAAGAATGTGTGTCAATACAATGATGGTAAAATGCTAATACATGTTCTAAAACATAGGTGCAAGACATTTGGAGATAGGTCATTCTCATTTGCTGGCCCTCACTTGTGGAATAATTTACCAGAACACCTAAAAAGACTGTTAAATGTCAACCTTTTCAAGAAAGATCTCAAAACATACCTGTTTCAAAAAGCCTATAAGTGATGTTGTGGACTGTAAGATACTGCATATATTCCGTTTGTATATTTGCACGAGCTCAGTAACATGTACAGCGCCTTAGAATATGGTTCTACATCTTCTGAACTATAATTTTGGCGCTATATAAATGTGTATATTATTATTATTAGTATTATTATAAAGGGTTAAAGAAGAATAAATTTCCCACTGGACAAAATATTCAGAATTACAAAAATGGAAAATCTCACTTCGTTGTTTACTTCACACGATCGTGAATTAAATAATCCACACTAAATAGTCCAGTGGCGTAGCTACGGAGGGTGGGGACTTGGCCATCCTAAGCTTTTCGCTTGTCCCCAAAACATTGGCTGGCTGGTAAATTTCACACAATTTGGAGTCCTAAAAAGATCTCCAGTATAGGTACAACACGCTACAAATGTTTCAGATTCGCTCTTAGAACAAATTTCTCGGGGTGGGCGGTTGTCCTAACTAGGACCCTCCGATCGTTGGTTTCTCCTCCCAAGGTCCGGAGGGTCCTAGTTAGGAGTACAGGATGCCCCAGAAACCCCACAGAAACCGCCTTTCAAACATCATCTTTGCCCCCTTCCCAAACTGGCTAGGGCACTCACATATTATAAAATCCTGGCCATGTGCCTGAAATAACCACTGAATTCAACATGTTTTTCGCGAATATATGAAAACTCACATGGGGCAAAATAGAAATAATAACAAACCTTTCCTCACCATATAAATAAAACACAGAGGATCTCAAACGAATGATGTTTGGATATAAGATTTTTTGAAACGAGTTTGATGAATTTGCTTCACAACGAGCCTTTCACGAGTTAAAAATTCTGTATATCACGGGGGGGAGGCACCAAAAATTTGCAAGACGTGACGTGGGGGGGGGGGGGGGGGGGTGGGTCTCTCTGGGCGCCAAAAATGTGCATTTCCAACTTGTGCAATTTTTTGAATTTTTTAAAAATCTATCAGCTAATATATACCATTATTTGTGTTTCAAACCTTAAAGATGATATTGTACATCACACTCTTATCATAAATACAACAGCAGGAGACTTTATATGTGAAAATATTGGGCTTAATCTGGGAAAATGTCACACATTAGTAGGGGGTGGGTGTCTTGTTCGAAATGTAGAAAATGCGCAGACAATATTTTGGGAACAATTCAAATGAAAATTTGTTCCCGTATATGTACACCTGCTCTGGCCAAGCCTGACAATGAACAGCTTGTCATTTGTAGATTGGGGACAACAGCAGCCCACAGAGGTTTAAATTGGTGGTACCAGTTTAAGAACATTATGAAAACCCCTTAAAGACAGCTGTGCCTACTAAGTTTATAAATTTATTTTGGATTTTGATGGGAGAGTGGGGGGGGGGGGGGGTGGGGTCTGAGAACGGTAGTAGAAAATTTGCACGTAGTGGGTGGGTGGGTGTAAAAAGGAGCGGAATAAAAAATAGGACGTCACGTCTTGCAAATCTTTAGTGCCCCCCCCCCCCCCCCCCACCCCTGTATATCACGAATTTTCGAATGTTTTTTACACTTTTTATTTAATTCATTGTCGCCAAATTCTCCCAAAACAACTGACAATCAGTTCGTTGGCTCAGACGCTTCACACCATGACGCCATGAATGCGCTTTACTTGCACCTGTTGTCGTACTATAGTTCCCCGAGTATTTCAAATGTTACCCACTTTTCGTTGACATTAATGAAAATAGGACCCAAGCAGATCATTTAATATCACATTAAACAAGTAATATTTAATCAATTTGAAACATTAAACACAAGAAAGAATTCCAATGAACATTCATTCCTCGTTCTCAGAATCTGAGACAATGACGCGAGCACGTTTCGCTGACGGGTTGTTGTGAATGTGAATTTGAAAGTTTCCACCATAACCACCTCTGAATAAACTGTTGACACCTCCGACACATTTGATGTTATTCTCTGACTTCGCCATGGATGTTATATCAACGGTTTCTGAAAGTTGTTGATCCTGTGTGAATGGAAAAAGCTGGTTTGTTCGATATTGCTGCTATGCGAGCAAGCGCCGATTAGACACTAGTTGATAATCAGGAAATAAGACAAGGGTTGTAACGTCGAAATTAACGACGTTTCATGTGATATAATTTCCTAACAACTTTTACTTAAACCCACCGATGCTCCGAGAAATAATTAAAGTATTTGAAAGAATGAAATCAAAATCAATGAAAGACTATGGCGATATTACTATTAAGCTTCTGAAACTCACAGTAAATCCTAATTGTGTTATCCCCTGCACACAGCATAAGGTACCGCGGAACCAAATATTGAAATTAGAGTGAACCGCCTTAAAACGTTTCACTCGGAAATGATGCAATCTCTAAAAATAAACAGCCTTGGCAAAATATATTGTTTCAATAAACGTTTGAAACATTCTATTGACATCTTGCATTATTGTTGAATATTCCTGATACAAAAGAAGGTGATTTGATGACTTTTGAACCTAAAAAATACAATTTACTTTTTGTGTGTTTTTGTAGGGAATTTCCTGAAAAATATGTGCACGTGACCGGTACTTCCCTTTGAGTCGGTTTTTCTCTCTTATTTGTTGCATGACTTCCTGTTTTCAGATCAGAAAAAGCTGTCTGAAGGGCTATACTTGACAGAGATATTTGAATGCCAAAATTAAAGTGATGCGATCATATGTTTTTTCCGCCTGAACGTTATAATGGTCGCCTATGGGAAAATATTCAGTTCTGTGATACCATAAATAATATCTTTGTTCGTGGAGTGGTGCTGGAAAAAATGAAAATGTCCACGGTGATCCCGATATTCAAATCCAGAAACGAACACATTCACAAACTATAGACCAACTGTACTTGCGACATTCTCAAAGTCATAGAAAACCCCATGTCGATGAGGTTGATCAGTTTTTAAAACAAATTCGAAATTTTATATTCTCATCGAAATGGATTCTGGCCAAAAAACCCCCTACATTCTACTGGCCTCCCCAATCTCCATTAACCCTTTACCCAACGTTACGAGCAAAACCGACCTGCGCTATTTTCAAAAATCGCCAATTAATTTTCATTATTTTTTCATTTTTTGTCTCAAAAACATAGATTATGACCCCTCATTGGAACGAGCTCGTCAAGCTCGTTCCAATGAGGGGCCATAACCTATGTTTTTGAGACAAAAAATGAAAAGAAATAGTTATTCAAGAATTCCTTTTGCAGGTGTAGTCTGCTTTTCAGATTAGGTAAAGGGTTAACTGTTGAAGTCCATAGTAGAGGAAAACAATAAGGAAAGTAAAGAAACACACATTGGCAATATTTCTGAACTTAACAAAATTGCTTGCAACAAAAAATAAGTACATAGTCATCAACCATACTTCTTACATAAGAAACTCGACGAATCAAGAATTATTTATAAACACCCAGAATATGAACAGAATAAGCTCAAACGAAACTGAGAAGTCACTTAATGTCTTAGACATAAACAATGATGATTACTTAACATATAAATCTAATATTTCCCAATTAAGTTCTAAAGTTGCCTTGGCAAAAAATGCACTTAAAAGTAAAACGTATACTTCAACACGAATCCATGAAAACACTTTACTTCGCCTTGATATATGGTCATCTAGTGTATGGAATTCAAATCAGAGGTGAAGCAAACTTTACCTGCCACAGAAACAAGCTCTGCGTGCAGCTGACTATTATGTAAATCATGTGCATAACTATAAGCCCCACGGTGCCTTGGTGGGTCAATTAAAATTCATCCGACCTTGAATTAAGCTAGTTTATAAGCTGTTTTAGCAGCAAAAGGCTGATCAGGGTAGGGAAGATAATTTATGCTTTTCTCGATTAACGAGTCTTACCTTCCACGTGTTTCCTTTACTTTTTTATTTTTACTCTGCCTCCAGCATATTATAAGGAAAGGGGGTATTTTTCGTCTTGGCCGACCCAAGACATACGATTGCATTATTTGAAAATAGAGTTGAGCCCACTTGAATGGATATCTCCTAATTGTATATCCCTGTTAAATGAATATGATTTCCCAACACAGAACAATTTACCGTACCCCCAGTACAAATTTGACCTGTTAATTGAATATAGGTTATAGAGTAAACTCCTGTTAATTGAATAAAAAATCTTTTAGCCTGTCGAGAAATTACCCTGACCCTCCCCAGTTTTCCTTTTATAGACCTATTTGGCCGCAGTAATACAATACAGGCATTTAATCTGTTATATCTTGTTTGACAGAGCTCACGGAGCTCTGTCAAACAAGGTATAATAGAATAATGCTAAGTTTATCTCTACAATTTAGGAAAGTGACACAATCCCTGTTAATAGAATACTCCTGTTTATTGAATAATTTCCATTGGCAAAGTGGCTATTCAATTGACAGGGTTCCACTGTAGTATTTTTCACTGTTAGCTCAACCGGCTAATCACAGAGAAAATAGTGTCAACGGTGACTTCCCGTTTGTCCCACTTTCTTAATTCAGGTAGTTAAAACGTAATAAAAAAGTGGGACAATCGGGAAGTTTTAATTACTTGTTAGGCAGGAAATCTATCCCAAGGTGTGAAAATCCAGAAGTGGGACAAACGGGATTGAACCTTATAACCGTGTCAACGAATACGAAATAAATTCGCTAAAATCTTATGACAATGAGAGATGTTTATTACTGGATGGTGAAAAGTTGTAAATGTTATTTGAGTCAATATCCATTTACGTTTCTGTGTAGCCTTCGGTGAAAAACTTGGGGAACTATTTGGTTTCGCGGATGCTAAAAGTGGTTCGTTGGCTATTCCATGGTGGACTGTATTCCCATTTTTCCAGCCTAAGTACATAGAGAGTCACAGTTTCGTGATGTAGGATGTACTAAGTGATTATGTGGGGTAGACAATCAATATTTCCAACGTGCAGCTTCATGGCTGCATGTTGAAAATATCAATTGGTCTACCCCCAAATAATAAAAATGGCTCTTCCAATTGCTGCCATTGAACTGACAAGGAAGACACCACAAGGGATCAAAGAGTTAACCTTGATATGTTTGTCGCTTTCGAAGAATTTACTTTGCATTTTTGAAATTACACGTAGAGATTTTTTTAGAATACGAAACGCATACAGTAACGAGAATACTTATGGTTTTTATGTAATATCAAAACTTATTTCATTAGCGACTTAGCAGGTGAAATATAAACTTTGAAACTTTCAATGGTGCGATGAAAAGTAGCAGTTAACTCCTTCTCTTTAGCAACCGCTTTTCACAAAACCCCTTAATCAATTATTTTTTTCAATTTTTGCCTCGCCGAGCTTGTTGCAGTGATATCGTGATTCAACAATATATGTCTGCAGATTGTCGTCTTCTAGCCGTGTTAGCTAAATATTTAACAGTAAAGGTTAGAGTATAACTGAATGGAAAGTTAGTGGTTGCATGAGGAGCCTTCCGCACTTTTTCAGATATCTCTTCAATCCCGGCACGATAAGCAGATGACACTTGCCTAAAAAAATCTGGATTAACCAGGGGCGGCTCTTGAAAAATTTCGGAGTGGGTGGGTGGTTCTGAGATGGAAAAAACATGTCCTACAATTTTTTTACCAAATGCTTGTTTTTAACAATTATCAACTCAATTTCATAAAATATCATAGGGTAAACGAGTCTTGACTGCTCCTAATTGACTAAGGAGGAACTTTAGCTATATTACCCAACATCTATAGATCTGGGTACAATTTTGTCTTTTGCCTCGGATGGTTCTCATCCCGTTTTTTTATTTTTTTATTAGGGTTTAACGGCACATTAACAGCCAGGGTCATATCATGTCGGTGACAGTTTTACGGGTGGAGGAAGCCGGAGTACCTGAAGAGAACCACCGAGCAACGACGAGCAGCTGTCAGCTCTGCAACATCGTAACTCTGAAATCTGCACCGCGGCACAGGCAGGGAGGGTTAGATTGGTTGAAGACATGCGCACCTACGACGTGCAGTACGCCTTAGTACACAGCGCCATCGTGCCCCCATGTAGGCAATCGAGGTTAAGTGCCTTGCCCAAGGACACAACGCCGGGGCGCGAATCAGTTGGTGAAATGGTCACCCATCCAACTACTAACCGCGTTCGATGGTGCTTAACTTCGGTGATCTGACGAGAACCGGTTACCGCGACGCCACCGCGCCCCCTCTCATCCCGTTGCTAATTTGTTTGGCTGAGTCCGCAATGCAAACATATAGATCACAGTAAACCCTTTACTCAACGCAGACGATATCAAAATTTATTATTTTAAATATAATTTTTTTCATATTTTTCAAAAAATTTGAACAAAACTATATCATGTGACCCCTCGTTGGAACGAGCTCGTTGAGCTCGTTCCAACGAGGGGTCACATGATATGGTTTTGTTGAAAGTTTTTGAAAAATAATATTTTTTCAAATGCTGAATTTACATTTTACGCGGGCGGATGCGGGCGATTCGTTGGGTAAAGGGTTAACTTAGTGTTTGTTGCTTTATTACTTGTATTAAAATGAACTACAGTGAAACACTAGAATATTTTTGATTTGAAATCTAGTTTGAACCCTAAGAATTTCAATTTGCAATCCAATTGATATGAGAAATATTAACTGATCTGAATGGAAGAAATGAAGGTAAATGTTTCTGTTCATGTCACGTGTCTAATAATTGGAAGAGTCAATAGTTCAAACTATTAAACTCATCAGTTAGCCGAACCATGTAGCATTCACAAGGTCTAAAGTCAAAGTCCATAAGATATCAAATAATTTGTGATTGCCAAAACGTACAATGAATGGAAAAAACTATGAAACTTGAAAGTGGTTCATCCACTCATTCTATAACGATAAAACAGAGAGTGAAAATCTGATCTTAGTTAACAGGGACGCTTATTGCCAAAAAATTAACCTTACACATGTATCTGCAAATTTTTTCTGCTTCACCCCCCCCCCCCCCCTGGAATAAATGAAACATTTTTTGCCCAAAACATAGCTTAGATAAAGAAAAGCGATTCAAATTGTAATTGCGGTGTACTATTTGTAGAAAATTTCAGTGAAATTTCGCTTCTTTATAACAATAGCCCGTCGACGATTTCCGTTCCGCACACGATTTTCATTTTCCGCATGGTTAAGTGTTGCCGTAGATGGGGAACAGGCGTGTAATAAAATTCTTTTCCGGGGTCTTCATACTTATTATATAAGTGGGGAGTGTGTGATTCTTTGAACCCGTAACGCAGTCCGTGTCCAGCTACAAATTCACGTTTTGATTATCTCCCCTGATATGCAATACAAAACTAGAAATTTTCCGTCGCTTGGGCAGAACTACCCGCCCTGAGACGGGTCGGCCTGTTAATTCATAATAGACCTCTTCTCATCTTCAATTTCGCCAAAGTTGCAGTGTCTACACACACGCTCTTATGGGGAATGGGAGGTAGCGAATATCGCCCTCTTTCTACATGTGGGGGGCGCGGTGGCTCAGTTGGTAGAGGTGCAGGCTGCAAGCCGAGAGGTCCTCGGTTCGAATCCCACCTGCGGCAACCGCGTTGTGTCCTTGGGCGAGACACTTCACCCCCATTGCCCACGTGGGGGCACGGTGACGTTGTGTACTAAAGCGTACTGCACGTGGATGGTGCACCTGTCTTCAACCAATGCTAACCCTGCTTGTGTGGAGTTGGTATGTTGGGGAGCTGACAGTAGCTCGCCGTTACTCGGTGGTTCTCTCCGGGTACTCCGGCTTCCTCCACCCGTAAAACTGTCACGGTTGTCACGGTCATGGTTAGCCATTGTACAGAAATATGTGACCTTAAACACCAATAAATAAATAAATAAATAAATAATTCTACATGTGGTGAGTGACTGCTTACACCAAGTCTGGTAAAAAGCTGTTTTGCACTAACTGACCTACTATATAAAAGATAAGACTGAATAATGATTTTTCTTTTGAATTGTTGATTATTTATTTACTGGGGTTTAACGGCATTTTCGACAGCCAGGCTCATCTCGTGTCGGACAGTGTCAGGATCCCCAACATACTAACTCCACACAAGTAGGGTTAGCATTGGTTGAAAACAAGTGCACCATTGACGTGCAGTACGCCTTAGTACATAACGCCACCGTGTCCCCACGTGGGTAATGGGGGTGAAGTGTCTTGCCCAAGAACACAACGCGGTTGCCGTTGGTAGGATTCGAACCGAGGACCTCTCGGCTTACAACCTGCACCTCTACCTACTGAGCCCATGGATCCACCGCGCCCCGAATTGCTGATTAGTTCAAATTTTGTTCGCACCGCTTATGCGCATATTATTCGCATATTATTATTATTTCTTGAATGAAATCGTTTCAAATCGGGTGTGAAGGTTTTCTCGGTTCTACTTATTAAGATTGGGTGACTTAATGCATCCTGATGGAAGCCGCAACATTGTGAAAGTATTCCACATCCCTGACTCTCGATATGAAATTCAACTGTCCATAAAGTTATCTCACCTGAAATTATTAGACGGGCGAGGAAGGTTCAGTTAAGAAGCATGTAATATTGTTGAAAAATGGAAACTTGGCTTTTGATGGATAGCAAATTAGAAGCAACTAAGATAACCGTCCACTTTGGCTCATTGTTCAGCGAATGTGTTTTTACAATAATTTGCAAGTTTTTATTCTTACCAGGAAAATAAATATCTTATCCCCAAGGGTGACTTGGCTTTTGATGGATAGCAAATTAGAAGCAACTAAGATAACCGTCCACTTTGGCTCATTGTTCAGCGAATGTGTTTTTACAATAATTTACAAGTTTTTATTCTTACCAGGAAAATAAATATCTTATCCCCAAGACTATTATTCTAATGGAACTGAGTTAAAAAAGAAAGTATAATAGAAACAAATGTGAAAAAATAGCATAAAGGGTGAAATATAATAGTTCTAATGTTGCATGTTTGTGGACAAGAAGTCGTGCAAAGAGTTTAATGACATGTTGTTGTTGTCCACCCAACCGTATACAATTTTGCTACAGATTTCAAAATAGCACGTGCTACCCGAGAATGTCAAATTGAATGGGTGACCGACGATTTTCTTATGTTATGCTAGAGAGCCTGGGTTATTGAGAAAACACACTAGTTTTTGCCTTCCGACATTTAAAAAAATGCCATGGTTAACCGAAAATCAGAGGTTGCGTGCCATTGGTATGCAACAGGCTGGGATACCTCCAGATGAGCTCGCTGCTGAGTTCGGAGTCACTGTGGCCACTACTTACCGTCTCATTGGAAGGTATAGAACCACTGAATCTACTGCCGACCGACCGCGTTCAGGTCGACCAAGAGCTACGACCCCTGCACAAGACCGACACATCAGGACGTCTCACTTGTGGGATCGCTTCCTTCCAGCGCCGGGGACAGCAGCAATTACTCCTGGTAGAACTAACAATAGAATCAGTGCACAAACAGTCCGCAACAGACTCGCTGAACAGGGCATCCGAAGTAGGCGTCCATACCACGGACCAATCCTTACCCAACGTCATCGTACCGTCAGAATAGAATGGGTACATCAGCGTGTTCGCTGGACTCCGCAGCGTTGGAGCACAGTTCTTTTTAGTGAATAATCAAGATTTTGTCTACGGCGCGCTAATGGTAGGGCAAGGGTGTATCGCCGACGAGGAGAACGGTTTTCTGATTCTTACGTGCGGGAATTTGACCGTTTCGGCGGGGGTAGTGTAATGGTTTGGGCAGGAATTTCCTTGTACCATCGAACGCAGTTGATCTTGATCGATGGTAATCTGAATGGACAGCGATATAGGGACGACATTCTTAACGCTGTTGTTGTCCGGTTGTTCAACGCTAACGTCCGATTGCAGTTATTCCAGCAAGACAATGCCCGATGTCACGTGGCGCGTATCTGTCGTGACTTTCTTGAGGAGCAGAGCATTGAACTTCTTCCCTGGCCCCCACTTTCGTCCGATTTGTCGCCAATCGAGCATTTTTGGGATCAATTGGACCGTCGGGTACGACTTCATGATCTTCAGACGTTAGGCGATTTATGTAATGGTCTAACAGGAGTGGAACGCAATACCACAGGGTGACATCCAGAGACTTATCAGGTCCATGCGCCGTCGATGTCTTGCCATACAAGAGGCAAACGGTGGACATACACACTATAAACAGCATGTGTGAACTTTTCATTTCACCCCATGTCTGAATTTCGACGTCCTGACGTGACGCTGACAACAGTAAGAACATGAAATTATGCAAATTCATACAGCTAGACTCGAAATATGAACTTACAATAATTTGTTTGGGATTAAAGTCGATAATACTAAAAAAATTGCTCCTCAAAGTTTATTATACTTTCTTTTTTTTAACACAGTATATATCACGATGCGCAATCTGTTGAGCAGAAATAAGAGACCCCCGGGGGAGGGGGGGTGAGGGCCCGGGGGGGGGGGGCGAGGGCACTCACCTGACATGGTAGCCTAAATATCAACCCAGGGAATTGATTTCAACAAGTTGCATCTGCCCCTCCTAAGAAAAGCTTATACCAAATATCCAAAGATTCTGACCAGTGGATCTAAAAAAAAAGATTTTTAAAGAATATTCCTCATATTGAACTAAGTAATAATTCGGGCTCCCACGGGGAGCCCAAATATCAACCCAGGGACTTGGCTTGAACAAACTTGAATCTCACCTCCAGTGGGATGTTGTATACCAAATATCAAAAGATTCTGACTGGTGGATGTGAAAGAGAAGATTTTTGAAGAAAATTCCTCATATTGAACTAAGTTATAATTCAGGCTCCCACGGGTAGCCCAAATATCAACCCAGGGACTTGGTTTGAACAGACTTGAATCTCACCCCTAAGGATGCTGCATACCAAATATCAAAGCATTCTGACTGCTGGATCTGAAGAAGAAGATTTTGAAAGAAAATTCCTCATTTTGAACTAAGTTATACTTCGGGCTCCCACAATGAGCCCAAATATGAACCCAGGAACTCGGCTTGAATAGACTTGAATCTCACCCCCTAAGGATGCTGCATACCAAACATCAAAACATTCCGACTGCTGGATCTGAAGAAGATTTTTAAAGAAAATTCCTCATTTTGAACTACGTTACAATTCGAGCTCCCACAGTGAGCCCAAATATGAACCTAGGGACATGGCTTGGACAAACTTGAATCGCACCCCCCTAAGGATGCTGCATACCAAATATGAAAACATTCCAACTGCTGGATCTGAAAAAGATTTTTAAAGAAAATTCCTCATTTTGAACTAAGTTATAATTCGGGCTTCCACAGAGAGCCCAAATATGAACCAAGAGACTTGGCTTGAATAAACTTGAATCTCACCCCCTAAGCATTCTGCATACCAAATATAAAAAAAAATTCTGATTGGTAGATCTGAAGAAGAAGATTTTTAAAGAATATTCCTCATACTGCACTAATTTAAACATTTGGGCTCCCATAAAGAGCCCAAATATGGACCCAGGGATTTGGTTTAAAAAACATGTGAAACAATCTTCCAAAGATGTTATATGTGAAATTTGAAAGCTTTTGGAGCAGTGGTTTGAGAAAAAAGAAGTCTTAAATGTTTTTCCCGTTACCCACAGTGTTAAAAAATGCCGACTCAGCACTTTTTCAAAGTCCGAAAAAGTACCCCATGATAAAACCGATAGCAATTTTTTTTTGACCATTCCATTCTGTTAGTCTTAAGGAAGCTTCACACCAAATAAGAATTCTCAGTGCCGTGTAGTTTTGGAGATATGGGCGTTTCAATTTTTTTCTATTTTTAGCTCCTGTGGTTCCCATGGGGCAACGGGAATTTTTTTGTTTTACATAAATTAAGTACGTACGATCCAATAAGCCCTCATATCAAATTTGGTTCAAATCTGCCTCTCGGTTTGGAAAATAGAAATTTGGGGCTGGACGAAAATTCTTACCCCTCCCATAACGAAGGCAAACTTCTCTTGAACAAATCTGAGTCTACACCTCAAAAGGAAGCTGCTCACCACATATAAAGTCTCTTCTACTGCTGGTTCATGAGAAGAAGATTTTTTAAGATTTAAGCACACTTTTTGGGCGTGGCCCTACCGAGGGGCGACGCAACTTGATTTGAACAAAATCAAATTGCGATGTCATAACAAACTATTATCTCAAATATCAATTAAATTGGTTCAGCGGTTTGGGAGGAGAAGACGCAAACACCATGTTCACGGACGACGGACGGTGAGTGATCACTTTCGCTCCCCTGAAATTTTGATTTTTTGTTTGAAATTCACACACCTTTGGTGCTAAATTTACTAACAACTTTAGAAAATTAAGGGGGGCGAACCTTCCTGTAGATCTCTTCCAATGACGAAAATTGTCAGCCATGATACAAGTCATGGTAGGTAACAATGGCCGTCACCTGCGATATAATCTGACTTGGTGTCAATTTCAATACAGAAACTTTCTTGCCTTTATGAAAAACAGCCTCAGTTAAATATTTGCAATTCGGCCTTAATTGCAGAAAATACACAGAAATCCATCTCAACTGTTTTTCACTAACTGGGGTCATTTGGTGGGATATAAACTGAGATAAACGAGGTCGATTTGGTTCTACTGAATGATTCCTTTTCAAAGGTAATACTGAAGATTAAATTTTTTAAAATTAGAATATTTGTCATGATAGTAAAAAGCTATCACTACCTCTCATTCTTTGTTGGAATTACGGGGTGAATCTATACATTTAAAACCAGATAATTCGATTTCAGACTGACATGAATGCAAAGTTTCCACGATAATAATGAAATTGAAATTGTTCAGTAAACAAATAATATCTTATTTTTTCACTGAAAATGAGTGTGTAGAATAACTATTCAGTTCCATTTAAATATAATGTGCAGTGAATTCACATGAGTGATATAGACGACCGCTGGCCAGAGAATAAGAGATGAACAAAAATTATTATCCACTCGTCCTTTTTTTCAAGCTTTCATGTAGGACTGCACGATATTCTAAACTGAATACCTGTGTAGCATAATACCCCCCCCCCACCACACCCCACCCCGTGGACATCCCCGCCCTGAATATCTTCCTCCCCATCTAAATTTTTAAATGTATTCATCTAATTTTGTTTCTTTTACTATTATTCCACAATATTTGATTACATTTGATAATAAACAGCTAAATCCTTATATAAAATTACCCAGGAACACATAACAAAATGTGGAATAAGTTAGGGAGCGAAATATTTTGAATGAATTTTAGAAACAATTCATCTTCCTCATCACCCTGCCAAAATCTCCAGAAAGTTACAGAGGTTCAAAGACAGGCTGTTTCTAATTCATTAATGTACAAATATCAGTACAAAATTCCAAAATTTGTTTCTACGATCGATAAATATTTTGACAAGGTGATGGGGAAGATATTCAGGCCTGGACATCTTCCCCCTCACACTGTCAAAATCTGAAAACTGTTACAAAGATTGTAAGATTGGCTAATTCTAATTCAGTTGATAAGATTTAATAGCATCTGATTAAAAAAATATATATCTTCCTCTTTTTATCTTTTTATGACTGTGATATATTTTGACAATGAGGGGGAGGGGGGGGGGGGTCCGGGATCTTCTCCACCCTCTTCCATTTTTGTCCAAAAAATTGCTGCAAGATTCTAAGATTGTCTATTACTGATTCACAGCTCTAGTTATTTAACAGTGTACGATTGGAAGAATTTTTTTCTTCCAAGTTATCTATATTATATATTGATATGGGCGGCGGGAGGGAGGTTAATTAGGCCTGGATATCTCCCCCACCCCCACCCAGGGGCGTCGTGCTAGGGACAAATCGGGGGGGGGCGGATCGGTAACACCATCTAAGCGGAGCGTCACCATAGGTTGACGCGTAGCGTGCCCCCAAATTTTGGCAAAAAATGCCTCCCAGATTGCCGGAAATGGCACTTCCCAGGCCTTCACCGAAAATATTTGCCCCCCCCCCCCCCCCCCCCCGTGCACCGTTGGCATGACGCCACTGTCCCCACCTTGTCAAAGTCCTGTAGACATGCATACGATCTTTACAAACATTGTTTGGATTTTATTATGGTTGGGTGAAGGTGTAAATAAATCCTACTTATTTTTTCAAATGGTTGCTATGGTTTATGAATGGGTGTGAGGGACGATAATCAGGACTGGAGAATACCCCTCCCCCCCCCCCCACCCTTTTCCGTTTTTGTCCAAAAAATTGCTATAAAGTTCAAAGATTGTCTATTTCTGATTCACTGCTCTCGTTATTTAACGGTATATGGTTGGAAGATTTTTCTTTCTTCCAAGTTTTCTATATTATATTTTGACATGGGTGGTAGGGAAAATAACCAGGCCTGGATATCTCCCACCCTCACGCCCGGCCACCTTGTCAAAGTACTATAGACATTCATACGACCTTTACAACCATTGTTTGAACTTTGTTAAGGTTGGGTGAGGGTGCAAATAAAACCTATTTATTTTTTTAAATGGTTGCTATGGTTTTTGAATGGACGGGGAAAGATAATCAGGCCTGGACATCTTCCCCTCCACCCTCCATTTTTCTTCCAAACATTGCTGCAGGGTTTTCAGTTTGTCTATTTCTGATTCACAGCTCTTGTTATTTAATGGTATACGATTGGTTTTCTATATTCTACATGGGTGAGGGTGTAAATAAAACCTATTTATTTATTTTTTCAAATGGTTGCTATGGGAATGGGTGAAGGGGAAGATAATCATATTTTGACATGAACTTAAAAGGAAATGCATAAATGTATCTAATCAAGAGTTTGAACAACTTTTTCAATGTTAATGTGATGAAAATTCAGTGAATAAATGTTATGTAATTATAAGCAGTATTATTATTATTTGTTGGGGTGGGGAGATATCCAGGTTGGGGGGGGGGGGATCCTAGGATAACTCCCCAGGGGAGATATCATAGAACATCTTATCACGGGGGAAGATTACAGGGGGGGGGGGGTGGGGGGGGGGGAAGATATCGTGGCACACGGATATCGGTATTCAAAAAAATACCGCGGTATACCGGTATATCGAAAGACAGTTCAGATATCTGAACATACGAACCACGATCGGAACTTGAGCCATCACAGTGGAACGAATTAACATGCCTTGATGACGCAGTTCGAATAATCCTTTGCCCAACGCAGACGATATCAAATTTTTTTATTTTAAATATTAGTTTATCGAATTTTTCCAAAAATTCGGTAAAGGTGTAGAATAGGGGACTTTTCGTTTTTTAATAAAAATAACGCTTTTTTCGCTATTTTTTCTCTGTTTTCTTAAAGTAAACTATATTTTGAACAAAATGACACAAAATCACATATTTTTATCATTTTTTCAAGAAATATTAACGATTTTATTGTGACAGCGCCGTCGAACTCACTGCAATAAGCCAATTTCGAAACTGCCATCTTGGCTTTTAATCTATGCAAGGTCACAGGTCGCGAGGTATAAACATTCCAAGAAAACGCTTTGTTAGCAATGAAATCGCACTGTTTACACCTCGCGACCTGTGACCTTGCATAGATTAAAGTCCAAAGATGGCAGTTTCGAAATTGGCTTATCGCTCCGTTCCATTATCGCTATCATAGGGGAGAGTTTAGTAATTGAAATGTCGGCTGACAAACCCTGCCCCTCACTAAACTGACCCTAGATCAAATTTTAGGGTCAGTCTAGTAAGGGCCAGGGTTAGCTTACCGATTAGCTCACCCTGGTCCTAACTGAACTGACCTTAAATCGAGGAACACGCACACAAGCGAAGCACACCTGCTAAAATGCACACAAGCGAAGCGCACCTGCTATCCTATAGAATGATTTCTGCCCTGTGACGTCACTCGTAACAACGAATAAAACAACAGATGCTGCGAAATTTTCAGCGGTTGAAACAAATGGCAACTGAGAAACTAGCAATTCAACGGGATTTAAAATCTATTCTCTGACATGTTAAAACATGATAGAGGTACCTAATTTTGTGTCATTTTGTTCAAAATATAGTTTACTTTAAGAAAACAGAGAAAAAATAGCGAGAAAATCGTTATTTTTTAAAAAAAACGAAAAGTCCCCTATTCTACACCTTTACCAAAAATTCAACAAAACAGTTTCATGTGACCACTCATTGAACGAACTCGTGGTTCAGGTCCTTCCATCAGTGTTCCCCAGTCCATCGGTTTGTGGTTTGTAATGGGTCTTACGTTATTCGTGTGAAAACTACTCGACGATTCAGGTTGCCGATTTTGTGACACTTTCATGTCTGTGAATTCAGACGGACTGTCCGTGCATCCAATTGTATCCTTATCCGGTATATCACGAAAAGCGCCAGATGCATTCTGGGGCGAGAATGGAGAGATTACAGTACAGTCTCCCATACCCTTCTCGCACAGTACTTTCGTTTCATTCACGCACGCTTATTGTTTGGGATTTGAAAATCGTCGGCTGGGTCCAGTTGAATGCGCATGTCCTTATTTTCGATCCCAATGCTTTATTTGCCTTCCTAGGTGCTTTGATTCTTTCCTCGTAGACTTTTTTTCCACTTTGGCTAAAATTGAGTGTCACGTCCTCATGTTCCCAATCATGGAGTTTATTGTAACTTCGTCTTTCATGTGTTTAAGCTTGATTCTCCAGTTGGGGTCTACTGATCATTAACGTTAAGGGGTCGACCAAACTAACTTTGGTGAATTTGTTGACATTTTCCCAGTGTCCCCGAAACAGATATAAGAAGAAAGGAAATGCAAATTATATATCAAAATAATAAGTAAAGTGCATAGAAAAGAAATAGATAATTTTGTTCAGGAAAAAAGTGAATTTCATGATTTTGAAGATGATTAATTTGCCAACGGCACAAGTAACGAACCCGTAAAACCACAAAATGATAGTTAATTCGAAAGTCTTGACCTCAATGTGATGATTAATCGTTTTTTTGCGTTTCGTAGTATATGAAAAAGCTTTTGTCTATACGAAACGGGTTAACTTATTTAGAAGTCCGGGGCGTTAGCAGTTCTAGCTTTTGGTATAGTGACCGAACACGTCACTGTAGTGGCCAATACGATTCGTTTAATCGTCTGTGAGGACGCGTGTTCGTTACATATCGTTTCACTTTTAGCGTGACTCTCGTTCCGTCAACTTCCAAAAAAAAAAAAGGTGAAAAAAGTTCATCTTGTCGTTGGGGATTCTGTTTTGCACTATCTGAATTCTCGTCGATTGGCAGTTGATGGTGAATTTGTTAGGAAAGTTTGGATTGGAGGTCTCAGATTAGAAGGCCTCCGTGATTGGTTTGAGTCAACAGATCCTATTGAAAATGTGCATAAAATTACAATTCACGTCGGCATTAATTCTTGTCGGCACGGAATTCGGACGGATGTCAGGGAATTAACAGGTGTGCTTGCATTGATTCGAGGAATATATCCCGATGCATCAATCAGAGTTTCGTCAGTGCTACCAACTCCAAGTCGCGCTGGGGCGAATAGGGTTATATTTGAGACAAATGAATGTTATCGCAGTGTTTGTGACAAAATGCATTGTATAGTTATTGATCACGCGCCAATCTTTTCAAGTCGCGGGGGTTTTGTCAGTCGGTCAAGCTTTTACGATAATTGGCATCCCAGTGACCAGGGTCTCGAAGTTATTGGGAGAGAAATAATGTATGGTACCCCCCCCCCCCCCCCCCAAAAAAAAAAAAAAATAAAAAATAAAGAGTGTTTGTATAACAATAGATTTGAGACACAGGGAGGACGCGAATCATTTGTTGGTAACTTTCAGAAATATAATTCATACATAGATCGTTCAGCGATACCAGGAAGGGAGATGGCAGTTGATGTACACAAAATGATGTTTTCAATGCAGAGGGATATCTCTGAATTACGTGCAGTTTTATCAAATGTAGTAATAATAATAACACTTCGGCCGGCCGCTGATTTGTCGCGGTTCTCGTATGAGAAGGCCTTGGTTACCCATGTTCTACCAACTGCCTCCCCCTATTCCCGCGCTTCTTCTCTCCTCCCAACACTCGGAGACGAACTTCTTGATGACATCCCTTGCCCCATTCTTCCCAATCTCTCCGATTAGTATATTAACCCTCTCCTTTAAGTCGCCCCCTAACCACATGTCCTTCATTCTCCCATCCCACTTCTCCATTATACTCCCCGTGAATCTTGTTCTTTTAGACTGGTATTTTGGGCATTCTATAAGAAAGTGTTCCAGGGTCTCCACCACGCCCACGTTACACATCTGGCACTCCTTTTCACTGTGTTTCCCAATTTTTCCTCTCAGCTCCAGGGACCGCGACCTCAGCTTGAACAACAGTGACCCCCCAAAGGTGCAATCAAGGTACTCTTCAAAACCAGGCTTCTCTTTATCACGCAGGCCACCCAAAGATCTCTTTGATTTGACCCCCTCTCGCCA
The DNA here is from genome assembly GCA_031216915.1 of Pictodentalium vernedei. Taxonomy (NCBI): domain Eukaryota; kingdom Metazoa; phylum Mollusca; class Scaphopoda; order Dentaliida; family Dentaliidae; genus Pictodentalium; species Pictodentalium vernedei. The sequence continues at coordinate 507,659,978 of CM062296.1, read as the reverse complement.
ATTACGGTTACAATCCTCCATGACCCTTTCTCTGACGATCTTTTTGCCCTGGTTTGCCCCAACGTCAAGGTCCGAGATCTCCATTGAGTAGTTTTCTTTTAGCTCCCTCACTTGGACCATCCACCCCGTCTTGATATTTGAGTTGAAAGTTCTCAGGAACATTACTTTACACCATCGGCTATCGGGGAGATTTACCAAATAATTAAGATAACCGAGTTTCAATAGGTCTATCCTGTCCTTGATCCTCATCCACCCAAGCTCGCCCCTGATTGCTTCTAGTGCTGTGGCATTACTCGAGCCTGTTATCCATTGGCCTGCATCGTTCTGCAGGATTTCCAAGCTCTTAACAGCTGTCTGGTTTAGGGGTACAACTTCCGTACCGTATGTTATACTTGGCAGACCCACCATTTCCCAAATGGTTTTCCCCACGAAAACCTTATTGAAACTGTTTCTCCCTATAAGTTTCATTTGGTTAAGGATTCGCTTCCCCTTCAGAATCAATTTATTTGTGTGGTTTCGGTAGATGCCTCTTCCTGTGATGTTTATATTTACCCCCCAGGTATTCATAGTCACTAGTCTCTCCTACACTAAGAAGTCTACTGCTACCTTCCGGAATGCAGAACACCCCCACTCTCTACCTTCGAGTGGGGTCCACTTTGCGGCCCACGGGTATAACTTTGCTCTTGCTTTCATTAAGTTCGAGTCTCCATTTGCTCCCATATTTCCCAACAATTCCCAGCATCTTCTCTAACCCTCTTCGCTTTCTGACACTAGCACCATATCGTCTGCAAAAATAGCCCTGGGATCTTCAAGTCACCAACTGCAACCCCCTCGTCGCTATGCAGGAGTTCATCTCCTAAACCTTTGATGTACAATGCAAAAAGAATTGGCGAAAGGATACACCCCTGTTTTAGGCCTAACTCCATAGGCACACGTTTTGTTGTAATGTTACCCAGGCTAAGTTCACTCTGTACATCTTTATATAATGCTTTCATAATCCCAACAAACTCGCCCCCAAGCCCAGAGCCGTCAGCTTGCGCCACATACCCTCCCTCCATACTCCATCGTATGCCCTTTTAACATCCAAAAAGGCCATGAACATCTTTTTCTTTTTTGCTTTCGCGGATTCTAGCATTTGGGTTAGCGTGAAAAGATGGTCAGTGACTCTCCTTCCCTTCCTGAAGCCATTCTGGATTTCTCCCAAAAAACCCTTCTCCTCAATCACCTCCTCTAATCTCCCATACAGGACCTTACAAAAGACTTTTCCAATGTTGCTGCTGACAGAGATCCCTAGATAGTTATCCAAGACGTCTTTTCCCCCTTTTTGTGAATAAATGTCACTTTACTTTCCCTCCACTCCTTTGTGACCTCTTGCTTTTCTATGGCTAAATTGAATAGGGCAGTTAGGCTTTCCAAAAGTTCCTCTCCCCCTTTTTTGATAAACTCGTTAGGAATTTCGTCCACCCCTCCCGCTTTTCCATTCCTCAATTTTGAGATCACCCTTCGCACCTCCTCAGTTTTGATTTCGCTGCACACGAAGTCCGAGAGATTTTCCTCGACCTGGTTCGGACACTCCGTTGGGTTCCCCATGCCCCATCGCTTATCGTTTACCTTTTCCCAGTGCTTGACTAGTTCTAATGCGATTTGATCTCGCTCTTCTGTAACTCTGCCATCTACTTTAATGTTCTGTTGGTTATTCCCTTTGTTACGTTTGTTCACCCATTTCCAAAATACGCTGAAACTCGACCCCCTGTCGTTCTTATCGTCCTAATGAGACTGCTATTTCGCAATCTCCGGTTGTCGTCTTTAATCTTGTTTACTTTATTTCGTGCTTGTTGATAGTATCTGTAGCGTCACGGGAATGATTCTGTGATAGATATTTGTTCACACTTCATTCTGGTATACCGTATATATAGGTATATACTGTATACAGAATGTCTTATATTTGAGCAGCAGAACATTCATAACCAATATGTTGATTGCACTTTATTTGTCTCTGTAACAATATTCTACATGCTAACGCATTCCAGTTAAAAGCAGTTACATTTTGATTTGATGACATTGAACTTATACGACGTATTTACAATACGACGTATGAAGTGCAGTTTTATCCAATCTAAATGTATACAAATTATTTATCGAACGTCTTATTCCGGTTTGAGTGCGTATTCTATACAAGTACTGTAATTCAAGTATTCTTGTCTTTGCCATAAATACCCATAAGCGTAGTCATATCGATCACTATTACATCGTTTGTTTCATAACGATTATTAATTTCATATGAATGTTAGTCCCAACATCGCATTATGCTCCGACTTCAATAGTACCTAGCTTCAATAATGATTGAATTGAATAATCAGAGAACTATTACGCCGAAAAAGGCGACTTGCACAGCTTGAATGTCCAGGGAGTCAAACTCCAAGATTCAGATTTTTTAAAGTGCATTACTAAAAATGATTTCATTACATTAGTTGAAACCTGGCAAAACCAGGAGAGCGACGTTCATTTACCTGGGTATGAGCAAGTCGAACTTCCTAGGCAAAATGGAGATAGAGGAGGTACTGTCTTTTATTATAAAACATGTTTCAAACCATTTTTTGAAAACACAAAAATGATAGATGAAATTGCATTGTGCGTTGAATTTAAAGGAAATATGTTTGGTTTGGACAACAAGATTGTTTTTATATCTGCATACGTCCCCCCAAGCAATTCAAGTTACTGGAATACAAGAAGAGAAATGAAAATGAAACTCTTTGAAAATATTCAAACGCATTTACTTGAATATCAAGTTCATGATATGGTTGTACTTGCTGGTGATTTTAATGCAAGAATTGGAGAGAAACCGGATCACGTTGCAGGCGATAATGACAAACACCTCCCCCTTCCCGATCATTACAATTTGGACACTGAGAAACTAAGAGCAAACATGGATCGACATGTTAATGCATTCGGTAATCAACTTTTGGCAATGTGTAGAAATGTGGGTTTGCGGATAGTTAATGGGAGAAAAATGGGAGACACACTAGGTCATTTCACGAGCTATCAATATAATGGAGCCAGTGTTGTTGACTACGTTATTATATCGGAAATGTTTTTCTGTGATGTCGATTACTTTTTCGTAAAATTGCCCTCTGAATTTTCCGATCATTGTCAGCTTGTTACTCACTTCAAATATGACGTTAAAGGCAACCTGTCAACGGAGGGAAAATACAAATATAAATACTCAAAACAAACTAAACTGAAATGGACATTGGATAGCAACGAGAAAGCTATACAATGTCTTAATAACAGTAAGGTTAAACTTGAACATAACAAATTCCTAAGAAATGATTACAGCATTGATTGTAAGGGTACACCTGAAGCTGTGCAAGATTTCATGTCAATCTTGAAATCAATCAACAATTCTGCGTGCATGAGATTACCGGTCCTTAAGGGTAACACAATACGTAAACGGCGGTGGTTTGATGACAGATGCAAAACTTTGAAAAATGATTTAAACAAAGTTATAAATCAAATGCGGCATGATCCATTCAATGATGGTTTACGAATCAAGTATTTTACAATACGGAAGGCATACAAAAAGGAAACAAAGTTTAAAAAGAAACAATTTTTTTTGTGCGTTGTACAAACAATTGGATGATTTGGAATCTAGCGACCCAAAACAATACTGGGACCTTATTAACAAACTGCGACAAAAGAAGAATTGTGACAATCAACTTAATCCCGACACCGCAGTAGAATTTTTCTCCAAATTGTACTCTAAAAACGGAGATATTGGCGTTATTAATGATGACAATTCATTTTATTGTCCGGAAATAAAAATAAAGTTGAACAATACTCCTATCACACCATCGGAAATACTTTCAAAGTTGCGCGAATTGAAAAGTGGGAAAGCATCGGGTCTTGACAATATTAGTAACAGTTTGCTTAAAGCAGTTGGTCCATGCATGACAGATAGTTTATCAAAACTCTTTAACCAAGTTTTAACTTCTGGTTGTTATCCGGAAGATTGGAGTAAATCTGTTCTTTCCTTAATATATAAGAAGGGTGATCGCAATGATCCAAACAGTTATAGGGCCATTGCATTAAGTTCCGCTATCGGAAAATTGTTCAACAAAATTATCAACCAAAGATTATCTGATTTTATAGATGATAACAATATTATTACCGAAAACCAGTTTGGATTTTGCAAAGGAAAAGGGACCCCAGACAGTGCCTTTGTTTTGAAAACGGTTATTGACAAATACAAATTTTCAAAAAAACACTGTATGCTGCTTTTGTTGATTTTCGCAAAAGCATTTGATTCGGTGAACAGGGAATTGCTCATGTTGAAACTTCAACATATAGGTGTGAGTGGTGAAGCATTCAACGTGATCAAATCTATGTATGAATCTAGCTTTTATTTGACTAAAACGTCTATTGGGTTGGGACCAGCCTCCCTCTCTTCTGTAGGTGTCCGTCAAGGGTGCATCTTATCTCCCTCTCTATTTAAAGTTTTTATTGAAGACATAAAAGACATTTTCGACAATTTGTGTGATCCTGTGTGAATTCGTGGTTACAAATTAAATCATCTTCTTTTTGCAGATGATCTTGTAATGATATCTGATAGCCAGAAAGGGCTTCAACGGTGTCTCAATAAGCTCCACAATTATACTGAAACTAATATGCTGCAAATAAACGTTGGAAAAACAAAATGTTTAAGATTTGGATCTGCGTCTGTTAATGGAGCACAAAAGCAACCAATATTTTTTATCGGAGACAAGCGTATTGATATGGCTGACGAATTTACATATCTAGGAATAAAATTCTCGAAAGATGGTACATTCTCTAAAGCCCAAAATGATTTGGTTGTTAAAGCCCCAAAAGCTTTATACTCACTTTTTCGTACATTTAATGAAACTTCACGGGTTCCAATAAAGACAATGTCAAAGCTATTTGACAAATTAATTCAACCTATAGCCTTATACGGGTGTGAAGTCTGGGGATCAGAAATAACGTACGGTAAGCGTTACAACATAGCCTGTGAAAAATTACACACTTCCTTTTGTAAAAAAGTCTTGGGCGTTGGGAAATTTTCCTCCAACCATGTGGTCCGCGCAGAACTTGGTCGATATCCGCTATATATCGAGGTGGTAAGTAGGATGGCTTCTTTCGCAATCAAAATATCTGAGAATCATAATGACCTGATGTGGAATGTGGTAGCTGAACAAAGAAATCGTAAAGGCAAACCGGAATCCCCTTTCAAATTACTGGAAAGATACGGTCTCGCTGTCCCTCAACATCCAATTATCACTAACACTAATGTTATAGGTAAGCTCAAGTATAATTTGCGCTTGCAGCATGTAAACACGTTCAAGAAATCAATGTTTGAGGACTGCAAAAAGAATGGATATAATAAAATGAGAACTTACGGGTTGTTTAAAAATGATTATTCAATGGAAACTTACTTAGTGGAAACGAACACGGCGGAAGACCGGGAAATTTTCACTAAGCTTCGTATCACCAATCATAAGTTAGCTATTGAAAAAGGGCGACATTATCAGCCGCCGAAGCCTGTTATCGGCAGGATATGTACTCACTGTGAAGCAAACTCCGGGAAAATAGAAAACGAATACCATTTTCTTATGGAATGTACACATTATTCAGAGCTTCGATCAGAACTATTTGTTCTGATGAACAGTGAGATTGACGGTTTTATTGATCTGAGTATATTTGAGAAATTCAAATTAATATTTGAAAATAGAACCCCCAGTTTATGCCATAAAATCTGCAGCGTGATCCGGGATTTTTTCGCCTGACGATTATGATATGTTTAGCGATGTGTATTGGAAATTCTAGTTCACGTCTCCACGATCTTTTGCGTATCAAATTAATAAAAATATAGTATTTTGATCATGGAAAATTGGTGGATGAAATTGTAATATTTTGAGTACTACTTTTGTTCATGTTACTTGTAGATTATCGCATACTGTCCTATATGGGATGTTTTATGCTAATAAATGTTATGTTATGTTATGTTATGTTAATTGCAGAAAAATGCTTTGAAATTCCCTCCACCGCCATCAAATATTTACTTGTTGTCTGGCGCTTTTTGATGACGAAAATCTGAATCACTGCGCACTAAAAAGATAACAAGAACCACTTATAAATAATAACCGAGTGTATAAAATCGGGATTGTACACATAACATAAAGTAATATTCATAAAAAGTAAGCTAAATGCTTCAGAAATCACTTTTCTCTCCAAGTTTTTTCCAAGTGAGCTGGAACTATATTGAGCGTGTTGATTTTCCACGATGCTGTGAAGTTATTTACTTCCAAGTAACCATGGATCTCTGCCGCGACTGTGTTGATGTCCGCAAAGGACCGGTGGGAGATGGGTTGAAAATGATGCATTCGCGCTTTTAAATAAGGTGCGATTGGACGATGCTGTGAATTTAGTTTCTTCTTGCAAACAACCATACCAACATGAGTGTCGATCACTGTCTTTTGTCATCGTTTTAGACTGACAAATGTGACAAATCTCCTTTTCCAGAAACTGTCTCCCAGTTTGCATATCATAAAAAACTTAATAGCGGTCAGCGTGTCCGTAATGTTCAAAGCCCAAACGGTCAAAACTACCCGTATTTGAAATTTAAACAAATGAAATACCCGAAATATTCGCAATTTCTTTAGCATCCGTGCCGAGTTGCTTTTTAACCTTACACACCAGATCACATGCGTTCATTTTCGTTTGTCAGCATGATAATGTCTGCAGGTGTTTATGGTAATAGTACGAGAGGGCGACAGAAGCCAAATATTTTCTATAAACTAACTTAAATTGATAATTCTGTTTATTTTACTGAAATTATTAATTGTTAAGATGGGTGTGTTGTGATTATTATGCTCCCGACTTGAAAAGTAAAAGGCATATCTAGTGTCGTAGAGACCTCCGTCCATCCGTGCCAACATTTTCCCTTGTATCTCAACCACTGCTACTCCAATTTGAATGATATTTGGTGTTGAGATCGAGCATCATGGGTAAACGATACCTGTGTAGCGTGCGTTTCTTCCACTCATTTTTTCCAGAGTTATGGTCCTTTTTCACTCTTTCGGCCTAGAAAATTTTGTTCATAACTAGTTGATGTGTTAAAAGTTGTTGGAAAGTGCCTGCGGCCACCCTCCAATTAATTGCAACAAAATAATTTTATTGAATATGTTATTCCTATTACTTATCAAGCAACAAGCTAATGAATATTCTGTAAACCCACCAATGTGGTGTCTGACGCTTTTATCGGAGCTATTGCGGAGGCTTCTGGAGCTCAACATGTTGATTATGGAAGGGTTTTTCTATTTACCCATTAATCGGTAAATTAAAGTGTTATATTTTGAAGTAAGAAGCATGAAAGGTTCAGAACTTAAATCCCAAAAAGAATGTTTTGCAATGTAATATGATTTTTGCAGATACACTTATTTGGGGGGGGGGGGGGGGGGGGTTACCTGTTTGATAGTGTTTAGAACATGTGTGTCACCAGGATTTTTGAAAAAGGGTTAAACTTTTTTGAAAAAGGCATATGCCATGAGTGGCCATTTGGGGATTTCTTTGCATACTGCGTTCTTGAAAAAATACGTGAACACCTACGAATGGGAGACCTTCTGGATGTGCCCTCCTGATCTCAATATGCAAATAAGCCTTTTTTGGAACAGTACAGTCAATAATGGTAATGTCGGGTTAATTTGATGTGTTTTGAATAACAATGTTCTTTTATGTATATTTGATGGTTTATTGCAGTGAATTTGTCTGGTTTTTGAAAAAGGGTTAAACTTTTTTTGAAAAAGGCATATGCCATGAGTGCCGAAGGTACAGGCATACAAGGGAGGGGCACCCCCCACCCCCAGGAAAATTTTTTATCAAACAAGCTACTCTTGTTACATCTATAACAGCTAGCATGAGTATATTGGTGTCCAAGAGTACCAGAACCTATGTTACTTATTGATAAACCAGACAAATTTAACAATTTAATCACTATCAAACAGATGCATGGTATAAAAGGGGTTACATGTACAGTGCAATGGGTCTGAAAATATATTTATTCAGATACAATGTATGACTTTGCATTGCATTCTATATACGATAATATTAGTTTCTTTCCAAACCACCACAGTGACACATACATCTTTATATGGGGAGACACTCTTTTGTCCTTCCAAACTTCTTCTAGTGGACTCCTTCACGTTGACCTTTGCTGAACCCCCTCAAATCAAAACATAAACAGAAGAAAATGTCTGCCTTCAATCAGTGAGCACCCACTTATAACATTTGGTATCACTCTTTATTCATTTCAAGAATTAGGAAAAGATTTCTTCAAGTATGTACTTCAATGTTTCTAGAATACAGCTGTTATTTTATTTTGAGGTGTTTTATTGTAAAAATTTTGTTCTCTTACTTATGTCATAGCAGACTTTTAGGCGATGCTGTCTACACATGGCAGCAGTTCCGTGGCAAATTTTAGTTTTCTCATGTTCTATGTTTCATTCCAAGCATTTTGGTATTTAATTTATTGGGGTTATTCATTTTGGGCCTTTTTAAGACTTTGAAGAAAATTACTTGAAATTTGACCAAAGTTAGGTTGGGCGTCCCCTTAAATTTCGAGGACCAGTGAACACGACAGTTACCCGTGATAGCCAGAGTCTTAGCTGAGGCATTGTAGGTAAAAAACCCTCGCAGAAAAAAACCCTCATGGAAGAAACACCAGAAACCTTCTTCACAAAATCTGTCTATCAGCTGAGAAGACTTTAATAATGCTGCATTTCACTGGAGTTTTGGGCTATGCAGAGAAGATATATACCCCCGGGTTTGTTCAGAGGCAGTGTTTAATGTAATGGGAGTATAGCATATTACCGAAAACTACCCGACAGACTAAAATTACCGAAACGGGTCCGACAAGGTAATTACATTCGATGGCACTTGGTTACTATGGAACGATAGTATGTTCGGTGGGGTGGGGGTGAAGGGGGGGGGGGGTGTTGTTCGATGCAATGAGAGTACTTTTGCTGGCTGTAATTCTTTCAGAATTATCTTTCCTATCTATTCTAAACCCTATTCTGGCTCCCATATTCTATTTATTCCTAGCTACTTTCAGTTATCTCTGACCATGACCCGAGCTGTGCCCTCGGCCAAGTCTTAGAATGTCAAATCGGATTTCTCTGTTTACCTAAGCTCTTTCGACACTGGGTTCATACCTTGTTGTCTCTGCTTGTTGATATGTGTGGTTGTTCACTAGTCCAAAGAGCTGAAAAGGAATGGGTATAATTTTGGAAAAAGGGTTCGACAGCCAGACACAAAAGAGAGAATATGTGAAAAGGTCCTGGAAGCAGTATTATCTGGGCAACCCGACAGACGATGGATTCTATGTCCATTCTTCTACCACTATCACTGACTGACTTCCATTATTATAGCCTTCTAGTTCTACTGTTGTTGGACCCTGCCATTACTACGGTTAGGTAAAATCACTACTGCATGTAGTACCGGTACTATTGGCTCTCAAACCCACTACATTCCCCTAACACTATCTAGTTCCACTGCACTACTGTCCCTTTCCAGCACGGATGACAGATCATGTACTACTGATTTGTTTCACTATAAGTCCTGTAGTTTATACACAGCTGAGAAGTGGGAAAAAACTGAATCATTTCTTGCATCACTTTTTGATTCATCTGATTCATCTGGGGAAGGGGCATTGTGCAACCATGGTTTGGTCCTAGTTGATCAACAGAATTCACCCTTTCCCCATATGGAGATAATGGGGATTCAGGTTGTACCTCTATAAGGTAATTCCTCATAGCCTTGGTGACAAAAATGGGATCCTATATCCATATACTCACCAGAGAAAGGGATTCTGTAAGTAGGATCCCAAGCCAATTACTTCGCAACAGATCCTGAAAGTATTCACCTTCTCCACTAATAAGATAAAACAGAGCAGTTTTTTTAGACAGACTCGATGTTCATAAATCCAAAACGAAGGTAATGCATTTCAATACAGGTCGTCGGAACGCAGTAATTTTCAGTTAACAAGAGACTCTGAAATTTTAGATTATGTGGAACATTACAAATACTAACTTGGTGCTTTCTTTGATGAAAGATGAATTTTAACCTTACGGTCGAAATCTTTGCAAAGGGGGGTCGGGCTCTTGAAGCGGTTATATCCAAAGTTCATACCTCAAAAAGTATTGGGATATCGACATATGATAAACTGTTCAATAGTTGTGTTGCACCTGTGTTGGGTTACTGTAGTGAATGGTGGGGTTTCAAAACATATTACTCTATTGACATGATTCAGAGTCGAGCCGAGCGTTGCTTCTGTGGTTAAATCGTTTCACTCCGTTGCCAGCACTGAACGGGGAATTCGGTTGGACTCCATCAACACAAAGACGGTGGATTAATATGATCCGTTTTTGGAATCGCATCATTCCACGAGCTGACAATCGACTTACTAAACGGATATATTTGTGAGAGCTGCAAAAACCATTCTAAAGCATGAACCGACGATCTGCAATCCATTTTTCGTTCAATTTGTTGGATGTTTTTAACAAATTTAGAATCTTGTAATATCAAAATTGCTCTCGACAGAATAAATTTCATTCTTTGAAACAGAATGGCGTGAAAACATGAAAAAACTACCGAAACTTCGAACCTATGAAAAACTGAAAACAAATTACGAACTTGAAACTTATCATTCCCTTAATTAATAGTTTGAGTTCGTCCAGGGCATATTTTTCTCCTCTGTTCCCTTCCTTGTAGTGATGGTTCTTCCTTCGTGGTTGCATTACGGTCGTACGCTGTCTCGAGCAGAGGTGTGTTTCTGTCTTTGGCACCCGCGGGATTTCGTTTGGATCATTGCATTCTCTTCCGTTCAAATGAGGTAGTTCTGCTGGTTTATTTTAGCAAGGAGCATAGAATAAAACACCTCGCGTCTTCTCAGATGGTGTCTGCTTTTAAACATTTGTTCTTCCGGAACGCTGAAAGATCCTGGGTCCATGGATGGCTCATTTGTGAAACAGGACACATTTTAAATGACTGAAGGATTTTAAGAACAGGTCGCAATCGCAGGTGTGATGAGAAGCCATCGCCGATCAAAAACCAAATGAATAAGCTCGAGATATCCGTCCCAGTTTGTACCCTGGGGGTCGGTCGCGAAGCAACCAGATAGGATTTTCACTTACGGCATACCTTCTTATGGTTAGTCAGTGGTTATGGGTTCCTACTTTCGCCGTGAGGAGAGGAAGGGAGGCGGGGGCCAAGGTGGAATCCCTCATTCTTACTCTTACTAGTATTTAATGTCGCTTTCAGGATCTATGGGAATATTTCATTGAGGCCTAACCCGTGCCCCTCATGCGGTGAATAATGAATTCCACTGATCACCATTCCTGTGTTCACAGGACTCTCGCTTATATACACCTGGAACTTAATAAAACACTCTTTTTTCGCAGTGGCGTCAATAGAAACTGTCATTACTTTCATGCTATCTTTAAGATGGCCAAAAGTGATTGTTTGTGGCAAGAATGGTCCATTCATTGACAAATGAAAGACAACACAATAATGAAAATATGCAGTATTTTAATGGTGCTATTTACACATATCTGTCGCTAATGTTTTTGATGGAAAAATGTATGTGACACAGCAATGACAAACATCTTGGTAATGACCTGATAACAAATGTTCATGTAAAATATTGTAACGGTCTGTACATAAATGCTGACCGTAGCCTGTAAGAAATATATAGGTAAAGTATTGTAAAGGTGGGGTGGCAGTTAGATGCTAAACTAGAAAAGACATCTTTGAGTCCCAGAGTGGGTCTGACTGAACCCAAAAATATTTGTTCTCATAGGACAGTGATAACAAAGGCACCCCAAAACACTCGCTCCTGTCACAAGATGATAACAAGGTACCCCAAGAAGTTTCGTGATGATCGGTTCATCTGCACTTACTGTGTATAAATAGCACTGAACAAATCAAAGTTCATCTAATTTGCATAATTTCTGCACGAGCAAAAAACCCGTATTATATGTGATGTATTCCATGTTACTAAACATTCCAACAAAAATTTATTCAAATCAGAACTTTCATACAGAAATTCTTTACAAAAAACTGCTTGCACTAATTTTGGTACAAAATGGCTGCTGGTGGCCATCTTGAATTTTGGACCGCACCCAAAAACACTCGTTCTCGTCCCACGGTGATAACAAAGGTATCCAAGAAGTTTCGTAAAGATCGGTTCATACTACGGCCTCTAGCCTGAGCCGTATAGAAGTTGTGTACAAAAAACTGATTGGACCTAATTTCGGTACAAAATGGCCACTGGCAGCCATCTAGAATTTTGGACCGCACCCAGAAACACTCGTTCTCGTCCCAATGTGATAACAAAGGTGCCCAAGAAGTTTTGTGAAGGTCAGTTCATAAATACAGCCTCTAGCCCGAGCCGTATTGACACGTGCACTTACTGTGTATAAGTTGCACTGAATAAATCAAAGTTCATCTAATTTGCATAATTTCTGCTCGAGAAAAAAAAACAGTATAAAATGTGATGTATTCCATGTTACTAAACATTCATACAAAAATTTATTCAAATCAGAACTTTCATACAGAAGTTCTGTACAAAAAACTGATTGCACTAATTTTGGTACAAAATGGCCGCCATCTTGAATCTCGGACCGCACCCCAAAACACTCATTCACGTTCCAATGTGATAACAAAGGTACCCAAGAAGTTTCGTGAAGATCGGTTCACAAATACAGACTCCAGCCCTAGCCGTATTGACATGTGCACTTATAGTGTATAAGTAGCACTGAATAAATCAAAGTTCATCTAATTTGCATAATTTCTGCACGAGAAAAAAACCCGTATTATATGTGATGTATTCCATGTTGCTAAACATTCATACAAAAATTTATTCAAATCAAAACTTTCATACAGAAGTTCTGTACAAAAAAACTGATTGCACTAATTTTGGTACAAAATGGCTGCTGGTGGCCATCTTGAATTTTAAACTGCACCCCAAAACACTCGTTCTCGTCCCACGGTGATAACAAAGGTACCCACGAAGTTTTGTAAAGATCGGTTCATAAATACAGCCCCAAGCCTGAGCCGTATAGAAGTTGTGTACAAAAAACTGATTGGACCTAATTTCGGTACAAAATGGCCACTGGAAGCCATCTTGAATTTTGGACCGCACCCCAAAACACTCGTTCTCGTCCCAAGGTGATAACAAAGGCACCCAAGAAGTTTCGTGAAGATCGGTTCATGAATACGGCCTCTAGCTCGAGCCGTATTGGCATTTGCAGTTACAGTGCTGAAAGTAACACTAAATAGATCAAAGTTAGTCTAACTGGCATAATTTATGCACAAGAAAAAAACCCGTATTATATGTGATGTATTCCATGGTACTAAACATTCACACAAAAAATTATTCAAATCAGCGCTTTCATATGGAAGTTCTGAGCAAAAATCTGATTGCACTTAATTTTGTACAAAATGGCTGCCGGCGGCCATCTTGAATCTCAGACCGGACCCCAAAACACTCGTTCTCGTCCCACGGTGATAACAAGGGTACCCAAGAAGGGCCTCTAGCCCGAGCCGTATTGGCATTTGCACTTACAGTGCTGAAAGTACCACTAAATAAATCAAAGTTAGTCTAATTTGCATAATTTACGCACGAGAAAAAACTCGTATTATATGTGATGTATCCCTTGGTACTAAACATTCATACAAAAAATTATTCAAATCAGAGCTTTCATATGGAAGTTCTGCGCAAAAATCTGGTTGCACCCAATTTTGTACGAAATGGCTGCCAGCGGCCGTCTTGAATTTCGGACCGGACCCAAAACCACTCGTTCTCGTCCCACGGGGATAACAAAGGTACTCACGAAGTTTCGTAAAGATCGGTTCATAAATATGGCCTCTAGCCCGAGCCGTATTGTTGACGGACAGACGGACGACTGGCCATGGCATAAGCTCAAATTTGACTTACGTCAAAGATGAGCTAAAAATGTAACTTGTGATCTCCTGAACGCAATAGAAGTGTCGGACGTCAGAAGCGAGTGCATCCACCACATGCCCGGATGACAGCCTGAACCCTTCTCCTAATGCTACCGGTGAGTCTTCTGGTGCCGTTCAGAGGCGACTGTTGCCACTCCTCATGCAATGCAGCCTCCAAATCGGCCAAATTCTGTACAGTCGGCCCCCTTGCTTGCACACGACGTCAAAGTCCCAGAAGTGTTCCAGGGGATTAAAATCTTGACTCATTGCAGGCCAAGGTAGTATAATAGCCTTGTTCTGATGGAATGCTCTCACAACATGGGAACGGTGTAGCCTTGCATTGCGTCCATGAATACAGGACGAATAGCCAACAGATGGTTGTCAAAATGCAGGAGGACAACCGGATTGAGAATGTCCCGGATGTACTGATGACCATTGAGATTCCCACGTACATGCAGTCACCATATCAAGTTTCCAATCACGAGAGAGCCATGTCCAAATCATTACTGATCCTCCATCATAAGGAGCAGTCGGTCTGGTGTTCCTGGCACGTAAGTAGTATTTCTATGCCTCCACACTCTCATGAGACGATCAGTGATGTGAAGCAGGAACCTACTCTCGTCTGACCAATTGACTCTCCTCCATGTCTTGCGATCCCAATGTTGTTGTGCCATACACCACTCCAAACGTCGTCTTTGATGCCGACCAGACAGAGCTGGGCGCTTGATGACCCTTCTGGACATCATACCCAGTGCTTTGAGACGGTTTCGGACAGTTCTGTTGCACAAACGCATGTTGGGGAGCCAAAGGCGTTTCAAAACCCCACTTGAAGCAAAGGATTCCCGCCTAATGAGGCGTGCCAGACTCTCATCTTCGAAGGAGTTTTTGGGGGGGTTGTCCAGGCCTTGGTTGGTTCTTAACATCGTTGGTTTGTTGATGTTTTCGGACAGGTCTGCTGATGACAGAATGACCATAGCCAATTTGCCTTCCATTTGCTTTGAATAACATGCATGCCGTCTGTGTGCCTCTGACCGTCTCCTCCTTGCTATGTCAACATTTATTGATAAAAGAAGTGACATATTTTCTTGTTTCATACCCAGATATTGCATGTGGATGACGGTGTTTTTTGCGACATTCGTGGGTAGCATGCTTCACGTGGACGAGATAAGTTTGGGATACGCTGTCTACCAGAAACATCATGTTTCACGAGATGAAATGTACTGCAAGACATGGCAATCATTAAAACATAATAATCGGTAACAGCAACTTCACTGTCATGAAACAGTTCATGGAGTGCTGTAATTCCAGGTGTATAGAATCCCATTTTCATCAACTGACGAGTGCTCGGAGGGAAATACCTCTTCGAGGTTTAACATCGTCATTATATCCTCATACGCTGAAAAGTGGAATTCCATCGATCACCAGTTCCTTGTTCATTGGAACTCCACTTATGAAACCCTTACCTTACCCGAGTGTGACTTTGGAATCCATATTCTCAGATGAGTCGAGCCGTCATCAGTTAATATTTGTTTTTCACAGTTCTCAACTGTGAGGAAAGTCGACCAAAGGGCCGATAGACAGTGATAGTGAAACAAACCAAACAAGAGCACCGCTGGGCATTGCATCATACGCCCGTGAACTGTTCAAATTGTTCCATTTTAACACATTTGCAATTTTTTTAGAGTGCGAGAAATTTATACTGGCATATATATATATGTTACGGTCAGACTTTGAAATCAGTGATTTTGTGAAATGACTAAATTTTTCAGTCATTTAAGAAAAAGACTAACAAGTTTGAAGCCAATCGAAAAACAAATACTAAAGTTATCATCCGGAAACCAAATAGTTGACGAAGAATTCTAAGTCCAACAGGGGCCATAATTCAGGCAAAAATTGTTCAGACCGACCCCATATTCGAACTTGACCTGTATTTTGTTGTGATTAAACCACATACCAAGTTTGGAGCCGATCGGAAAACAAATACTAAAGTTATCATCCGGAAACCAAATATTTGACGAATTCTAAGTCCAACAGGGGCCATAATTCAGGTAAAAATTGTTCAGACCGACCCCATATTCGAACTTGACCTGTATTTTGTTGTGATTAAACCACATACCAAATTTGGAGCCGATCGGAAAACAAATACTAAAGTTATCATCCGGAAACCAAATATTTGACGAATTCTAAATCCAACAGGGGCCATAATTCAGGCGAAAAATGTTCGGACCGACCCCATATTCGAACTTGACCTGTATTTTGTTGTGATTAAACCACATACCAAATTTGGAGCCGATCGGAAAACAAATACTAAAGTTATCATCCGGAAACCAAATATTTGACGAATTCTAAGTCCAACTGGGGCCATAATTCAGGCGAAAAATTTTCGGACCGACCCCATATTCGAACTTGACCTGTATTTTGTTGTGATTAAACCACATACCACATTTGGAGCCGATCGAAAAACAAATACTAAAGTTATCATCCGGAAACCAAATATTTGACGAATTCTAAGTCCAACTGGGGCCATAATTCAGGCGAAAAATGTTCGGACCGACCCCATATTAGAACCTGACCTGTATTTTGTTGTGATTAAACCACATACCACATTTGGAGCCGATCGGAAAACAAATACTAAAGTTATTGTTCGGAAACCAAACGGACGGACGGACGGACGGACGGACAACGTCATACTATAATACGTCCCGTTTTTCAAACGGGCGTATAAAAAGCAATCTGTTCTGGAAGAATACAGTACTGGGGGTATTTTTGGCTGTTTAGTCATTTTCAGCATCTTGGGCTATGTACTGGGAATTCTGACCGCAACATTGGTATGAAGTTAAGTTTAGCCAATCGTTGATACTTTTGCGACCCGCTTTAGTGGACTCCCATCCCTGACGTTTTTCAATGTCTCATTTTACCGCCAAAGCAGAATTATTGGTGTTTAAGGTCACATAATTCTGCACAAGGGCCAATCTGGGCCGAAACATGGAGATAGCTCAACCAATCGTTTATATCCATGTTGTCCAGTTTAGACTTCCATCCCCGGCAATGGTGACCGGGTCCTATTTTACGAGTAAAACAGAGCTCGTTTACCACAGTAAACAAGCACTGCTCCATTTCCCATGATTGGAGAAAAGCAACAATAACAACCACTAAGAAAACCTGATTGTTTTATGTATTATCACACAAATTTACACAAAAATTATTGCAATTACATCATTATTTGAGTGCACAATAACCAAACTGTGAGAGATGCAATTCAATACATAAACTATTCATTCAGACGACAAATGACTGACGCGCCCAAAATAACACTTCGACCGGCGGCTGATTTGTCGTGGTTCTCAGGAGGGAAAGCCTTCATTTACCTCGTGTTTCCAAATGCCTTCCTATCCCCAAACCTCTTCTGTTTTCCCAAAAGCAGGAAACGAACTGTTTGATGATAACCCGTACGCGATCATTCCCAATTTCTCCGATAAAGTATAGTAACTTTTTCACCTAAGCTCCAGCGACCGCAGCTTAAACAACTGTGACCCCCTCCCCCATAAGTGCCATCAAGGTACTCTTTAAAACCTGTCTTCTCTTTATCACGCATGCCACACATGGACCTCTTTGCTTTCAACACCCCAGCCCCCGCCCATCAATTTCGGTTACAATCCTCCCAAGACTATTTCTCATGGCGATTGTGTTTGTTTTCCCCACTTCCAAATTCGAGATATCCATTGAAAAGTTCGACTATTAACTCCCTCGCTTGCTCAATCCGGCCTGGTTTTGCATTTTAATTCCAAATATTCTGGAACATTAGTTTACACCATCGGCTGTTAGGGGAGATTTACCAAATAGTTAAGATAACAGTTTGATTAAGTCTATAATGCCCCTGATCACCATCCACCCAAGCTCACCCCTGACTGCTTCAAGAGCTGTGGCATTACTCGACCTTCACAACTGTTTTGGTTTAGAGGTATCTCTCCCGAACCATATGTTATACTTGGTACAAATACCATTTCCCGTTGATACACAGAACGACACAAGCCTGTGAATGGGTTGATCGATATGGCACAAGTAGAAAATTCCAGTCAAATTTCGCTTCTATTTAAAAATAGTCCGTGAACGATTTTTGTTCCGCACATATGTGCGGGACGGATTTTCATTTTCCGCATGGTTTAGTGTTACTGTAGATGGAGATTTCATAGAACTGGCGTATAATAAAAGCTGTTTCTCCATAAAAGTTTCATTTTATCAAGAAGTCGCTTTCTACTCACAGTAAGTTTATTCGTGTGGTTTCGATAGATACCTCTTACCGTGATGTTTATATTTAATCCCCAAATACTCGTAGTCACCTGTCTCTCCCACACTAAGAAGTTTGCTCGTTCCTTCCGGAATACAGAACTCCCCTACCCTTTACCTTGCAGAAGGTTCCACTTCATGGCCCATGAGAAAAATCTTGTTTTTGTTTTCATTTAATTCGAGTATCCATTTGTCCCCATTCCTCCAACAATTGCGAGCATTTTGTCTAGCCCCCTTTCACTTTGTGACACTAGTACCATATCATCTGTGGAAAATAGCCCTGGGATATTCAGGTCCCAAACTAGTCACTATGCAGGGGTTAATCTCCCGAATCTCTGATGTACAATGCAGAAAAAAATGTCAAAAGGATACGCCTCTACATTAGATCTACCCCCATAAGCGCCCAATGAGTACCCAGTTCAGGACATCGATCGTGCATTAAATATTTGCTCGAGTGGGTACTGAGATGGGGAAATTTGAGGTTGAGAATTGGGAAACATTATACCCAAATGCTAATGGGAAAGGATACCATATTTGGCCCGTGTAGAAACCCAAAAGAATCCACGCCAGTGGTATCTCCCTATACAATACTATCGCCAGCAAATTGGGTGAATGAATTTTGTATTTTTGGGTGGCTCTGTATTAATTCAAATTCAAAATAACACAAGCTCATGATTAATTTCTGTGCATTGATCCAAAAATACTTAAGCTATCCTACATAAATTGGCAGTAATGTCCTGTCACTGTCCACATAATCATTTTTATAGGCTGGACAATGTTAGAACAGAGGAATAGACAGACAGACGGTCAGATGTTCGGAATGTTCACTAAAATATTTTCGGAAAGCACCTAAATTATTTGAAATGCTGATAGACTGAACTCATAACTGAGGCACAAGTATTTTCAACCCACCTAAAGGGTCTTCTAAAATGGGTATTTGGCATTACATCATTCTATCAGTTCAGTAAAACAAACGCCTAACTGTTGACAGGAATAACTTTTCTCCGCTTGGAATCTGTTACAGCCTGACTGCTGTAATTTGAGGAATAACTTTTAAGGAAACATACCAGCCATATCCCGTCAGCACTACTCGCCAAAATGGTCAGTTAACTCTCTGCACCTGATGTCAAAATACCAAACTTTTCAGCAGCAAATCTCTGTCAATAACACTGTAGCTCTTAACTCGACTGTGTGTAGCGTTTGACGAAAGGGATAATGTTCAATGAATATGAAAGGATTGTGAAATAAGATAAGAATTGTGATAACTGAGAATATGTTAATTTCTGTTCCCTACAATGTTCATGCTATGTTTTCAATAAGAATAATTTTGAGGTGCAGACTGTACTAAACAATTGAGGCCTGGATTTTTGTGGCCCTCACAGTTCTGTCAGCCAAAGTTACCAAGTTACAGTAAAATTATTTCAAAACGACTCATCTTACCAAGATACAATGAAATCCTTTCATAAATACAACTTGTTGACTTTACTGAAGGAATCTAAGTCATGTGATGGTCTGGCGGTCACGGTTGACCAATCATGACCGAAATAGGACAGTCTAGTCTAGATATCATACCAAGTTATCCTACCAAGTTACAATGAAATCCTTTCATAAAAACAATCTTCAGACAGTACTAAAGGAATCTAAGTCACGTGACCAGGCAGTGGCAACGGCTGGCAGATCGTGCCCAAAATAGGATAATCTCATCTAAACACCATACCGAGGTATCCTTCCAAGTTACAATTAATATGAACTGCAGACTGTGCTAAGCAAATCTAGGTCACGTGCCTGTGTGGCCTTCAAGGTTGACAGATCACGAACAACATACGACATTCTCACCTGGACATCATACAGAGTCATCCTACCAACTTACAATGAAATCCCTTCACAAATGCGGGTAGGACTACTTACAGAGAACAACCGAGAACAAATTAAAATAATAAAGGCAAAAATAAATATTAATTGTTAGCATATAGGTGCCCTATGTTGTATATAAAATAAGAAAAAGCCAATTTAAATCTTTTAGACCGACTCAGACTGTGGTGATTGGGATTATTTATCAATTTCGGATTCGCCGCCAAACTGAGAAGAGACAACTTGCCGAGAACAAGATTGTGACTGTTAATTGACACCGAGAAGAGACTGCTCGCCGAGAACAAGATTGTGACTGTTAATTAACACTGACTGCGTCTATTTTCATTTGTTCTCCAGACGTTGGCGTTTACTACTAACGCCGCCACTCGTTTTTGAGTTCTTCACTCGCTATCGCTGGACAGGTTTTTTTGTCACGACTGCAGTTTTGGGAAGACATTTAATTCGCTGGACAGATAAGACAGAAAACGATGGTAGCATTGAAACGTGCCATCCCAATGCAAAAATACTGGTCCTATAAGTATTGGTGGATCTGAAGTTGATTTCCGTATTACGTTTGGATTTTTAAAGACAATAGCAATTACATAACATGCGGCCAGATTAAAAGTTCTGTCAATTCCACTTTGAATTGCGGATTTAGTAGATACATGCCTTAGACGCTAACAATAAACTTTTATTTTCATTTTGAAATATTATTTTGTTTTGTTCTCGGCAAGTAGTCTCTAGAGTAGATACATGCCTTATACGCAAACAATATACTTCTATTTTTATTTTTTAATTTTTGTTTTGTTCTCGGCAAGTAGCCTCTTCTCGGTTCCGCGCCGAATGTGGGAATTAATAAATAATCCCATTCAGCGTAGACCTGGCTGGTTTAAAATTGTTTTGTTACTAATTTGTACATAATATATAGTAGATATATGCCTAAGACGCCAACAATAAACTTTTATTTTCATTTTGAAATATTATTTTGTTTTGTTCTCGGCAAGTAGTCTCTAGAGTAGATACATGCCTTATACACAAACAATAGACTTCCATTTTTATTTTTAAATTTTTGTTTTGTTCTCGGCAAGAGCCTCTTCTCGGTTCGGCTCTGAATGTGGGAATTAATAAACAATCCCATTCACCATTGACCTGGCTGGATTAAAACTGTTTGGTTACTAATTTGCACATAATATAGAGTACTTACATGCATTATAAGCTAACAATAAACTTTTATTTCGATCTTCATATATTAATTAGTTTTGTTCTCGGCAAGTTGTCTCTTCTCAGTTTGGCGGCGAATCCGAAATTGATAAATAATCCCAATCACCACAGTCTGAGTCGGTCTAAAAGATTTAAATTGGCTTTTTCTCATTTTATATACAACATAGGGCACCTATATGCTAACAATTAATATTTATTTTTGCCTTTTATTATTTTAATTTGTTCTCGGTTGTTTTCGGTAAGTAGTCTCACCGCACAAATGCAAGCTGTAGACTCTGCTAAAGGAATCTAGGTAATGTGCCCCTTTGGCCGTCACTGTTGACTGAACCCAACCCTCCTTGTGGCGTGATAAGTTATATTTTTCAGATCAGAAACAAGATATTTGGGGCGTCTTATTACAAAGCTGTGCGACAATTTGGTCGGCAACCCCGAGGCAGCGCCTTGTTATCACTCCACCAATCCCTATGTGTGAGCTCCCAGTGATGGGCCTGGTGGGGTGGCTGAGGGCTTCCAAATGCAAATCATAATTAACTGTTTTTAACCCCAAGTTTCCCCAGGAGGCACCAGAATCAATCTCAGAGATTCAGAATTTGAAAAAAAAATATCCTGGGAAGGGCTTATAATCGTGGGAGGGAATACGCACAATTCCATAATTCAAGAGTTATATCGAGCTAGCCCCCCCCCCCCCCCCCCAATTTCGAAAATATGAAATGGATTTTTTTTATCTAGTAGGGGCGTAACCAGGATTCTATAATGGGGGGGGGGGGGCTTTGTGGGGGAGGGGGGCAATCATTGGAAGGTCATTGTGGGGTTTGCCCCCCCCCAACAAAAAAAAAATGCAAACTGTCACATACTGTTTATTACACTTACCTTTCTTCAGGAGGCACCAGGATCGATCTCCCCCAGAGTCTAGCAACTTAACCTTCTTCCCAGTGGTGGGGCGGGGTGGGTGGGGTGGGGCTCCCAAATACAAACTGTCACTTATTGTTTTTAACCCTCACCCAGACCTTCGATTGGGGGTCCTCGCTCTGCAACTGGGGCCACCGTTGATATTGTATTTAGAGAATGCCATGGTTTAGTGGTCAGTGTCATTCAGTGTTAAACCGAACCGGAGATTGGGGAGGCCCCACCGCGACCCCATCATAAAAGGGTCCATATAAAGTTAAATAAACAGTGTAAATCAGCATTTGAATTGCTGGTTTGATGAATCCACCCCGCCTCAACCCTTTCCCTCATAAACATGTGGAAGGCTGAGTAGACACTAATGTGTATAGCGGGCGATTGGAATTAAAATAACTAATGAATTGTTTATGATAATTTGTTTCTGGGGAGGTCTAGCCCTAGTTAGGCCGGGGGGGGGGCACCAAATACCATGATTGACCCCCCCCCCCCCCCCCCAATTACAGACTCCTGACTACGCCCCGCTAGATATATAATCCATTTCCCATATTTTCGAAATGGTGGGGGGGGGGGGGGGGGGGCAAGATCGACATAACACTGGTATATTTCAATGGCTTGGACTATGAAATTGGGCGTATTCCCTCCCACGGTTGTGGGCTTTTTCCCGGATACTTTTTTCCTTCAAATTCTGAAGCTCTGAGATCGATTCCGGTGCCTCCTGAGGAAACGTGGGGGTTAAAAACAGTAAGTTTGCATTTGGGGCCCCTCAGCTCCCCTCCCTTCTTGGCCCACCACTGTAAGCTCACACATTGGGATTGGTGGAGTGAGCACAAGAGGCACTAGTCTTAATATGCTCGTGTGGGTATCACTGAGGTGGGACTTACAGGAATCTAGAACTAGTATCCACTGATGTATGGTTGGTTTTAATATTTATCTCCTTAAAAAAAAAGCTTGGAACACAACTTTTTGCCGGTGAAAAGGACGGAAAGCGTATAAAATCTGTTTTAAAGTACTAAATGTACCTTAGAAGTGTGAAGTGACAATTTAATGAAGCGTGTGCAATATAAAACGAAGATTAAGTATTGTTTGTAGACTATTTTCAAATTATAAATGGTTTCTCTCCCCCCATAGTGAACAGAAACATCTAAAATTAGCTACACCTCCATCGAGCAAGTATGATAATATTCACCCCGTCGTGCACCTCAGCGAATTCGTTGTTTTCCTTTCACAAAATGGCGTGTCGATCAGTGTCGATGGCGAAATGATCTATTTTGTCTTGAAAATAATGTACAGTAAAACAAACAATACTTAATCTTCTTTCTATATACTTATTATTGCGTAAGCTTCCTTAAATAATCACTTTTCACACATTCAGAGGTACATTTAGTACTTTAAAACGTAGTTTTTATACACTTACCGTGCTTTTTACCGGCAAAAAGTATTACCCTATGATGACTCACTCACTGGAACGCACTGTTTGAAGTGTCAATAGTTTGGATTTGAAATAAAGCGAAACTTAAATTCTTGGGGGATTTAATTGCATTGTCAGCACAATATGTGTTTTTATTTATTTATTTAGAAGGGCATTTATATATTTAATAGGGTTTTAACGACACTTGACAGCCAGGGTCACCTCGTGTCGGGCAGCTTTACGGGTGGAGGAAGCCAGCGAACCCAGAGAGAACCACCGAACAACAACCAGGCTCCCCAACATACTAACTCCACACAAGTAGGGTTCGCATTGGTTGAAGACAAGTGCACCATCGACGCGCAGAACGCCTTAGTACACAATGCCAGCATGCCCCCACGTGAGCATTGGGGGAAGTACCTTACCCAAGGACACAACACAGTTGCCGCAGGTGGGATTCGAACCGAATACCCCTTGGCTTGCAGCCTGCACCTCCACCTACTGAGCCCCCCCCCCACCCCCCACCACCAGAATGGTTGTTGTGGCTGCGACTTTTAACAGGTGACATTTAGTTAGGCGATTTGACAACAACCCGAGTGCATTTTCACAAGATTAACTGAATCGCTCAATTCGACCAAAATCAGCCTTTTAGACGCTTTTAACCTATCCATCGTTATCAAAGACTTTGTTTAAGAAACAATAATACTAAATTCATAATACGTCAGTAATCACCTCTGACTGATTAATTATTTTTTCCGACATTCATAAACTCTTTAACCAATAATTTTGTTAGCATATATGTCAACTGTTCTAACATGCCACACCATATGTTATATAATCACAATTTGTATATATTTGCTGCTTTTATAGTGTTAAGCCACTTTGTGTTGGGAGTCACTGTTCATCGTTCTAATTGGAGGCACGATTGTTCGTAGGCTAGTTCATTCAAAATATACTGGAATGTTCATTTTATTGTAAAAATTGTAAATAAACCGCTAATTTCCCCAAGAAGTATCTTCAGAGCATTTATACCAAGAAACAGCCCTACCATATAGTGAAGAGCCTCTATGGCTTAAACTCTTAATCCACTGAGTATTTTCAAGATATTTTTCATCATATCTAGTCATGGCTGCTTCAGAGCAGCCATGACTAGATTTGATGAAAAATTTATCTCAGTTTAAGTCAAGAAATCAATGGTGAAAAAATCCTTCCCATTTACAGGGGTAAATTGGATTAAATGAGCAAAAATTATACTTAAATAGTAGCTTGGATATCCACCAGCAGTATGCAAAGCGTTAAATCTGAACTAATTGTTTGAATTACACAACTGAAAGATAAAGAAATTGGGATTTGTAATGGGTAAAAAAATGTGTGAAATAATGAGTCAGATTAAAATATATATAAACCAATATCAACAGTAGTTTCCCTTCATCAACATATTTTCGGGAATAACACAAAGGTAGATGCGGTCATTTTGTTGTTGTAAATAACAGTTAAGTGCAATACAAAAGTATGAAGATGTGTAAAATTTACTAAAAAATATAGTCTTCCAAAAATGATTAATACCAATACTGGTGATAAAAAAAATACCAAGACGTCAATAAGCGGCACTAAATGCATTCATAAATCAACAAATGTGAAGAATATCGCAAGTACATAAAGGTTTATATTAGATAATAATATTTACAAAATATATGTAAACTAAAGTCCTTCATAACACAGGGCTCATTGTCTCAAGGATGTGGCCAATTCAAGGACATTATCCAGCAATTTTCAAGAATCTTTTTGACAATTATCTGGCTATTTCTCACCATTTATTTATTTATTAATTAATTTATTGGCATTTAAGGTCACATACTTCAGCACAATGGGTTATTGGAACTGCAACATGAAGATCAAGTCAATCTAGCCAATCGGTTATACCCATGTTGCCCATTTTTGAGGACTTCCACCCCAGGCATGGACCAAACCCTATTTTACCATTAAAACAGAGCTTGTTTACCACAGTAAACAAGCACTGCTTCACTTCCCAGGGTTCCCATGGGAAGCAATTTTTATATAACTTTGAGTAAGCTTATGAGGAACAAAATAGACAATATCTGTTTAAAAAGTAACTAAATAAATAACCAGAGGAAACCGTTGGATGGTGCATAATACGTCCACACTTCCAGAAATTATAAAACATTATGCTGGCACAGAAAAAAGGCTGGAAAATGTTAAAAATTCTAAGTTCAAGGGCAGTAACGCCACCAAAAATCAACTGAGTGGAACAAAATTCGAACTTGATCTGTAAGTATCCATAACAAAGCTATACAAAATTTTCTGAATATGTCAATCCGTAACGCAAAAAAGTCGGAAAACAGTAACTAAGTTCAACAGCAGTAACTCCACCAAAAATCAACTGAGTGGAATGAAATTATTCGAACTTGATCTGAAGTATCCATAACAAAGTTGTATACCAAAAATTTTCTCAATATGTCCATCCATAACGAAAAAAAGTTTGGAAAACAATTCTGGAAAGACATCAACCAAGCGGGACAAAATTCAAACTTGATCTGCAAGTATTCACAACAACGCTATACACCAAACATTTTCTCAGTATGTCCAACCATAATGAAAAGAAATCCGGAAAATGAAAAAAAAATCTGGAAAACTCTAAAAATTCTAAGTTCAAGGGCAGTAACTCCACCAAAAATCAACCACGTGGAATGGAAATTCAAACTTGATCTGCAAGTATCCATAACAAAGCTATATATAAAAAATTTTCTCAATATGTCAATCCATAATGAAAACAAGAGGCCCCACGTGGCCTTAATCGCTCACCTGACAAAGTGACTCTAAGAAGTATTTTAGGTCACCTTCACCATGTCATGCCTCATCAACATTAACTGGTTGAGTGATAGATTTTGTTTGAAGTTCAACATTTGTTACCTAAAATTAGTTTTATTTAAAATCATTGGTGTGTGGCCAATCTCCAATGATTTTTAATAAAGCAAATTTATCTCTGCAGACAAACTGGTTTAGCGTGAAGCACAAACAAGGAATGTGAAGAGATAGCCTTGGACATCTCTCCCCAACTGTGGATATCTTCCATGTGCTACATGTACATATTTGCATGCAAGAAAACAAAAATTTTCACAAATTTTCCAAAATATTAGTTTTTTTTATCATCATTGGAACAAGCTCAAATAGCTTATTCCAATAGGGGTATGGGAAGATCAGGTATATTTTTGAGACAGAAATGTGAATATATAAATAATGGTGTTTTTTTGTGAATGATGCTGGAGAATTTTGCGTAAAGATATGGTAAATGGTTTGTTCTAGATACAGAATGATGCAAAAGTATTTAAATTTGATTAGGCAAGATGTTCCTATAATGCATTTAAAAATTGAAGTAACTGTTTTTTTGCTGCCCGAACTTTTAGATGTGTGTGTCTGTGTTTGTGTGTGTGTGTGTGTGTGTGTGTGTGTGTGTGGGGGGGGGGGGGGGGGGGGGGGGGGGGGGGGGTAAGAGTGTTCTTGCAAACAAAATTCCTGAATAAATGGAAAATTTTATTTTTTGTGTGAAAGACATAGTGCGTGAATGTTGATTGGAACAAGCTTAGAGAGCTCATTTTAATGTGAAGTCATAAAGCCGTGTTTTACGTACGAAATTCTGGAATAACTAAAAAATTGCTTTTTTGACTCAAAAAGCATGGTGTGTGACCTCTCATTGGAATGAGCTCAAAAAGCTCATTCCAATGGGGTATTTACAAGCGATAAGTACATGTATGTTTAAGAGACAAAAATTAAAATTTGAATAGCGATTTTTGCGAAGAATGCTGACAAGTTTTGGCAGTTATGCTGGTAAAAAGGTAAGATATGCAAAGTGGTTGTTTTTTAGAGGCGACATTTAATTAAGGGGAATTAACCCTTGATTACTGAGGTAACTTCTAAAAGTACTGAAATTTCATGAAGCAATGTGAATAACAGACAACAGTTGCCTAAAAATTTCATGAATAACTAAAATTTTTATTCTTTTGTCTCGAAAACATGGCATATGACCTTTGTTGGAATGAGCTGAATGCGTGTGTTCCAATGAGGGGTCATAAAATTTGAACGGAGATTTGAGTGAATAATGCATTAGTACTGCTAGATTTGGGTAAACGGTTCACCCTGGATACCACCCCTTCTATAGTAGATCTTTTCTGCAAATTTTGTCTAAGATTCTATCAACTTTACAAATAAATACGTTCATGAATCACAATCAGATCCACCCCACAATGTTGCATACCAAATATCAAAAGATTCTGCCTGCTGGATCTGGAGAAGAAGATTTTTTAAGAAATATGCCTGAAATGCACTAAGTTAAAATTTGGGCTCCTATACGGAGCCCAAATATAAACCCAGGGGGCCGATTTGAACAAACTTGAATCAGATCCACCCCACAATGTTGCTTACCAAATATGAAAAGATTCTGAAGCTGGATCTGGAGAAGAAGATTTTTTAAGAAATTTGCCTGAAATGCACTAAGTTCGAATTCGAGCTTCTATAGTGAGCCCAAATATGAAACTAGGAAGCCGATTTGAACAAACTTGAATCAGATCCACCCCACAATGTTGCATACCAAATATCAAAAGATTCTGCCTGCTGAATCTGGAGAAGAAGATTTTTTAATAAATTTGCCCGAAATGCACTAAGTGCGAATTCAGACTTCTATATTAAGCCCAAATATGAATCCAGGGGGCCGATTTGAACAAACTTGAATCAGATCCACCCCGCAATGTTGCATACCAAATATCAAAAGATTCTGCCTGCTGGATCTGGAGAAGAAGATTTTTGAAGAAATTTGCCCGAAATGCACTAAGTTCGAATTCGAGCTTCTATAGTAAGCCCAAATATGAATCTAAGGAGCCGATTTGAACAAATTTGCATCAGATCCATCCAACAATGTTGCATACCAAATATCAAAAGATTCTGCCTGCTGGATCTGGAGAAGAAAATTTTTTAAGAAATTTGCCTGAAATGCACTAAGTTCGAATTCGAGCTTCTATAGTGAGCCCAAATATGAATCTAGGAAGCCGATTTGAACAAACTTGAATCAGATTCATCCCACAATGTTGCATACCAAATATCAAAAGATTCTGCCTGCAGGATCTGGAGAAGAAGATTTTTAATAAATTTGCTTGAAATGCACTAAGTTCAAATTTGGGCTCCTATACTGAGCCCAAATATAAACCCAGGGGGCCGATTTGAACAAACTTGAATCAGATCCACCCCACAATGTTGCTTACCAAATATGAAAAGATTCTGCCTGCTGGATCTGGAGAAGAAGATTTTTTAAGAAATTTGCATGAAATGCACTAAGTTCAAATTCGAGCTTCTATAGTGAGCCCAAATATGAATCTAGGAAGCCGATTTGAACAAACTTGAATCAGATCCACCCCACAATGTTGCATACCAAATATCAAAAGATTCTGCCTGCTGGATCTGGAGAAGAAGATTTTTTAAGAAATTTGCCTAAATGCACTAAGTTCGAAATCGGGCTTCTATACTGAGCCCAAATATGAACCCAGGGGGGCCGATTTGAACAAACTTGAATCAGATCCACCCTACAATGTTGCATACCAAATATCAAAAGATTCTGCCTGCTGGATCTGGAGAAGAAGATTTTTTAAGAAATTTGCCTGAAATGCACTAAGTTCGAAATTGGGCTCCTATACTGAGCCCAAATATTAACCCAGGGATCCGATTTGAACAAACTTGAATCAGATCCACCCCACAATGTTGCTTACCAAATATGAAAAGATTCTGCCTGCTGGATCTGGAGAAGAAGATTTTTTAAGAAATTTGCCTGAAATGCACTAAGTTCGAATTGGGGCTTCTATAGTAAGCCCAAATATGAATCCAGGGGGCCGATTTGAACAAACTTGAATCAGATCTACCCCGCAACGTTGCATACCAAATATCAAAAGATTCTGCCTGCTGGATCTGGAGAAGAAGATTTTTGAAGAAATGTGCCTGAAATGCACTAAGTTCGAATTCAAGCTCCTATAGTGAGCCCAAATATGAATCTAGGGAGCCGATTTGAACAAACTTGAATCAGATCCACCCTACAATGTTGCATGCCAAATATCAAAAGATTCTGCCTGCTGGATCTGGAGAAGAAGATTTTCAAAGAAATTTGCCTGAAATGCAGTAAGTTCAAATTTGGGCTCCTATACTGAGCCCAAATATAAACCCAGAGGGCCGATTTGAACAAACTTGAATCAGATCCACCCCACAATGTTGCATACCAAATATCAAAAGATTTTGCCTGCTGGATCTGGAGAAGAAGATTTTTTAAGAAATTTGCCTGAAATGCACTAAGTTCGAAATCGGGCTCCTATACTGAGCCCAAATATGAACCCAGGGGGCCGATTTGAACAAACTTGAATCAGATCCACCCTACAATGTTGCATACCAAATATCAAAAGATTCTGCCTGCTGGATCTGGAGAAGAAGATTTTTTAATGTTTTTCCCATTGCCTACAGTGTTAAAAAGTGCTGACTCAGCACTTTTTCAAAGTCCCGAAACTGTACCCTATGATAAAACCGATGGCAATTTTTTTTTACCAATCCTTTCTGTTGGTCCTAAGGAAGCTGCACACCAAATAAAAATTCTCAGTGCCATGCAGTTTTGGAGATATGGGCGTTTTAAATTTTTTCTATTTTTAGCTCCTGCGGTTCCCACGGGGCTGCGGGAAAATTTTTTTTTGCATAAATCAAGTACTCATGACCCAATAAGCCCTCACATAAAATTTCGTTCAAATCAGCCTCTCGGTTTGGAAAATAGAAATTTTGGGCGGGGCAAAAAATTTTGCCCCTCCCATAACGACGCCAAGTATAGCCCCACAAACTTCTCTTGAACAAATCTGAGTCTACACCTCAAAAGAAAGCTGCACACCAAATATCAAGTCTCTGCTACTGCTGGTTCATGAGAAGAAGATTTACAAAGATTTTGGTGCCCCTTGGGGGCGTGGCACCACCCAGGAGGAGGGGCAACTTCATTTGAACAAATCTGAATTGGCATTAGGTAATAAACATTTAGCCAACATTTGAATAAAATTGGGCTAGTGGTTTAGGAGGAGAAGTCGATAATGTAAAGTTAACGCCGGACGGACGACGACGGACGCCGGACAGAAAGTGATTAGTAAAGCTCCCCTTGAGCTTCGCTCAGGTGAGCTAAAAAGTCCGGAAAACGGTAACTAAGTTCAAGGGCAGTAACTCCACCAAACATCAACTGAGGGGAACGAAATTCGAACTTGATCTATAAGTATCCATACATAACAAAGCTGTATACCAAATCTTTTCTCAGTATGTCCATCCATAGCGAAAAAAAGTTTGGGAAACAACTCCAAACAGACGGACAGACATCAACCAAGCGGAACGAAATTCAAACTTGATTTTCTCAATATGTCCAACCATAACGAAAAAAATTCTGGAAAATGAAAACTAGAGTGATGTCACGCATGCAGCCCGACTTTCCCAGGAATGGCAATGCTTAGACGCAAAAAAGTCGGAGCCATTTTTTCTTAACAGTTTACCAAACGAATCTGCCATATCTGCACACGTGATATACAAAATTTGCTATTCAAATTTTATTTTTTCATTTCTCTACTTCAAAACATACCTCATGACCTATTAATGGAACAAACTTGATGAGCTTGTTCCAATAAGGACTAATAAGCCATGGTTAGAAGTAAAAAATGAAAAAATCTGATGTTTCAGAAAAATAATTTGTACTGTTGGCTTCAATTTGTGTTAGGTGAAGGATTAAAGATGCAGTACATAAAGCAATGTTGGGCTATACGAGTCAATTTTCTTTTTTGCATGTAATAACTCCCAATCCTTCAAAATGCATTTTGGGAATAATTGCCTAAGTCACACGGGGAGTTGGGGGGGGGGGGGTGGGGGGGGAGTTGTGGAACCTATAATCAAACCTGGCCTGTATTACTAGCTGGAAAATACACATATCAACTTTGGTTGAAATCAAATAATCCAAACTGGAGTTATCAGTCGGCAACCAATTGTTTACAGACAGATGGATGGACCGACAGACGCACAGACGAAAGTCATGACTGATGCCCTGAGTATAAACAGTCAGGCTAAAAATGCATTTTGTACCAAAGAAAAAATATTGCATGAATGGCCCTGGGTGAGGAGGAGGTGGGTGGGGGTGAGGGAGAGTGGGGGTGTGTCAGGGGGGAGTCCATTTTTTTTTCCACGTGGTCAGTCTAAATACTTCAGAATGCATTTTAAGCAGAGAAAAAAAAAATACCTAACTGGCACCATGGGGGTGGGGGTGGGGTGGTGTTTGTCTGGGTTTTTGTGGTTACCACAAACTTCAACCAAAACTGTAAAAAAGCATTTTTGATGAAAGTAAAAAAAGTGCCTAATTGCGTTGGGGGGGGGGGGGGGGGGTGGGTGGGTGGGGGGGGAGATGGGGGGTATTATATACAAGTTTAAAAAAAAAAAGGTTCCACATGTAGTGACTGTAAATAGTTCAAAATGCATATTGGAGAAATAAAGGGAAAAAAAGCCTAATTGGGGGGGGGGGGGGGGGAGGGGGGTAGGGGCGGGCTGGTGTTTGTCTGGGTTTTTAACCACAAACTTGGAGTCATCCTACCAAGCTACAATGAAATCCCTTTATCATTTTGGCCTGTGGAATATTCTAAAGATTTTTGGGCTTCGGGCCTCTGTTGCCATCACAGTTGCCCAAAAGGGGACGTTCTCATCTAGACATTATATGAAGTCAACCTATCAAGTTACAATGAAATCCCTCCATAAATATGACCTGTAGACTGTGCTAAATGTTTTCATGCTTCGGGCCCCTGTTGCCGTCACAGACATTATATGAAGTCAGCTTATCAAGTTACAATGAAATCCCTTCATAAATATGACGTGTAGACTGTGCTAAAGGTTTTCGGGCTTCGGGCTCGGGCAGCCATCACGGTTGAATGATCGCAACCAAAAGGGGACATTCTCATCTGGGCATCATGTGGATTGACCCTACAAAGTTACAATGAAATCCCTTCATAAATATGACCTGTAGACTGTGCTGAAGGTTTTCGGGCTTCGGGCACCTGTAGCCATCACGTCCAAAAGGGGACTTTCTCATGTAGACATTATATGAAGTCAACCTATCAAGTTACAATGAAATCCCTCCATAACTGTAGACTGTGCTGAAGGTTTTTGGGTTTTGGGCTCGGGCAGTTGTCACAGTTGATAAATCAAGGCCAAATGGGGAAATTCTCATCTAGACATCATACAGAGTCATCGTATCAAGTTACAATGAAATCCATCCATATTAAACATGAGCTGCAGACTGTGCTAAAAGTTTTTGGGTTTCGGGCTTGGGCAGCCATCACAGTTGACACATCATGCCCAAACGTAGACGTTCTCATCTAGGTATTATACAGAGGCATTCTATGAAGTTGCAATGAAATCCCTTCATAAATACGACCTGTAGACTGTGTTAATGGTTTTCGGGTTTTGGGCTCGCGCAGCCATACCGGTTGACCGATCACGATTAAAAAGGGACGTTCTCATGTACACATGACCTAAAACCTGCATATGAAATTTTGTGATGATCAGACAAGAACTACTGGGTATAGCCTGTACTTGAAGGTTGAATTAAAAACTTTAACCACAAACTTTAACCAAAACTCCAAATGTCAACTAACAGGAAAAGAAAAAAAAAAAAAAAAAAAAAACCCACTTGAACCTTAAGTGAAAAAACTTTAACCATAAACTTTAACCAAAACTCTAAAAGTTAAGACGGACAGACGGACGGATGGACAAAAGTCATTATTTATTTATTTATTTATTGGTGTTTAAGGTCACATACTTATGCACAATGGCTAATCATGACCGTGACAGTTTTACGGGTGGAGGAAGCCGGAGTACCCGGCGAGAACCACCGAGCAACGACGAGCAGCTGTCAGCTCTCCAACATCGTAACTCTGAACTCTGCACCGCAGCACAGGCAGGGTTAGATTGGTTGAAGACATGCGCACCATCGACGTGCAGTACGCCTCAGTACACAGCGTCATCGTGCCCCCATGTGGGCATTCGGGGTGAAGTATCTTGCCCAAGGACACAACGCGGTTGCCGCAGGTGGGATTCGAACCGAGGACCTCTCGGCTTGCAGCCTGCACCTCTACCAACTGAGCCACCGCGCCCCCGACAAAAGTCATTAAACAGTAGGGCTAAAAAATCTGGAAAACTCGAAAAATTCTAAGTTCAAGGGCAGTAACTCCATCAAAAATCAACCGAGTGGAATGAAATTCGAACTTCATCTGTAAGTATCCACAACAAAGCTATACACCAAAACTGTTCTATATAAAGCTATATATAAAAATATTTCTCAACATGTCCATCCATAACGAAAAAAAGGCTGGAAAACTTTAGACGCCAAAACACGCACAAGTAAAAAAAGTGGGTTTGGTTGCCGGACTACTTTGCAATTTCAACACCATCTAATTGAGTCATCCAATGAGGTTTGAATGACTTATTGGGATCGTTATCCTTTTGTCTTTTTTCCTTCAGTGAACCACGGCCACATTTCTCATCTGCAGTCAACAAATTTGGTATATTTGTAAATTATCATTTCTAACTGAACATTCTGGAGTTAGATTTTTTCACCTTTCATTCAAAACGTCAAGTCTAATGTTTTTTCTCTGCCTTTTAACAACTTGTATCAAGCCTTCCACTTTAGAATTTTGTAAATAACCTCTCCAACAAAAAAACATATTTAAAAATGTGGGTCCATCATTGGAAATTGTAAAGGGATCAAGCCAAATTTCTGGTCACGTTATTGACTTCGACGTCACCAAAAATGAAATGTTGGACGATATTCATTACTTTTTAGTGTGCTGTTGACATAAAAAATATTAGAAGATACGTATTTATTTTTGTTTTTTGATATATCTAAATTTTTAACGTGAAAGTGGAAACCAACTCTGACTGATAAAACTTAAAAATTCGAGGTCACTTTGACCTTTACCTTTGACACAATAATGCCAAAATAAATAGGATTCTTCCTTTCATTACGCTCAACCCATAAGCCAAGTTTAGGTCGGATCAGGCAAGCAAAATTTCACTAAGAGAAGCATCTCTGGTAAATTTTAAGTTTAAGGTCACTATGACCTTGACCTTTGGCACAATGATCTCAAAATAAACAGCATTTTTCGTCTCATTATGCCTAACCGAAAAGCCAAGTTTGGTTTCAGTTGGCCAAGCGGAACTTTATTTACAGAACAGAAACTAACTCTGATAAAAAAATTAAGATTCAAGGCAACTGTAACCTTGACCTTTGGCACAATGATCCCAAAATGAATAGAGTTCTTCCTGTCGTCATATCTAAAACACAAGTAAACTTTGGTTTCAGTCGGCCAAGCAGAATTTTAGTTAAAGAGCTGAAATCAACTCTGTCGACAGACGGACAGATGGATGGAGAGACAGCACCATGGCTATAATCTTCCCCACCCACCCCTCCAAAATTTTTTCGGGGGGTTAAAAATTCTTACATTATCATTCATCTTTTTTTTCAAACTGGGACAGGCGACAGAATTTTATTTTTTATTTCACCCAGAGACTGGATAACCTAGAATAGCCCTAGGAAATGGAGGGTTGGGGGCAAGAGGGTGGGGGATATGGAACTATCACTATCACAGAAGGTGATTAATACCCCCACTTCCAGCTTACTAGAATGCACCTCTGGAACTTGAAAACCCAATAATAAAACATAGTTCATGGGAGATAACTTCGTTAAAATTGTCGCAGATCGAAAACTTTGGAATATGCAAATGCCCACTTGTTAGTCATGTTTGAGAAGTTTGATAAAAATTAGTTCATTAATGAAGGTGTTCCACACACAAAATTCTCATGTACTAATCAATTTTAAATCTTCAAAGTTGAAGAGGAGATAACCATCGTAAAAATAACCACAGATTGCAAATTTGGAAATATGCACATGCTTACTTATTAATGGCCATGTTTTAAGTTTCATCGAAATGGTTCAATAATGTACGAAGAGTAAGTTCATGGGAGATAACCTGGTTAACATTGTCGCAGATAAAAAAGTTTAGAATATGTGCATGTTTGGGGGAGTTTGGCACACAAGAACCTCATTTGAAAATGAATAATAAATTTAAGTTCTGGGGAGATAACTTGGTTAAAACTGTAGCAGATGAAAAATTTTTCAATATGCGCATGCTCACTTTCTAGTCATAATGTCTGAGAAGTTTCACCGAAATTGGCTCAATAATTTTGGAGTTGCACACACAAGAATCTCATTTGAAAATCCATAATAAGCCTAAGTTCAGGGGAGATAACCTGGTTAAAACTGCTGCAGATGAAAATTTTTACAATATGCGCATGTTCACTTGCTGGTTATAATGTTAGAGAAGTTTCATCGAAATCAGTTCAATAATGTAGGAGGAGATGCACACACAAGAATCTCATTTGAAAATCCATAATAAATCTAAATTCAGGGAAGATAACCTAGTTAAAATTGTTGCAGATGAACAATTTTGGAATATGTGCATGTGCACTTGCTAGTCGTAATGTTTGAGAAGTTTCATCAAAATCGGTTCAATAATGTAGGAGGTGTTGCGCACTTAAGTTCAGATGGATGGATGGATGGATGGATGGATGGATGCACAGACAGATGTACGGGGCATCAACAATACAGCCCCCCCCCCCAACTTCTCTGAAGTGGGGGTATAAAAAAAGTTGTAAAAATAGGGGCGGGCAGGGATGAAAATCTAGGAATTTTTTATTGCTGTCCAATGCACAAATTTCAAGGCCTTGAAAACGTTCTCCTATTAAATGATTTCCAAGGACAACAATGAACCCTGATATGAGGTAGAGAGCCTACACTAATTTAACCCTGATTATAATATTTGATTGTTCACTGAGGTTTTACCTTCTACACGCCAATGTCAAAATAATGAAATTTCATGCAGCAAATGTTTCCTTCCGATAAAGCAACTAGGAATTTAAACAATTTAATCTCATTTGACAGAGCTCAATGAACTCTGTCAAACAAGAATGAATTGATTAAATTCCTAGTTGCATCACAAGCTCTCTCAAACAAGACTGAATAATTAAAATACTTAGTTGTATTATGGAAAAAAAAAAGCATGCTTCTCATAATTTGGATATTTTGACAGAGGATTAAGGTCAATTTAACCCTTTACACAATGCAGACGATACCAAAATTCATTATTTCAAATATTTTTTTCAAATTTTTCGTTCCCATGAGGGAGGGATAACATATGGTTTTGTTGAAATTTTTTGAAAGTATATTTTTTTCAACTGCTGTATTTGTATATTACGTGGGTAGATGCGTCCGCTCCATTATGTAAAGGGTTAAGAATCTTTGGTTATACTATATGTCCTATATATATATATATGTATGATACATGATTATATTATTTATTTACAATAATTACAATTCATCAAAATTAACAATTTAACCCTTTGGACTCTAGTGGTATCTTCCATGCCAGTTCAACAGCAGCAATTAGAAGAGTCCATATTCATTATTTGGGGTAGACCAATCAATATTTCCAATGTGCAGCCTCGGGTCTGCACGTTGAAAATATTGATTGATCTACCACACACATTTACTAAACGGCCATGCTATTTAATGACGCTATGATGTATCATGTTCCTGGCCAGAAAAGTCACCATGCCCTCACGTGAGCAATAAGGATTAAGTGCCTTGCCTAAGGACACAATGCAGTTACCCCTTGTCGGGACTGAACCATGGACCTTTTGGTTTGAAGTTCAATGCTATAATCACTGAGCCACCACATCCCTGGCATCCTGTTAATCAAATACCCACTTTGCCTGTGAAAAATAGTCAATTTACAGGAGTAACTGGATGCAAAATGATGGGGGGTGGGGAGGGGGGTCACTGTGGGCCCCACATTTGAAATGGTTTGCAATTTGAACAGTGCACAGTACAGTAAAACATTCCCTGAC
Source organism: Pictodentalium vernedei (assembly GCA_031216915.1). Lineage (NCBI taxonomy): Eukaryota > Metazoa > Mollusca > Scaphopoda > Dentaliida > Dentaliidae > Pictodentalium > Pictodentalium vernedei. Next base: position 507,622,285 of record CM062296.1, on the reverse strand, counting down.
AGACCACCAGTCTTAAGAGGCCAGTCAAGTCACATAATTCCGGAACAAAAAATCTGAAAATTGTAAAAAAATGAAAGGGTGTTTCATTTGATCAATCTCAATAGTGTGTATATAAACTATGAGAATCAGTGAAAGTAAACTTGAGTAATGACAGTAAATTCTGTCTAAATTGCCAATTTTTTGAAGATTCAAGTTCCATAGCTCTGGGAAAAAAAACAGAAAACCTTCAAAAAACGAAAGGGAGCTTCGTTTGATCAATTTCAATATTGTGATCAAATATTGTGAGAATTGGTCAAAGGAAACTTGAGTTATCGTACAACATGGGGATATTCTGTCTAAATTGCCAATTTTTTTAACATTCAAGTCCCATAACTCAGGAAAGAAAAAAACAGAAAACTGTAAAAAAAAAAATGAAAAGGAGCTTTGTTTGATCAATTTCAATATTGTGTATAAATATTATGAGAATTGGTCAAAAGAAACTTGAGTTATCATGCGACATAGGAATATGCTGACGGACGGAGTGATTTCTATATGGCTTCCACCATAAGTTGGTGGGGCCTTAATTAATAAGATTATTGACATTTAGCTACATATTAGATATAAATCACGCATTTAATCTACGATATATTATTTGATACAGCTCCAGAAGTTCTGTCAAACCAGATACAGTCATGCCAGGAAATAAGCAGTCTGTCATCTTCAAAACAAGGTCTCAAGTGGGAGAATTTGGTGATGTTACCCTGCACTGCGGGGTAGCATCATTAAATTTACTCTCTGTGAACCTCAAGCTAAATCAAGGTCTCAGGCCTAAAGAAAAAGATGTTCCCAGACGATAAATTGGCACACTATATGGGATAGCATCAGCAAAGTCATCCTCTGGGAACCTCATTTTGCAAATGACAGATTGCTTATTTCCAGTCTTGGATACAGTCAATTCATTCCTTCACTTATTTGTGTTTACCACCTTTTTTGCATCTGTATATTATCAAATAAATGCTTGTATTCGATGTACTGAGTCTAAAGACTATAAATATGGGGGATTCAGGGGGGTCATCAGGGTAATTCTTCGACGGATCACAAGTTGTTTCATTCATTTAACAAGATTTTACTCTATGACATAAATGCACGTACCTGGTAACAGGTCACTATATGCAATTAAGAGGGTTCCTCAATAAATAAATATCAAATTAAGCGGCTTTCGCTGTTCAAGCCTCTTACAAAGACATGTCTAAATCTGTTAAGAACACCTTCCCTACAATCGTTGCCGGAGAAAAATGTCATCAAAGAACAACAGTAACCACATGGCCATGGATGCCTCTGAACTATGACCTTGATCTGTGACCCTGACCTCCATCACACAAAAAATTTTTTGTGTGTGACACATCGTGTCCCCAAAAGCAACATGTACACCACGTTTCAACAAAATCCAACGAAGCATCTCAGAGTTCCTGACAAACAGACGATGGACAGAAATGACAAACATTATATGCCCGTGAAAAAATTGGGGGGAAGTGGGGGGCATAAAAAAGAAAGTTTTAGTCTATTCATCCTCAAAATTTCCCCGCAATTACTGTGAGATCCTGTGAAATGAACTACCAATATGCCTGTGAAAAAATATTCAGTTAACACGCATATTCAATGTAGGAGAATTTTGTCATTTTGGTGAAAAATTGAGTACTAAGCCTCTTCTTTGCCTTGCTGAAGCCATTTTGTCCTTCAAACAGCCTATGAACAAAAGATTTGTAGGGCCTTTTAATAGTAATATGTCCCTTAAACACAAGGGAAGTTCAACAAACAGAGGCCACTTTTAGATTTTTTTTTTTAACTGGTTGAACACTTGAAGTCACCATGTTCTATTAACTGACAGAGTGCTAAATTTTTCTTGACCACAGATTTCATTTCATCATATATTGCACGGTTACATTTGATTGCATAGTGCCATTAGGCACTATCCAATCAAATGTGACTGAGCAATGTGTCATTAACAATATCTGCTTCTTTCCAGGATCAGTGTGAAACCTCATCTAACAGAGAATAGGTATTATAGTCACGGCCTGTAGTATTTCCTAAAGCCCAAATATGGGCTTCCAGCACTCTACCAGTTAAAAAGTGCTATAGCTTGAACTTTCAATGCTTTGACACCCATGCAACAAATAAAGTCATGCAATAAGGTCACAAGGTCAGGTTAAATACCCCACTTCACATAAGATCTAGTAGTGCATTGGTATTGCCATCAACTATATAGGTAATGTACACGATATCCTAATCAAGCCTGGAAATAAGCTGTCATTTGCAGAATGAGGTACCCAGTGGGTGAATCTGCTGATGTTATCCCATACAGAGGGCCAATTTATCTTTTAGGCACGTCTTTCTCTTAGACCTGGGAACATGATTCAGACTAAGGTTCACATGGGGTAAATTTGGTGATGCTACCCTGCTGTGCAGGGTAGTATCAACAAATCCCCCCCCCCTCTGGGGACCTCATTCTGCAGATGCCAGTCTGCTTATTTCCATGCTTAGTCACGTGTCTGTTAAAGTGCTACATGAGCAGCAACAAACAAATTTACTATGAAATTCCAAGCCTGACATTCCATAAAACTCAACTCAAATGAAGGTTGTGTGTATAGAACACGAAAAAATATGCACTATTCACATAATTGATGGCAGTACTTAATATTTCCAGAAGGTCTGCTACTAGAGTCGTACCAGACCCAATAAATAAAATATTATTTCATGAGTACTGTCCATTGTAACAGTGCTACAATGGAAGAAATGCCAATACGGTCAGAATTTTTATTTGAAGAAGGATGCTGTGCCAAAATATTTGTGTTTGTCACGTGATGCCCCAAATTTGATAGGAAAATGATTTCTGAATTCTAGGAAATTCAAAAATGAGTCATGATACTGTGTAAGTAATATGTCAACTGCACAGTTTTCATATGATGACAGTCGGTAATGAGAAGGCGACTAGTACTAGTCTTATGTCTTTATAGAAGGCAATGTGTGTCAACGTATTTTGTTACTGCTGACCTTGACCTAAATGTAAACAAATAGCATAGAATTCTTCTCAAATGAAAGCCAACAGTGTTGACATTTGCCTCCCTGTAGCCCTGTCGCAGCATCTTGGACGTGTTTTGAATTCCAAGCTTCCAATATCTGAATCATATTTGGTTACAAGTTATTCTCATTAAATATTATGTTATTATCAGTTGTAGTACGAATGTGTAGCAGACTTTCAGAAGCCCTTTATGCCTGGCATCAACTATACAAGTTGACAGCATGTATTTTCTATGTTCTATACACCACAACCTTCATTTTGTTGTATACTGTGTATCTATTTGTTTGAATTTTAGGAAATTTCAGACTTGAGATTTTCATAGTAAACTGGTTTGTTGGTACTAATATTGCACTGTTAGGATCAACACATTAACAACAATATGTTACACACATTTTATATCACAAAGAAAATCATACAATGTATTTAAGTAAAAAATTTCAGTTGGCCTGAATATACATACAATATATACTACAAACACATAACAAGAACAAAAAAAAAATGCCTTGATGAATTCAAGTAAATGCATTCATGAAACCTGAGTTTAACCCTTTGAACCCTGGTGGTATCTTTCATGTCAGTTCAATGGCAGCAATTGGAAGAGTTCTTATTCATTATTTGGGGGTAGACCAATTCATATTTTCAACGTGCAGCCTTGGGGCTGCACGTTGAAAATATTGATTGGTCTACTCCACATATTCACTTAGCAGCCATCCTACATAATGAAATAATGTGACACACCATGTTCCTGGATGAGAAAAGTGGTCGGGGGTAAAGGATAAAGTTATCCAGAGTATTCAAAGTTCTGAAGTTAAAATGCAATACAATGGGTTCCACTTAATTGGATATCTCTCAACTGAATAACCCTGTTAACTGAATATAATTTTCAAACACCAAACCATTTACCATGCTGTCAATACAAATTTGACCTGTTAATTGCATATAGTTTATACAGTAAACTGTTAATTGAATGAAAAATCTTGCAAACTTTGGCCTCAGACATCAAATATAAGCATTTAATCTATTGTATCTTGTTTGACAGTTAAATGGATCAACTGCATTGTATTGGTCGAGAGTGATAACCTGTATGCAATTAACAGAGTTTGGTAAATTGGCTAGGTCCAGACCTTATTTACTGGATGACTTTAGTAAATTTCGATATAAACTGAGGACAAGTTGAATATTCTATTTATTATATGATCCAACAAGCGGAGTGTGTCATCCCCATTAGCTCACCAATGCCCGGCATCCAATTAACCTAGGCTTATTAGAAATCTGCAAAAAATGTACGGTCATGCACACATGTATAGTAAAATAGGTCAGAAATTTTATAAGTCCACAGTGACAAAAAGGTCTAACACTGCATTGAAAAAAAGCCAAAAAATATCTGGTTAAGGGTTATGTCATCATATATTGATGCATTCAACACATATATGAAATATGAAAGCCACAGCATACTGGTGGTAGCCTCCACTCATGTACAGTAAAACAGTCCACACTGACAAAAAAGTCTAACATTGCAAAACAGGTCAGAAATTTTCTAAATTTCAAAGTCCACACTGACAAAAAAGTCTAACATTAAAAAAGTCCAAAATCTCCGAAAAGTGTCCACCTAAGGGTTAATGTCATCTTATATTGATGCATTTAACACATATATGAAATATAAAAGCCACAGCATACTGGTGGTAGCCTCCACTCATGTACAGCAAAACAGGTCAATAAATTTTCCACAGTCCACACTGACAAAAAAGTCTAACCTTGCAAAAACACTAAAAATCGATAAAATATCACTAGGTAAGGGTCTGTGGGTAATTGTAAGCCATAGAAACACAGTATGAGGTGCATAGCAACAGGGGTGAAAGTCAAAGTGGACTCGTACAATAACTTTAATCCAAGTGTTGATGCCGATACCGATGCCGACACACCTTGGGTCGTGACATAAGCTCACACAACTTCGTTGATGAGCTAAAAACTTCACAAAAGACACTTAAATACATCAAAGTATTCCTAGTGCTATTTCTGATAATGCATGGCCATGCATTATCTTTTTTCACATATGAGCTTAATAACCAAAAGGGTCAAATCATATACAACATGGTTATTCTATTCCGCAGTACATGACTGCAATAAATTCACTGTATTACACCGGTTGAAAGCAATACTTATCTGGAGAGAACAACCAAGTAGCAGAAAGTAAGTACCTGATTCTTCAACTTACTAACCCAGCATGAAAAGAGTTAGCATGAGCTGAAGGTACTGTACCACTGGCATGCAGTATGCTTTAATCCTATACCTAACATGAAAAGCAGACGACACTTGCAAATATAATTACTGAATAACTCATTTTTTTGCATTAAATACATAGCTTATGACCCCTCATTGGAACAAGCTTGTTCCAATGAGCGGTCATAAGCTATGTTTTTGAGACAAAAAATTAAAAGATAATGAAAGTTAAAAAATTTATAGTAATTTATATATTTTTTATACTTACCAATGACCCAGACATAGCTGGTGCTAACTCTTAAAATATAGGGCCAAACACAAATTTTGCCCCCCAATCCCCAAAATTTGCATCTAAAACTAAAGAAAACATGTCCTGAAAGGCCCTCCACACTTCGCCCCTACTGCGCATGCGCAGTGTCAAGGACGTTCCGAAATTGGCGCCATTTATCATTCTAATAACCAGTGCCTGGTAAGCGCTATGTACTCAGCGGGGAGGCAAGAGTTCCCAACTCCTGGGAGGGCCATCCCCGTCTGGGTCATTGGTAAGTATAAAAAATATATAAATTACTATAAATTTTTTAACATTTTTATACTGTACCAATGACCCAGACATAGCTGAATAGTAAAAAGGCTGGAGGGCCAAGGACATAGAGCAAAATGGAATACGCTCAATAAAATAAAATAGAGTCATCCCCTGTAGGGAAAAGAAGTAATAGGCCTTACATGTATCTTTCTTATTTATGATAAATTAGAAAGATACAACACCTTCCAAAATTGAGCTTCATACATCCATGTACTCTATTAATATCCAATATAATCCTTATACTAATAATTTTTAAAGTAAGCCAATAATAAAGTAAGTCTAGAGAATAGAGACTCTTATACTCCTAAAAGTGTCTGAGAATTGCATAATCATGTCCGTTGACATATGCAATATTCAAAAGCTATACTTTAAAAACTAAGACTTGAATGAATTTTATAAACTTAAACTTCTCACTAAACAACCATCCCAATAACAGCTCAGAATTACTAACTCCGGAGGAGGTATCCCCTTGTTTTCATAGTAAAACAGGTGACCCAAGGGAACACCCTCCCCCCCCCCTTTTTCTTGCCCTGGGTCAAATAGCCCAGAGCGAAGAGGGCAGCCGAACGGAGACACTGCCGAAACAGACAGCCTACCTAGCTATAGTAGCAACTGTTAAGAGAATGACATTCTGAGCAGTAGATAATAGACCTAACAAAAGAGGCCTCAAGAAATTGACTCGATATTTCTAAGATAAAATTCATGAATGAGGATGGCTGAGCGCAATGAGCGGCCTTCAAAAATCTATAATAGCGACACTATTAAAGTAAGCCCAAGAAGTAGAAGAACTCTTACTTCATGAGCCGAAATCTTAAGCACAACTGCTAAGTCAATGATATACCATAAGCAGTACGCTAGTTAATAGAATCCATTAACAATAAAATGGAGTGTAACGTCCTTCTACTAGACATCAAAGACAGAAGAAGCTTACGCCCTTGTAATAAACAGATATCTGTTTATAAATACATAAACTGTACCCGGAAAGAGTAAAGGCCTATGCCCATACGAAGACGGAAGGACTTTAAAATAATAAGTTCCGGATAATAGGAGCCTAACTCTTATGCAACAATCCAACCTAAATAGTAACGGAAGTATTGATTCCGAAACTATGAAAGTGAAAATCATCCATCGATAGTGCATGAAACTCACTGACTCTACAGTAAAAGAGAAACCAACAGAATTACTGTCTAAAAGGTCAGAATTTGAAAACTACTGTTTCCAGAGGCTCAAATGATTACTTAGCTAAATAAGAACCGAAGTTAAAATCCGTATAGGAATTTAATCTAAAGATTCTAAGTCTATTTATCAAAAAGTTACTAACTGACTTAGATAAAGAGACAAAAGACTCAATTGTAAACAATCGTAGAGTGCATAGGTATGAGGTAACATAAACCTATAACCTAAATAATAACAGGCTGCAGTAGATCTTGTGAAACAAGTATACTAAAAAATAGCAATGAGTAGTATGGAGGGATCAACAATATGAACATAATGATCCCTACACCACGACGGAAGAGCCTCCACTTTAGTCGCATAGAATAGCGAAGAAGAGGATCTCCTATAGTAAGAAATCGCGTCCAAAGCTCGTCCAGTACAGTGCTTACAATGCAATACGGACCACACAACGGAATACATGAAGGTTGCGACCTTGCTGGTTGTGATAAAGATGACACGATTTACCCAGTGAAAAAAGATCCTCACATAGAGGAAGATTTCACGTTAAGATCCACAGTAGACAAGAGAGTAAATTACTCAAGATCTCTGTGAAGATAGAGATGCTATCAACAGAAATGTATTGTGGTTGTTTATCTTAGCAATACCTGCTAAAACAACAGCGCCGGAGGATACGCGTATCCTATCATTCTGTCCTATAGATCAATAGAGCGTTAACACTATTAGCTCAGAGATCTGGACAAGCCAACACATACATCTGCAATTGATTAGCAAGCTGTGTCATAAATAAAACATCATTGGGCGCTCCCGTAGATAGCAAATCTGATTGAATACTTGTTTGTTGAGAGTCCAATCTGACAGCAACAAGCGACCCGTAAGAGAACGGGAGTCCGATAAAACAATCAGACGACCCAGAATATGACGGACCAAAACTGAACTTGGTGTACTATAACCAACAGACGGATTCTTTCCATTAAATTGAATAACGGAAACGAAAGAGTGCCTCCCTGGTTCCGGAGATACGCCACTACTGTCGAATTAAAGGACAGGAATTTGGGCATGCGTTTCTGAATAATGTTCATGCAATGACATAAAGCAAGCCTAAAAAACATTATTCCGCGGAAGTTAAACTGATAGCTAAAAGACTGCGGAACCCAAAGACCCTGGCACTTCGAATCCGTAGGGATCAGTATATATCCCAATCTGTTTGACTGGCAACCGTCATAACAGCCACACTCGGGTCCGGCAACTGCGGCGGCACTCTCTGAGTCAACCACCGAATGTTTGCCCCAGTCTGAATCTCTTGTAACACTAGATAGACAAGAGAATGTATAAATCGAGCAATTCATGGATTGCCGGAAAGTTGCCGTCGAAGAGAAGCTCCTCCGAGAACGAAGCGACTCTGAGAGAGTTCTTAACCTTACTATCCACGCGTGTGGATGTAGCTAGGGCTGCGTCACGTCTAACCAACTCCAATCAGCCACTGAAGGGCGGAGTTATACGTGAACAAACTACTGCCCTCAAAAGAAATTACATTGAGAATAATATCCCGTAAATCTTTTCTTGAAGACGTAATGATAACGCCTCAGTAAGGCGGATTACGTATAATAAAGCGTCTAAGTTAAGTCTACTATACATAATGTCGTTCCCAACATTGAAATTGGAAAAGACATAAACGGCGAAAAAGAATATATGCAGTCTTTAATCACACCGTCTAGACGCATATGAACTCTCGGTATGCCCTGCTCTGCCAAAATAAACTATTTGTAAAAATGATAAAATGGCAGAAATGAGCCACGCGGACAAGAAACTAAACTATCATGCTTAGTAGCAGGCTTGTATATATATAAATATATAGCGTCGAAAAATAAAACACATGTTGTAATGACAATATTGGACTGCGTCGGTAAGTCAGGGACAATGTCCCTGTACCGATCGAAAAATCCGAGTCCAATGACGCTATAAGTCTCTTATCCAAGATCGCAGCAATGAAGTCCGAAAAATAATCACTGGAAGAAATGCCAGAAGATATGAAAGGCATCTTCCGATACTACTAAAGGGAAAACTCGAAATCTTTCGAATCCCTTTCGCCATCCTGTCGGACCCTATAAAGCGTTCGGTCGTCCGTAGCTGATGCAACCGCGGACCGCACCGACCCAGCGCCGTCGGATAATTCCTGATTCGACCGAGAAACTGTCAATTGCTGGGATGCTGCGAAACAACTGTGCTAACTCGGATAGCACGTCCGTCACTGAGGCCTGAGGAGAAGCGGTCTTACGATGCATTGCCGCAGGAAGCTCCGTGATCGTTACCCCGTGCATACTTCCAATATGCGAGCGAACGGAGTGTATAGGCCTCGTGTCCCTTGGCTACCGGATGGCGCGACCTATTCGCCGTGGAATCACTGAATGCCGAAACTGATCGGATACTTGAGGTCACGTAGCCAATGTGCGGTCGTGTGCCCTGCTGTGAGGATGAGGAAGCATTAAAGACAGTCTCTCGGACTGTCAATATAACGGAGCGTCCCGAGCAACGGACATGTGCTCCGAATGTAAAATATCTGAACCACAACATGCGGTCCCCTATGTTGTTGGCTTCCTCCGATCTGTCCTCAATCTGCCGTCACTGGGTGAGTACTAAAGTAATTAAAGTGCTCGCATCACCCAAATCTCCTTCCTAGACCGCAACGGACGAACCCGGCAGCCGAACCATTCGATGAATGTACGCTACACCGGGTGAGCTAGCGAATGTCACTCCGTAAGCGATAGACATATTCCATGAGCACTTATTGCCGCTAACTCTTCATTAACTATGACGACAGAGGCACACTTTTGAAAGACATCTCCATAACTCTTCGAACAAGAAACCAGAAATGCTTGGATAGCAAGCATAAAATAATAATATATATAGCGTCGTTCAATAATTCGAAAGTTTGTGTGACATTACTGGACTATGTCGGAACTGAGGGACGATGTCCCTGAACCGAACCAAAAATTTCTAAGTCCACCGACGCTATCAGTTTCTTATCCGGCATCGCAGCATATGTTGTTCCGAAAGGGAAAGCTTGAAATCCTCCGAATCCCTTTCGGTATCCCGTCGGACCGGATGAAACTTTCGGACGTCCGTACCCGCTTCCGCGGAGCGTCCCGACCCAGCATCGTCGGATAAAATATATGCGACAGATTCAGTTGATGCTGGGATGCTGCGATAAACTGTGCTATTAAGGAAAGCACGTCCGTTCCCGAGGCCTGTGCAGTAGCGGACTTACGATGCATTGCCGCCGGAAGCTCCGTGTACGTTGACTCCCGCACACTTCCTATGCGAACGTCCGGAGTCTGCAGGCCTCGAGTCCCCGGCTACCGACCCAGCGCTGTCGGATAATTCTCGATCCGACACCGTTTCTGTCGGCTGCTGGGATGCTGCGATAAGCTGTGCTATGTGCACAAGAATGTCCGGCGGAGGCGCAGTCTATCGCTGCTTCGCCGAGGGCAGCTCCGCATCAGATGGCTCCCGCATACTTTTCCTATGCGAACGTCCGGAGTCCATCGGTCTCGAATCCCTGGCTGCCGGATGGTGTGACCTGGTCGCCGAAGAATCCTTGATCGGCGAAGCTGGTAATATATCGGCGGTCACGCAGCCAAGGTGCGGTCGTGTGCGCTGACGAGAAGAGGAAGCCTTAGCAGTCTCAGCGGACTGCCTATACAACGGAGCGTCCCGAGCGACGGACGTATGCTCCGCTAGCGACACATTTTGTACCACAACATCTGGGGCCAGATGTTGTTGAACGAGAGAGGGGCCTCTCTCGCTTGCCGTCCGGATGGACCGGAACGAGCTATGAACCGGACTAAAAGGCTTCCTCCGTTCTCCCTCCGATCCGCCGTCACTGGGTGTGCATTAAGTTAATTTTATAGTGCTCGCATCACCCCAAAATTCCTTCTAGACCGCAACGGACGAACCCGGCTGCTGAACCATTCGGTGAATGGACGCTACACCGGGCGAACTAGCGGACGTCAAAGGCCGTCGAACCTACTAGGGTCCTCTTAGGCAATTGGCGTATAACATGAGCACTTTTCCGCTAGCCCTTCATTAATAGTGACGACGGAGGCACACTGTTGGAAGACATCACAGATACATCACCCTAATCTTGATCGTCTGAAATAGAAATTGATAAAGTAGAGTGACCCTGCGGGGGAAGGACCGGAGTGTCCAAATCCCCAACAACATACCGTGACATACGCTTCCCATATTGTCATCGAAATCATACGATACAGAACAGGAGTTAATGCGAGTACACTGACCACATATAGAATGATAATAAAGTCAGAGGAAGACTTCCTCTTAAAACAATTGATCAATATCCAATCCTTTCAATGAGAAAAGAAAACAAGTCCTGCTACTCGCACTAACCCCTGGCAATCAAAATACATAATAATAATATGATCCATTAATATAGAAAAAATAATTGAAATCAAAATATTTTGAAAAAATATTTTTTCAGAACAGCCCAAGTTTCTGAAAAGTAACGTTGAGCCCCAATGGATCCCAAGCCTAAGTGTGGACAAAAATTTTAAAAATATTTTAAACAATTTATTCAACACTTACGAACAATAATAATGTATCTAGTTATGATTAAAATAACATAAAGATATTATTTATTAGAAATCCCCCCCTCACACAGAGGGCTGTTGTAAATGTAAACAATGAGTGTAAAAACACTAAAATAAGACTCCAGGCACCCAGGCCCGAAATCAGTTACCAAAAATACACTATCTGATGCAAAACAGAGACTTCCAGGGAAGAAACTGCAGAACATCAGATGGTAGATGCAGAACACAACGCCTAACCACCCGTAGGTGAAGACGTAAACATGGGGAAAGAACAGAATTCATTCTGTTATTCAGCTAAAACTCCCAAGAAATTTTAGTAATAATAATTACAGAAACTATGCCAAAAGCATGGGAGAATAGCAAGGGGGAACTTAAAGGACAGGGAGAGAGGAAAACACTTGTAAAAACAGTGTAACTAATAATCAGAATGACAACAAAATGGCTGCTGCCTTGAAAATAGGTAACTTAACATAATTTCATTAAAAAATTTTAAGTTACAGCCCTGATAATATTCTGTCACACATTCTTTTCCTCTCCTCCTTCTCTATCCTCCTTAGAATCACCATTTCACTAATATTTATGTGTCTGGCATCATTTAAACAGAGATTTAAAAGCACAAAGATCAGTCAGATGTTAACTGATGAAGGGCCAAACTTAGAATGATAAATGGCGCCAATTTCGGAACGTCCTTGACACTGCGCATGCGCAGTAGGGGCGAAGTGTGGAGGGCCTTTCAGGACATGTTTTCTTTAGTTTTAGATGCAAATTTTGGGGATTGGGGGGCAAAATTTGTGTTTGGCCCTATATTTTAAGAGTTAGCACCAGCTATGTCTGGGTCATTGGTACAGTATAAAAATATTGAATGGCAATTTTTGTGAACAGCGCTGACTGGTTTTGACCATTATGTTGGATAAATGTTTAACACACTGTGCCACTGTACTCTCACATGAGCAATTAGGACCAAGTGCTTTGTTTACCTAAGGACACAATGCAGAGGACTCAGGTTAGGATTAAAACCACAACCTTTAGATCTTCAGTCCAATGCACTAACCAATGATCCACTGCACTCTGCTGAACATGATAACTTATATGCAACACTTAACATGGTTATTCTTTCAAATTCAACTCAAATATTTGTTTTGTATCGAATTATTTTTTGAATATAAAATATTCACAGAACCCCTAGTCAAGGACTTTAACAGCCACTTTCAACTTTCAGATTCACACTGCACCATTTTGCCACCATCAAACCTGAGAAGCTTGAGTACAGTATTGTTGTCACAGATGCAGTATCATTAATAAAATATTCTTTGATCAAGATTGATCACGAAACAAAATAGTATCTCCAATTTAATATTCTTAAAATCAAGCCTGGAAATAGACAATATGTCATTTGCAGAATGAGGTCCTCCAGCAGATGAACTTGATGCTGCTATCCAATTCTGTGGGCTTGAATCCACCAATTTATCCTCTAGGAATCTCTTTCTGTTTAGGTCTGAGACCTTGATTCAGACTGAGATTCACAGGGTGTAAATTAATAATGCTACCCTGCTGTGCAGGATAGCATCACCAAATTCTCCCCATGAGGACCACATTCTGCATGCGAGTCTGCTTATTTCCAGGCTTACTTGCAATCCTATTTTGTGTGGTGAGATTCTGCAGTGCTGCAGGAAGAAAATAGGAAAGATATTCGATTCTGACAAGCGGTGATTGCATTGTTTTCTTGGACAAGGCACTTACTCCTGATTGCCCATGTTGGGGAATGGTGGCACTGTATAATAATACTAAGGTATATTGCACATTGATGGTGTATTTGCCTTTAACCAATGCTAGCCGACCCTGCCTGTGCAGAGTTAGTACATTGGGGAATCTTGACAGTTGCTTGTGGCTGCTCGGTGATTCTCTCCAGCTTCCTCAACCCATAAAAATGTTCAACACAAGGTGACCCTAGCTGTAAAAAGTGTCATTAAACTGCAATAAATCATTCAATAATACAGACAAACTGCAAACCAAAAAAAACTGTGAAGTTTGCGTCACAAAGAAACATTTCTACCTTTCAAATATTTACAAGCATAAAACTCGTTTTTTTATGTATAAACATGATAAATATAGTTTTCATTTTTGAAAAACTTAATACAAAAGTATAACTGATAAGGCATTGTGGGCAGTTGAGATAAATACAGAATTAATATCATGATGTGAGAACCTGCTCTCTGAACTTGACAATAACTTGTGCTGCAGCTGCAGGTTGGTCGAGGTTTACAGTATGACCACATTCACTGAGTATGTCCACCCGGACACAGTTTGGCAGTCGTTGCTTCAAAACAATGGATCCTGAAACATCAATCACCTGCAACATACAAAAATTAGAATTGTATAAATATATTAATTTTGTCTGACGAAAAAATGAAACCTATACTGGTGCAAGTACCATTTATTGGTATAGTGGAGTCCACTTTACTGGATATATCTTAATTTAGTAACTGCCATATTAAATGAATATAATTTCCAAGCACAAAACCATCTACCATACCTTCAGTACTATTCTGACCTGTTAATTGCATGTAGGTAAAAAAAATCATGCAATATATCGAGAAATTACCACAAGAATCATCACATTCCCCTTCTTTATCAGCATTTTTGACCCAGCACATCCAATACATGCATTTATTCTCTTATATCTTGTTTAACCCTTTACCTAACGAATCGCCCGCATCCGCCTGCGTAATATGCAAATTCAGCAGTTGAAAAAATATTATTTTTCAAAAAATTTCAACAAAACCATATCATATGACCCCTCGTTGGAACGAGCTCGTCGAGCTTGTTCCAACAAGGGGTCACATGATATGGTTTTGTTGAAATTTTTTGAAAAATTTGAAAAAATGATAAAATAATAAATTTTGATATCGTTTGCGTTGGGTAAAGGGTTAACAGAGCTGTATGAGATCTGTCAAACAAGATATAAGAGAAAAACTGCTCAGTTATCAATAGAATACAGGAAAAGTGATCAAATCCCTGTTAATTGAATACCCCTGTAAAATTGAAAAAAATTCACTTCCAAAGAGGATATTCAATAGAGAGGGTTCCACTGTATCATAGCACTGTACAGACCAATTTGACTGGCCCAATACAACATTCCCTTGCAATTTCAAAAACTCCATCAAGGCCTTCAAGCACAAGTTTAGGTCAGCTTCACAAATTTCAGAGTACCGGTAAATTGAGAGTAAATTCAAGAACTTACAATATTCGATCAAAAGGAGGGTTAAAAATCAACAATTTCAATTTTGCAACTTATAGTATGGGGAACACAAGTGGTTTTCCAGAGCATTGGAATGCAATCCAGTTGCACAAGACCGAACCGCTGAACTAAGTTTTATGCATAAAATAGGGCAGAGGAACAAAAAAGTCATAATACCAAAGGATTTTGCCTGGTGATTAATATTAAGAATATTTTTTAGGCCTAAAAGAGCTAAAATCTGTTTCTCAGGCCCTTCTGCATGGCCATTTTGACTGCCGCATGAACTCTTTTAATAACCAAAGCAAATTTTAAAAAATAAACATTAAATGGTTTATGTCCGATATTTTACCCAAGTTAATAAAATTGATAAATTATCCCTTGAGTGCCAAATGGCTTTGCAATGCTTTAGCATTGTAAAGCCTTCTTGAACTCAAGACACGAAGTACACCACGAAGTACACCACCACACATGCTATTCTGTAGGATATGAGGCCTAAAACAAAATGAAAGTGTCAATGACACTGTAGCTCAACTTGACAAACTTGAACTTGGTAAGTTATAAATGAAACGGCAAAATTGAAGATCATTGGTACCAATGTTATTTGATGAAATTTCAACATAACAGCATTGTGTGCACAACGTCTGAGTAATCCATGCAATTTTTAAATGTAAACAGTAAGACAGGCTAAAGGAAGAATGTTGATACACAAATGCAGTATGTTCAGAGGTTATTGTAAATGGCAACTTTTTTCACAGAAATGAATGCTAATCAATAGCTCTTATCTAAAGGTCTTGAGCACACCAAGTTCAAAAACAATCCTATAATAAATGTGGCCTGTAGGCCATGTCAAAGAATGTTGATGCACAAATGTAATAAATTCAAAGATTATTGCTCACAGCAACAGTTTTTGATGGAAAAGAAAAGAAAATCAATAGCTCCTATCTTTGTCACCCTGCATAAGCATACAAAGTTTCAAAACAACCTGATAATGAATGTGCCCTCTGAGGCATGCCAAAGGAAGATGCGAATGCACAAATGCACTAAGTTTGAAGGTCGCTGCTTATGGCAATGTTTTTTTTTCTTCTTTTTTATGGAAATTCATAAATATACCCTGCAGAGAGTTCAAAAGGGATAAGTTGATGCACAAATGCAGTAAGTTCAAAGGCTGGTGATAACGACAATAATTTATGGAAATGAAAAAAAGCAATAGCTCACATCTAGAGGTCACCCCGAACACACATACCAAGTTTCAAAGTGATCCGATCATAAATGTGCCCTGAAGGGTGTGTTAAAGGGAAATAATGAGGCCTGACTAAACTAAGTTCAAAGGTCAGCGGCAACATTTTTTGACAGAAATGGAAGAAAATCGACAGCTCCCATATTGATGTCACCCCATACAAGCACACCAAGTTTGCAAGCGATCCATTCATAAATGTGCCCTGCAGGGTGTGTCAAGGGGAATTATTGATGCTAAGTTTTTACTAAGTTCCTCGAAGGTCATTGCCAGTGGCAACATTTTTTGACGGAAATCGAAGAAAATCAATAGCTCCCATCTGGAGGAAAACCCAAACAAGCATACAAAGTTTCAAACCGATCTGATCATAAATGTGCCCCGCAGGGCATGCCAAAGGAATATATTGATACCTGACAAAACTAAGTTCAAAGATCGTTGCCAGCGGCAACATTTTTTGACAGACGGAAATGGAAGAAAATTGATAGCTCCCATCTAGAGGTCACCCCAAACAAGAATGCCAGGTTTCAAAGCAATCCAATCATAAATGTGCTCAGTAGGGTGTGCCAAAGGGAAATATTGAGGTCTGACTAAACTAAGTTCTAAGAACGTTGGCCGCGGCAACATTTTTTGACGGAAATGGAAGAAAATCGACTGGCACACACCCAGTAGGGGACACTCTTCTCTGCACTAATCCATAGATTCAGGTACCAGTGTGCAGACGTATAATGAACGTGCCATTCTATTTGAATTTGCCAACATTGAAATTATGTGATCTGTGGGGAGGAAAGATTCTTACCCCAATAAGAAACCAGGGGGGGGGGGTGCCTACAGGTAAACACTTGTCATGGACAGAAGAAGAGTTCCCAAGGCCAATAAAACCATAGCATCACAAACATTAAAAAATGACAATGAGAGATGAGGCATATGGCCCTGTGTGACACACAGACAGAAATGACAGTAACCAAGCCCAGGGCTGGAACTGACCTTGGAGAAGTCTAATGGCTAGGGTTGATAACTGCCTGAGCAGAAGAAAGAGGGCCTAAAGAAAAAAGGTCTTCAGACTGCTTGTGCAACCGACACAGGTAGAAGGTGGAGAAAGTATAAACATTTCTACAGTAGGCTGCCTACATAACATCTGACAACTTGACGGAGTTAGCATAAGCCCAGGAGGTAGACAATGCACACACCACATGGGCAGAAATATGATTGGGAATACAATCGTCAGTCGCTAGACAAGCGTATGAAGTGTGAATAGCAAGACAAATCCATTTAGAAAAGGACTGAGGAGAGATCTTCTGTCGCCCAGGGATAAGGGACAGAAAACTTAGATGTGAGTCTTCCATGGAAGACGTTTGTCGCCTGGCGTTTCAGACAGAATTCTAAGTGGAAAGGGGGCATAACTCTGGAAAAAATACAGCTGATCAAAAAATAAAATAGGAGGTGCACAATGCCATGATGTGTTAAAGAATCACTGAAAGTTTCATCAAAATCCATTAATAGGTTAAAGAGGAGTGGCGGATAAGAGAAGCCTGGCATTTCAGACAGAATTCTAAGTGGAAAAGGGGCATAACTCTGGAAAAAATACAGCGGATCAAAAAATAAAATAGGAGGTGCACAATGCCATGATGTGATAAAGAATCACTGATTGTTTCATCAAAATCCATTCATAGGTTAAAGAGGAGTGGCGGATAAGAGAAGCCTGGCGTTTCAGACAGAATTCTATGTGGAAAAGGGGTATAACTCTGGAAAAAATACAGTGGATCAAAAAATAAAATAGGAGGTGCACAATGCCATGATGTGGTACCATGATGTGACAAAGAATCACTGAAAGTTTCATCAAAATCCATTTATAGGTTAAAGAGGAGTGGCGGATAAGAGAAGCCTGGCGTTTCAGACAGAATTCTAAGTGGAAAAGGGACATAACTCTGGAAAAAATACAGCGGATCAAAAAATAAAATAGGAGGTGCACAATGCCATGATGTGATAAAGAATCACTGATAGTTTCATCAAAATCCATTCATAGGTTAAAGAGGAGTGGAGGATAAGAGAAGACTGGCGTTTCAGACAGAATTCTAAGTGGAAAAGGGGCATAACTCTGGAAAAAATACAGCAGATCAAAATATAAAATAGGAGGTGCACAATGCCATGATGTGATAAAGAAACACTGAAAGTTTCATCACAATCCATTTATAGGTTAAAGAGGAGTGGCGGATAAGAGAAGCCTGGCGTTTCAGACAGAATTCTAAGTGGAAAAGGGGCATAACTTTGGAAAAAATACAGCGGATCAAAAAATAAAATAGGAGGTGCACAATGCCATGATGTGATAAAGAACCACTGAAAGTTTCATCAAAATCCATTCATAGGTTAAAGAGGAGTGGCGGATAAGAGAAAGTGTGACGCAGACGACGACGCGGATGCAGCAAGACAACAAAAGTAATCCCTTTTTGTCGCTCCCCACTTCATGGGGCGGCGACAAAAAAAATTGTTTCCTGCCTTTCCTAATGAAATGCGTCTGGTTGAGGTAAATGCGAATTGCACGAACCGGACAGAGCAAAAGGGCAGTTACTCTCAACAGAAGGAAGAGCCATGATACAGATAGGAGGACGAGTAGAGTCTGGTATATGATTCTTGGCCAGAAAGGAGCAATCAGAGGTAAAAGTAACACTTGGCGGAGCTCCTAAAAAAGGCCAGATCAACTGAGAGGGAGTGGCTGAGGCAAAAGCCATCAGAAAAGCCATCTTGTGAGAAAATGCATATCGACTTGGGATGCCCCAAAGCAAAGCAGCACCCAAGGAAGATTCCATCTTGGGGTCAGCTGCAAAACCCAAGGCCTTTTCAAAGAAAACTGCCAAAGAAGCTTGGAGAGGTACGGATTAGTGCTGAAATGATGCTTTTCCCACATTCGAAAATGTCTCCAAAAGCATAGACCTGTACCCTTTGATGGTAACAGGTTGGAGACCCCAAGAATCAAACAGAGACAGCAGAAACTCTGCAATCTGTGTTATGGAAGAAACGGCATAATCAACAGAGTGATCAGCACACCATTGACAGAAGAACTTCCACTTAGCCGCACAGGCTAAACCAGTGGAGTGCCGCCTTACCTGCTGAGGCAACAGGGGAGTGATCAGAATGATTCGATAACTGCAGGTTTGTATCTTGGATAGAACCCGAGGCAGAATCAGAACTGGCGGGAAGGTGTAGATGACTAGACAATTCCAATCGAGTGACAGAGCATCCACAGCGAAAACCAGAGGATCTGGACATGTGTCCCCCTGATGGTTCCAACGAGTCGCAAACAGATCAATTTGGGAATGACCCCAGAGATTGCAAAGCAACTTGAACACTGCTCTGTAAAGGATCCACTCGGTGGAAATGACCCTGCCCCATCGGGACAGGGAGTTGACTAGGACGTTCAGACAACTGGGAATGTGATGAACCACTATCCCGGAGCTGTCATCCTGAGCGAGCAGTAGAAGATCCTGAGCCAATTCATACATGGGAACTGAGAGTGTGCCGCCTTGGTTCCGAATGTAAGCGCCCACTGTCAAACTGTCGGACAACAGAAGGACTTCACGATTTGAAAGGTGGGGGATCCACTGCCGGAAACCCAGAAGAAGAGCAAGAAGCCCCTTATGGTTGATGTGAAGAACTGCCTGATCCTGGTCCCAAACCCCATGAAGGGAAAGACCTAAAGGATCCAACGTCACGCCCCATCCGAGATCGCTGGCATCTGCCGTCAGAACACGATCGGAAGTGAGCAAGTACAACGGAACTCCCTGCATAATCCACTGAACATCAGTCCAGGGAGGAAGGTGACGACAGAGATGTTGGTAACTGAAGCACCAGATCTAGAGGATGGACATTCGGTCTCCAACAACTGCGCAAAAAGAGTTGGAGAGGTCTGACATGCAGCCGACCTAAAGGAATGAGATCTGTCACTGAACTGCCGAGAACGAGCAACCGGAGAATACTCCGAGCTGGGGCAGACTGGGTCAGAGTCAGGGCAAAAGTTGAGAGAATCACTGCCCAGGGAACAGCCACCATATTGAGTACGGGAGGCCATCCCCAGATGACAAAACAACTGAGAGGGGACCAGGTCTTCTCCTCATTGACTCTGAACCCTGGTGATGAGAGCAGGCTCAACAGTGTGTCGACATCGGCCGAAGTAGTCACCCTGGACTGTGTGCAATGGAAAGCTATCACATGCAACATCAGTCGGGTGAAGGCTCAAGGAGCCAGGTTGAGGCCAAAAGGCATGGCCTCGAACTGGTAATTCGCCCCAGAAAAGTGAACCTGAGATACCTTCACGATGTCCAATGAATCAGAATGCAAAAGTAAGTGTCTCGCAGGCCGATGCTTGAAGCGAAATCTCCCTGGTGAATAGAGTGGTGAACAGACCTGAAAGTCTCCATGCTGAACTTGGGAGCAATGATAGACTGGTTCAGGATACTCAGATCGATAACAGGTCGGAGTCAGCCATCCTTCTTCGGCTCCAAGAACAGGCAGGAATAAAATCCCACTGAATGAATGTTCTTAACGACCTCGATCACCCTCTTTGACTGGAGATTGTCTATCTCCATGATCAAAAGTTACCGACGTGAACCATCCAAAGGAACTGGGTTTGGGAGCAGCACCATCGACAGTGGGGTGCCTATGAAAGGATATTGGCAGAATGAACCGAAAAACACCTAACACCTAAGGATCGGATGTGATAGTGCCCAACAGTCTGCAAACTCTGATATCCTTCCTCCAACCTGGGATGAATTGAGGTCAGGACCTTCATTTCGAGCCTTGGCAAGCCCCGTGAGAGGAGGAACAACCTCCTCTGCTAGTAGAAGCATCCTGAGACCTCCCTCTAGACTGCCGACGCTTACCCTTACCACGTGAGTAAGAGGAAGAAGCGGAAGCAGGAAGATCAGCCATTAGCTTGACAACGGAAGCAGAAGAGCATTTGTTAGGCTTGGAATGGCCCCGGCCTCCAACAGAAGGTGGATCAAGCTGGTGAAGCAGCAGCTGATCTTTGGAATGACGCAGGATGTCATCCCGGACCGTTGCCACAGAATCATTGATAGTCACGTACCCACCAAAAAAGTGGATCGAAGAGCAGCGCACTGCCCTTCAGAAAGGGAACGGCTTGTGTCCAACACAGCATCCCGGTGAACTAATTCCAAATTAGCCGTGTCACAGCATGCGTGTGAGTAAGATGCACGAGCGCCTTAGAGATTACACGCAAAGGAGCCTGTACATCGTGAAACTTATCTGGAGGCAGATAAGCAGCAAAGGCAGATACGACGTGATCCGAGAGAGAAAGCATGCCTAGCATCTCTCTGGGTAAACCCAACAGGAACTCCAAAGTCGCCATAGGAATAACACGGCTGACTTGGGCTTGGAAAAACATGAGGGAGGAGGAGTCCTGATCCAAGACCGTAGGAATGATAATGCACAGAGGGGGAAAAAGGTATCAGCCCTAGTGAAGAACAAAGTCTTCATACCCTTGGGACTCAGCTTAGAGTCCAATGCTGCAAAAGTTTTGACCACTTGTAACGACTGGTACGGTTGAAGGCACCCAGAAGCAGTACACGTTGTGGAATGCAACCAATGATCGCGGCCTGGCAGAAACCTCCGGCTGGTCTGACGGTCTGATTTCCAGAAGGAACTCAAACACAAAGTCCTGGTGATCCCACCATGGACATCTGAATCCAAAGATAAACCTGCTGGGCTCAACGGCTGAGAGACCTAAGCAGAGGGATCGGCTGGCAACCACTTCCGACTTCGCTGAGTTGAAGCCAGGAAAGGTTGAGGCCGATATCCCAATGACAAAGAAGCAGATATCCATGCAGACCCCTGCATTGATAAGCTGGGACCGGCTGAAATGGAGACCGATGACATCACCGACGGAGTAGCAGCAGGAGCGGATACATCAGTAGCTGTGGACAAAGGCAGAAAAGTGGAGAGAGCAACCGAGCTCAGCTCCAAAGGAGGAGTCACAACCCTAGTGACAGCCTCAGACGTCAACTGGATGGGGACAGCAGTCCTGGAATCAGGCATCTCTTTGCCAGAAAGTCAATGTCTACCGTGGTATACACGGCAGAAAAAGACTGCAAAACCTCCACTGAGGGGGTAGAACTCTCTCCAGACAGAGTCGGTTCAAGAGGCCCCAAACGATTAAGTTCCCCTTCAGCATGCGCGGGAGGAATGGCCACTCGCCTGAACAATACAATAGATGGAAGCCCAAATGGTAGAAAACCAAGAACAATACCACCCGCTGGGTCTTTCAACGGAACACCCATATCAAGTGGAGCATGCTAAGGCAAAAAATAGCACCCGCGAGGACTAGTCCAAGGCATATCTGGTGAAAGCAATGTAGAAGGGAAGGTGAACTCAAAGAAAAATAAATCAGGACACCCCTAGCTACCAGAGTAAGGTGGCAGGAAATAAAAGCCCAATGGGAACATGAAAGAACCCCAACAGCCAAAAAGGGAAAAACAGGCAGAAATTTGACCCTCAACAGAGGGGAGAAAAGGGGCCACAAAAGTCCCCAGCTGACACCAAACTCAGATATACACAAAACCCCTGAGGGTTAGCATTAATGTCAATTTAATGAAAAAGAGACCGAAACAACACAGTATGCGAATATCGCACACGAAATCGGTATAGAGAAAAAAAACATATACCACAAAAAATAATGTGAATAATCTAGAGAATATACAAAAAAACAGCCCTGTATGTCTGGATGGTGAAGCAACAGCTATGATTCCACAATACAGAACAGGAACATCGTCAACATCGAGTCAAAAGGTATCACTGTTGATGAGCATAATCAAAGCGCATCTGCACGAGATGGAGGAAGAAAAAAAGAATGACACGTTCGTTGACAATTCAAAAACAAGAGGCCCCACGGGGCCTGAAGTGCTCATCTTGTACAGAACACAATTTAAACAGAGTCCAAGAATGAGTCTACATTAAGCAAGCCATCTCCATAGGCTACACTGTCAATCCTTGAGTCCCTCAGGAGTGACAAAAATAATCTGGGCATAATGCCTTTTCTTTAGTTGATCATAAGTAAAATGTAGAGCTCCCCTATGAAGCGCCTTGATACAACCTATGTGGATTAATCTTAGTACCTCTAGAGGGTACTGAATATATTATTTATTTATTTATTTATTGGTGTTTAAGGTCACATATTTCTGCACAATGGCTAACCATGACTGTGACAGTTTTACGGGTGGAGGAAGCCGGAGTACCCGGAGAGAACCACCGAGCAATGGCGAGCAACTGTCAGCTCCCCAACATACCAACTCCACACAAGCAGGGTTAGCATTGGTTGAAGACAGGTGTACCATCGACGTGCAGTACGCCTTAGTACACAACGTCACCGTGCCCCCACATGGGCAATGGGGGTGAAGTGTCTTGCCCAAGGACACAACGCGGTTGCCGCAGGTGGGATTCGAACCGAGGACCCCTCGGCTTGCAGCTGCACCTCTACCAACTGAGCCACCGTGCCCCCTAGAGGGTACTGAATACAAAATTTTTAATTCTTCAGCAAAATGGCCAATTCTGGCTCCCATAGTGAGCCCAAATATTAACCCAGGCTCTTGATTTGAACACAGTTAAATCTGACTTCCCTAGAGATGTTGTGTACCAAATATGAAAGCATTCTGACTGTTGGATCTGAAGAAGAGAAATTGTAAAGAAATTTCTTCGAATTGCACTAAGTTCAAATTTGGGCTACCATAGCGAACCCAAATATTAACCTATGGATCCGATTTGAACAAACTTGAATCTGACCCCCCCCTAGAGATGTTGTATAACAAATGTGAAAGCATTCTGACAAGTGAATCTGAAGAAGAAGATTTTTGAAGAAATTCCCTCATATTGTACTAAGTTAAATTTCATGTTCCCATATGGAGCCCAAATATTAACCTAGGCACTCAAATTGAATAACCTGGAATCTGACCCCCCCCCCCCCTCCCCCTAGAGATGTTGTATACCAAATATAAAAGCATTTAGACTGGTGGATCTGAAGAAGATTTTTAAAGAAATTTCCTCATATTGCACTAAGTAAAAATTCGGGATACCATAGTGAGCGCAAATATATACCTAGGGATCTGATTTGAACAAACTTGAATCTGACCCCCATAGAGATGTTGCATACCAAATATCAAAGCATTCTGACTGATGGATCTGAAGAAGATTTTTTTAAATTACCCTCCATATTGAACAAAGATCAAATTTGGGCTTCCGTAGGAAGCCCAAATATTAACCTAGGGACTTGCTTTGAACAATCTAGAATCTGACCCTCATAACAATGATGTATACCAAATATTAAAAGATTCTGACTGGTGGTTCTGAAGAAGAAGATTTTTAAAGAATATTCCCCATATTACCCTATGTTAAAACTTCAAGCTCCTGTAGAGAGCCCAAATATAAACCAATGAGCTTTATTTCAACAAACTTTTATCTGACCCCCCCTATGAATGCTGTATACCAAATATCAAAAGATTCTGATGATTGGTTCTGGAGAAAAGATTTTTTTAAATTTTTGCAAATATGCTGACTCAGCATTTTTTTGATGCCCATTACAGAACACCCTAACATAACTGATGGCAATTTTTTTTTACCATTCAATTCTACTGGTCATTAGGATACTTCATACCAAATAAAAGCTCTCTGTTCCGTGGGGTTTGGGAATTATGGGCGTTTGAAAATATTTCTATTTTTAGCTCCCAGGGTTCCCAATGGGATGCGGAAATTTTTTTTCTTGCAATCGGTCAAGTACTTATGACCCAATACTACCACAAACCAAATTTGGTTCATACCGGACCATCGATTCAGAAAATAGAAATTTTGGGCGGGGCCAAAAATCTTACCCCTCCTATTACAAAGCCAAATATTACTTCACGAACTTCGTTTGAACAAACTTGATTCTACACCTCATATGGAAGCTCCATAGCAAATATCAAGTCATTGTACACACTGGTTCTTGAGAAAAAGATTTTAAAAATATTTTGGAGCATTTTCCCCCACTACCTCCCTATGGGGCTGGGCATGCTGAGTTGAGCAAAAATGAAATGCCCCTTTGGGACCATCACTCACACAAACTTTCACTTGAATTGGCCCAGTCGCTTTGGAGGAGAAGACCAAAACATGGTGTTGACGGACGACGGAGAGCGATGAGATCAGCTCAGCTTGACTTTGTCAAGATGAGCTAACAATGTGTTCGCCCCTTTGCTGGATAGACTAAGTGACAAGAGTCCATGGTAGTCGCTAGGCCAATTTTCTCCAAGTAAGATAGTTTGATCAGTTTATGCACGAACACAGTAAAACCATTCTGCCATTTTTTGCTGGATCTTTCAGTTCAGTTTTCTGGTTTGCTCAAAAAACTGGAACTGAACCACAAAACAGAAATACCGCCCAGCCCCAGTGGTTAGGAGTATTTTTTTTCATGAATCACATACATTATTACTCAATAACACTGCATACCAAATTGGCCAAGCAAGTAGAAAATTGGGGCAGGACCATGCAATAATGCCCTTCTCAGGAAAAACTTCAATACTGCGTCTGAAACTTTATTTTAACATATATTTGAATCTACCCTTGTAAAGGAAATGACATACCAAGTATCAAGCCATGGTGAAGAAATTTTTTTAAGATTAGAATGCATTATGGGGGTGTGGCCCCCCACCCCATTAGTGAAGCAACTTGATTTGAACAAACATGACTTGCGATACAGTAAGAAACATTCATACTAAATTTCATCAAATATAAACTAGAAGTGTCAGAGGAGACATCATGAATACCATGTTCACAACAATTCAAGGGTTAAAAAAAATCTCAAATTTTGACAGGGCCACTACAGTAATTGCTTAACTGAGAACTCATTGGAATAAGGTCAGCAATTTTGGAGAAAGCACCACCTTTATGCCGGTCTAAATACAGGCGACCTGAAATCATCACAACAACTGACCGTGTGTGTCCTAAGATTCAACTATTTTCAACTTTTAAATTCTTTACAAAGATACATGACATTGTTATACAGTTGGCAATGGCAACAAAAATGTATGAATGAATCATTATTAGCTTTTTACACGACAGGAAAAAGTAACAACACTTGCAAACATTATCTTGAATTTCTAAAGGGTTTCATTTTTTGCCCTCTCCAACATTGTTTATGACCCCTAAATGGGATGGGTTCAATGAGCTCATTCCAATGAAGGGTCACAAGCTTTGTTTAAGGCCCCAAAAAATTGGAAAATTTGTATGGAAATTTAAAAGAATAGTGTTCTCTGGTCATTACAAATACATTAGGAAAAGGGTTAAAATGAGGATCTCAGTATATTCTATTTCCTGCAGTACAGGGCTTCAGTTATGTTTCATACTTCAGTTACAAAATTAATTTTTAAACCTTACAAGCCTGGAGGGTTTTACACAAGTTTGCTACTCTTTTGAGTCAACATCCTGCAGTTTTGAAATTGTTTCTCAACAAGTCTTGGCTGCCTATATAGGCAGCCAAGACATGCCTAGAAACAACTTCTAAGGTGCACGTTTGTTTACTGGGGTTTAACAACACTTACAACTGCCAGGGTCACATCATGTCGGACAGTTTTATAGGTGGAGAAAGCTGGAGAGAAACACTGAGCAGCAGTGAGAAACAAGACTCTCCAACACAAGTAGAGTTAACAGTGGTTGGAGGCAAGTGCATCATCAACATACAGTATGCTTTAGGACACAGTGCCCCCATGTTCAAATCGGGATTAAGTGTTTTGCCCAAGTCCACAAGGCAATTATTGCTGGTCAGGACTAAACCCTCAACCTTTTGGTTTCAAGTCCAATACTCTAACCACTGAATCATTACACTCCTTCCAAGGTGCTAAGAATGTAACATGCAAGTTTACACAAAGATTGAATGTTGGGGCACCTGTTCTGTTGCAGTAAAAAGTGCTCAAAGTCAGAATAAGGCCTTTAACCCTTTACCTAACATGAAAATCAGACAACACTTGCAAACAAAATTACTGAATAACTATATTTTTTGTCAAAAACAATGCTCTCTTTTCATAACCAATGCAAATTTGGAAAAAATAAAAATTAAATGCTGCAGGACTGATATTTTACCCAAGTAAATTTGTCCCTTGTGTGGAACAAGGGGCTTTGCAATGCTTTAGCATTGCAAAGCCCTTTTACACTCAAGGGGCGAAATACATCGCCGCCCATGCCATTCTGTAGATTATGAGGCCTAAAACATAAAACAAAGCAAGAACATGGAATGTTTTTAAAAATGCCCACCACCACATGCAGTTTTACAAAAAATGACCTGAGAAACAGAAGATCTACTTTATGGAGCCTAATGAAAATTAAATGGCAATTTTCGTGAATAGTGCTGGCCAGTTTTTACCATAACGTTTGGGTAAAGGGTTAAGAGTTAAGACAATAAAGCAAGGCATACCTGATCATGTTTACCCCAGATTATCTGAGATGGCATTGTTAATTTTGGTAGAATAACTTGTATCAAATGGTCATTCTTTTCTGCTACTAAGATTTTTAATACTGAAATGGAAAATCAATATATTTAATATAAACAATAACACTTAAAAATATACAAAACGAGAGGCTTCAGTGAGCCTAAAATGCTCACCTGGCTCAAGTTGTCAAAAGAGATGAGTGTGTCAGTAAGTGATGGGCAGCAAGAGCAACTGTTTGATTTGTATTGACCCAACCATACCAATTTTGGTTGAGCCCAATACGAGTTTGCTCCCATAGAGAGCCCAAATATTGACCTGCAAACTGCCCTTGAACAAACTTTAATCTTTAACACCAAAGAATGTTCCATACAAAATATCAAGGCATTCTCTCTGGTGGTTCATGAGAAGAAGATTTTTAAAGATGTTTAGGCTTTTGAGGCATTAACCACAGCCCAAAGATGGCAGCGGCTTCATTTGAATGAAATATAAAGGGTATACTCCAAATGTGGTCTGTGTCTGAATTTGGCCCAGCGACTTTGAAGAAGACAAGTTTCAAAGTTAATGGATGCCAGATGCCAAATGATGGCAATAGCTCCCACTGACGTGCAGGCAGGTGAGCTAAAAAAAAAAGTGATTTTACTGTTAAATGCATTTTTCTTCTCGAAAACATAACCAGCCTGAGTTGTAGAACAGCAGCAAAAACTTGATTAAAAGGCATAGATCAAGTAATCTGACTTCAATTTTCTTGGACTACCCTTTATCACTTGGAGGTTTAAATGTGATTCACATAAAGCAGTTACATTAAAATAGATATTCCAACTTTCAAACATGTTTGTTTATCGGATTTTAATGAGTCTTTCATTAGGTATCAGACTCACGTTGTGTCACACAGTTTTATGGGTGGAGGAAGCTGGAGAACACTGGGACAACCACCATGCAGCCCTGCGCAACTGTCTGATTTGCCAAATTACTAACTAACTTTGCACAAGCAGAGTTAGCAGCAATTGATGGTAAATGTACCACTGACATGCAGTACACCTTGGAACACAGAGTGACCATGCACCCACATGGGCAATTGGGATTAAGTGCCTTTGCCAAGTACACAATGCAGTTACCGCTGGTTAGGATCGAACCATCAACATTTCCATTTCAAGTTCAAAGCTCTAACCACTGAGTAACCACACACCAACTTTCCAATATGAGAGAGACATCAATATTATAAGTTATTCTCATGCTTAGCTGGTACATGGTATGATGCTCTCTGCAAGGCAATTATATATTCAACCGAGTCAGACAATGAATACATTCCATGCAGGGAATATCCAACCCTGTTACTGACTAAACACCAGAAAAACGTATATGTTCCTGGACCACTGAAACATTCGAATATAAATAAACAAGAGCCTCTAAGAGCCTGTGATCACTCACCTGGCAGAACTACATATCCCTCAGTTAATCTCATCAAAATCAAAGAATGCAGCTGGCTGCATACTCCTTCATCTAAGTGAAACAGAATGAAGATTGTTTTCAGAGGATGTTCCATACATTATTTGTGCCAAGTTTGAATCACACTAGCCAAGTAGTTTCAGATAAGAATATGAAAATGTGATTTCCCATAGAGTTTCTATGGTAACTATGAGCCGACACCTGATTAACACTAAAACATTTGTCCGTGTAGTTTCAGAGGAGAAGAATTCTAAAAATCCTTCAATCAGAATCAAAGAATGCCTCTGGCAACCCGATCAACATTAAATGACAATCGTTAGTAGAGGGTGTCCCAGTCATCAATCATGTGAAGTTGAGATTTTTGAAAATACTTCAATCAGAATCAAAGAATGCTTCTGGCGGCAATGTTTTTCATCCAACGAGAATAAAATGAGAATCGTTTGTAGAGGACCTCCCATAGACCATTCTGCCAAGTTTGGTTCACAATGGCTTGGTAGTTCCAGATAAGAAGATAAAAATGTGATTTTCCATAGGGTTCAAATGGTAACTATGAGCTGGAATTGCGGCCATGTTTGCAACCTGATCAACATTAAATGAGGATCATTGGTAGAGGGTGTCCCAGTCATCAATCATGTGAAGTTTCAAAACATTTGGCCTCATAGTTTAAGAGAAGATTTTTGAAAATCCATCAATCAGAATCCAAGAATGTCTGGCAGCCATGTTTTTCATCAGATGTGAACAAAATGAGGGCCTGTTGTAGCTGACCTCCCACAGACCATTCCTAACAAGTTTGGTTCACACCAGCTCAGCAGTTCCAGAGAAGATAAAAATGTGAAAAGTTTACCGAGGACAAACAGATGCCCAGTGAGAGTAATAGCTCGAATAAGAAGGGGAGGGCAGACACCACCGAGTAGTCCAGAGTAGCCAAGGAAGCTATCTACTAAAAGCACAGTGAGGTTAAATGAAGTCTACCTGTACTTGACCTTGGAGTTAAGAGTTCATGAGTGTGCTTGGTACAGGATAAGTTGGGCTGTATAGGCCTCTTGAATTTGTGCATAGTGCGTTTAACCACAAACATACATGGAAACAGGTTTGAACCGATTATCTGTTTGTTGTTTGTTTATAAGTGACGACATATAAGTATGATTATGGGTCACTTTTGTAAAGACACAATTTTGTGCAGTATTGGAGAGGGTCATGGATGTATTTATTTATGACCCCTTTGTTGATGAGAGTGTAGGGTTAATAAAAATACCATGTAGCCTCTATTTGGGACTTATTCCCAGCTTAGCCGGATGCCCATAGAGGTCCATGTACCCGTAACAAGGTTACACATGCTCGCAGGTGTGGCCAGGTATGGCCCCCTCGAATTTGCTTTGTGCTAATGAGGGTGTTTTTTTTAGAAAGGAAATCTTTCTAAGATCGTTATCCTCTGAGGGATCGTAAGTGTTTTGAGTGTGTATATAAAGTTTCTTTTTTAAAAGTTTGGGGGCCCTGAAAAGGGCCGTTGAGGCTATTTATAACGCCTATACCTTGGATGTTTGAGGTGCTTGCACTGGTGCCTGTTTCAATAGGGATTGGGTGACCATTATAGAGATTTTGGTTGCCATTGCCGCTATTTTCTCATCTTCAGACAGGATGTCGGCGGGTTCTTGTGTAGCCCACTCATTAAGGTGCTGGAGGATGCAGTCTGAGATATGTGTCGTGCATTCAGCTGCTTTCTCAGTCAGTTTCGCTGCCAGTTCGTTGTCTCCTGGGAACCCTTTAACTAAGGGTGCACATATGGAGAAAGTCCATTCATTGGACTGGATCATTTGTTTCCAAGCAGTAGCATATTCTAACTGCTGTTTCTTGAGAGCCTCTGTTCTCTCCAATGAGGTATCAAGGGTCGGCATTCAGACCTTAGGTTGGTATGGCTGTGTTCACCGCTGTTGTCTGTTACGTTGGTTGTTTAAGTTTGATGTCCTGTAAGGGCGCATTCTGATATTAATTTGCGTTTTCTGTTGCAAGAAGAAGCAGATAATGTGCCGAGATTGTATCCACATTCATATAAAAAGTTTTTTTTGGAATCGGTGGGATTCCAGTGGGCTGTGGCATACAGGCTGGCATTGGTTTAATAAACCAATCAGAATATCCAGTGTGAAGTGACGTAAATCACATCCAAGCCCATTGGGCGGGTTTGTAATGGCGTCAGATGGCCCTGGCTATGATTCCATATGAAGCTGGAATGTGGGCTATAGCCGTGTAAATATATTTTAATAACACTTTTAGGTGTCAATTTTAATCTGCTGAAGCCTTTTCACAGTCAGTGTGTCTGGACTATGATAGTTAGCTTGTTGTTTTTTTTGTCATGGACCAAGCATTGCTGAACTGCATTTCAAATTGCAGTTAATCATCTTGTGACTTATGCAATTTGGGAAGTTTAGCCTTTACTAGGAAATCTCTTAGATTTCTCTCCCGCTTGAATGCAATGATTGGGGGTTCCGGGAACAGTTTAATGAGTTCTCGTGAACCTCTCATTAAAGGCCAAAATTTTAAAAGTGCCT
The DNA here is from genome assembly GCA_031216915.1 of Pictodentalium vernedei. Classification (NCBI taxonomy): domain Eukaryota; kingdom Metazoa; phylum Mollusca; class Scaphopoda; order Dentaliida; family Dentaliidae; genus Pictodentalium; species Pictodentalium vernedei. The sequence continues at coordinate 507,590,721 of CM062296.1, read as the reverse complement.
TTTTGATACGAGAGATGTAAGGGTTGTATACCATTGTGAAAACTAACGGTGGCTGAGTATTTTTGGTTTTGTTTTTAGAAGTGGCTGAGTGGAGGTGCTTCACTTGCTCATTACAGTTGATTGATTTGAAGATGGGTGTTAACTCCTCTGCGGAATATCCCTGTTCCAATAGTTTGTTTAGGAATAGTTCCTTGTAGTGTTCGTAGGTGGCCTCATTAGAGTTGTTTCTGATAAATCTAATGAGCTTGCCTTTGACAAATCCTTTGAATGTTGCTATAGGATGAGCTGAGGACCGGTGGAGATTTTGAAAAGTCTCCATTGGCTTAATATGGATTTTAATATCCAGTATTCCGGTATCACGGAAACGGGTTCCTTTTTATATTTCAGTGTCGAGGAAGGTGACTTTTTGGTCAGACACTTCGTACACAAATCGGAACGTGGGATGGGAGCTATTAGCTCTCGCCATAAATTCATGGAGCTCGCATTCCTAGCCCCTCCAGATAATGAATGTGTCATCTCTGTATCTGAACCATTTGTATATGTGTTCATTGTTCATTTTGAACAGTGTTTTTTCAAATTCATGAGCAGTTATATCCGCTATCTCAGGGCTTGATTTACTTCCCATTGCAGCACCCAGTGTTTGAATGTAGATTTGATCATTAAAGCCGAAGCTGTTGTTCTCCAAGTTGACTCTCAGTAGATCCATCAGAGAGTCATTGGAGGGCCTTGGTATTGGGTATTGGAGAGTTTTATGTTTCTCCAAGGCCTTCAATACTGCTGTTATGGCTTCTACGTGAGAAACATTGGTATACATATTTGCAATGTCAGCAGAAACAAGGTATGCGTTACTCGGAATCATTTCATCTTCTATTTTCCGGATGAAATCAGATGTGTCGCGTATGAAGGTGGGTTGCCTTCGTACAATGGGGACTAGAAAGAAGTCCAAGAGGCCCGACACTGGAGCAGTTGGGCTCCGACATCCCGATATGATTGGACGGCCTGTGGTCGGTGGCTGTTTGTGTATTTTTGGAAGTAAATACATCATTGGGAGACTCACTTTGTCCGGTTTAGGTGTGAGTGAGGTAAGCATTCTGTTATCTATTTCATTATTATTATGCATTTTATGGAGAATGCTTTTAACTTTCCCAAGCGTAAATGCGGAGGGATCATGATCCATCAATTTGTAGTGCACAGCTGAGGTAAGCTGGCGCGTACCCTCCTCAATGTACGCTTTGCGTGTCATTAGAACTGTACTTTTGTCTTTGTTAGCCGCTTTGATGACAATGGTGTCATTCTTCCTGAGGGCGTTTAAGGCCCTTCGTTCACCTAGACACATACTGTCCTTGACCTTTCTGAATTTCTTACCACTCATAAGGCGGTCAAGTTCAATTCGAGTTTTAGGCAGATATGTTTCTGCTAACACACTATTGCACGATGACGGTGATGTGTGTAGTTTGTCATGGAAGGGGTTAATGAATTTGTCTCCCTTGTCACCGTGTATTATTTTGAGTCTTATCCTGTTACATAACAGTTGAATGTCATGTCTGAAGTGGCACATGGTGGGTTTGGTGGGTGCAGGTATAAACTTTAACCCTTTTCCCAGTACGATTTTATCATAGTCAGATAGTTTGTGATGAGACATCTTAGTTATATATTGTTCAGCTGTGTTGGCTAACTGATGGATATGCAATCTATGTTTGTACTCCGATTTGGAGTGTCGTATACGAGATCTTAGACGGTTATAATTGCATTTCGCTCTTTTGTTATGTTCATGCCTTCTTTGTTCTCTGTGTCGCACCCTAGGGGCTTTGTGCCCGGGGGACCTGTGAGTGGTGTCGAATTTGGCTTCACTAGTAGCAGAAGTGGATGCTAGTCATTTAGACTGTATTAGTTGTTTCAGCCACTTCTCCAGAATCGATCGTTGTTCAGCATTAGATCGGGGGAGAGTTGAGGAGTCAAGCTCAACCGATTCCTAGTTTCCACAACATCGTGTCTGTGGATATAGTGCTGAATCGCAGTTAGAATGTGTTTGTTTGTTGCCCATGTGATTTGTGGGGCGTGCCCGTGGTACCCTTTGAGGTAGGGGTGCATTGTCCACTTTAAGAGAGTCAAATACAACATCCTCCTTTTCAGGTTTAGGGGACTGCGTTGTATGTTTGTCATCGCCCATGTTGTTATGGTGCTGTTCGCTCTGACATGTGCCTGTATTTAGTGATTGGCTACATATGTCCAGTGTATTCAGCCAGCTGTGGTGATCCTGGATTTCCGTGTGGTTATTCTCGTCATGATTAATCGAGTGTATTTGAAAGTGTGGTGTTTCACATGAGAAGTGAATAGATTCAACCCCGAAATGTGGGGTCACAGTTTGAGCCGCCGTATTGACACTTTGAGTCAAATTGTCATTGGAGTTTGATTGCACTTTACAATCAATTATTGGTTCATTGAATGAATGCCACATTTCAGGTGGGATAGTTGTGAGGGAGTCCCACTGTTTAAGCGTGTCAGCTATGAATTGTTCTGGGCTTGCTGCCTTCAAGTTATGTGGTGAAACGGGGATTGAGTATGATGACAATTGTAGGCAGGTGGTGGTTTGTACCGACTCTTCATGTAGGCTACTCAATATGAGTTCAGTATTGTATGTGCCTACATCTGCCTCAACCCGGTCCTCCATGAATGTGGAGGGGGGAGTGTTTGAACTGAGTTGCCCCTGCGTTCAATTCCGTGGAGCGGGTTATGCGATTCAGAAGAGGCTTTTGGCCTGGAACAATGTTCGTCATGCCGAGTTTGCGGCATTTGAATCGTGTGGAATCGTCACTGGACGTGGCCGAGTGGATATTATTGCTGGATTCGGAGGTTTGAGCTCCCCTTTTGGATCCAGTCGCACCTATCGAGCTCGCCTTTGTGGCGGTTGCCGTGGTAGAGCTGTTCCCCATGACGGGGGAGTACGGGGCCCAATACTGGGAGAAGTATTCGTGAGGTTATAGAAATGGGCATCTCTCGCCGTGGGGTTGTCATGCGTAATATTTCCACTATGACCAGTGCTATGACCGGCAATGGGGTTTATTGGTTTTGTCATTGTGACATTGACCATATTAAGTGGCTCCCATTGGAGTTCTGGTGTGGAATTTAGTGGCATTGTGGTGGAATCACTGTCAGAATAGTCGCATTGGTGGACTACATCCGCAATGAAATTGTCATGCTTTTTTGCGCATGTTAGTTTGTATTTGCGTAAATCATTTTTCAAGAATGATTCGATTGTGCGATGGAATTCGTGTGTTACTGCCTTTTGGTCAGTGATTTCGACCTCCTAGATATATGGGAGGGTTAATTGGTGGTTTATGTCCTCCCGTAGTGAGTTCATTCTACTGCGCCATTGTGATTCAAATAATTGGGTGAGTTGTTGAGCAGTACTGAATGCCAGAATTTCAACATCCCTCATTATATCATTTTGGAATTTGAGGGTCATGTTGACCGTGCGGCCCAGGTCTGCAGCAATGTGCTGATACAGATCATTGGGGACCATGTTTGTTAGATTGCATTTTTAATAATCGCGATAATGATAATTCACATTAGCCTCTTTGAACATGGCTGACCTTGTTCGGTTGAGAAAAGACCGAAGTTTGCAGTGAGATTGCTCACTCAGAACGTCCATTTCGTGATAAGAGGTCATTATTATTGTTTTTGTTGAAAAGTTTGTTTTAGCTTTGAACTGTGGGTCGTTAGACCTGAAGCCTGTAGTACTTGTCTGAATTTAATCTGCTGTGTATGACTAGTTTCAACCTTTACGTTTTTTTCAAATAAACAAATACCTCAGGACTTCAATTTGTTGAAAATGTCTGAGTTTATCGAAACTTTGTCGATATTTGAATGAGAAATTGTAATATCGGTCACTTTGTTTGGGGACCTGGACACACCACTTATTGTTGGATGTCTTATATTATAACTCTTATACAGCCGTAGTTTTGCTTGCAGTAAATCGCAAACAAGTTGTTAGTTTGTTTGTTTTTGGCAAATTCTATTTGCTGTATATGTTTCAATTATTGCAGTGTGTTGATGTTTTGATTTATGGTTTGTGCAATTGTATTGTTCACACCTTATAGTGTTTGTAGGGTGTGAAGTGCAGATATTCTTTTATTTTCACCACTGTGGTGTCTGCACTCGATTATTGCACTGTGTTGAAGTTTATGTCTGTACTTTATATTTGTACAGTGTGAAGACCAGGTGTTTTATATTTTGTTTTTCTTCCCACTGGCCAGGTGGCTGCACTTGAGAATTTGTGCTTTATTGGTGACTCCTTTGAATTATCTTCGTCTGAAGAGCTGTGAGTCGTCACAGTTTATTTTTAAACTGTATTGTAATTCAGTTTATGCACCGTTGGAGAAGTCCGCAGTTGGCCCTTAATACACAGAATACTCTGTATAACACAGGTCTGAGATAAAGAACTTCTAAGTTTCTAAGCCGCCTGACAGTTGGTTACTGTACTGGCTTTAGTTTAGAAACATGGTGGTTGATGAAGTTTCCAAGCTTTCGGGGAGTATATGAAGTGTATACAACGCTGGCTTGTTCCAGGAAACTTCTAGGTTTCAAAGCTTTCAGGCAACGTTGTGCTGCACGGGCTTGTTCGATAAAACCTATCAGCAAATTTTGAAAGTTTCCAATCTTTCTGGAAGTATACAAATTGTATGCTACACTGGCTTGTTCCGGGAAACTTTGTGATTTCAAAGCTTTCATGCAACGTTTGTTGCACGGGCTTGTGCTATGAAACCTATCAGCTAGTATAAAAGTTTCGAAGCTTTCAGGAAGTATATAATATTATATACGACACGGGCTGGTTCCACGAAACTTAGCTGATATGCTGAAATAAAATAATATTGAATTACGTGATCACGGGTGAATAATTCGTGAGAACAAATATAGCGAATAAAGGAAAACGAATGAAAAACTAATTAGCGAATGTGCAATCACATATACTTGGTGTGCTAAATATATTGTATCGATCAGTGCGATATTCGCGAGTGTAACAAACGTGCAATAAAATTCCAGCAAATGAAAAATCTGATTATCGTTATAGGTGGATTTCAAAAAGGCATCCAGACTGTTTGGTGAACTTTGTGATTGTCAGTGTCTGCCCTCCCCTTCTTATTCAAGTTGAGATTTTTGAAAATACTTCAATCAGAATCAAAGAATGCTTCTGGCGGCAATGTTTTTCATCCAACGAGAATAAAATGAGAATCGTTTGTAGAGGACCTCCCATAGACCATTCTGCCAAGTTTGGTTCACAATGGCTTGGTAGTTCCAGATAAGAAGATAAAAATGTGATTTTCCATAGGGTTCAAATGGTAACTATGAGCTGGAATTGCGGCCATGTTTGCAACCTGATCAACATTAAATGAGGATCATTGGTAGAGGGTGTCCCAGTCATCAATCATGTGAAGTTTCAAAACATTTGGCCTCATAGTTTAAGAGAAGATTTTTGAAAATCCACCAATCAGAATCCAAGAATGTCTGGCAGCCATGTTTTTCATCAGATGTGAACAAAATGAGGGCCTGTTGTAGCTGACCTCCCATAGACCATTCCTAACAAGTTTGGTTCACACCAGCTCAGCAGTTCCAGAGAAGAAGATAAAAATGTGAAAAGTTTACCGAAGACAACAGATGCCAAGTGATGGCAATAGCTCTCAAGGCCCTTTGGGCCTGGTCAGCAAAAAACGACAGAATTTCATAATCTGGAATATGATAAATTTTAAGAAATTTGTATATTTTTATACTTACCAATGGCCCAGACTAGCTGGTGCAAACTAAAAAATTAATCCAGGGCCAAACATAAATTTTGCCCCCACAATCCCCAAAAATTTGCATGCAAAACTGATAAATTCATGTCCTATCTGGTCCTCCATACTTCTTAGATCTGCACATGCGCAGTATCCAGAAAGGAACCGAAATTGGTGCCAACCATCATTCTTTCTACAGATTGCCTGTTAAATGTTATAAACAGTGGGGAGGTATGAGTGCCCACTCATGGGAGGGCCATACCAGTCTGGGCCATTGGTAAGTATAAAAAATATACAAATTACTTAAAATTTATCATATTTTTATACAACAACCAATGGCTCAGATTAGCTGAATCATAAAAAGGCTGGAGGGCCTAGAATATACAGGAAAATCCAATCTCTCAATTACTTCAGTAAAGGATAGCTCAGATAAAGGAGAAGATAGGAATTATATATGTCTTTCACCTTTATGAGAAAAGAGAAAGGCATAACACCAACAATGTAATTGAGTATTACACAATATAATTCTCCATTTAATGCCAGCATAACCCATTATGCTAATTCGGTGAAGGAAAACCAAAAAATAAAGATAGTCCAGAGAATGAGACTCTTTACACTCATTTAAAAGTGTCCGAGGACTGAATATTAACACCCGTTTGACACGTGACATATACAAATGCTTCACAATGAGCTATACTTTAAAAACCATATATAAATGAGACATAGTTATTGCTTCACACCGAGCTACACATTAAAACCATCCCAGCACCGACTCAGGACTACTGACACCGGAGGTGGGCTTCCCTTGCTTTTCACTATAAAGCCAGATGATCATAAAAGAAAAAAAAAACATTCCCCTTCCCCATGTTCTCAGGTAAACTTCCTCAGAATGAAGAGGGCAGCAGAACAGCGTCAGTGCTGGCACAGGTTGCCTAAAGACCTTATAGATATAACCATTAGTGGACGACATTCTGAGCAACAGAAAGAGGATCCAAAGATTTTAGGTCACCGGAGTGGACTCAAAATTTCTCAGGTAAAACTTGGTAAATGAAGAGGGTTGTGTCCAGTACGCAGCCTTCATGAGATCAGTAATGGCTATTCTGTTGGAATAAGCCCAAGAAGTGGGCAGTGCTCTAACCTCGTGTGCTGATATCTTATTAACAGAACGTTGATCTGAAGATAGATTTTCATAGGCAATGCGTAATGCCAACTGAATCCATCTAGCGACAGCTTGAGCAGAAAGATCCTTTCTGTTAGAAATCATAGAAAGAAAGAAAGAAAATCTGATTGACGTTTATAAATACGCATAGCTCTGACTGGACACAGCAAAGGTCTATGGTTATAAAGCCTTAATAACAATAGGCTCTGGCCGCTTGTCTGGAATCTGATTCTTAGCCAAAAACCCCCTTTCCGTAGTGAGGGTAATGGTATTACCCACACTACAATAGTGAGATTCATCAACAAATAAGGCATGAAGTTCACTGACTCTTCTAGCAGATGCAAAGGCAAAGAGAAACACCATTTTATAGGTCAAGAATTTGAACTCTACGACACCCAACGGATCAAAAGGATCTTCTTTGAGCTTCAACAGAACCCAAGCCAAATTCCACTTAGAAATTAATCTGAGGGTTCTAGGTCTATTGATAGAGAAATTTTTAACTAGCTTGGATAATGAAGTATTCAATCCAATAGCCAAGTTATCATGATGAGCATAAGTATCTGATAACATAGACCTATAGCCCTTAATAGTTACGGGCTGCAGTTTAAGATCGTCAAACAAGTAGACTAGGAAATCAGCAATATTTGGTATGGACAGATTGTATACGTCTATTGACTGATCCTTACACCAACGGAAGAAAACCCTCCACTTCGCTGCGTAATTCAATGAAGAGGAGGACCTCCTGCAGTCAATAAATTTAAAGTAATTTGTATATTTTTATACTTACCAATGGCCCAGACTAGCTGATGCTTAACTCAAAGTTTTATTAAGGGCGAAACACAAATTTTGAACCCCCAATCCCCAAAATTTGCTTGCAAAACTGAAAATTAAAAGTTTTATCTGGCCCTCCATACATTTACTCTCCGCGCATGCGCAAATGTCCAGGAAGTGACCGGAATTGGCGCCAACATCATTCTTTGTAGAAGAGAGTACTACATATAATTCAGCAGGGAGGAATGAGTGCCCACTCATTGGAGGGCCATCTCCATCTGGGCCATTGGTAACTATAAAAATATACAAATAACTTAAATTAATAATATTTTTACACTGTAAACCAATGGCCCAGACTAGCTGAAATGTAAAAAGGTGGAGGGCCTAGGACTTCAGAATTAGTAGATCAACATAGTTCCAATCTTGTAATCCAAGGTGAAAGGAAATTAAAATTATTAGGAATTACATGTATGTCTCTCTCTACAGTAATAGAGAAGACGTATCATAAAAAGGAGCCCAGTTCAAGTAATTCCGTAAACTTAGCATGAAGACAGTGCTAATTGGATGTAACGAGTTCCCAATTTTTAAGGCTAGACCGGACTAAGCCTCAAAAATTAGGATGGCATATTTGAGAATGGGAGAATATCCCCCACAAACATACGCCATATACAACTAGAGGTACTGTGAGCAAACTCACAAAGTGATACCCCCCACGCCTGAAATGTATAAGTTAGATTATCTCCCCTTGAAAATGTCAGAACGGAATTATATTGCTTCATGCACATCTTCATATGGAGTTCTTCCATTGTGTAAAGTTTCATGAAAATTCTTCAAACGGTTTAGGAGGAGTTTCACTTACAAGGATGGTCAAATGGACAGATTATCTCCGCTTGGAAATGTCAGAATGGAATTATATTGCTTCATGCACATTTCCATATGGAGTTCTTCCATTGTGTAAAGTTTCAGGAAAATTCTTCGAACGGTTTAGGAGGAGTTGCGCTTACAAGGATGGACAGACGGACAGATAGACAGATGGACAGATGGACGGACAGGGTGATTCATATATACCCCCCCAAACTTTGTTTGCGGGGGGTATAATAAAACTCCAGCTGAATGCAGGATATAATTACAGACAAAACAGCTTCACTCATAGTTACATACTTATCAAGCTGGAGAGGTAAAAAACCCCCACACCTTTTCTTTTGAAGGAATCTTTAAAAAGAAAGAGGGGAGTGCTCTGGAATCAGTAAAAGCGGTACTAAAAAACAATATAAATATACGTCGAACAGGCACTCAGGTATTAATTATTATTAATAAATGGTGCTTAATGCCACTTCAGAAGCTAAGGTTATAGCGACGATCCCGGTAATTAATATCGCCCGCTATATAACGTATACCGAGTCGGCATACGCAAATAGGTCGAAAACCGGAGATATAATAGATAACATATACATGTCCAATAGAACCACAATGAACGATCTCTGGAGAGTAAACACACTTCCAAGGTAACCCACAGGCGACCCCATTCAGGCGTACAATAAATTCCAGTAACAACACACCTCGACGTGTACTATCCGATATCTATGACACTATAAACATGCAAATATACGAGAGTGTAAAACAAGGTGTATTCGATTGAGTTCCGACATTAATAGAAACCTGGATCTAGAAATGGAAGTAGGTATGATTAGCAGGCTCGACATGGACCATCCCCGAAATAATTCCTAATTTCTAAGGTCCATAACATACAATAATGCATCTGCCTAATAATTATTATGTGCATGAGCACTGAAATCACACATGTAATCATCTGAATACCAGTTAACTGGTTATGCAGCCTCCGAGGTACCCAAAGACTAGCAATTTAATTATGATGAATTATGCACTGGTATATGACATATAGATGAACAATCACAGGAACCAACTAAAAAGTTGATGTGCTCATGAGGTCACCATAGAACACGACCCAGCTGCCAATCAAGAAGTCAAGAAATGCATGTATGTATTTTAACTCATACGAGGGTTGCGGGAAGAAAACTAAGTCTTGCCTGGTAATCGCCTCTGAACACATTGGCGGTGGGGGAGGGGGCATTCAAAGTCATATTGAACCCTCCTCACCCAATCGTTCATGTGTTAGTCATAAAATAATATAGGAATCGCAATGGTTCCCTCATGTCTATCCGACTGCATTATGCCACTATGGGCGGAGAAGGACGTGAAGAACAAAAACTTCCCCTGATAAAGAAGGTCCTTTCATGGAGGAAGCTTCTGGGGAACGTCCCATAACAGACACCTGAGAAGACTGATCCAAGGTTTCTGTGACGACAGAGGTGCTACTAATAGGATTCACGAGACTGTTTGATCCTAAACATATTCTACTGAATCAATTGAATTGGAGGATACGCATATCCTACCATTCATACGCTCGAAGTTCTGGGCATGGCGACACAAACGACGGTAACTGATTGTTCCGGTGAGTCGCAAACAGATCTATCAGGGGGCAATCCCTCTGGTAGCAAATCTGCACAAATAGTCGCTTGTTGAGCGTCCACTCCAATTGCAACAGGCGATCTTTCCAAGAGAGCGAGTCTGCTAGTACGTTCAGATGACCCGGTATATGACGGATAGAAAGTTGAACATGATGATTCATGATGTATTAGAAAATCTTCTCCGTTAGTTTGCATAAAGGAAAAGAATGGGTTCCGCCCTGGTTCCCAATGTACGCTACTACTGTCGAGTTCTCCGATCACAGCTGAACATGGACGTCCAATATTATGTGAATCCAATGTTGTAGCACTAGTCATATTGACATCATCTCTTTGATGTTTATGTGTTTCTCCTGGAACCGAGGGTCCCAAAGACCCTGACACTTCAAGTCTGCAGGACTTAGGGTCGCACCCCAACCCGTCTGACTCGCATCCGTCATAATCGTGAAAGCTGGATCCGGCAGTTGCAGAGGAACTCCCTGAGTTAACCACTGAATATCTGCCCAAATCTGAACCCTTGTTTTACTAGGTCTGTTAAAACAATACTGGTTCAAGCGAAAGCATCTTCACACTCCAGTTCAGAGTAAAGAATATCTGGAGGGGAAGTGTGCACAGGAGGCCCATCAGAATGAGATCCACAGCCGCTCCGCACAGCTCCAACAGTCGCATGAATTCCCTCACTATTAATGCGTCTGAGTGTAGACGAAAGCCAGCATAACAACTGACTAATTTTGCTCTGGGTAACAGCAGACGAACTAGATTGTTGTGAGTCTCAAAGCTCACTTAGATGAATAGACAACTTGAACAGAGCTAGATCCGACTTTTTGTCGTTTACGATGAAACCAAGACATCGGAGTAATAGAAGCAGACTCTGAGCATCGTTCTGAAGAATAATTCTGTTGCCGTATCCCTGTAGAAGGACGTCCAAGTAAGCCAACGTTACCGCAGACGAATGAGCTCGTAAGTGTGACATTACCAAGTTCATTATTCGAGTGAACGCCCAGGGGGCCAGGTTCAGACCAAAGCATATTGCTTTGAACTGATACACCTTCGAATGTACGGCAAACCGCAGGTACTTTTAGAATGCCAGATGTACCAGAACATGAAGTATGCATCTTTAGATCTATGCTTGCCGCATAGTCAATCACTCGAACGCTCGCTTTTACCGACCGAATGGTCTCCATAAATAAATTTTTGTAGCCATGATAAGCTTGTTATCCAGCTCAAGTCTATTACTGGTCGGAACAAGCTGTCTGGCTTCGGTACGAGGAACAGGAGACTGTAAAAATCTTGAGAATCCTGATTCTGGACAACCTGTATTGCTTCCTTTGATAAGAGTTTATACCTCCTGTAGGAGAAACTCTCTTAGGCAAGAATTTGATGGAAGATTTGATGGACAACTTATTAGTGGGGTTTCTGCTCGGAATGATAGCCGTAAGCTGTCCGAGACTATACTTCTCACCCACTGATCTTCCGTGATTGTTACACAGTTATTAGCGGATCTTGAGAACCTTCCGCCAACTGGCCAGCGATAGAGGTCTAAACCATCACCTGTATGACCTGCAACGCTTATGGGAGGAGGAACCACATCCTCCCTGCGAAAAACCTTGTCTCGTTGGCCTAGGGGCATCTGATCTATAGTCCCGATCAGACCTACGCCCCTTACCCGAGTCACTATACTGACGACCTCCAGAGTAATTATAAGAAGGTTTCTTGTACTCTCGTGAGGAGTTTCCTTTTGACGATTTTTGTCTGGAACGCCCTCCTTTACTCTTGTCTGCTGAAGCAGGCCGTTGATACACCGACTTCAAAAGCAGAGGACTAGACACTTTCTCAGTAGCCTGATTATAGACTAACGAAAGCTAGGCGTCGAAAAAAAATGTCCGGAAACCGGAGAGAACCAGAAAGGGCTTTTCACCTTGTCATCTTATCAGTGATGACGACGCAAGGGCAGCATCACGTCTGATTAACTCCAGATTAGCTACTGTTAGGGTGGAGTTATACGTGGAACACATAATTGCCCTGGAAAGAACTCGAAGAGAGGTATGATCGTCCGCAAATTCTTTTCCCTTGAAACATTGCGCCATAGTTCTTGTAAGGTGATCTGCGCAAGACATAACGTCCAAATTCGCTCTATTTGAAGAAATTGACGTCTCAATTGTGTCTGAGCGACTAGTGAATGATACAGGTAAGGATACCTCTAGATCTATGGCCTGTTCATCCAAACGACATCTCAATTGTGTCTGAGCGACTAGTGAATGATACAGGTAAGGATACCTTTAGATCTGAGGCCTGCTCATCCAAATGCAGAAGAACTCTCTGAACATCTTCCCCGACCGTTTTTAAATGAATGTGGTCCAAAAAACGGTATGTATACGGAAGATGAAGATAAGAAATGAAAAAATTTATAATAATTTATATATTTTTTATACTTACCAATGACCCAGACTTAGCTGGTGCTAACCCAAAAATATCTAGGGCCAAATGCAAATTTTTGCCCCCCAATCCCCCAAAATTTGCATGCAAAACCAAAAATTAGAAGTCCTAACTGGCCCTCCATAAATTTTACCCTCCGCGTATGCGTACACGCCAGGAAGTCACTGAATCTGGTGCCAATAAAATCATTCTTTGTAGAAAAAAGATTATAATAATTCAGCGGGGAGGTATGAGTGCCCAGTACTGCCCACTCATGGGAGGGCCATTCCCGTCTGGGTCATTGGTAAGTATAAAAAATATATAAATTACTATAAATTTTTTCATGTTTTTGTACTGTAACCAATGACCCAGACTTAGCTGAATCGTAAAAAGGCAGAGGGCCTAGAACTTCCGAAATAGTGGATCAACATACATCAAATCCTTCAATCCATGATGAAGAAATTAGAATTTACATAAATGTCTCTTAATACAATAATAGAAGAGACATAACCTAATATGGATCCCAATAATGTAAATTCTAAATCTAAGCATAAAATCATGTTAATTAGGATGTAACAAATAAACAATTTTAGAGACTAGTCTGGACTAGGCCCTAAAAATTATTATGGCATACTGAGAATGAGAGAAAATTTCCCATAAACCTACGCCACACAATAATACTGCAGCTGATCACCGAACATAGTACGGACAAGACAGCTTCCTCAATAGTTACATACCCCATAAGGCAGAGAAGTGGACAAAATGCCACCCCCCCCACTTTTTTTTAACATAACTTCAAAAGAAAGAGGGGAGAGCTCTGGAATCAATAAGCAGAACCCGGAAACGATATAATTAAATATGGATCAGGCACTCAAAAAACTAATTCATGAATAATAAATGGTGCTTAATGCCACTTCACAAGCCAAGGCTATAGCAATGATTTTGGTAAATAACATTATCTGCTATAAAATATGCACTGCAGATGCCGTATACAGGTACTACGAAATCAGCGAGAAATCAATTATAATATATACATACAAAAGCGGGATAAGATGAACAATCTCTGCAGAGAAAACATGCTTCAAGATCATTCACAGGAGGCCTCTGTAATATTAAATCTGGTAAAAAAAAACACTCTCCAACGTGTACTATTTGGTATCTACAACTATAAACACAGGAGAATATGTGATTTGAGAACCGACAAAATAGAGTCCAGGATCTAGAAATGGAGGTAGGTATGATAAACCGGCTCCAAAATCAGATAATAAATACTGGAAACAAATGCAACAGAACTGCATATATGCGTATGATGGTGCCATCCAACATGACCCAGACGCAAAGTATGTATGTATTAAAAAATATATACGCGACAGCGTGATTATGTGTGTGTGGGTGGAGGGGGGGGGGGGGGTTAATTCAAATATATATCGAAACCTCCTCACCCACATTACTAATCATTGCTGGTGCAGACAGCAATAATATAGTGATCATAAAGCTCTTTCACGCTTTTGGCGATTGCTCAATAGCAGACCCCATAACCTCAATGAAATCAATAGAAACAAATGAATTGAAGGATACACATATCCTATCATTCATTCCCATGAAAACGGCTGAGCGCCAATGTATGCGCTCAAAGCCTTATATTAGCGACACAAATATTGGAAACTATTATTCCCAAACTTAACTATCCTGAAGAGATCCCACATAAGATCATATAATAGCCAAACAGTTAGAATAAGCGCAAGATATAGCCAGCGCTTACTTATGTGCTGAAATCTTAAGCATTGACTGCTAATTGGAAGATAAATAACCCAAGCAGTACGCTGACTTATTTAACAATAGAATGAACATAAACGTCCCTTCTATTGAAAAATAATGACAACAAAAGCGTAACTTCTCTTCTGATAAACTCTGATGTGCATAGAGAGACCGTCGGACTCAGGATTGTAATGCAATATATGAACTCACGTCCGAAATAATTGAGAAAGCCGTAATATATGCCCAAACTTGACCTTATGTTAAAGGATTCTCTAAAGCAAAACAGGTCAAGAGGAAAAAACGTCTACCACTCCAGTTAATAACTGGAGTAGACATGTGTGTAAGCGACCCATCGAAATAACATTCCAAGCCGCTCCACACAACTCCATCCGGCGCATAAAACTAGAGCTGTTAATGCGTCAGATAACCGATAAAAGCGAGTCAAACAGCTGGTTAATTCGCTCTGTGAAACAGATGAACAAGCCAAATGAATAGTGGGATACATGAATCCTATCATAAATCCCATGAGATATTATCTAGTTCACAAAACAAGTGATCTAAAGAACTATACTCGCTACAAATGCCGAACGTTTGCTTATTGACTGAAAGATAATAATAAATAACCTAATTATCCACTTCCAGTCAAAATTGGCCTGACCGAGTTCTATAAGTGCCTCGACCCACCAGCTCAGGAGAGTCTGATCAGTAACTCAGTCTGACGAGAAACCCCTATCCAAGTGGCTGTATAGACAAACCTAAGAATTATATATAGGAGAGATACCTATACCTTTGCTATGAGTCTATAAGCAAATTGAGTCTAGGACAAACTCTCCAACTCTTCTGTTGGCTGTGGTCGATTAGACCCCAACTTAAAGAGTCGAGAATAGATGCTTTCTTGTAGTTTAATCCTACAATAATGAAAGCTTACCATCAAAGACTTAGGTATACTTATACCTTGCTATGAGTCCTTATAGACAATTTGAGTCTAGGACAACCTCTTGTACTCTTTCTGCTGGTGATGGTACATTAGACCCCAGCTTAAAGAGACGAGAATTGATTCTTATCATAAAAACTAGAGTTGGAAGACTAAAGCGACCTACGGCAAGTTTTTCACCTAGTCAAATGCAAAGATGAAGACACAAGACTTCATTGCATCAGAATAACTCCCACTTAACATTAGTTAAGACCGAGAAATAAATACTAGGTCTGGAAAGAATTTTTAAAAGGTACAAATGACCACAAAATTCCTTCCATATAGACGATGCGTCACAGTACTTAAAATTGAAGTACATAAGACCATGAGACTAAATTCGCTCTGACTAAGAAATTCTCTTGTCAATTGCGTCTGAGCGAACAGCTAAATGAAGAAGGTAAGGCTGAAACTAGGATCTTAGCCTGCTCAATCAATGCTGAGGAACTCCCCACATCTTCCCCTGTTGTTTTTAAAAGTATGTGAACCATCACAAATGATTAAAAATACAGAGGAAGAAGATAAGAAACCAAATTACTTTTTCCCGCCGGAAGTTAAATATGGTGTCGTCTACAGAATTGAAGACCTGTGACACCCATGTAGACTTAACCGGAAAGAGATCTTATTACCCTGCTCTTTACCCGGATGAAGTCAGCGTCGAATTACGATAGTGGTTTCTCATAATTGCTCGCAGCATTTTGAATCACTGGAACAAGTTCAAGGAAATGAGAATGCACGGTATCTATATCATCCAAGAGTTGTTCCGGAAGGAAAATTTATCCTTTCCATCATACATTCAAATCAGTAAAATCACAGTCATCAGAATCTAAACAGGCGGGTGACTGGACCAAATAAGCACTATGCAACAGCTCAAGATTTGAGACTGACATTGAGTGCTTCTGCCTTAGCAGGAATACTGCGATTAGCTGCGCAACTGCGACAGCAAGTCCGTCACATAGGCCTGAGGAGCAACGGTCATGAATAGCCTCTTCGCCGGCTGCTCCTAGGACAGGGAGTCCAATATAGTTATTACTGCGGACGACCCGATGAATGAAGCCTCATCTCCTTGGCGACTAGATGGTGCGACTTTCTTCACTAAAGATGGACCTTTTGACGATGCAGACTGGAAATCTTGAGTCACTTAGCCAAGGGGCGGTCGGGAGTGCTTGGTAAAGGCTTAAAGAAGCAAAACTGTAGCCGTCCCGGCTAAGAATTGAACTAAGCGTACCGGACAATAGCTATGTACGTAAGCTCTGACTGACGCAAGTTCCTACCAACAACACCCGGCTCCAGATGTTGTTGAAAGAGAGAGAGGGGCTCCCTCTTGCTAGTGATCCGGAGAGACCTGGACGAGCCTACCTCAGAACTTGCCGTCTTCTTCCTTCCATCAACACTAGGTGAGCATGGATTCGATCAAACAGTGCTTGCAACACCCTTATTCTCTCTCGACTGCCACAGACATACCCGGCATCACATCACCCACATACGAGTGAGATCTGCCGGTTGAGCTAGCTGTTTTTTGACAAGGGCGTAAGCCTCCGTGAAACCTAGCCCTTGTCTTTTTTTAAAATCAATGAGCATTTTTCCACTAGGTCTAAATACAATGCATATGCGACACATCCGGAGTCACGGTCCAAGTATCCAATCTTAACTGGCGACAGGGAACTGACACCACTTATCGGGTTTTATAGCCCTGTGCAATATAAAGATCACTTTGTCCGTTATGTAGAGGAAACCATAAGACTAGCCAGCCCTGGCTGCCTATTAGACAGGACGTCCCGGACAAGAGGCATGGACGTACACTCCGACTGACGCAAGTTCCTACCAACAACATCTGTCCCCAGATGTTTCTGTAAGAGAGAGAGCGGCCTCTCTCTTGCTTGCGGTCCTGAATGACCTGGATGAGCGTACCTCAGCCCTTGCCGCTTTCCTCCTTCCATCGTCGCTGGGTGAGCATAATTGCATATCATATTGTTCGCTCCACCCTTTATGATCTCCTTTTCTAGTCCGGATCGTATACACCCAGCATCACAGTTCTCAGAGACCTGAGTAACTACTTCACCGTTCCAGCTAACTAGCGACAACGGACCTGCATGGTTGTGTGCTTTTCGAACATAGAGGAAGCTATAAGACTGGCCGGCCCCGGCAGTCTATGCAAGGAGCATCCCGTGGACGTAAGTTCCAACTGACACAAGTTCCTACCAACAACCTCTGGCCCCAGATGTTGTTATAAGAGAGAGGGACCTCTCTCTTGCTCGCAGTCACAGAAGACCTGGACGAGCATACCTCAGAACTTGTTTGACTGACACAAGTTCCTACCAACAACCCCGGACCACAGATGTTGTCATAAGAGAGAGAGGGGCCTCTCTCTTGCTCGCGATCACGGAAGACCTGGACGAGCATACCTCAGAACTTGTCTGACTGCCATAAGTTCCAACAACCTCTGACCCGAGATGCTGTCTTAAGAGAGAGGCCTCTCTCTTGCTCGCGACCACGAAAGACCTGGACGAGCATACCTCAGAACTTGTCTACTTCCTCCTTCCCATCGTCGCAGGGTGAGCATGTTCGTATGTTTATAGTGCTCGCTACACCCTTATTCCTCTTTACGACTGCTACGGACATACCCGGCATCACACACCACTAGTCAATGTGATAGATCTGCCGGTCGAGTTAGCTGGCGACAAGGTCATCAATCCTACTAAGGATCTAGGCCTTGTCTAATACCTGAGCACTTTTAACGCTAGCTCTTGATTGATTAGCGATGACGACAGCACACTCCTTGACGGCGTCACAAAGCCACATCATGTTCTTGTTCCTCTGTAAATAGACACTAAAAAACTATAGTGACCTTTTGACGAGAGGACCACCGAGTCCCCTCATCGCGATAGGACCGATAGTGTCCACTCGCCTTACACAAACCATGACGCCCGTCATTCAGATTATCAAATCTGATACATGGAGTAGAATTAGTGGTAGTACATCAAGTAACCTCATTACAATGACCAAGTAAATAAAGGGAAGGTTCCCCTATTTGCCATACTATTAGATAACAATAATTACCTAAAACTAATATTTGTCATTGTACCACCACCAAATCTGCATATAATATAAGATAACATTAAATATAATCAATGAGATAAATATATCCAAAAGAAAAACTCTTTCAAAAATAAAACAAAAATTTTTGAAAAAAATTTTCCTAATATAAGAGCCCAAGTTCCCAAAGGGAACAATGAGCCCAAAAAAGCTTAAGTGTGGACAAAATTATAAAAACTGTGTAAAATTAAACTACCACACTATCAGAATATTTAATGTTACTTACAACTGCTGTTCCTAAACAAAACTTGAGGTACTGTGAGCAAACTCACAAAGTGATAACCACCTCCGCGCCTGAAATGTATAAGTTAGATTATCTCCCCTTGGAAATGTCAGAACGGAATTATATTGCACCATGCACATCTTCATATGGAGTTCTTCCATTGTGTAAAGTTTCATGAAAATTCTTCAAATGGTTTAGGAGGAGTTGCGCTTACAAGGAGAGACAGACGGTATAAGTTAGATTATCTCCCCTTGGAAATGTCAGAACGGAGTTATATTGCTTCATGCACATCTTCATATGAAGTTCTTCCATTGTGTAAAGTTTCATGAAAATTCTTCAAACGGTTTAGGAGGAGTTGCGCTTACAAGGACGGACAGACGGTATAAGTTAGATTATCTCCCCTTGGAAATGTCAGAACGGAATTATATTGCTTCATGCACATCTTCATATGGAGTTCTTCCATTGTGTAAAGTTTCAAGAAAATTGTTCAAACGGTTTAGGAGGAGTTGCGCTTACAAGGATTGTCAGATGGACAGATTATCTCCCATTGGAAATGTCAGAACGGAATTATATTGCTTCATGCACATCCCCATATGGAGTTCTTCCATTGTGTAAAGTTTCATGAAAATTCTTCAAATGGTTTAGGAGGAGTTGCGTTTACGATGGATGGACAGACGGACGGACAGGGTGATTCCTATATACCCCCCCAAACTTTGTTTGTAATGTTATGTAAACAAAACACCGGAATCAAGACCCCAGGCAACACGACCCGAAGTCAGTAACAGAAACAAGACTATCCGATGTAAAGCAAGATCTTCCTCAGAAGAAAAAACGATACATTGGATGTAAGATGCATGACCAAAATGCTTGAACACCCTAAGGATGAGGACATAACCCTGGGGATGTACAGAATAATCTTCTGCATAAAACATTAAACTCCCAATAAATTTTATAAATTTTTTTTTATTAAAACAAGACAAAAAGCTTGGGAGCTTAACTGGGGGGATCAAGGGAAGGCAGGGAAGGAATACTAAATAAACAGTGGATAGATCATAATCAATCAGTGATAACGTCAATCAGTGATAACGTCAGGCTTACGTCCCAAAATTAGGGAACATGAACTAATTTTAATAAATGTTATAAAATTACAGCCCTGAACGTTTCAAACCACCATTTCTTCATTCCTTCATCCAGTTCTGTCCTTGGATCCACCAATTTAACCATTGATTTGTGTCTGGCAGCATTATTAATTGAGATTTAAAAGCACAAATATCAGTTTGTTGTTATCTGACAAGGGCCAAACAAAGAATGATTTTATTGGCGCCAGATTCAGTGACTTCCTGGCATCTGCACATGTGCGGAGGGTAAAATGTATGGAGGGCCAGTTAAGACTTCTAATTTTCGGTTTTGCATGCAAATTTTGGGGATTGGGGGGCAAAATTTGTGTTTGGCGCTAGATATTTTTGGGTTAGCACCAGCTAAGTCTGGTCATTGGTTACAGTATAAAAATACCACCTTCTTCCTCGCACTCAAGAGGATAAATACGGCGTGGTCTATATGGCCGAAGACCTGTGACACCTGCATAAACTGAACCGGAAAAGAAGGGACTTCCTCCTTTGTCTGGATAAAGTCTGCGTCCAACGACGCCGGCGGTTTCTCTCTTGTCACAGCATTCTGATTCTGTGGAACAAAATCAGGGTAGTATTGATGGATGAAAACCATCGCAACCACATACTGTTCTGAAAGGGAAGGGTAATCCTCTTCCTTATCCCTTCCACCAACCGAGAGAATCAGCTGCGAATCTCGGTCCATTGCATCTGTGTGAACAGACAACTGGACCGACCCAGCACCACCCGACAGCTCAGATTCTGAGTCTGAGGGAGGCTGCATCTGCATTTACTGGGATGCTGCGATCAGCTGCGCAATCTGCGACAGCAAGTCCATCATCGAGGCCTGAGGAGCAGCGGTCTTCCATTTCTTAGCCGCATGCTGCTCCTGGGACGTTGTGTCTGAAACGGATCCTTTCTCCGAACGTCCCGATGATTGAGGCGACGTCTCCCTAGATACCAGATGGTACGACTTCACGGGTGAAGAGTGGTTCCTTCTTCATGCAACAGGCTGGATATCCGAAGTCAGGTAGCTAGAATGCGGTCGTGTGTGCTTAAATAACGTAGCGGAGGAAGCCACGACTGAAGCCAACCCCGGCTGCAGACTAGACAGAGCGTCCCAAGCGGTGGGCGGACATATGCTCTGTCTTGTGCAAGTTTCTAAACAGAAAACTTCATTTCAGTCTTGTGAAATGTAGCAGAGGAAGCCGTGACTGAAGCCCGATTGCAGACTAAACAGAGCGTCCCAAGTGGAGGGCGGACATATGCTCCGGCTTGTGCAAGTTTCTCAAAACAACATCTGACCCCAGACGTTGCTAGATTAGAGAGGGGGCCTCTCCCGCTCGCGGTCTATGAGAACAAGAACTTGCTGACTTCCTCCCCATTTCCTCCCTATTTCCGTCATTGCTGGGTGAGCTATTTATAATATAGTTCTCGTGCTACCCACATCCACTTCATATGACCGCAATGGACTTACCCAGCATCACAGAACCCACGGACTTACCCGGCGTCATGCTTTACCCGTAGAGCTAGATGCTTGGAAGAGATTAAAACCCTTAACAAAAGCCCCTAACTCTTGCAATAATGAGCACTGCAACTAGCTCCACACAGTGCGACGGTGGTAGCACACTTGGAAGGGCATCGGAATATCATCACCATGTTCATGTTCCTCTGAAATAGAAACTGATAGAATGAATTAAAACGCAGTGAGAGCCCTGATCCCCAGAACTTCACCACCAACAATGTACCACAACACTCGACTCCAACATCAGTCATCCCAGAGCAACACAAGAATGACAAAAGTCTGCAGGAGTGTATCAACTAAAGTCGATATCAGTTCACCAAACTCCACAACAATATATATATATATATATAACTGAGATACATGAATAATAGCAATCTTAATTAAATTCAAAATATTTTTTGTAAACAAAATTTTTTGGAAAAATCGCCTAAGTTCCCAAAGGGAACATTAAGAGCCCAAAGGCATCCCGATAGAGCCTAAGTGCAGACAAAATCCAAATTTGAGTTACACTACCGGAATAATAATCCATGTATCCTACAGTATACAACAGTAATAGAATACAAGGGCAACGCCCCAGGTCCCCCGACCAAGATGGCAAATTCAAGGGAGCTGTTAGGATGCAATTTGTTCGCAGAGCATGGCCATTTTTTAACTTGAGCTGTATTTCCAACCAATTAAACCACATACTTAGTTTCGTTTCAATCAAATGATCCAAAGTAAAGTTATCATCCAGACAACACAAAAACCGTATTTTCTAAGTCGAAAAAGGGGAATAAATCCAGTAAAAATCAGTGGAGCGTGCCCATTTTCGAACTTGACCTGCATTTCCACCCAAATAAGCGGCATACTAAATTTCGTTTCAATCAAATGATCCTAACTAAAGTTATCATCCGGACAACACAAAAACTGTATTTTTTAAGTCGAAAAAGGGGAATAAATCCAGTAGAAATCAGTGGAGCGTGCCCATTTTCGAACTTGACCTGCATTTTCACCCAAATAAGCGGCATCCTAAATTTTGTTTCAATCAAATGATCCTAACTAAAGTTATCATCCGGACAACACAAAAACTGTATTTTTTAAGTCGAAAAAGGGGAATAAATCCAGTAGAAATCAGTGGAGCGTGCCCATTTTCGAACTTGACCTGCATTTCCACCCATGTAAGACACACACCAAATTTAGTTTCAGTAAAATCATCCAAACTAAAGTTATCATCCGGACAAGGGTGTGACGGATGGACGGACCGACGCACGGACGCACGCACGGACAGACAGACAGATGGACGGACGGACGGACGGACGGACGGACGGACACTTCTGATTATTATAGTCCCCCAAAGGGTCGGGGGACAATAAAAAACTACCTACAAATGAGGACGTTGACAATGTAAACAACGTCAATGTAAACAAGACATCAGGCACACAAAAAGGCCCAAAGTCAGAACTAATTGAAATGCTACCAGATGCAAAGCTAGATCTTCATACAAAGAAAAAACGATACATCGGATAGAAGATGCAAGACTAAAAGACCTAACATCCCTAGGGTGAGGACGTAACCCTGGGGAAAAAACAGAATAATATTCTGTAATATATGTTAAACTCCCAAGAAATTTAATAAAAATTTCAATAAAAAATAGCCAAAAAGCTTAGGAGTTAACCGGAAGGGTTCATGGGAGGATAAGAAAGGAATACTTAACAAACAGTGGAATAATCATTATCAAAAATGATGACGTCAGGCATGTGTCCTGAAATTGGGAAACATAAAATAATTTTATAAATATTATAAAGTTACAGCCCTGAACGTCCAAAACCACTGTTGAACACTTTCTTCATCCAATAACTGCCTTGTATCCACCAATTCTTGCATTGCTGCGCGAGACTTCCCCTGATAAAGAAGGTCCTCTCGTGGAGGAAGCTTCCGGGGAATGCTCCATAACAGACACCTGATAAGATTGCTCCAAGGTTTCTGTGACGACAAAGGTGCTACTAGCAGAATTTTGCAATGAAACTGTTTGATCTTTAACAGAATCTGCTGAATCAACGGAGTTGAAGGATATGCATATCCTATCATTCTGTCCCATGAAATTGACAGAGTGTCTACTGCGTACGCTCGATGATCTGGACATGGTGACACAAACGACGGTCACTGATTGTTCAGGTGTGTCGCAAAAAGATCTATCATGGGATGATCCCACTGGTAGCAAATCTGTCTGAATATTCGCTTGTTGAGAGTCCATTCCGATGGCAACAGGCGAGACCTTTCCAAGAGAGCGAGTCTGCTAGTATGTTCAGACAAGCTGGTATATGACGAACAGAGAGATGAACGCCATGATTCATGACATATAGGAGAATCCTCTCCGTTAATTTGCATAATGGAATCAAATGAGTGCCACCTTGGTTCCCGAGGTAAGCAACTATTGTCGAACTGTCCGACAGAATTTGGACGTTTGCTATTAGGCGAATCCAATGTTGAAGTGCTAGCCATATTGACATCATCTCTTTGATGTTTATGTGCTTCTCTAGGAACCGAGAGTCCCAAAGACCCTGACACTTCAAGTCTGCGTGACTTAGTGTCGCGCGCCAGCCCATCTGACTTGTGTCCGTCATAATCGTGAAAGCTGGATCCGGCAGTTGCAGCGGAACTCCCCAAGTTAACCACTGAAGATCTGCCCAAATCTGAACCTTTTGTTTTACTAGGTCCGTCCGCTGGTATGAGCGAATGCGTCTTCACACTCCAGTTCTGAGTGAAGAATATCTGGAGGTGACGCGTGCACAGGCAGCCCATCAGAATAAGATCCGCAGCCGCTCCGCACAGCCACATCAGAAGAATGAATTCCCTTGCTGTTAATGCGTATGAATGTAAACAAAAGCGAGTATAACAACTGACTAATTTCGCTCTTGGTAACGGCAGATGAACCAGACTGCTGTGAGTCGTGAAGCTCATTCCCAAGTGAGTGAAAGACTTGGACGGAGCTAGATCCGAATTCATCTCGTTTACGATGAAACCGAGACTTTGGAGTAATAGAAGCAGACTCTGAACATCATTCTGCAGGGTTTATATTTCAACGAGAATCCGAGAATCGATTCGCACAAAGATTCGCGCAATAAAACCGGCGAGAATCCATGTAGATTCTTGCTGCACCTCTGCTAGGATTCGCGTGAAAAAATTGAGTCAATTTAACCCTTTAACTAACACAGCGGCAACAAATTAACCAATAGAAGGCTAACATGACCTGAAATATCCTGACACTTTGTTAATAAAATCTTACAAATATGGCTGTCATTGGAACCGGCTCATTGAGCCGGTTCCAACGACAGCCATATTTGTAAGATTTTATTGGTAAATATTGTTCATTTAATTATTTTATCATTTATTTATTATTTATTGTTTAAAAATTATCAAATTTAGTTTTAAAAATTAAAAAGGTGTGTTGGGTAAAAGGTTAACATGTGTTATCAGTATACAACAGTGGTTCAACCATGGTGGCGTCATGGGATGCTGGGATACTCATAGTAGATATGGATTCTCGCAACCATTTTCACGAGAATTCAAATGGATTCTCACAAATTTAGACGAAATATAAGCCCTGTTCTGAAGTATAATTCTGTTGCCGTATCTCTGCAGAATGTTGTCCAAGTAAGCTGACCTTACCGCAGACGAATGAGCTCGGAAGTATGACATTACCGAGTTCATTATTCGAGTGAATGCCCAGGGAGCCAGGTTCAGACCAAAGCACATTGCTCTGAACTGATAAACCTTCACTTGTACGGCGAACCGCAGGTACTTTCTGAATGCCGGATGTACAAAGACATGAAAGTAAGCGTCCTTTAGATCTATGCTTGCCGCATAGTCTCCATATAGAACTTTGGAGCCACGATAAGCTTGTTTATCCAGCTTGTCTATTATCGGTCCGAACGAGCCCTCTGGCTTCGATACGAGAAACAGTTGACTGTAAAAACCCTGAGAATTTTGCTTCTCGACGACCTCTATTGCTTCCTTTAATAAGAGAGCCTGTACCTCCACTAGGAGAGACTCTCTTTTGAAAGGATCCGTCGGAAGATTTGTCCAATGCAGACATCTCATTAGTGGGGGTTTCGCTCGGAATAATAGCCGTAAGCCGACTGGGACTACACTTCTCACCCACTGATCTTCCGTGACTGCTATCCAGTTTCTTGCGAAGTTTGATAACCTTCTGCCAACTGGCAAGCAATAGAGGTCTTGAATATCACCTGTAGGCCTTGCGAGGCTTACGGGAGGAGAAACTACGTCCTCCCCACGAAGATCCTCGCCCTGTCGGCTTAGGGGTGTCTGACCGATAGTCCCGATCAGACTAACGTCCCTTTCCTGAGTCGCTATATTGATGACATCCAGAGTAATTGTATGAGTGTTTCTAGTACCCTCGCGAGGAGTTCCCTTTTGATGATTTTGATTTGGAACGTCCTCGCTTACTCCGGTCTGCTGAAGCGAGTTATTGAGACGCCGACTTCAACAGCAGAGCACTGGACGCTTTCTTAGTAGCTTGTTTGTATACTAACGAAAGCTTGTCGTCAAAGATAGTATGTCCGGAGACCGGAGAGAGCTTTTCACCTTGTCATCTATAAGTGATGATGACGCAAGGGCATCATCACGTCTAATTAATCCAGATTAGCCACTGTCAGGGCGGAGTTATACGTGGTATACATGATTGCCCTGGAAAGAACTCTAAGCGAGGTACACACGTCCTCAAATTCCTTCCCGTTGAGACATTGCGCCATAGCTCTGGTAAGGTGACCTCCGCATTCGATGAAATTGCAGTTTCCATTACATCTGAGCGAATGCTGAATGATGCAGGTAAGGATATATCTAAATCCCCATCCTAAACATCCAAACGCAGTGGAGCTCTCTGCACATCTTTTCCAACAGTTTTCTGTTTCTTAGCTGCTTGCTGCCCCTGGGACAGCATTCCAGAGTTGATCTGTTCTCCGAACGTCCTGATGATCGAGGCCTCGGCTCCTAAGCTACCAGATGGTCAGACTTCACGGGCGAAGAGTGACTCCTTCTTCGCGGAGCAGGCTGGATATCCGAAGTCGGGTAGCTAGGATGCTGTTGTGTGTGCGTAATTATCGTAGTAGAAGAAGCTGTGACTGTAGCCGAGGCTGGCTTCAGTCTAGACGGAGTGTCCTGAGTGGCAGGTGTGGACATATGTTCCGATCCGTGTAAGATGTTGCTGGTCTAAATTAGAGAGACCTCTCCTGCTCGCAGCCTTTTCAGACCTCGCTGAGCCTTCCAACAAGAAATTTGCTGGCTTCCTCCCTAGATCCGTCGTCGCTGGATGAGCTTGTTTTGTTTTTAAGGTGTACGCTCTACCCACTACACTTCCTTCGATTGCAATGGACATACCTGGTGTCACGGCTCCGGAGTAACTGCTTCACCAGTCAAGCTAGCTGCTGGCAAAGGATTAAGACCACCGCCCAATGGCCTTATCCCTTGCCTTATATTCAAAAGAAACTTAGCAGCTAACTCTGTATGCTCATCAGAGTGCGATGACGGTAGCACACTTTTGGTAGGTGTCACATTACCATCACCATGTTCTTGTTCCTCTGAAAAAGAAACTGAAAAACTTGAATGACCTTGTGGTGAGAGTACCGGCATCAGCCTCTCACTGCTAACAACATACCGTGACACATGCATCCAACGTTTGTCATCCCAATCAACACATGTAGGACAAAAATTTGTAGGAGTATATCGACTGCAGGCAAGGCAACACACATGTAAACCTAACGAAGACTTCCTCCCTTGCATTTTGAGCAATGAGCTTTCATGATTAATAAAAACTAAGTCGATCATACTCCAACAAACTCCACAATAAATATATGATAAAGATACATAATAATCAACAATCAAAATACAAATCGAAAAATTAAATTCAAAAAATTCTTACACGGTGCAGTTGAAATGTGTATATTTTTTTTCAGAAGTTTTACAAATGATGTATGATTCATATATCTTGACTTTTTTACCCTTTCTTTTGATGAAACCCATCAACATGTATACATATTTTTTAAGGTAATTAAATTTTCTTCAAGGCTTCATTTTTTATTTTACGGTATATTGTATTAATTACAGGTAACACGGGTAAAAAGGTAACTAATTAACAAGAATGAAAGTGTCAATGACACTGTAGCTCAACTTGTCAAGACAAAGACATGTACATGTATAGTATGTGACACAGCAATGACAAACATCTAGGTAATGACCTGATAACAAAGGTACATATATAGTATTGTAATGGTCTGTACATAAATACTGACTGTTGCCTGTAACAAATGTATAGGTAAAGTATTGTAAAGGTGGGTGACAGTCAGATGCTAAACTAGAAAAGAAATCTTTGAGTCCCAGAGTGGGTCTGACTGAACCCCAAAATATCTGTTCTCATAGCACAGTGATAACAAAGGCTCCCCAAAACACACTCGTTCCTGTCCCAAGGTGAAAACAAAGGTACCCAAGAAGTTTTGTGAAGATCAGTTCATAAATACGAGCTGTATAGAACTTGTGACAAAAAACTGATTGGACCTAATTTCAGTACAAAATGGCCACTGGCAGCCATCTTGAATTTTGGACCGCACCCAGAAACACTCATTTTCGTCCCAAGGTGATAACAAAGGTACCCAAGAAGTTTTGTGAAGATCGGTTCATAAATACAGCCTCTACCCTGAGCCGTATTGACATGTGTGCTCACATTGTGTAAGTAGCACTGAATAAATCAAAGTTCATCTAATTTGCATAATTTCTGCACTAAAAAAAACCCCTTACAATATGTGATGTATTCCATGTTACTTAACATTCATACAAAAATTTATTCAAATCAGAACTTTTATACAGAAGTTCTGTACAAAAGACTGATTGCACTAATTTGGGTACAAAATGGCTGCAGGTGGCGATCTTGAATTTCGGACCACACCCAAAAACACTTGCTCTCATCCCACGGTGATAACAAAGGTACCCAAGAAGTTTCGTAAAGATTGGTTCATAAATATGGCCTCTAGTCCGAGCCGTATAGAAGTTGTGTACAAAAAACTGATTAGACTGGTTGATAAATACAGCCTCTAGCCCGAGCCGTATTGACATGTGTACTTACTGTATGTAAGTCGCACTGAAAAAATCAAAGTTCATCTAATTTGCATAATTTCTGCATGAGAAAAAACCTGTATTATATGTGATGTATCCCATGGTACTAAACATTCACACACAAAATTACTCAAATCAGCGCTTTCATATGGAAGTTCTGTGCAAAAATCTGATTGCACCAAATTTTGTACAAAATGGCTGCCATCGGTCATCTTGAATTTCGGACCGGACCCCAAAACACTCGTTCTCGTCCCACTGTGATACCAAAGATACCCAAGAAGTTTCGTAAAGATCGGTTCATAAATACGGCCTCTAGCCCGAGCCGTATTGGCATTTGCACTTACAGTGCTGAAAGTAACACCTAAAAAACATCAAAATTAGTCTAATTTGCACAATTTACGCACGAGAAAAAAACCTGTATTATATGTGATATATCCCATGGTACTAACATTTATACAAAAAAATTATTCAAATCAGAGCTTTCATATGGAAGTTCTGTACAAAAAACAGATTTCTGCATGGCAGCCATCTTGAATTTCAGACTGCACACAAAAACACTCGTTCTCGTCCCACGGTCATAACAAAGGTACCCAAGAAGTTTTGTAAAGATCGGTTGATAAATACGGTCTCTAGCCTGAAACGTATCCAATTGTTGACGTATGGACAGATGGACAGATGGACGACAGGCCATGACAAAAGCTCAAATTTGGCTTCCCCAAAGTTGAGCTAAAAATGGTAAAAATTGAAAACATAAGGGAAAATAAAGATTTCTGACTTTGTTGTTATTTACTTTCCACTCCCAAAACATACCCTTTTATCAAAGGTAACCCTATTGGTTGATTGTGGTGCATAGTAGGTGTATAACAGGAATATTATCATAAACGAGCAAACAGGTAAGAACCATCATAAAAGTCAATTTTTAAAGAAAATTTGTTTTGAAGTTTTTCACAAGCCTCTTATAAAACGTATCCATTGACATATGATACTACGACAGCTAACAACAATGTTTGATGTGCATTGTTTCAGAGGTATGCCACAACAGGTATTACCTGTACTAAATGAGCGAACAGGTAAATGGAAAAAATAATCGCAAATTATTGTAACCATTATGGAAAAGTTCTACCAGGATATATGTTAACACAAACAGTTGAAATTCATTACCAAAGGCAGAGGCCACATTTTATTGTTTGAAGATGGTCGCATCACAGGTGTGTTACAAGTGTTCCAGATAGCCAATTAGCAACCAGGTAAAAAATGAAAAAAAAAATTAAAATTTTCTTTTTTTTATTGGAGTCCCACAAGATACCGCCCTAGCACATATCCTGTATAAATAACACTAGCATAATAACTTGTCATATTATGACAGGTAAATTACAGGTAAAATATGTGAATGAATCAAATAAGTTGTAGAATAACAGGTTGTGATCCTGTCTGTACACTGCATGTGCTAACCTGCAGATACACACACAGTTCCTCCTCAAATATATTAGATAACCACAAAAAATTTGGGTTATCAACTTATCTCTTATTTTTGCCAAGGGTTCCGACACAATTTAATTGTGGTTATCCTACAACTTATATGACGAGGTACTGTACAAGAATGGCACACGGTATGTGACCCAAAACGTCTAGAGTAGAGGCCGAAACGTCCCACTCTCAGGGGCGAAATGTCCAAGTGCCTTGAGAACAAGTGTAAGTATTCACAGGGCCATCGTTGGGGGACGAGCATCTCAACATATTTTTAAATGATATATCTGAATGGCAGTGTAAAAGAACTGTTGACAATTTACCTTGGATTCTGATGCCGGTACACATGTTTGACTCAATTTGTATTGTATTTGTAAACAAGACGGCTGGCTCGCTTCAATTAAATAAAAATATTTCTTACATAATGTTCCTGGCATTGGGGGGGGGGGGGTCCTTTCTTTTATTGTGTTCTCCATTGGGCATGTCAATTCTACATTTTTAATGCATGAATAAATATGCGTGAATGAACACCAAACAGGCACAACAGACTTGAACAGTGCAATGACGCCATTGCAAATTTCCGGCATAAATTAACTCAGATTTCGACCTTCACTTCTGTCTGGATAATTCTCAAATTCTGTATTGTTTTTGATGAAATAATCCATCCTCTATCATATTTATTCGGTTAACAATAAAATTTGCTAAAATTATTGATTTTAACAACTTTTATGGACAAAACTTGTCTTGTTATTTACTGCTAAAAATAGTCCAAAATATCCGGGACAGACATTCGCACGTGCGTTTCAACATTCATTCTCCGAGATTACAATTCAAAAAATGACAACTAAATTATCAAAATGGGATATTCACACAAGAATGCATTGTTTTATTTAACTACGAATGTATTAAAACTGACAAGGGTGTAAAACTATTTCTATCTCTTACAGAACACCCCATTCGAAAATTTTTGACAACAGCAAACAAACTTGGATCAAGTTGGGGATTTCCCATTTTGTTTTTATGAAAAATTACGTGAAAATTAATCATTTTAGCTTAACACAGACCATTGGTCATTTCCGCATGTGCAATTTGGTGAAGTTACCAGTGGTCAATCTTATAAACACCAACCGTTTCAAACTGTGCACTATTAATTGTGATTTATATGTAAATACAAGGGTCAATAAAATCACATTACCGAAAGCCACGATCGTGGCTCCCCGCACTTTACAGGAGAGCCACAATAGTGGCTTCCCGCACCCAACCAGTTAAAGACATTGTCAATGTAAACGTCAAGGAAAAAAGAAACGGAAACAAAACATCAGGCACAGAAAAAAAAGGCTCAAAGTCAGTAACAGATTTTTAAAGCTACCAGATGTAAAGCAAGATCTTCAAACGAAAAAAAACCCGATACATCGGATAGAAGATGCATGACCCAAACGACCGAACACCCCAAGGGTGAGGACGTAACCTTGTGGGTAAACCGAATAACATTCTGTAATACATGTTAAACTCCCAAGAAATTTAATAAAAAATTTCAATAAAAATAAGCTAAAAAGCTTGGGAGTTTAACAGGAGGGCTTCAAGGAAGGATAGGGAAGGAAATCTTAACAAACAGTGGATAAATCATTAGCAAGAATGATGACGTCAGGCACATGTCCCGATATTGGGAAACAAATAATAATAATAAAAATAAAATTATAAAATTACAGCCCTGAACGTTCCTAACCACCGTTGTTCACTTCCATCATCCATTTATGTCCTTGGATCCACCAATTTTACCATTGATTTGTGTCTGGCATCCTCAAAAAATAGGCCGATGAAATCGTCAGATGTGTACCCATACGCGCAACTATTAGAAAGCTGTATGACGGAGGGCCACCCTGGATGCCGACATTATGTACACCATACATGGTGTGGGTACATATAGAAA
Organism: Pictodentalium vernedei; assembly: GCA_031216915.1. Taxonomy (NCBI): domain Eukaryota; kingdom Metazoa; phylum Mollusca; class Scaphopoda; order Dentaliida; family Dentaliidae; genus Pictodentalium; species Pictodentalium vernedei. The sequence goes on along the minus strand of CM062296.1, from coordinate 507,558,940 downwards.
TTGATTGGAGGAGTGCCTAATTTGATGGATAAAGGGTTAATATCTCCGGATCAAATTATTAGATTTACATAAAATACTATACAGCACAGCACATCAGTAACCTGAATACATATATAAAGTAACCTGATAATCGGATTAATATTTATTGAATTATCGCATGCTGAAGAAATGGATTGGAGGAGTTCTCAATTTGAAGGATAAAGGGTTAATATCACGGGATCAAATTATCAGATTTACACCAAAAACTATACAGCTCAGCACATCAGTAACCTGAATACATATATGAAGTAACATGACAAACGGATTGATATTTTTTGAGTTATCTCATGCCAAAGGGATTGAAGGAATTTTCAATTTGATGGATAAAGGGTTAAATATCTCAAGATCAAATTATCAGATTTACACCAAAAACTATGCAGCTCGGTACATCAGTAACCTGAACACAAATATAAAGTAACTTGACAATCCAAGCAATATTTTTCAAGTTATCGAATGCCAAAGGGATTGGAGGAATTTTCAATTTGAAGGATAAAGGGTTAATATCTCAGGATTAAATTATCAGATTTACATAAAAAACTATACAGTTTGGCACACCAGTAACCTGAACACAAATATAAAGTAACTTGATAATCCAAGCAATATTTTTCAAGTTATCGAATGCCAAAGGGATTGGAGGAATTTTCAATTTGAAGGATAAAGGGTTAATATCTCTGGATCTAAATAACAGATTTACACCAAAAACTATACAGCTCGGCAAATCAGTAACCTGAACACAAATATAAAGTAACTAGACAATCCAAGCAATATTTTCAAGTTATCGAATGCCAAAGAGATTGGAGGAATTTTCAATTTGAAGGATAAAGGGTTAATATCTCAGGATCAAATTATCAGATTTACACCAAAAACTATACAGCTCGGCACATCAGTAACATGAACACAAATATAAAGTAACTTGACAATCCAAGCAATATTTTTCAAGTTATTGAATGCCAAAGAAATGGATACAGACGACGGATGGACAGACAGACAGATGGACGGATGGACGGACATTATGTGTACCATTCATAGTATGGGTACAAATAAAAAGGAGATTTAAAAACACAGATGTCAGTTCATTGTTGCTGACTTCAGGGCCAAACTAAGAATGATAGTTTGCGCCAATTTTGGGATCTTCCTGGATACTGCGCATGTGCAGATCTCAAAAGTATGGAGGACCAGATAGGACTTGAATTTTTCGGTTCTGCATGCAAATTTGGAGGACTGGGGTGGGGGAAATTTGAGTTTGGCTCTGGATTAATTTTTGTGTTAGCACCAGCTAATCTGGGCCAATGGTTGTTGTATAAAAATCTGCAAATTTTCACTCAAGTGGTCATGTTTGAGAAGTTCTGTTGAAATCAATAGATTGGCATAGGAGTTGAACACACAAGAATATCATATAGAAATCTATAGTAAATCTTCAAATTTTGAAATGTTGCAAAATAATAACAAGAGCAATGTGAAGTGTGGCATGTGAAGTGCGGCATATGCGCACGACAGTGCCATTAAAGGGTAGGTAACTCTCTTGGGGGGCAAGACCAAAATCAAAAGGAAGCTTCCTCTAGACACCAACAGTGCATCACAAAAAAAATAAAATTTATTTGAATCGGCATTTACATGTATTAGTTATTGGACGGAAATGAAATTCAAGATGGCCGCCATGGAAGCCATAATGAATTGGCCACTGGCAGCCATCTTGGTTCAGCTGACTGGTCTAACATTGAAAGAAAACTTCCTCTGGACATCAACAAAGCATAATTCAAAAATAAAAATGAATTGAGTCAGAATTCATTAGTAATTGGGCGGAAACCAAATTCAATATGGCCACCATGGTGGCCATATTGTATTGTTTATCTGATCTAAAATCAAAAGGAAGCTACCTCTAGACACCAATAAGGCATAACCAAAAATTGAAATTGATTCAAGTCAGTATTCATTAGTTATTGGATGGAAACCAAATTCAAGATGGCCACCATGGCAGCCATAATGAATTGGCCACTGGTGGCCATCTTGGTTCAGCTGACTTGTCCAAAATCGAAAGGAAGCTTCCTCTAGACAGCAACAATGCATAATTAAAAAATAAAAAATGCCGCTCAGGATCACCGATCCAATGTCGAGTTGTGACAACAGTTCCTCGCACCAAGGCCAACACACCTATGAAGTTTCATGACTCTAGGTTGAACCACTATCAAGTTCTCATCCGGAAACCAATTGTTGCGATATACTATGTTCAAGGTCACTGTGACCTTGACCTTCGACGTAACATGTCCAAAATCAATAGGGTTCTTCCTCCCACCAAGACCAACCTACGTATGAAGTTTAATGAATGTGAGTTCAACCACTATCAAGTTATCATCCGGAAACCAATTGTTTACGCCCGCCAGCCCGCCCGTCCATCCGCCCGCCCGTCCATCCGCCCGCCCGCCCATCCGCCCGCCAGACATTCACCAAACTATAAGTCGAGTTTGACTTCGTCACAACTCGACTAAAAATGATTTGAGTCAGCATTCGTTAGTTATTGGATGGAGACCAAATTCAATATGGCCACCATTTTGAAAGGAAGCTTCCTCCAGACACCGGTAATGCATAACCAAAAACTGAAATTGATTTGAGTCAGTATTCATTAGTTATTAGACGGAAACCAAATTCAAGATGGCCACCATAATGAATTGGCCACTGGTGGCAATCTTGGATCAGTTAACTGGTCCAAAATCGAAAGGAAGCTTCCTCGAGACACCAACAATGCATAATTAAACAAGAGGCTCTAAGGGCCTTAATCGCTCACCAGCCAAAGTGGTTCAAAGAAGTACTTGGGGTCACATTCAGTTAGACATGGTTCATCAACACTACAAAGAAATGAAGTCATGAAAGGCAAATTTTATGGAAAAACACTAAGGAAAGGATTTGAAAAACCTGAACCTAACATGCTCCCCCTGCCACACCCAGACCCAACCCAACCCCACTCCCATCCATAGTGGGCCCAAATATTAAGCAAAGGGCTCAAATTGAACAAACTTGTTTCTGATTGAGATGTTATATACCAAAAATGAAAGAAATCTGACTTGTGGATCTGAAGAAGAAGGTTTTTAAAGAAATGTCCTCGCATTGCACTAAGTTAAACTTTGGGTTCAAACAGGGAGCCTAAATATTAACCCAGTGACCAAATTTGAACAAACTTGAATCTGACCCACCTAGAGGTGTTGTAGGCCAAATATGAAAGCATTCTGATTAGTGGGATCTGAAGAAGAAGATTTTAAAAGAAATTCCCTCATATTGCACTAAGTTAAAATTCAGTCTCCCATAGGTAGTATAAATTAACTAGAGGCCCCAGGGGGCCTGAGGGCGCTCACCTGACAAGGTAGACTAAATATCAACCCAGGGAATTGATTTCAACAACTTGCATCTGCCCCTCCTAAGAAAAACTTACACCAAATATCCAAAGATTCTTACAGGTGAATCTAAAAACAAAAGATTTTTAAAGAATACTCCTCATATTGAACTAAGTTATAATTCGGGCTCCCACAGGGACCCAAATATGAACCCAGGGACTTGGCTTTAACAAACTTGAATCCCCCCCCCCCCCCCGCCCCCCAAGGATGCTGCACACCAAATATCAAAACTTTCCGATTGCTGGATCTGAAGAAGATTTTTTAAGAACTTCCCTCATTTTGAACTAAGTTACAATTCGAGCTTCCACAGTGAGCCCAAATACTGACATAGGGACATGGCTTGAACAAATTTGAATCTTACCCCCCTAAGGATGCAGCATACCAAATATCAAAAGCATTCTGACTGCTAGATCTGAAGAAGAAGATTTTTAAAGAAAATTCCTCATTTTGAACTAAGTTATCATTTGGGCTTCCACAGTGAGCCCAAATATGAACCCAGGGACTTGGCTTGAACAAACTTGAATCTCACTCCCTAAGGATATTGCATGCCAAATATCAAAACATTCTGACTGCTGAATCGGAAGAAGAAGATTTTTAAAGAAAAATTCCTCATATTGAACTAAGTTATAATTTGGGCTTCCACAAGGAGCCTAAATAAGAACCCAGGGACTTGGCTTTAACAAATTTGAATCCCCCCCCCCCCCACCCCCCAAGGATGCTGTACACCAAATATCAAAACATTTCTACTGCTGGATCTGAAGAAGATTTTTTTAAGAAAATTCCTCATTTTGAACTGAGTTACAATTCGAGCTCCCACAGTGAGCCCAAATATGGACCTAGGGACATGGTTTAAACAAACTTGAATCTCACCCCCCTAAGGATGCTGCATACCAAATATCAAACATTCCGACTGCTTGATCCGAAGAAGAAGATTTTTAAAGAAAATTCCTAAGTTTGAACTAAGTTATAATTCGGGCTCCCACAGTGAGCCCAAATATGAACCCAGGGACTTGGCTTGAACAAACTTGAATCTCACCCCCCTAAGCATGCTGCATACCCAATATCAAAAGATTCTGCCTGCTGGATCTTGAGAAAGGGATTTTTAAAGAAATTTGCCTGAAATGCACTATGTTCAAATTCAGGCTCCTATACTGAGCCCAAATATGAACCCAGGAGGCTGATTTGTACAAACTTGAATCAGATCCACACCACAATGTTGCATACCAAATATCAAAAGATTCTGCCTGCTGGATCTGGAGAAGAAGATTATTTAAGAAATTTGCCTGAAATGCACTAAGTTCAAATTCGGGCTTCTATAGTGAGCCCAAATATGAATCCAGGGGGCCGGTTTGAACTAACTTGAATCTGACCCCCCAGTAGAGATGATGTATACCAAATAGGAAAGAATTCTGCCTGGTGGATCTGAAGAAGAAGATTTTTTTGAATTTTGGAAAGAAATTCATAGGTGCTATCAGAGTTATGCCCCTTGTGGTGTCCCCCTGTGGGTGCGGCAAGTTTATTTGTACAAGTGTGAATTGATATATGATGGGGAACATTCACACCAAATTTGGTTAAATATGATTCAGCAGTTTGTGAGGACTAGTCGATAATGATGACGGATGACAAGTGATAAGTTAAGCTCCCTTCGGTGAGTTAAAAATAGAAATGATTGGAGTCAGCCTTCACTAGTTATTGGACGGAAACCAAATTCAATATGGTGGCCATATTAAATTGGCTAGCTGGACCAAAACTGAAATGAAGCATTGCTTAGTCAGCACAAGTTACCCCTAAAATTATGATTTCATCAAATAAGCAGTTCTTTAGTTATTTGACGGAAACCAAAAGTTAATGCCGGACAACAGACGATGGATGGACGGACAGACAGACATGGTGAAACAAAGCTCCCGAGAGAATCTCTCGGGGGCAAAATGATAAAAATTTGAGAATGTGCTTTAAATGGTTTCATATCAAAAAATTTGGCAATATGGGCATGTTCATTTATTAGTGGTAATGTTTGAGAAGTTTCACAAATGTTGGAAGAGTTGTGCATACAACAATCTCATGTAGAAATCTTTTTAGCCTGTGAATTGTTGGAAATTATCTAAAAGACATTTCTTGATATCCATCAACTCAATGGATATCGAGAAATATCCCTCAGTAGCTTCCTAAATGAGGTCACGCTTTGGAGCATGACGTCGTCTTGAGTGTTGCCTTGAAGGAACAATCATCAGATATTTGTTATTGTCTTGAAACTGTTTGCAGTTGAATTGGCTTCCTAAAGTGGCTTCCAACACTTTTCAACAGAGCCATGACAGTGGCTTCTAGCATTCATTCAACCAGTTAATCAAACTTTCTCTTCATAAATTGAATGAATTTTTCACCAATGATTACTTGTGTTTTATTTATATTAATTTTTCATCAAATCTAGTCATGGCCTCACAGCAGCCATAACTAGATTTGATGAAAAATATCTTGAAAATACTCAGCAGATTAAGTTAAATCTAAGTTCAAGAGGATACAAACTGCTTAAAATCTTCACAGATTGAAAACTGCAATATTTATGCATGTCTGAATGTTAGTGACATGTATGCGAAACTTCATAAAATCAGTTTATAAATTTAGGAGTTACACACACAAGGTCAGATGTATGCACATATCAACAGATAGATATTTATGTTTGTTTATTCGGGTTCAATGCTACTTCCAACAACCAGGGTCACATTGTTCAAATATTTTTTTGATGGATATAAAAAAAAATGCAAAACTACACAACAAAAATCAAAGTTTGTATAAACAATTTTCGACAAAATGAACCAACCAACTACCCAAATGTATCTTTTAAAGGCATTCCATAACTCTTTGCAAGAAAGCATGTTTTTCAAGAACTTTCAATGGCTTGAATTCCAGCTTTAAAATTCAAGCACTTTCAGGGATCGACACAAACCCTGTACAGTACTTGGGTTGTTGACAGTGACTAAAACTTCCATGGAGTGAAGCTTCCACCCAGGCAATAAAACATCTTCTGTTAAAAATCAGAAGAGATATTAACAAGGTTTAAGTATCACAAGCAAGCAAAAATATGGTATGCATGTGCTCATCTTTCATAGCTGATGTAGAGAGATTCCTTAGCTTCCACCACTCCATTGTCAAAATATGAAAATTTCAACCTGGAAATTTTTCCCATATTAGAACTAGGAATTTATCCAATTTATTCCTGTTAAACAGAGCTTATCAAGCTCTGTCAAAAGAGATTGAATTGGTCAAATTACTTGTTGCATTATGGGAAAAACTTGTTGCTTGATGTTTTGGAACTTTGTCTTCAGTGTGCAGATGAATGAAGCAGATCGTGAGAAATCTCAAAGATGGGGTGTCACATATGCAATACTATCAAGAGCACTGCCAGGCATGGATAAATATGCCCATTGGCCATTTGGAATAGTACCAACTCTGGTTGAGATCAAATAATCCAACTGGAGTTATCAGTCAGAAACCAAAAATGTTAAGAGACAGCCCAATTCGAAGTCAAAAAAGGTTGTAACTCATGTAAAAATGAAAGTGTCAATGACACTGTAGCTCAACTTGTCAAGACAAAGACATGCACATGTATAGTATGTGACACAGCAATGACAAACATCTAGGTAATGACCTGATAACAAAGGTACATATAAAGTATTGTAATGGTCTGTACATAAATACTGACCGTTGCCTGTAACAAATGTATAGGTAAAGTATTGTAAAGGTGGGTGACAGTCAGATGCTAAACTAGAAAAGAAATCTTTGAGTCCCAGAGTGGGTCTGACTGAACCCCAAAATATTTGTTCTCATAGCACAGTGATAACAAAGGCACCCCAAAACACACTCGTTCCTGTCCCAAGGTGAAAACAAAGGTACCCAAGAAGTTTTGTGAAGATCAATTCATAAATACGAGCTGTATAGAACTTGTAACAAAAAACTGATTGGACCTAATTTTGGTACAAAATGGCCACTGGCAGCCATCTTGAATTTTGGACCGTACCCAGAAACACTCATTCTCGTCCCAAGGTGATAACAAAGGTACCCAAGAAGTTTTGTGAAGATCGGTTCATAAATACAGCCTCTACCCTGAGCCGTATTGACATGTGTGCTCACATTGTGCAAGTAGCACTGAATAAGTCAAAGTTCATCTAATTTGCAAAATTTCTGCATGAAAAAAAACCCCTTAGAATATGTGATGCATTCCATGTTACTAAACATTCATACAAAAATTTATTCAAATCAGAACTTTCATACAGAAGTTCTGTACAAAAGGCTGATTGCACTAATTTTGGTACAAAATGGCTGCTGGTGGCCATCTTGAATTTCGGACCACACCCAAAAACACTCGCTCTCATCCCACGGTGATAACAAAGGTACCCAACAAGGTTCGTAAAGATTGGTTCATAAATATGGCCTCTAGTCTGAGCTGTATAGAAGTTGTGTACAAAAAACTGATTAGACCTAATTTCGGTACAAAATGGCCACTGGCAGCCATCTTGAATTTTAGACCGCACCCAGAAACACTCGTTCTCGTCCCAAGGTGATAACAAAGGTACCCAAGACATTTCGTGAAGATCAGTTCATAAATACAGACTCAAGTCTGAGCCGTATTGACATGTGTACTTAATGTGTGTAAGTCGCACTGAAATATCAAAGTTCATCTAATTTGCATAATTTCTGCATGAGAAAAAACCTGTATTATATGTGATGTATCCCATGGTACTAAACATTCACACAAAAAATTATTCAAATCAGCGCTTTCATATGGAAGTTCTGTGCAAAAATCTGATTGCACCTAATTTTGTACAAAATGGCTGCCATCGCCATCTTGAATTTCGGACCGGACCCCAAAACACTGGTTCTCGTCCCACGGTGATACCAAAGGTACCCAAGAAATTTCGTAAAGATCGGTTCATAAATACGGTCTCTAGCCCGAGCCGTATTGGCATTTGCACTTACAGTGCTGAAATTAACACCAAAAAACATCAAAATTAGTCTAATTTGCACAATTTACGCACGAGAAAAAAACCCGTATTATATGTGATGTACCCCATGGTACTAAACATTCATACAAAAAATTATTCAAATCAGAGCTTTCATATGGAAGTTCTGTACAAAAAACAGATTTCTGCATCATCGGTACAAAATGGCGGCTGGCAGCCATCTTGAATTTCGGACCGCACCCAAAAACACTCGTTCTCGTCCCACGGTCATAACAAAGGTACCCAAGAAGTTTCGTAAAGATCGGTTCATAAATACGACCTCTAGCCCGAGCCATAGCCAATTGTTGACGTACGGACAGACGGACAGACGGACGGACGGACGGACAGACAGACGGACGACGGGCCATGACAATAGCTCAAATCTGACTTCGTCAAAGTTGAGCTAATAACTGGATGGAACCCCTAATTGAACATGGCCTGTATTACTAGCTGGTATCAAATAATCTAAATTGGAGTTATCGGTTGGAAAACAAAAATGTTATCCGACGGTCAAATTCTGAATCCAAAAAGGGTAATTACTTTTGTAAAAATAATTGGACAGACCCCATAATCGAACTTGGCCTGTATTACTAGCTGGGTAATACACATATCAACCTTGGATGAGATCAAATAAACCAAACTGGAGTTATCGGTCGGAACCAAAAATGTTAATAGACGATCAAATTCTAAGTCGAAAAAGGGTTGTAACTCATGTATAAATAATTGGACAGAACCCATATTCGTAAGTGGACTGTAGTACTAGCTGGGTAATACACATGCCAACATTGGTTGAGATTAAATAATCCAAACTGGAGTTATCTGTCGGAAACCAAAAATGTTAATAGACTGTAAAATTCTAAGTCGTAAAAGGGCAGTAACTCATGTAAAAATAATTGGACAGAACCCATAATCGAACTTGACCTGTATTACTAGCTGGGTAATACACATATAAACTTTGGTTGAGATCAAATAATCCAAACTCAAGTTATCAGTCAAAAATGAAAAAAATTATAGTAATTTATATATTTTTTATACTTACCTATGACCCAGACTTAGCTGGTGCTAACTCTTAAAAATTCAGGGCCAAACACAAATTTTGCCCCCCCAATCCCCCAAATTTGCATCAAAATCCAAAAAATCAATGTCCTATATGGTCCCCCATACTATTGTCCACTGCGCATGTGCAGTGTCAAGGAAGTACCGAAATTGGCGCCAAATCTTCATTCTTACAACCAGTGCCTGGTAAATGTTATATAATCAGTGGGGAGGTAAGAGTTCCCAACTCATGGGAGGGCCATCCACGTCTGGGTCATTGGTAAGTATAAAAAATATATAAATTACTATAAATTTTTTCATATTTTTATTCTGTACCAATGACCCAGACTTAGCTGAAAAGAAAAAAGGCTGGAGGGCCTAGGACATAAAGGAAAATCCAATAGGCTCAATTACATATAAACAGAATTATCCCCTCAAGCAGAAAAGGAGAAACAGGATTTACATATCTTTCTTGTTTATACAAAAAAAGAAAGACATATTACCAATCCGTAATTGAGCACAATAACATCAGTGATCTCTATTGACATCCAGTATAACCCATTATACTAATTTTTTATAAAGGAAAGCCAATATAATGATAGTCCAGAGAATGAGACTCTTTGTACTCATTTAAAAGTGTCCAAAGATTGTATATTAACGCTCGTATGACACGTGACATATACAAATGCTTCACACCGAGCCACACTTTAAAAATATTACATAAGTGAGATAGACATTAGCTTTACACTTTAAAACCATCCCAGCACCGACTCGGAATTACTGACTCCAGAGGAGGTATTCCCTTGATTTTTACTATAAAGCAGGTGATATAAGGGAACACCATTCCCCCCCCCCCCCCCTTCCCCTTGCTCTGGGTCAATCATTCCAGAACGAAGAGGGCAGCAGGACAGAGTCACTGCTGGAACAGAAAGCCTGCATAACTATAGTTGCAACTGTTTAGTGGACAATATTCTGAGCAACAGATAACAGACCTAAACACTGAAGGTTGCCAGAAATAGACTCAATATTTCTAAGGTAAAAATTAGTGAACGTAGAAGGCTGAGACCAGTATGCAACCTTCATCAAATCGGTAATAGCAATACTATTAGCATAAGCCCAAGATGTAGACAGCGCTAACTTCATGCACTGAAATCTTAAGCACAGACAGCTGAGAAGATAATTTTTCATAAGCAGTATGAATAGTGAATCCACCTGGAAATAGAATGGACCGAGATGTCCCTTCTATTAGGTAGCAGAGACAGAAAGAAACGTTTTCGTCCCTTTCTGATAAACTCAGATCTACGTTTATAAATACCCATAGCTCTAACAGGACATAGCAAAGGCCAATGGCCGGCTGAGGATGGAAGAGCCTTAATAACAATAGGCTCAGGGTACTTATTAGGAACCTGATTCTTGGCCAAAAATCCAACATTAGTAGTCAAAAGTAATAGGATTACCAACACTACGATAGTGAGAATCATCAACAGATAGAGCATGAAGCTCACTAACTCTTCTAGCGGGAGAGAAGGCTAAGAGAAAAGCTGTCTTATAAGATAAGTATTTGAAGTCTACCGTATCCAGGAGTTCAAATGGTGCTTCTTTTAGCTTCAGAAGAACCCAAGCTAAATTCCACTTAGGAATTAACCTAAGGGTTCTAGGTCTATTTATCGAAAAGTTTTTAACTAACTTAGATAAAGAGACATTAGATCCAATTTGTAAGCTATCATGATGAGCATAAGTATCCGATAGCATAGACCTATAACCCTTAATAGTAATTGGCTGTAGTTTGATCTCGTCAAACAAGTAGACCAAAAAATTAGCAATGTCTGGAATGGAGGGATCATAGATATCAATAGAATGATCCCTACACCAACAAGAGAAAACCTTCCACTTAGCAGCATAATTTAAAGAGGAGGTCCTCCTACAGTTAGAAATTGCGACCACTGCTCGTCCTGTAAATTGCTTGCTGTGCAAGAAGGACCAAACAATGGAAATATGTGAAGGTTGAGACCTTGGGGGTTGTGATGCAGTGTGTGCAATTTCCCCTGCGAAAGAAGGTCCTCCCATGGAGGAAGCTTCCGAGGAATGTCCCACAACAGACATCTGAGTAGATTTATCCATGGTCTCTGGGGTGACAGAGATGCTACCAACAGAATCTTGCAGTGAGATTGCTTGATTTTTAGCAATATCTGTTGAATCAACGGAGCTGGAGGATATGCATATCTAATCATTCCGTCCCAAGAGATCGAGTGTGAGTCTACTGCGAATGCTCGAGGATCTGGGCATGGCATCACATACGTCTGCAACTGATTGTTGAGATGCGTGGCAGACAAGTCTATCATCGGACGGTCCCATTGGTAGCAGATCTGATTGAATACTCGTTTGTTGAGAGTCCATTCTGACGGCAACATACGACCTTTCCGAGAAAGGGAGTCCGCTAGAACGTTCAGACGACCCGGAATATGACAGACCGACAAAAGAACCTGATGCTCTAGGACAAACAAAAGAATTCTTTCCGTTAAGTTGAACAACGGAATGGAATGAGTGCCTCCCTGGTTCCGAATATACGCTACTACTGTCGAATTGTCGGACAGAATTTGAACATGTGAATTCTGAATAATGTTCATCCTATGTCGTAGCGCAAGCCAAATTTTTGATGTTTATGTGCTTGTTCAGGAAATGCGGATCCCAAAGACCCTGGCACCTCGAATCTGTTGGGCTCAAAGTCGTGCCCCAACCTGTTTGACTCGCATCCGTCATAATCGTAAAAACGGATCCGGCAGTTGCAGTGGAACTCCCTGAGTCTGAATCTCTTGTTTTACTTGGTTCGACAAGACGATGTTCGTTTCGAGCGAATGAATCTTCACACTCTAATTCTGAGTAAAAAATATCTGGAGTGGACGAGTGTGTAGGCGCCCCATCGGAATAAGGTCCGCGGTGGCTCCGCACAAACCTATCAGTCGCATGAATTCTCTCGCTGTTACAACATCTGAGTGAAGACAAAAGCGAGCATAACAACTGACTAATTTCGCTCTGGGTAACGGCAGACAAACCAGATTGTTGTGCGTCTCGAAGTTCATTCCCAAGTGAATGAACTACTTGGACGGAACTAGATCCGACTTCTTTTCGTTTACTATGAAACCGAGACGTCGGAGCAGTTGAAGCAGACTCTGAACATCGTTCTGAAGCATTAATCTGTCGCCATACCTCTGAAGAATGTCGTCCAAGTAGGCCGACGTTACCGCAGACGAATGAGCTTGGAAATGAGTCATTACCGAATTCATTATTCGAGTGAAGGCCCAGGGCGCTAGATTCAGTCTGAAGCACCTTGCTCGGAACTGATAAACGACTCCTAGGACAGCGAAGTGAAGGTACTTTCTGAATGCCGGATGAACCATGATGTGAAAGTCCGCATCCTTGAGATCTATGCTCGCAGCATAATCGTTCACTCAAATGCTCACTCTCACTGATGGAATGGCCTCCATATAAAATTTCGGAGCCACGATCAGCTTGTTTATCCAGCTTAGATCTATAACTGGACGGAACGAGCTGTCTCGTTTTGGTACCAGGAACAGGCGACCTCTTATTGTGTTCTTCTCCAGAAGAGATTGCACCTCTGATAGAAGCGAATCTCTCTTCTGAAGGTTTGACGGAAGCTGAGTCCACCGTGGCCTTCGTGTTAATGGAGGTTTTTCTCTGAAGGACAGTTTTAGACCTTCCAAAATAACCTCCTGAACCCATTGGTCGTCCATAATTAACAACCAATTGGTTAAGAATCTCGACAGCCTTCCGCCCACTGGAGCGCAATAGAGGTTCTGACCTTCACCTCCTGGACCTGCGAGGCTTGCGGGAGGAGAACCTTTGTGCTCCCCGACCCGCGCCTCGACCAGTTGACCTAGGGGCATCTGACCGGTTGTCTCAGCCAGCATTACGTCCCCCTACCTGAGTCGCTACTCTGACGGTCTCTAGTGCAAGATGTAGAGGCTTTCTTAGATCCTCTATAGAAACTTCCCTTGGACGTACTCGCCCCAGAAGTCCCTTACTTACTCCTCTCTGCTGAGTTCGTTTTTTTCGAAACGGACTTGAAGAGCAGAGAGTCCGAAGCTTTCTTGGTAATCTGATCGTAGATTAGTGAAAGCTTACCATCGAAGAGAAGCTCTCCTGAAACCGGAGCGACTCGAAGAGAGTTTTTCACCTTAGAATCCACCCTCGTGGATGAAGCCAGGGCAGCATCACGTCTGACTAACTCCAAATTTGCTACTGAAAGGGTGAAGTTATACGTGGAATATGCGCTTGCCCTCGAAAGAACTCTCAAGGAAGTTTGAACATCCTGGAATTCTTTACCATCGAGACGTTGTGATAATGCTCTGGTAAGGTGATCTGCGTAAGATAAGGCATCTAAACTGGCTCTGTTAGACCTTAGATTGTCATCTCCAACGTACTGGAGAGAATCGATAGAGACGCCGGCAATGACAACTCCAAATCTTCTGCCTTGTCGTCTAAACGCAGAGGAACTCTCAGAATGCCCTGTCCTGCCGTTTCAAATTTATTTCTACTGTTGATGAATGGCAGATGTAGAGCGTGAGAAGATAAGAAACTGGATCTGCCAGTCTTAGAGGCTAGTCTAAAAATAGCATCATTCAGCAATTCAAACGTCCGTGAGACATTTCTGGACTGGGTCGGAAACTCAGGCATAACGTCCTTAGCCCGGCCGAAAACGTCTGTGTTCAGTGACGCTATCAGTCTCTTATCTGGTATCGCAGCTCTCTGGTCCGGAGGAACAACTTCTGGAAGGTGTTGCCGGATGAAATCTACGGCCACCTTATGTTGTTCTGAAAGGGAAAAATACAGCTCCGCTGATTCCCTTTCACCATCCGACTGGACCAAATGTGAATCTCGGTCGTCCCTATCTGACACTGCAGGGAAGCGTACCGACCCAGCTTCCTCAGACAGTTCCTGATCTGAAAGAGTTTCCGAAGGTTGCTGGGATGCTGCGATGAGTTATGCTATCTGTGATAGCAAGTCCGTCATGGAGGCCTGTGGAGCTGCGGTCTTATGTTGTTCAGCTGCAGGAAGCTCCTGGGACGGTGCCTCTTGCATAATTCTTTTATGCGAACGTCCCGACTGGTAAGGCCTCGTGTCCTTGTCTACCGGATGGAGTGACCTGGTCGACGTGAAATCCTTGGTCAGCGAAACAGGCTGGATATCCGAGGTCACGTAGCCAAGGTGTGATCATGTGTGCTGGCGTGTGGAAGAGGAAGCCAATAGAGTAGCCGTGCCCGGCTGTCTATGCAACGGAGTGTCCCGAACAGGAGGAGTGGACGTATGCTCTGATTGATGAACGTTATGTACGACAACATCTGGCCCCAGGTGTTGTTGTAAGAGAGAGGGGCCTCTCTCGCTCGTGGTCCGGGTAGACCTGAACGAGCTAGCTACCGGACTGACTGGCTTCCTCCGTTCCATCCTCCGATCCGTCGTCGCTGGGTGTGCTTGATCCGAGATTATAGTGCTCACAACACCCCTTCTCCTCTCCTGGACCGCAACGGACGAACCCGGTGTCACATCACCTGATCTACGAGTGATAGCTTCACCGGGCGAGCTAGCTGGCGACAAGGTCGTCAATCCTACTAAGGATCTGGGCACTTGTCAAATTTCCTTGAGCACTTTTGCCGCTAGCTCTACATTTGCTTGCGACGACAACAGCACACTTTCTGAAGACATCACGGAAACATCACCCTGTTCTTGTTCCTCTGAAAAAGAGACTGAAAAACTAGAGTGACCCTGTGGTGAGAGGACCGGCATGGACCTCTCACCACTAACAATATACCATGACACACGTCTCAAACGTTTGTCATCCCAGTTGGCACACATTGCGCAAGAATTAGTGCGAGTACGTTGACTACAACAAATACAATGAACATGAGAATCAGAGGAAGACTTCCTTGATTTACAATTTGAACAACATTCTTTCATATTTAAAAAATATTAAACAGCCGTAGTACTCACACTAACCCTTGAAGATACATAATAATATGATCCATTACAAAGATTTCGAAAAATAATTCAAAAGAAAAAATTTTCGAAAAAATTTTGACATGAGCCCAAGTTCCCAAAGGGAACGATGAGCCCAACTGGATCCCAAAAACGCCCAAGTGTGGACAAAATTTTTAAAACATATCTAAAAATGTTACACTTACGGACAATATTAATGTATCTGGCAATAAGCTGAACCCTACAGAAGACAAGGAATTACTGTCAACATAAACAAAAGTCAATAAAAACCGGAAACAGGACTCCAGGCACTGAAAATATGGCCCGAAATCGGTAACCGATTTTAAAACACTATCCGATGTAAAACAGAATCTTCCACAGAAGAAGCTGCAGTACATCAGATGGCAGATGCATGACCAAAACACCTAAACACCCCTAGGGTGAGGACGTAACCATGGGGATAACAGAATAAACATTCTGTAACTATACTAAAACTCCCAAGAAATTTCAATAAAAAAATTTCAATGAAAGTGTAGCTCAACTTGACAAACTTGAACTTGGTAAGTTATAAGTGAAATGGCAAAATTGAAGATCATTGGTACCAATGTTATTTGGTAAAATTTCAACATAACAGCATTGTGTGTGCACAAAGTCAAGAGTAATCCTTGACTGGCTAAAGGAAGAATGTTGATACACAAATGCAGTAAGTTCAGAGGTTATTGTAAATGGCAACTTTTTTCACAGGAATGAATGCTAATCAATAGCTCTTATCTAAAGGTCTCGCCCAATGAGCACACCAAGTTAAAAAAAAAAAATCCTGATAAATGTGGCCTGTAGGCCATGTCAAAGAGGAATTTTGATGCATTAATGCAATAAATTGAAAGACTGTTGCTAACAGCAACAGTTTTTGATGGAAATGAAAAGAAAATCGATAGCTCCTATCTTTGTCATCCTTCATAAGCATACAGTTTCCAAACAGCCTGATAATGATGGTGTGCCAAAGGAAATTGTGGATGTACGTACTAACACACTAATGTACTAATGTAACGTACGTACATAGGTACGTACGCCGGCGGACGAGAAGTGATAGCAATAGCTCAGCTTGACTTTGTCAAGTTGAGCTAAAAATTATACCAAAAGTATGGGAGAATAGCAAGGGGGGTATCAAGGAAAGGGAGAGAGGAAACACTGAACAAACAGTGGAGATTTCATAGCAAGAATGAAAACATCAGGCCCATGCCCCGAAATTAGGGAACATGAAATAATTTTACATAAAAATTATAAGTTACAGCCCTAAACACATCGTTCCACTGTTTCTTCCTCTCATCCTCTTATTTCATCCTTGGATCCACCATTTCCTTCATGATTTTGTGTCTGGCATCATTTTAACTGAGATTATAAGCACAGATATCAGTGAGATGTTACTGATTGAAGGGCCAAACAAAGAATGAAGATTTTGTGCCAATTTTGGTACTTCCTTGACACTGCGCATGCACAGTGGACAAAAGTATGGAGGACCATATGGGACATTGATTTTTTGGATTTTGATGCAAATTTGGGGGATTGGGGGGGCAAAATTTGTGTTTGGCACTGAATTTTTAAGAGTTAGCACCAGCTAAGTCTGGGTCATTGGTACAGTATAAAAATACCAATTGTTTACAGACAGACAGATGGATGGATGGACAGAGGCAGACAGATGGGTGGATGAATAGACAGACCATTTACATAATACAACCGTTTTTACAAACCGGAGTATAAATATGCGATGATTTGTGACTGGTGATCATACATACATCTATACGTAGAGTACTCTTAATTACGAAAGTGGAGAGGATTCTAAACAGGTAAAAGACATGGTTGCAGGTTGCAAATTATCTGTCTGCTATTCTGTCCCCAACACTGGAGAATGTTATAGCTGCATGGTATTCGAAACTGAATACCGTTATTGGTGTTCAAAAAAATATTGCAGTATACCAAGTGTTTAGATATCTTAACATACATACCATAATCAGGACTTGAACCAGAACAAATGAGCATGCCTTGATGATACAGTTCAAATAACCCTTTACCCAGTTCAAATAAAAATTTATTTTTTTAAATATTAGTTTATCAAACTTTTCACAAAATTTCAACAAAACCATATCATGTGACCCTTCTTTGGAATGACCTCGTTCCAATGATGGGTCACATGATATGGTCTTGTTAAAAGTTTTTGAAAAATAATATTTGTTCCAACTGCACAATTTGTGGAGTACTTGGCAGGTAGAGGGGTAATATTATTCTTTCGGGACTACAGTTTAAAAAAACTTGGGACATCCTGCAAATTGCATTGTGGGTAAATAAATAATGATGATAAGCCAACATTTTTGCAATTACACCAGTATTCAATCAATACTACTAGCTTGAATACCGATATGTATCTGGTTTATCGATATACCATGCAGCCCTAGAGAATGTCTCCCATAAAAAAAGCTGCAAACGCATTGAATTTGGGATGTAATTTTCATTTGCTTTTCTTGAATCAGTCCTGAAATCTTGATACAACAGTATAAATGTGCCATGTTCTATTCGAGAAACAGACTACTTCTGTGATAAAGGTACTGTAGCAGAAGAAACTGAATTGTAAGTACAGTATAGTCTCTTGGGCTAAAACACAAGAACTTACTTTTTTTATAGTATGGAACATGTTTCTTTCTTATATCGAGTGCTCCTTGTAATACCTAAAATATAAAAAGAATTGACACGGGTAACTTATGTTATAACATAACTTCACTCAGCTCACTCTATCTCCTACAACACAGGAAATAACATACCTGTATATTGTGAACTTAGGAATTGAAATGAATCAAATTGTTTGAGGCTCTTATTTTTTCTAAACGCCTGGCATATTATTTTTTTATCTTCACAATGTGTATTGATGAGGAATGTCCTGGGCGTGCATTTGGTGGTCCAGTCCAACATATACATGTTTCCCACCGACATCAGGGAATAAAATTCAAGCACTATTTTAAAACTTTTCAAAGATTCTGGCCATGCTTTTCAAGGACTATTATAATGCTCATATGAACTTACGACACCATGAACAAGAAAAAGAATTTCAGCCTTGAGGATCTGATTATGGAGAACCAAACTAGCTAAATATATAGTGTTCCTCGAGTGCAACAAGGCACCATCTGCAAAGCTAAAGCATTGCAGATGGTGGCTTATTGCACTCAAGGGACAATGGAGAGATCAGATATGTTTCTGACCAATTTTGTGGTATTGCATATATGTGGGGCATGTTATCATGAAACTACTTGTCTTAGAGGTTATAATTAAACTGAATTTAGGTACTATTCAAGGAAGGTGGCAGAAAACCAAGTACTTTTCAAAGATAGAAACAAATTCAAGCAATTTTCAAGGAAGGGTCCAAAACAGACCTGTCAACTCTCCCAGTTTCACCATGAGTCTCCCAGTTTGGGGCACCAACTCACGCTTTCACGGTCACATCCTATTTTCTCCTGATTTGACACTTTTCAAAAATAGTTGTCCTGTTCTATTTTGAAAATTAAACAAGTTGCATTGTATGCCAAATATATTCTCATACTGTCATTGTTACATGAAATCAAAATTATATAAACTCAAAATATAAATTAAATAAAAACATATTCTCTCAAGTATAATTAACTTCAGCTGACCTTTTATACATACTATTGTTATGGTTCATACCAAATTTATCCATTTTGTGTAAAAAAAAAATATAATTGAAAGTTTGTTAAAAACTGAAAAAAATCTGTTGTGAGATATCACAAGAATTAAGTTACCTCCCCTTACTTATATACAAACTGATTCAGAACAATGGGCGACTTCGGGTGTCAACTAAAGCTTACAATTAACAGCTATAGCTGTGTCGAACAGGAAATAGTTTACCGGAAGTGACGAAACAATTCTATCTTTAGTCGACTAGACACGGGGTGTACTAGATGTATAGTACAAAGATGGTGGAAAGTATCACAAAGGTGAAAATTGTAATCATATATTTGTTGAAAACTGACTACAAATGAGTGAAGTGCGTTTGTTATCAGTAACAAACGATTTCTCCCCAAACATGAAATACAGAAAACGAACCAAAAGTTGTAATAATCACTAAATCAGCTTTAATAGACCAATAAATCCGATTTTGTGATGTTACTGACAATGGTTTCTAGACAACTTGTACCCACGGCAACTCATACCAGTCAAGTGGTACTCAAAATTAGACGACTCGTACCCATTTTTGGCTGGACAACTCGTACCCACATTTGGACAACTCCTACCCATGGTTGGACAACTCGTACCCATGGCTGGTCAACTTGTACTTGGTGTTTAATTGTATGGGCGAAGGCAGTTAATGGCCTAAGAACTACAGAAATGGGTTTTTTGCTTTTGTTTGATCCGTTTAAGGTACTATAATAGTAATGGAAATCAGTTTACTTTGAAATTTCTTCGTCAGATATCCCATGAATATGAATGAAATATACACAAATTTTACGTCTAAATGACGGCTGTGATACACAGAACAAGAAACATATATTCATTGACTGTACTTTGTTGATAGCAGGCACCAGTGGTTCCTGGAAGTCTGCAATCGTATTCGTACAAGAACTGGGGTGAATGACAACCCTACCCCCCCCCCCCCCAACCCCGACACCCGATTTCTGCGCTTCAGTATTAGGAAATAGAGTACTGGAAAAAACTAAAAGGCCTTGCATCTAGGCCTAGGCTCTGCAAATTATCAGGGTGAAAACCATAGTCTTCGTCGCATTAACTCTTGCCTTTCCTAATTAATAATGTCACTTTCCACCTTTAGATTATTTTTCGTGTGGCAAAATTACATCACTGGTGAGGCGCCACTCCAGTCAGGCAAGAAAAGATTTCATTGTAAATTGAGAGTCCAGCCAGATTTTGTACTTGAAGCGTAGCACATTTACCCGCTCGGAAGAAAAACGGCAAACAATGACCAGTGATAGACTGAATCAAGAAGATCACAAATGATGTTCATTTAAAAAAAATCCAAGTAAAAAGCTCTAATACATCTCTCTCTATGAGTCAACTGATTTCTGTCTGAAAACTCGACAGTCATTTAATTTAGACTTACCCGGCAGTGACAGGTGTGAGATGATGAAGAATTATTTTCTATCATCTATTACCTTATAGTCGATTGGTGTTTAATTTTCTTCCAATTAACTGTGCATATTATTATCGCCAATTAAGTTAATCGTCCAGTTGGGAGGTGTGTTTTTCTAACAATTATCTTCAATGACAATCATGAAAATTGAATGATAATTAGCATTTTTGTAAGCTTCGCAATTAGACTATAAAAGTGAATCTCTCTCTCTCTCTTTATAGGCACCTCACTCTCGTGCCTCGACCGATCGGAACAAAAATTGGCACAGGCCTATAGAGATGTAATTTGACCAGAAAAGGGACTACTGATGGGCCCCGATCGCGTCTGACATCGTGTTAATCCTTCAACCAATGAAGGGGTGGGGGAATGAGCCCCGATCACATCTGATTTTGCATTAACCCCTCAACACGTGAAATGCTGGATATGACTACCAGTACAACAAAATATTACGTAGAAAAGCCCTCAGAAGTTTTTTGGGGGGTGGACAGAGGCTGACAGATGGGTGGGGGGGGGGGGGGGTGGATCATCTCCCATATCTACACCACTGTATTAATATATAATTTAAAATTTAAATATTTCCTGTTTACTTCGAATTACTCTCTTGGTGAAATGTTCATACCGGCGAAATTGACTTTCAGCGAAGTCTGTTCAGACTGTTCTGCTGAGATAAATACTAAAAATGGAAAGTTTTTGCCTTTATGCACACCCATTGAAAGCAGACACTCATCTTCTCAAATCCTTCAGCCAATATTCACCCACGCCCATACAATTAAAGACCAGGTACATGTTGACCAACTGTTGGTACGAGTTGTTCAACCTTGCGTACAAGTTGTCCAACTGTGGGTACGAGTTGTCCAGCCGAAAATGGGTACGAGTCATCCAATTTTGGGTACGACTTGACTGGTACGAAATGCCGGGGGTACGGTTGTCCTGATACCCTGACAATGACATGCATAATGGCAACTACAGCGGAACTAAACTATGTTCGCCTGCAAGACAAGTTCAAGTTCCTGGGCGTTTCGGCCCAAGATGTTTCCTCTGCCTCCTTGTTTTGAAGCACCGGGACGAGCTTGCATGAGCAAGGAAAAATGGCCGGACTGAGAGTGGGGGGAGGGGGGGGGGGTTGGTACAGGCAAAGGTTAGATAGGCATCCACTCACATAAAATTGTGTGTGAATCGGGGGGGGGGGGGGGGTCATTGTCCCTGGGGGCAGGGTCTTGGACCAGTGATATCCATATTTGTATGCTTTAAATATATAATGCATTTGGGTTGGTGGGGGGGGGTGTGCCCGGGTGGGACTATGGGAGGCATAACAAGGAAAATATTGATGTATTGGCCGCGCGCAAAAATCTCACTGATAAGCATCCAAATCTCACTGAGAGCTCATCAAACTCTCACTGACAGTCACCTTCAGAGGTTAACAGGTCTGGTCCAAAATTCAAGGACTTTTCATGAGTGGGAACCCTGATATAGCATACACCTAGGTATGCTGTCCATTTTTTAAACCAATATAGGACATTTTGATGCCTTCTGTGTATATATTTGATGCTTGGGGTGACTGTAGGTTTAGTGGATATCAGACATGTCTGATAAACTGCCAGCAAAATAAAGAATTCCAAAAAGGGGGTATGGCTTTGTAACAAGCAAATGTTACATCTCGTGTAGACAATGAGTGCATTAAGGTGCCATCTGCAATGCCTGAGCATTGTAGATGGTTCATTGTTTCACTCAAGGGATGAAATACTGTATCACTTATGCTTTCATTAGTAATGCACAGGTGTCTCGTATCTGGAACAACTGTGACTTTTAGAGTGTGAGGGAAGCGTGTTTCCAAAACTAATCTCCCAGTTATTTCACAGGTTAAGCTGGAAGTTAAAGTCCAATAATGAGAGCTGTGTCTCAGTTTGTCTTAAATACAGGTAATGATCAAATTTCTGATGATGGAATACTCTTGTTAACTGAATAATTCTCACTGGCAAAGTGACTATTCAATTAATTAACATGTCACAAATTATTAAATGTATAAATGTTGCCCAGGAATGTCTATACCTGAAACTGAATGTAGAAGCACTGGTTCTCCTGGACCTGCCAATTTGACTTTTATTCGCGCTCAGTAACATTTACATCAGATTCACAGATATTCAGAAACTGTTTCTGCTTATAAAGAAAAAGAAGACACACACGTTTTTAGTACAGGGGCCACCGAAAAAATCCAACTTGTTTTAAGTTTTATTGAAAAATGACAAGTGTCACATGTCTATTTTATTCACTTTAAGCCTTTCCCACCATGAAAAGCAGACAACACTTACAAACAAAATTCTTGAATAACTATTTTTTTCATTTTTGCATCAAAAACATAGCTTATGACCCCTCATAGGAAAAAGCTCAACGAGCTAGTTTCAAAGAGGGGTCATAAGTTATGTTTTTGAGACAGAAATGAAAAAATAAAGAAAATTGAATGGTGATTTTTGTGAAAAGCGCTGGTCAGTTTTGGCCATTACTTTGGGTAAAGGGTTAACTATGCCATTCATTTGTTTGACATCAATCACACATTGACATTGTCAATAAGTATTTTTCGAGGAAAGGCTGCTGTTAACAGTCCATAAACTCTTTTGCCAAATAAGTAAGTTGTGACATTTAAAAATAATATTATACACAGGAATTGACCATTAAACTGGAAATGTCTACACTGTGAATGTCAAGAAGAGCAGTAAGGACTAATTTGTAATATCCTGCATCAAATGAAACTGTCTGCTGATGTGGAGGGATACTGTTTTCGATACCATTACCTGCATTCGAATTCCAATAGCGTGTAGCCCTCCAAAATGCATGTGTGTACAAGACTACTAGTTCATCAGCCGAGTGAAAACCCATGTTAGAACTTGGATTCTAAAATGGTTTATAATCAGCTCTCTGCATTTAAAATTACAGGAGTTGTTTACAATACAAAGTACCAAAGATCTGGATGCACAACCCAAGCCAAAATCTAAAGTCCTCCATCTCCAAAGTAGAGCCCATCGGACATTTGCTTTTTATTGCATGGATAAACAAAAGAATAGACAGATGGATAGACAGAGTCTGCTCTGAACAGAGTATTTATGTCCCTGTTCTTTCCATGTCATGCTGATCTGTGTCACTTATTTCAATATTGAATCACTTACTGGTGTGGGAAAGTTTGAATTATAATAAGAGCATATGTTGAGCATCACATGTAGCTGCAGTGGTGTTTCTGGTATCAAGGCACACTGGTAATCATCTGATTTTGTCTTGTTTATATCATCCTTCACTATCACAGTCATCTCTCCAGAAACTGGTGTATCCACTGTTGATAAAAAAAAGAACACATTTTCTAAATCTAGGTCGAATTTCTGTGGACAAATAACTGTAGATGGCATCAAAATGCTATTAGAATAACAAGTGCACCACCAGGCTGTGGTATCATTATGTAGCGACATAATCCTTTCCTAACACAGAAGGCAGATGACACTTGCAAACAAATAAAAAAAAAATTTTAATTTTTTTTTGCAAAAAGCAGCTTATGGCCCTCACTGGAATGGGCTCAATGAGCTCGTTCCAATTAGGGGTCATAAGCTTCGTTTTTGTGACAAAAAATGAAAAAATAATGAAAATTGAATGATGATTTTTGTGAATAGTGATAACCGGTTTTAGACTTTACATTGGGTCAAGTTTTAATGTAAACTAAATCATTCTGTATGGCAAAATATACCCTGCACATTTCGAATGTATCCTATTTTACTAAAAGAGCAATGTATGAAGTGACATTTAGACAGCTGCTTAAACTAATGATTCCCACTTCGAACATGCTTGAATCTCACACCCCCTAATGATGTTGGTTACTAAACCTCAAAAGATTCTGACCGGTAGTTCAAATTGTGTAAATTATAATTGATTGAACAGGGACTGAGATTGGGAAAATGTTTGGTTTGAATTAGGAAAAATCATGCCCAAATAGTATTGGAAAAGGGTCCCATATTCAGCCCCTGCAAACACTCAAAAGAATCCCTTTTTGCAATATTTTTTGTTGCTGAAAGTCTAAATCACTGGTGTGTGTTTTGCAACTAATCATGATCTGATTGAGAAAAACTTTCGTGATCACATTACTGTATTTATTTAGTGGAGTTTAACAAAACTTTCGACAGCCAGGGTCACTTGGTGTTGGACAGTTTTACAGGTGGAGAAAGCCAGAATATCCAGAGAGAACCACTGAGTAACTGTCAAACTCCCCAACGTACTAACTCCACACAGACAGGGTAAGCATTGGTTGAAGACAAGTGCACCATTGACATACAGAACACCTTAGTACACAACGCCACCATGTCCCACCTGGGCAATTGAAATTAAGTGTCTTGCCAAAGGACTCAACACCGTTGCTGCAGATGGGATTCGAACCAGGCACCTCTCAGCTTGCATCTCTACCTACTGAGCCACCTCACATTACTGAATAAACTATTAACGATTTACCCGACATAACAGCCAAAACAAGCCACCGCTATTCACAAAAAAATCACCATACAATTTTCATTATTTTTCCATTCTTTTGTCTCAAAAACAAGCTCTTTGTGCTAGTTCTAATGAGGTGTCATAAGCCATGTTTTTAATGCAAAAAATGAAAATATTTAGTTATTCAAGAATTTCGTTTGCAAGTGTCGAATACTTTCCATGTTTGGTAAAAGGTTAACACACTTAAACTTTTGATAAACATGGATTCCTTATATGCAAATTATTTCAACAAACTGAATACTGATGGTATCCTACTTGCATGCCCTCGTCACCTGCTGTGTGCTATCTAAATAACTAGGTCAAGTATTTGATTAAGCCATACTTATTGGAAAATAAAACAGCAGATAATGCAACTGAACAAATGACAACACATATCAAGGACTTGTGTCGAAAAGTGGATTAAATTACAGAAGAGCACACTTAATTGTATATCTTTTAACTGAATAACCCTATTAACTGTATACAGTAGAGCCCATTTAATTGGATATCTCTTAATTGTATATCCCTGTTAATTGAATATAATTTTCAAACACAAAACCATTTACCATACCTTCAGTACAAATTTGATCTGTTAATTGCATATGGGTTGTAGAGTAAACTCCTGTTAATTGTATATAAATTTTTGTAATATGTCAAAAAAATTGCTGTGACACGCACCAAATTCCCCTTATTTATCAACCTTTTTGGCCTCATACATCCAATACAGACATTTATTCTATTATATCTGGTTTGACAGAGCTCTAAGAGCTCTGTCAAACATGATATAATAGAATAAATGCTCAGTTTACCTCCAGAACAAAGGAAACAGACCAAATCCCTGTTAATTGTATACTCCTGTTAATTGAATAATTTTCACTGGCAAAATGGATATTCAATTAAGAGGATTCTACTGTATAACCAATGTTTTCTCTGTTGGGTACATGTCAATGGTAACAACTGCACTAAAAATAGGCCGATGAAATCGTCAGATGTGTACCCATATGCGCAACTAGTAGAAAGCTGTATGATGGAGGGCCACCACGGATGCCGACATTATGTACACCATACAAGGTATGGGTACATATAGAAATGGATTGGAGGAGTGTCTAATTTGATGGATAAAGGGTTAATATCTCTGGATCAAATTATCAGATATACATAAAAAAACTATACAGCACAGCACATCAGTAAACTGAAAAAATATATAAGTAACATGACAATCAGATTGATCTTTTTTGAGTTATCTCAAGCCAAAGGGATTGGAGGAATTTTCAATTTGAAGGATAAAGGGTTAATATCTCCAGATCAAATTATCAGATTAACACCAAAAACTATACAGCTCAGCACATCAGTAACCTGAACGCAATTATAAAGTAACTTGACAATCCAAGCAATATTTTTCAAGTTATCAAATGCCAAAGGGATTGGAGGAATTTTCAATTTGAAGGATAAAGGGTTAATATTTCAGGATTAAAATAACAGATTTACACCAAAAACTATACAGCTCGGCACATCAGTAACCAGAACACAAATATAAAGTAACTTGACAATCCAAGCAATATTTTTCAAGTGATCGAATGCCAAAGGGATTGGAGAAATTTTCAAATCGAAGGATAAAGGGTTAATATCTCAGGATCAAAATAACAGATTTACACCAAAAACTATACAGCTCGGCAAATCAGTAACCTGAACACAAATATAAAGTAACTAGACAATCCAAGCAATATTTTTCAAGTTATCGAATACCAAAGGGATTGGAGGAATTTTCAATTTGAAGGATAAAGGGTTAATATCTCAGGATCAAATCATCAGATTTACACCAAAAACTATACAGCTCGGTACATCAGTAACCTGAACACAACTATAAAGTAACTAGACAATCCAAGCAATATTTTTCAAGTTATCGAATGCCAAAGGGATTGGAGGAATTTTCAATTTGAAGGATAAAGGGCTAATATCTCAGGATCAAATTATCCGATTTACACCAAAAATTATACAGCTCGGTACATCAGTAACCTGAACACAAATATAAAGTAACTTGACAATCCAAGCAATATTTTTCAAGTTATCGAATGCCAAAAGGATTGGAGTAATTTTCAATTTGAAGGATAAAGGGTTAATATCTCAGGATAAAAA
The DNA here is from genome assembly GCA_031216915.1 of Pictodentalium vernedei. NCBI lineage: Eukaryota > Metazoa > Mollusca > Scaphopoda > Dentaliida > Dentaliidae > Pictodentalium > Pictodentalium vernedei. Next base: position 507,531,710 of record CM062296.1, on the reverse strand, counting down.
TAACAGATTTACACCAAAAACTATACAGCTCGGCACATCAGTAACCTAAACACAAATATAAAGTAACTAGACAATCCAAGCAATATTTTTCAAGTTATCGAATGGCAAAGGGATTGGAGGAATTTTCAATTTGTAGGATAAAGGGTTAATATCTCGGGATCAAATCATCAGATTTACACCAAAAACTATACAGCTCGGCAAATCAGTAACCTAAACACAACTATAAAGTAACTAGACAATCCAAGCAATATTTTTCAAGTTATCGAATGCCAAAGGGATTGGAGGAATTTCAATTTGAAGGATAAAGGGTTAATATTTCAGGATCAAATTACCTGATTTACACCAAAAACTATACAGCTTGGCATATCAGTAACCTGAATACAAATGTAAAGTAACTTGACAATCCAAGCAATATTTTTCAAGTTATCGAATGCCAAAGAAATGGATACGGATGCCGGACGGACAGATGGATGGATGGACAGACGGACGGACAGACGAATGACGGATGGTCACCCCGGATGCCGGCATTATGTGTACGATACATAGTATGGGTACACATAAAAATCATTTGGCACTAAAAATACATTTGGCACCAAAAATTTGGCTCCAAAAATATACTTTTGGTAGGTCTTAAAGGTTGTGGTTTATTATTTCAGTGCATTGTTTTCAATAAAAACACTGTGACAATACTGGCAAAATAGAATTCATGCAAGCAATCTGTAAGCAACAATAACAATCATGGCTCTTTGTAATGGGTGTACTGAATTAACAGTTTATCCATTTAATCTGATTCCTATCAAAATGCTCTATGAGCTCATTCAAATGAGGAGCCAGATGATATGGTTCTGTTGCAATTTTTTGGAAAAATTTGAAAAAAATAATAGTTGAAAATAATAAATTTTGGTGTTATTGGTTAAAGGGTTAACAATACAACATAAGGGTTGTACAAAGGTTTATTGTATTTTTCATAACTCTGAGAACTTGTAAAACAGCAATTAATTAGTATGGTAGAGCAGATCAGATTTTCATTTTTTTTTTTTTTTTTTGGGGGGGGGGGGGGGGTGGGGGGGTGGGGGTTGTTTGGTTCTGGCTTTTGCGGCAAACTAGAAAACTGAACAAGACCTGGCAAAAACTGCCCAAAGGGGCATTACTATTTTTGTATACAAATTGATCAAACTCTTTTACTAGAAGGGAACTGGACTAGTGACCCCTATGGACTCTTGTCACTTACTCTATCTGCCAAAGTGGCAAATTCTCTTCATGTCCTGATTGCTGCATTTTGTCCCTTATTAGGGAGAAAATGTGACAATCAGAACACATCATTGATTAGACAAACTTTATTCATTTGTTAGCCTGATTTACAGCTCTTTTCTGACAGAATAGGCTTAGCAATTAATCATCTAGAACCCCTATGAATGATCAAGGGGAAGTTAGGCTGAACCCAATGGAGATACTTAAAGACATGACCTTTAGGGTAAGTGCAGTCGAACAAACTATTGCAGATTTTTTTTCCAATTTAAGGAACCTGATGTGTTATTTACTCTCTGTTCTTCACACATATAAAAACCAAACCGAACCCAAGGTTTTTTCCCAAAACCGAACAGCAACCAAATCGGAAAGAAATCGAAACCTCCCAGCTCTGTTGTATGGATCTTATACCGGTGATGTGGAAAAGTAAATGAATACACTTACTTGCTGGAGCTATTGCAGTTATGATTTTAACAAGATCTGGATACTTAGCTGCAAACAAACTGCCAAGAGTTCCACCCAGAGATAATCCAACTAAGTGAAAAGGTGATAAGTCTAATCCAACAAGGCTAATAAACTGTAATATAATAAAAAGCACAAAATAGTTTACGATATATTCTTTTATCACAAGACTCGTCCGTTTTGTTCACTTTAAAAATTTGATACTTTGTTTTTATATTAATCAGTGATAAATAAAGCCTTCCGGCAATTTCATTGGTCAATTTCAAACTAGATAATTTGATTGGCTAAACAAAATGCAACTGGGCAACATTTTCATAATTTGCATAATTAGAGTTGGTAGTGGTTCTGGAGAAGTTTTTAAAGATTTTTTTTAAAATTTGGGTTCCTGAATGGAGACCAAGTATGAACCTTGAGATTTTTAAAAATTTTTGAACGCATGCTGACTCAGCATTTTCCCATTACCAACTGTCTTAGACTGGGCATTTCCTGTATGGAGCCTAAACATGAACCCAGGCACTTTATTTGAACAATCTGAATCTGATCTCTTAAGGATGTTGCATACCAAATATCAAAGATTCTGACCAGTGGCTTTGGAGAAGACGATTTTTTAATTTTTGAAAACATGCTGCTCAGCATTTTCACATTACAAACAGTGTTGAAAAGATGTCGCTTGCATGGAACCCAATGACCAACTTCAGTCTGACACCCCTAAGGATGTTGGGTACCAAAGATTCTGAGGTATTGTTCTGGAGAAGATTTAAAAAGTGTGCACAAAAACAATTTCGGGCATGAATCAAGTACATATGGCCTAAAAGAAAATTTGGTTCAAATCCTCGCATGGGTGCTGAAAATAGAAATTTTGGAAGGGGGAAATATCCCCCCATCCCCCCCAAAAAACTGTAAATACTGCTTCCCTTGAACCAATTTTAGTGTACACCTCAAAAGGATGCTAAATACTGAATATCAACTCATTCCATCTATTGGACTTGTGAATAGGTCTGTCACGATTTTTTAATTTAGGAATCGATTAATTGTCGCAAATAATTGATAATAATTGATTAATCGTACCCAGGTGACAACCCTCCCCTCTCTTTGAAGTAGTTAAAATGAAGTTCAAGTCAGTTGACCTACATGTACCTCAAGTAAACAACGAAGGCTAACTTTCGCAACTGCTGACCGGTCTTGATTATGACACTGACAGTTCAAAAGTTCAGAACATCAAAGCTTTGAATGTACTTAAAATACAAATGCTTCTAACAGCTTCTTGAGGTTTAACATTGACGTTCTTGATTTTTTACCTTTAGCAACAATAGTGTTTTCATCAATTTTTTTAACGTCTAAAACGGGGTAAAATTTACCGATTCTTCGACAACGAAAAATATTAATTGATTTTGGTGTGACCGATCGACAATCGATTAATCGTGACAGCCCCACTTCTGAAAATGATAAATTTATAGTAATTTGTATATTTTTAATACTTACTAATGGCCCAGACTTAGCTGGTGCAACCTCAATATTATTAAGGTCCAAACACAAATTTTGAAGCTCCAATCCCCAAAATTTGCATACAATAACGAAAATTAAAAGACCTATCTGGCCCTCCATACTTTTAGTACCTGTGCATGCGCAGTACCCAGGAACAGACCGGAATTGGTGCCAACATCATTCTTCCTAGTTGTACCCACTGAAGTGATAACTCAGCAGGGAAGTATGAGTGCCCACTCATGGGAGGGCCATCCCCATCTGGGCCATTGGTAAGTATTAAAAATATACAAATTAATATAAATTTATCATATTTTTAAACTAAAACCCAATGGCCCAGACTTGGCTGAATCGTAAAAAGGTGGAGGGTCTAGCACTTAAAGAAAGAGCAGACCAAAATACAGCTTCTTAGCCTGCAGTAGAACTTCCAAGGTGAAAAGGAGATTAAAATTTTAAGGAATTACCTATATGTCTCTCCATACAACAACAGAGAAGACATACCACCGAAATAAGGAGCAATATTCAAGTAATTCCTTCCCTATTACTTAGCATAAATGATTATGCGAATTGGGTGTAATGAGCCCTCAATTTTAAGGCTAGTCCGGAATAAGACACTTAAAATTAGGAAAGGTGTGTCCAAGAGTGAGAGACTAACGCCCACAAACACACGCCATATGTAATATAACATGCTGTACATAAGATCAGAATAATCTACAGATGATAACAGCTTCACTCATAGTTACTCACTTATTATAAGGCCAGAAGAGATAAGGAGAAAATTACCCCCTTCCCCCCCCCCTTTTTTTTGAAGGAATAATCTTCAAAACAAAGAGGGAAGCGGTCTGGAATCAGTGAAAAAGCTGTACCGAATAATAATATATATATTCACCTAAAAGGCACCCGGATATTAATTATTATTAATTTATTGGTGCTTAACACCACATCAAGAGCTAAGGCTATATCATGGCAACCCCGGTTAATAAAATCGCAAGTTTCTAAATGTATGCCACATCCAGAATACGTAGATAGGTCGAAAACCAGTGATATCAATTTGTACAACCTTAAACCTGTCAAACTGAATCCCAATGGAAAGTTATCTGATAGAACTTATATGCTTCTGAGCCAACCAACAGGCGACCACATTCAGGTGTACAATTAATTCCAATAATGAACCTCCAAATTGAAACCATTCAATTATATGAGAATAGGAATATGCCTTGTGTACCGCTTCCAGCCGAAGACTGGATTCAGAACATGGAACAGGATATGATTAAAAAAACCTGTCACAGACCGTCCCCAAATAATTCATTGTTCCCTAGGTCCGTTAAAACCAATGACTGTTCGGAGAAAGAATATACCACTCCAAATAATGAAGCCAAAAATAGAGAACGTATGCATAGACGGCCTGTAGGAAACTCCATAACTGATCCAACTAGCCCCAAAATTCTCGTAAGCTCTATACTAACGCAGAGCCAGAATTTAAGAGAATCTATACAGTAATACATCTGCCTAATAATATATACATATTATGCATGCAATCAACAGAATCCCGCCTGTACCCTCATCTGAATGCAGCCGGTATCAAAGCACTGACCGAGTGATACAAAAACCAACCAAGAAACTGAAGGCATAAAACAACGTTAATGCGATTAGCCTGAGGAATAGACTCATATGTTCTAAGAAAAGCAGACAACTCTGAGCGTAATTTCTCAGGGTGGACTAATTGCCACATTTGGAGAATGTCGCCCAGATAACCGACATGCCTGCCACACAGGAACACGAAGGCTAGCAATATCAACCGAATGTATCCATGAGAGACTTTGGAATCCAAAAACAGTTACTGTTCAGGAATCATAATTATGCTCATATACAATTTATGAACGACCAACCACAAGAAGCAAACCAATCAAAGAGTGGATGTGCCCCTGATGTCGCCGTTAAGACCACAACCCACCCGCCAATCGAAGCACAATGAAAGCCCTGCATAAAATTGAATGCTTACAAGGCTTACAGGAAGAGCACTACGTTGTGCCCTGTAATCACTTCTTACCATATTGGCGGGGGGTTCGACAAATAAATCATATCGAACCCCCCTCACCTGCATTACTGCTGCTGCTATTCACAAAAAAGAGTAATACAGCTAAAAAGTTTATAGTTAGTCAAAGCAAGCATAATGACACTAACCCGGCATGACTCATAACGCTTTAGTGTTAGTTATCTAGAATAGTATAGAAACCAGAGGGCTCCCTCACGTTTGACCGACTCCATAATGCCACTAAGGACGGAGGGGGGCGTGATGAACATGGCACTATTGCAAGGAATATACCCACTGAAACAGTGTCGACATAGCCCTTGAAATCAAGACAGTATGCCATGGCGTCAAATAATACACCATATAGACATAATATCCAATCCACCAAGTGGAAATATAATCTACAACAATAGATTTGATAATGAAAGTGTCAATGACACTGTAGCTCAACTTGTTTAAGACATGTACATGTATAGTGTGTGACAGACATGTTAACCTCCCAAAATTTTTTTCAGGGAGATTGAAGAAAATTTTCAGGGAGATGACATGATTTTCAGGGAGATTTTTTTTTGCGCGTAGAAACCATGTGTGGATCGATCAATTTTAAATACAAATTAATACTAAATACCCCCCCCCCCCCACACACACACAGGTATAACAGGAAACAGCCCAACAACAATACATCAAAGGAACATATGCCAACGTTCTACTAACTGGTGGTGAGTGACCCAGACCTGTTAACCTCTGGAGGTGACTGTCAGTGAGATTTTGATGAGCTCCCAGTGAGACTCGGATGCTTGTCAGTGAGATTTTTGCACATGGGCAGCACATCAATAATTTCCAAGTTCCCCCCCACCCTCACACACACATACATTAAACATTCCACCCTAATGTGTTTTATTTGAACAATTTGTCCTTTCAAAAGCCAAACCATAGAAATATAGAGAAAAACAGAAATCAGAAATATGGATGTGGTCATGTGCCAATATCTGAGCTTGTTCCAATGACATCCATATTTCAATGGTTTTATGTACAAACTGTTTGGAGATATTTTCGACCTTTTCAGCACTATATCAGTTATGGTGCTGTGTTGAAAGTTTTGGATCTATTTGGGTAATTATGGGTACTTGCGGCGACCTGCGGTAATCTGCGACGATCTGTGGTGTTTAGGCACACCCCAGAGCCCGGTTGTTCTGGTAATTCGATCTTCCAAAGCCCAGCGCCCCACCTAACCACACCGGTTACTCACTGGAAGTAGTTGGTCATTTACGAAGAGGATTTGGAATGGGGTAATCATTTTTCAGTGAAACGTGAAAATTATGCCACAGCCAGCCCAGGACGAAACATCTCGGGGATATTTTGTTGTCCATTTATCACTACGAATGAAAAAACGTCCAAGTGCCGTAAATTACCAACTTTTTAGAGATTTTTTTCACCAAAAACATAATTTTTTTCACAGCCTGCTTTCGAAAATTGCGAATTAGAAATTTTTCCCAATATATTGAAAATTACGGCAACTCATATGTTTGAGCCGTTTGTCTTCAAAATTGGCTATAATTATCTGAAAGTGAAATCCAAAATGCACAATAAATTTGTGCGTATTTTTGCGCATTTCGATTGGACAAGATTTTATACGTATGGAATTTACTTTTCGATTTGACTGCTACCTGTATACAAGCAAAGGTGTGCCTTTAATATATAATCAATTTCAACAATTATCCTGCATCTCAAATTCATTTAATCCGCCTGTCAAACGTGTTGCAATAATCACAACATGGCCATTGACAGAAATGAGAATTGGTCATCAGTTCTTACGTAAGTGGTGACGTTTCACACAAACTTAATGACCTTGCCATTGAGAGTAGAGCACATGCTTTTGTATTTGTAAACAAAAGCTGGTGGATTCAGTTTTTGTCTGGTATGTCAACTTTCCGAGAGATTTTTGGTCCAAATTGACTCCCGGGCGGGAGGGCGGGAGGGGATAGCTAATTCCGGGAGAATCCCGGGCATTCCGGGAGAGTTAACATGCCTGGTGTGTGACACAGCAATGACAAACATCTAGGTAATGACCTGATAACAAAGATACATGTAAAGTATTGTAACGGTCTGTACATAAATGCTGACCGTAGCCTGTAACAAATATATAGGTAAAGTATTGTAAAAGTGGGGTGACAGTTAGATGCTAAACTAGAAAAGAAATCTTTTGAGTCCCAGAGTGGGTCTGACTGAACCCAAAAATATTTGTTCTCATAGCACAGTGATAACAAAGACACACAAAAACATTCTTTCCTGTCGCAAGGTGATAACAAAGGTACCCCAAGAGTTTTGTGAAGATCAGTTCATAAATACAGACTCTAGCCCGAGCTGTATTGACATGTGCCCTTACTGTGTATAAGCAGCACTGAACAAATCAAAGTTCATCTAATTTGCATAATTTCTGCACAAGAAAAAAACCTGTATTATATGTGATGTACTCCATGTTACTAAACATTCCTACAAAAATTTATTCAAATCAGAACTTTCATACACAAGTTCTGTACAAAAAACTGATTGCACGAATTTTGGTACAAAAAGGCTGCAGGTGGCCATCTTGAATTTCGGACCGCACCCAAAAACACTCGTTCTCGTCCCACAGTGATAACAAAGGTACCCAAGAAGTTTCGTAAAGATCGATTCATAAATACGGCCTCTAGCCTGATCCATATAGAAGTTGTGTACAAAAACTGATTGGACCTAATTTCGGTACAAAATGGCCACTGGCAGCCATCTTGAATTTTTGACTGCACCCAGAAACACTCGTTCTCATCCCAAGGTGATAACAAATGTATCCAAGAAGTTTTGTGAAGATCGGTTTATAAATACAGGCTCTAGTCCAAGCCATATTGACACATGCACTTACTGTGTATAAGTAGCACTGAAGAAATCAAAGTTCATCTAATTTGCATAATTTTTCTGCTCGAGAAAAAAAACCCGTATTATATGTGATGTATTTCATGTTACTAAACATTCATACAGAAATTTATTCAAATCAGAACTTTCATACAGAAGTTCTGTACAAAAAACTGATTGCACTAATTTTGGTACAAAATGGCCGCCGGCAGCCATCTTAAATTTCGGACCACACCAAAAAACACTCGTTCTCATCCCACGGTGATAACGAAGGTACCCAAGAAGTTTCGTAAAGATCGGTTCATAAATACGGCCTCTAGCCCAAGCCGTATTGGCATTTGCAGTTACAGTGCTGAAAGTAACATTAAATAGATAAAAGTTAGTCAAATTGGCATAATTTATGCTCGAGAAAAAAACCTGTATATGTGATGTATCCCTTGGTACTAAACATTCACACAAATGAAAGTGTCAATGACACTGTAGCTCAACTTGTCAAGACATGTACATGTATAGTATGTGACACAGCAATGACAAACATCAAGGTAATGACCTGATAACAAAGGTACATAAAAAGTATTGTAACGGTCTGTACATAAATACTGACCATAGCCTGTAACAAATGTATAGGTAAAGTATTGTAAAGGTGGGCGACAGTTAGATGCAAAATTAGGAAAAGAAATCTTTGAGTCCCAGAGTGGGTCTGACTGAACCCCAAAATATTTGTTCTCAAAGCACAGTGATAACAAAGGCACCCCAAAACACACTCCTGTCCCAAGGTGAAAACAAAGGTACCCAAGAAGTTTTGTGAAGATTAGTTCATAAATACGAGCTGTATAGAAGTTGTGACAAAAAACTGATTGGACCTAATTTCGGTGCAAAATGGCCACTGGCAGCCATCTTGAATTTTGGACCGCACTCAGAAACACTCGTTCTCGTCCCAAGGTGATAACAAAGGTACCCAAGAAGTTTCGTGAAGATCGGTTGATAAATACAGCCTCTAGCCCGAGCCGTATTGGCATGTGCACTTACAGTGTATAAGTAGCACTAAATAAATCAAAACTCATCTAATTTGCATAATTTCTGCATGAGAAAAAAACCCGTACTATATGTGATGTATTCCATGTTACTAAACATTCATACAAAAATTTATTCAAATCAGAACTTTCATACAGAAGTTCTGTACAAAAGACTGATTGCACTTATTTTGGTACAAAATGGCTGCTGGTGGCCATCTTGAATTTCGGACCACACCCAAAAACACTCATTCTCATCCCACGGTGATAACAAATGTACCCAAGAAGTTTCGTAAAGATCGGTTCATAAATACGGCCTCTAGCCTGAGCCGTATAGAAGTTGTGTACAAAAAACTGATTAGACCTAATTTCGGTACAAAATGGCCACTGGCAGCCATTTTGAATTTTAGACCACACTCAGAAACACTCGTTCTTGTCCCAAGGTGATAACAGAGGTACCCAAGAAGTTTCATGAAGATCGGTTGATAAATACAGCCTCTAGCCCGAGCCATATTGACATGTGTACTTACTGTAAGTGGCACTGAAAAAATCAAAGTTCATCTAATTTGCATAATTTCTGCACGAGAAAAAAAAACGTATTATATGTGATGTATCCCATGGTACTAAACATTCACACACAAAATTATTCAAATCAGAGCTTTCATGTGGAAGTTCTGCGCAAAAATCTGATTGCCCCTAATTTTGAACAAAATGGCTGCCAGTGGCCATCTTGAATTTTGGACCGGACCCAAAAACACTCGTTCTCGTCCCACGGTGATAACAAAGGTACTCAAGAAATTTCGTGAAGATTGGTTCATAAATGCGGCCTCTAGCCAGAGCCGTATTGGCATTTGCACTGACAGTGCTGAAAGTAACACTAAATAAATCAAAGTTAGTCTAATTTGCATAATTTTAGCACGAGAAAAAAACCGGTATGATATGAAATGTATCTCATGGTACTAAATGTGCATACAAAAAATTATTCAAAGCAGAGATTTCATATAGAAGTTCTGTACAAAAAAACAGATTTCTGCATCGTCGGTACAAAAGGCGGCTGGCAGCCATCTTGAATTTCGGACTGCACCCAAAAACACTCGTTCTCGTCCCACAGTCATAACAAAGGTACCCAAGAAGTTTCGTAAAGATCAGTTCATAAATACAGGCTCTAGCCCAAGCCGTATTGACACATGCACTTACTGTGTATAAGTAGCACTGAATAAATCAAAGTTCATCTAATTTGCATAATTTTTCTGCTCGAGAAAAAAACCTGTATTATATGTGATGTATTTCATGTTACTAAACATTCACACAAAAAATTATTCAAATCAGAATTTTCATACAGAAGTTCTGTACAAAAAACTGATTGCACTAATTTTGGTACAAAAAGGCTGCTGGTGGCCATCTCGAATTTTGGACCACACCCAAAAACACTTGTTCTCGTCCCACAGTGATAACAAAGGTACCCAAGAAGTTTCGTTAAGATCGGTTCATAAATACGGCCTCTAGTCTGAGCCGTATAGAAGTTGTGTACAAAAACTGATTGGACCTAATTTCGGTACAAAATGGCTACTGGCAGCTATCTTGAATTTTGGACCTCACCCAGAAACACTCTTTCTCATCCCAAGGTGATAATAAATGTACCCAAGAAGTTTCGTAAAGATCGGTTCATAAATACGGCCTCTAGCACGGGCCGTATTGGCATTTGCAGTTACAGTGCTGAAAGTAACATTAAATAGATCAAAGTTAGTCTAATTGGCATAATTTATGCACGAGAAAAAAATCAGTATTATATGTGATGTATCTCTTGGTACTAAACATTCACAAAAAAATTATTCAAATCAGCACTTTCATATGCAAATTCTGCGCAAAAATCTGCTTGCACCTAATTTTGTACAAAATGGCTGCCAGAGGCCATCTTGAATTTCAGACTGGACCCAAAAACACTCGTTCTCATCCCATGGTGATAACAAAGGTACCCAAGAAGTTTTGTAAAGATCGGTTCATAAATACGGCCTCTAGCTCGAGTCGTGTGTACGGCGCGATGGACGGACAGGCAGACAGATGGCCAGACAGACAGACGACAGGCCATGACAATACCTCAAATCTGGCTTCGCCAAAGTTGAGCTAAAAATGAAGCGGGAGACGAAAACTATGTTCCAGCACCCGATCATAAAAACCTAGATGAACTCCTTGCACCTCGTTCCGATTATAGCAGGAAATATATTCCTGAAAAGGAGTTAACTACAGGCATTTGAAAGAATGCTCATTAATCACACTAGGTTAATATGGCGTCATCAATAGGGCTAAAAGCCTTAGACAACTAACACAAAAACAATACCACTAAGGAGAGAACAACTCTTCTCTTGTAACGGCACCTTGTCCGATAGGACAGTGGTCTCAGCCTGGCTAATACAGCTAAAGGTCTTCCTATTTGTGCAGACAATTAAATGGCTGTTAACTGCAGTCCTAGAAGCTCATTAAAGGAGACTTACAATGCTAGCCGCTAAAGATAGGGAAACAAGAGGCCCCAGGGGGCAAGGTAGACTAAATATCAACCCAGGGGAATTGATTTCAACAAGTTGTATCTGCCCCTCCTAAGAAAAGGTTATACCAAATATCCAAAGATTCTGACCAGTGGATCTAAAAAAAAAGAAGGATTTTTGAAGAATATTCGTCATATTGAACTAAGTTATAATTCGGGCTCCCACACTATAACTATTTCTTTTCATTTTTTGTCTCAAAGACATAGGTTATGACCCCTCCTTGGAACGAGCTTGATGAGCTCGTTCCAATGAGGGGTCATAGCCTATGTTTTTGAGACAAAAAGTGAAAAAATAATGAAAATTAATTGGGTGATTTTTGAGAATAGCGCTGGCCGGTTTTTGCCGTTACGTTGGGTAAAGGGTTAATGGAGATTGGGGAGGCCAGTAGAATGTGGGGGGGGGGGGGGGGGGGGGGGGGGTCTGGCCAGAATCCATTTTGATGAGAATATAAAATTTCGAATTTGTTTTAAAAACTGATCAACCTCATCGACATGGGTTTTTTTATGACTTTGAGAATGTCGTAAGTATAGTTGGTCTATAGTTTGTGAATATGTGTTCATTTCTGGATTTGAATATCGGGATCACCGTGGACATTTTCATTTTTTCCAGCACCATTCAACGAAGAAAGATATTATTTATGGTATCACAGAACTAAATATTTTCCCAAAGGCGACCATTATAACGTTCAGGCGTAAAAAAATATGATCACATCACTTTAATTTTGGCATTCAAATATCTCTGTCAAGTATAGCCCTTCAGACAACTTTTTCTGATCTGAAAACAGGGGGTGATGCAACAAATATGACAGAAAAACTGACACAAAGGGAAGTACCGGTCACGTGCACATATTTTTCAGGAAATTCCCAACAAAAACACACAAACAGTAAATTATATTTTTTAGGTCCAAAAGTCATCAAATCACCCTCTTTTTTATCAGGAATATTCAATAATAATGCAAGATGTCAATAGAATGTTTCAAAGATTTATTGAAACAATATATTTTCTGAAAAAACTGAACATAAGGCTACTATGACGTCCACAATAGCACTAAATGCCTCCGACGCCTAGGAATACAACACTAAGAAGGAAAAGACGTACTTATTCCTTCTAACGGCTCTATTCCAAACAAGACAGCTGTCTCAGCCTATCTGTGAGCTATCAATCTTCTATTTGTAAGGAATAGATCATTGCTTTTCTTATACTACTGCTAAGCCAAGGGAGGCTTCGTTAATCGGACCAAAAGCCTTCAACACCTGAGCCGAAAGATCCGCGAAGAAAAGGTCTTAGTCCTTCCTTCGCCCAGTACCTTAAGCTGTTTTTTTGCTAAGCAAACACAGACTTTTGTTCAGATGGAACAAGATTCAAACTGCAGCTTATGAATAAAAATTCAGTTTTAATGTGCCGTTCCGTGAGGGATGGAGAAGCAACCTCCGTAGCCCTCTCACCATCTGAATGTTCCATCTGAAAAAATGGTCAACACCATCCGACAGCTCACTACCGGAGACTGTTGACGGCATAACCTGCAACTACTGGGATGCTGCAATACGCTGCACAATCTGCTGCTGCAGGTCCATAAATGAGGTTTGCAGAGCAGCAATAATCTGCTTCTTCACCATATGCTGCTCATGGGATGGAGATCTGTCCCCAGATCTTTCGATGTATGTCCCATATAAAAATGCCTCGAACGGCTAGCTACAGGTTAATCCGACTTCGATGGTGAAGACTGGGAACATCTCCGTGGAACAGCATGAACATGAGAAGTTGGATAGCTAGTCTGTGGTCTAACGTGCTTCATCGATGAAGTAGAGGAAGAACCATAGCTGCAACTGGCCCTGGCTGCAGTGTGGAAGGAGCATCCCAAACCGCAAGCATGAATGGGCATCCCAACTCACTAAAGTTTCTTGAATCGAAAACAGTCGACCCCGACTACTGACAGAATGGAGAGGGTTCTCCAGCTCGTGGCCTGGCTCCAGACCTAGCCGAGCGTTCCGTTTAGAAATTTGTAGGCGTCTACACTTGGCATGCTTTTTCATGGAAGAAGAGGAAGCCGTAACAACAACCAACCCTGGCAGAATTGTGGAAGGAGCATCCCGACTCGCACATTTCGGACAGGTGATCCGACTTATTGAAGTTTCTCACGACAGAAAACAGTCGACCCTGACTACTAATGATCAGAGAATGGTCTCCAACTCACGATCAGACTCCAGATCTCGCCGAGTATCCCATTGAGAAACTTGTAGGCTAATCCCCTTTGCGTCCGCTTCCATGTAAGAGGAAGAAGCAATAACTGCAGCCGGCCCCAGCTGCAGTGTGGAAGGAACATTCCGAGTGTTCAGACTCATTATAGTTTCTCGCAACAGATACAGTCGCCCCGACTGCTAATGGGATGGAGAGGGTTCTCCAACTTGCGATCTGACCCTTCAGGCTTCTTCTCCTTTTGCCATCATCGCTGGGTGAGCTTTATATTATGAGGTGCTCGCTCTACCCACGTTATACTACTCTACCGCAACGGACCTACCCAGCTCCCATATAGGGACGACCGCTTCACCGGTCGAGCTAGCTGCATGCAGAGAATCAAGCTACTAATGGCTCTAATCCTGGGAAAATATCATGAGCACCTTGGCAGCTAGCTCTGTTTATTCATCAGAGAGGGGCTCATCAGAGTGCGATGACGGCAGCACATAATGGACAGGTGTCAAGGTACCATCACCATGTTCTTGTTCCTCTGCAAAAGAGACTGAAAGACTAGTATTAGCCAGCGGTGAAAGCTCCTACATCGGAACTTCACCGCTCACCACACAGGTCGACACACGTTTCCAATGTTTGCATCCCATAGTAGAAGTATTGAAGGAGTGCCGCGACTATCGGCAAACAACAAGGCTTTTATTCCGAGGCTTCCTGGACTTACATTAAGTACCAATTATTATAATTGATATAATAATAATGAAGCCAAAAATGTAAGTCCAATGCACTCCCATTAATAATACAGGTTAAACATCGCAAGGATACAAAACATAGACAATAACAAAATTTTCAAAATAAATTTGAAAAAATTTTGAATGAAGCCTAAGTGCCCCAAGGGAACCTCATGAGCCCAAGGGCATCCGGATAGAGCCTAAGTGTGGTCAAGCACTAACTAATTAAAGCAAAACTACCGGAACAAGAGCAATGCTAACGCATGTGCTGATGCCCACGAAGGCAGCAAAGTCGGACTTGCATGTAAATAAAGAACTTCTGAATGTTTGAAGAGAATTGGTTCATCCAAACAACTTTGAATGAACAGAATTAAAAAACACTATGATTGTTGTGTCATCCATATTTATATGAACATATCGATATGTAGTGGGTTAAAATGACATGCAAACCTGCCCTGCAAATACTGGGCAGTACAGAAATAGTGGACTAGAAAAAAATGGGATAGTGGACTAAAAAATAAACAGCTGCGCCATGAGCGCATGATACGCCCGTTATTAATTACAAGAGGGAAGCACACAATATGAGTATACATGTGTTCTTGTCAGGTTTTTTTTATATTCTTGTACAATAACCATAACCAACAACTTACTGTGTTCAATAATTTGGAAATAAAATTATTTGAATTTCATGTATATATCTTATGTCTATAGAGATCATAACTTCAAGAAAAAATCAACGATTTTCTAAGTAATAAAGTCCCATAACTCTGGAATGACTAATCGAACGGCGACACTAATTACGAAAGGGAGCTTCCCTACATCGATATACACCACCTACCCAAAAATCATGAAAATCTCTCAAAAGCGTTCTTGAGTTATCGTACGACGTGTGACCGAACGGACAGACGGACAGCAGTATACCATAATACGACCAGTTTTTTCAAAAACGAGCGTATAAAAATTGGGCAGCACTTCCTCTGTAAGACACTGGCCAGTAAGAATAAAGCTGAAATTGGCATCCATATTTATATGGTTATATCATAATGTAGTATTATTATTTATTGTTGCTTAATGCCACATCAGCAGCTAAGGCTATATCGTGGCGAGAAAACTACTTAAACAACAAGTGTCAAGTATGAATTAAAATTAATTGGATGAAATATGAAACAATCACAACAAAAACTAAAATCCGGTGCAGTTGAAACAGCAATAACTAAGGTTATAAAAACCAGAATACTTATAAAATCAACCTGTTGACATTTAGACTTGTAGAGTCTACGTTAAAAGAATAAAAACAAGTTTAAAATTTATTAAAAAGGTTGATTTCTTTCAAAAATGAGATTATTTTATGTGGGCACATGTGGTAAAATAAATCTCGTAGAGATTGAACTGTAAAACTGTGAACTGGTCCGGGTAACCAGCAAAACACGATATCATACTCGTCAGAGACGAGAGTTGTTAACTTCTTACGAAGTTCCAAAATGAGGGGGTTCTTCAACCTGGGGTTGAGTAAAGCAAGTAAAGAGGAAAGAGAATTGGAGAAGATGATCGACTTTCTGTCCTGTACATTCTCGATGTGCTCAAGTGCAAGTTGAATAGCTTTAACTTCAGCTGTGAAAATAGAACTTTGATTCGGGATTCTGGTTGAGGTGACATGATCACCAGTAACAGCAGCTGATGATACTTTGTCACCATCTTTAGATCCATCTGTATAAATCCTTGTATATGTACTATACTTGGACTTTATTTCGGCAAATTTTTGTTTGAACTGCAAGGAATTGGTATCAGATTTTTTGCTAGAAGCAAGATCCCAAATAATTGTAGGTTTTTTAAGATGCCAAGGAGGAATATGTGATTTACGGTTTTCTTTTATTGAATCAGAATCAATTTTGGCAGACTCCATGTGGGATTTAATTCTAATTCCCAATGGAGGAATATGTTTCTGGTGGCGGTTATAAAATTCAACATTTTGAGGGTCTGAAACACAATTATAAGCAGGATTTGAAGGATTGGCCAAAAGTTTAGACACATACTGGAGAGATAATTTAATTCTACGCTTCTCAAGAGAAGGCTCCTCTGCCTCAACAAGCATCGAGTCTATTGGGGATGTTCGAAAAGCCCCTAGACTAATTCTAATACCACTATTATGAATTGCATCAAGTGGTTTGAGATATGATTTCCTTGCAGAACCGTAAACTATACAACCGTAATCTAACTTTGATCGAACAAGAGATCTATACAAATGGAGCAAAGTTTTTTGGTCAGCACCCCAATCGGCGCTACCAACAACCTTCAGTAGGTTCAGAGCTCTCTTACATTTAACTTTTAGTTGTTTTATGTGGGAAGTGAAATTCAGTTTGTTGTCAAACAACAAACCTAAGAATTTCACCTCCTTAACAACTTGAATAGGACTACCATCAATTTTCAACTCCAGATCCAGGTGAAGTTTCCGAAGCTTGCAAAAATGAACACAATTCGTTTTTGTCTTTGAAAATTTAAAACCATTGTCGATAGCCCATTTTTGAATCCTATTTAAACACAGCTGAAGTTTGCGCTCTATAGCATTCATCTTTTTGCTGCTATAGCAGATCAAAAAGTCATCAACATACAATGCCGAATCTACCATATTCTCAATTGCGTCGATGATACTATTAATTTTAATTGAAAAGAGGGTAACAGATAAAATACTACCCTGAGGAACCCCCAATTCCTGCTCGTGAGGATCAGATAACGTTGATCCAACACAAACCTGAAATTGGCGGTCCTTTAAAAAGTTTTCAATAAAAAGGGGCATATGCCCTCTCAACCCCATGTTAAAAAGATCTTTTAAAATCCCATACGTCCTTGTTGTATCATATGCCTTCTCTAGATCAAAGAAGATGGTGACCACATGTTCTTTTCTAGCAAAGGCATTTCTTATAAACGTTTCAAGTCTGACCAAATGATCCACAGTACTTCTCTGGTTTCTGAAACCACACTGAACATCCGCAAGCAGATTGTTCGATTCCAGAAACCAGACAAGTCGGTCATTGATCATCCTCTCCATGGTTTTAAAGAGACAACTAGTTAGTGCAATTGGTCTGTAATTACTTGGATTACTGTGATCCTTATGAGGCTTTGGAATGGGAATAATTGTTGCCTTTCGCCAGGAAGGTGGAAACTGGCCAGTCACCCAAATGTCATTAAAAACTGACAATAAAAGTTCTAGTGAAGTTTGAGGCAGATGTTTTAAAAGTTGATAGTGTATTTTATCGGGTCCAGTGGCAGAATCCTTTGCTCTATGCAAAGAGTTACACAACTCTTCCATAGAGAAAGGTTCGTTGTAGTCCTCTGAGTTATTGGATGTAAATTTAATCTTTTGTTTTTCTTGTTGTTTTTTAAGTTTGAGAAATTCTGGGTTACTATTTTCAGACGACAAATGTTTAGAAAATGTAGAGGCCAACTTGTTTGAAATTTCTTGTTTTGATGTTATGAGTGTGTTGTTATCTTTTAGGTGTTGTACAGCTGATTTTGTTTCTTTTCCTTTAATTTTTTTAATCATTTTCCAAATTTTAGTAATAGGGGTATTTTGATTTAGTTTCGAAACGTAAGTTTCCCATGAACTTTTCTTTTTATGTTTTAAAAGTCGTCTTGTTTTTGCCCGATTTATACGCAATCTATCCAAATTTTCTGTAGTTGGTGACTTATTAAATTCCCTCTCAAATTTCTTGCGATCTTTTATAGCCTGTTTGCACTCAGTATCAAACCATGGTTTGGTGAAACGTTTTGGATTTGCCGAGGTTTTAGGAATGACTTGGCTTGCAATGTCAATCAACTCTGTGGTGAAGTGTTCAATCTGGTCAGTACTGTCCTGAAATTTCTCCCGTGTGTGGCATTCAGAACAAAGCGATGAGAAAGTGTCCCAGTCGGCCTTTTTAAAATTCCACTGGGGCACCCTCTCATCATCCGCCGGAACTACACTCTCCAATACAATCGGAAAGTGGTCACTCCTGCACAAGTCATCTTCTGCCTTCCATGAAAAATCAAGGAAGACAGAAGGGCATGCAATTGTTAAATCAATTGACGTGTAAGAACCAGATGTGGGGTGCAGGTAAGTATCTGACCCATCATTGAACAAGCACAAGTCATATTTTGTAATGAACTCTTCCACAGTTTTACCTTTTGCATCTTCTTGACTGCAGGAATTACCCCAAAGGGGGCTATGTGCGTTAAAATCACCCAAAAGAATGTATGGAGTTGGGAGTTGTCGAACCAGCAGCTCAAGGTCATTCAATTGTAAGGCTTTACTTGGTGAAACGTAAATGGAACAAAGTGTAACTGTTTTGTCTTAAGTTAGGCGTACCGCCACAGCCTGTAAATTTGTCTGTAATGGTACAGTACTGTGAATGATGTCGTTCCTAACCAAGACAGTCGTTCCACGAATATGAAGATCATTATCATCTGCCCAGGCATTATATGATGTATAATGCTTAAAAGCTGAATGATCTTGAGCCTCGGGTTTCTTTAAAAGAGTTTCCTGCAAGCAAAAAGCAGCAGGTTTATACTTTTGGCTGAGAAGACCAAGTTCATTAAAATTAGCTCTAAAACCTTGACAATTCCACTGTATTATATTTTGCTTTGATGTACTATGCATGTTTGGAAGGTGATTTTGAAGGTGGTCGTATGGGTGAAATTGCCCCCGTAGTTCTTTTTGGTGAAGATTTGCGTGGGGACCTTCCCTGCAATGACGGAAGCGGATTATTTGAAAATGTTTCCGTGAGACATTCGTCCACAGACATTTCCTCGAAGGCCTCAAATCTATTTCTAGTGACAATATCCCTAGAAAATTTGGGAATTCGATCTGAAAGAGTTTTCTTTTTTTCTTTTCTGCTTTTTTGACTTTGATTCTGACTCTGACGTTGACTAGATTGTGGATGATCATTTGACATTTCATTTATCTTTTTTCCTTTGTTTTTACTATCAGTTGTTTTAGTTTGAGTGGAAGAACTGTTCGTATTTGTTGTTTGTGTTATACTGAATGGGTTTAAAGGTTTGGGTTGTATATTATCAAGCCATGTAAGATCTGTTTGACATTGTACTGATTTTGTAATTGGTGCAGAATGCTTAATAGCATTTGCATAAGATGACGGTGGTAAATTCATCCCTGGCATTGACATTATGATTTCTCTTGCTTCTTTAAAACTAATATGCTTTTCGCATTTCACTTTTTGTATGAGTTTTTCCTTTTTCCATACAGGGCAATCCTTAGATGATGACATGTGATTGCCCTGACAGTTAACACATTTATAGTCTGTAGTGTTACAAGGATCTTCATGGTTGAGACCACATTTAAAGCATATTTTCTTGCCACGACAAGAATCCTGACCATGTCCAAACTTTTGGCACTTGAAACATCGCAGTGGATTTGGGATGTACAAATCCACTCTGACGTTCAAGTAACCAATCTTAATTGACTTGGGGGGCTTTGTGCCATCAAAGGTGCAGATGTAGGTATTAGTTTTAATTTTGTTTCCTTGTTTATTAATTTCAATACGTTTTACAGAGGTGATTCCTTGAGGTTTCAATTCACATGTAATTTCATTTTCTTCCATGTCGGCTAGTTCAGGAGTTCTAATAACTCCCTTGCTAGTGTTTAAAATTTTGTGGTAACTAGCTTTAATATTGACATCCAATAATTTTGTAGTATGTAAAAGATTGAAAGTTTGGACTTGTCTGGAACACTGGATTAATAAATCTCCAGAGCGTAATTTTTTAATATCTTTTACAGTTCCTGCTATACCTTTGATGGCCTTATCTAGAGCAAAGGGGTTTAAATTACTTAATTTTTTATTGTCATCAGTTGAATGTAAGAGAATAAATTTTGGAAGGTTGTCTTCAGGTGGAATCAGTGATTTCATAAGTTCTTCATCAGAGTCAGAATTTCGTAGTCCGGTGTCTAAAAACGGTCGTTTGATTTTTGGTTGTGAGGTAGCCATGTTAATATTTTAAACGTTCACTGCCCCGGCTCCCACCCACCACGGAGTCCAACAAGGGGTAGGGTTACTGCCATGCAGTGAACCCACAGGGTTGCCGGTATTCCCAATTACCTGGTATGGGGCAGTATACTCAGCCAGTGTTGATACCGAAGTATGCCACTGGCTGATTGGCCCGTGTGTGGAAATGCCAGGTCTTCAGATGGTGATCATCCAACCAATCACTCTATAAAACACAGTAATGAAGATTGCCACGTGAAACTGAAACAAACAGTCCAGCAAAAGTAAGTATTTGTTAAAAAAGTGGGTAAAAACAGCACACAGTGGCAAATATGATACATGATTAAAATACATGACTGATTGAATGACTACCAAATGCCCCCCGATGTGACACCCAGTACTTTTTGGGGTGGGAGCTCCCGATTGGCCAGAACGGACCATCCGACCATCCTTCTACTCCCGAAATTGGGACCAAAGCAGTGTGTTGAACATTATCTCCGAAATGGAGACCAGGGCTCCATCCCGAAAACTGCCCTAACCGGGGCCCGAGTCCTCAACTGCCAGGATTCCTTCTTCCGGGGCCTTCGGAACGCACCTCACGGGAGAACAAGGTGCCTGCCAGATGGTATTAGCAGGGTTGATCATTTTGGTCCGGGGCTGCGTATTTGTGTATTTCGCAGCGAACCAACTCAATTGAGCAAACCTGCCAATTAGAAATTAGCAAACCTGCTCAATTGAGCAGGCCGTCCTCTATCTGCCACCTGAGGACCCGCCTAGTAGGGGATGATCAAACCCCCCTAGGATCATAATGTAGTAGGTTAAAATGACATGCAACCTCCCCACCAAGCACTGGACAGCACAGAAATAGTGGACTAAAAAAAATGGGCATCACTTCCCCCATAGGCACTGGCTAGTAAGAATAAAGCTGAAATTGGCATCCATATTTATATGGTTATATTGATATGTAGTTTAAAATGATATGCAACCTCCCCTGCAAGCACTGGGCAGTACAGAAATAGTGGACTAAAAAACAAAATCGGGCAGCACTTTCCCTATAGGCACTGGACAGTAAGAATAAAGCTGAAATTGGGAAATTTGTGATTTTTTAATTCAATAAGAGGAATAACTCTTGCAAGAATGGTCGGAGTGAACCACCAAATCGAACTTGACCTGTATTTTGACATTAGTAATAAGCAAATAAAATTTGAAATCGATTGGTGCGCTGATACAATTTTAAATGGTCTGGAAGCAAAATTACTATAATTCTTGGGTCATCCATATTTATGTGGATATATTGATATGTAAAGGTT
The DNA here is from genome assembly GCA_031216915.1 of Pictodentalium vernedei. Lineage (NCBI taxonomy): Eukaryota > Metazoa > Mollusca > Scaphopoda > Dentaliida > Dentaliidae > Pictodentalium > Pictodentalium vernedei. The sequence goes on along the minus strand of CM062296.1, from coordinate 507,509,844 downwards.
AAATGTCATGCAACCTCCCCTGCAAGCACTGGGCCGCAGAAAAATAATGAACTAAAAAAAAAAATTGGGCAGCACTTTGCCCTATGGGCTATGGTACAATTTACCTTAGTCAGAAACAGAGGCCAAAAACAAACAGGGGCCATAACGCTACCAAACATGAACGGACGAAACTCTAGGTATGAGGGCATCCGTTCCCCCAAGCTGACCTATCATCAAACCAAACAACATTAAAATCCAACAACTGATGCTCGAGTTATAATACAAAATGTTTGGATGGACAGACGGTGGATGGATGGACGGAGACCTAGGCTATATACCCCCTTGAAAATTTTTCGGGGGCATAATAAGATATATGTATCCTAATAGAAAAAACAATAATTCATTTTAACTAAACACTGAATTAATACAAATCCAAAAGGTTATTGAACAGACAACAACATCAAGAGGAAAAACCAGAAACTAACCAAGAACAGACACAACAAATGCCCAAAGTCAGTAACCGATCAACAACCACCTGATGCAAAGCTATATCTTCATATGAAGAAAAAACAATGCATCTGCTAGAAGATGCAAGAATACAAAACATCCTGAACAGTAATGAACAGAACATAAACATTGGGGATAAACGGAATACCTATTCCGTTTTACAAGTTAAACTCCAAAGAATTTAATAAAAAATTCTTCAATAAAAAAGCCAAAAGAGCTTGGGAGTATAACAGGAGGGTTCAGGAGAGGGAAGGGAAGTAATACTAACATAACAACAGTGGAGTCATATTATAATTACAACGTTCAGAAGCATATCCCGAAATTGGGGAACATGAATAATTTCACATAAAAATTATCAAGTTACAGCCTTAAACATCCAAAACCACCGTTATTCACTTCCAGCATCCTGCTACGCTGTTGATTCCATGAAAGCCATCATTGATTTGTGTCTGGCATCTTCAAAAATGAGATTTTAAAGCTCAGATGTCAGTTCAGTTGTTACTGACTTGGGGCCAAACAGAACAATGATGTTTGCGCCAATTCTGGTCTCTTCCTGGGTACTGCGCATGCGCAAGTACTAAAAGTATGGAGAGCCAGATAGGACTTTTAATTTTTGGTATTGTATGCAAATTTTGGGGATGGGGGGGGTTAATATTGAGGTTGCACCAGCCAAGTCTGGGCCATTGGGTTTTAGTATAAAATTGATAAATTTAAAGTAATTTGTATATTTTTTATACTTACCAATGGCCCAGACTAGCTGGAGCAAACTCGATATAATCCAGGGCCAAACACAAATTCTGAACCCCCCAATCCCCCAAATTTGCATAGAAAACTGAACAATTCAAGGCCTTTCTGGTCCTCCATACTTTTGCTCACTGTACATGCACGGTAACCAGTAAGGTACCGAAATTGGCGCCAAGCATCATTCTTTCTATAGTGCCTGCTAAATGTTATAATCAGCGGGGAGGTATGAATGCCCACTCATATGAGGGCCATCCCCGTCAGGGCCATTGGTAAGTTTAAAAAATATACAAATTACTTTAAATTTATCATATTTTTATACTACAACCAATGGCCCAGACTAGCTGAATCGTAAAAAGGCTGGAGGGTCCAGGATTTAAAGGAAAATCCAATCTCTCAATTACTTCAATAAAGAATAGCTCCTACAGGAGAATAGGACAAGCCATAGTAATTACATATGTCCTTCTCTTATAAGAAAACAGAATGACATAACACCAACAATGTAATTGAGAATTACATAATTTCTCCATTTAATGCCAGCATAATCTGTTATGCTAATTCGGTGAAGGAAACCAATTATAAAGCTAGCCCAGAAAATGAGACGTTTTATACTCATTTAAAAGTGTCCGAGGATTGTAAAGAGATGCTCTTTTGACACGTAACATATACAAATGCTTCACAGTGAGCTACACTTTAAAAATAGTACATAAATGAGACATAGTTATTGCTTCACACTGAACTACACATTAAAACCACCCAGCACCGACACTGGACTACTGTCTCTGGAGGAGGCATTCCCTTGCTTTTCACTATAACGCCAGATAACATAAGGGAAAAACTGCACCCCCCCCCCCCCCTTCCCCTTGTTCTGAAGGTAAATTCCTCAGAACGAAGAGGGCAGCATAACGGCGTCAGTCTGCCTAAACATCTTCTATATGTAATATTAATGGACAACTTTCTGAGCAACAGAAAGAGGACCCAAAGATCTAAGGTCACCAAAGATGGACTCTAAATTTCTAAGGTAAATGAAGAGGGCTGTGTCCAGTATGCACCCTTCATAAGATCAGTAATAGCTATACTGTTAGAATAAGCCCAAGAAGTGGACAGTGCTCTAACCTCAGACGCTGAAATCTTGTTGACAGAACATTGATTCGAAGATAGACTTTCATAGGCAATACATATTGCCAACTGAATCCATCTAGCGATAGAATCAACAGATATATCTTTTCTGTTAGGAATCAACGAAAGAAAGAATCTTTTTCTTCCCTTTCTAATAAAACCTGATCGACGTTTACAAATGCACATTGCTCTAACTGGACACAGCAAAGGTCTACGGTTGTCCGAGGACGGTAAAGCCTTAATGGTAATAGGCTCCGGCCACTTATCCGGAATCTGATTCTTAGCCAAAAATCAAATTTCCGTAGTAAGGGTAACAGTATTACCCACACTACGGTAATGGAAATCATCGACAGATAATGCATGAAGTTCATTAACTCTTCTGGCAGATGCAAAGGCTAAGAGAAAGGCCATTTTATAGATCAAGAATTTGAGCTCAAAAGGAGCTTCTTGAAGCTTCAACAGAACCCAAGCCTAATTCCATTTAGGAATTAATCTGAGGGTTCTAGGTCTATTAATAGAGAAATTTCTAACTAGCTTGGATAAAGAAGAATCTGATCCAACAGCCAAGTTATGATGAGCATAAGTGTCTGATAACATGGACCTATAGCCCTTAATAGTGACAGGCTGCAAGTTTAATACATCAAACAAGAGGACCAGAAAATTGGCAATCTGTGGAATGGACGGATCATAGATGTCTACAGACTGGTCCGTACACAAATGGAAGAAAACACTTCACTTCGCTGCATAATTCAACGAAGAGGAGGCCCTCCTACAGTTAGAAATAGCGTCCACTGCTCATCCTGTAAAATGTTTTCTGTGCAGGAAGGACCGCACAACGGAAATACGTGAAGGTTGAGACCTTCCGGGTTGAGATGCAGTGCGCAGGACTTCCCCCTGATATAGAAGGTTCTTTCGAGGAGGAAGCTTCCAGGCAATGTCCCATAACAGACACCTGAGAAAATTGATCTAGGGTTTCTGTGAAGACAGAGGTGCTACTAGCAGGATTTTGCAGTGAGACTGTTTAATTTTAAACAGAATCTGCTGAATCAACGGAGCAGGAGGATATGCATATCCTATCATTCCGTCCCATGAGATCGATAGAGCATCTACTGCGTACGTCCGATGATCTGGGCATGGTGACACAAACATCGGAAACTGATTGTTCAGGTGTGTCGCAAAAAGATTTATCATGGGACGATCCCACTGGTAGCAGATCTGACCGAATACTTGCTTGTTGAGAGTCCACTCCGATGGTAACAGGCGACCTTTTCGTGAGAGTGAGTCTGCTAGTATGTTCAGATGACCTGGTATATGATGGACTGCAAGATGAACGTGATGACTCGGAGCGAATAGGAGAATCTTCTCCGTTAATTTGCATAGCAGAATCGAATGAGATAAGCTACTACCGTCAAGTTGTCTGACAGAATCTGAACTTGGACGTTCACTATTTGAACAAACCAATGCTGTAGTGCTAGCCAGATAGACACCATCTCCTTGATGTTTATGTGCTTCTCCAGGAACTAAGGGTCCCAAAGACCCTGACATTTCAAGTCTGTGGGAATTAGGGATGCATCCCAGCTCATTAAGATTCACATCCGTCATAATCGTGAAGGCCAGATCCGGGAGTTGAAGCAGAACTCCGAGTCAACCACTGGAGATCCGGCCAAATCTGAACCTTTTGTTTTACTAGCTCCGTTAAAACAATCTTGGTTTCGAGCGAATGCAACTTTATACTCCAGTTCTGAGTAAAGAATATCTGAAGGGGATGCGGGTGCAGGCAGCCCATCGAAATAAGATCTGCAGCCGCTTCGCACAGCCCCCATCAGTTGCATAACCCTCGCAGTCACTGCGGGAGAGTTTAGACAAAGCGAGCATAACTGACTAATTTTGCTCTGGGTAACGGCAGACGAACCAGATTGTTGCGAGTCTCGAAGCTCATTCCCAAGTGAATGAAGGATTTGGATGGAGCTAGGTCCGACTTTTTCTCGTGTACTAGGAAACCAAGACAACAGAACTGAAGCAGACTCTGAACATCGTTCTGAAGAATTATTCTGTCGCCGTATCTCTGAAGAAGGTCGTCCAAGTAAGCCAACGTTACAACTGCCGAATGAGCTTGGAAATATGACATGAAAGCCCAAGGAGCTAGGTTCAGACTGAAGCACATTGCTTTGAACTGATAAACCTCTCCTTGCACGGAAAAATGCAGGTACTTTCTGAAAGCCGTATGTACCAGGACATGAAAGTTGGCATCCTTTAGATATATGCTTGCCGCATAGCTGTCCACTCGAATGCTCACGTATAACCAACCGAATGGTTTCCATATAGAACTTTGGAGCTATGATCAATTTGTTTATCCAGCTCAAGTCTATTACTGGTTGGAATGAGCCATCTGGTTTCGGTACAAGGAACAGGAGACTGTAAAAACAACCTCTATTGCTTTCTTTGATAAGAGAGCCTGTACCTCCACGAGGAGAGCCTCTCTTTTGGAAGGATTCACCGGAAGATTTGTCCAATGCAGACATCTTGTAAGTGGGGGCTTTGCTCAGAATGATAGCCGCAGGCCTGGGGAGACTACATTTCTCACCCACTGATCTTCTGTGATTTCCATCCAGTTTTTCTCAAAGTTTGATAACCTTCCGCCAACTGGAAAGCAACAGAGGTCTAGACCATCACCTGTACGACTTGCGAGGCTTGCGGGAGGAGAAACTACATCCTTCCTGTGAAGAACCTCATCCCGTTGGCCTAGGGACGTCTGACTTATTGTTTTGATCGGACTTGCACACCTTTCCCCGAGTCGCTATATTGACGACCTCCGGAGTAACCGTAAGAGGGTTTCCTGTACCCTCGCGAGGAGTTCCCTTTCGATGATTGTGAAGTGGAATGACCTCACCTACTCCGGCCTGCTAAAGCATGTTGCTGAGACAAAGATTTCAATAGCAGTGCACTGGAAGCTTTTTTTGGTAGCTTGTTCATAAACTAACGAAAGCTTGTCATCAAATAGTGTGTGTCCGGAGACCAGAGCGACTCGGAGATAGCTTTTCACCCTGTCATTGATAATTGATGTCGACGCAAGGGCTGCAGCATGTCTAACCAACTCCAAATTTGCCACTGTCAGGGCGGAGCGGTACGTGGCATACATGACTGCCCTGGAAAGAACTCTTAGCGAGGAACAAATGTCCTCAAATTCCTTTCCATTTAGACACTGCGCCATATCCCTGGTGATATGGTCTGCGTAGGACATAGTGTCCAGAATAGCTCTATTAGATGAAATAGAAGATTCCATCACGTCCGAGAGTAAATTGAATGATGTAGGCAAGGACATATCTAAATCCCCAGCCTGCTCATCCAAACACAGAGGAGCTCTCTGGGCATCTTTTCCAACCGTATTAAAATAACATGGTCCAGGAAATGGTATACTGATTGAAGATGCAGATAAGAAACCAGCTTTCTTCTTGGCATTTGCTAGGTTGAATATGGTGTCGTTAACATGGCCGAAGGCCTCCAACACCTACCAAGATTGTTCCGGGAATGAAAGAACATCATCTTTCCATCGCACAAAATCTCTGTCCAGAGACGAAAGCGGTTTGTGCCCAGCAGTCGCAGCTTGCTGATCAGGTGGAACAAGGTCAGGATAGTATTGATGAACGAAATTCATCCCTACCATATGTTGTTCCAAAAGGGAAGGGTAATCCTCTTCAATGTCCCTTTCACCATGCGACCAATTAACTGAGAATTTTCGTCAACCGCATCTGTATGTACAGATGACTGGACCTACCCAGCACCATCCTACAGCTCACTACTGGAGTCTGCGGAAGGCTGCTCTTGCACTTGCTGGGAAGCTGCGATGAGCTTTGCAATCTGTGACAGCAAGTCTGATACAAAGGCTTCAGGAGCAGCGGCCTTCTGTTTTTTCACCGCTTGCTGCTCCTGGGATGGAGATCCCGCTGTAGATCTCTTCTCCGCACGTCCCAATGAATGAAGCCTCGGATCACTAGCTACCGGATGGCCCGACTTCACGGGCAAAGACTGGGTGCATCTTTGCGCAGCTGCCTGGATATCCGAAGTCGGGTAGCTAGCGTGCGGTCATGTGTGCTTTTCTGAAGTTGAGGAAGAAGCCATGACTGTAGCCGACCCTGGATGCAGTCTAGACAGAGTGTCCCGAGCGGCAGGTGTGGACGGTAGCTCCGGCTCAGGCAAACCTCTCAAAACAACATTTGGCCCCAAATGTTGCTGAGTCAGAGAAGGCTCTCCCGCTCGGGGTCTATCAGACCTTGCCGAGCTTCCCGAAGAGAAACTTGCAGGCTTCCTCCCTTTTGCCGTCGTAGCTGGGTGAGCTTTATTTTTGAAGTGCCCGATCTACCCAATTCTATACTTCCTTCTCCTACTATCGGGTTGGCCACCTCACTAGTCGAACTGGCTGCTGGAATAAGAGGTCTTATTCACCGCTTAATGTTAAGGAGCGCCTTAGCAGCCAGTTCTGTTTGCTCATCAGAGCGCGACGATGGCAGCACACTTTGGATGGGTGTCGCAATACCATCACCATGTTCTTGTTCCTCTGAAAAACTTGAATTATCCTACGGTGACAGCTCCGGCATAGGAACCTCACTGCCGATGACATATCGCGACACCCGTCTCCAACGTTTGTCAACCCAATGTACACAAGTAGGACAAGAATCCAAATTTTTTGAGCTACACTACCGGAATCATAATCAATGTATCCTACAATAATTCCAAAATATAAAACTAAATACTACATGTTAAGGGCATTGCCAAATGTAAACAACATCAATAGAAAAAAATGGAAACAAGACAACCGACACACAAAAAGGCCCAAAGTTAGTAACCAATTTGAATGCTACTAGATGCAAAGCTAGATCTTCATACAAAGCAAAAACGCTACATCGGATAGAAGATGCAAGACCAAAATGCCCCAACACCCCTAGGGTGAGGACATAACCATGGGGATAAACAGAATAAACATTCTGTAAAACACGTCAAACTTCCAAGAAATTTAAGTGAAAATTTCAATAAAAAACAGCCAAAAAGCTTAGGAGTTTAACAGTAGGGGTTCATGGAAGGATAGGGAAGGAACACTTAACAAATAGTAGGTAAATCATTAGCAAGAATGATGACATCAGGCACATATCCCGAAAATGGGAAACATGAAATAATTTTTATAATTATTATAAAGTTACAGCCCTGAACGTTTGAAACCACCGTTGTTCACTTCCATTATCAATTTATAGCTTTGAATCCACCAATTCTTTCATTGATTTGTGTCTGACATCCTCAAAAAAGGAGATTTAAAGCACAGATGTCAGATCATTGTTTACTGACTTAGGGCCAAACAAAGAATAATGCTTCATGGCAATTTCAGTACCTTCCTGGTTACCGCACATGTGCAGTAAGCAAAAGTATGGAGGACCATATAGGACTTGAATTTTTTGGTTTTCTATGCAAATTTTGGGGATTAGGGGGGGGGTTCAAAATTTGTGTTTGACCCTGAATTATATCGAGTTTGCACCAGCTAGTCTGGGCCATTGGTTGTAGTATAAAAATATACAACTTTTTTTAAAAATTGCTTAAAATTTCTTCAAAATTGGTTCAATGGTTTTTTAATAAAAGTGACGAACACTACCTTCACGCGGCATGACACATGCTGGATGACAGATGGGGAGAGATCACTGTAGCTCAGCCTGACTGAAGTCATAATTTAGTCAAATTGAGGTAATAATTTAGTCAAATGATTTGTTTGTTCTGCATCTAAGTGGAAATGACAGTGTAATGTTGAACACATACAATAAAACAACATCTACACTTGTTTTGAGAATACCAAAATCCTTTCACTTGTGAGAACAAATCATATTGATGCTCAAGGCTTCTCAAATGGTCATCTTTCAGTCTCACAATTTCAAGACTTTTGGTATCTGCTCAAAAGTTAGAGATAACCATCTACATGTATTAACTGGTTAACCCTCAGCAAACTGATGTCAAACTACTGAAGTGTTAACCTGCAAAATTTTCCCATAATGTACTACTCAAAGTTAAGGAAGCACCAAGTACATCCAACTACCTGTTTTATGTTTTAGTTGAAATATTATGAAAAGTGTATATACTTTTTATTTAATTATATCTTTAATTATTTATAAGTACAGAAATTAAGATTTTATTTGTGTTCGACATTATTTTTTAGCTTTTGAAAACAATAACCATGGAAAATGGATATTTTTGGTAAAAGAGGAAATTTTTCAATATGCCAAAAAGTTGACAGAGCGAACTGGCTTCAATATCGAGTAGGAGACCCATTACTGTTAATTACAGCTTGACAACGCCTTCTCATGCTCCCAGTCAGGTTCCTGGTGGTCCTTTGTGGGATGTTGTTCCATTCTTGGACCAGCATGGCACCAAGCTCCTGGACACTTCTTGGCTGGACTGGACAGGCTGAAATTGCAAGCTGCAACTCATTCCAGACATGTTCGATTGGATTGAGATCAGGGGATCTTGCTGGCCAGTTCATACACTCAATCCCCATCCCTCTGTCGGTACTCCCCGACAGCATGGGCAACATGAGGACGGGCATTATCGTCCATCAGAATGAATCTATCCCCCACTGCACCTGCATAAAATCTGACTTGGACATCTCATCAATATACCGTTGTGCAGTCAATGTTCCATGTTCAAGGACACAGAGCTCTGTACATCCATTCCAGCTGATGCCACACCAGACCATGATTGACCCTCCACCATAGCGGTCATGCTCAGCAATGTTGGCTGCATGGAATCGCTCTCCTGGTCTTCTCCATACCCTAGAACGCCTATCTGTGTGATCTAGGAAGTACCTTCACTCATCTGTAAAAAGGACAGGTTGCCAATCTTCTCTGGTCCATCCAATGTGGTCCATGGCCCATTCATATCGTGCCTGGCGGTGGCTCAGGGACAACATAATGCAAATGCATGGTCTTCTCGATAGGAGACCAACTTTGTGCAACCTTGCCCGGATAGTCTGCGTCAAAACATTTACCCCGGATGCATTCTGAAGGTCACTGCGAAGCTGGGTTGCTGTGGCAAAGCGGTTCCTATGGGCCTGAATGATAAAAAAACGATTTTCAGCTGCAGATGTTGCCCTGTCTCTGCCACCACTATGCCATCTTACTGGTGTGCCATACTGCTGAAATCTTGCCCAGGCTCTGGTGATCACCGTATAGTACACACCAAAGGCTTCACCTACCTGACGATGGGTAGCCCCTTGCTCCACTATCCCTACAGCCCGCCACATTTCTGCTTCAGACAAATGTCTCCTTACATTTGCATTTGCCATATTCAATCATTAAATCACAAGGGTTTGTGTTGAAATGAAGATTGAATACCCTACACATGTCATGTACATGTAGACAGTACACAAAAACATCATGAAAATCAGGGGGTACATGCTTTCCATGACTGTCATGAAAAGTCTGCCTGTCAAGAGAGCTAATACAAATACTGGGGACCATCTCAATATATTCCTCAATCATATCCACCAAAAATATCGCAAATATGTCACAAGCAAATTTCACAATGATGTGCCAAATATTTGGTGCTTAGCAAACTTTGAGCAGTATAAAGCTTGGAATTTAACCAATCCAGTTTTGTTTGACAGAGCTCATTGCGCATTTTTTTTTTTTTTTTTAGAATTTTTGTTAGTTGGACAAACCACTCCACAGATATTTGAAAATTAATCAACACTCCACATAAGACGCTGACTGAAATATTTCTCCAAGATCTATCCAAAGTGTGGAACAAAAAACTTTACATCAGGGTGATCAATATGGGATAACTTGTTCCGTTTGTCAACACAAACTTGTTTTATTACAGTTTGCAGTAGAGTGCCTTTGGTGCAATTGTCAGTCAATTGGATTAAAACAACGTGTTCATCTAGTTTCTATAAAGCTGTTTTATTGATAAAGCTGATGAGCTTCTGATGGGATAATTTGTTCCTTTTGTCCACACAAACTTGTTTTATTACAATTTGCAGAGGAGTGCCTTTGAAGCACTCGTCAGTCAGTTGGATTAAAACAATCCTTGTGGATCAAATATAACTGATGAAGTGAACGATCTACTGGAAGGATACTGCCTTCCTCTTGTCCACACCTGCCTGTTTTATTATAGTTTACAGTGGAACACCTTTAGAACGCTAACTGAAAAAGTTAACGAACAGCCGATGGGATAATTTGTTCCTTTTGTCCTCTCAAGCTTGTTTTACTACAATTTACTTTAGAGCGCCTTTGGAGCACTCGTCAGAAAGATATCAAGTATAACTGATGATACAATTAATGATACAATTTACTGATAGGATAATTTATTCCTCCTGCCCAAAACCGATCAGGTTTCAGATGCAAGCACGCACGCACTTCCCTGGATAATCCTTACATATTTAGTATAGCATTGCAAACCCCCTCCCAGACAGCACTCCCACCCCCCAAGTAAAATACAATTAACTAAACTTAACAAAGACTACAATTTTTCCAATGCTATGGCGCAGTGATATTGTAGATATGTTGTTGAACCTTTCTCGTTTTCTTGAGTTCTTCTTTATTTTGATTTTGTTGTTTTTTATTATCTCCAATTTCATTAAAATTTGTAAATACCGGTGGATTCATCCTCTGTGCATTCTCAGAATAATAACAAAGTCAATCAAAAAATGTAACAAAGTCGGTGACAATAGTGTTTCGTTTCAATATGGTGGGTAACATAACATTAGACGAGGTCCAGACGAACCTGGAATATGATTTTGTAGCCAGTTATAACAACACACTACCTTCTACCGACAAGGCTGAAGACTCACCCTTTCACAGCAATACTCACGAATGTAATTACTACACACCGGAACAATTTCTACATGCCCCAACAATGGTACCCATCCTTTTCACTCTTCCATATCAATTGTCAAAGCATTAATGCCCACTGGGATTCCCTGAACGAACTCTTGTTCAATCTCCAAGGACGACAGAGCAATTTCGATATCATTGGACTGACAGAAATCTTCCAAATTCCCTCAAATATCACATACTCCCTCGAAAGCTATCATCAACTTATTAAACACAATCGCCCTGATGATGATGACGGGAGAGTGGGTGTAGGATTATTTCTAAAAAAAATATCAATTATAAAATTTGTGACGACTTATCGGTATTTATTCCCCACATAATAGAATCCCTGTTCATTGAAGTCAACACGAAAAGGTCACGAAGAGTTGTGGTGTTATATATATGCCAAATACACCACCTAAAGCAGATACTGATTGCTTCTCATCCAAACTAAATAAAATATTTGATAAATTGAATAATGAAAGAATAAGTTCCTATATTATGGGCGATATAAACATCGATCTACTTAAATATGACTCCCATACCAAAACAGAACATTATATTAACCTAAAGTTTAATCAAGGATTCGTACCTGTTATAACTAAACCCACCTGATTAACAACCCAGCCACCCTCATTGATCATATACTTACCAACAAAATCACATCGAGTTCGGTGTCTGGGAAAATTATTACAGATGTATTGGACCACTTTGGCATCTTTCATATTGAATTTGACCCACCTAAAGTTACTGAAGATTCCTACATATGGACTCGAAAAATAAACGCAGAAACTATACTAAACTTCAAATTGCTTCTCTCTCAATGTGACTTTCTGTCAGTAATAGAACCCAACACAGCCTACAATAACTTAAATGTTTTTCTAAACTTATTTGACATGGCTTTCCCCTCCAAACTCGTCAGTAACTGTAAGAAAACCATACAGCAACAACCTTGGATGACCAGAGGATTAATAGTTTCATCCAAAACAAAATACAAATTCTATAATAAAAAGCTAAAGTCCCCAACCGAACCAAACATAAATAATTACAAAAAATATTGTACAATATTCAATAAACTCAAAAACAGGAGTAAAGCCCATTACTTTAGAACTGTTCTTAATGAACATAAAAATAACCTTCACAGAACATGGCAGATTTTAAATGTAGTCATAAAAAAACGTATAGACATGGGAGACCTACCAAACTCCTTCACCCACCATAACCAAGAAATCAACGACCCAGTTACAATAGCTGAAGAATTGAATAATCATTTTGTAAATATTGGGAAATCAACAAGAGACAAAATACCTAACGCTGATAAATCTCCATGTGAGTTTCTTCCAAATAATGAAAATAATTTCTTTTTAAGTCCCACATGGGAACCTGAAGTAAAAAACATCGTGAAGTCGATGAAGTCTAAATATACTAAGGACAGTAATGAGCTAAGCACAAAACTTATCAAAGAATCTATTGACCACATTGTAACGCCTCTAACACATATCTGCAATTGCTCCTTTTCCCAAGGCACATTTCCAGAAAGAATGAAAATAGGTAAAATAATCCCAATATTCAAAGCAGGCAATAAGCACTCCTTCACTAATTACAGACCGGTAAGTATACTGCTCACCTTCTCCAAAATTCTCGTGAAACTCATGTTTGTAAGAATTTCAAAATTCCTAAACCGCTTCAATGTTTTAAATCCAAACCAGTATGGGTTCAGAAAAAAGCATAGTACCGTACACCATATCATGCAATTGTTAAAAACTACCTTGGATGAAAATAACAAATCATGTAAAAATAGCACCTTGGCTTTATTTCTTGACATCTCCAAAGCATTCGATACTATAGACCGTAATATCTTACTGATGAAATTAGATTGATATGGCTTCAGGGGATTAAGTAATGACTGGTTTAGAAGCTACCTAATGAGCAGATTACAATATGTGACTTACTGTGATACTGAATCAAAACAGGCCGAAATAACATGTGGTGTTCCACAGGGCTCGATCCTAGGCCCCATCCTCTTCCTAATATAAGTTAACGAAATATTTCAGGCAACATCATTGAATCTCCTGTCATTCGCCGATGATACTACTGGTCTTATCACAGGTAATGATCCAGAACAACTGGTTAGCTACATCAACGACGAATTACAGAAAATATTCGAATGGTGCTGTACAAATCGACTTTCCCTGAATGCCACAAAAACTAAATATATGTTAATCAACCCATCTTCTAAGAAGATGGTAATAATCCAGCGTAACATAGCAATCAATGGTCATGTCATTGACAGAGTAAGAACAAATGACGCTGAGAAGTCCCTCAAATGTTTAGGTGTACATATTGATGATAGTCTATCTTACAAACACCATATTTCTTCCAAAATTGCCCGAGCGAATTTTTCCTTGAACAGAGCCAAATCCATACTTCCCCGAGATGCTATGAAAACCCTTTACTATGCACTAGTACATTCCCATCTTATGTATGGAATAAATATTTGGGGTGATGCCAAAACTATTAATAAATTGTTCCTTTTACAGAAGCGATCCGTCCAAATAATTAATAACAGGAGATATAATGCACATATCGACCCCTTATTTCTAAACAATAGAATTTTAAAAGTGAATGATCTTTTCAAACTGCAATCGAGTCTGTTTGTTTTTGATTGGTACCACGGTATGCTGCCTGCACAGTTTGGTGAGTTCTTCAACCCCTTCGTTGATCGAACTGGATGAGCCAGTAGACGAACGGACCTCCTTTTCAATGTTAACAGGACAAGGACTAAATTTCTTGACAGCTTACCAACCAACACTTACCCGAGAACATGGAATGATCTCGACATTGAATTGCGTTCCGTAATGAACAGAAATGTTTTCAAAAAACAACTAAAGTTAAAATTACTCTCCTCATACACAGGAAATGCCTACTGTGACAATCCTCACTGCCCTGACTGTGTTATATGAGGAATAGAACCCTTAGCCTATCTGGCTATTATTTTTGTGAAAAACCAAACTTTATTTATTATTATTATTATTATTATCTTGATCTAAGGCCTTTCCGCTATATATACTTGGAGTGTGTCCAAATCGCGACACCAGCTCCATGCTGTCGTAAGTGATAGGTGATATTCGCTTTGCACAGCACATAAGTAGTGTCCTACAATTGCTTAACCAAGATAAGGTCTGGACAATCTTGTAATCTTGACTGCTCATGCCCGCTCTCAGATACGTAGCGACAAAATTTGACATAGACCTAGAATTTTGTCGATCCACCAACTCACTGATATCTTAGTGAATGTTATACAGCATGTTTCCACAGTTATATTATACAATTTATATGACTCAGACTTCTGGGTGGCAACAGGCAGACAGCCAATCTGGCTATGTTGTCTCCCCATGGTATATTTGCTATGTATTAATCTAATTAATGTATATATGATATGTGAATAACCAAAATACTTGTATACTACAAAATAAGGTATCTAAAAACATGTGTACAGCATTGAAAGGGTTCAACATGAAATAAAATCTTTGGAAAACACACTGAAATCTTGAGAGGGTTAAATTAAGGACATTCATACAGGAATCACATAAATGTTTCAAATAAACCAGAAAAAATATATGTGCACAGTACTGAAAGGGTTAAACATGAAATAAAATCTTTGAAAAACACACTGAAGTCTTGAGAGGGTTAAATTAAAGACATTCATACAGGAATTAGATAAATGTTTTCAAGAATCCAAATAAACATATGTGCACTGCATTGAAAGGGTCCAACATGAAATAAAATTTTTGGAAAACACACTGATTTCTTGAGAGGGTTAAATTCAAGACATTCACACAGGAATCAGATAGATGGTTCCAAGAATTCAGAAAAAAACATATGTGCACAAAATTGAAAGGGTTCAACATGAAATAAAATCTTTGGAAAACACATTGAAGTCTTGAGAGGGTTAAATTAAAGACATTCATATACAGGAATCAGATAAATGTTTCCAATAAACCAGAAAAAACATATGTGCACACCGTTGAAAGGGTTCAACATGAAATAAAAATCTTTGGAAAATACAAAGAAGTCTTGAGAGGGTTAAAATAAAGACATTCATACAAGAATCAGATAAATGTTTCCAAGAAACCAGAACAAACATATGTACATAGCATTGAAATGGTTCAACATGAAATAAAAATCTTTGGAAAACACACTGAAGTCTTGAGAGGGTTAAATTAAAGACATTCATACAGGAATCAGATAAATGTTTCCAAGAAACCAGAACAAACATATGATCACAGCACTGAAAGGGTTCAACATGAAATAAAATCTTTGGAAAACATACTGAAGTCTTGAGAGGGTTAAATTAAAGACGTTCACACAGGAATCAGATAAATGTTTCCAAGAAACAAGAAAAAAACACATGTGCACAGCATTGAAAGGGTTCAACATAAAATAAACTAGAGTGATGTCACGCATGCAGCCTGACTGTCCCAGCAATGGCAATGTTTAGGCACAAAATAGTCGGAGCCATTACGTGTGTTTAAAAAAAAGTTCCGCATGAAGTGACTAAAGAGATAAAATGCAAATTGGAGGAAAGAAAAAAAAAAATGCCTAATTGGCGGGGTCTGGGCAGGGCAATAACTTCAACAATTTTCATTGGATGATTGTGATCATCAAACTTGACCTAGAGGCATGTACTGAAAACAATTGAAATCTGTTAACTTTTGTTTAAGTTATCGCATAAAGAAAGTTCGGACAGACAGATGGACTGACGAATGGACTGACAGACGGACTGGCAGATAGACGGACAGAGCAAGGTCTGTGCTATATCCTTCCCTTGTGAGAGGGGATAATGAAAGTGTCAATGACACTGTAGCTTAACTTGTGTATGTGTTGTGTTTGATGAAAAGGACAATGTTCAATGTTTATGAAAGGATTATGAAATAAGACAAGAATTGTGATAATTGGGAATATGTTAATTTCTGCTCCCTGTATGCTGTTTTTAATAAAAATAATATGAGGTGTACACAGTACTAAAGAGCTGAGGGGTGGGTTAATATGACCTCACAGTTAATGTATGTCAATGAAAGTTACCAAGTTACAGTGAAATTATTTCAAAATGAGTCATCCTATCAAGTTACACTGAAATCCCTTCATAAATATGACCTGTAGACTGTGCTCAATATTTTCGGGCTTCGGGCGTTTGTAGCCAGCACAGTTGAACAATCAAGACCAAAAGGGGAGGTCATCACCTAGGCATTATATGGAGTGAACTTAACAAGTTACAATGAAATCCTTCCATAAATACGACCTATAGACTATGCTAAAGGTTTTTGGGCTCAGCCAGCCATCAAGGCTGAATGATCGCGACCAAAAGGGGATGTTCTCATCTAGACATTATTTGGAGCCATCCTACCAAGCTGCAATGAAATCCCTTCATAATTATGGCCTGTAGACTGTTCTAAAGGTTTTCGGGCTTTGGGCCCCTGCTGCCGTCACAGTTGCCCAAAAGGGGACGTTCTCATCTAGACCATATATAAAGTCAACCTATCAAGTTACAATGAAAGTCCTCCAAAAATATGACCTGTAGACTGTGCAAAAGGTTTTCGGGCATCGGGCTCGGGCAGCCATCATGGTTGAATGATTGCAACCAAAAGGGGACATTTTCATCTGGGCATCATGTGGAGTGATCCTACGAAGTGAAAGGGGACATTCTCATCTAGACCATATATGAAGTCAACCTATCAAGTTACAATGAAATGCCTTCATAAATATGACTTGTAGACTGTGCTCAAGGTTTTCGGGCATCGAGCACCTGTAGCTGTCACAGTTGACCAATCACAACAAAAAGAGGATGTCATCATCTAGGCATTATATAGAGTCAACCTAACAAGTTACAATGAAATCCTTCCATGAATATGACCTTTTGACTATGCTAAATGTTTTTGGGATCAGGCAGCCATCAAGGCTGAATGACCACAATCAAAATGGGACGTTCCAGTGACCGTTGGGAACGGCGAGCGATCGCGCCAGCGCACCATCGCGCACCGCTTTTTCGTATACCGCGAGTACTTAGTCGCGCACGTTTATCTTCCGGTCGTGTTCAAAGCCTTCGTCGGAGAAGTGCAAAGTACAGAAGAACCTGTCATGAGCAGGGGTCAGCCGAGTGGGCGACTTGGGCGAAGAAGTCGCCTTGTCATTCCTCAAGTCGCCTTGGCTTACATTGGGGGTGAAATTCAAGTCGCCCTCCCAAACTTCCTTGGGAGACATGGCAGTTTACTGTATTTTCTTATGTTTTATTTTTTAAAAACACACGATTCCGCAAAAAACAGTAAACACGGTTGCTGTTAAAGTCTGTCACACGGCTATGAAAATAGCCTAAACTAGCCCAATTTTATATTTCTGAAAAGAATTGCAATGGCGTAGTCGTTCGAACAATTCGCCCCAACTGATAGCAACCAGCACAAAATGGCTATTTAAAAACAAAGTACCAGACAACAACGAATCACACAAGACACGCATCGAGTTAATTAGAATTTATTAAAGTTAACCATCGTTTCAAAACAAAAAAAAATGTATTGGAGACAGTCCGTCCATATCGAAATTGCTTGCGGTTACGCTCTGTTCCACTGAAAAATTGGCTGCATTGAAATTCGCCCCGCAATTTGCATTGAATGTTTTTCTTTGAAAACTTGTGAAGTTTGTTGGAAGGGGGTTAAATGTAATAAGGCTACAATAGAAATCACAGGTATTTGGATGGATAAGAATGAAAGGGAGCGGGTCTTTTCGGCCTCGGGAACATTCGGCCCCGGGAACATTCGGCCTGGGAACATTCGGCCTGGGAACATTCGGCCTCCGTTTTCAACAAGGGAGACTAAGAGAGATGTAGTTATATCATTCTCTTTATATTTCTCCGATGCTTCCTCTAACTTCTTGGTTACCTTTGGACAAGCAAGTAAGCGAGCAAGATTGATATTGGACACGAATGAATGAAAAGTTTCAGCGCGCCAAAGGCGCACGGGGATGATGTGGGATTTAAATCCCTTGCGCGACCCGAATAACTTTGCTTTATAATTTTATTTCCCTATGAATACTGAAATCGCAGTTTGTTGGTTGTTTTAGAAAAACAGAAAAAGAAACACAAACAGTCGCTGGTTTGGGAGTAGTTCCAGCATGTTATCCATAACGGTTACAAAAACGAAAAAAATCCACCGATATGTGTTTCTGAAAGCTGAAGCATTTAATGAAATGAAGGCGCACAGGGACGATGTGGGATTTAAATCCCTTGAGACCTGAACAACTTTATTTTCTTTATAACTTTATTTGCTTACGAATCCACGAGAATTTTTTTTTAAAGCTGGAAGTCATCCATCAACCTATAAGGGATAGGGATATAGTTACAGTCTACATACAAAGGTTTAAGTGTTCAAAGAAACTGTAAAAACAGTATATATGATCGCCTGATCAAGTGCGATTAAATCAATCAAGCTTCAGTCGTACTGTAAAAACACTGTATGAGTATCTCATCAGAGGCCAGAACTTTGATCACTACTTCATAAGAACTTATAAAAACAAACTTTTAAAGTTGAGTTGTGCCAAACAACACCCAAGAAGAAGTATATCATTTTGGATTTGCATGTCGGCATTGGAGCACACATATTGTCATTCTGTTATTCAATACAATGGATTTTACACAATGGATTTTATATTTCATTATTCATTATGGATTGGTCTCGTGCTTAATATATTTCGACTTTAGGAATAAAGGTAGGTCATATATATTATTCTTTTAAAAAAATATTCTGGAAAACACCTAATATCAAAAAAAAAAAACACGACAAAATGAACTAAAAAAATATTTTTTAAAGTTATTTTTCAACTCCCAAACTCGGAAATGTTTTACCAAAAGTGGGAACATTCGGCCTCAAAAGTGGGAACATTCGGCCTCGACTGAGGCCGAATGTTCCCGGAAAAATACCTGGGGCCGAATGTTCCCGAGGCCGAAAAGACCCGGACCGAAATGGCAGACCTTCAAAGCACCAATCGCACGTGTCAGTGAAAGATGGTTGGCAGAAATTGTCAGTTTCCTGAACAGTGTATTATTAGTTTACCCAGCGCAGCCGGGAAGGGAGACAACTGAAATGTTTTGTCATTTACCAAAGAAATGAATTAACTCAAATTGTTAATAACGCTTAATTTACGAAGGATATCGAAAACTTTTTTAACTACGCTTTTCAACTCAGTTAGGGTATTCAGAAACCATGAATGACCCAGCTTCTTATATGAACTTGAAATTTATTTTAAACACTTTAAATATTTTTTTAAAAAGAATATACCTTCTGTTACAGAGAAGAACACTCTCACCATAGGTCATACTAAATTTCAAATCCACATCGTTGAGGCAAATACAAAATCAACTGCACGGTAACCTTAGTCATCACTGTTAGGCAAAGAGTTAGGGGGTATTCAGAAACCATGAACGACACAGTTTTTTGTAGGGTGGGGTGGGGGATTTTAACCTACATTCTGTTATGTAACCATCTGGACTTAGTTTTGTGTGTGTTTGTATAAACTTTTATTTATTTTTTTCTCCACAATTGTGTCCTCTATGTTCATTTATTTTGTCACGATGTCATATACGTTTTATGTTGTTTTTTTTTTCTGATTTCTCCTTCATGTCCACTGACTTCTCCCTCCTGGGTCCTGACTTCTCCCTAAAGTCTCTGAAGGGAGAAGTCACTTCTCCCTAAAATCAGCTGCCAGGCTGACCCCTGGTCATGAGAGACCACCCTTGGGACTTGCCAAAAATGGTCGTTAAAGACAGGTGGTCGCTGACGACAGGTTTGCTGAGAAGGGGTGCATTTCGAGTTTCGCTTTCACGATGCTTGAAGAGAGAAACGAAATGCGCCGATACTGGCGATAGCATACTTTAACCCCTCCACACAATCACATCTAAAAAAGAATTACCGAATGTGAAGACGTTTCGGCCCAATTTCTAAGACGTTTTGGCCTCTTAGGGCCGAAACGTCTCAAGGCCGAAACGTCATAAAACCAATTATTTTGGAAATCGCGCGTTATTAGGCCTACTGATTTCTCAACAGCAATCACCACCCATCCTCGTTATTCCACCTGAGGGCGAATTGGCCCGAGGCATTATTTTAAAAATCACTCTCCTAAAATTTTTCACTCTCGTAAAATCTAAAAGTGGAGAGTGAATTTCCACTCTCCTGCTCTCCCGCTCCCAACGGTCACTGACGTTCTCATCCAGATATTATTTGGAGTCATCCTACCAAGTTACAATGAAATCCCTTCATAAATATGACCTGTAGACTGTGCTAAAGGTTTTTGTGCTTCGGTGCCCTGTTGCCATCACAGTTGCCCAATCACGTCCAAAAGGGGACTTTCTCATCTAGACATTATATGAAGTCAACTTATCAAGTTACAATGAAATCCCTCCATAAATATGACCTGTAGACTGTGCTAAAGGTTTTTGTGTTTTGAGCTCGGGCAGTCATCACGGTTGATAGATCACGCCCAAATGGGGAAATTCTCATCTAGACATCATACGGAGTCATCCTACCAAGTTACAATGAAATCCCTCCATATTAAACATGACCTGCAGACTGTGCTAAAAGTTTTTGGGTTTCGGGCTTGGGCAGCCATCACTGTTGACAGATCATGCCCAAAAGGGGACGTTCTCATCTAGGCATTATACAGAGGCATCCTACCTAGTTACAATGAAATCCCTTCATAAATACGACCTGTAGACTGTGCTAAAGGTTATCAGGTTTTGGGCTCGGGCAGCCATGCCGGTTGACCGATCACCACCAAAAGGGGATGTTCTCATGTAGACATGACCTAAAACCTGGATATGAAATTTCATGATGATCAGACAAGAACTACCGGGTGTAGCCTGTACTTGAAGGTTGAAGCAAAAACTTTAGCCACAAACTTTAACCAAAACTCCTAATGTCAATAAACAGGAAAAAAAAAAAAAACCCACTTGAACCTTCAGTAAAAAACTTTAACCAAAAATTTTAACCAAAACTCTAAATGTTAACAGACGGACTGATGGCTGGATGGACAGACAAGTCATTACTATAGCCCTCACTATAAACAGTCGGGCTAAATATTTGAAAACACTTTAAGTCTTGAGAGGGTTAAATTAAAGATATGCATACAGAAATCAGATCAATTTTCCTCTGCCACTTATGGAAGTCTTGAGAGGGTTAAAAGGATAGATTTCATTCCCTGCAGCTAAAGTAAACAAAACCACAAGTATGTTTGACAAGTTGATGCTGACTGAGAAGATAAAACTGGAAACTCTAACAATTTGTATAGGGAAATCTTACTGCAAAAATGCTTACTCATCATTTGTTCAATACCCTCTGCCGGGCACCCTGATACAACCAGTGGCAATTTTTTAGCCAATCCATTCTACTGATCCTAAGGATGCTTCATACCAAATAACAGTTCTCTGTTCCATGTGATTTGGGAAATATGGCATTTTTTGTTTTTAGCCCCTGGGGTTGCCACAGGGCTGTGAACAAATTTTTTTTCAGGCATCAATCAATTACTTGGAACCCACTTGTACTACATGCCAAATTTGGTTGAAATTGGCCCACCGGTTCTTGAAATATAAATTATGGGTGGAGCCCAAGATGGAGATGCCCTCACAGACAACCCAAATATTGGCCTACCAACTTCCATTGAACAAACTTTAATCTTCCACACCAAAGGATGCTCCATACCAAATATCAAGGCATTCCCTCTGGTGGCTCATGAGAAGATTTTTAAAGGTTTTTAAGCCTTTTGGGGCATTAACCAGAGCCCGAATATGGCAGCTGCTTGATTTGACCAAAATAGAAAAGGTATACTCCATTGATGGTCTGTGCAATATATGTCTGAATTTGGCCTAGTGATTGTGGAGAAGAGGTCAGGTTTGCAAAAGTTAATGGACGACAAACGACGGAATGATGGACAAAAGTGATGGCAATAGCTCCCACTGACTTGCAGTAAGGCAAGCTAAAAATAATTTGAAAAAACACCAAATCTGCATAAATTTTCATAGATCTGCCCCAGTCACAAGGGAATCTAAAAATTCCAAAACTATAAGCCATAACTAAATAAGGCAAGGCCCAACTTGTGTGGCTAACCCAAGACTGTTGTCTTTTGAGTAACTGTTTCTGACGTGAACAAAAGAAATAATTTGAGCAGATGTATGATACAGATAACTATGAATGGTGATCAATTCAAGTTTGAAGCAACTATGGTGACACATGATTGTAATATATGTCATATAATTTAGAAAGCACAGTCCTGAACGAAGACATATTTATCTGCAATCCTTCCTCTTCGAGTTTCTGTTGTTATTGTATGCCTTTTCTCCTTCATCCAGTATCTGAAGTCATCAAACCAGTGAAATTTTGGAGAGCAGGTAAACACTGAACTGTTTGGAAGAGGGACAAAACAAAAGAATGGTTATTGGCAGAAATGGAGGACACTTCCTTAGCTCTGTGCATGCACAAACACTATGTATGGAGACCCATACAGGACACTAGGGTTTTTTTTGTTACGTTGTATTAATTTTGAGTGTGTGTGTGTGTGTCAGTTCTAAATTGAGTATTTGACCTGAATTCTAAGGAAGAGAGTGCTAATATACCTGAGCCAGTGGTAATGGTGGATAAGTATATTCAATTTACAGGTAGAGTACTAGAAGCTCAAATTCAGGCTTTATTCTTAAGTGTAAATGCCATAACCAAAAGGTTTCATAATCAGTGGATATGCTTCGTATTAACTTTAAAGTAAAATTATTTAATCTGTACAGATTTGCCTTGTTACAATTTATGAGAAAGCACCTAGTATATTTATTTATTTATTGATGTTTAAGGTCACATATTTATGCACAATGGCTAATCATGACCGTGACAGTTTTACGGGTGCAGGAAGCCAGAGTACCCGGAGAGAACCACCGAGCAACGACGAGCAGCTGCCAGCTCCCCAACATCGTAACTCCGCACTGCAGCACAGGCAGGGTTAGATTGGTTGAAGACATGCGTACCATCGACGTGCAGTACGCCTTAGTACACGGCAGCATTGTGCCCCCACATGGGCAATGGGGGTGAAGTGTCTTGCCCAAGGACACAACATGGTTGCCGCAGGTGGGAGTCGAACCGAGGACCTCTCGGCTTGCAGCCTGCACCTCTACCCACTGAGCCACCTCGCCCCCAGCTCCTAGTATAGGCACTCCTCTATAAATTGTAACACACCAAAGACACATGAACAAATTCTGACCACCAAAAATAAGTCAGCACTCTACCAGTTAACAGCTGTATTTAATTAACAGAAATGGGGACATTTTCCTATCTTCAAGGTATAAAATGAGCATTTATTCTATTATATCTTGATTGACAGAGCTCACTGAGCTCTGTCAAACACGATATAATTGATTAACTGCTAATATTGGATGTATTGAGGCCAAAAATGTTTATAAATGTGGGGAATTTAGTGGATGTTGGAGTAATTCTTTGACAGATTCCAAACATTTATATTCAATTAAAAGGAGTTTACTCTATAACCTGCTTCAATTAACAGGTCAAATTTGTACTGATGGTATGGAAAATGATTTGTTTTTTGTAAATTATACACAATTAACAGGGTTATCCAATTAAAAGATATACAACTAAGTGGGCTACACTGTACTTATGTTACCTATACCCACTAAAGTTTCCAGAATCTTCTGCATTTTGCAAATGATGCTTCTGCTATCAAAACATAAACTGTGAATACTCATTGGGAACAAATACATTGATCTTGTTTCAATGAGGAGTCAGAAGCTAAACTTGGAAAAAAAAAACAATAAAATTTTCAGTTTTTTTTTTTTAAGAAAAAAAAAAGCTGTGTTGTCTACAAGTCAGATAATAAAAAGGATTAACCAATAACCATTTCAAGTGGTAAGTATTGTATCAGCAACTAGTGTGTCACTGATTTCAAATACAGTGAATATGTACCTTTCTGATGCAATCGATTTGAAATTTCATGGACACATCCTCACTGTCAGATGGCAGAGATGAATCACCATGGCCAATCAGATCTAAAGCAATGACATGATAATCCCATGGAAACTTCTGAAATAGAAAAATTTATGTTGTACACAAACTGCACAGAGTATTAAAGCAGATGGCAGAGTTTCAGACGAGCAATATCAAATCGCATCAGAACTAGTCAAGCACTGGGAAAAGGTAAACGATAAGCGATGGGGCATGAGGAGCCCACTGGAGTGTCCGAATCAGGTCGAGGAAAATCTATCGAACTACGTGTGCAGTGAAATTAAAACGGAGAAGGTGCGAAAGGTGATCTCAAATTAAGGGATGGAAAAGCGGGAGGGGTGGATGAAATTCCTAATGAGTTTATCAAAAAAGGAGGAGAGGAATTCGTGGAAAGCCTAACTGCCCTATTCAATTTAGCCATAGAAAATCAAGAGGTCCTAAAGGAGTGGAGAGAAAGCAAAGTGACATTTATTCACAAAAAGGGGGAAAAAGAAGTTTTGGATAACTATCGAGGGATCTCTCTCAGTAGCAACATTGGAAAAGTTTTCTATAAAATCCTGTATGGGAGACTAGAGGAGGTGACTGAAGAGAAAGGTTTATTGGGAGAAATCCAGAATGGCTTCAGGAAGGGAAGGAGAGTCACTGACCATTTTTCACGCTATCCCAAATGATAGAATCCACGAAAGCAAAAAAGAAAAAGATGTTGATGGCCTTTTTGGATGTTAAAAAGGCATACGATAGAGTACGTGGCGCAAGCTGAAGTCTCTGGGCTTGGGAGGCGAGTTTGTTGGAATTATGAAAGCATTATATAAAGACGTACAGAGTGAACTTAGCCTGGGAAACATTACAGCAAAACATGTGTCTATGGAGATAGGCCTAAAACAGGGGTGTATCCTTTCGCCAATTCTTTTTGCATTGTACATCAAAGGTTTAGGAGACGAACTCCTGCATAGCGACGCGGGGGGTAGCAGTTGGGGACTTGGAAGATCCCAGGGCTATTTTTTGCAGACGATATGGTGCTAGTGTCAGAAAGCAAAGAGGGGCTAGTGAAAATGCTGGGAATTGTTTGGAAATATGGGAGCAAATTGAGACTCAAACTTAATGAAAGCAAGAGCAAAATCATACCTGTGGGCCGCAAAGTGGACCCCACTCGAAGGTGGAGAGTGGGGAGAGTTCTGCATTCCAGAAGGAAGCAGCAAACTTCTTAAGTGTAGGACAGACAGGTGACTACGAGTATTTGGGGGTAAATATAAACAACACAGGAAGAGACATCTACCGAAACGACACAAATAAATTGATTCTGAAGGGGAAGCGAATCCTTAACCAAATGAAAGTTATGGGAGAAACAGTTTCAATAAGGTTTTCAGGGGGAAAACCATTTGGGAAATGGTGGGTCTGCCAAGTATAACATACAGTACGGAAGTGGTACCCCTAAACCAGATGGCCATAAAGTGCTTGGAAATCCTGCAGAATGAGGCAAGCAGATGGAAAATGGGGTCAAGTAATGCCGCAGTGCTAGAAGCAATCAGGAGTGAGCTTGGGTGGATGAGGATCAAGGACAGGATATTGAAAATCAATTATCTTAATTATTTGGTAAATCTCCCCGACAGGCGATGGTGTAAAGTAATGTTCCTGAGAATTTTCAACTCAAATATCAAGACGGGGTGGATGATCAAGGTGAGGGAGCTAGTAGAGAACTACACACTGGAGATCTCGGACCAAGACGTTGGGGAAAACAAGGGTAAAAAAATTGTCAGAGAAAGGGTCATGGAGGATTGTAACCATAATTGGTGAGAGGGGGTCAAATCAAAGAGGTCTTTGGGTGGCCTGCATGATAAAGAGAAGCCTGGTTTTGAAGAGTACCTTGATGGCACTTTTGGGGGGGGGGGGGGGGGGGGGGGGGTCACTGTTGTTCAAGCTGAGGTGGTGGTCCCTGAAGCTGAGGGACAAAATTGGGAAAAACAGTGAAAAGGAGTGCCAGATGTGTAATTTGGGCGTGGTGGAGACCCTGGAACACTTTCTTCTAGAATGCCCAAAATACCAGTCTAACAGAATAAAATTCACTGGGAGTATAATGGGGAAGTGGGATGGGATAATGAAGGACATGTGGTTAGTGGGAGACTCAAAGGAGAGGGTTAATATGCTAATCGGAGAGATTGAGAAGAATGGGGCAAGGAATGTCATCAAGCAGTTCGTCTCCAGGTGTTGGGAGGAGAGAAGAAGCGTGGGAATAGGGAGGCAGTTGGGAGTACAGAGGTAACCAGGGCTTTCTCATCCGAGAATCACGACAATTCAGCAGTCGGCCAAAGTGTTATTATGATTATTACTGCCATGTGAGTCTGCATACAATACATAAATGTCTTAGTTTTTAACTGGTTGATTGCTAGAAATAAACTATCATGGCACTATTGAAAAGTACTGACAGCGATTTTAGGGGGTTTTCACTGTATGCATCAGCTGTTTGTTGGCCCACCAGAAAAAAAAAATATATAAAATTACCATTGTTGTTGTTGGTTGTTACAATAGGCACTCTCCAATAGATTGTACCAAGACAGTTATTAATGAAACAAGAGGGGGGTGTCCATCCCCATCTCATTAGCTCACCACGCATGGCATGCAATAAACTTAGGCTTTTTATAAATCTGCAAAAAATGTCTGGTCAAGGGTAAATGGTGACTTATATTGATGGATTTAACACATATATGAAATGTAAAAGTCACAGCACACCGGTGGAAGCCTCCCCTCATGTACCTGTATAGCAAAACAGGTCAGAATTTTTCTAACTCCACACTTACAAAAAAGTCTAACATTGTAAAAACGCTCTAAAAATCAAAAAAATATCACTAGGAAAGGGTCTGTGGATAATTGTAAGCCATAGAAACAGTATATAAGGTGCATAGTAACAGGTAGGAAAGTCAAAGTGGACTCTTACAATAACTTTAACTTAAGTGATGGTGCCAATGCACCTTGGGTCATGACATAAGCTTCGTTGTGTGCTAAAAAATGGGCTATTCAGATCATGAGACCACCACTTGCTAGTGGCATGTTACCCATGAAACAAATACTTGTGTTACAAATCACCTTTTAAAAGTAATTTAGAACTCTACCAGTTAACTTCAGTTACCTTACAGAAACATGAAATTTTGTACCAATGGCATTCAAATAATTTTACCTCTTAACCTGCTGAGTACTGTATCAAATTTCCTATAAAATCATGTCAGGGAGGCTGTAAAGCAGCTATGACCTGATTTGATGAAAAAATCAAAATTCACCACAAAGAAATCTTTGAAAAGGGGTATGTTTTGTTAACAAGAGGCAGAAGTATCCCTTGAAGGCCTGGAGACTTTTATGCATTTTTGCTCTACTTCAAATCTATAACCTATGGTTTTGCAGTTGTTTCCAATTAAGTCTTAGCTGGTTGCACAGGCAGACATGACTTGCCTAGAAACAACTGCCAAGGAATGTGACTGGGAAGTTTACCCGAAACTGCAAGTTGGAGCACAATACATGTATGAAGTCAAGTTTCTCCAGCCAGTTCATAAGTCTCATTTTTTCCATAAATGAAAGTGTCAATGACAATGTAGCTCAACTTGTTTAAGACATGTACATGTATAGTATATGACACAGCAATGACAAACATCAAGGAAATGACCTGATAACAAACGTACATGCAATGCTGACCGTACCCTGTAACAAATATATAAGTAAAGTATTGTAAAGGTGGGGTGACAGTTAGATGCTAAACTAGAAAAGAAATCTTTGAGTCCCAGAGTGGGTCTGACTGAACCCAAAAATATTTGTTCTCATAACACAGTGATAACAAAGGCACCCCAAAACACTTGTTCCTGTCACAAGGTGATAACAAAGGTACCCCAAAAAGTTTCGTGAAGATCTGTTCATAAATACAGACTCTAGCCCGAGCTGTATTGACATGTGCACTTACTGTGTATAAGTAGCACCGAACAAATCAAAGTTCATCTAATTTGCATAATTTCTGCATGAGAAAAATACCCGTATTATATGTGATGTATTCCATGTTACTAAACATTCCTACAAAACTTTATGCAAATCAAAACTTTCATACAGAAGTTCTGTACAAAAAACTGATTGCACTAAGTTTGGTACAAAATGGCCGCCGGCAGCCACCTTGAATTTTGGACCGCAACCAAAAACACTTGTTCTTGTCCCAAGGTGATAACAAAGGTACCCAAGAAGTTTCGAGAAGATCGGTTCATAAATACAGCCTCCAGCCCTAGCCGTATTGACATGTGCACTTACAGTGTATAAGTAGCACTGAATAAATCAAAGTTCATCTAATTTGCATAATTTCTGCACGAGATAAAAACCCGTATTATATGTGATGTATTCCATGTTACTAAACATTCATACAAAAATTTATTCAAATCAGAACTTTCATACAGAAGGTCTGTACAAAAAACTGATTGCACTAATTTTGGTACAAAATGGCTGCTGGCAGCCATCTTAAATTTCGGACTGCACCCCAAAACACTTGTTCTCGTCCCACGGTGATAACAAAAGGTACCCAAGAAGTTTTGTAAAGATCGGTTCATGAATACAGCCTCTAGCCTCAGCCATATAGAAGTTGTGTACAAAAAACTGATTGGACCTACTTTCGGTACTAAATGGCCACTGGCAGCCATCTCGAATTTTGGACCGCACCCAGAAACACCCGTTCTCGTCCCAAGGTGATAACAAAGGTACCCAAGAAGTTTCGTGAAGATCGGTTCATAAATACAGACTCTAGCCCTAGTCAGGGACCAGCTGTGAGGGCGACTAGGGCAATTATGTCGCCCTTCTAAGCTCAGAGTCGCCTAGAAAAATAGTCGGGGCGATTACAAGTCGCTCTCTAAAAATTGGCCAAAATGAGGAAAGGCTGAACTGAGTGATCCGAGGTTTACATAAACATGATTATTTTCAAGAATCGAATGTGCTTGAGTGTTTTCATTCGTCAAACAAACAACCATTTATCAGAAAGCAATTGTCCAATGTCACTTTTGGCTGATCATTTATTTCTATTTCGTTCCGTTTCAGTCGAAGCTTCAAGTGTCGAAACGAAAATAGGTGACTTTCGCGACTCGACAAAATAACCCAGTTTGAAAGTAGGTTACATCGCTTAGGATGACGCAAATTCTCTGCTGAAAATGTATACACAATGGACGTAATTTCTAACACTGTATTTTTATTTTGTTTTGCTGATCACTGTTAAATGTTGGCTGTCTATTCCCCCGAAAAACACGAATGGAATTGAAACACCTGAAAAAAGGTTTAGTGATGACAAGAAAAGCTTTGTTCAGAACACAAGTGTGCTTGTGAAGATCTTGAAAAAGGGGTCCTCCTAAACACCAGAATGACAGGAAATGACGCGGAAAGACACCAGAATGCCATAAAAATGATGCAGAATGACATTAATTTTACAAAATACTTGACCCCAGAATGTATTTTATTTATTAACTAACAGTAGTACCTTCCAAGCAACCTTCTTACATCTGGTCCTGTTCACACTTTCAGACTTAGGAAATTATTAGGTTAGTTGGACTTTGGTGAAAGGCAACCAGAGGAGGGTGCTGGGGAATTGGCATGAAGAAGAGGGGAGGGGTCATGAAGGAGAGGGTAGCAGTGGGGGATTTTCAGTCAATAATTACTTTACGATTTTTTAACCTGGCAAAGATGCATCATAGACAACTGGACTTGGATTAATCAGATGTGAATAGAGGACCACAAGCTGAAAATATGCGGCAGGGGGTGGAACATAAATGTTCTTAATTTTCCCCACTTGCCTATGAAGTCTCCCTACTTGACTCTGCAGTCTCCCTATTTTTTCTGGAGGGAGACATGAAGTGTCCCTAAAATTCCCACCTAGGCTGGTCCCTGGCCCTAGTCATATTGACATGTGCACTTACTGTGTATAAGTAGCACTGAATAAATCAAAGTTCATCTAATTTGCATAATTTCTGCACAAGAAAAAAACCTGTATTACATGTGATGTATTCCATGTTACTAAACATTCAGACAAAAATTTATTCAAATCAGAACTTTCATACAGAAGTTCTGTACAAAAAACTGATTGCACTAACTAAAGTACAAAATGACTGCTGGTGGCCATCTTGAATTTCGGACCTCACCCAAAACCACTCGTTCTCGTCCCACGGTGATAACAAAGGTACTCAAGAAGTTTTGTCAAGATCGGTTCATAAATACGGCCTCTAGCCCGAGCCGTTTTGGCATTTGCAGTTACAGTGCTGAAAATAACACTAAATAGATCAAAGTTAGTTTAATTGGCATAATTTATGCACGAAAAAAAACCCTGTATTATATGTGATGTATCCCATGGTACTAAACATTCACACAAAAAATTATTCAAATCAGCGCTTTCATATGGAAATTCTGCGTAAAAATCTGATTGCACCTAATTTTGTACCAAATGGCTGCAAGCGGCCATCTTGAATTTCAGACCGGACCCAAAAACACTCGTTCTTGTCCCACGGTGATAACAAAGGTACCCAAGAAGTTTCGTCAAGATTGGTTCATAAATACAGCCTCTAGCCTGAGCCGTATTGGCATTTTCACTTACAGTGCTGAAAGTAACACTAAATAAATCAAAGTTAGTCTAATTTGCATAATTTACGCACGAGCAAAAAACCTGTATTATATGTGATGTATGCCATGGTACTAAACATTCATACAAAAAATTATTCAAATCAGAGCTTTCATATGGAAGTTCTGCGCAAAAATCTGATTGCACCTAATTTTGTATAAAATGGCTGCCAGCGGCCGTCTTGAAATTTGGACCAGACCCCAAAACACTCGCTCTCATCCCATGGTGATAACAAAGGTACCCAAGAAGTTTCGTAAAGATTGGTTCATAGCCCAAGCCATGTTGACGATGCGACAGACAGATGACGGGCCATGACAATACCTGAAATTTGGCTTCGCCAAAGTTGAGCTAAAAATGATCCCCAAATTAAGGTTGCATCTTATACATCAGTAGGATAGACTATCCAATTTTGGGGTGAAAAACTCAGCCAATGTTCTGGGCAGAGGAGTTCAGCAACAGTTGACAACAGTTATATTTTGGGCAATTAACAACAGAATAAAGTTTACTGTACTCACTACCTTATGTTCAGCTGAAACCAATATATCTAAACAAAAACATTTCTTTACAAACATGCACTGTGTTATTTTATTTTGATTTAAAATCAGATCACAGAGAGAGCTCAGGCATGAGGGAAAACAATTAAGTGCCATGACTTTTTTTGTTCGAAAACAACATTCTTTATTCGTAAATATTAATTAAGAGATGGTCAACAGACAGACAACATTGGTGTTCTGTGGTGATGACCTCGTGTGCACCCCAGCATGAAGAGGACGAAGTACACAAAAAGTATTCACGACATGTACAAACATGACACTGAGTTTGAAAGCATGTTAATCAACATTCTGGGAAATCACAAGTTCCCAATTCAATGCTATCAAACTTCCTATACACAAACTGCACATGCTTCTACACCTGTAAACAAAATATACCTTGCTGTCAATTCCAACAAGTTATGCACTTAGTTAAAATGTCCCCTAACATTGGTCAAAACATCCCCCAACATTAGTCAAAATGTGATTCAACATTGGTCAAAACAACTCCCGACACTGGTCAAAAGGACCCCTGGAAAAAATACCCTATTGCATTACCCAATTCATTAAGAAGTTTTACTTTGTTCACCATTTTCATTTTTTTTATTTTAAAAAGTGAGATATAAAAAACTGCTATGCAATTTTCATTAAATGCTATACACTTTTTCAATATCTACAGCAATTGCTATGAAAGTTTACAGACTTAAAATATTCCCTATACAAGGCAGAGTGATGGGCCCTATTTCCAGTGCTTCATTTCTGTGAAGTTAAGTCAAGAAACAAATAGTGTACCTACATGTAGAATTGTTAAGGTGAACCATTACAATAGCTATGTGTTTCCAATATGTTCTTCTTTACTTCAGGCTCCCAGATTTAACTTTCAGAAGACAGCGGGAAGGGGGGGGGGGGGAGGGGGGAGGGGCGTTAATGCAATGGGTTTCATTCCTCAGTATTTTTTCACATTCTTCAGTTGGTAAGGTTCAAAGACTTTCTTTCATTAGTACCTTTAGTCGTTAATAGAAACCTCTGTTCTCAGTATGTTTTCATACCTTTACTCTAACACGTTTTCTCTTCAGCATGTTTTGTTTGCTCTCTTCAGATTGTAAGACAAAGTTTACTCATGTCCACTCCAGGTGTGTAATCGAGCATGTATGGCATTTAACACTGGAGATGTGGTGGGGCACTCACTTCCCAACTATGTTGTCAGGGGAAAACAAGCTTCAGTTTTTCATGGTAACGATCGGTCTGTTTCTGTATCGTTACCATAAGGCTGAACTAATGGTACCGATTTCCATTTCCCACACTTTCATTGTAGAATTTTTCCAACAACAAAAAACAAAATGCCCATCACAGAAATCGATAGTAGAACTAGTAGATACATAGCTCATGCATGGCAATGACTTTAAACAAGACTGCTTCACTTCCTGAGGTTTTCTTGGGGATCTAACAATCATTGTGTTATTAAATTTTTATTTTCTCTTGGGGATTTGTTTTCATCCTGAACCCCAAACAGGACAATGAGTACTTTAAGAGAATACTATGCTCTGTTGATGGTTTCAATGTCATACAAAATGTTCTATTCCAAAGATGTTCTAAAGATAGTTTTAGTGAGCAAAATTTAAAATATATTACTGGAGCTTCCATCCGATACCTTTTCACTACAACATTCAGACAAAGTGGAGAATAACTTCAAACTTGTGATTGGACTTGAGTGTGTCAATAAAAACAACATTTATTTTTTCAGTTAACAATTAACACCATTAAACTTTGAATTGTATAATGAAAATTAACATTGTAATCCTATTATCTGAGTAGCCTCCTTGCATTTTCAATGACAGAACATCACATTTTTCAAACAAGTTGCAGTGAGTTTGGCATTAAATACAGCATATGGAGATGTTTCAGTAGCACTGACACCCTCAATCACATCACTCCAAACCCCACCCCTCCCACTTGCCTGCTCACCCCACCTTCCACA
Source organism: Pictodentalium vernedei (assembly GCA_031216915.1). Classification (NCBI taxonomy): domain Eukaryota; kingdom Metazoa; phylum Mollusca; class Scaphopoda; order Dentaliida; family Dentaliidae; genus Pictodentalium; species Pictodentalium vernedei. The sequence goes on along the minus strand of CM062296.1, from coordinate 507,476,488 downwards.
TTTTGAATTTAATACTATTTCAGAGGGTCAGCAACTGGTGAAATGCAATTATCCAACTCTTGCCTAACACAAGACATTTGAGAATTTGTTTCATCTAACAGCATTTATTGTTTTTGCGATCAGCGTTTTGGGAACACGATATGAATTCTTACGACTAGAAATTAATAAATGTTGGCGTCTGTATCAGCACCATAGGGGTGTGATAGTTTCAACAGAAATAACAAACATACGTGTGTGTTTATTTCGATGCCAAGAGTACATGTACTAGTTTTCATCAGAGATTTGCAGACAACCTGTCAACAGCCATTTCAAAACATGTTGGTATTATTAAATATCTAATAAATACTGAAAAAGTTAGTTGTTTGCAAATATTTTTCCCCTAATAGATCTTTTTTTCCAATATTGTGTCCCATGGAAAAATATCATGGAGCTGGAAAATGAAAAATTTAAAGTAAATTGTATATTTTTTATATACAGACTAGCTGGTGCAAACTAACTGTTATTAAGGGTCAAACACAAATTTTGAACCCCCCCCCCCCCCCCCCCCCCCCCCTCCAATCCCCAAAGTTTGCTTGCAAAACCGAAAATTAAAGTCCTATCTGGTCCTCCATACTGTTACCCTCCACACATGCACAGCCATCAGGAAGTGACTGAAACTGGCGCCAACATCATTCTTTGTAGATGAGCTTACTACATAATAACTCAGCAGGGAGGTATGAGTGCCCACTCATGGGAGGGCCATACCCGTCAGAGCCATTGGTAAGTATAAAAAATATACAAATTACTTAAAATTTATCATATTTTTATACAACAACCAATGGCCCAGATTAGCTGAATCATAAAAAGGCTGGAGGGCCTAGGACTTCAGAATTAGCAGACCAACATAGTTCCTGAGCCTGCAATCCAAGGTGAAAGGAATATTAAATTTAAAAGGAATTACATGTATGTCTCTCTATACAATAATAGAGGAGACATATCAAATTCCAGTAATTCCTTAATCTTAGCATGAATGACTATGCTAATTGGGTGTAACAAGTTCCCAATTTTAAAGGCTAGTTCGGACTAAGCCCCATAAATTAGGATGGCGTATTCGAGAGTGAGAGGTTAACCCCCCACAAACCATGCCAAATACAATAATAAAACAAGCTGTATCCAGGATTCGATATAATCTACAGACAAAACAGCTTCACTCATAGTTACACGCTATCAAGCTGGGGGAGATTTTAAGAAATCTTCTTCAAAAACAAAGAGGGGAGCGCTATGGAATCAGTAAAAGCGGTACCAATTAACAATATACATTCATCGAACAGGCACCCAGATATTAATTATTATTAATAAAATAGGTGCTTAACGCCACTTCAGAAGCTTAGGCTATAGGCGATTCTGGTAATTGTGCACTTAACGAATACCGGAGTTGGCATACTTAGATAGGTCAAAAACCGGTGATAAATATATACAAAATGCACTTGTTCAAAAGAATATCAATGAATGGTCTCTGGAGAGGAAACATGCTTCCAAGGCAACCCACAGGCAACCCCGTTCAGGTGTACAATAATTCCAATAAATAATACTCCCAGATGTACGAATATACATGTACCGGAATACATAGAAATCTCCATTCGATTTCCATGTAAAATGTGTACTGAAACTATATAACCTGGATTTAGAAATGGATCGAGCTATGATTAACAGACTAGTCACGGACCGCCCCAAAATACATTCTTTTTTCTGGGGTCCATAACATACAAAAATGCATCAGCCTAATAAACACATATTATGTACGTGAACCTTGAATCTCGCATGTAATAATCAGAATACCTGTTAACTGACTTGTCAGAAACCGGTACACAAAGGCTAGCAATTTATTGATAATGAATCATATGCTCGTATATGACTTATAACGGACAACCACAGGAAACAAATCAACTAAAAAGTGGATGTGCCCATGAGGTTGCCATAGAACATGACCAAGCCACCAATCGATAAGCCATGAAAGGCATGTAAATACTTAAATGCATACGAGGCTTGCGGGAAGGAAACTACGTCCTGTCCTGTAATCGCCTCTTAACACATTGGTGGTGGGGAGGGATTCGATGAAAATTTCATATCGAACCCCCCTCACCCGCATTACTTGAATCGTTCTTGTGTTAGTCATAACAAGTACATCATATTTTCATAATAACTCACACCAAACCATACTGGTTGGAAGAGAATAACCACCTCTAGCCTAGCTAAGCAGCTAAAGGTCTCCCTATACATGAAGACAATAAAGCTGATAAGACAGACATATTGGTGTGAGCTGCGACCCTGAAGGCTCACTGACTAAAGACTTACAACTATCATCGCACAAGGTAGGGAATGAAAAAACGTTAAATAAACAGCCCTAAATTCCCAATATTATAGACCGCAGTCTCAAGAGATTTTTAATTCAGTTATGTCACTGCATAATACTGAAAAAATCTTGCTCCTAATTCTAGTTAGACTACAATGGTGTAAACAATAAGACTTAAGTCTATGACACCTGGGAAAATACAAACTGAAAAGCACAGTACTTCTTTTCGGCATTCATATGCCCCTTTCCTGAATCGCTATAATGACAACCTTTGGAGTAAATATAAGAGGGTTATCTCCCTCGCGAGACATTCTCTTGATGCTTTCTTAGAAGCGGAACAGCCTCGCTTACCCCAGTCTGCTGAAGTGTGTTGATGAGACACCTACTTCAATAGCAGTGCTCTGGAAGCCTTCTTGTAGCCTGCTTATATAGAAGCGCAAGCTTGTCATCAAATAGTGTTTTTCCGGTGACCGGAGCGACACGGAGAGAGCTTTTCACCTTGTCATCTAAAAGTGATGACGACGCAAGGGCAGCATCACATCTTACCAACTCCAAATTTTCCACTGTCAGTGCACAGTTGAACATGGCATACATGACTGCCCTGGAAAGAACTCTAAGCGAGGAACAACATCCTCATATTCCTTCCCTCTGGTAAGGTGATCTGCGTAGGACACCACGTCCAGATTCACTTATTTGATGAGATAACACATTCCATCAATTCAGAGTGTATATTAAATGATGCAGGTAGGAACATTTTTTCATCCCCGCCCAGAACATTTAAACGCAGATGAGCTCTCTGTAATCTTCTCCAACCGTTATAAAAGAACGTTGTCCAAGGAATGGTATATTTATTAAAAATGTTGATAAGAAACCGCCTTCCTCCTAGCATTAGAGAGGTAGAATATGGCGTCGTAAACGCGTCCGAAGGCCTGCAACACCTGTCTATATAGTGTCAGACCGGAAAGAACGTCCTCTTTCCTCCGCACCTAGTCTGCATCCAGAGACGACAGCGGTTTCTCTCTATTAGACGCAGCATGCTGATCAGGTGCAACAGATTCAGGATAGTAATGCAGTCCATCGCTACCCTATGCTGTTCCGAAAGGGAAGGCTAATTCTCTTCCTCGTCCCTTTCATCATTCGACTGAATCAGCTATGTCGTCCGGTCCCTTGCGTCTGCATGTACAGATGACTGGACCGACCCAGCACCGTCCTACAGCTCACCTCTGAAGTCTGTGGGAGGCTGCTCTTGCACTTGCTGGGATGCTGCGATTAGATGCACGATCAGCGACAGCATTTGTGTTACTGAGGCTTGAGGAGCAGCGGTCTTTTGTATCTTCACCGCTGCCCCTGAGACGAATATCCAGAGGTAGCACTTCGGAGCATATATATAATGATGCAGGTAGGGACATTTCTTCATCCCCGGCCCGCTCATATCTTCTCCGATCGTCCCTGTACTTGAGGAGCAGGAGTCTTCTGTTCTTCGCCGCTGCCCCAGGGATGAATATCCGGAGGAAGTACTTCCGAGCATATATCAAATGATGCAGGTAGGGGCAGATCTTCATCCCCGGCCTGCTCATGTCTACTCCGAACGTCCCGTGATCGATGCCTCGGATCGCTAGCTACTGGATGGTTCGACTTCACAGGTGAGGAATGGTCTGTCTGTGGCTATACGAAGTCGGGTAGCTAATCCTCTATAGTAGTCGCAGCATGCTGATCAGTTTGAACAGATTCAAGACATTACTGATGAATGAAGTCCATAACTTCATAAACGGTTCCGAAAGGGAAGGGTAATCCTCTTCCTAGTCCCTTTCACAATCCGACTGAATCAGCTATGACGTCTGGTCCCTGGCGTCTGCATCTGCAGATGACTGGACCGACCCAGCACTGTCCGACAGCTCCCCTCCGGAGTCTGCGGGAAACTGCTCTAGCATATGCTGGGATGCTGCGATTTGCTCAGGCCTGGATATTTCACGGTAACGATCATTCCAATTCTGTGTCGTTACCGTCACAGCAAAAACACGAAAACGATTTTTCGTTTCCCATGCATTTTATGCACACTCGGACTCCATGAGGTGTTCATAAAAAAATAGAATCGCTTGTCCCGGGCGACAAGTGCTATTTTTGGCTTGAGTTTCATATTAAATAGTGCTCAATTGACTATCGAATTTCAAAGTCGACCAGTCGACACCCCAAAGTCGAGTCGATGTCGACTAATCGGCAACCCAGACTAACTTCGGAATTTGCGCTTGTAACCGGGCAACAACACCGCATTACACGAGAAGAAGACTCTTTTTTCAGTTCCCAACAGGGTACCCCCTGCTCCGTTACAAGGACGAGCCATGAGCTATGCATTGTGGTAAAACAAACGTGTCAAACACATAAACCTCTCTATTTTAGTGTAGAACTGTTCGGTCCAAATAAAAAGTAGTGGGTACCGAAGTCGTTCTCTGAATTAAAGTTTTGACTACCGGTGCCATCACGAAAATGGCCCGAAAATGTCAATTGTTCAATCAAAACAAGAGGCCCCAGGGGGGCCTGAGGGCGCTCACCTGACATGGTAGCCTAAATATCAACCCAGAGAATTGATTTCAACAAGTTGCATCTGCTCCTCCTAAGAAAAGCCTCCTACCAAATATCCAAAGATTCTGACCAGTGGATCGAAAAAAAAGATTTTTAAAGAATATTCCTCATATTGAACTAAGTTATAATTCGGGCTCTCACAGGGAGATCATATATGAACCCAAGGACTTGGCTTCAACAAACTTGAATCTCACCCCCCTAAGGATGCTGCACACCAAATATCAAAACATTCTGACTGCTGGATCTGAAGAAGATTTTTAAAGAAAATTCCTCATTTTGAACTAAGTTATAATTCAGGCTCCCACAGTGAGCCCAAATATGAACCCAGGGACTTGGCTTGAACAAAATTGAATCTCACCGCCCTAGCATGGTGCATACCCAATATTAAAAGATTCTGCCTGCTGAATCTGGAGAAGAAGATTTTAAAGAAATTTGCCTGAAATGTACTAAGTTCGAATTCGGGCTTCTATAGTGAGCCCAAATATGAACCCAGGGGGCCAATTTGAACAAACTTGAATCAGATACACCACACAATGTTGCATACCAAATGTCAAAAGATTCTGCCCGCTGGATCTGGAAAAGAAGATTTTTTAATGTTTTTCCCATTGCCTACAGTGTTAAAAATTGCTAACTTACCACTTTTTCAAAGTCCTGAAACTGTATCCTATGATAAAACCGATGTGAAAGCCCCATAACTTATAATAGATACATGAATAATAGAAATCAAAATTAAATTTCCCCCAAAAAATATTTTTTGAGAAAAATTTGAAGAAAAGCCTAAGTTCCCAAAGGGAATCTACAAGCCCAAGGGCATCCCGATAGAGCCTTAGTGTGGACAAAATCCAATTTTTTTGAGCTACACTACCGGAATAATAATAATTGAATCCTACAACAGTTATATAGCAATATAATATGAAATACTACATATACTGAGGACATTGTCAATGTAAACAACGTCAAAAGAAAAACCAGAAACAAAACATCAGGCACACAACAAGGCCCAAAGTCAATAACCAATTTGATGCTACCAGATGCAAAGCTAGATCTTCATACAAAGAAAAAACGATACATCGGATAGAAGATGCAAGACTAAACAACCTAACACCCCTAGGGTGAAGACATAACCATGGAGATAAACAGAATAAATATTCTGTAATACACGTTAAACTCCCAAGAAATTTAATAAAAAATTTCAATAAAAATTAGCCAAAAAGCTAAGGAGTTTAACAGGAAGGGTTCATGGAAGGATAGGGAAGGAATACTCAACAAACAGTGGATAAATCATTTGTAAAAATGATGATGTCCGGCGAATGTCCACAAATTGGGAAACATGAAATAATTTTATAATTATTATAAAGTTACAGCCCTGAACATATAAAACCACCGTTGTTCGCTTCCATCATCCAATAACAGCCTTGGATCCACCAATTCTTGCATTGATTTGTGTATGGCATCCTCAAAAAGTAGATTTTCAAAGCACAGATGTCAAAACATTGTTATTGACTGAAGGGCCAAACAAAGAATGATGTTGGCGTCAGTTTCAGTCACTTCCTGATGGCTGCGCATGCGTGGATGGTAAAAGTATGCAAGGACCAGATAGGACTTTAATTTTCGGTTTTGAAAACAAATTTTGGGGACTGGGGGGTTCAAAATTTGTGTTTGGCTCTTAATAACAGTCAGTTTGCACCAGCTAGTCTGGGACATTGGTTTATAGTATAAAAATATCATCGTCCGGTTGTTTCCCACTGATTGAAAACATGGAAACGAAAAGTATTTGCAGTTAAAATTTGAAAAATTGAAGCTTGGAAAGTGGTGTCCCAGACAGTACCTTGGATACCAGGTTATGTACACCGTGTACATTTGGTTCCTGGTTGGTTCGGGTTGGCTAACAATTGCCATTTTTTAAATTCTTTAATGCTGCTTGTTCATGTTGACAAAGACTATTAAACTGATTGGAATTTTAATGATGAGTTTTTTTTTTCAAATGATTTAACCATCTGCACACTGATATCAGAATACTGATATTTCTAGTAGAACTTTTTCCCATAATTCATCTTGGAGTTGAACCAATTCAATCTTGTTTGACAAAGCTCGGTGAAGTCTGTCAAACAAGACTGAATTGGTTAAATTCCTACTTGCAATGTGGGAAAAATTAATAGAAAGAAATATGATTTTTGGCATCAGTGTGGAGAGAGTTGAAGTTTCTTAAAAATGTTTATTTCCATACTTTTTCAATACTCTCAATTTTCCATACTTATCAAGACCATTTTCAGACAGACAAAATTCCTATACTTTTCTTCAAGAATTTCAACATGCCATAAGAACCCAGCATAGGGATGAAAGGATGCAGGATAGAAGTAGGTATAAAAAGCTGAATGCTATACTTCTCTTTTACACAAGAGTTCTTGATTTTATAATCAAATATCTGTACATCATCAACTCACTCTTACTATAGGTGCCCACATAAATTTGTCTGATGAGAAACCATGCAACAACAGTATACTTGTTTTGTTTTTTTTTCTGTTCCCTCGCTCACCATAGCAATATGTAATATCTCCATCTTGAACTTCTTTAACTCTCATTCCACTGGCAAAAACAGAAAACCTGTGTGAAAAAAAAAATTTAAGTATGGTACTAAAATCACAAAAGTGGTATTTTTCTCGACCAGATCATGACACACTTGCATGGGTCGAGATATCATAAATAAAATACATTACAAAATCAAAACTGTATTAAGAAAATCAAAAGACAAGAGGTGCAAACTGGAGATGCAGGCATCAAGTTGTGGTGGCAATCGGTGAGTGTTGCATATCCGTAACCTGGTTATCGATCATATGCCAGTTGTCAAATTTGGAACCTTTGTTCAAGTTATAAAGCTAATAAGTTCAGAATTTATAAAAATTAAGGCCCATAAATCTGTAACAAAAAATTGTGCCGTGCCAGTTTTCGAACTTGCTTCAGATATTATTGCAAAAGACCTGTAAGATAAAGATTAGTCAAATAAGAGAATGTTTGTTCAAGTTATTGTGTAAATGAGCTCAAAATTTTTAAAAATTTACAAATTAGGGCCCATAACTCTGTAACACATAATCAGGCTGGGCCTGTTTTCGAACACGCTTGAGATATTATTGCAAAATACCTGTATGGCATATATTAGTCAAACAGGAGAACATTTGTTCAAGTTATTGCACTAACAAGCTCAAATTTTATAGAAATTGACTAATTAAGCCCAATAACTCTGTAACAAAAAATCTAGCAGGGCAAGTTTTCGAACTTGCTTAAGATATTACTGCAAAAGACCTGTATGACAAATATTAGTCAAATCAGAAAGCGTTTGTTCAAGTTATTGTGTTAACTGGTAGAGTGCTAAATTATTTTTGGACATCAAATCTTGTACACATGTCTTTGCCTTGTTGCAATTTATGGGAGAGTGCCTATGGGCACTCTCCCATAAATTAAAACAAGGCAAACCCTTACAGACTAAATAATATCACTTCAAAGATAATATAAAGCACATGTACTGAATATGAGCCTTCAAGCTGAGGTATCCACACTTCAGAATAAAGCCCAAATATGGGCTTCCAGCACTTAACCAGTTAACAAGCTCAAAATTCGTAAAAATTAAATAATTAAAGCCCATAACTCTGTAACGAAAAATCAGGCAGGGCCAGTTTTTGAACTTGCTTGAGATATTATTGCAAAAGACCTGTTTAGCAAATATTAGTCAAATCGTAGAATGTTTGTTCAAGTCATTCCGCCAACAAGCTCAAAATGCGTAAAAAATTAACTAATTAAGGCCCATAACTCTGTAACGAAAAATCAGGCTGGGCCTGTTTTCAAACTTACTTGAGATATTATTGCAAAAGACCTGTATGGCAAATACTTACTTACTTGTTAACACAACCTGACCAAAAAATATATTCTTTGAATTGAACATTATGTTGTGATTAGAAAGGTGTAATAGTTTTTTCGACACACATCTGTCACGATCCAGTCAAAATTCTCTGCCCACTTTTGTAATCACAGAACTGAGGGTGGGGGCAGGGGGTTGAAGGAGCTCCGTTTTTACAAACTACAAAAGCCACAGGCACCTAAGCAGTAGTAAAGGTGTGGCTGATGCTTATCAGTCACAAGCCACTGAGGTCTCTGCAGTCATCATATAAATTTAATTTGGTTCAGCCCTCACCTAAATATGTTCTGCTGGCGATAGAGCATTCGCCATTGCCAGGACAAAGCTATGGAACTCTGTTCCAAACTGCTTAACTGGTTGAGGGCTACATTATTTCTTAGTTTTAAAGAAAATGCCTGCGAATCAATAATTTCATTTTGTTTGGCCACTTTAAAATAATGATAATAAACGAAAGTTTCCAACCTATTTCATTTATGATTGTTTGTATTGAGTTAGGTTTCAAGTCTGTACCAACGTCAATGACCCTGAACACTGGGGAGGGGGGTGGGAACATTTCTCGCCCCCAACAAGTCAGAAAATTGTGAGAGCCTAGCTTCAGGCCAGATTCCATGCAAGGGTAAGGGAGATTGGATTCTCAATTTCTTTGAGATACAACATGTTCTCTGATAAGCTATCTGTAAATCAGTACACATCAAGCCACAAAGTTTGCCTCCAGCATCTGCTGCTGCAAAGTTTCATGGATTTCTTGTTTATATAAAAATGGAAAGCACAGGTCAGTCGATCTCTGAGGAAGAATGAGGGCAAAAGCGATCTGACTGACATTTCAGCCCAACTCACCTGCTCCCAAGGCTGTTCTGAAGCTGGATTGCTAGAATTGCACACCGTTGCATGTGAATAAAATATATGTAAAGGCAGGGGGGAGATCCCCCACCCTATCATTCATCAAATTTATAATAGTCACCAGGTCTGTAAATCAACAAGTCTAGAGGCTTACAGGGTAACTGTTGGCAGTGTTGGTGTTCAAAATTGGTGGGAGATGACAGGTAGACAGCCAACCTGGCAATGTCATCTCCTATTGTTGTAAATCAATTGTTAATTTATAGTATTGTTATCACATTGTAATTGTATTTGATTTATACCGTTAAATAAACTATAGTATTATTATTAGTTTGAATTGAAAAGTGAAGCCCTCATCTGGAGAAAAGTTGGAAATTTCAGACAGGGAACTAGTGGAATTTTCCCAAACATATCTAGAATTTGGTCAAAATATACAATTTTTAGTCTAAAAAGTAGTAAAAGTGCAAATATCGATTGAGAAGAAGCAAAAATACACCCAAAGATTGATTTTTAGTTGGAATTTGTGACTACATGTACCTGGGAGGGGGGGATTGAGGGTACAAATGGAATTCTGCTGAATCTGCCCACAGAATTTACAAATTCAGGAGTTGAAAAAATATAATTTCCAGAAAAATATCAACAAAAACGTATCATGTGACCTCTCATAGGAACAAGCCCATTCAGCCTCTTCCAATGAGGGGGTATATATGGTTTTGTAGAAATTTTTTGAAAAATTTAAAGAGAACAAGAGGCTTCATGGGGCCCGAAGCAATCACTTAATCTATTATTATTATTATTATTTATTGGTGTTAAAGGTCACATACTTATGCACAATGGCTAATCGTGACCGTGACTTTTTTATGGGTGGAGGAAGCTGGAGTGAACCACCGAGCAACGACGAGCAGCTGTCAGCCCTCCAACATCATTACTCTGAACTCTGCACCACAGCACAGGCAGGGTTAGATTGGTTGCAGACATGCGCACCAACGATGTGCAGTACGCCTTAGTACACAGCGCCATCGTGCTCCCATGTAGGCAATCAGGGTTAAGTGCTTTATCCAAGGACACTAGTAACTACTAACCACGCTTGACGTTGCCTAACTTCAGTGATCTGATGAGAACCAGTTACCGCAATGCCACTGCGCCCCCCTCACCTAACCTAAGTTGTTTAAAGAAGGGTTTAATTAGCATCTACGGCTAGTCAACATCATGGAGGAATGAAATTATTTAATTATTTATAACTCTGTTGTCCATGCCAAATGAATATTTTCTAGTATTGGGATACTTTCACAGAAATAATGCCCCGACTTCCAGTAATAGAAAACTGGGGAGTCCAAATATCAACCTAGGACTTAACTTGAACAAACTTGAATTTGAGCCCTATCCCTCCACCCCCCCCCCCCCCCACCCCCCAGCATGCCATATACCAAGTATCAATAGATTCTGAATGATATATTATTGCACTAAGTTAAAACTTGGGCCCCCATAGGGAGCACAAATATGAATCCAGGGACTTACTTTGAACAAACTTGAATCTGAGTCCAGCTAGGGTGTTGTATACAAAGTATCAAAATATTCTGAATGGTGGTTCTCAAGATTTCAAAGAATATTCCTCTTTTGTAGCAAGTTAAAATTAGGGTTCCTGATTGGTGGTTCAGGAGAAAATTTTGACAATATTACCAATTTAGCACTATGTTAAAAGTTGCCCACCTCACCATAGTGAACATGAATATCAACTCAGGGACTTTATTTGAACAAATTGAATCTGAACCCTCTAAGGTGCTGTATACCAAAAATCAAAAGATTCTGATTGTATCTCAAAAAGCAGATTTTTAAAGATTATTCCTCATTTTGGACTAAGTTAAAATGTGGGCCCTAACAGGGAGCCCGAATATTAACCCAGGGACTTGATTTTAAAACACATGAATCTGAGTCCCCCCAAGGGTGGTGTATAGCATGTGTCAAAAGATTTTTACTGGGAGTTCTTGAAAAGGAAATTTTTAAAGAATACTCATCATATTGCACCAAGTAAGGACTTGATTTGAACAACTTGAATATGACCCCCCCCCCCCCCCCCAACCCCCATAAGGGTATTTTGTATACCATACATCAAAAGATTCTGACCAGTAGTTCTGGAGAAGATTTTTAAAGATTATTCCTGATATTGGACTAAGTTAACAAATGGGCTCCAACAGGGAGCCCAAATATTAACCAAGGGAAGTGATTTGTCCAAACTTCAATCTGACTATACCCAAAGAAAGGTGTTCCCCGTTCCTTGTGGTTTCAGAGACATGGCCGTTCGAAAATATTTCTACTTTCAGCTCCTGGGGTTCCTACAGGGACATGGGAAATTATTTTTTTGCATTCATCAAGTACTTAGGACTCAATAATACCACATACCAAATTTGGTTCAAATCGGCTCAGTGGTCCAGAAAAGGGAAATTTGGGATGTGGCAAAAAATCTTGCCCCTCCCATTATAAAGGCAAATATTGCTCTGTGAACTTTGTTTGAACAAATTTGATTTTACACCTCAAAAGGATGCTCCATACCAAATATCAAGTCATTGGACCCACTGGTTCATGAGAAATTTTTTTTAGCATTTTCCTCCACCCCATCTCTAAAGTCGATTTGAACAAAAACAAAAGTGATGTCAGAACAAGCACTCACTTCAAGTGTAACTGAAATCAGTTTAGCAATTTTGGAAGAACAGGTGCAAACACCATGTTCACGGACGGCAAGTGATCACAATAGCTCATTCTGACATTCAGTCATTTGAGTTAAAAATTAAAATAACAAAATTTGATATCATATGTTGGATAAAGGGCTATATTATGCAGCTGGAAAATTTTGACTCGAGGTGTAGGGGTGAGTGCTAATGGAATTTCCCACTTCTTGGAAATTCTGTAGTGGTAATCGGAATTGAAATGGACACCTCCCCATCCGAGACCACTTAGCTTAGCAACGTTCCTGTGTAAATGTGTATGTACATGCAGAGGCGCTTCATCTCAATCTCAAACAGCAATGCAAAAACCTGTGCACACTATATACAGTATTAAAGTATTGTCATTATAAAAATGGAGAATTTAAAATTTTGGTTCTCTAAGCTCACAACATTAGAGAATCTCTTCCATCTAAAAAATGAAAGTGTCAATGACACTGTAGCCTAACTTGACAAACTTGAACTTGGTAAGTTATAAATGAAATGGCAAAATTGAAGATCATTGGTAGTACCAATGTTATCTGATGAAATTTCAACATAACAGCATTGTTTCAACATAACAGCATTGTGTGTGCACAACATCAGAGTAATCCATGCATTTTTAAATGTAAACTGTAAGACTGGCTAAAGGAAGAATGTTGATACACAAATGCAGTATGTTCAGTAGAGTTGGGCGGTATTGAAAATTTTCAGTCGGTTCCGGTTCCGTTTTTTTCTAGGCAAAGTACCTCGGTTTCGGTACTTTTCCCACATTATGGTCATCAAACTGAAATAATTCGTCAGTACTCAGTAGCAGTGATTATTTAAGCTACAAAGGGTCAGATTGCAAGTGATAGACATAGGTAATTACTAACACAATGGAAATTTGACTGCCAACAATAATTTTCAAAAAAATTCCTTTTATTTGAGAAAAAAAAAACAAAAGGAGAAAAACAACTTCAAATTGTCAATTGTTCAGTTATTGTTGAAATAAAAAAATGAAAAACAAGAAATGCCTGAAATAGATGAGTCCTGACTCTGGACTAGTTTAGTTACTTTGGTAGTCTGCACTCTGCAGAGCCATGGAATGACTAGAATAATACTTGTTTGCACATGACTAAGTACAACGTAACAACATACATAGATTGATTTGATGTGGTTACCGCATCAAATCAATCTATGTATGTTGTTACGTTGTACTGTGGTACTGTGCCACCATGTCGGTTCTACATTATGTTTGTTGACTTTGTTCCTTTGGCCAAGTAGACACTTGAGGACTATGTTGGAAATTAGAAGATTATTGACTGCGTAGAGTACCCGGTGTTCCATGGCATAGTCTGACCTTCTGATTTGCCACCACGCAGTCCTCGGGTGTCTCCTTGGCTAAAGGAATTTAAGGGAAACATTATACTTGGATGTTCACCTACATAGTGACAAAGTACCAAATCACTTGGTGTGTACTGTCATGTGAAAGTTATAAAGGTAGATAGAATGGTTTGAAATGGTTTCACTGACTTAAATTGTGATTTAAGAAAACTAGCTGTTCGGCATGACCTGGCTTCAATCGACATCTCCTATCAGAGATTACAACCCCAGCTTTGCTGAATATCCTCTCTGATGGGACCGACGTTGCTGGAATAGATAGATATTGTCTGGCGAGAACAGCTAACATAGGAAACTTCATTTGGTGTTTTGACCACCACTCAAACGGAGAGGCAGCTGTGTCAATTACAGGTTCGCGTAGGTAAGTATCCATTTCTAATTGGAAACGATCAACAGACTTAGTTTCTTGCCCTTGCTTGGCCAAAACAGTTTTTTTGAATTTTCCCCCAAAATCTCTTTTGTGGGCTCGGCTGATGCTGTCAGACTCAGCATTAGCAGATGATGTGCTAGGTGCTTCTTCATGCTCAAGGTCTGATGACATCGTAGAGTCAATTTTAGAACTTTCTGCAGAGTCATCGGGGACAGGTATAACCGTTTGTCGCATGGCATCAACTAAAGATGCACATGTCCTTGATTTGGAGTCCTCAGAATTGAAAGCATAGTGCTTGAATCGAGGATCAAGCAGAGAAGAGAATCCAAATAGTTCATTATCCTCATAAGCAGGCCATCTATCATTAATGTTTTTAATGACTGACGATCCAAAGCAATCGTAATCTGTTGATTTCATCTCATTGCAAAGAGTGTTGATGACCGGAATCACCATTGAGAGTGTAGCATACTTTGTGCCCGACATGATTACGGTGGAATCTTCAAACGGTCTCAGAATATTAATGTAGTCTTCTGCGATTTTCCAGTCATGATCAGACAAGTTGGAAACCTTTGGGATGGACACTAGGACAGCAGTAAGGGGAACTTTCACTTCCACCATGCGCTCCATCATATAAAATGTGGAATTCCACCTAGTTTCACATTCACCTTTTAACTTCAAGGGTTTCATTTTCGTGTTCTCTTGCATACATTTCAACATGTTAGTAGATTTTTCACTGTGATGGAAGAGGTTCACGATGGATTTACACCGAGTTATGACATTTTGAACTTCTCTGAATTGTTTAAGTGAATCCTTGATAACCAACTGGAGTGTATGTGCAAAACAATTTTATATAGCTGAACTTTTCTGGAAGTAACTTTCCTGCCAATTTAACATTAGAAGCATTGTCAGATACAACATAAATTTTGATCAAATTTGCCTTATCCGGTGACCACTCATCAACGGCCTTAACAATTTCTTCAGCGATATTTTCTCCAGTGTGTGACTGGGGCATATATGCAACCTTCAGACAGTAATCTTTTGGTGAGAAGTCTATCGTCAAGTAATGCGCTGTGATGGCCATGTAAGCGTCATTAGCACGACTTGTCCAATGATCCGTGGTCAAGGAAATGTAATCAGCTTCAACTATTTCAGATTTTATCCGTGATTTTTCTTGCTCGTATAAATTTGGTATCAGCTTCTTTCTCAGTTCTCTTCTTGTGGGAATCTGAAATGCTGGTTGAAGGGCATTTACAAATTTCTTAAAACCAGTATCTTCAACTACAGAAACCGGTTGCATGTCCAAACAGACCATTCTTGTCAACATCTTGGAGGCATGTGTCTGTCTAGGATCACTTGGTGTCCACATGCCAGAGGGCCCATGGGTGAACTGTTTAATTGAAGACTGGGATGATGTACATCCTGCACCACTTTTTTTCTTTCCCTGAAAATATAATGAATGAAAATAAGATTAGAAATTTAAAGATTAACTGATTCAGGTACATTTACTGAACTAGGTACCGGTAATGGCAGGTATATTTGCCTGATAAGTGATAATGACCATTTGTGAGTTGTGACCATGTCGTCTATGAAACGTAACTTACGTAAGTTGCCAGAAGTATGAAGCCTCTTTGTTACTGTCTGAGGGTTGAATATATGCCACGGTCACACACAAAAAATAACAATGAAAAATTATTAACCCTTTTCTAATTCCTAACGAATCGTCTAGAATCGGTCAGCGTTGTTCATCAAAAGTGTCATTCAATGACAATTTTTAAAACATTCTCATTTTTGCAAAAACAAAACCATGGGTTGTGACCCTTCATTGAAAGGAGCATGTCCTATCAATGGCTATCATATGTGTCACGCTCGTTCCAATGAGGGGTCACAACGTATGTGTTTGAATAAAAAATTAACAGTTTCAATCAAACAATTTTTTTTCATCAGCGTTGTCTGATACGGGTTTCGGTAAAGGGTTAAGGCATTTGATGAATGCTCAATGCTCATCCGATAAGGAATGATAAAATGGAAGGGAAGTTATTTCCAGAAAAGTATTCTATTCAACCTGTTTTGCACATACACTACATTTTGACAGCACACATGACACATCTTGATTGAGGTAATGAAATGACAACGGGGTAAAATATTGATTTCTGGTTGCCAATTCGTAAACGGAAAATTGTTTAGTGCATTAATTGGAAAGGGAGTGGGGGGTGGGGGGGGGGCTGTCTTAAATGAACTACCGTGCTTTTATTGAGGAAGATATATTTTGTCCTATTGAAAAAAATGACCCGTTTCTTTTTTGCGGACCCGTGGAGAGCTTAAATGTCAACTGGCCTTGATGCGCCTCCACTGAATGCCGCAATCAGTGCAGGTGTGCATAGAAAATGTACACACCGCAATGTGGTTTTCGTTTTCTCTCTTTGGTAACTTTTATTCGTTAAAAGGGAAACATCTGTATTTGATATTTGCATTACCTTTTCTCACCCGAGGGCATATTTAACAATTCTTCCGAGGGTTTCTAAAAAAAAAAAAAACATGCGAAAATCGAAAGTGAAAGTACAAACCTCTGTTGACGACTCGTCCAACTTGAGTTCTCTGAACTGCTGCGGGTGTTTCGATTCCAGGTGTTTTCGCAAATTTGATGTATTCCCGTGTTCAGCCTTATACACTTTAGAACAGATTGTGCACTGAGAATTTTTCTCGTCGACTTTAATAAAATATTTACGCACAGCAGATATCTTGGTAGCCATTGTCAGTATGGTTATGCGTGTCATGTGTCACAATCTTGCTCTGTACGGTAACATTCCAATAGAAAAGTTCTGTCACTTGACTGTTTTCCTTCGATGACGTAGTGGCTTCGCGAAAACGGCGAGTCAGACAATATTAATACTTAAAATGATTACAAAACCAGTTCTTAGCTTCAGACATGCAAAACCCGATACAAACCCGCAAATCATAACAAGATTTGGTGATTTCATGTGTTAAAATTGACTTTGCAAGCTGAATAAAACAAGGTTGAAAAGTACTCGGTTCTTTCTCAGGATTCGGTGGGTACTCGGTACTAAAAATAAGAACCGGTACCGATTACTTTTTCGGTACTACCGCCCATCTCTAATGTTCAGAGGTTATTGTAAATGGCAACTTGTTTCACAGAAATGAATGCTAAACAACAGCTCTTATCTAAAGGTCTTGCCTAATGTGCACACCAAGTTCAAAAACAATCCTATGATAAATGTGGCCTGTAGGCCATGTCAAAGAAGAATGTTGATGCTAACAGCAACAGTTTTTGATGGAAATGAAAAGAAAATCAATAGCTCCTATCTTTGTCACCCTGCATAACAGTGGCGTAGGAACCAGGGGGGTAAGGGGGGTATTTACCCCCCCAAAAATTTCCCAAAACTTATAGACGTATAGCCTATTGCTCATTGACAAATGCAGACCAGACTCTTATAGACGTATAGCCTATTGCTCATTGACAAATGCAGATTAATACATATCGATTTTTCTTTTCATACATACGTACGGACTTGGGGTATATTATCGGGTCACACGGTTCAACATTTTGCCAAAATTACAACACCCTGTTAAGAAATCCCACTTTTTCAAATAAAAAAATAGGGAAAATTACACCCCAGTGGCCACCAGAATGCACCATTTGATACCTCAATTGGAAAATGTTCTTGGGGAGAGAACCCCCCCGAACCCCCCTCATCAAGCTCGTGCCTGCGGCACTCGTGACAGATGCCTTCGGCATCTGCGGCATCTGCCCAACCAGCGCCACACGACCCTATACCCCCCCAATATTTTTTCGTTCCTACGCCCCTGCTGCATAAGCATATAAAGTTTCAAAACAACCTGATAATGAGGCATGCCAAAGGAAGATGTTAATGCACAAATGCACTAAGTAGAAGGTCATTGCTTGTGGCAATGGGTTTTGGGGGGGGGGGGGGGGTTTATAGAAATTCATAAATATACCCTGCAGAGAGTGCAAAAGGGATAAGTTGTTGCACAAATGCAGTAAGTTCAAAGGCTGGTGATAACGACAATAATTTTTTATGGAAATGAAATGAAAGTGTTAATGACACTGTAGCTCAACTTGTCAAGACATGTACATGTATAGTATGTGACACAGCAATGACAAACATCTAGGTAATGACCTGATAACAAAGGTACATATAAAGTATTGTAACGGTCTGTACATAAATACTGACTGTAGCCTGTAACAAATGTATAGTTGAAGTATTGTAAAGGTGGGTGACAGTCAGATGCTAAACTAGAAAAGAAATCTTTGAGTCCCAGAATGGGTCTGACTGAACCCCCAAATATTTGTTCTCATAGCACAGTGATAACAAAGGTACCCCAAAACACACTCATTCCTGTCCCAAGGTGAAAACAAAGGTACCCAAGAAGTTTCGTGAAGATCAGTTCATAAATACGAGCTGTATAGAGGTTGTGACAAAAAACTGATTGGACCTAATTTCGGTACAAAATGGCCACTGGTAGCCATCTTGAATTTTGGACCGCACTCAGAAACACTCATTCTCGTCCCAAGGTGATAACAAAGGTACTCAAGAAGTTTCGTGAAGATCGGTTGATAATTACAGCCTTCAGCCCGAGCCGTATTGACATGTGCACTTACAGTGTATAAGTAGCACTAAATAAATCAAAATTCATCTAATTTGCATAATTTCTGCACGAGAAAAAAACCCATACTGTGTGTGATGTATTCCATTTCACTAAACATTCATACAAAAATTTATTGGAATCAGAACTTTCATACAGAAGTTCTGTACAAAAGACTGATTGCACTAATTTTGGTACAAAATGGCTGCTGGTGGCCATCTGGAATTTCGGACAACACCCAAAAACACTCGTTCTCATCCCACGGTGATAACAAAGGTACCCAAGAAGTTTCGTAAAGAACGGTTCATAAATACGGCCTCTAGTCTGAGCTGTATAGAAGTTGTGTACAAAAAACTGATTAGACCTAATTTCGGTACAAAATGGCCACTGGCAGCCATCTTGAATTTTGGACCGCACTCAGAAACACTCGTTCTCATCCCAATGTGATAACAGAGGTACCCAAGAAGTTTCGTGAAGATCGGTTGATAAATACAGCCTCTAGCCCGAGCCGAATTGACATGTGTACTTACTGTGTGTAGTGTGTAAGTAGCACTGAAAAAATCAAAGTTCATCTAATTTGCATAATTTCTGCACGAGAAAAAAAACCCTATTATATGTGATGTATCCCATGGTACTAAACATTCACACACAAAAATTTTCAAATCAGCACTTTCATATGGAAGTTCTGTGCAAAAATCTGATTGCACCTAATTTTGTACAAAATGGCTGCCATAGGCCATCTTGAATTTCGGACTGCACCCAAAAACACTCGTTCCCGTCCCACGGTGATACCAAAGGTACCCACCCAAAAAGTTTCGTAAAGATCGGTTTATAAATACAGCCTCTAGCCTGAGCCGTAGTGGCAATTGCACTTACAGTGCTGAAAGTAACACTAAATACATCAAAGTTAGTCTAATTTGAATAATTTATGTACGAGAAAAAAACCTGTATTATATGTGATGTATCCCATGGTACTAAACATTCATACAAAAAATTATTCAAATCAGCGCTTTCATATGGAAGTTCTGTGCAAAAATATGATTGCACCTAAGTCTTTACAAAATGGCCACCAGCGGCCAACTTGAATTTTGGATCGGACCCAAAAACACTCGTTCTAATCCCACGGTCATAACAAAGGTACCCAAGAAGTTTCGTAAAGATCGGTTCATAAATACAGCCTCTTGCCCGAGCCGTATTGAATTGTTGACGGACAGACGGACGACTGGCCGTGACATAAGCTCAAATTTGGCTTTGCCAAAAAGTTGAGCTAACAAAGCAATAGCTCACTTCTAGATATCAGCCCGAACACACATACTAAGTTTCAAAAGTGATCCGATCATAAATGTG
Source organism: Pictodentalium vernedei (assembly GCA_031216915.1). NCBI lineage: Eukaryota > Metazoa > Mollusca > Scaphopoda > Dentaliida > Dentaliidae > Pictodentalium > Pictodentalium vernedei. Next base: position 507,456,407 of record CM062296.1, on the reverse strand, counting down.
CCCTGAAGGGTGTGTTAAAGGGAAATATTGAGGTCTGACTAAACTAAGTTCAAAGGTCAGTGGCAACATTTTTTGACACAAATGGAAGAAAATCGACAGCTCCCATATAGATGTCACCCCACACAAGCACACCAAGTTTGCAAGCGATCGAATCATAAATGTGCCCTGCAGGGTGTGTCAAAGAGAAATATTGATGCTTAAGTTTTTACTAAGTTCATCAAAAGGTCATTGCCAGTGGCAACATTTTTTGATGGAAATCGAAGAAAATCGATAGCTCCCATCTAGAGGTAACCCCAAACAAGCATACAAAGTTTCAGACTGATCAGATCATAAATGTGCCCTGTAGGCCATGCCAAAGGAATATATTGATGCCTAACTAAACTAAGTTCAAAGATCGTTGCCAGCGGCAACACTTTTTGATGGACGGAAATGGAAGAAAATCGATAGCTCCCATCTAGAGGTCACCCCAAACAAGCATGCCAGGTTTCAAAGCTATCCGATCATAAATGTGCCCACTAGGGTGTGCCAAAGGGAAATATTGAGGTCTGACTAAACTAAGCTCTAAGAACGTTGGCCGTGGCAACATTTTTTGACAGAAATGGAAGAAAATCGATAGCTCCCATCTAGAGGTCACCCCAAACAAGCATGCCAGGTTTCAAAGCAATTCAATCATAAATGTGTTCTATAGGGTGTGCCAAAGGGAAATATTGAGGTCTGACTAAACTAAGTTCTAAGAACGTTGGCCGCGGTAACATTTTTGGACGGAAATTGAAGAAAATCGATATCTCCCATCTAGAGGTCACCCCAAACAAGCATACCAAGTTTCAAAGTGATCTGATCATAAATGCGACCGGTGAGGTGTGCCAAAGGAAATTGTGGATGTACGTACACACTAACGTACGTACGCACGTATGCCGATAGATGAAAAGTGATGGCAATAGCTCAGCTTGACTTTGTCAAGTTGAGCTAAAAATGTTGAAAAAGACTCTGTGTAATTGTAATGTATTTAGGCTACAATTACAATCTGAGGATGGTATCACAACTAAAACATCATAGGGTAGCAATATCGTTATTACAAAATCAATCTTTTCTCAATCAGAATGCAATCTAATTGCAAGAGATGGGCAATATGCAGAAAAACCAAACTGATACCAATATCATGAGAATACCGAAAAACCCAACCCAACCAATTGCTGAATACCCATAATGCCTGAATTTCCAAATTTTGCAACATTCGATATCTATGTCCCTGTTGGGGCTTGATAACAGTTGAAAGGTTCATTTTCATGAAAGAAGTGACTGATTTTCTTTTCAGTTTTTTTATCACTCAATGGACTGGGCAACTGTCCTGAATTCCACCAGACTACATCCTGTTCATGTCCAGTTGCTAACTAGTGATTTCTAGTCATGTCTTAGCTGCCTGTAATAGCAGCCAACTTGAGCCAAGATCTGACTATAAATCACCACTGAGATGTTTTGTCTATTGTCATCAGGACCTCCAAAACATGGCATGGTCAGGGCACATGCTAGTAGATCGCAAAAGCCTGAAATAGGTCTTTAAACATTAAGGTGTGTGTAGAACAGGTCGCAAAACTACTGTAGATATGATTTGTGGCTGTAAAAGAATGCCACTGTTGAGCTACTAGCAGTGTCATTTATAGCATTGTGGTAGAATGATACTACAACTACTTATTCTGTTTTACCTGACGTGAACTCTTCTTTGGTACTATCAGCAAATCTCAGTCAGGTCAGATACCGATTACCATACCGATACCAAGGTATACCCCCTAAAAATATCAAAATTGATACCGAACTCAAAATTCAAATACCACCCATCTCTACCGAGTGTGGCAAACTCTCATCAGAGATTTAGTGAATAAAATCCTGCCTTTAAATTCGACCTAATTTACAGCAGTAACCGGTATCCCAAAGTACAGGGATGTTCCCAAATTTAATGTCCCAAATAGATACTTTAGTTTGTTTTTCATGTTTTTACCCAGTTTTATAAGAGGCAATTTAACAACATTTTGCTACAGAGTGACAGGTAACACCCGGTCACTTATAGTTGTTTCTCTGTAAGTTTTGACTGCTCATACTGGCAGTCAAGACTTGCCGAGAAACAACTACACAGATATAAATGATGAACTGTTAGTGCACCTGTGGCAGGAAAAAATGATCAGTGTTAAAGTTAGGACCTGTAGGATTAGCATATTTGCTGATACACCTGTAAGGCCTTAAGGAGCCAGACAAGTTATTCAAGCAGTCAGTATAAGAAAACTCTCTTCAAAAGGGTGCAACAACCACTGTGATGTCTGAGCATGTCTCCAAATTAGCCAATCTGAATGAAGGCCAGATAAAATATTGCGAAGTCAAGGTAACATCAAGGAAAACAAATGCAAATAAGAGCTATTTCTGAAGACAATTTAAACCCCTACTGCAGTGCTGGACCGATGAAGCATAAATGAATTAAAAGGTGAGGGCCATAACTCCATTGAAACCAGAGGCTAAAGTGAGCCTAAAACGCTCACCTGACTCAAGCTGTCAAAAGAGATGAGTATATCAGTAAGTGATCAGCAGCAAGAGCAATTTTTTGAATTGCCATGAAAAAAACAAAGGCAACGTTTTTTGCCCATTCATTTCTGCTGGTCCTAAGAAAGCTTCCTAGCAAGCTCAGTTCTGTTAAGTATTAAAAAAAACTATAACAGAATGAAATTTTTGTTTTGTTCTCAACAACTGTGGCTCTCTCAACATCCCCCCCCCCCCCAAAAAAAAAAACAAAAACAAACACAATTCCAGCATAAATGAAATATTATGACCCAGTTATATACTACATGGCAAATTTGGTTCATATCTGCCCATTGGATCTGAAAGTTAAAAAATTTATAGTAATTTATATATTTTTTATACTTACCAATGACCCAGACTTAGCTGGTGCTAACTCTAACAAAACCAGGGCCAAACACAAATTTTGCCCCCCAATCCCCAAAATTTGCATCCAAAACCAAAAGAAATCATGTCCTATAGGACCTCCATACTACGCCCCCACTGCGCATGCGCAGTGTCAAGGACGTCCCGAAATTGGCGCCAATTATCATTCTTACTGGCAGTGCCTGGTCAGCGCTATGTACTCAGCGGGGAGGCAAGAGTTCCCAACTCCTGGGAGGGCCATCCCCGTCTGGGTCATTGGTAAGTATAAAAAATATATAAATTACTATAAATTTTTTAACATTTTTATACTGTACCAATGACCCAGACTTAGCTGAATAGTAAAAAGGCTGGAGGGCCTAGGACATAGAGGAAAATCCAATAAGCTCAACTATATAATAAAGAGGTAACCCCTTAAGGAGAAAAGGAGTATTAGGCTTTACATGTATCTTTCTTATTTAATATTAAATTAGAAAGATACAATACCCTTAATAATTGAGCACAATAATATTCATGTTCTCTATTAACATCCAGTATAACCCTTATACTAATTATTTTTAAAGTAAGCCAATAAATAAAGTAGTCCAGAGAATTGAGACTCTTTATAATCTTTTAAAAGTGTCCGAGTATTGCATATTAAAGCCCGTTTGACACTTGACATATACAAATGCTTCACACCGAGCTACACTTTAAAAATAAGACATGAATGAATTTTAACATTAATATTACACTTTGAAACCATCCCAGAAGCGACTCAGAAATACTGACTTTGGAGGAGGCATTCCCTTGCTTTTCACTATAAAGCAGGTGACCTAAGGGAACACCCCCCCCCCCCCCCCGCCCCCCCCCTTCCCCTTGCCCTGGGTCAAATAGCCCAGAGCGAAGAGGGCAGCCGGACGGAGTCACTGCCGGAACAGAAAGCCTGCATAACTATAGTTGCAACTGTTTAGTGGACGACATTCTGAGCAACAGATAACGGACCTAAACAATGCAGGTCTCCAGAAATGGACTCAATATTTCTGAGATAAAAATTTGTGAATGTGGATGGCTGAGATCAATAAGCAGCCTTCATTAAATCTGTAATAGCAACACTATTAGCATAAGCCCAAGAAGTAGCAAGAGCTCTTACTTCATGAGCGGAAATCTTAAGCACAGACTGCTGAGAAGATAAACTCTCATAAGCAGTACAGATAGTTAATTGAATCCATCTAGCAATAGAATGGACCGAAATGTCCCTTCTATTAGGCATCAAACACAGAAAGAAACGTTTCAGTCCCTTTCTGATAAACTGAGATCTCTGTTTATAGATACGTAATGCTCTAACAGGACAGAGTAAAGGCCTTCGCCCGTCTGAAGACGGAAGAGCCTTAATAACAATAGGTTCCAGATATTTATTAGGAGCCTGATTCTTAGCTAAAAAACCCACATTAGTAGTGAAGGTGATAGTGTTTCCGACACTACAATAGTGAGAATCATCCACCGACAGTGCATGAAGCTCACTGACTCTTCTAGCAGAAGAGAAAGCTAAGAGAAAAGCTGTCTTATAAGATAAGAATTTGAAATCTACTGTCCCAAGAGGTTCAAATGGCTTTTCCTTCAATTTAAGAAGAACCCAAGCTAAATTCCATTTAGGAATTAATCTAAGAGTTCTGGGTCTATTTATCGAGAAGTTTCTAACCAACTTAGATAAAGAGACATTAGATCCAATTTGTAAACTATCATGATGTGCATAGGTATCAGATAACATAGACCTATAACCCTTAATAGTAACAGGCTGCAGTTTGATTTCGTCAAACAAGTATACTAGAAAGTTTGCAATGTCTGGTATAGAGGGATCAAAAATATCTACAGAATGATCCCTACACCAACGACGAAAAACCTTCCACTTAGCCGCATAGTTTAGCGAAGAGGAGGTCCTCCTACAGTTAGAAATCGCGTCCACTGCTCGTCCTGTAAAGTGCTTGCCATGCAAGAAGGACCGCACAACGGAAAAACGTGAAGGTTGAGACCTTGCGGGTTGTGATGGAGTTGACGCGATTTCCCCTGCGAAAGAAGATCCTCCCGTGGAGGAAGCTTTCGCGGTAGGTCCCACAACAGACACCTGAGTAGATTTATCCACAGTCTCTGTGGCGACAGAGATGCTACCAACAGAATCTTGCATTGAGATTGTTTTATCTTTAGCAATACTTGTTGAATTAACAGTGCTGGAGGATACGCATATCCTATCATTCCGTCCTAAGGGATCGACAGAGCGTCTACAGCAAATGCTCTTGGATCCGGACACGGAGACACATACGTCTGCAACTGATTGTTGAGATGTGTCGCAAATAAGTCTATCATTGGCCGTTCCCATTGGTAGCAAATCTGATTGAATACTTGTTTGTTGAGAGTCCACTCCGACGGCAACAAGCGACCCTTTCGTGAAAGGGAGTCTGCTGGCACATTCAGACGACCCGGTATTGTGACGGACCGAAAGAAGAACCTGATGTTCTAGCGCAAACAGAAGGATTCTTTCCGTTAGATTGAACAACGGAACTGAATGAGTGCCTCCCTGATTCCGTATATACGCCACTATTGTCGTATTGTCGGATAGGATTTGATGTTTATGTGCTTGCACAGGAATTGCGGATCCCAAAGACCCTGGCATCTCGAATCCGTTGGGATCAATGATGCACCCCAACCTGTTTGACTGGCATCCGTCAAAATGGTAAAACTCGGATCCGGCAACTGCAGCGGAACTCCCTGAGTTAACCACTGAATGTTTGCCCAAGTCGGAATCTCTTGTTTCACTTGATCTGACAAGAGAACGTCTACGTCGAGCGAATGAATTTTCACACTCCAATTCTGAGTCAAGAAAATTTGGAGAGGACGCATGCGTAACCGCCCCATCGGAATGAGATCCGCAGCGGATCCGCACAGACCTATCAGTCTCATAAATTCTCTCACTGTGACTTTGGCTGTAGAATCCCGGAGTCTCCTGGTTTTCTACGACCTCTACCGCGTTCTTCATTAAAAGAGACTGCACCTCTGATAATAGAGCGTCTCTTTTCTGCGGATTTGACGGAAGTTGAGTCCACTTTGGACTTCGAGTTAATGGAGGCTTTCGTTTGAAGGATATCTTTAGGCCTTCCGAAGTCACTCCTCTCACCCAAGGGTCGTCCGTAATCGACGCCCATTCTTGTGAAAAGCTCGACAACCTTCCGCCAACCGCGATAGAGGTTTAAGCCATCACCTCCTGGACCTGCGAGGCCTGCGGTAGGAGAAACCACATCCTCCACGACCCGCACCTCGTCCCGTCGACCTCGGGGCGTCCGACCGGTTGTCCCGGCCCGAAGGACATCCCGAACGAGAGTCGCTACCCTGACGGTCTCTCGAATAAGACCAAGAGGACGCACCGGAACCTCTATAGGAACCTCTCTTGGGCGCATTAGACCCAGAAGTGCCTGTCTTATTCTTGTCTGTCGTATCCGACTTCTTAGAAGCAGATTTGAACAACAGAGAATCCGAAGCTTTCTTTGTAATTTTATCAGAAATAGCAGAAAGCTTGCCGTCAAAGAGAAGTTCTCCGGAGACCAAAGCGACTCTAAGAGAGTTCTTCACCTTAGTATCCACGAGTGTGGATGTAGCTAGGGCTGCGTCACGTCTAACCAACTCCAGGTTTGCCACTGAAAGGGCGGAGTTACACGTGGAATAAGCTACTGCCCTTGAAAGAAAGAAGTCTTAAAGAGGATTGTATATCCTGAAATTCTTTCCCTTGAAGGCGCAGTGATAACGCCTTAGTAAGGAGATCTGCGTAAGATAAGGCATCTAAATTGGCTCTGTTAGACGAAATAGCTGTTTCCAACACCGCGGTTGGAATAGAAGCCGACGACGGTAATGATAGCTCTAAGTCTTCCGCCTCGTCGTCCATACGCAGAGGAACTCTCGGAATACCCTGTCCTGCCGTGTCGAATTTATTCCTTGCATTAATGAAAGGCAGGTTGAGAGTATTGGCGGACAAGAAACCTGCTTTCCCCGTCTTGGAAGCAAGTTTAAATATAGCGTCGTTCAATAATTCAAATGTTCTTGCAACATTATTGGACTGCGACGGAAACTCGGGAGCGATGTCCCTGAACCGCTCAAAAAATTCAGAGTCCAATGACGCTATAATCCTCTTGTCCGGAACCGCAGCAGTCTGGCCCTGAGGGAGAAAGTGCCGGATGAAGTCCACGGCAGCTTTATGTTGTTCCGAAAGGGATAGCTCCAAATCATCCGTATCCCTTTCACCATCCGGTCGGACCTCATGATGCTCCCGGTCGTCCGCCCCCGATGCTTCGGCAGAGCGTACCGACCCAGCGCCATCGGATAATTCCCGATCCGACACCGTCTCTGTCGGCTGCTGGGATGCTGCGATAAGCTGTGCTATCTGCACAAGAATGTCCAGCATCGAGACCTGCGGAGGCGCAGTCTTTCGCTGCTTCGCCGAGGGCAGCTCTGCATCAGATGGCTCCCGCATACTTTTTCTATGCGAACGTCCGGAGTCCATCGGCCTCGTGTCCCTGGCTGCCGGATGGTGTGACCTGGTCGCCGAAGAATCCTTGATCGGCGAAGCTGGTAAGATATCGGCGGTCACGCAGCCAAGGTGCGGTCGTGTGCGCTGACGAGAAGAAGAAGCCTTAGCAGTCTCCCCAGATGTTGTTGTACGAGAGAGGGGCCTCTCTCGCTCGCGGCCCGGCTGGACCTGGACGAGCTAGGAACCGGACTCAAAGGCTTCCTCCGATCTCGCATACTATCCGCCGTCACTGGGTGTGCACGTTGAATGTTTATAGTGCTCGCATCACCCAACATTTCCTCCTGGACTGCATCGGACGAACCCGGCTGCCGAACCATTCGGTGAATGGACGCTACACCGGGCGAGCTAGCAGACGACATTTGTTTAATCTCCATGAGCACTTTTGCCGCTAGCTCTGAATTCATTTGTGACGACGGAAGCACACTTGCAGAAGATAACATGGAAACATCACCCTGTTCTTGTTCCTCTGAAATAGAAACTGAGAGAGTAGAGTGACCTTGCGGAGAAAGAGCCGGCATAGCCCTTTCTCCAGTAACAACATACCGTGACACACGTTTCCAATGTTTGTCATCCCAATATTGACATATAGAACAGGGATTAGTGCGAGAACACTGACTACAATTAATACAATGATCATGAAAGTCAGAGGAAGATTTCTTCCCATTACAATTTGAACAATATCCTTTCATTGTGAAAAGTCAACAACAAGTCCTAGTTACTCGCACAAACCCCTGACACAAAGATACATAATAACATGATCCATTAATAAATGAAAAAACAATTGCAAATCAAAATAATTTTGAAAAAATATTTTTTCAGCGAAGCCCAAGTTTCTGAAAAGTAACGTTGAGCCCCGATGGATCCGATGGCAAAGTGTGGTCAAAAATTTTAAATTTATATTAAATAATTAATGAGACACTTACGGATAATATAAATGTATCTTATAGTGAGATAAACTACACCAAAGGCAAACAGCCCCCCTCAAAAAAGGCTGTTGCCAATGTAAACAAACAGTGTAAAACACCAGAAAACATGACTCCAGGCACTGAAAAAACTGGCCCGAAATCAGTCATCAAAATTACACTCTATCTGATGCAAGACAGAGACTCCCAGGGGAGAATCTGCAGAACATCAGATGGAAGATGCAGAACATCAGATGGAAGATGCAGAACACAACGTTTATACACCCATGGGTGAAAACGTAACTATGGGGAAAATAACAGAAAACATTCTGTAACCAAGCAACTCTCCCAAGAAAATTTTAGAAATGAACTTTCTCAAAAATATGCCAAAAGCATGGGAGAATTGCAAGGGGGGACTTAGAAGGCTAGGGGAGAGGAAACACTGAATAAGCAGTGCAACATTTAGCAAGAATGACAAGAGGCCCATGCCTCAAAAATAGGCAACTTAACATAATTTCATAAAAAATTTTAAGTACAGCCCTGATTATTTTTTGTCACTCCTTTTTCCTCTCCTCCTTCTATATCCTCCTTAGAATCACCATTTCTCCAAAAAATTACGTGTCTGGCATCCTTTAAACTGAGATTTACAAGCACAAAGATCAGTGAGATGTTGACTGATGAAGGGCCAAACAGAGAATGATAATTGGCGCCAATTTCGGGACGTCCTTGACACTGCGCATGCGCAGTGGGGGCGTAGTATGGAGGTCCTATAGGACATGATTTCTTTTGGTTTTGGATGCAAATTTTGGGGATTGGGGGGCAAAATTTGTGTTTGGCCCTGGTTTTGTTAGAGTTAGCACCAGCTAAGTCTGGGTCATTGGTACAGTATAAAAATATAGAAATTTTTAGTGTAGCCCAAATTTGGGAGCCCAAATTTTGACTTACTGAGTTTCTTTGAAAAAAAATGAATCTACATCACAAAAGTAAGTTCCAAACAAGAAATCTAAGCATATTGCAAGTGGCTTATAAAAAGAGGATATTAAAAGCATTTTGGGCTCATGGAGCATTAACCCCACCACAAGGGATATAGTAATTTAGTGGAGGGGGAGTCAGAAGAGTAAATTCCACCAGCCTGAAGATGGCAGCAGCTTCATTTGAACAAAGGAGAAAAGGTTTACTCAAAGATAGTCTGTGCCATAAATGAATGAATTTGGCCGAGTAGTTTTAAAGAATAAGAAACATTTCAAACTAGAGAAACAGAATTTTACTGCCACCAGTATATTCAAGTCGTGTAAAAATGGTTAAAGCGTCAAAAATAAATAAAACAGAAAGAGAATTTATGGAGGCTTAATTCTGGGGGTAAAATATTTTTAAAGAAATCAGAAACAGGTTTTCGTTAACAGTATTACATGAAATAAAATCTTTGAAACCCATACTTGAGAGGGTTAAATTAAAGATATTCATACAGGAATCAGATCAATTTTTTCCAAGGAACCATAAGAAATATATATGTGCAAAACACTGAAAAGGTTTGATCGAGGCATCAATAAAATCTTTGAAATCCACATTCAAGTCTTGAGAGGGTTAAATTAAAGACATTCATACAGGAATCCACGAAACCAGAAAAAAACAAAAATGTGTACATCATTGAAAGAGCTCAACATAAAATAAAATTGTGATGGCAATAGCTCCCACTGACTTGCAGTCAGGTGAGCTAAAAATGCGGGCACCTTTTTATAACATGTCACAAGGATCCCTCATACCAAATTTCATTAAGTCTATCCAGTCACTTCTGAGATATCGATTTACAATACGGTTGCAGTTTCGGTTTTTTAACCCTTTGAGACTTTAATTATCCTGACCTTCAAATGTCACTGCGAATTCTGTTTCTTCAACGTTTTTTTCAAAATGCGATGTCAAACGTCAGAAAGTACAAATAACAAGATATTTTTCACTTTTGTGATTATCTGGTTGAAAGCTAGATTATCTCTGGTGGTCTGAATTTGTTATTCAAAACTTGTTTTATTAAAAATTTTTGGAGAGTGCCCAGAGCATAAAATCCAGCCAAAAAAAACAAAAAAACACATGATGCCATATAATTCTAGTCAAGATGTGGTCATTCTCCCACATATTTTAGGAGCACTGTTTCCAGAATTGGCATTCTGCAACTTAAGATTGCCAAGTCATTCGGAAACTATCACTATTTTCCACAACCTGCCGACTAGGTAAGATGTCACATGCTGATTGTAGAGAAGAAACGGCTTTAGCTTTGTCGTTTCCCAGAAGATATGACATAATTATTCTCACAAAATCATTCACACTAAAACATGAATAGCCATCTCAAATGCAAGGAAATGACCTTCCTGCAGTTGAATTCTAAAAGTTTCTTCGCTTACACTGAACCATGGTCACGACAGGCAATCTGTGATTTTCCCCTCCTACTGGACCCACTAATTTATTCCTAGCGGAAACCCTGCTGAAGGACAACAGCATGCACATTATACACACTGAACTAAGGTAACAAATGCCTTTTTCTGATATGTTGTATATTTGTTAGGTGGAAAGTCTAACCCTGAGTATTTAAGGACAGGATATCTCTTGCCAATGAAATAAGTATAATTTGCACACATTTAAATTAATAAAAATTTTCCCCCGTTTAATTTGCTGAATTTTTTCCCCAATGATTTCTTGAGTTAAATTTAGATGCATCATTCATCTAATCTTGTCATGGCTGCTTCACAGTAGCCATGACTAGATTTGATGACAAATATCTTAAAAATACTCAGCAGATTTTGAGTTGACAGTAATTTAACCTGGCTATAGTGTACATGTACTTTCTTAAGTGATCATTGATCAAACTACATGATTCCCTCACCATTAAAGGTGGTAATGACGAATGCACACTTCATTCTTATGAAAATGAAACCAGTGGCTTGTCCAGATATTTAAGCATAGATGTACATGTACATGTGTAATACAATCATTTTGTCAACCCTCACTATTGTTTTGTTAAACATGTTACGCAAAACCGCAGTACTGAAAAATAATGGCATTCAAGTATTTGTCGACAAACTACACAAATATGAAAGTCAGTGGACCAAGTTCTTTGAGCTTGTTCTACCTAGATCCATATTTATATAGCGTTCTTCAGAACATTTTTTAATTATGGAAAAATTAAATTGAAATAAATTTTAAATTATTGCAAAGGACACCCTACATGTACCTCCATCACCATGAAATGAAACAGAAATGAAACTATAAGCTGCATGTACAATGGAAATGAAACTATAAGCTATAACAACAATGGGGTTTTGTCCACATACCAAATTGCTTGTTGGATTAAGGGAACATTTACTGCATGAGATGTTGGTGTTTTGACATCAGTGTGCAGGGGATTAATAATATAACAAAGGCTTCAAATTTTTTTTAAAAGGATAAACCAAATGCCACTATACCTCATATAAAAGTCAATAAATAGTCTGGGATAGAAATAAAATATAAATATCAATGATGCTGCAGCAGTCCCAGCCGTGGCCAGTGATGAGAGAGACAGTGGCAGACCCACAGCCAGTTGCACTTGCTCCATACATGTAACAGCCATCATCTCTTTTTATGCACAGCAACAAATTACCCAGAAGATGTTTCAAATATATTTTTTCTTGCTCAATCTGTAAAAGAAAGATATCTTCATAAGCACTTTATTCACCAAAGTCTGGAAGCAGTTTTCAAATTAAACATTCTGTCAAACTTGCACTGGTAAATAGTGTCCCCAAGCATTTTTTTGTGAAGTACATTTTTTCTGCATAATTTCAGGCATCAACCCATACAGAGTATTTATTTATTTATGGGTGTTTAAGGTCATATACTTATGCACAATGGCTAATCATGACCGTGACAGTTTTACCGGTGGAGGAAGCTAGAGTACCCAGAGAGAACCACCAAGCAACGACGAGCAGCTGCCAGCTCCCCAATATTGTAACTCCGCACTGCAGCACAGGAAGGGTTAGATTGGTTGAAGACATGCATACCATCGACGTGCAGTACGCCTTAGTACTCGGCGTCATTGTGCCCCCATGTGGACAATCAGGGTTAAGTGCCTTGCCCAAGGACACAATGTGGGAGTCCGAATTGATCTCTCAGACAGTCACCCATCCAATGATTAACCAGGACCCCTTCAGAGGTTTATTGTTGATTTATCCAATATAATTTACTACTAGTGGAGTTTAGCTTTTATCATATATAAAAATATGCTGCTTTTTCTGTCTGATATGAATCATATGTAACATCCCCCTCCCTCCCACTCCCCCCCCCCCCCCCCCCAACCAAAAAATTATTTTGGACAATTCCAGTTTGTTTACATGAAATTTGATGCTTCTAAATTACATTTCACTTTTTTTTTTTTTTTGGAAAAGAAATCTTTGAGCTGTGGGCTATCGACCCCAAAAAATTATAAATTCAAAGTAATTTGTATCTTTTTTATACTTACCAATGGCCCAGACTAGCTGGTGCTAACTCAAAAAAAACCAGTGCCAAACACAAATTTTTGCAAGCAAAACCAAAAAAATTATGTCCTAACTGGTCCTCCATACTTTTGCGAACTGCGCAGTATCCAGGAAGATACTGAAATTGGCGCCAACCATCATTCTTTCTAGAATTTGCCTGTTAAATGTTGTCAGCAGCGGGGAGATATGAGTGCCCACTCACGGGAGGGCCATCCCTGTCTGGGCCATTAGTAAGTATAAAAAATATACAAATTACTTTGAATTTATAATATTTTTATACACAAACCAATGGTCCACACTAGCTGAATCATAAAAAGGCTGGAGGGCCTAGGACATAGAGGAAAATCCAATTACTCAATCACTTCTTAAAGGATAGCTCCTACAGGAGAATAAGAGAGAAAGGAATTATATATGTTTTTCTCATTTACGAGAAACGAGAAAGACATAACACCAGTAATGTAATTGAGCTTTACATAATATATAATTCTCCATTTAATGCCAGCATAACCAATTATGCTAATTCGGTGAAGGGAAGCCAATATATAAAAATAGTCCAGAGAATGAGACTCTTTATACTCATTTAAAAGTGTCCGAGGATTGTATATTAATGCCCGTTTGACATGTGACATATATAAATGCTTCACAGTGAGCTACACTTTAAAAACAATACATAAATGAGCCACATCAATTTTGCTTCACACTGAGCTACACATTAAAACCATCCCAGCACCAACTTGGGACTACTGACACTGGAGGAGGTCTTCCCTTGCTTTTCACTATAAAGCCAGATGATCATAAGAGAAAAACCATCCCCTCCACTTCCCCTTGTTCTGAGGTACATGACAACAGAACGAAGAGAGCAGCGGAACAGCGTCACTGCTGGAACGGGGTGCCTAAATAACTACAGATGTTATCATTTAGTGGACGACATTCTGAGCAACAGACACAGGACCTAAACATCTAAGGTCACCGGAGATGGACTCTAAATATCTAAGGTAAAACTTGGTAAATGTAGAAGGCTGTGTCCAGTACGCAGCTTTCATGAGATGAGTAATGGCTATACTGTTAGAATAAGCCCAAGAAGTTGACAGCGCTCTAACTTCATGCGCTGATATCTTATAAACAGAACGCTGATCCGAAGATAGACTTTCATAGGCAATCTGTATTGCCAACTGAATCCATCTAGCAATCGAATGAACAGAAATATCTCTTCTGTTAGGAAACAATGACAGAAAGAAGTGTTTTCTTCCTTTTCTTATAAACTCTGATCAGTGTTTATATATGTGCATTGCCCTGACTGGACACAGCAGAGGTCTACGGTAGAGTCTGACGGCAGAGTCTTTATGGTAATAGGCTCAGGCCGTTTATCTGGAGCCTGATTCTTTGCTTCACACCGAGCTACACATTAAAACCATCCCAGCACCAACTTGGGACTACTGACACTGGAGGAGGTCTTCCCTTGCTTTTCACTATAAAGCCAGATGATCATAAGGGAAAAAACCGCCCCCCCCCCTTCCTCCTGAAGTACATGTCCTCAGAATGAAGAGGGCAGCGGAACAGCGTCACTGCTGGAACGAATTGCCTAAATAACTATAGATGTAATCATTTAGTGGACGACATTCTGAGCAACAGATAGAGGACCTAAACATCTAAGGTCACCGGAGATGGACTCTAAATTTCTAAGGTAAAACTTGGTAAATGTAAAAGGCTGCGTCCATTGCGCAGATTTCATGAGATCAGTAATGGATATTCTGTTAGAATAAGCCTAAAAAGTGGACAGCGCTCTAACTTCATGCGCTGATATCTTATTAACCAACGCTGATCCGAAGATAGATTTTCATAGGCAATGCATATTGCCAACTGAATCCATCTAGTAACTGAATGGACAGAAATATCTTTTCTGTTAGGAATCAATGATAAAAAGAAGCGTTTCCTTCCTTTTCTAATAAACTCTGATCGGCGTTTATATGTGCGCATAGCCCTGACTGGACACAGCAGAGGTCTACGGTTGTCCGCAGATGGCAGAGCCTTTATGATAATAGGCTCCGGCCATTTATCTGGAGCCTGATTCTTAGCCAAAAATCCCACTTGTGTAGTTAAAGTGATGGTATTACCAACACTACGGTAGTGAGATTCGTCAACAGATAAAACTTGGAGTTCACTAACTCTTCTAGTGGAAGCAAAGGCTAAGAGAAATGCTGTTTTATAGGTCAAGAATTTGAACTCTACAACGTCTAACGGCTCAAACGGATTTTCTTTAAGCTTCAACATAACCCAAGATAAATTCCACTTAGGAATTAATCTAAGTGGGTCTAGGTCTATTTATAAAGAAATTTCTAACTAGTTTGAATAATGAAGCATTAGACCCAATTGCCAAGTTATCATGATGAGCGTAAGTGCCCGATAACATAGACCTATAGCCCTTAAAAGTGACGGGCTGCAGTTTGAGAACGTCAAACAGGTAGACCAGAAAGTTGGCAATGTCCGGTATGGACAGATCATAGATGTCTATCGACTGATCCTTACACCAACAGAAGAAAACCTTCCACTTCAGCGTAATTCAGCGAAGAAGAGGACCTCCTGCAGTTAGAAATTGCGTCCACTACTTGCCCTGTAAATTGCTTGCCGTGCAAGAAGCACCGCACAACGGAAATACGTGAAGGTTAAGACCTTCCGGTTTGTGATGCAGTGTGCTTGACTTCCCCTGATGAAGAAGGTCCTCTCGTGGAGGAAACTTCCGGGGAACGTCCCATGACAGACACCGGAGAAGATTGATCCACGGTTTCTGTGACGACAGAGATGCTACTAACAGAATCTTGCAGCAAGACTGTTTGATTTTTAACAGGATCTGCTGAATCAAAAGAGTTGGAGGATACGCATATCCTATCATTCCGTACCATGAGATTGACAGAGCGGCTACTGTATACACTCGATGATCTGGACATGGCGACATGTAAGTCTGCAACTGATTATTGAGGTGTGTCGCAAACAAGTCTATCATAGGTCGACACCACTGGTAGCAAATCTGTCTGAATATTCGCTTGTTGAGAGTCCACTCCGATGGCAACAGGTAACCTTTCCAAGAGAGCGAGTCTGCTAGTACGTTCAGACGACCCGGTATATGACGGACCGATAGATGAACATGATGCTTCGCCTTCATGACATGGATGTATACACCGACTGGTGCAAGTTTCTAATCACAACATCTGGCCCCAGATGTTGTTGGGAAAGACAGGGGCCTCTCTTGCTTGCGGCCCTTTCAGACCTCGCCGAGCTTTCCAATGAACTTGCCGGCTTCTTACTCTGTTCCGTCATCGCTGGGTGAGCCTGTTTATATTTTAAGGCGCTCGCTCTACCCAATCCACTCTTCTCGACCGCAACGGACACACCCGGTGTCACGGTACCCACGGATGGAGTGACCATTTCACCGGTCGAGCTAGCTGGCGACAAGGGACTGAAACCACCGGCTAGTGGTTTTTTGCCCTGTCTCATATTCATGAGCACCTTTGCTGCTAGCTCTGCTTGTTCATCTGAATGCGATGACGGCAGCGTACTATCTCTAGACGTCACGTAAACATCACCATATTCTTGTTCCTCTGAAAAAGAAACTGAGAAACAAGATTGACTTTGTGGCGAGAGGACCAGCATTGTCCTCTCGCCGCTGACAATGTACTGTGACACCCGTCTCAATGTTTGTCATCCCATCCGACACATGTTGAGCAAGAATACATCGACTGCAAGCAAGGCAACAAGCATGTAAATCTGAGGAAGACTTCCTTGCCTTGCATTTTGAGCAATAAGCTTTCATAATGAATCAAATAAAGCAGACAGTATTCCCACCAACTCCACAATAAATATATGAAAAAGATACATAATAAATAATATTCAAAATATAATTCGAAAGAAAATTTACCAAAAATGAAATTTTCGAACAATTTTGACAGGAGCCTTAGTTCCTGTCAAAATTTTTTTTTGTCCCACTACCGAAATATTTAATGTATCTTACAAAGTCCTACCATGATAATAAATAGGAAACTACATATATTTATAGAGCGTTGTCAATGTAAACAAGACTCCAGGCACTGAATAAAAAGGCCAGAAGTCAGTACCAGATTTTGAACTATCCAATGTAAAGCAAGGTATTGCTATTATGAATGTTCAGTAATGATAAAAAATATTTTAAATGAAAACAAGAGGGATGTTACATCCCAATGCTCACCTACATTCGCGCTTGATAATGTCGTTCCAATATAACCTGCCTAATATTTAGTTAATATACATCATTAACTAGGCATCAAATGATTAATGTGGTTTATGTGATGGCTTTGGAAAGTCTATATTTCTGCATTTATTATATATCAATTCAACATAGAATCACTGGATATAAAAGCATTTTTTTCTTTTAGAAATGTGTATGATTAAGAATATGAATCGTGAGGCCAGATATTAAATCATAATTGAAGTACATTCATTGGTTAAAGAGGAGTTGCGGAAAAACATTCGTTCAAGAAAGTGACTATAAGTCACATCAACAACTAAAATAAGCCTTAATGTTACTAGTAACAAGTATGAGAAAGTATTAAATAAAAAAAAGAAGTAAAAAAATTTTTTTTTAAAGAAAGTGAATTTAAGTCCCAAAAATCCCCATCAAATTCCTCAAATATGCATGTAATAAGGGCGCAACATTACAGCAATGTAGTTCAGTAACCCATACGTACAATATCAATTGCCTGGAAAGACACATAGAAACAGAACTCACCTTAACACCTCACCTTAACACAAACTTTTAGAACTTAAAATTGAGTAAGTCAGAGAAAAACGTGAACATTGTGACTGAAAAAAAGAAAAGAAATCAGTTAAATTTCTGCATACAGTAGGGTTAATACCTACAGTTGTTATTGAAATGAGAAAATAAACAGTAATGAGAGGTGAAGGCACCACAATCTGCACAAAAGCTGACTTTAATGCAAATTCTTACAACACCTAAACCTAATTCTTACAACAAGTTTTGGCAGAAAATCAGTCTCAAATTCCTCAAATATGCATGTAATGAGGGTTAAATATTACTGCAATGGAGTTCAGTAACCCAAGTGTAGAATATTAATCGCCTGGAAAGACACATAGAAGCACAACTCACTTAAACACAAACTTTACAAAGTTTTACAACTTAAAATTTACTAAGTCCGAGAAACACATGAAAATTTTGACTGAAAAAAAAGAAAATTTCCATTAAATTTCTGCATACAGTAGGGTTAATACCTAGTTGTTATTGCAATATGAAAATCAACAGTATTGAGAAGTTAAAGCAGCACAATCTGCAGAAAAGCTGACTTTAACGCAAATTCTTACAACACCTAAACGCAAATTCTTACAACTTTTGGCAGAAAATTTTAGGTGAAATTTGGAAAAAAGTCGTAGTATCAGGGTTAAATACTGTTCTGACAGTCCCTTACAACCTACATATGCAATATCAAAGGCTTGAGCCCACTGATGTTTGAGAAATTAACCTTAACATTAAATCTTACAATATTGGACACGCCGGACGCCGACGCCCGAGGTTATGACGATAGCTCACCACATCTTACAGATGTAGGTGAGCTAAAAATGGAAGTGTCAATGACACTGTAGCTTAACTTGTCTGTGTGTTGTGTTTGATGAATTATGAAAGGATTATGAAACAAGAGGCCCCCAGGGGGCCTGAGGGCACTCACCTGACATGGTAGCCTAAATATCAACCCAGAGAATTGATTTCAACAAGTTGCATCTGCTCCTCCTAAGAAAAGCTTATACCAAATATCCAAAGATTCTGACCAGTGGATTTAAAAAAAAAAAGATTTTTAAAGAATATTCCTCATATTGAACTAAGTTATAATTTGGGCTCCCAGAGGAAGCTCATATATGAACCCAGGGACTTGGCTTTAACAAACTTGAAACTCACCCCCCTAAGGATGCTGCACATCAAATATCAAAACATTTCGACTGCCGGATCTGAAGAAGACGATTTTTAAAGGAAATTCCTCATTTTGAACTAAGTTACAATTCAAGCTCCCACAGTGAGCCCAAATATGGACCCAGGGACATGGCTTGAACAAACTTGAATCTTACCCCCCTACGGATGCTGCATAAAACATATCAAAAGCATTCATCTGCTGGATCTGAAGAAGATTTTTAAAGAAAATTCCTCATGTTGAACTAAGCCGTCATTCAGGCTCCCATAGTGAGCCCAAACATGAACCCAGGGACTTGGCTTGAACAAACTTGAATCTCACCCCCTAAGGTTGCTGCATGCCAAATATCAAAACATTCTGACTGCTGAATCTGAAGAAGATTTTTAAAGAAAAATTCCTCATATTGACTAAGTTATAATTTGGGCTCCCACAGGGAGCCCAAATATGGACCCAGGGACTTGGCTGTAACAAACTTGAATCTCCCCCCCCTCCCTAATGATGCTACACACCACATATCAAAACATTCCGACTGCTGGATCTGAAGAGGATTTTTAAAGAAAATTCCTCATTTCGAACTAAGTTACAATTCAAGCTCCCACAGTGAGCACAAATATGGACCTAGGGACATGGCTTGAGCAGACTTGAATCTCACCCCCCTATGGATGCTGCATGCCAAATATTCGAATTTGGGCTTTTATAGTGAGTCCAAATATGAATCCAGGGGGCCGATTTGAACAAACCTGAATCAGATCCCCGCCACAATGTTGCATACCAAATATCAAAAGATTCTGCCCGCTGGATCTGGAAAAGAAAGTTTTTTAAGAAATTTGCCTGAAATGCACTAAGTTCGAAATCGGGCTCCTATACTGAGCCCAAATTGGAACCCAGAGGGCAGATTTGAACAAACTTGAATCAGATCCACCCTGCAATGTTGCATACCAAATATAAAAAAAATCTGCCTGCTGGATCTGGAGAAGATTTTTTAATGTTTTTCCCATTGCCTACATGGTTAAAAAGTGCTGACACAGCACTTTTTCAAAGTCCCGAAACTGTACCCTATGATAAAACCAATGGCAATTTTTTGTGGCCAATCCTTTCTGTTTGTCCTAAGAAATCTTCACACCAAATAAAAATTCTCGGTGCCATGCAGTTTTGGAGATATGGGCATCTTAATTTTTTTCTATTTTTAGCTCCCACGGGACTGCATGAAAATTTTTTTGGCATAAATCAAGTACTTATAATACAATAATACCTCATATTAAATTTGGTTCAAATCGGCCTCTGGGTTCTGAAAATAGAAATTTTGCCCCTCCCATAACGAAGGCAAATGCCTGACAAACTTGATTCTAAACCTCAAAAGGACTCTGTATATACTACATATCAAGTCTCTGCTACTGGTGGTTCATTAGAAGAAGATTTTCAAAAAATTTGGCCATTTTTTCTCCACCCCTCTGCTCAATATGAGCCAAGACCTAATTTGCATAAAAATCAAAATGCCCCTATATAACCACTACTAACATGAAATTTAATTAAAATGTGGCCAGTGGTTTAGGAGAAAGAGGCTCAAACACCACCTTCACGTAGGGCTGCACGGTATATCGACAAACCGATATATACCGGTATTCAAACCAATATCGATTGAATACCGGTGTAATTACAAAAATATTGGTTTATCGTCATTATTTATTTACCCACAATTTAATTTTCAAGATGTCTTGAGTTTCTTTTAACGTAGTCCCGAATGAATAATATAATCCCTTTATCCAAGAAATCGTCTGCTTGTGCCCTTGTAATATACAAATTCAGCAGTTGAAAAAATAATTTTCAAAAATTTCAACAAAACTGTATCATGTGACCCCTCATTGGAACGAGCTCGTTCCAATGAGGGGTCACATGATATACTTTTGTTGAAATCTTTGGGGAAAATCTGATCAACTAATTTTGAAAATAATACATTCTGATATTGTCTGCGTTGGGTAAAGAGCTTTCGAACTGCATCATCAAGGCATGCTAATTCGTTCTGACTGTGATGCCTTGAGTCTCGATTGTGGTACTTGTGTTCATATATCTGAATAGTTTTCGATATACCGGTTTCCCGCGGTATTTTTTGAAGACCGATACCAGTATTCAGTTTTGAATATCGTGCTGCCCAACCTTCACGCAGGACGAACGACAGACAAAGCGATCAGAAAAGCTCACCCTGACTTTCAGTCAGGTGTGCTAATAAGACAAGAATTGTGATAATTGGGAATATGTTAATTTCTGTTCCCTGTATGCTATGCTTTTTTGTATGCTACTGAAAGTGTCAATGACACTGTAGCTTAACTTGTGTGTTGTATTTGATGAAAAGGATAATGTTCAATGTTTATGAAAGGATTATGAAATAAGACAAGAATTGTGATAATTGTGAATATGTTAATTTCTGTTCCCTGTATGCTATGTTTATGATAAAAATAATATGAGGTGTACACTGTACTAAAGAGCTGAGGGGTGGGTTAATATGACGTCACAGTTAATGTATGTGGCCCTCACAGTTAATGTATATTAACGAAAGTTACCAAGTTACAGTGAAATTATTCCCAAACGAGTCATCCCATCAAGTTACATTGAAATCCCTTCATAAATATGGCGTGTAGACTGTGCTAAAGGTTTTAGGGCCTCAGGCCCCTGTAGCTGTCAGTTTCCCAATTGCGTCCAAAGGGGACGTTCTCATCTAGACATTATATGAAGTCAACCTACCAAGTTACAATGAAATCCCTTCATAAATATGACCTGTAGACTGTGCTAAAGGTTTTTGGGCTTTGGGCAGCCATCATGGTTGAATGATCGCAACCAAAAGGGGACATTCTCATCTGGGCATCATCTGGAGTGATCCTACAAAGTTACAATGAAATCCCTTCATAAATAAAATATGACCTGTAGACGATGCTAAAGATTTTCGGGCACCTGTAGCCATCACAGTTGGCCAATCACGACCAAAAGGGGATGTCATCATCTAGGCATTCTATGGAGTCAACCTAACAGGTTACAATGAAATCCTTCAATAAATATGACCTGTAGACTATGCTAAAGGTCTTTGGGCTCAGGCAGCCATAAAGGCTGAATGATCACGACCAAAAGGGGACGTTCTCATCTAGACATTATTTGGAGTCATCCTACCAAGCTACAATGAAATCCCTTCATAGTCATGACCTGTAGAATGTTCTAAAGGTTTTCGGGCTTCGGGCCCCTGTACCCATCAGAGTTGCCCAATCGTGTCCAAAAGAGGACATTCTCATCTAGACATTATATGAAGTCAACCTACCAAGTTACAATGAAATCCCTTCATAAATATGACCTGTAGACTGTGCTAAATGTTTTTGGGCAGCCCTCCTGGTTGAATGATAGCAACCAAAGGGGACAATCTCATCTGGGCATCATCTGGAGTGATCCTACGGAGTCAACCTAACAGGTTACAATGAAATCTTTCCATAAATATGACCTTTTGCCTATGCTAAAGGTTTTCGGGCTCGGGCACCCATCAAGGCTGAATGATCGCGATCAAAATGGGATGTTCTCATCTAGACATTATTTGGAGTCATCCTACCAAGTTACAATGAAATCCCTTCATAAATATGACCTGTAGACTGTGCTAAAGGTTTTCGGGTTTTGGGCTCGGGCAGTCATCACGGTTGGCAGATCAAGCCCAAATGGGGAAATGCTCATCTAGACATTATAAGGAGTCATCCTACCAAGTTACAATGAAATCCCACCATATTAAACATGACCTGCAGGCTGTGCTGAAAGTTTTGGGGTTTCGGGCTTGGGCAGCCATCACGGTTGACGGATGATGCTCAAAAGGGGACGTTCTCATCTAGGCATTATACAGGGGCATCCTATCAAGTTACAATGAAATCCCTTCATAAATACGACCTGTAGACTGTGCTAATGGTTTTCGGGTTTTGGGCTTGGGCAGCGATACGGGTTGCCCGATCGCGACCAAAAGGGGATGTTCTCATCTAGACATGACCCCAAACCTGCATATGAAATTTCGTGATGATCAGACAAGAACTGTGGGGTGTAGCCTGTGCTAAAGGAAAATGTGAACAGACTCATAGACTAACAGACTTCCACATGCGTGATGGCAATAGTTTATCTTGACTATGTGAAGTTAAGCTAAAAATAATAAATAAAATATAAAGAGGTGTACACTGTACTGAAGAGCTGAGGGGTGGGTTAATATGACCTCACAGTAAATGTATGTGGCCCTCACAGTTAAACAAAAGTTACCAAGTTACAGTGAAATTTTTCTAAAAACGAGTCATCCTATCAAGTTACATTGAAATCCCTTCATAAATATGGCCTGTAGACTGTGCTAAAGGTTTTCAGGCTTCAGGCCTGTGTAGCCATGATGATTGACTGATTGCAACTAAAAGGGGACGTCCTCATCTCGACATTATTCTGAGTCATTATACTAAGTCACAATGAAATCCCTTCACAAATACGACCTGTAGTCTGTATTAAAGTTTTTCGGGTTTTGGGCTTGGGAAGCCATCATTGTTGAATAATCGCGACCAAAAGGGGATGTTGTCATCTGGAGTGATCCTACGAAGTTACAATGAAATCCCTTCATAAATATGATCTGTAGACTGTGCTCAAGGTTTCCGGGCTTTGGGCAGACATCATGGTTGAATGATCGTAACCAAAAGGGAAATTCTCATCTGGGCATCATCTGGAGTGATCCTACAAAGTTACAATGAAATCCCTTCATAAATATGACCTGTAGACTGTGCTCAAGGTTTTCGGGCTTTAAGCCTCAATATTTATTTATTTATTGGTGTTTAAGGTCACATACTTATGCACAATGGCTAATCATGACCGTGACAGTTTTACGGGTGGAGGAAGCCGGAGTACCTGGAGGAACCACCGAGCAACGACGAGCAGCTGCCAGCTCCCCAACATCGTAACTCCGCACAGCAGCACAGGCAGGGTTAGATTGGTTAAGACATGGGTACTATCGACATACAGTACGCCTTAGTACACACATGGATCGGGGTTAAGTGCCTTGCCCAAGGACACAACGCGGGAGTCCGGTCACCCATCCGAGGACTAACCGGGCTCGACGTTGCTTAACTTCGGTGATCTGACGAGAACCGGTTACCGCAATGCCCCCCTTGGGCCGCTGTAGGCGTCACAGTTGCCCAATCACATCCAAAAGAGGACGTTCTCATTTAGACATTATATGAAGTCAACCTACCAGGGTTACAATGAAATCCCTTCATAAATATGACCTGTAGACTGTGCTAAAGGTTTTCGGGCTTCGGGCCCCTGCAGCCAGCACAGTTGCCCAATCACGTCCAAAAGGGGACGTTCTCGTCTAGACATTATATGAAGTCATCCTACTAAGTTACAATAAAATCCCTCCATAAATATGACCTGTAGACTGTGCTAAAGGTTTTCGGGTTTTGGGTTCGGCAGTCGTCATGGTTGACAGATTGCGACCAAATGGGGAAGTTCTCATCTAGACATCATACGGAGTCATCCTACCAAGTTACAATGAAATCCCTCCATATTAAATAAGACTTGCAGACTGTGCTAAAAGTTTTTGGGTTTTGGGCTTGGGCAGCCATCACGGTTGACAGATCATGACCAAAAGGGGACGTTCTCATCTAGGCATTATACAGATGCATCCTACCAAGTTACAATGAAATCCCTTCATAAATATGACCTGTAGACTGTGCTAATGGTTTTCGGGTTTTGGGCTCACGCAGCCTAACCGGTTGACCGATCGCGGCCAAAAGGGAGCATTCTCATCTAGACATGACCCCAAACCTGCACATGAAATTTCGTGATGATCAGACAAGACCTACGGGGTGTAGCCTGTGCTAACGGAAAATGTGAACAGACTTACGCACATGTGATGGCAATAGCTTATCTTGACTTTGTCAACTTAAGCTAAAAATAGGCTGATGAAATCGTCAGATGTGTACCCATATGCACAATTAGTAGAAAACTGTATGACGGAGGGCCACCTCGGATGCTGACATAATGTACACCATACAAGGTATGGGTGCATATACAAATGCATTGGAGGAGAGTCTACTTTGATGGATAAAGGGTTAATATCTCCAGATAAAATTATCAGATTTACATAGAAAACTATACAGCACAGCACATCAGTAACCTGAATAAATATATAAAGTAACATGACAATCAGATTGATATTTTTTGAGATATCTCATGCCAAAGGGATTGAAGGAATTTTCAATTTGAAGGATTATGGGGGTTAATATCTCCGGATCAAATTATCAGATTTACACCAAAAACTATACAGCTCAGCACATCAGTAACCTGAACACAATTATAAAGTAACTTGAGAATCCAAGCAATATTTTTCAAGTTATCAAATGCGAAAGGGATTAGAGGAATTTTCAATTTGAAGGATAAAGGGTTAATATCTCAGGATTAAATTATCAGATTTACACCAAAAACTATACAGCTCGGCACATCAGTAACCTGAACACAAATATAAAGTAACTTGACAATCCAAGCAATATTTTTCAAGTTATCGAATGCCAAAGGGATTGGAGGAATTTTCAATTTGAAGGATAAAGGGTTAATATCTCAGGATCAAAATAACAAATTTACACCAAAAACTATACAGCTCGGCACATCAGTAACCTGAACACAAATATAAAGTAACTTGACAATCCAAGTAATATTTTTCAAGTTATCGAATGCCAAAGGGATTGGAGGAATTTTTCAATTTGAAGGATAAAGGGTTAACATCTCGGGATCAAATCATCAGATTTACACCAAAAACTCTACAGCTCTGAACATCAGTAACCTGAACACAAATATAAAGTAACTAGACAATCCAAGCAATATTTTTCAAGTTATCGAATGCCAAAGGGATTGGAGGAATTTTCAATTTGAAGGATAAAGGGTTAATATCTCAGGATCAAATTATCCGATTTACACCAAAAACTATACAGCTCGGCACATCAGTAACCTGAACACAAATATACAGTAACTTGACAATCCAAACAATATTTTTCAAGTTATCGAATGCCAAAGGGATTGGAGAAATTTTCAATTTGAAGGATAAAGGGTTAATATCTCAGGATTAAATTATCAGATTTACACCCAAAACTATACAGCTCGGCACATCAGTAACCTTAACAAAAATATAAAGTAACTTGACAATCCAAGCAATATTTTTCAGGTTATCAAATGCCAAAGGGATTGAAGAAATTTTCAGTTTGAAGGATAAAGGGTTAATATCTCAGGATCAAAATAACAGATTTACACCAAAAACTATACAGCTCAGCACATCCGTAACCTGAACACAAATATAAAGTAACTTGACAATCCAAGCAATATTTTTCAAGTTATCGAATGCCAAAGAGATTGGAGGAATTTTCAATTTGAAGGATAAAGGGTTAATATCTCGGGATCAAATCATCAGATTTACACCAAAAACTATACAGCTCGGCACATCAATAACCTGAACAAAAATATAAAGTAACTAGACAATCCAAGTAATATTTTTCAAGTTATCGAATGCCAAAGGGATTGGAGGAATTTTCAATTCGAAGGGTAAAGGGTTAATATCTCAGGATCAAATTATCCGATTTACACCAAAAACTATACAGCTCGGCACATCAGTAACCTGAACACAAATATAAAGTAACTAGACAATCCAAGCAATATTTTTCAAGTTATCGAATGCCAAAGGGATTGGAGGAATTTTCAATTCGAAGGGTAAAGGGTTAATATCTCAGGATAAATTATCCGATTTACACCAAACAAAAACTATACAGCTCGTCACATCAGTAACCTGAACACAAATATAAAGTAACTTGACAATCCAAGCAATATTTTTCAAGTTATCGAATGACAAAGAAATGGATATGGATGCCGGATGGACAGACGGAAGGACAAAGGATGGACGAACGACGGATGGTCACCCCGGATGACGGCATTATGTGTACCTATATAGTATGGGTACACATAAAAATGAATAAGTCCTGGAAAATATTTGTTTTTAGGTAATAAGTTCCATTATTGGGGTCATTCTAACAGTCATTTTGTGCTCCCAACTGCCTCTCTATTTCCACGCTTCTTCTCTTCTCCAAACACTCGGGAACAAACTGCTTGATGACATCCCTTGCCCCATTCTTTTCAATCTCTGCAATTACCGATGCTGCCCAGAAAACAGTTGACAATAGATTGAAGTGTAGCTGTCAATTGGCACTAATCTTTTCCACAATTATCGTCAAAAAGTTAAAAAATTTATAGTAATTTATATATTTTTTATACTTACCAATGACCCAGACTTAGCCGGTGCTAACTCCACAAAAACCAGGGCCAAACACAAATTTTGCCCCCCAATCCCCAAAATTTGCATCCAAAACAAAAAGAAATCATGTCCTAAAGGACCTCCATAGTACGACTCTACTGCGCATGCGCAGTGACGCAGTCGTCCCGAAATTGGCGCCAAATATCATTCTTACTGGCAGTGCCTGGTCAGCGCTATGTACTCAGCGGGGAGGCAAGAGTTCCCAACTCAGGGAGGGCCATCCCCGTCTGGGTCATTGGTAAGTATAAAAAAATATATAAATTACTATAAATTTTTTAACATTTTTATACTGTACCAATGACCCAGACTTAGCTGAATAGTAAACAGGCTGGAGGGCCTAGGACATAGAGGAAAATCCAATAAGCTCAATTATAAAATAAAGAGGTAACCCCTTAAGGAGAAAAGGAGTATTAGGCTTTACATGTATCTTTCTTATTTAATATTAAAATTAGAAAGATACACTACCCTTAATAATTGAGCACAATAACATTCATGTTCTCTATTAACATCCAGTATAACCCTTATACTAATTATTTTTAAAGCAAGCCAATAAATAAAGTAGTCCAGAGAATTGAGACTCTTTATAATCATTTAAAAGTGTCCGAGTATTGTATATTAAAGCCCGTTTGACACTTGACATATACAAATGCTTCACACCGAGCTACACTTTAAAAATAAGACATGAATGAAATTAAACATTAATATTACACTTTAAAACCATCCCGGAAGCGACTCAGAAATACTGTCTTGGAGGAGGCATTCCCTTGCTTTTCACTATAAAGCAGGTGACCTAAGGGAACACCCGCCCCCCCCCCCCCCCTTCCCCTTGCCCTGGGTCAAATAGCCCAGAGCGAAGAGGGCAGCCGGACGGAGTCACTGCCGGAACAGAAAGCCTGCATAACTATAGTTGCAACTGTTTAGTGGACAACATTCTGAGCAACAGATAACGGACCTAAACAATGCAGGTCTCCAGAAATGGACTCAATATTTCTGAGATAAAAATTAGTAAATGTGGATGGCTGAGACCAATAAGCAGCCTTCATTAAATCTGTAATAGCAACACTATTAGCATAAGCCCAGGAAGTAGAAAGAGCTCTTACTTCATGAGCAGAAATCTTAAGCACAGACTGCTGAGAAGAAGATAAATCTTCATACGCAGTACGGATAGTTAACTGAATCCATCTAGCAATAGAATGGACTGAAATGTCCTTTCTATTAGGCATCAAAGACAGAAAGAAACGTTTCCGTCCCTTTCTGATGAACTGAGATCTCTGTTTATAGATACGTAGTGCTCTAACAGGACAGAGTAAAGGCCTACGCCCGTCTGAAGACGGAAGAGCCTTAATAACAATAGGTTCCGGATATTTATTAGGAGCCTGATTCTTAGCTAAAAAACCGACATTAGTAGTGAAGGTGATAGTGTTCCCAACACTACGATAATAAGAATCATCCACCGATAGTGCATGAAGCTCACTGACTCTTCTGGCAGAAGAGAAAGCTAAGAGAAAAGCTGTCTTATAAGATAAGAATTTGAAATCTACTGTCCCAAGAGGTTCAAATGGCTTTTCCTTCAATTTAAGGAGAACCCAAGCTAAATTCCACTTAGGAATTAATCTGAGAGTTCTGGGTCTATTTATCGAAAAGTTTCTAACCAATTTCGATAAAGAGACATTAGATCCAATTTGTAAACTATCATGATGTGCATAGGTATCAGATAACATAGATCTATAACCCTTTATAGTAACAGGTTGCAGTTTGATTTCGTCAAACAAGTATACTAGAAAGTTAGCAATGTCTGGTATAGAGGGATCAAATATATCAACAGAATGATCCCTACACCAACGACGGAAAACCTTCCACTTAGCCGCATAGTTTAGCGAAGAGGAGGTCCTCCTACAGTTAGAAATCGCGTCCACTGCTCGTCCTGTAAAGTGCTTGCCATGCAAGAAGGACCGCACAACGGAAAAACGTGAAGGTTGAGACCTTGCGGGTTGTGATGTAGTTGGCGCGATTTCCCCTGCCAAAGAAGATCCTCTCGTGGAGGGAGCTTCCGCGGTAGGTCCCACAACAGACACCTGAGTAGATTTATCCACGGTCTCTGTGGCGACAGAGATGCTACCAACAGAATCTTGCATTGAGATTGTTTTATCTTTAGCAATACTTGTTGAATTAACGGCGCTGGAGGATACGCATATCCTATCATTCCGTCCCAAGGGATCGATAGAGCGTCTACTGCAAATGCTCTTGGATCCGGACACGGGGACACATACGTCTGCAACTGATTGTTGAGATGTGTCGCAAATAAGTCTATCATTGGCCGTTCCCATTGGTAGCAAATCTGATTGAATACTTGTTTGTTGAGAGTCCACTCCGACGGCAACAAGCGACCCTTTCGTGAAAGGGAGTCTGCTAGCACATTCAGACGACCCGGTATGTGACGGACCGAAAGAAGAACGTGATGTTCCAACGCAAACAGAAGGATTCTTTCCGTTAGATTGAACAACGGAACTGAATGAGTGCCTCCCTGATTCCGTATATACGCCACTACTGTCGTATTGTCGGATAGGATTTGGACATGAGCATCGTGAATAATGTCCATCCAGTGACGTAACGCAAGCCAAATTGACATCATTTCCTTGATGTTTATGTGCTTGCACAGGAATTGCGGATCCCAAAGACCCTGGCATCTCGAATCCGTTGGGATTAATGATGCACCCCAACCTGTTTGACTGGCATCCGTCATAATGGTAAAACTCGGATCCGGCAACTGCAGCGGAACTCCTTGAGTTAACCACTGAATGTTTGCCCAAGTCTGAATCTCTTGTTTCACTTGATCTGACAAGAGAACGTCTACATCGAGCGAATGAATTTTCACACTCCAATTCTGAGTCAGGAAAATTTGAAGAGGCCGTGTGCGTAGCCGTCCCATCGGAATGAGATCCGCGGCGGCTCCGCACAGACCTATCAGTCTCATAAATTCTCTCGCCGTGACTTTGTCTGTATTCAGACAATAGCGAGCGTAACAACTGACTAATTTCGCTCTGGTTAACGGCAGACGAACGAGATTGTTGTGCGTCTCGAAGCTCATTCCCAGATGAGTGAATGACTTGGACGGCACCAGATCCGACTTCTCCTCGTTTACTATGAAACCGAGACGTCGGAGCAAAAGAAGAAGATTCTGAACATCGTTCTGAAGCGTTAACTCGTTGCCGTACCTCTGAAGAATGTCGTCCAGGTAGGCCGACGTTACCGCAGACGAATGAGCTCAGAAGTAAATCATTACCGAGTTCATTACCCGAGTGAAAGCCCAGGGTGCTAGATTCAATCCGAAGCACATGGCCCGGAACCGATACACCACTCCTAGGACTGCGAAGCGTAGATACTTTCGGAATGTCGGATGTACCATGACGTGAAAGTACGCATCTTTGAGATCTATGCTCGTTGCATAATCGTTCACCCGAATACTCGCTCTGACCGATCGAATCGTCTCCATATAAAACTTCGGAGCGACGATCAGCTTGTTTATCCAGCTCAAATCTATGACTGGACGGAACGAGCCGTCTGGTTTCGGAACCAGAAACAGATGGCTGTAGAATCCCAGCGATTCCTGGTTTTCTACGACCTCTACCGCGTTCTTCATTAAAAGAGACTGCACCTCTGATAGCAGAGTGTCTCTTTTCTGAGGGTTTGACGGAAGATGAGTCCACTTTGGACTTCGAGTTAATGGAGGCTTTCGTTTGAAGGATATCTTTAGACCTTCCGAAGTCACTCCTCTCACCCACGGGTCGTCCGTAATCGACGCCCACTCTTGAGAAAAACTTGACAACCTTCCGCCAACCGGAACGCGATAGAGGTTTGAGCCATCACCTCCTGGATCTGCGAGGCCTGCGGTAGGAGAAACCACGTCTTCCACGACCCGCACCTCGCCTCGTCGACCTCGGGGCATCCGACCGATTGTCCCGGCCTGAAGGACGTCCCGAACGAGAGTCACTATCCTGACGGTCTCTCGAATAAGAGCTAGAGGACGCACCGGAACCTCTATAGGAACCTCTCTTGGGCGGATAAGACCCAGAAGTGCCCGCCTTATTCGTGTCTGCTGTATCCGACCTTTTAGGAGCGGATCTAAACAACAGAGAATCACTAGCTTTCTTTTTAATATTATCATAAATAGCGGAAAGCTTGCCGTCAAAGAGAAGATCTCCTGAGACCGAAGCGACTCTAAGAGAGTTCTTCACCTTAGAATCCACTAGTGTGGATGTAGACAGGGCTGCGTCACGTCTAACCAACTCCAAATTTGCCACTGAAAGGGCGGAGTTACACGTGGAATAAGCTACTGCCCTTGAAAGAAGTCTTAAGGAGGATTGTATATCCTGAAACTCTTCCCCTTGAAGACGCAGTGATAACGCCTTAGTAAGGTGATCTGCGTAAGATAAGGCATCTAAATTGGCTCTGTTAGACGCAATAGCTGTTTCCAACACTGCGGTTGGAATAGAAGCTGACGACGGTAATGATAGCTCTAAGTCTTCCGCCTCGTCGTCCATACGCAGAGGAACTCTCGGTATACCCTGACCTGCTGTGTCGAATTTATTCCTTGCATTAATGAAAGGCAGGTTGAGAGTATTTGCGGACAAGAAGCCTGCTTTCCCCGTCCTGGAAGCAAGTTTAAAAATAGCGTCGTTCAATAATTCAAATGTTCTTGCAACATTATTGGACTGCGACGGAAACTCGGGAGCGATGTCCCTGAACCGCTCGAAAAAATCAGAGTCCAATGACGCTATAATTCTCCTGTCCGGAAGCGCAGCAGTCTGGCCCGACGGAACAACTTGAGGAAGAAAGTGCCGGATGAAGTCCACGGCAGCTTTGTGTTGTTCCGAAAGGGATAGCTCCAATTCATCCGTATCCCTTTCACCATCCGGTCGGACCTCCCGATGTTCCCGGTCGTCCGCCCCCGATGCTTCGGCGGAGCGTACCGACCCAGCGCCGTCGGATAATTCTCGATCCGACACCGTTTCTGTCGGCTGCTGGGATGCTGCGATAAGCTGTGCTATCTGCACTAGAATGTCCGACGTCGAGACCTGCGGAGGAGCGGTCTTTCGCTGCTTCGCCGAGGGCAGCTCCGCATCAGATGGCTCCCGCATACTTTTCCTATGCGAACGTCCGGAGTCCATCGGTCTCGAATCCCTGGCTGCCGGATGGTGTGACCTGGTCACCGAAGAATCCTTCATCGGCGAAGCTGGCAAAATATCGGAGGTCACGCAGCCAAGGTGCGGTCGTGTGCGCCGACGAGAAGAGGAAGCCTTAACAGTCTCTGTGGACTGCTTATACAACGGAGCGTCCCGAGCGACGGACGTATGCTCCGCTAAAGACACATTTTGTACCACAACATCTGGTCCCAGATGTTGTTGTACGAGAGAGGGGCCTCTCTCGCTCGCGGCCCGGCTGGACCTGGACGAGCTAGGAACCGGACTAAAAGGCTTCCTCCGTTCTCGTTCACTATCCGCCGTCACTGGGTGTGCATCTATTATTTTTATAGTGCTCGCATCACCCAAAATTTCCTCTTGGACCGCATCGGACGAACCCGGCTGCCGAACCATTCGGTGAATGGACGCTACACCGGGCGAGCTAGCGGACGACATTTGTCTAATCTCCATGAGCACTTTTGCCGCTAGCTCTGTATTTAATTGTGACGACGGACGCACACTTGAAGAAGATAACATGGAAACATCACCCTGTTCTGGTTCCTCTGAAATAGAAACTGAGAGAGTAGAGTGACCTTGTGGAGAAAGAGCCGGCATCGCTCTTTCTCCAGAAACAACATATCGTGACACACGTTTCCAATGTTTCTCATCCCAATGTTCACATACAGGACAGGGATTAATGCGAGAACACTGACTACAATTAATGCAATAATCATGAAAGTCAGAGGAAGATTTCTTCCTATTACAATTTGAACAAGTTCCCTTCATTGTGAAAGAACAACAATAAGTCCTAGTTACTCGCAAAAACCCCTGACACAAAGATACATAATAACATGATCCATTAATAAATGAAAAAACAATTGCAAAACAAAATAATTTTGAAAAAATATTTTTTCAGAGAAGCCCAAGTTGCTGAAAAGTAACGTTGAGCCCCGATGGATCCGATGGCAAAGTGTGGTCAAAAATTTTAAAATTATATAAAATAATTAATGAGACACTTTCGGATAATATAAATGTATCTTATAATGAGATAAACTACCTCAAAGGCAAACAGCCCCCCTCAAAAAAGGCTGTTGCCAATGAAAACAAACAGTGTAAACACAGAAGAAAACATGACTCCAGGCACTGAAAAAACTGGCCCGGAATCAGTCATCAATTACACTCTATCTGATGCAAAACAGAGACTCCCAGGGGAGAATCTGCAGAACATCAGATGGAAGATGCAGAACACAAACGTTATACACCCATGGGTGAAAACGTAACTATGGGGAAAATAACAGAAAACATTCTGTAACCAAGCAACTCTCCCAGGGAATTTTTAGAAATGAAACTTCTCAAAAATATGCCAAAAGCATGGGAGAATTGCAAGGGGGGACTTTAGAAGGTTAGGGGAGAGGAAACACTGAATAAGCAGTGCAACAATTAGCAAGAATGACAACAAGAGGCGTTTGCCTCGAAAATAGGCAACTTAACATAATTTCAACAAAAAATTTTAAGTACAGCCCTGATTATTTTTTGCCACTTCTTTTTCCCTCTCCTCCTTCTATCCTCCTTAGAATCACATTTTCTCCAAGAATTACGTGTCTGGCATCCTTTGAACTGAGATTTACAAGCACAAAGATCAGTGAGATGTTGACTGATGAAGGGCCAAACAGAGAATGATATTTGGCGCCAATTTCGGGACGACTGCGTCACTGCGCATGCGCAGTAGAGTCGTACTATGGAGGTCCTTTAGGACATGATTTCTTTTTGTTTTGGATGCAAATTTTGGGGATTGGGGGGCAAAATTTGTGTTTGGCCCTGGTTTTTGTGGAGTTAGCACCAGCTAAGTCTGGGTCATTGGTACAGTATAAAAATATATGCTTTCCATTTTGATATGATTGCTCACTGAAACAACTTGATGCATCCCTACTGCTGAACAAACATTAATCGGTGATAATCTGATGCATGTTAAAACAATTCACACATTGGCGATTATCAGAGAGGCTATTTAAACCTTCCCAATAATTTGGATAAAGGAACTCATTCACTTACTACACCTCACTAATGACTCCAAAACACAAAATTTTTACCGGGACTTTTTCATTTAGAATGATTTTTATATTAGTGACGCCGCTTTTGACAGCCGGGTCAACTTGTGTCAGAAATACCTGGAGTTAAATCAACCTACAGTTCAAGTCAAAATAGGTTGTAGCATAACCACAATAAACTAAGTAGACATGTACTGCTGCTGGTTACGGGACATTTCATGCCCAAACCAGTTTGTCCCAGTATGTTTCGTCCCAAAATTACAACCGGGACGATTCGTCCCACTAATTTTTTTCGGAGTATAGAGATGCTTCGTCCCAAATTATTTTTTTTTAATATCAGTACGATTCGTCCCAACATTTATTTTTTCGTTATTGGGGCAAAAATATATACTTTGATTTATATAGACAGGGTATTTGATGACTGGATTCGCATCGCAAAATGCTAGTCAAAAATGGCCAAATGCTAACCATTTTTCTTTCATATTAGCCTTATATTCACTATTTATCATGACTTTTTGAAACCAAGATGGAAACTGCTAATCAAATTTTTAAAAACAAAAAATACCCTGATAGATATAGGTTTTTTACTCATTTACTAATCATTTCCGGGAATCCATCTGCAAGGGTGTGTTTTCCACTGGGTGCAATGCATATGGCGAAAGCACAGTTACTCGGCGCAAGCTGTGAAATCGAAAGAAAATTGATATTTGATAGCATTTTTGAATCGATACCCACGTGCCCCCATAATGGTATATAAATATTAACAAGATACACAACTCGCTTTTCAAAAACGATAGCACTCATCTTCGTTATACCCCCCCCCCCCCCCCCCCTCAAATTTGATTCACATAACGTATCCAGCGGTACCCAGCGTCAGTGGAAAGAAAAAGCTTTATAGTGGTGCATTACACAACTGTTGGGTGTTCTTGGGTTGTTCATGATAACTGGGAGAAGTCACAGAAAAGGCCGAAAAACATTTAGTCAGGCAAGAAAGTGCACAGTGGAAACTGGGTTTCGAGCGACAATTATCCGATTTATTATAAATAATTTGAGATCCCACTGTCTATGGAAGGCAGATTATTCAAACATTCACTGTACACCTTTATCAATTACTATTTATTTATTTATTGGTGTTTACGGTCACATGTTTCTGCACAATGGCTAATCATGACCACGACAGTTTTACAGGTGGAGGAAGCCGGTGTATCCGGAGAGAACCACTGAGCAACGACGAGCAACTGTCAGCTTCCCAACATACTAACTCCACATAGGCAGGGTTAGCATTGGTTGAAGACAGGTGCACTATTGACAAGCAGTACACCTTAGTACAGAGCGTCACCATGCCCCCACGTTGGCAATGGGGGTGAAGTGTCTTGCCCAAGGACACAACGAGGTTGCCACACAATGGCTAATCATGACCACGACAGTTTTACAGGTGGAGGAAGCCGGTGTATCCGGAGAGAACCACTGAGCAACGACGAGCAACTGTCAGCTTCCCAACATGCTCAACATATAAAATTCGAACCAAGGGATTCGAACCAAGGACCTCTCAGCTTGCAGCTATCAATAGCAGACAATTACTAATCTCGGATCCACATTCATTCATTTCTGGCAATCACATTTGCCATTTATACACTTTTTAGCCACAACTTCACATCTAAAGAAGTTTTTATGTGTCCATAGATACGGCAAATTTTCCTCATTCTCCCATTGGCTTGTTTTAAATAGTAGCCAATGGGATGTTTTTGTGAGCATCTCAGCTTCTATGGCCGCCATAAGCCAATTTCGAAACTGCCATCTTTGGACTTGAATCTATGCAAGGTCACAGGTCGCGAGGTGTAAACAGTGCGATTTCATTGCTAACAAAGCGTTTTCTTGGAATGTTTATACCTCGCGACCTGTGACCTTGCATAGATTAAAAGCCAAGATGGCAGTTTCGAAATTGGCTTATTGGCTTTGAGTGTTTCCAAGAAAAGATTAAAAAATGTATAGACAGCAAATGTGATTGCCAGAAATGAATAAATGTGGATCTGAGATTAGGAATTAATAGGTAGCGGGAGGGTAACAGGTTTAGACACTAAACCACACCCAAGGGTGTTTCTGTTATGCCCTTCGCCGGTTTCGACCATATTTAGATTAGTTTGAGTTTATTCTCTCATTCCCACTAGGGGCTTTTCATGACCTTTTTTCATTCCTTCTTGAAAAAACAGGTCAGCAATGTTCGGCTGCAGCATGTAGATTCTAGATTTTTCAACTAAAATTACAGTACACTGAAAAAAAAATGTTAAAAAAAGGGGAGGATTGAAAAAAAATGTTAAAAAAAGTTGGAGGGGGTAAAAACCAAAAAATTGGATTTGTTTGTTCATTTAGTTGGAATTTTAAACAGCCATTTAATTTGGGACTGATGGAGTCCCAAATTAAATGGCTGTTTAAAATTCCAACTTGATGAACAAACAAACAAATTCAAGGAGTGTTTTGAGAATGCAAGAGTCTGTTTACAGCTATGTGGTATCTGTGTGCAATGTGCTATCTATGTTGTTCTATGAATCGTAATTTTTCGAACCCACCTCTACTAAGAATTATTTTTTTGTGAGTGTGTTACATTTTATGATGTTTATTTTATATGTTGAGCATGTTTTGAAGAGAATAAAAACTGGAAATTGTATTTGTTTCACTTTTGAATGATCACCAACTTTGGGGGGGGGGGGGGGAATGACTACTTTGGGGGGGATATGACCACTTTGGGGGGAAACGATTATTTTTGGGGGGGAAATGACCAATTTGGGGGGTGACAGGGGGGGAATTGTTAGGGGGGGGGGGGGTGTCTGACATTCGACACTTGTAAATATGAAAGTCAGTGGACCAAGCTCCTTGAATATGGTAGTTCAGCGGTCTGAATGGAATGGCTACCCCTCTACATAGAGGGGTAGCCATTTCATTCAGATAGCTGAACTACGAATACGGTAGCACGGACATTTAGGAACCATTGGTGCCTGCTGTCAGGTCTGCAAGTTGATTGCAATTTGCATATATTTTTTATGTATAATTTGTGCATATTTAATTTGAATTTATGGAACATCAGAGTTGGGAATTTCAAAGTAAACAAATTTCCCTTACCGAGAGCACCTCAACTTCAAGGCCAATAAGCGTACGAGCCGACTAGATCATGCTGGGTAAGCGTTGTCCCGAGTCTGAGGAGCACCAGCTATCCAGTGGCAGTGACAGTGTTGCCGTTGATTGTTCAGGCTTGGGTGAGGCACAAATTGAACAACGCACGAATCGTCAGGGTAAATTGGTGAATAAAATGTACTTTCCAAATTCGATAAACCCGTTAGCTCCTCAAGACGAATGTAAACATCCAACTTCAGTCTTCACAGGTTCAAGCTGAGCATGAAGTGTACTGTACACCGCAGTCAGCAGTGTGTATAACTTAAATAAGTGTGTGTAAATTCTTTTTCACCAC
This sequence comes from Pictodentalium vernedei, assembly GCA_031216915.1. NCBI lineage: Eukaryota > Metazoa > Mollusca > Scaphopoda > Dentaliida > Dentaliidae > Pictodentalium > Pictodentalium vernedei. The sequence goes on along the minus strand of CM062296.1, from coordinate 507,418,546 downwards.
CAGGAGACGACCGACTTACTCGTCAGTTGTTGATGACTGTCAAAGTGAGTTCCACTGCCCTCGCGAACTGGCCTCTTATTAAACTTCTGACCTGTGTGGCGTGATTGGTCACTGACCAATCCAACCGACTGAAACGGGCACTGGTTTCCCAAGTGACAGCTGATTCATTTTCCCTTCGAAGTGCGAATGTGATTGAACGATCGTTTCCATCCGGTACCTACACCCGTGCAATTATGGCTGTGACTAATTCTATCGCGTGGATATCGATATGGACCACGACGAATAAGTGGCCCATAACATAGAAATCGGATATAAAAAGACTTGTTAATTTATATCCGATTTCTATGGCCCATAACACCAAGTTCTGCGTCAAAGCACCACCAGACAAAAACGACACCATATTAACGAACACGCACCATGGGTTGTTTAAAAGGGCGCTGGTCAAAATGTCACACGACCAAAACGTCACATTTCAAAATGATCAAAATGTTACATTTTGTGGTAAAAATGTCACATATTTTGGGTCAATACGTCACATACTTTTGGTCAAAACGGCACATACTTTTGGTCAAAACGTCACACACTCAGAAAGCAAGATAACAAGGCATAAAAATTAACCATAACAAACTATTTCCTGTACAGCGTCCAAGCAAGAAATAGAATGAATGAATGTTTCAGTGCCCCGAAGGCACATGATGAGCATATCGAATATGAATGTGTGTACACTGATCTTCTTCCCGACAATACAAATACTAGAAGATTTTGGCTGCAGTGAAATCGAGTACTCTTCGAAAGGGGTGGATTAATAGGCGGGTTTAGGCGACAGAAGCTCACAAGTCGAAAGACTTGCAGACAAATATGAAAAAAATATTGACAGAAACCCAACAGTAATTCAATAAATTTTAAACAAAGGATATCATATTTAGACTATAAATCTGTATACATTGCTTGTTCCAAAATGGCAGAAACGATTACACCAATTTCATCAGTTCAGTTTTTTTTTTAAAAATCAAATATGTAAATTGCATAATTCATGTGGATTGTGAAAAATAATCTACACCTCAAACAACAAAGTGAAGTCAGAAGAGTAATTTGTATTATCAGATTTTATCTGATGGTGAAAATAGCTTTTTGTTCCCACATTTCCCTGGGCTTATGCCATTGGTTGTTATTTATTGGTCCCTCTGATTACAATGAAAATAAGCCGTGGCCCCTGCAATATATTCAGTTTATCACTTATTCCATTGGTTGATTATCTATTATCCAGTAACTTCGAGAGTGCTTGTGTGTTATAATCTTCGTTTTGTTGATAATATATTTCTTGAAAAAATAAATATCATGTGATTTCCATGAATAGTCTTCCTTATTTTTTCACATATAGTCTCCAATCCCAGGTACGAATCCTTTGCAAGTCAGGGTACGAGTTGTCCAGAGGCAGGGTACGAGTTGTCCAGAGCGGGGTACGAGTTGTCCAGGGGTAGGGTACGAGTTGTCCACAATCGGGGTACGAGTTGTCCAGGAGTGGGGTACGAGTTGTCCAAGGAAAGGTTCGAATGTCCAGTCTTCGTTCATCAAGCTGTTAAAATCTCAAAATTTTCATCAGCCTTCCAGGAAAGTGATTACAATCATATTCTGGAAAAATTAAAAGAGTCATAACTTACTTATACACATAGATCCTAACACAGATAGATTTAAACCTAGGACAATGACGCAGTTCACAAATCATCATTAAACACTCAGGAAAAGATAAGAGAAGAGAAGAAGGATGACAGGAAAAACAAGAAGGACAGGGAGGTATCTGCAAGACGAGAGTCAGCAGGAAACAAGATTAGTGCTGGTAATTTTAAAAATTCCGGGGGGGGGGGGGGGGGGGGCAAGCGAATAGGGAGTCGGAGGGGAGCAATGAGTTTCTGGGAAAGCAGTTAGAAGCTCTAACAAAGCAGATCGCCGAATTGAGGGAAGAACTCAAAGCAAAGGATGCCGAGATGAGGGAGGCGCTTAGGGCCAAAGACCTCCAAATTTCTGAGATGCTAAGAAATTCTTTTATTATGCCATCCCCACTATCACCTGGATCTCCAGCTAAAGAGATCCAAGTAGTGGCAGAGATCCATTCTGTTCCAGACAGTAATGAGTCCAGCCCGAAAAAGGTCCTGGCTGCCTCTGAGGGCATTCCTTCTGAAAAAGAAAGGAGTAGCGTCAGTAGCGTCAACAATAATGCCAATAGTCGTGGTGCCGAAAAGACAAGCAAAAGAGATTCCACAAGTTCAGCAGCCACAGCATCGGAGGAGGGTAGCAGCCCAAAATCCTATGTTGAGGCTGCACGTGCTCGTGGAGTCAACTCCAAAGGAAATACAAAAATCACAGTGGATCCTCAGGGAACCAAATCCTTTAAATCGGATAGATCTCTGTCACAGTGACTTAACACGCAGGCTAGTGGGATAGGTTCCAGTCACGATACTGAGCACAGCGGGGAGTCTGTTCCCGCTAGTGACCCCAGCAATACGAGCCAAAAGGGGGGGGGGGAGACCCCCTAAAAAGAAAACAAAATAGTTGCGATTCTGAGTGCGAGTTGCATGAGGTGACGGGTGCTGATGGTTTCTCCACTTTTGACACCTAGAGTGGTAAAGAAGTGCAGAAGCCTCCAGCATCCCTCCTCTTCCAGCTTCGCTCAGGTCAACAGTACTAATAGGACTAATTCTCATAATGGCAATAAGAAAATCTTAACTGTTGACGATAATGATCTCACTGCCAACAAAAACATTACAGTCAGAGAGTCCGGCCTGGAGGAAGTCACTCAACTTATGAGTTTAGACTTCTCCGCGACCATAAAAAGGACTCCCACGAGGGCTGTACAGAAGATACCCACGAGGGTACCCATGGACAAAAACAAAAAAACAAGATAAGCAGGCTACACAACCTCTAGGGGGAAAAACCTTAAGTTATTATTGCCGTTGTAACAAGGGTACACCCAGACACCCCAAAAGAAGCCATCAGCCAGGGTATACCAGGCTGCAAGTGGGAAAGATTCACCTCCAGAGCTACGGGCAATCACACGTGGAAGCTGAAGGTGATCTGCCCTAACGGTACAACTAAACGAAAAATAATTTCGGGAGGGGTGACCATCAATGGTAGAAAGCACGTTACAGAGGAGTACCGATCAACCCCTCCCCCAATCCAATGTCATAAATGTCAAAAATTTGGGCACGTAGCAAGCAGATGCAGGGGCACTCTGACCTGCATGAAATGTGGAGACAACCATCTCACCAAGGCATGCAGGTCAAAGTCCCCCTCCTGCCCTAACTGCAAGAGACCCCACACCAGTAATTATCGGGGGTGCCCCCACATAAAAAAGTGAAAACCAACATAGAGTTGAAAAACCTTAACTTAAATAAACCCGACAACGCTTCCTCAACCATACCAGTAATTATCGGGGGTGCCCCCACTTCAAAAAAGTGAAAACCAACATAGAGTTGAAAAACCTTAACTTAAATAAACCCGACAACGCTTCCTCACCCCACACAATATGCTCCCTTGTCGCGGGAGCGCTCTACTCAGTTCAATTCAATTCAATCAATTCAATCTTTATTTCACAGCATACAGCATACAAATACAAACGAGAGAGAGAGTAAAGTTACAAAATTATTGAATGATGTATAAATGTATACTGTGGGGAATGACATAGCCTTGCGACTGTCTTCCTGTCATCCCCTAGACAATCAAAATAATAAATAAAATAGAATGGCAAATGTCAAGTGTTAAATTCAAGTTAAATGTAGTCGATCCAGACAGCAGGTAGTTGTTATGTTATATCAACATTCTTTACATTAAAATTGAGTATTGTTTCCACATCATTGATCAAACTCCCAAGAGTTCTGTCTCGGGTTGTTTTAACCCGTCATCATCTGTGATTCCGAATCCTAATCGAATCAACAGTGTTTCCGAATAAAAAAAAACAAAACAATTTTTATACGCATTCCTTAGTAGGCCAGTACAATTATCGTAGGCTAATGGGGTGATGTAAAAACCGGAATACCGCGGGACAACCTTTTCATCAGCTTGTGGGAAGAGAAGAGATGAAGGTAATAACGACCCCGAGAGTTCCAACTAGGCGAAGCAGTCAGGGCATCTTGGGATGGAACACCTAACATTGAATTCGTATGCGTTTAAAAATTGATTGAATAAAGTTTTGTTAAATGCCTTTCGGCTGAGGGTTTTTATCGTTGTGTCTAAGTCATTCCACAGTTTGGGAAAATAAAAATATGGAATAGCGGTTGAGAACTGAGTGCGGGGTTTGTGTGTGATTAGGTTTCCACATTGCCTAGTATTCATACCAGATGGGTTAGAGTACACTTGGAATGTATTATCAAAACTGACAGGGAGGTTGTTTATAGACCAGTCGTACATGAATAGAAGTGAATGTAACTTGTACAGATCATTAAATTTCAGGATTTTCAAACGTTTGAAAAGAGGATCGGTGTGTGAGTTGAACTTTTTGTTCGTTATGATACGCACAGCCTTCTTTTGAAGATTCAGAATTTGTTTAGTGGCTGGTGTATTGCCCCAAATTTGTATCCCGTAAATTAAATGGCTTTGAAATAAAGTGAAATAGAGTATACGTAGTGTCTCGAGCGGCAAAAAATTCTTGACTCTATTCAGGATATAAATTGCCCTGGATAATTTCGTACAGACTACGGATACATGATGATAAAATCTAAGATTCTCGTCCATGTCAATTCCTAGGAATTTTATGAATTTGTGTTGGCGATTATTACCTGCTATTATTAAGCTTGAGTTATTTAGTGAAATTTGGGTTTGTACATTGTTGAAATTGTAATTGTCATTTTGGGGATGAAGAAGTAGAACCTTAGTTTTATTAGCATTTAATGATAACTTATTAGCTAGACACCAGTCATTGATTTTTGACAATTCATTGTTTGCCCTCTCCGCTAGGAGGTTGAGGTCATTACCAGATGCGTAGGATTTTGTGTCATCCGCAAAGGATAAAATACTCATGTCGGTCGACTCACAAATGTCGTTGATAAAGAGCACAAACAAAAGAGGACCGAGGACAGAACCCTGGGGTACACCCGTAGTAATATTGAGTTGATTCGAGGATTCACTCGCGAATTGCACAAATTGGGATCTCTCAGAGAGATAGTTCTGAAACCAAGAATTAGCTGTACCTCTAATTCCGTAATGTTCAAGTTTCCTGACGAGGATTTCATGGTCAATAGTGTCGAAAGCTTTGGAAAAATCTAAAAAAATAGATAATGTGCAATCTTTAGTTGCATTGTTATTCATCATGGAAGCGTAGTTGATAAGATGCATTATCGGATGAAATGTTGAGTGTCCCTTTCTGAAGCCAAACTGATAGTTATAAATAATGTTGTTTGCATCTAAAAAGTTTGTTAACCTTTTGTGCATTAATTTCTCTAAGATTTTAGAAAATGAGGGAAGAATACTTATTGGCCGATAATTGTCGAATGACTGTTTAACTCCAGATTTAAAAATTGGTACTACTTTTGCAGTTTTCATTTTTGATTTTACAATTCCAGTTGAGAATGAGGTATTAATAACATGGGTTAAAGGAACAGCAATTTCTTGTATAATGTTTTTTAGTAGTTTCGGAGAAATGTTGTCATTACCAGCAGAAGTTTTTGTTGGGAGACTTTTTACAGAAGATACTACTTCTTCAGGGCTTGTGGGTGATATGAAAAATGATCCGGGGACGCTGTCATTGAGGTAATCTGAGAATCGATGTGTGGAGCTTGTCATGTTGTTGGTAATTCGATTTCCAATGTTAATAAAGTAGTTGTTAAATTTATCAGCAATTTGGATAGGGTCGGTGAACTCTACATTATCATCAATAAACGATGATGGTAGGGGAGGCGGAAGGTTTGACTTATTTATTGCTTTGCGGAGAATTTCCCAAGTTTTCTTAATGTTTCCCTTATTTTGTAAAATTAATTGGCTATAATAATTTTTTTTAAGTTTACGTCCGAGTTGGTTAAAAATTTGACAGTAGGTTTTGTATCTTGTAATATTGTCGTTGGTTGGGGCCCTCAGCTTTTTTTTCAAGCAGTTTATGTTTGTTCAGGGAGGACAGTAGAAGACCACCGTAAGTCATCCATGGTTCTCGTTTGACGTATTTTTTCGGGGTCTTCTTTATCGTCGGTGGGAAGGCTTGATTAAACGTCGTATTAAGAATTGATAGGAGCTTTTCATAAGCGTCGTTAGCACGAGCCTCTTGGCATACATTATTGAAATCAGGTTGAGATAGTAGGTGTTTAAATAAGTTGATATTCCTTGTGTTGAAGATTCTCTTTGGTTGGAAAACATGTCAGCACTAGTCTGTCTGACCTCTGTCAAGACGTTAGCCGGTCAGCGTCCAGGTTCTTCAAAACCCAAATATCCGAATCTTTAATTAAAGCCGCAATCAACATCCAATAAAGCCACTAATCACCTCCAACCAAACACCGCGACTAAATTACAACCCCATCATGAATAAGTTACAAATAGCCGCGTGGAACGCTAGAAGCGTTAATAATAAAAGCTTCAGATCAGCCGATACTTCAAAGATAGAGACATTGTATGTATCTGCGAAAGTTGGCTTCAACCCAGTAAAATTTTTTCAGTTAGCGGGTTCAGCACTGTTAGAAGAGACCGACAAATCACCAAAGGTGGTGGAGTCGCTCTTCTAATAAAGCAGAACATCAAAACCAAAACAATAAAAAACAATCACCTTGATGCAGAGGTGATTGCAATTGAAATCACAGTCGACAATAAAAACATCGCTATTGTTTGTTATTATTACGACCAAAGCAAAATTGTTTCTGACACTGTCTGTGATTTCTTTACGAGGAAATACAAACACTGCATTTTCCTCGGCAACTTCAATGCCAAACACCTGTACTTTGGCTGCAACAAAACCAGCCCCAACGGTGAAGCCCTCCTTGAAATGACAAAAAACATAACCTCCACGTGGTTATGAACGACAACTCAGCAACCTATATCAGTTACAACCCACTATTTTCATCTCATATCCTCGATCTAATCATCGCCAGTGATTCCCTGATAAACCACATCGATGACCACTGGGTCGGCGATGATGACTTAGGTAGCGATCACCTCCCGGTCCATGCCTCACTGCAGCTTGGAAATGGGCCACTCAGGTACCCCCCCCCCCCCCCCCCCCCCCACTCTCCGCAGAAATTTCAGAAAAATTAATTGGAACCTCTACCGCGACATCATCGATATCGATGTCAAACTCACAAACAACACCGCCACCCCCCCCCCCCCACCCAACGCAGCGGAACTCGAAACCCAATGCGAAAATCATTAACTCAACCCTAAACGAAATATGCCCAAAAGAAGAAGTGCTTTCCTGGAGAAATACTATCTCGGGCGACACACTGTCACTAATAAAAACTAAACGGAAAGCTCTTCGCGCTCTTAAAACCGAAACTGACCCCGGTAAGAAAGCTGACCTCAAAAAAACATATAACCGCCTTCATGGCGAAGTGAAGGAAGCCCTCAAAGCTGAAAAACAAGCCAAGTGGGAAAAGGTAACAATCATTCTAAATGGGGTCCAAGATGCTAAAAAATTCTAGGACTCATTCAAAATCCTAACTGGGCAAAAAAAAGAAGGGCGGCAAAGCCGCTGCCAAACCTCTTAGAAGGGAAGACGGTTCCTTTACGCGCACCGACAAAGACAAGGCCGACACTTTTGCCGAGCTCCTAAGAAAAACGCATCGCCCATATCAAGGCGCGGGCAATGATGACGCCGCCATAAACGCAATTGACAACTTCATCAATGAACACCCTGAAATCTACCGTGACCCCAAATTCGATAACGAGCCAGAAGACGGGGATGACGATGACCTCGTCACCCCCATCACCAATGACGAAATCATCAACGTCATTAAAAAATGCAAAAATTCGTCCTCACCCGGCGAAGACGAAGTGAGCTACAAAATTCTTAAACAAAGCCCAAATTCCCTAATCGAAAAACTAAACAAACTGTTCAACGCATGCCTCACCCATGGCTACTTTCCCAAATGCTGGAAAAAAGCCATTGGTGTCATGATACCAAAACCTGACAAGGACCCCTCCGATCCAACCAGCTACCGCCCAATCAGGCCCCTCAGCTGCATTGGTAAGACATTCGAACGAATCCTTACCAATCGGTTCAGGGGGCACCTTGAAGACAACGATTTTTTCAATAAATGGCAAAGACCCCTATAGAAACCGGAAAGAAGGCATCGAGCATGTCTACCGACTAGTCACCCAAATGAAAACCGCTATCAACAATCAGCAAATAGGCGCGGCAGTCCTGTTAGACATCGAAAAAGCATTTGACTCCGTTTGGCACAATGGAATGCGCTACAGATTATCAAAAATGAGACTCCCCATGAAACTGCTCAGATTACTATCCTCTTTCTTAAATGATCGCGAAATTAACTCAGAGTGAACAATGAAATGTCTGACAGTGCCCCCCTTGAAGCAGGCACCCCCAAGGATCCGTCCTAAACCCCTCCTTTACATCTTCTATGTAAACGACCTTAATTTCTCTGAAGATCGTGTTCAAGTCTCCCAAATCGCGGATGATAAGGGCCTCTGGGACACTAATAATACGGCCAATCTGCTCCAAAAACCCCTGCAACGCGCTCTCGATGACCTAGAACAATAGTGTGCCAAATGGAGAATTAAGCTAAACGTCAAAAAAACCCAACGAATCACCTTTACTCGCAAGATAAGTAAACGGGATTTTGACCTAAAACTAATGGATAACACCCTCCCAGAATGCAAAGAGGCGAAAGTCCTGGGCATTACCATTGATCAAAAACTGTCCTTCAACAAACACACCGACGACATAGCGGAAAAAGCCACCAAACGCATTAACTTACTGAAAACGCTTAAGGGAACTTCATGGGGAGCCAACCAGTCCACCCTACTCAGATTATACAAAGCTTTTGTGCGCCCAGTACTCGAATACGGTGCAATCATACTAACTGACCTCAATCAAACTAATATGGTAAAACTCCAGAAGGTCCAAAATCACGCGCTCAGAGTCGCCCTCCGCGCCCCATGGGACACACCCATCAAAACACTCCACGACAGGGCCGATATCCCCACCATTAAAGACCGCCTAGCCACCCTGGCCGCGAAAAATCATGACCGGTTAGCCGACAGCGAACAATCTCCGAACTTGGAGCCATTTGCGAAAGCCGACAAAAGCCCAAAAATTGCAATCAAAACTAAGACCGCTCGAAAAAAAACTAGGGAACGAGAAGGTGAACTAACAGGCAGAAAAGCAGCTTAACTGTGGTCTTCTACCAGAAGGGGCTGCCTTCACCGACTCAAGTAAAATTACATCAGGATAAAATATTGTTAAAAAACTAAACAAATAGGGAACGAGAAGGTGAATAAACAGGCAGAAAAACAGCTTAACTGTGGCCTTCTACCAGAAAGGGCTGCCTTCACCGACTCAAGTAAAATTACATCAGGATAAAATATTGTTAAAAAACTAAACAAATAGGGAACGAGAAGGTGAATAAACAGGCAGAAAAACAGCTTAACTGTGGCCTTCTACCAGAAAGGGCTGCCTTCACCGACACAACTAAAAGTTCATCACGATTGGATACTGTAGATCTCATTTCTGGCGCGGGGGGCTCGGCCCACACAGGACGCTCGCGAAACCAGGCGAGAGCGTTTTGTGGAGGAGGGGGCAGGCCTAAATCATTTGTAAATGGGGCCTATTAGCATCTCAGTAAATAATTGCGAAATAATTCTAACATACGGCCTACTATGGCTTACACTACTACACTACGACACAACCTGAAATTATTTCGCAAGTATTTACTGAAAAGCACCGCCCGTTTTTGCATAATTAACTCAGTTTTTTCGCCAGGTTTGCGAATGCTGAAATACTTTAAAGGATCACTCACTAGAATTTATGTTGGTCATAATTTAATGAAATAATTTCAACGAATTTTAAAGCACACTCGTACAGTCACCACATTTAATTGACCATCCCGGTTTTTAACACTATCTTTGACTTGAACCAATGAAATAATTGTATAGGAATTAAAGAAGGCATAGAACAATAGATTACTATTATATGACAATCACATGGCGTGTGGAATTGAAAATCGAAAATCAACACAATGAAACGTTTTATTAAATTATTGAGAAAAAGTTATGACAAATAGGTGTATCGATACTTTTTTCTGGTTTGTGAATTTTATGCAGCGTTATCCAGTAATACTATTATGAAAAGGTAAACTGATTTTTCCAGCTTGTAGCAAATACTAGGAATATTTAGTTGAATTTTTCCCTGGATGAAATTTATTGCAAAAGGACTAAAAAATATTATTGGTTTATGTCACCGATATTGATTGGAAGTGGGAGTGGCCTGTTATTTTATTTATTCTGTCCCAATTGCTTTATGAACATCGTTAAAAATGACATACATGACCGAGCGTAGTATAATAACATATCACGTATAAGACAATAACAGTGTAGTAATGCACATTTTTGCACAACAATAGACATCACACACCAGATATACAAAATATAGACAGATAGGTATTATTATTACTATTATTATTACTAAACAAAAGCAGAGAAATAAAAACAAGAGTAGTATGTCTCGTATGTTTCACCCCTATTCTGGGAGATCTCATCGGGGGATCTCATGTGACGTCATAGTCACGTGACGTAGTGGCGCCATGTTGTGTTGTCATGGTAACCCGCGTGAGCGGCGATCTTGTGACGTCATCTCCATAGTGATACGTGGTGTGAGTGCGCATGCGCAGCGCGTGTTGTTAGGGTGATACGTGTTTCCGTTGTCCATTTTGTATACTGGGGGCCGCCATCTTGGTTTCTATGGTAGCACGTGATTGCTATGTTACCTAATTTTTCTGAAATAAGACGGGGTATGTTCGGTGGATATGTTCCTTTGTAGAAGAGTAAATCTGATTACCACAAACAACCCGACAATCCTTCCAAATCACCAAAATCCAACCAAAATCACCGAAATTGACTTTATTTCCCCATTTTATCGGTTTAGCACGTAGTGCTATAGTACCGAGAGGGTATCGGGGGTGTGTTCGTTTCGTTTGAAGAGGAGTAATTTTCTGGTTCGGATTTTCCCAGAATCCTCATTTAATTACCCAAATAAACCCGTCAAGTTGTATTATTTCGAATTCTTTTAAGAATCCCTTTTTTGGATCCCATGACGTTTTATTTCCCTATTAAGAGTAGCACGTAGTGCCATAGGACAAATTTACCCAGAATCCTCTGCTTCTACTTGGAACTATATTTTTAAAAATTCCTACGCTCTATTTTTAGTAACATCCTTAACTGACCCCCTAACTAATTGTTAGGGTCTACATTTAGCAATTTCTTTAAATGACCCCCCTAACTACATGATTTTAAATAATAAAATTAATGAGGCTCAAGATGTTTTTACACTAACCAATCAGAGCGAAGTTAATCCACCAATCAGATTTCTGCATTCCCATTGTGTTTCTTTCCCATTGACTTCTATACTAATTTTCTAAATTTCCCAACTTTAACCTATAATCCTATAGGAAACAAACACAAACGCCCATCGAGAATGAAAATATCGATGAAAAAACGTTGTGACGTCGTGACGTTTTCAAAAACGTCCGTCACGCAGAAATAAATTCCGGAGAAGAATAACGTCGCGTCATTTTGTTTCGATTCTTCGAACTGAACACATCGCTAGAGAGTTTTCTATAGCAATTTTGCCTTTGCAAAAAATTTAGGAAGATGGAGTCTGAAGGTGCTACTGCCGTTACCAGAACTGATGTCTACGCCTGTGAAGAGTGTGGGAAGACCTTTACTGAAAGAATGAATCGAGATCGCCATGTGCGCACCCAGCACGGCGGAGAGAAGAAGACTCACGATTGTACCAACTGCAACAAGACCTTTACGAGGAAAGAGAAGCTGGATCAACACTTGAAGAAATGTTTGGAGACATATACATGTATGGAATGCGGCCAGTAGTTTAACCAACTACTCCATTTTAATCGACACAAGAGCGTTGCCCACCGACCAGTTCCTGTACCATCTAAAAGGAAGACTGATGAACCGAAGAGAGGACAACCTAAACAACCACGGACCACGACGACCACCCATTATGATGTTGACCCAATTGAGTTTGAAAAGAATATGATGTCTGAAGAAGAGCCAGATGAGATGTTGACCGTGTACGAAGATGACTGGAGTTCTATTAGAACTCGCCACATGATGAACAGAAGAGTCCAGGACCAATATAACTACCGATGTGAACCTGAAGATGATGACTGATGAATTGATGACTACCATATTTCTGCCACAATCTGGATGAAATTTATTGCAAAAAGGACTAAAAAATATCATTGGTTTATGTCACCGATATTGAAAGTGGGAGTGACCTGTTACTTTATTTATTCTGTCCAAATTTGTCATTTGTTAATTCATTATAATTGTGGGATAATTATGGCATGGTGGAAACACATCGTAGTTTGTATGAATATTAGTTACAGTGGAAGTCACCAAAATGTTTAAAGTAACAACGGCTTACGGTAACAAAAACAGTTGTTATTTTAAACTATCGCAGTTCTCGGACGACAAACGCATGTGGACAAATTTTTGGGATCTAATAAAAGTCACAGAAAATTAAAATTATACAATAGAATTAAAGTGCGTGGAGTCAGTGAGGATTGCCTCACCACGCTGGAAACCATGCACCAAGACAGGATTGAAACAAACTTGCCTGGCTGGGACCAGTGTACATTTTAAATAAATAAACATATGAATAAAGATATAACAACCCTTTAAGCGTTTTTAAGTGGTGTATGCCTGTGAGTGGGAATTTTCTTGTCGTTGGGGGGGGGGGGGGGGGAGCCTACCATCACCCCGTCATCCGTTCCCCTGAAGGCAGACCAGATGGCCAAGGCTCAGCGTCCACTCTACCCTTATAAGCTGATGGGTGACTCCCATCTTTCAATAACACATATTGGTATAATATTTCCTTTTTTATAACCGTTATGGACAATATGTGCTGGGATTGCTCCCGAACACCGACTGTTTGGGTTTCTTTTTCTTTTCTTTTTTCTAAGACAACCATCAAAGTGCGCTTTCAGTATTACCATCCATATAAATATGCCCACGTTTATAAGTAAAATACAGAGCAGAATCTCGTAGTTATGCACAATTCCAAGTCACCTTCCAGTTCGAGGTTAGCGAGGGGGCTTGAGCCCAGTACCTTACTGTTCGTGCGAAGATTAATGTCCCTCGCTTCCTACCCTTGTGGATCTATAAGCAAGTAAAGTTATTCGGGTTGAAGGGGATTTCAATCCCACATCGTCCCAGTGCGCTTTCGGCGCCCTGAAACTTTTCATTCATTCGATAATTAATTCCAGTCTGCTGAAGTCCTGTTCATGCCCAGCCGAGAGCAGAGTATTGGTACAACTGACTAAGAATCCTAGATTTCGACCGAAAAATAGTATAAACATTGCTAAATTAAATATGAAACTACGAAAGAAGGATAAATGAGTTGAGGACGTTTTGACCAACTCTTGGGGACGTTTTGACCAACTCTTGGGGACGTTTTGACCAATTGTTGGGGACGTTTTGACCAACACTTGGGGACGTTTTGACCAATTGTTTGGGACGTTTTGACCAACTCTTGGGGACGTTTTGACCAATTGTTGGGGACGTTTTGACCAACACTTGGGGACGTTTTGACCAGTTGTTGGGGACGTTTTGACCAACTCTTGGGGACGTTTTGACCAAAAAAATAGGGGACGTTTTGGTTTGGGGACGTTTTGACCAGCACCCCTTTATATTGTCAGCACGGGAAGTGGCTTCCCGATGGTTGGGAACACGTGATAATACCAGTTTATTAAATAATATTAAATCTGATAAACAAAAAAAATATAATAATTTTGAGTTTACTCGTTGAAAAAGCTGCAGTGGAGCTTTCTCAATGAATAAAAACGAAATTATTGGTAACAAGATATATATATAGAAAATTAAGATTAGACTTATCTAGCAATGTATTAAATTATATTAAATCTGATAAAAAATATAATAATGGATGAAGTGTCTTGTCCAAGGACATGCACAACACAGTTATCGCTGATCAGGATCGAACCGTGTACTTTTCAGTTTGAAGTTCAATGCTGTAACCACTGGGCGACCGTACTCCCCATCTAACGTAAGCGGCACGTAGCTACTTTTTGCACATGCGACAGTAGAAGCTACACGTTTCTTCGCACATAAAACCATTCTCTGGGCCAGTCTTAATTTATGGTTTGAAGAAGCCGGAGTACCCGCCGAACAACGACGAGCAACTGTCAGACTCCTCACCGTACTAACAACTCCGCACAAGGAGGTTTAGCATTGGTGGAAGACAAGTGCACCATCGACGTGCAAGCATGTCTTAGTACACAGCGTAATCGTGCTCCCACCTGAAAAATCGGGATTAAGACAGTAAGTACCTTGCCCGAGGACACAACGCAGTTACCCCTAGTGGGAGATGAAGGGCGTACCTTTGGCTTAAAATCCAATGCCGTAACCACTGAGACACCGGGCTCCCACAGTTGTCGGCCATACTGCTCTGGTAATTGGAAGTCACTGCAGAGAACACATTAGACAAAAAACTAATTAAAAAACAAAAATGGCCCAGATTCCGGTTCGGACTAAACCTAGAGACTCCAAATGCCGCTAATGACTCTTCGATATCTTCCCAATTAAATGCCGAAAATTTGATGGGTATGGGCCTATCGTTCTCTGAAAATGACTCTTTCTTCATTTGTACTGCCATTGCCTAATTTTATTTTGGGACTCATAACATAAATCGTCCATGTGCATTTGGGTATGTTTTAACTATTTTTGATCATTTCACATTTCTAAAAATGGCTGTATCACACAGATGATGTGGCCTAGCTAACTGTCTTCAGGAATTAGGCTGATCGCATGCGATTATTTTTTCTGTCACCACAGCTCAACTT
This sequence comes from Pictodentalium vernedei, assembly GCA_031216915.1. NCBI lineage: Eukaryota > Metazoa > Mollusca > Scaphopoda > Dentaliida > Dentaliidae > Pictodentalium > Pictodentalium vernedei. The sequence goes on along the minus strand of CM062296.1, from coordinate 507,403,520 downwards.
GTGTCATTTGTTTTGTGACCAAACCTACATGAAAGTGGATAGAGAATTGGAGCAACCCGTTACCTCACATAATATCATGTTATATCAATGTTACTATTGGATAAATCTTCCTTGAGGAAGAAAAAATGAGCTTGGGGTAGCATACGCTGTCCAAGCAGAAACCCCTGGCGTTACACTGCAGTATATTTACCACCAAGGTCCAAGGACATTCATTAAGGTTTATCATCAGAATAAAATGGACTATGATTCAGGGTGAGGGTTGCCCTACATGTACTTTTTAACTGACTGGGCGATGGAAGCCCAAATTTGGGCTCTGTTCTTAAGCACAATACCACACCTTGAAGGTTTCATATTCTGTGGATGTGGTACACATTATCTTTGAAGTGAAGCTTTTTTTTCTGTATGGATTTGCCTTGTTGGAAATTTATGGGAGAGTGCCTGCACTCTCCCATAAATTGTAACAAGGCAAAGACAATTGAAAAAAGTTTGAGAAATTGAGGTGGAAAAATTGTTAGTCCTGGGGGAGGGGGAACTTGCTAGTTGTGAGTTTCTTGGACGCAGTTGTATAAAGACTTTGTGACAAATGGCCTCTCCTGAATTAGTTTCAAACTCATACAGTGCGAACCCGTACCACAACTAAGTAAATAGCGCGATTTGTGGACAATTCATCAACCAGGTTGCTTCAATGCTGGCTACTCAAACCAGTACAACTACCATTCAACTTTTGTTGTTGTTTTGTATGTCCTCTCTCTCTATCCAATGTTATCAATATTATTTATTTTCTCTCTCCCTCAAACCTTTATTTGCAATATTTAATCAATCACGCGCATAGTGCCCCAGCTCTCTGACAAACATGATGAACAGTAAAGTATACACTTGATCTCTGTCATACCCGATCTGAGTTGTGTTTGTAATATTATTTTATATATGGAAACAACGATACATCTCTGGCTTACTACCGAATCCAATCCACATACAGTTGACCAATCATGACCAAAAGGGGATGCCATCATCAAGGCATTATATGGAGTCAACCTAACAAGTTACAATGAAATCCTTCCATAAATACGACCTATAGACTATGCTAAAGGTTTTTGGCCTCGGGCAGCCATCAAGGCTGAATGATCGCAACCAAAAGGGGACGTTCTCATTTAGACATTATTTGGAGTCATCCTACCAAGGTACAACGAAATCCCTTCATAAATATGACCTGTAGACTGTGCTAAAGGTTTTCGGGCTTCGGGACACTGTAGCCGTCACAGTTGCCCAATCACGTCCAAAAGGGGACGTTCTCATCTAGACATTATATGAAGTCAAACTACCAGGTTACAATGAAATCCCTTCATAAATATGACCTGTAGAGTGTGCTAAAGGTTTTCGGGCACGGGCAGCCATCATGGTTGAATGATCGCAAAAGAGGACATTCTTATCTGGCATCATCTGGAGTGATCCTGTGAAGTTACAATGAAATCCCTTCATAAATATGACCTGTAGACTGTGCTCAAGGTTTTCGGGCTTCGGGCCCCTGTAGCCGTCACAGTAGACCAATCACGACCAAAAGAGGATGTCATCATCTAGGCATTATATGGAGTCAACCTATCAAGTTACAATGAAATTCTTCCAAAAATACTACCTACAGACTATGCTAAAGGTTTTTAGGCTCGGGCAGCTATCAAGGCTGAATGATCGCGACCAAAAGGGGAGGTTCTAATCTAGACATTATTTGGAGTCATCCTACCAAGCTACAATGAAATCCCTTCATAATTATGACCTGTAGACTGTGCTAAAGGTTTTCAGGCTTCGGGACCCTGCAGCCATCACAGTTGCCCAATCGTGTCCAAAAGGGGACGTTCTCATCTGGACATTATATGAAGTCAACCTACCAAGTTACAATGAAATCCCTTCATAAATATGACCTGTAGACTGTGCTAAAGGTTTTTGAGCTTCGGGCTCGGCAGGCATTATGGCTGAATCATCGTAACCAAAAGGGGGCATTCTCATCTGGGCATCATCTGGAGTGGTCCTACGAAGTTACAATGAAATCCCTTCATAAATATGACCTGTATACTGTTTTAAAGGTTTTCGGGCGTCGCACCCCTCTAGCCGTAGTCGTCACAGTTGCCCAATCACCTCCAAAAGGGGGATCTCTCATCTAGACATTATATGAAGTCAACCTACCAAGTTACAATGAAATCCCCCCATAAATATGACCTGTATGCTGTGCTAAAGGTTTTCGGGTTTGGGGCTCGGGCAGTCATCAGGGTTGACAGATCGCGCCCAAATGGGGAAATTCTCCGCTAGATATCATACGGAGTCATCCTACCAAGTTACAATGAAATCCCTCAATATTAAACATGACCTGCAGACTGTGCTAAAAGTTTTTGGGTTTTGGGCTAGGGCAGCCATCACGGTTGCCAGATCATGACCAAAAGGGGACGTTCTCATCTAGGCGTTATACAGGGGCATCCTACCAAGTTACAATGAAATCCCTTCATAAATACGATCTGTAGTCTGTGCTAATGGTTTTCGGGTTTTGGGCTCGCGCAGCCATACCAGTTGACCGATCATTACCAAAAGGAGACGTTCTCATCTAGACATGACCCCAAACCTGCATATGAAATTTTGTGACGATCAGACAAGAACTATGGGGTGTAGCCTGTGCTAAAGGAAAATGTGAACAGACTCACAGACTAACAGACTTCCGCACGCGTGATGGCAATAGCTTATCTTGACTTTGTCAAGTTAAGCTAAAAAAATTGTCCAGAGAAAAAGTCATGGCAGACTGTAACCTGAATTGGCGAGAGGGGTGTCAAAGCAAAGAGGTCTGTGTGTGGCTTGCATGATAAAGAGCCAGTTTTTGATGAGTAACTTGATGGCACCTTTGGTGGGTCACTGTTGTTCAAGCTGGGGTCGAGGTTGCTGGAGCTTAGGGGGAAAACTGGGAAAGACAGTGAAAAGGAGTGCCAAATGTGTAATTTAGGCATAGTGGAGACCCTGGAACACTTTCTATTAGAATGTCCAAAACACCAGTGTAACAGAATAAGCATGACCAGGATCATGATGGGGAAGTAGGATGGGAGAGTAAAAGACGTGGTTAGTGGGTGGCACAAAGGAGAGGGTGAGTGTGCTTATCGGAGAGATTGGGAAGAATGGGGTACGGGATATCATCATGCAGTTCATCTCAGTGTTGGGGGAGAGAAGAGGTGTGTGGATAAGGAGACATTTGGGAGAACAGGGCTAATCAAGACCATCTCACCTAAGAACCACGACAGTAGCCGACCAAAGTGTTATTATGATTATTATTATTGCATTCTGGAACATTCCATTAGTTTGATTGACTTTAAAAGGACAGAATCTTATGATAGGAGGCAAAGAATCAAGAGTAATTGTATTCCAGTACAAACTTTCGCCTTTCAAAAAAACAACTTTTATCCTTCGCAGATATATGTGTCTTAAATCTTTATTGTCCTATAAAATAATTTCTAACAGTTACATGAACATGTTTAAATACATGCACGTGGCAATAAATAAAACTTGTAAAAAATTGGACTGAAAACAGTCACAGCATTAAAATATTTAACATGGACAATAAACCAACAGTGTGTGACCATTAGCTCTCTCTCTCTACCCACTGACAGGGCAAAAAATCTAACAGTATTCTTCACAAAAACTTCATACAGTTACCAGTACTTGTTTTTTTTCCACTTTTGGGGGGTTGGGGTGTCAGGTTTTTCATTTTCACATTCTCCTGAATCGCTTCTCTTAATCCATCAATAAGATGATTTTGTTTCATGAGATCCAACCAGACACCACAGGGTATGGTTTGAAGAGTTACAATTTTTTTTTCTATTCAACCAGCTGATTCAACTGGAAAAAAAAATCTTCAGTCTTGTACAAATATTGTGTTAAGTAAAGGATTAACCCTTTACCTTAGGTAACAGCCTTAACTGATGAGCACTATTCTCAATAGTCACCATTCAAATTCAATTCTTTTCTCCTCAAAGCCCAGTTCATGATTTCTTACTGGAATGAGCTCATTGAGCTCATTCCAATGAGAGGTCATAATCAATGTTCTTGATAACAAAAATGAAACTTTTAATTGAACATGAATTTGATTTGTTTTTGCATGTGTCCCTGTTGTATGTGTTGGGTAAAGGATTAACCATTTGAACACTGATGGTATCTTCAATGACAGTTCAATGGCAACAATTGGAAAAGTCCAAATTCATTCTTTGGGGTAGACCAATAAATATTTTATATTATCCCCAAAGAAGGCAGATAATTTCAATAGGATCATGAATGAGTGGGTCATAATCTGGTTGACATTCTCTATCCATTTACCTCACTGTAACACAAGTGAAGCTCACCTGCTGAAAAAGAAATACAAGAAATCTGAGCTGCTATTTTTAATGTTTTCTTATTTGGTCATGTTTTTGCAGTATTTTATTTTTTAAATTACGACCTACTGCTGTATGTGTCTCGATCAAATCGCAAAGATAATTTTGTGATCAAAGGACTGCAGATTTCATCTCTCAACACTCATTGGAAATCGACAAACCGCAAGATGTGCTTTTTCAAATCTCTCCTGTGATGTAGAGTCCAGAAAGAAGTCTCATCATTACCCATGAGAACAAAAGTTGAAGCAATTTCATATTTATTTAAACGTTAGATGTAGCTATAATAAACTGCAGGTGCTTTCCCTTTTTCCTTTCTAAACTCTGTTGATGACTGCATTCAGGAAAAAGCTTTTTATCTCATTCTAACAGAGACATAGATAGATTTTTCCTGGATTGAGGTGGGGGAGGTGAGGGTGGGGGGGGGGGGGGTGCAGGGGTACAAGGTTCAAAACTTTTGGACAGACCAATAAACTTTTTGACAGATTTCAAATAGACTAACCAAATGTCTACTGTTCTGGCACCCTATGTGGGTTACTTCTCATAAATTCATTCAAAAATTTAATTCTTTTTAACCAAAATATATGTAATTTTACTTCAGTTTTGCAAAATTGTACCAACAAAAGGCTTCAAAACTTTTTCTGAAGAGCCAAGAATTTTGAATTTCTAATCCCAATTTTTATTGCAGTATAATTTTTCTTCTTTTTTTTTTTTTTGTTTTGGGGGGGGGGGGGGGGGGGGGGGGGGGGGACGGTCTCACACTGGCCTCCCAGACTACCACACTGTCTTTGAAAGAACAAAAAAATGTTGAACTCCATTTCCTGAATATTACCAATGTCATTAAAAATATCCAGTTTGTAGAAACCCTCTATTAAAAAGATGTTGCTCAAATCCCCATATACGGGTGATAAAGGACAGTGATCACAAAACCAGATGCAGAATTTTGACCAGGTTGCAATCTGGTCAAAATTCTGTACGCTTTCCTCACCTTAACTTGAAACTACAGAATCTAAGCTGACAAAAAGAAATTTGAAAAGATTGCGTCACAGAAGCTATTTTTGTTTCTTTGTCGTGATTTGGTAGTACAGTGGTACCCTGTTAACTGAATAGCCACTTTGCCAATGAAAATTATTTAATTAACAGGAGTATTCAAAATTAACAGGGATTGTGTCACTTTCCTGTATTCTGGAGATAAACATAGCATTTATTTTATTATATCATGTTTGACAAAGCACCATGAGCTCTGACAAACAAGATATAATAGATTAAATATATGCCTGCATTGGATGTACTGAGGCCAAATAGGTCTTTAAACAAAGGAAAACTGGGGAGAGTCAGGGTAAGTTCTCGACAGGTTACAATATTTTTTATTCAATTAACAGAAGTTTACTCTATAACCTATATTCAATTAAAAGGTAAAATTTTGACTGGCGGTATGGTAAATGGTTTTGTGTTGGGAAATTATATTCAATTAACAGGGTTTTTAAGTTAAAGAGATATCCAATTAAGTGGGATCTACTGTTTTTTATTTGTGAAGTCTCAACCCACTGGTGTACTTGTGTCACAACCAGCAGTCTATCGATTTTGAAAATGAGAGCCACAATGTATACTGCTCACATGCAGTTGAAAAACATCACTGACCATCTGCACACCATTCACTCCACTCGTGCACAGTGAGTAGAGATTCCACAATTATTAACCAATTTTTTTAATAAAATTTTCACAGCAATAATCAAATTTATTGGAGTTTGGTTTAATACATGAAATGCAACTTCAATGGAGCAATTCAATCAAATGATTCTCCATGGAATACATGAGTGAAAAGTTAGGGAGTAGGATTGCTGGACTTGGAAGTTTGTTGAATTATGATGTTTGCGTGCTAATTCTCAGAAAGTGAAGTGCTTTATATTACATGTAGTTTGAAGTTTGTTTAGTTTGATGTCTTGGAATACTACAGCTTACAATTCATGGTGTATTGTTCAGATTTTCGTGCACACATTGTATTATTGAGCCTATTTGAGCGAATAGCTTTTAACCCTTTACCCAACGAATCGCCCGCATCTGCCCGCGTAATATGCAAATTCAGCAGTTGAAAAAAATATTATTTTTCAACAAATTTCAACAAAACCATATCATGTGACCCCTCGATGGAACGAGCTCGATGAGCTCGTTCCAACGAGGGGTCACATGATATGGTTTTGTTGAAATTTTTTGACAAAATTTAATAAATGATATTTAAAATAATAAAATTTGATATCTTCTGCGTTGGGTAAAGGGTTAACCCTTTACAGAAAAACAATATCAAAATTTATCATTTTAATTTTTTCATCCAATTCTTAAAACACTTTCAACAAAACCATATCATGTGACACTTCACTGGAATGATCTTGATGTGCATGGTCCAATGAGGGGTCACATGAGATGGTTTTAAAAAATTTTGTTTTTAATTTTCTACAGAACAATTGCTATATTACATGGTGAATGCAGCCAATTAGTAAGATAAGGGTGTTAATTGGTTGCTAGAGAGAACCAATGTGCACTGTTGTCTACTCACAAAAAGTAACAAGAGGCCCCAGGGGGCCTTAGGGCACTCACCTGACATGGTAGTCTAAATATCAAACTAGGGACTTGACTTGAATAAGCTGCATACGCCCCTTCTAAGAAAAGCATATACCAACTAGATGAAGCGATTGTGCCCACACAATACACAGGATTTTCCTTCTATTTTCAGTTCCTGCACTTTTACGTCGCAAAATTGAAATAAACGCCTGAAAAACAGATTTTTTTTTTATTTTTGTTCGAAAATTTTCGAAGTCCCAAACAAAATATTTTCAGACTAATTTTTTTTTTCTTCTTAAAATTGACCAAAACGCATAAAAAAACAAAAAACTAAATGTCTCACCCGGACCCAAAATTTTCAGTGTAAAAAAAAATAAAAACTCTTTTTGTCTTGAAACTGACCAAAACGCATAAAAAACCAAAGACTAATTTCCGGATTTTGGTCCAAAATTTCTAAGTCCTGACCGGGATTCCAAATTTTCAGCCTAAATATGAACCCAGGGATTTGGCTTGAACAAACTTGAATCTCACCTCCCTAAGCATGCTGCATACCAAATATCAAAAGATTCCAATTGGTAGATCTGAAGAAGAAGATTTTTAAAGAATATTCCTCATACTGCACTAATTTAAACCTTTGGGCTCCCATAGAGAGCCCAGATATGGACCCAGGGAATTGATTTCAATAAACATGTGAAACAATCTTCCAAAGATGTTATATGTGAAATTTGAAAGCTTTTGGAGCAGTGGTTTGAGAGAAAAGTAGTCTTAAATGTTTTTCCCATTACCCACAGTGTTAAAAAATGCTGACTCAGCACTTTTTGAAAGTCCCCAAAAAGTACCCCATGATAAAACTGAAGGCAATTTTTTTGTACCATTCCATTCTGTTGGTCCTAAGGAAGCTTCACATCAAATAAGAATTCTCAGTGCCGTGTAGTTTTGGAGATATGGGCATTCTCATGGGGCAACAGGAAAAAAATCTGGGCATAAATTAAGGACTTATGACCCAATAAGCCCTCATATCAAATTTGGTTCAAATCTGCCTCTCGGTTTGGAAAATAGAAATTTGGGGCTTGGCGAAAATTCTTGCCCCTCCCAGAACAAAGGCAAATATTGCCCGTCAAACTTCTACTGAACAAACTTGAGTCTACACCTCAAATGGAAGCTGCATACCAAATATCAAGTCTCTGCTATGGCTGGTTCATGAGAAAAAGATTTTTAAAAATTTTGTGCATTTTGGCCCCACCCCCCTCCTCAATATGAGCAGAAACCCAATTTGAAGAAAAACCCAAATGCCCCTATATAACCGCTATTCATATGAATTTTCATTGAATTGCAGCCAGTGGCTTGGGAGAAAATGACCCAAACACCACCTTCACGACGTACGACGGACAAAAAGTGATCAGAAAACCTCACCCTGACTTTCAGTCAGGGGAGCTAACAAGAGGCCCCAGGGGGCCTGAGGGTGCTCACCTGGCATAGTAGCCTAAATATCAACCCAGGGAACTGATTTCAACAAGTTGCATCTGCCCCTCCTAAGAAAAGCTCATACTAAATATCCAAAGATTCTGACCAGTGGATCTTAAAAAAAAAGAAGATTTTTAAAGAATATTCCTCATATTGAACTAAGTAACAATTTGGGCTCCCACAGGGAGCCCAAATATGAACTTGGCTTTTACAAACTTGTATCTCACCTCCCTAAGGATACTGTATACTAAATATCAAAAGATTGTAACTGGTGGATGTGAAGAAGATTTTTGAAGAATATTCCTCATATTGAACTAAGTTATAATTCGTGCTCCCACAGGGAGCCCAAATATCAACCCAGGGACTTGGCTTGAACAAACTTGAATCTCATCCCCCTAAGGATGCTGCATACCAAATATCAAAACATTCCAACAGCTGGATCTGAAAAAGAAGATTTTTAACTGAGTTATAATAATTCAGGCGCCCACATTGAACCCAAATATGAACCCAGGGAATTGGCTTGAACACACTTGAATCTCACCCTCCTAAGGATGCTGCATACCAAATATCAAAAGATTCTGATTGGTGGATCTGAAGAAGAAGATTTTTAAAGAATTTTCCTCATACTTCACTAATTTAAACATTTGGGCTCCCATAGAGAGCCCAAATATGGACCCAGGGATTTGATTTCAATAAATATGTGAAACAATCTTCCAAAGATGTTACATGTGAAATTCGAAAGTTTTTGGAGCAGTGGTTTGGGAGAAGAGTAGTCTTAAATGTTTTTACCCACAATGTTAAAAAAATGCTGACTCAGCACTTTTTCAAAGTCCCGAAAAAGTACTCTATGATAAAACCAATAGCAATTTTTTTTTACCATTTCATTCTGTTGGTCCTACGAAGGCTAGCTTCACACCAAATAAGAATTCTCAGTGCCGTGTAGTTTTGGAGATACGGACGTTTTAAATTTTTTCTATTGTGAGCTCCTGCAGTCCCCATGGGGCAACAGACCCAATAAGCCCTAATATCAAATTTGGTTCAAATCAGCCTCTCGGTTTGGAAAATAGAAATTTTGGGCGAGGCGAAAATTCTTGCCTTGCACCCCCCCCCCCACCCCCCCTATAACGACGGCAAACATAGCTCCTCGAACTTCTCTTGAACATCAAATATCAAGTCTCTGCTACAGCTGGTTCACGAAAAGACGACTTTTTATGATTTAAGCATTTTTTGGGCATGGCAAGGCAACTTGATTTGAGCAAAATCAAAATGCGATGTCATAACAAACAATTATCTCAAATTTCACTTGAATCAGTTCAATGATTTTGGAGGAGAAGACGCAAACACCATGCTCACTGACTATAGCTCGCCTGACTTTCAGTCAGGTGAGCTAAAAACTGGCAGCTCGCCTAAAAATCGAAAGACTGCAACAAGATCCTGATCTGATCAAGAAAGAGGCTGCTTTTGTGGATGTGGTTAATCAAAGTTGGTTGTTCTTTAGTATGCTAATAGACCAGCATGGGGGATAGATCTTCATTTAGGAAGGTTTCACTGCATTTTCTTGCTAGAGTTGTGGTCCTTGTGTGACTTAGAAAATAGTGGTATCATGACGGGGCATAAGCACATACTTTGCATTACACTTTGTACAAAATGTAAGGCCTAGATAAAACCAAAATTTTTTCTTTAGAAATATCAGCTTCATCCACTAAATTCAAGTTTAACCATGGTATAAATACAAAACACAATTTGCAGTGAACAGGAATCAACAACCCTTGGTGGAGTTTTTCTTCTGGCACACGTGAAATACAGGAAAACCTCCAACTCTGTATGGCCCTACGAATATCCAGTATTCCAAAATGTGTTTGATTCGACTGCCATATTTCGATTTGACAATTTGCACGAAAATCTATCGAATGTTTTCGGCCATGTTTTATCGTATCTCTGCTTTGATAAATGCCAGAAACTGATGATAGTTATTGTTGTTGACATCAAACACTTTGGAATTTAACACAGCTGCAGCCTGCTGGATCAAATTTCTCCTTGCCATTTCAATTTATCAAATAGCCAAAACAAATGTTTCCTGAGACAGAAGCAGTGACAGATCAAATCGAGTGCAATAGTGATCCTCTAGTGATATATAACATGAGCATGCTATCCCCGAGGGATGGAAGCAGGGACTGACCTGAGCATTTAAAAATAAGAGCCAGGCTTGGAGCCAACTTTTGAAATCTAGAAGCCAGCAGGCCTGAAAATAAGCAGTCTGACATCTGCAAAATGAGGTCCCCAGAGGGTGAATTTGATGATGCTATTCCATACAGTGGGCCAATTTATCCTATGAGTACCTCTTTCTGTTTAGTTTTGAGACCATGATTCAGAATGAGGTTCACAGAGGGTAAATTTAGTGATGCTACCCTGCTGTGCAGGGTAGCATCACAAAATTCACCCTTTGGGGGACCTCATTTTGCTGATGACAGTCTGCTTATTTTCTGACTTGGAAGCCAGATTGACTTCTTATCCAGTAGAGTGCTACATTACTGTTGATGGTAAAAATTTCTTTATGTGTTTTGCCTTGTCACAATTTATGGGAGAGTGCCTTATAGGCACTCTCCCATAAATGTAACAAGGCAAATCCAGACAAATGATACAATTTCACTACAACGATAATATGAAGTACATTTACAGAACACGAAGCCTTCAAGTTGCAGCATCTTCACACTTGCATAAGGACCAAATATGGACTTCAAGCATCCTACAAGTTAATTGCAGTTGTATTGCATTTTGATAATGATCTTCTTGTTGGAAGCTTTCAGCTGGGTAGGACATACATTAATTTTGTGTATTTAATTATATTATTTTTTGGCATGATTGAAGTTGTTTCTCAAATGATTGAAAAATAATTTCATTTCACCACAAACACCATTCATTTTGAGAAGAGTCCATAGTCAAGTGACCAATGGAGGAAATGGTGTCTTACAGTTACAAGCCAACTTAGAAGCCTATATTTAAGATTCATGAGCCAAATCCGAACTTTAAGAATCAAATTCACACTGGCTCCTTACTAGGTCGGTCCCTGGATGGAAGTCTGTTTCGTAATACACGCCAGGAATAATTAGTAATCATCACTATGGTCCAATTAAAAGATAATTATAATATGTTACAGAAAGCTCCCAGTAAGTGATTATAAAAACAAAACATAAAGTGTCAGTTTCCAATTCCGCATGAGAATCTAAAAAGAATTGGGAATTCCCGACGTAGATCAATGTCACCCGGTCATAAGATTGTTGCCTTTAGGTTGGCAATTTCTGCCTGTGAAGTGCTAGGAATACTATCGGGAAAATATTCAATTAGATATTTGATCCGATTCGCAAATAATGGTCGTAATTCAATTCAATATTCGATTTGGTAGTGTAGGGATATCCCCAGGGCCCTACAACTCGGGCCATTGATTCCAATCCCCCATACTCCACCCTCATTGTGTTTTGTCTCAGGTCACAATATCGTCAAAAGTCTCTTTCTGCTTTTTGTATAACAACACTGTAGAATCTCACCTGTTGAAAATGAAATGCATAGAATCTTATTTAAGGGCAAATCACATGACAAAAAATAACCCAGGTGTATTTTTTAATCGGGGAATAAATTTGAATCCTGGAGTAAAGCACGAAAATTGGAAATTTAGAAGAATTTTTTTTTTATCATGCCTACCACTGGCCCAGACCAGCTGGCTACTCCATTCAAGAGAATCAGGCCAAACACTTAAACTCTGCACCCCCACCCCACCCCCAAAATTAAGCCACATTAACAAACAAGAGGCCTCAGAGGCCTTAGGCACTCACCCGACAAAGTTGTTTAAAAGAAGGATTTAAGTCAGCATCTGTGGCTAGTTAACACTACAGAGGAATGAAGTCATGTAAATGTTTAGTACTCTATTGTCCATGTCAGATGATTTTTCTAGTATTCAGATGTTACCTTAGAATGCCCAGATTTCAGGGTTGTCGAAAAGGGTCGATTTTCAAAGAGCTCGAATTCTAAATCTCTATTTCTCGGTTTCAAGGATAGGCAGCAAATCTTGCATTCGAATAAAAATTAAAGTGTCAATGACACTGTAGCTCAACTTGTGTACGACATGTACATGTACAGTATGTGACACAGCAATGACACACATTTAGGTAATGACCTGATAACAAATGTACATATAAAGTATTGTAACGGTCTGTACATAAATGGTGACCGTAGCCTGTAACAAATGTATAGGTAAAGTATTGTAAAGGTGGGCGACAGTTAGATGCTAAACTAGAAAAGAAATCTTTGAGTCTCAGAGTGGGTGCGAATGAACCCAAAAATATTTGTTCTCATAGCACAGTGATAACAAAGGCACCCAAAAACACTTATTCCTGTCTCAAGGTGATAACAATGTACTCAAGAAGTTTCGTGAAGATCGGTTCACAAATACAGCCTCTAGCCCGAGCCGTATTGACATGTGCACTTACTGTGTATAAGTAGCACTGAATAAATCAAAGTTCATCTAATTTGCATAATTTCTGCACGAGAAAAAAACCTGTATTATATGTGATGTATTCCATGTTACTAAACATTCATTCAAAAATTTATTCAAATCAGAACCTTCATATAGAAGTTCTGTACAAAAAACTGATTGTACCTAATTTTGGTACAAAATTGCCACCGGCAGCCATCTTGAATTTTGGACCACATCCCAAAACACTCGTTCTCATCCCAAGGTTATAACAAAGGTACCCAAGAAGTTTCGTGAAGATCGGTTCATAAATACAGCCCCTAGCCCGAGCCGTACTGACATGTGTACTTACTGTGTATAAGTAGTATCGAATAAATCAAAGTCCATCTAATTTGCATAATGTCTGCACGAGAAAAAAACTTGTATTATATGTGATGAATTCGATGTTACTAAACATTCATACAAAAATTTATTCAAATCAGAACCTTCATACAGAAGTTCTGTACAAACAAGAGGCCCCAAGGGGCCTGAGGGCGCTCACCTGACATAGTAGCCAAAATATCAACCCAGAGAACTGATTTCAACAAGTTGCATCTGCTCCTCCTAAGAAAAGCTTATACCAAATATCCAAAGATTCTGACCAGTGGATCTAAAAAAAAGAAGAAGATTTTTAAAGACTATTCCTCATATTGAACTAAGTTATATTTCGGGCTCCCACAGGGAGCCCATGTATGAACCCAGGGACTTGGCTTTAACAAACTTGAATCTCACCCCCCTAAGGATGCTGCACACCAAATATCAAAACATTCCGACTGCTGGATCTGAAGAAGAAGCTTTTTAAAGAAAATTCCTCATTTTGAACTAAGTTACAATTCAAGCTCCCAAAGTGAGTCCAAATATGGACCTAGGGACATGGCTTGAACAAACTTGAATCTCACCCCCCTAAGGATGCTGCATATCAAATATCAAAACATTCCAACTGCTGGATCTGAAGAAGATTTTTAAAGAAAATTCCTCATTTTGAATTAAGTTATAATTTGGGCTACCACAGTGAGCCCAAATATGAACCCAGGGACTTGGCTTGAACAAACTTGAATCTCACCCCCACCCCACCCCTAAGCATGGTGCATACCCAATATCAAAAGATTCTGCCCGCTGGATCTTGAGAAGAAGATTTTCAAAGAAATTTGCCTGAAATGCACTAAGTTCGAATTCGGGCTTCTATAGTGAGCCCAAATATGAATCCAGGGGGGCCGATTTGAACAAACTTGAATCAGATCCACCCCACAATGTTGCATACCTAATATCAAAAGATTCTGCCTACTGGATGTGGAGAAGAAGGTTTTTAAAGAAATTTACCTGAAATGCACTAAGTTCGAATTCGAGCTTCTATAGTGAGCCCAAATATGAATCCAGGGGGCCGATTTGAACAAACATGAATCAGATCCACCCCTCAATGTTGCATACCAAATATCAAAAGATTCTGCCTGCTGGATCTGGAGAAGAAGATTTTTTAAGAAATTTGCCTGAAATGCACTAAGTTCGAATTCGAGCTTCTATACTGAGCCCAAATATAAACCCAGGGGGCCGCTTTGAACAAACTTGAATCAGATCCAACCCACAATGTTGCATACCAAATATCAAAAGATTCTGCCTGCTGGATCTGGAGAAGATTTTTGAAGAAATTTGCCTGAAAATCATTAAGTTCAAATTCAGGCTTCTATAGTGAGCCCAAATATGAATCCAGGGAGCCGATTTGAACAAACTTGAATCAGATCCACCCCACAATGTTGCATACCAAAAATCAAAAGATTCTGCCTGCTGGATCTGGAGAAGAAGATTTTTGAAGAAATTTGCCTGAAATACACTAAGTTCGAATTCAAGCTTCTATAGTGTGCCCAAATATGAATCAAGGGAGCCAATTTGAACAAACTTGAATCAGATCCACCCAACAATGTTGCTTACCAAATATCAAAAGATTCTGCCTGCTGGATCTGGAGAAGATTGTTGGAAGAAATTTGCCTGAAATGCACTAAGTTCGAATTCGAGCTTCTATACTGAGCCCAAATATAAACCCAGGGGGCCAATTTGAACAAACTTGAATCAGATCCACCCCACAATGTTGCATACCAAATATCAAAAGATTCTGCCTGCTGGATCTGAAGAAGAAGATTTTTTAAGACATTTGCCCGAAATGCATTAAGTTCGAATTCGGGCTTCTATAGTGAGCCCAAATATGAATCCAGGGGGCCGATTTGAACAAACTTAAATCAGATCCATCCCACAATGTTGCATACCAAATATCAAAAGATTCTGCCTGCTAGATCTGGAGAAGAAGATTTTTTAAGAAATTTGCCTGAAATGCACTAAGTTCGAATTCGAGATTCTATACTGAGCCCAAATATAAACCCAGGGGGCCGATTTGAACAGACTTGAATCAGATCCACCCCACAATGTTGCATACCAAATATCAAAAGATTCTGCCTGCTGGTTTTGGAGAAGAAGATTTTTGAAGACATTTGCCTGAAATGCATTAAGTTCGAATTCGGGCTTCTATAGTGAACCCAAATATGAATCCAGGGAGCCGATTTGAACAAACTTGAATCAGATCCATCCCACAATGTTGCATAGCAAATATCAAAAGATTCTGCCTGCTAGATCTGGAGAAGATTTTTGAAGTAATTTGCCTGAAATGCACTAAGTTCGAATTCGGGCTTCTATAGTGAGCCCAAATATGAATCCAGGGAGCCGATTTGAACAAACTTGAATCAGATCCACCCCACAATGTTGCATACCAAATATCAAAAGATTCTGCCTGCTGGATCTGGAGAAGAAGATTTTTTAAGAAATTTGCCTGAAATGCACTAAGTTCGATATCGGGCTCCTATACTGAGCCCAAATATGAACCCAGGGGGCCGATTTGAACAAACTTGAATCAGATCCACCCTACAATGTTGCATACCAAATATCAAAAGATTCTGCCTGCTGGATCTGGAGAAGAAGATTTTTTAAGAAATTTGCCTGAAATGCACTAAGTTCGAAATCGGGCTCCTATACTGAGCCCAAATATGAACCCAGGGGGCCAATTTGAACAAACTTGAATCAGATCCACCCTACAATGTTGCATACCAAATATCAAAAGACTCTGCCTGCTGGATCTGGAGAAGAAGATTTTTTAATCTTTTTCCCATTGCCTACAGTGTTAAAAAGTGCTGACTCAGCACTTTTTCAAAGTCCTGAAAAAAGTTCCTTGTGATCAAACCGATAGGGATTTTTTTTAACCATTCTATTCTACTGGATAAAAGTAAGCTTTATACAAAATAAGAACTCTCTGTGCCGTGTAGTTTTGGAGATGTGGCAGTTTTAAGGTTTTTCCTATTTTTATCTCCCGAGATTCCCACGGGGCAATGAGAAAAATTTTTTTTTCATCAATCAACTACTTATGACCCATTATCATCTCATATCAAATTTGGTTCAAATCGACCTCACGGTTCTGAAAATAGAAATTTTAGGCGTGGCTAAAATTTTTGCCCCTCCCATAACGAAGGCAAATAATGTCTGACAAACTTCTCTTGAACAAAGTTGATTCTAAACCTCAAAAGGAGTCTGTATACCACATATCAAGTCTCTGCTACTGGTGGTTCATTAGAAGAAGATTTTCAAAAAATTTGGCCATTTTTTCCCACACCTCTGCTCAATATGAGCTGAAACCTATTTTGGATAAAAATCAAAATGCCCCTATGTAACCACTACTTACATGAAATTTAATTAAAATGTGGCCAGTGGTTTAGGAGAAAGAGGCTCAAACACCACCTTCATAGAGGACGACAGACGACGGACAACAGACGACGGACGACAGACGACGGACGAAGAGTGATAAGAAAAGCTCACCCTGACTTTGAGTCAGGTGAGCTAAAAACTGATTGCACTAATTTTGGTACAAAATGGCTGCCGGTGGCCATCTTGATTTTCGGACAGCACACCAAAACACTAGTTCTCGTCTCATGGTGATAACAAAGGTAGCCAAGAAGTTTCGTAAAGACTGGTTCATACATACAGCCTCTAGCCTGAGCCATATAGAAGTTGTGTACAAAAAACTGATTGGACCTAATTTTGGTACAAAATGGCTGCTGGCAGCCATCTTGAATTTTGGACCGCACCCAGAAACACAATCTCATCCCAAGGTGATAACAAAGGTACTCAAGAAGTTTTGTGAAGATCGGTTCATAAATACAGCCACTAGCCCAAGCCATTTTGACATGTGTACTTACTGTGTGTAAGTAGCACTGAAAAATCAAAGTTCATCTCTAATTTGCAGAATTTCTGCACAAGAAAAAAACCTGTATTATATGTGATGTATTCAATGTTACAAAACATTCAGACAAAAGTTTATTCGAATCAGAACTTTCGTACAGAAGTTCTGTACAAAAAACTGATTGCACTAACTAAGGTACAAAAATGGCTTGTGGTGGCCAGCTTGAATTTCGGACCGAACCCCAAAACACTCATTCTCATCCCACGGTGATAACAAAGGTACCCAAGAAGTTTTGTAAAGATCAGTTCATAAACACAGTCTCTAGCCCGAGCCGTATTGAATTGTGAAGATCGGTTCATAAATACAGCCACTGGCCCAAGCCGTATTGACATGTGTACTTACTGTGTGTAAGCAGCACTGAAAAAATCAAAGTTCATCTAATTTGCAGAATTTCTGCACAAGAAAAAAACCTGTATTATATGTGATGTATTCAATGTTACTAAACATTCAGACAAAAATTTATTCAAATCAGAACTTTCGTACAGAAGTTCTGTACAAAAAACTGATTGCACTAACTAAGGTACAAAAATGGCTTGTGGTGGCCAGATTGAATTTCAGCCCACACCCAAAAACACTCATTCTCGTCCCACGGTGATAACAAAGGTACCTAAGAAGTTTCGTAAAGATCGGTTCATAAATACGGCCTCTAGCCCGAGCCGTATTGAATTGTTGATGGACAGACGAACGATGGGCCATGGCATAACCTCAAATTTAACTTTCGTCAAAGTTAAGCTAAAAAACTGAATCTGAGGACTTGCTTTGGAACAAACTTTAATGTGATCCCTGTAAGAATGTTGTGTACCAAATTTCTAAAGAATCCAAGTGGGGGCCAAGAGAAGTTTTTAGAGAATATTCCTCATATTGCACTAAGTTGAAATCAGGGCTTGCCATAGGGCATCCAACAATTAACCCAGGGATATTATTTGAAGACACTTGAATCTGAACCCTCTTAAGGATGTTGTATATCAAATATCAGAAGATTCTGATCTGAAGAAGATTTTTAAAGATTATCCCGCATATTGCACTCGCATAGGATGCCCAAGTATTAACCAAGGGACTTGATTTGAAGAAACTTGAATCTGAGCCCTGTGAGGATGTTGTATACCAAATACAAAAGATTCTGACTGGTGCTTCTGGAAGAAAAGATTTTCAAACCATTCGGCCATCTTGAATTTGATTGGAAAAAGAATTATGCCATGCACTGCTTCTCATCATGTTGATCAATTAATATTGAGTTTCATGAAAATGCAGCAAAACTGTAGAAGTAGTTCGTTCCACAAGTATTTTGCAAAATCCAGTATGGCCACCAGTTGGCCATCTTGAATCCGATCGGGAAAAAGATTAAGTCACACACTGCTCCTGATCATGTTGATCATTTTGATGAAGTTTCATGAAAATGCGACTAAAACTGTGGAAGTAGTTTGCTCCACAAGTATTTTGCAAAATCCAATATGGCCTCCAGTTGGCCATCTTGAATCCAAACGGGGGAAAATTTATGCCATGCACCGCTCCTCATCATGTCGATCAATTTATATTGAGTTTTATGAAAATGCAGCAAAAACTGTAGAAATAATTTGCTCCACAAGTATTTTGCAAAATCCAATATGGCCACCAGTCGGCCATCTTGAAATCGAGCTGGAAAAAAATTATGTTATTTAATTATTTTTTTGCCATCAACAGTTCATGTTCTTTGTTAGTATTATGTTTTAGGCCTCATAATCTACAGAATAGCATGGGTGGGGGCGTATTTCGTCCCTTGTTGCACTCAAGGGACAAATTTATCAATATTATATTAACTTGGGTAAAATATCAGACATAAAACATTTAAGTTTGCATTGGTTATAAAACAAGTGCATGCAGCAGCCAAAAAGAACATGCAGTAGGGCAGAGAAACAGATTTTTTTACTTTTTTAGGCCTAAGCGATCAATTTCTTTTTTGATCGATCAAGCTGTTGATCATTGGTTAATTGATTAATACTGTAACCATTTCAGCTCTATTAATTTCTACACTGTTACCTTATATACATGTACACTACTAAAGACAACAGTGTTTCAACATCTGTGTTTCCAAGAATAATGTAAAGAACACCGCCAAGAAAATGCAACTAACAGGCTGAAGAGGCAGTTTCTGGCATAAAAGGGATTTACAGGCTAAAATGCTTCACTCTTTAGACATATTAAGTTTTAGGCGCAGAAATGTCTTTTTAGATGAATCTGTAGATGGGGGATCCTGCGGCTTATTTTTTAAATGAACAAATCGAGTATGTCTAGTGAGATTATGAAAATGATTGAATGCTTTCGGGCAAATGTCACACTTGTAAGCCTTTTCACCAGTATGAATTTGCTGATGTTTCATCAGATTTCCCTTTAGACTGAATGTTTTTTTACATTCTGTACAAACAAAAGGCTTATATCCTGAATGCGTTCTCACATGAGCTGTAAGGTTGTATTCTTTACGAAAGGTTTTGTAGCAAGTAATGCAAATATATGCATTCTCTGAAGTATGGTCTGCACTTTTACCATAAACTTTGACATGTGCTTTATAATTTTCTTCATCGTTGAAAACAGTACAGCAAACTTTACAGTAGAAATTGCTTTCGGCATGAAGTCTCATATGTCGGGAATAGAAGACCTTCTCAGTGAATGTTTTTGAACACTCTTGACAAGCCCAGGAATCCTCTGCATGAACTTTCATATGTACCTTCAAGTTAGATTTGTAATTAAATGTTTTATAACAAATCTTACAGCTGTATAATTTAACATCATCATGAATTCTAAGATGAGCATTCAGATTTGCTTTACGACTGAATGATTTCATACATATATCACAACTAAAGCGTTTTTCTTCAGTTCCTTCACAATGGCTTTGAAGATGAGCATTCATATCATCCACTGTATAGAATGTTTCAGAACAGACACCACAAGATAAGGGGAACTCTGATTTATCATCTTTGCTGGAATCAGGTTTAACAATGCTATTGTCAGCTAGCACTTGATCAATGAAAGAGTCATTAGATGTGATGCTCTGATCAGAAGCGGGTGCATTCTCATTATAACTTGCTGTCACATCTGTATTAAAATCATGAAGTTTAAAGTCGGTGGACACTGGTGACCTTCCATCAGCTACTTTCCTATTGTTGGAACAATGATGAGAATTAAGACCAGTTTGAACCTCTGGAGCCATATCTTTGTGATCATAACAATCTTTGCAATCAGAAGTCTCTGTTATATGCTTATGGCACTTTATAGTACCTGTTATCAAGTCATTTGATCTAAGCCTTCCTTCATCTTTTGCAAACACAGAGAAAGACAAACTTGAATCCACTAATGACTGTCCACTATCATTTTTGGAATTGGACTGGCTTTTGTCTCTGCTTACAGTTGCAGTAAGAACTTTAGGTGTATTGGGTGGTAATAAGAATGAATTCTCAGGGTGGTTTCTGGTTGGCTGGTGTGAGTGCATCAACCCTTGTTTTTCTAAATTATCAACTGGTGTACATAAATCTGAAACTTGATACTTTTGCTGTACAATGCTGAACTCCTTGTCCATATCACTCCTACAACTAGAACAAGAGGTTTATTCATTTACAATTCATTTTAAAGACAAACACAGGAGTAATCCTTTGACAGGAATATAAGAATTAAGCATTTTGCCTGTTGCAGGCAGATTATTTACTTACTTGTTTATTGGTGTTTAAGGTCACTTCCAGCATCCATGGCTATATCATGACTGCAACAGTAGTGTGAAGTCAAAAACAGCCAATAAGTCTGGTAGCTAAATCCCCCCACCTAAGATCAAAAGAAACCTATTTTCTCATATACTAGGACATCTCTAGAAAGGATTTTCAGATGTTAACCTGAAATCATCCTGTCTGTACTTTGTGAAATTCAAAATGGCATCCAAGATGGAGGCAATTTACCCATCCACCACCTGTGCTTTATTGTGCCACATTATCTCAACTTAAATCACTGAACCTGGTCTTTTCTTGGTAGAATTATCTTGCTGATATAATGACACAGATGATGATGCCATTTTCGACATAGCACATCCAAAATGGCCACCAAAATATGCCTTGAAATGAACAAAAATCAATTTTTACCAACAAAGTTTTGGGTAACATTCTACTATATTAAAGAATTTTGGAGAATTTTATCTCAAAATAATTTCTACCAATAATTATTCTGTTCAACGAACCTGTTAAAAAGTTCAAAATCGACTGAACCTTAGTTTAGAAAATTATAAATTCAAAGTAATTTGTATATTTTTTATACTTACCAATGGCCCAGACTAGCTGCTGGTGCTAACTCTAAATTTAATCCAGGGCCAATCCCAATCCCAAAAATTTGCAGGCAAAACCGAAAATTTCATATCCTATCTGGTCCTCCATACGTTTGCAAACTGCAGATGTGCAGTATCCAGGAAGACACCGAAATTGGCGCCGTCATTCTAGAAATTGCCTGCTAAATGTTGTAAACAGCAGGGAGGTATGAGTGCCCACTCACGGGAGGACCATCCCCATCTGGGCAATTGTTAAGTATAAATAATATACAAATTACTTTGAATTTATAATATTTTTATACAACAACCAATGGCCCAGATTAGCTGAATTGTAAAAAGGCTGGAGGGCCTAGGACATAGAGAAAAATCCAATTACTCAATTACTTCAATAAAGAATAGCTCCTACAGGAGAATAGGAGAGAAAGGAATTATATATGTCTTTTTCATTTGCGAGAAACGAGAAAGACATAACACCAACAATGTAATTGAGCATTACATAATATATAATTCTCCATTTAATGCCAGCACAACCCATTATGCTAATTTGGTGAAGGGAAGCCAATATATAAAGATAGTCCAGAGAATGAGACTCATTATACTTATTTAAAAGTGTCCGAGGATTGTATATTAATCCCCTTTTGACACGTGACATATACAAATGCTTCACAGTGAGCTACACTTTAAAAACAATACATAAATGAGACACATTATTTACTTCACAGCGAGCTATACATTAAAACCATCCCAGCACCGACTCGGGACTACTGACACCAGAGGAGGTCTTCCCTTGCTTTTCACTATAAAGCCGGATGGTTATAAGGGAAAAACCATCCCCTCTACTTCCCCTTGTTCTGAGGTACATGACAACAGAACGAAGAGGGCAGAGGAACAGTGTCACTGCTGGAACAGGGTGCCTAAATAACTATAGATGTTATCATTTAGTGGACGACATTCTGAGCAAAAGACACAGGACCTAAACATCTAAGGTCACCGGAGATGGACTCTAAATTTCTAAGGTAAAACTTGGTAAATGTAGAAGGCTGTGTCCAGTACGCAGCTTTCATGAGATGAGTAATGGTTATACTGTTAGAATAAGCCCAAGAAGTTGACAGCGCTCTAACTTTATGCGCTAATATCTTATAAACAGAACGCTGATCCGAAGATAGACTTTCAAAGGCAATTTGTATTGCCAACTGAATCCATCTAGCAATCAAATGAACAGAAATATCTCTTCTGTTAGGAAACAATGACAGAAAGAAGCGTTTTCTTCCTTTTCTTATAAACTCTGATCAGTGTTTATATATGTGCATAGCCCTGACTGGACACAGCAGAGGTCTACGGTAGAGTCTGACGGCAGAGTCTTTATGGTAATAGGCTCAGGCCGTTTATCTGGAGCCTGATTCGTAGCCAAAAATCCCACTTCTTTAAAGTAATGGTATTACTAACACTACGGTAGTGAGATTCGTCAACAGACAAAGCATGAAGTTCACTAATTCTTCTAGCGAATGCAAAGGCTAAGAGAAATGCTGTTTTATAGGTCAAGAATTTGAACTCTGCAATGTCCAATGGCTCAAACAGAGCTTCTTTAAGCTTCAACAGAACCCAAGCTAAATTCTACTTAGGAATTAATCTGAGGGTTCTAGGTCTATTTATAGAGAAATTTCTAACTAGACTGGATAATGAAGCATAAGATCCAATTGCCAAGTTATCATGATGAGCGTAAGTGTCCGATAACATAGATCTATAGCCCTTAATAGTGACAGGCTGCAGTTTGAGAACGTCAAACAGATAGACCAGAAAATTGGCAATATCCGGTATGGATCATAGACGTCTATCGATTGATCCTTACACCAATGGAAGAAAACCTTCCACTTTGCTGCGTAATTCAGCGAAGAGGAGGACCTCCTGCAGTTAGAAATTGCATTCACTGCTCGTTCTGTAAATTGCTTGCCATGCAAGAAGGACCGCACAACGGAAATATGTGAAGATTGAGACCTTCCGGGTTGTGAGGCAGTGTGCGTGACTTCCCCTGATAAAGAAGGTCCTCTCGCGGAGGAAGCTTCCGGAGAATGTCCCATAACAGACTCCTGAGAAGATTGATCCACGGTTTCTGTGAATACAGAGATGCTACTAACAGAATCTTGCAACGAGACTGTTTGATTTTTAACAGAATCTGCTGAATCAATGGAGATGGAGGATACGCATATCCTATCATTCCGTCCCAGGAGATTGACAGAGCGTCTACTGCGTACGCTCGATGGTCTGGACATGGTGACACGTACATTTGCAACTGATTGTTGAGGTGTGTCGCAAACAAATCTATCATAGGTCAATCCCACGTAGCAAATCTGTCTGAATACCCGCTTGTTGAGTGTCCACTCCGATGGCAATAGGCAACCTTTCTGAGAGAGCGAGTCTGCTAGTACGTTCAGACAATCTGGTATATGAAGGACCGATAGTTGAACATGATGATTCACGACATACAGAAGAATTTTTTCTGTTAGTTCGCATAACAGATTCGAATGAGTGCCTCCCTGGTTCCTGTTGTACGCTACTACTGTCGAATTGTCCGACAATATCTGAACATGAGCATCCGCTATAATGTGAACCCAATGTTGTAGCGCTAACCATACTGACATCATCTCTTTGATGTTTATGTGTTTCTCTAGGAACCGAGGATCCCAAAGACCCTGATACTTTGAGTCTGTCGGGCTCAGGGTCGCGCCCCAACCTGTTTGACTCGCATCCGTCATAATTGTGAAAGCCGGATCCGGCAGCCATCCGTCATAATTGTGAAAGCCGGATCCGGCAGCTGCAGTGGAACTCCCTGAAATCTGGACCTTTTGTTTTACCAGGTCTGTTAAAACAATACTGATCTCAAGCCAATGCGTCTTCACGCTCCAGTTCTGAGTAAAGAATATCTGGAGGGGACGTGTGCGCAAGCGACTTATCGGAATAAGATCCGCAGCTGCTCCACACAACCCCATCAGTCGCATAAATTCCCTCGCTGTTAATGAGTCTGAGTATAGACAAAAGTGAGCATAACAACTGACTAATTTCGCTCTGGGTAACGGCAGACAAACCAGGTTGTTGTGAGTCTCGAAGCTCATTCCCAAGTGAATGAACAACTTGGACGGAGCTAGATCTGACTTCTTCTCATTTACGATGAAGCTGAGAAATCGGAGCAAGAGAAGCAGACTCTGAACATCATTCTGAAGAGTAGTTTTGTTGCCGTATCTCTGAAGAATGTTGTCCAAGTAAGCCGACGTTACCGCAGACGAATGAGCTCGGAAGTAAGACATTACCGAGTTCATTATTCGAGTGAAAGCCCAGGGTGCCAGGTTCAGACCGAAGCACATCGCTCAGAACTGATACACTATCTCCTGAACGGCGAACTGCAGGTACTTTCTAAATGCCGGATGTATCAGGACATGAAAGTATGCATCCTTTAGATCTTTTGGAGCTACAATAAGTTTGTTTATCCAGGTCAAGTCTATTACCGGTCAGAATGAGCCGTCTGGCTTCGGTACGAGGAACAGATGACTGTAGAATCCTAGAGAATTTTGATTCTCAACGACCTCTGTTGCTTCCTTTGATAAGAGAGCCTGTACCTCCGATAGGAGAGACTCTCTTTTGCAAAGATTTGACGGAAGATTTGTCCACCGCAGACACCTTGTTAGTGGTGGTTTCGCTCGGAAAGATAGCCGTAGGCCGTCCGAGACCACACTTTTCACCCACTGGTCTTCCGTAATTGTTATCCAGTTTGTTGCGAATCTTGATAACCTTCCGCCAACTGGCAAGCAATAGAGGTCCTGACCATCACCTGTAGGGCCTGCGAGGCTTACGGGAGGAGTAACCACGTCCCCCTCGCGAAGAGCCTCGGCCCGCCAGCTTAGGGGCGTTTGACTGGTAGTCTCGATCAGAGCTGCGCTCCCTTCCCGGGTCACTGTATTGACGATCCCTAGAGTAATTATAGGAGGGTTTCCTATACCCTCGCGAGGAGTCCCCTTAGACGATTTCTGCCTGGGACATCGTCTCTTTTCTGCTACAGCGGGTCGATTAGACACCGACTTTAGGAGCAGAGTATTAGACGCTTTCTTTGTAGCTTGGTCATAAACCAATGAAAGCTTGTCGTCAAATATTGTGTGTCCGGATGCCGGAGCGACCCGTGGAGAGTTTTTCAACTTGTCATCTACTGAAGATGACAACGCAAGGGCACCGTCACGTCTGATTAACTCCAAATTAGGGACTGTTAAGGCAGAGTTATACATGCTAAACATAACAGCCCTGGAAAGAACTCTTAGAGGTACGAACGTCCTCAAATTCCTTCCCGTTGAGACGTTGTGCCATAGCTCTTGAAAGGTGATCTGCGTAAGACATAGTATCCAAATTTGCACTGTTTGGAGATATTGCTGTCTCAATTGTGTCCGAGCGAATTGTGAATGACGCAGGCAAGGACAATACAAAGTATAGTAACAGTGACCTTGACCTTTGACCTACTGACCCCAAATGCAATCCCAACGATCGACACCTCAAATACAATCACAATATCAAGCTATAGCTTTGTACACAAAAGAAAACCAAAGTTATTGCATGGAAACCAAAAATCTATGAAAATCTATTTATAGTAACAGTGACCTTGACCTCTAACCTGCTGACCCCAAACGCAATTCCAATGATCGACACCTCAAATGCAATCACAATATGAAGTTATAGCTTTGTACACACAAGAAAACTAAAGTTATTGCACAGAAATCAAAAATCTATTTATAATAAGTGACCGTGACCTTTGATCTATTGACCCCCAAATGCAATCCCAATGGTCAACACCTCCAATACAATTAAACTATGAAGTTATAGCTTCATACAGAAAAGAAAACTAAAGTTATTGCACAGAAACCAAAAATCTATTTATAGTAACAGTGACCTTCACCTTTCGCCTACATATCCCAAATGCAATACCAATCATCCCATTAAAAGCAGCCTACCTGTGAAGTATGGGTACTGTGCGACCAACAGAACAAAAGCTATTGCCCAGAAACAAGTGACAGGCAGATGGACGGATGAACAGATGGACGAATGGACAAAGTGATTACTATATACCCCCAACATTTTATAAAAGGGGGTATAATAATAATATACTTTGTTCAAACCGGATGCTCCTGTTTTCAGTTTTGTCAACGATGTCAAAGTTTTTTCTGTTTGTGACCTTGACCTTGATGGTCTAAGTATGAATAAGATCCATATCCATGAACTAAGTATAAATAAGTTATATGGACCAGACAAGACAAGTCCTCAAATTGTGCAACCTGGACAAGAACGGTATTCAATCTATATTTTTCAGAAAAATAATGAAAATTCAATGGTGTTTTTTGTAAATAGTGCTGGCTGGTTTTGGCCATTATGCTAGTTAAAAGGTTAATGCCCTTCAAAATCATATTATTGTTAAATTTACAGGGTTATTCAAATAAGAGATAGCCAATTAAGAGAGCTCTCTTGTATTTTACATCTGTTTTTTTTTGCTGAAGATCAAGCCTAGAGGGACATTTATTATTCTTTCAGTACCATTGTTGAATTAAAAGTATTTTTGAGTCAACTGTTTCAAAGTGGATTTGCTGCAGTCCATGTAGGGACTTGTTCACCTTTGAGAACTCTTAATCTCTTGAAACTAAAACCCTTGTTAGCAGACAGAAAACACTCCCACCACACCATAATTCACCTGTGCTTGCATATTTAAATTTTTTTGTAGATTTTTCTTGTAAGGGAAAGACGTTAATACAGACTCTATTGTGTTCATCAATCCCAAATCCATTTTTAAAGACAAATAAAATACATTTAAATCTTTGAGGTGTCAGCTGCTTCAAATTACATAACTGAGGACCAACCAAATGGGAAGCGTGACAATATCAACAATTTAATTCAAATCACAACACAGTGAGTGACAGAACACTCCAAAAAGAATAACTAGAGTGATGTCACTCAAAGAGCCTGACTGTGATATATCGCTCCTCGTAATATATAAAGATTGCTATTCAAATTTTATTTTTTCATTTTTTTACCCCAAAACATACCTCATGACCTATTTAATGGAACAAGCTTGATGAGCCTGTTCAAATAAGGACTAATCACCAATGGTTAAAAGTAAAAAAATGAAAATATCTGATGTTTCAGAAAAATAGTTGGCTTCAACTTGTGTTAAGTAAAGTGTTAAAGATGCAGTACATTAAACATTCTCTTTCCAAAATCTTCTGTTATAATACAACTGAAAAACCATTTTGCTAAAAAGTTCATCTTTCTGAAAGAAAGTAAAAAATTATGCACTTTCTGAAAATGTCAACAAAATTTATTGTTAGGTCATCAGCTGCATAGCTCTGTTGATTAGGAAATATAACTGCAGTCAATATAAGTTGGAATTTTTAGCTTAACTTGACATAGTCAAGATAAGGTATTGCCATGACGCGTGCGGAAGTCTGTTAGTCTGCGAGTCTGTAAGTCTGTGAGTCTGTAAGTCTGTGAGTCTGTTCACATTTTCCTTTAGCACGGGCTACACCCCACAGTTCTTGTCTGATCGTCACAAAATTTCATATGCAGGTTTGGGGTCATGTCTAGGTGAGAACGTCCCCTTTTGTTCGCGATCGGGCAACCGGTATGGCTGCCTGAACCCAAAACCCGAAAACCATTAGTACAGTCTGCAGGTCGCATTTATGAAGGGATTTCATTGTAACTTGGTAGGATGCCTCTGTACACTGCCTAGATGAGAACATCCCCTTTTGGGCATGATCTATCAACCGTGATGGCTGCCCAAGCCCGAAACCCAAAAACTTTTAGCACAGTCTGCAGGTCATGTTTAATGTGGAGGGATTTCATTGTAACTTGGTAGGATGACTCCTTATGATGTCTAGATGAGAATTTCCCCACTTGGGCATGATCTGCCAACCGTGACGACTGCCTGAGCCCAAAACCCGAAAACCTTTAGCACAGTCTACAGGTCATATTTATTGAGGAATTTCATTGTAACTCGGTGGGTTGACTTCATATAATGTCTAGATGAGAAAGTCCCCTTTTGGACGTGATTGGGCAACTGTGACGGCTACAGGGGCCCGAAGCCCAAAAACCTTTAGCACAGTCTAGAGGTCATATTTATGAAGGGATTTCATTGTAACTTTGTAGGATCACTCCAGATGATGCTCAGATGAGATGTCCCCTTTGGTTGCGATCATTCAACCATGATGGCTGCCCAAGCCAGAAGCGCGAAAACCTTTAGCACAGTCTACAGGTCATATTTATGAAGGGCTTTCATTGTAACTTGGTAGGTTGACTTCATATAATGTCTAGATGAGAACGTCCCCTTTTGGACATGATTGGGCAACTGTGACGGCTAAAGGGGCCTGAAGCCCGAAAACCTTTAGCACAGTCTACAGGTCATATATATGAAGGGATTTCATTGTAACTTGGTAGGATGACTCCAAATAATGTCTAGATGAGAACGACCCATTTTGGTCGTGATCATTCAGCCTTAATGGGTGCCCGAGCCCAAAAACCTTTAGCATAGGCAAAGGGTCATATTTATAGAAGGATTTCATTGTAACCTGTTAGGTTGACACCATATAATGCCTAGATGATGACATCCCCTTTTGGTCATGATTGGTCAAATGTGATGGCTACAGGTGCCCGAAGCCCGAAAATCTTGAGCACAGTCTACAGGTCATATTTATGAAGGGATTTCATTGTAACTTCGTAGGATCGCTCCACATGATGACCAGATGATTATGTACTCTTTTGGTTGCGATCATTCAACCATTATGGCTGCTCGAGCCGAAAGCCCGAATACCTTTAGCACAGTCTACAGGTCATATTTATGAAGGGATTTCATTGTAACTTAGTAGGTTTGACTTCATATAATGTCTAGATAAGAATGTCCCCTTTTGGACACGATTGGGCAGCTATGACAGCTACAGGGGGGCCGAAGCCCAAAAACCTTTAGAACAGGCTACAGGTCATAATTATGAAGGGATTTCATTGTAGCTTGGTAGGATGACTCCAAATAATGTCTAGATGAGAACGTCCACTTTCTGATCATTCAGGCTTGATGGCTGCCCGAGCCCAAAAACCTTTAGCATGTCTGTAGGTCGTATTTATGGAAGGATTTCATTGTAACTTGTTAGGTTGACTCCATATAATGCCTAGATGATGACATCCCCTTTTGGTCATGGTTGGTCAACTGTGATGGCTATAGGTGCCCAAAGCCCGAAAATCTTGAGCACAGTCTACAGGTCATAATTAGGAAAGGATTTCATTGTAACTTCGTAGAATCACTCCAGATGATGTCCAGATGAGAATGTCCCCTTTTGGTTGTGATCATTCAACCATGATGGCTGCCCAAGCCTAAAGCCTGAAAACCTTTAGCACAGTCTTCAGGTCATATTTATGAAGGGATTTCATTGTAACTTGGTAGGTTGACTTCATATAATGTCTAGATGAGAACAGCCCCTTTTGGACACCATTAGGCAACTGTGACGGCTACAGGGGCCTGAAGCCCGAAAACCTTTAGCACAGTCTACAGGTGATATTTAAGAAGGGATTTCATTGTACCTCGGTAGGATGACTCCCAATAATGTCTAGATGAAAACATCCCATTTTGGTCGCGATCATTCAGCCATGATGGCTACCCGAGCCCAAAGCCCCAACGCCTGTAGCATAGTCTATTGGCCATATTTATTCAAGGACTTCATTGTAACCCGTAAGTTTGACTCCATATAATGCCTAGATGATGACATCCCCTTTTGGTCGTGATTGGTCAACTGTGACGGCTTTAGGGCCCGAAGCCCCAAAACCTTGAGCACAGTCTACAGGTCATATTTATGAAGGGATTTCATTGTAGCTTCGTAGGATCACTCCAGATGATGCCCAGATGAGAATGTCCCATTTTGGTTGCGATCATTCAACCATGATAGCTGCCAGAGCCTGAAGCCCAAAAACCTTTAGCAGTCTACAGGTCATATTTATGAAGGGATTTCATTGTAACCTGGTAGGTTGACTTCATATAATGTCTAGATGAGAACGTCCCCTTTGGAAGCAATTGGGAAACAGGGGCCTGAAGCCCGAAAACCTTTAGCATAGACTACAGGCCATATTTATGAATGTAACTTGATAGGATGACTCGTTTTGGAATAATTTCACTGTAAGCTTTCGTGGTTGCTTTCGTTGATACACATGAACTGTGAGGGCCACATACATTAACTGTGAGGTCATATTAACCCACCCCTCAGCTCTTTAGTACAGTGTACACCTCATATTATTTTTATCAAAAACAAAGCATACAGGGAACAGAAATTAACATATTCCCAATTATCACAATTCTTGTCTTATTTCATAATCATTTCATAAACATTGAACATTATCCTTTTCATCAAACACAACACACAAGTTAAGCTACAGTGTCATTGACACTTTCATTAACTTAAAATTTGTGGTTTAAATTTTAAAAGACTACTTTGCTGAAAAAAGTAAATATCAAATTTAAAGAGAATCACATAATTAGAACTGGATAACATGGGGAGGAGGGTGGGGTGGATTCAAATGCAATCCCCTGAAGTTTGGGAGACAGCAAAATCCCTCACTCCCATTTCCTTCCCATCTGTATTGCTTTTTGTAAAACAACAGAAGTATGCTGCAGAAGGCATTTCTTTATATTTCAAACCGTGAAGCTCAGGTAATGAAAAAAAAGATACATGAAAGTAAAGGAAATCAGGTCTGTAAATGCAATTATTGAAGTTGTATTGATCATGCAAGAACAACAAGAGGCCTGCAATGCCAAGCACTGCTAATCCCCCCCCCCCCCACCCACACATGCCCCAATTCGGGGGGGGGGGGATGTTTTTCCCCCACATAAAATCACTCTAAGTCCAGCCAAATCCATCTTGGAGAAGAAAAAAAATTGTTGAGGCCTAAGTGATCGGACAGGGGGAGAGACTATGGGGGGGGGGGGGGGGGGGGGGTCATAGGAGTCATTTTTTCTGTGTGTAATCACTCTAAATCCTTCAAAATGCATTTTGAGCATAGCTCTGTTGATTTGGAAATAAAACTGCAGTCAATATAAGTTGGAATTTGTAACTTAAAATTCAAGGTTTAAATTTTAAAAGACTATACTTCAAATTGAAAGTGCACCTGTGTTTTCTTGTTGAAAAAAGTAATATCAAATTTAAAGAGAATCATATAATTAGAACTGGATTTATCTTCTGGATAACATGGGGAGGAGGGAGGGGTGGATTCATTCTACCCATCTCCCCCGAATTTTGGGAGACAACATCAACGTCCCTCACTCCCATTTCCTACCCATCTGTATTGCTCTTTGTAAAACAACAGAAGTATGCTGCAGAAGGCATTTCTTTATATTTCAAACAGTGAAGCTCAGGTAATGAAAAAAAAGCTGCATACAAGTAAGAGAAATCATGTCTGTAAATGCAATTATAAAGTTGTATTGATCATGCAAGAACACTAAGAGGCCTGCAACGCCAAGAGCTGCTACCCCCCCCCCCCCCCACCCACCTCCCAATGCAATTAGGGAGGGGGAGCATAGGTGGGTTTTTCCCCCACATAAAATCACTCTAAATGGGGGTGGGGGGGGATCAGGAGTAAAAATCTTTTATGCATGTACCCACTCTAAATCATTCAAACTGCATTTTAAAGCAAAGAAAAACAAGAGGCCCCAAGGAACCTTAATCGCTCTCCGGCCAAAGTGGTTCAAAGAAGTATTTGGGGTCACATTCAGTTATACATGGTTCATCACACTACAAAGGAATGAAGTCATGAGAGACAAATTTTATGGAACTAGGGACATGGCTTGAACAAACTTGAATCTTACCCCTTAAGGATGCTGCATACCAAATATCAAAAGCATTCATCTGCTGGATCTGAAGAAGAAGATTTTTAAAGAAAATTCCTCATTTTGAACTAAGTTATCATTCGGGCTCCCACAGAGAGCCCAAATATGAACCCGGGGACTTGGCTTGAACAAACTTGAATCTCACCCACTAAGGATGCTGCATGCCAAATATCAAAACATTCCGACTGATAAATCTGAAGAAGTAGATTTTTAAAGAAAAATTCCTCACATTGACTAAGTTATAATATATGGGCCCAGGGACTTGGCTTTAACAAACTTGAATCTCACCCCCCTAAGGATGCTACACACCACATATCATAACATTCCGACTGCTGGATCTGAAGAAGAAGATTTTTAAAAAAAATTCCTCATTTCGAACTAAGTTACAATTCAAGCTCCCACAGTGAGCCCAAATATGGACCAAGGGAGATGGCTTGAACAAACTTGAATCTCACCCCCCTAAGGATGCTGCATACCAAATATTAAAACATTCTGACTGCTAGATCTGAAGAAGAAGATTTTTAAAGAAAATTCCTCATTTTGAACTAAGTTATCATTCGGGCTCCCACAGTGAGCCCAAATATGGACCTAGGGACATGGCTTGAACAAACTTGAATCTCACCCCCTAAGGATGCTGCATACCAAATATCAACCCATTCCGACTGCTGGATCTGAAGAAGAAGATTTTTAAAAAAATTTGCCTGAAATGCACTAAGTTCAAATTTGGGCTCCTATACTGAGCCCAAATATGAACCCAGGGGGCTGATTTGAACAAACTTGAATCAGATCCACCCCATAATGTTGCATACCAAATATCAAAAGATTCTGCCTGCTGGATCTGGAGAAGAAGATTTTTAAAGAAATTTGCCTGAAATGCACTAAGTTCCAATTCGAGCTTCTATAGTGAGCCCAAATGTGAATCCAGGGGGGCTGATTTGAACAAACTTGAATCAGATCCACCTCACAATGTTGCATACCAAATATCAAAAGATTCTGCCTGCTGGATCTGGAGAAGAAGATTTTTTAAGAAATTTGCCTGAAATGCACTAAGTTCGAATTTGGGCTTCTATACTGAGCCCAAATGTGAATCCAGTGGGCCGATTTGAACACACTTGAATCAGATCCACCCCACAATGTTGCATACCAAATATCAAAAGATTCTGCCTGCTGGATCTTGAGAAGAAGATTTTTAAAAGAAATTTGCCTGAAATGCACTAAGTTTGAATTCGGGCTCCTATAGTGAGCCCAAATATGAACCCAGGGGGGCCATTTGTACAGACTTGAATCAGATACACCCCACAATGTTGCATACCAAATATCAAAAGATTCTGCCTGCTGGATCTGGAGAAGAAGATTTTTTAAGAAATTGGCCTGAAATGCACGAAGTTCGAATTCGGGCTTCTATAGTGAGCCCAAATATGAATCCAGGGGGCCGACTTGAACAAACTTGAATCTGCCCTCCCTAGAGATGATGTATACCAAATAGGATAGAATTCTGCCTGGTGGATCTGAAGGAGAAGATTTTTTTGAATTTTGGCAAGAAATTCATGGGTGCTATCAGAGTTATGCCCCTTGTGGTGCCCCCTGTGTGTGCGGCAAGTATATTTGTACAGGTTTGAATTGACATATGATGGGGAACATGCACACCAAATTTGGTTCAATTTGATCCAGTAGTTTGTGAGAAGTAGTCGATAATGTAAAGTTCACGACCGACGACGATAGACGGCAAGTGATAAGTTAAGCTCCCTTTGGTGAGCTAAATAGTGCCTAATTGGTGGGGGGGAGGGGTCATGTCAGGAGGGGGGGAGGGGGTCAGGGCAATAACTGCGACAATTATCATTGGATAATGGTGGTCATCGAAGTTGAGGGAGTCATTGTTCCAAAGAGTTATATTAAAAAAAAACTTGATGTTTGGTTTCTTGACATAGACATTGTTGCAATGTACCAAAAAGAATTGAAATCTCTTAACTATTGTTCAAGTTATGCCATAAACAAAGTTTAAACAGATGGACAGACAAACAGACACACAGATGGGTGGAGCTCTATGCTATATCTCTCCCTTGAGGTGGGATAAAGAGTAACAAAGTATGTGATAGAAGCATATTTCTAATTTAAAGAAAGTAAGTTCATTTCTAATTTAAAGAAAGTAAGTTCGAAAACCTTGTTGAAAAGGGTTAAATTAATGCCAATATTATTTGAAACCACTGTGTACAGGTTCAGTAGACCTTGCTCCAAATGAAAAACATAGACACTGTAACAGAGTGTTTGAAGAATTAAAGGTTCAACCTTGAAAAGCAAAACTTTAATCCAAAACTTTAAGCTGGGAATACAAAGTAAAATTGACTACAGAAAAAGGGTTAACTATTTCTTAAAATCGATAATAAAAGAAATCACTGATGTCAATGCAATCATTAAATTGAGCATGCAAGAATTAAAGGAACAAAGTATGTGGTAAAAGCCTAATTTCAAAGACAAAGAAACAAAGTCTGAAAACATTTTTAAAAGGGGTTAAACTCATGCCAATATTAATTACAATCACTGTAGAATGCTTCAGTAGACAGTACACATTGTCCCAATGAGAAACAATGACATTCCACTAAACCGTTTGAAGATTTAAAGGTGTAACTTGGAAAACAAAAAACTTTAACCTAGAAGTTAAATTGACTATAAAAAAGGGTTAAATATTTCCCCAAATAACATGAAACATAATGAGAATGATACAATCAATAGAAATTAATATCAATTGAAAAGAAAAAAAATTTAACCTTCAGTAAAAAACTTTAACCACAAACTTTAACTGATACTCTAAATGTTAACAGATGGACAGATGGACGAATAGATGAAAGTCATGCCTATAGCCCTGACTGTAAACAGTCAGGCTAAAAATGCCTGGTCTTTGAGATAATTAATAGAAATTTTTACCCCTAAATGCCCACTACACTTGCTCTAATAATAAACATTAATTTGGGCTTTATATCTGTATTTAATTTTTCAAACAAAAAATTTACAAACCCTAGAAATCTAGCAGCAGACACCAAAATTCACCAAAAGAGACTTGTTATTTCTTGCTATGGATCATCAACTTGGACCATTGGCTTCATTCCAACAGCGGAGTTTAGAAACCATTTTAAATGTTGTTGAGCACGCATTCCACCAACTACTCTATCCAATCCAGACATTTTCTAAATCAGGATCTGCAATGATAATTGTACATGTATCAGTAGTACAGTGGAACCCTGTTAATTGAATAGCAATTTTTCAATTAACAGGAGTATTCAATTAACAGGGATTGTGTTACTTTCCTGTATTCTAGAGATAAACTTAGCATTTATTTTATTATATCTTGTTTGACAGGGCTCCATGAGCTCTGTCAAACAAGATATAACAGATTAAATGCCTGTGTTGGATGTAGTGATACCAAATAGCTCTATAAACAAAGGAAAACTGAGGAGAGCATGGGTAATTTCTTGACTGGTTACAAGATTTTTTATTCAATTGACAGGAGTTAACTCTATAACCTATAATCAATTAACAGATCAAATTTGTACTGGAGATATGGTAAATGGCTTTGTGTTGGGAAATTATATTCAATTAACAGGGATATACAATTAAGAGATATCCAATTAGGTGGGCTCCACTGTATTCATATAAATGTTTGAGAAAAGGGTGGAGTACAGAGAAAGTTTCTGAAAGTTCATCATCAACAAGTGCAACGCCAATCGCAGGCAATCAGACTCTAGTCCCCCACGGTGGATGGTCTGTTCTACAAAACATGCAAAATATTTTTTATGTCTGTTGGGCATTTAAAAAATAAGTTGCACGTTATGAAATGGATAAAAGATTTCAACAGCAAGTAGGAATTGAAGTCCTCTCTCTCCCATCATGTATCTGTTCTCAGGCACCTACCATTTAACAACAGGAACAACAATGTAATCATTCCATTTTGCATTTTTATTTAAAAATTATTGACGTGCATCATCCTCATATTATGTGTCACCAATGGTATAAATATGAAAGTACAGTCTTGAAGCATCTATCTATTAGATACAGGTGGTAACCGTAAAATAAGAACACCAAAAATTCAATGAAAATGGTCGTCCTTCGCCTTTCTAAAAAATTTTTCCAAAACATTTTGATGTGCATCATCCTCCTATCATCTCTGACCAATGTTAGATATCCTCCTAGTGACGTGCATCCTCCTCCTAGCATCTCTGACCAATATTAGAAATCCTCCTAGCATCTCTGACCAATGTTAGAAATCTGAAAGTAATAGCTAGAAACATGTCTAGGATACAGGTGATAATGTCAAATATGGCAAAAAAATGACAACAAAAAAGTCTGTTATTCAGCCATCTTGAATTTTTTTTCAAAAGATTTCGGCCATCTTGAATTTTTTTCAAAACATTTTGACGTGCATCACCCTCCTAGCATCTCTGATCAATGTTCGAAATCTGAAAGTAATAGCTCAAAATATGTCTAAGATACAGGTGGTAACGTCAAATATGACAAAAAAATAACAAAATTGGCTGCAATTTGGCCATCTTGAATTTTATTTTCAAAAGATTATGGCATGCATCATTCTCCTACGGTGTCTGACAAATGTTGAAAATTTAAAACTAATATCTCAAAACATCTCCAAGATATGGGTGATAACGTAACTTGAGAATGCAAAAAATGAACAAACATAGCGCGGCCATCTTACATTTTTTTTTTTCAAAACATTTTGACGTGCATCATCCTCATAGCATCCATGAACAATGTTAGAAATCTGAAACGAATATATTGAAACATGTCTAAGATACAGGTGGTAACATCAAATGAAGCAAAAAATTATGACAAAAATGGCCACCGGTCGGCCATCTTGAATTTTTTTTCAAAAAGTTTTGACGTGCATTGTCCTTCTATTATGTGTCACCAATGGCATAAAAATGAAAGTAAAGCATCTATGAGATACAGGTGGTAACATAAACTAAGATGCAGGTGGTTACATCAAATATAGCAAAAAAATGACAACAAAAATAGTTGCCATTCGGCCATCTTGAATTTTTATTTTCAAAAGATTTTGGCATGCATCCTCCTCCTATGATGTCTGACAAATGTTGATACCTTAAAACTAATATCTCAAAACATCTCTAAGGTACGGGTGATAACGTAACTTGAGAATGCAAATGAAAGTGTCAATGACACTGTAGCTTAACTTGTGTGTTGTATTTGATGAAAAGGATAATGTTCAATGTTCATGAAAGGATTATGAAATAAGACAAGAATTGTGATAATTGGAAATATGTTCATTTCTGTTCCCTGTATGCTATGTTTTTGATAAAAATAATATGAGGTGTACACTGTACTAAAGAGCTGAGGGGTGGGTTAATATGACCTCACAGTTAATGTATGTGGCCCTCACAGTTAATGTATATCAACGAAAGTTACCAAGTTACAGTGAAATTATTCCAAAACGAGTCATCCTATCAAGTTACATTGAAATCCCTTCATAAATATGGCCTGTAGACTGTGCTAAAGGTTTTCGTGCTTCGGGCCCCTGTAGCCGTCAGTTTCCCAATAGCGTCCAAAGGGGACGTTCTCATCTAGACATTATATGAAGTCAACCTACCAAGTTACAATGAAATCCCTTCATACATATGACCTGTAGACTGTGCTAAAAGTTTTTGGGCTTTGGGCTCGGGCAGCCATCATGGTTGAATGATCGCAACCAAAAGGGGACATTCTCATCTGGGCATCATCTGGAGTGATCCCACGAAGTTACAATTAAATCCCTTCATAAATATGACCTGTAGACTGTGGTCAAGGTTTTCGGGCTTCAGGCCCCTGAAGCTGTCACAGTTGACCAATCATGACCAAAGGGGATGTCATCATATAGGCATTATATGAGTCAAACTAACAGGTTACAATGAAATCCTTCCATAAATATGACCTATAGACTATGCTAAAGGTTTTGGGCTCGGGCAGCCATCAAGGCTGAATGATCGTGACCAAAAGGGGACGTTTTCATCCAGACATTATTTGGAGTCATCCTACCAAGGTACAATGAAATCCCTTCATAAATATCACCTGTAGACCGTGTTAAAGGTTTTCGGGCTTCAGGCCCCTGTAGCCATCACAGTTGCCTAATGGTGTCCAAAAGGGGCTGTTCTCATTTAGACATTATATGAAGTCAACCTACTAAGTTACAATGAAATCCCTTCATAATTATGACCTGTGGACTGTTCTAAAAGTTTTCAGGCTTCGTGCCCCTGTAGCTTTCACTGTTGCCCAATCGTGTCCAAAAGGGAACATTCTCATCTAGACATTATATGAAGTCAAACCTACCAAGTTACAATGAAATCCCTTCATAAATATGGCCTGTAGACTGTGCTAAAGGTTTTCGGGCTCCGGGCCCTTGTATTATTTATTTATTTGTGTTTAGGGTCACATATTTCTGCACAATGGCTAATCATGACCACAACAGTTTTACGGGTGGAGGAAGCCGGAGTACCCAGAGAGAACCACCGAGCAACGGCGAGCAACTGTCATATCCCCAACTTACTAACTCCACACAAGCAGGGTGAGCATTGGTTGAAGGCAAGTGCACCATCAACGTGCAGTACGCCTTAGTACACAATGCCACCGTGCCCCCATGTGGGCAATGGGGGTGAAGTGTCTTGCCCAAGGACACAAAGCGGTTGCCGCAGGTGGAATTCAAACCAAGGACCTCTCGGCTTGCAGCCTGCACCTCTACCTACTGAGCCACCGCCCCCCCCCCCCCCCCCCCCCCCCCCGGGCCCCTGTAGCCGTCACAGTTGCCTAATGGTGTCCAAAAGGGGCTGTTCTCATCTAGATATTATATGAAGTCAACCTACCAAGTTACAATGAAATCCCTTCATAAATATGACCTGAAGACTGTGCTAAAGGTTTTTGGGCTTTGGGCTCGGGCAGCCATCATGGTTGAATGATCGCAACCAAAAGGGGACATTCTCATCTGGGCATCATCTGGAGTGATCCTACGAAGTTACAATGAAATCCCTTCATAAATATGACCTGTAGACTGTGCTAAAGATGTTCAGGCTTCGGGCACCTGTAGCCATCACAGTTGACCAATCACGACCAAAAGGGGATGTCATCATCTAGGCATTATGTGGAGTCAACCTAACAAGTTACAATGAATTCCTTCCATAAATACCACCTACAGACTATGCTAAAGGTTTTTGGGCTCGGGCAGCCATCAAGGCTGAATGATTGCAACCAAAAGGGGACGTCCTCATCTAGACATTATTTGGAATTATCCTACCAAGCTACAATGAAATCCCTTCATAATTATGACCTGTAGACTGTTCTAAAGGTTTTCGGGCTTCGGGCCCCTGTAGCTGTCACAGTTCCCCAATCATGTCCAAAAGGGGACGTTCT
The DNA here is from genome assembly GCA_031216915.1 of Pictodentalium vernedei. NCBI lineage: Eukaryota > Metazoa > Mollusca > Scaphopoda > Dentaliida > Dentaliidae > Pictodentalium > Pictodentalium vernedei. Next base: position 507,363,755 of record CM062296.1, on the reverse strand, counting down.
CATCTAGACATTATATGAAGTCAAACCTACCAAGTTACAATGAAATCCCTTCATAAATATGACCTGTGGACTGTGCTAAAGGTATTCGGGCTTCGGGCTAGGGCAGCCATCATGGTTGAATGAATACAACCAAAAGGGGACATTCTCATCTGGTCACCATCTGGAGTGATCCTACGAGGTTACAATGAAATCCCTTCATAAATATGACCTATAGACTGTGCTCAAGATTTTCGGGCTTCGGGCACCTGTAGCCATCACAGTTGATCAATCACGAGCAAAAGAGGTTGTCATCATTTAGGCATTATATGGAGTCAACCTAACAAGTTACAACGAAATCCTTCCATAAATATGACCTATAGACTATGCTAAAGGTCTTTGGGCTAGGGCAGCCATAAAGGCTGAATGATCGCGACCAAAAGGGGATGTTCTCATCTAGACATTATTTGGAGTCATCCTACCAAGCTACAATGAAATCCCTTCATAATTATGACCTGTAGACTGTTCTAAATGTTTTCGGGCTTTGGGTCCCTGTGGCCGTCACAGTTGCCCAATCGTGTCCAAAAGGGGACGTTCTCATCTAGACATTGTATGAAGTCAACCCACTAAGTTACAATGAAATCCCTTAATAAATATGACCTGTAGACTGTGCTAACGGTTTTTGGGCTCGAGCAGCCATCATGGTTGAATGATCGCAACCAAAAGGGGACATTCTCATCTGGGCATCATCTGGAGTGATCCTACGGAGTTGCAATGAAATCCCTTCATAAATATGACCTGTAGACTGTGCTCAAGGTTTTCGGGCTTCAGGCACCTGTAGCCGTCACAGTTGACCAATCACAACCAAAAGGTGATGTCATCATCTAGGCATTATATGGAGGCAACCTAACAGGTTACAATGAAATCCTTCCATAAATATGACCTTTTGCCTATGCTAAAGATTTTTGGGCTCGGGCAGCCATCAAGGCTGAATGATCACAATCAAAATGGAACGTTCTCATCTAGACATTATTTGTAGTCATCCTACAAAGTTACAATGAAATCCCTTCATAAATATGACCTGTAGACTGTGCTAAATATTTTTGGGCTTTGGGCCCCTGAAGCCGTCACAGTTGCCAAATCACGTCCAAAAGGGGACATTCTCATCTAGACATTATATGAAGTCAACCCATCAAGTTACAATGAAATTCCTCAATAAATACAAGAGGCCCCCAAGGGGCCTGAGGGCACTCACCTGACATGGTAGCCTAAATATCAACCCAGAGAATTGATTTCAACAAGTTGCATCTGCTCCTCCTAAGAAAAGCTTATACCAAATATCCAAAGATTCTGACAAGTGGATCTAAAAAAAAAAAAAAGATTTTTAAAGAATATTTCTCATATTGAACTAAGTTATAATTCGGGCTCCCACAGTGAGTCCAAATATGGACCTAGGGACTTGGCTTTAACAAAGTTGAATCTCACCCCCCTAAGCATGGTGCATACCAAATATCAAAAGATTCTGCCTGCTGGATCTTGAGAAGAAGATTTTTAAAGAAAATTCCTCATTTTGAACTAAGTTACAATTTAAGCTCCCACATTGAGTCCAAATATGGACCTAGGGACTTGGCTTGAACAAACTTGAATCTCACCCCCCCCTAAGCATGGTTGAATGAATACAACCATACAATTCGAGCTTCTATAGTGAGCCCAAATATGAATCTAGGGAGCGGATTTGAACAAACTTGAATCAGATCCACCCCACAATGTTGCATACCAAATATCAAAAGATTCTGCCTGCTGGATCTGGAGAAGAAGATTTTTTAAGAAATTTGCCTGAAATGCACTAAGTTCGAATTCAAGCTTCTATACTGAGCCCAAATATAAACCCAGGGGGCCGATTTGAACAAACTTGAATCAGATCCACCCCACAATGTTGCATACCAAATATCAAAAGATTCTGCCTGCTGGATCTGGAGAAGAAGATTTTTTAAAGAAATTTGCCTGAAATGCACTAAGTTCGAATTCGGGCTTCTATAGTGAACCCAAATATGAATCCAGGGGGGCCAATTTGAACAAACTTGAATCAGATCCACCCTACAATGTTGCATACCAAATATCAAAAGATTCTGCATGCTGGATCTGGAGAAGATTTTTTAAGAAATTTGCCAGAAATGCACTAAGTTCGAATTCGAGCTTCTATACTGAGCCCAAATATAAACCCAGGTGGCTGATTTGAACAAACTTGAATCAGATCCACCCCACAATGTTGCATGCCAAATATCAAAAGATTCTGCCTGCTGGATCTGGAGAAGAAGATTTTTTAAGAAATTTGCCTGAAATGCACTAAGTTCGAATTCAAGCTTCTATAGTGAACCCAAATATGAATCTAGGGAGCCAATTTGAACAAATTTGAATCAGATCCACTCCACAATGTTGCATACCAAATATCAAAAGATTCTGCCTGCTGGATCTGGAGAAGAATATTTTTTAAGAAATTTGCCTGAAATGCACTAAGTTCAAATTTGGGCTCCTATACTGGGCCCAAATATAAACCCGGGGGAGGGGGGGGGCCGATTTCAACAAATCTGAATTAGATCCACCCCACAATGTTGCTTACCAAATATGAAAAGATTCTGCCTGCTCGATCTGGAGAAGAAAATTTTTTAAGAAATTTGCCTGAAATGCATTAAGATCAAATTCGGGCTTCTATATTGAGCCCAAATATGAATCCAGGAAGCCGATTTGAACAAACTTCAATCAGATCCACACCACAATGTTGCATACCAAATATCAAAAGATTCTGCCTGCTGGATCTGGAGAAGAAGATTTTTTAAGAAATTTGCCTGAAATGCACTAAGTTCGAATTCAAGCTTCTATAGTGAACCCAAATATGAATCTAGGGAGCCAATTTGAACAAATTTGAATCAGATCCACTCCACAATGTTGCATACCAAATATCAAAACATTCTGCCTGCTGGATCTGGAGAAGAATATTTTTTAAGAAATTTGCCTGAAATGCACTAAGTTCAAATTTGGGCTCCTATACTGGGCCCAAATATAAACCCGGGGGAGGAGGGGGGGGGGGGCCGATTTCAACAAATTTGAATCAGATCCACCCCACAATGTTGCTTACCAAATATGAAAAGATTCTGCCTGCTCGATCTGGAGAAGAAAATTTTTTAAGAAATTTGACTGAAATGCATTAAGATCAAATTCGGGCTTCTATATTGAGCCCAAATATGAATCCAGGAAGCCGATTTGAACAAACTTCAATCAGATCCACCCCACAATGTTGCATACCAAATATCAAAAGATTCTGCCTGCTGGATCTGGAGAAGAAGATTTTTTAAGAAATTTGCCTGAAATGCACTAAGTTCGAAATCAGGCTCCTATACTGAGCCCAAATATGAACCCAGGGGGCCAATTTGTACAAACTTGAATCAGATCCACCCTACAATGTTGCATACCAAATATCAAAAAATTCTGCCAGCTGGATTTGGAGAAGAAGATTTTTTAATCTTTTTCCCATTGCCTACAGTGTTAAAAAGTGCTGACTCAGCACTTTTTCAAAGTCCTGAAAAAAGTACCTTGTGATCAAACCGATAGGGATTTTTTTTAACCACTCTATTCTACTGGATAAAAGTAAGCTTTATACAAAATAAGAATTCCCTGTGCCATGTAGTTTTAGAGATATGGCAGTTTTAAGGTTTTTCCTATTTTTAGCTCCCGAGGTTCCCACGGGGAATGAGAAAATTTTTTTTTTCATCAATCAACTACTTATGACCCATTATCACCTCATACCAAATTTGGTTCAAATCGACCTGACGGTTCTGAAAATAGAAATTTTAGGCGCGGCCAAAATTTTTGCCCCTCCCATAACGAAGGCAAATAATGCCCGACAAACTTCTCTTGAACAAACTTGAGTCTACACCTCAAAAGGAAGCTGCATACCAAATATCAAGTTTCTGCTATTGCTGGTTCTTGAGAAGAAGATTTTTTAAGAATTGGAGCATTTTTGCCCCATCCCTCTGCTCAAGATGAGTCAAAACTAATTTGACAAAAAATCAAAATGCCCTTATATAACCCCTACTTACATGAAATTTCATTAATATGTGGCCAGTGGTTTGGGAGAAAAAGGCCCAAACACCACCTTCATGACGGACGACGGATGCCAGACGACGGACGAAAAGTGATCAGAAAAGCTCACCCTGACTTTCAGTCAGGTGAGCTAATGACCTGAAGACTGTGCTAAAGGTTTTCGGGTTTTGGGCTCGGGCAATCGTCACGGTTGACAGATCATGCCCAAATGAGGAAATTCTCATCTACACATCATAAGGAGTCATTCTACCAACTTACAATGAAATCCCTCCACATTAAACATGACCTGCAGACTGTGCTAAAAGTTTTTGGGTTTCGGGCTTGGGCAGCCATCACAGTTGACAAATCATGCCCAAAAAGGGACGTTCTCATCTAGGCATTATACAAAGGCATCCCACAAGTTACAATGAAATCCCTTCATAAATATGACCTGTAGACTGTGCTAATGGTTTTCGGGTTTTGGGCTCAGGTAGCCATACCGGTTGACCGATCGCGACCAAAAGGGGACGTTCTCATCTAGACATGACCCCAAACCTGCATATGAAATTTCGTGACGAGCAGACAAGAACTGCGGGGTGTAGCCTGTGCTAAAGGAAAATGTGAACAGACTTCCGCACGCGTGTTGGCAATAGCTTATCTTGACGTTGTCAAGTTAAGCTAAAAATGAACAAAAATGGACGTCATTCGGCCATCTTGAATTTTTTTTTCAAACAATTTTGACGTGCATCATCCTTAAAGCATCTATGAACAATGTTAGAAACCTGAAGCAAATATATCAAAACATATCTAAGATACAGTTGCTAACATCAAACAAGAGGCCCCAGGGGGCCTGAGGGCGCTCACCTGACATGGTAGTCTAAATATCAAACCAGGGACTTGACTTGAATAAGCTGCATACGCCCCCTCCCAAGAAAAGCATATACCAACTAGAGAAGCGATTGTGCCCACACAATACACAGGATTTTCCTTCTATTTTCAGTTCCTGCACTTTTACGTCCCAAAATTGAGATAAACGCATAATAAACAGATTTTTTTCCCAAACAAAATACTTTCAGCCTAAATTTTTTTCTTCTTCTTAAAACGCATAAAAAACGATAAAACTAATTTCCGGATTTTGGTCCAAAATTTTCGAAGTCCCACTCGGACCCCAAATTTTCGGTGTAAAAAAAAAAAAATTTTTTTTGTCTTAAAATTGACAGAAACGCATAAAAAACAAACAAACAAAAATTTCCAGATTTTGGTCCAAAATTTTCGAAGTCCTACCCGGACCCCATCAGGGGAAAATTTTTTTTTTGTCTTAAAATTGACCGAAACGCATATTCTAAGTCCCACCCAAACCCCAAATTTTGAGGGGAAAAAAATTATTTTTTTTTTGTCTTAAAATTGACCGAAACGAAGAAAGAACAAAAAAAAATTTTTTTCGGATTTTGGTCCAAAATTTTCTAAGTCCCACCCAGACCCCAAATTTTCAGGGGAAAAAATTTTTTTTCTTCTTTTGTCTTAAAATTACGGAAGCCCATTAGGGACATGTGAAGAAAAAAAATTATATGGGTGGAAAAAAAAATGACACTGTAGCTCAACTTGTCAAGACAAAGACAAAGACATGTACATGTATAGTATGTGATACAGCAATGACAAACATCTAGGTAATGACCTGATAACAAAGGTACATATAAAGTATTGTAACGGTCTGTACATAAATACTGACCATTGCCTGTAACAAATGTATAGGTAAAGTATTGTAGAGGTGGGTGACAGTCAGATGCTAAACTAGAAAAGAAATCTTTGCGTCCCAGAATGGGTCTGACTGAACCCCAAAATATTTGTTCTCATAGCACAGTGATAACAAAGGCACCCCAAAACACACTCATTCCTGTCCCAAGATGAAAACAAAGGTACCCAAGAAGTTTCGTGAAGATCAGTTCACAAATATGAGCTGTGTAGAAGTTGTGACAAAAAACTGATTGGACCTAATTTCGGTACAAAATGGCCACTGGCTGCCATCTTGAATTTTGGACCGCACCCAGAAACACTCATTCTCGTCCCAAGGTGATAACAAAGGTACCCAAGAAGTTTTGTGAAGATCGGTTCATAAATACAGCCTCTAGCCCGAGCCGTATTGACATGTGCACTTACAGTGTATAAGTAGCACTGAATAAATCAAAGTTCATCTAATTTGCATAATTTCTGCACGAGAAAAAAACCTGTACTATATGTGATGTATTCCATGTTACTAAACATTCATACAAAAATTTATTCAAATCAGAACTTTCATACAGAAGTTCTGTACAAAAATCTGATTGCACTAATTTCGGTACAAAATGGCTGCTGGTGGCCATCTTGAATTTCGGACCACACCCAAAAACACTCGTTCTCATCCCACGGTGATAACAAAGGTACCCAATAAGTTTCGTAAAGATCGGTTCATAAATACGGCCTCTAGCCTGAGCCGTATAGAAGTTGTGTACAAAAAACTGATTAGACCTAATTTCGGTACAAAATGGCCACTGGCAGCCATCTTGAATTTTGGACCGCACCCAGAAACACTCGTTCTCGTCCCAAGGTGATATCAAAGGTACCCAAGATGTTTTGTGAAGATCGGTTCATAAATACAGCCTCTAGCCCGAGCCGTATTGACATGTGCACTTACAGTGTATAAGTAGCACTGAATAAATCAAAGTTCATCTAATTTGCATAATTTCTGCATGAGAAAAAAACCCGTATTATATGTGATGTATCCCATGGTACTAAACATTCACACAAAAAATTATTCAAATCAGCGCTTTCATATGGAAGTTCTGTGCAAAAATCTGATTGCACCAAATTTTGTACAAAATGGCTGCCATCGGCCATCTTGAATTTCGGACCACACCCTAAAACACTCGTTCTCGTCCCACGGTGATAACAAAGGTACCCAAGGAGTTTCGTAAAGATCGGTTCATAAATACGGCCTCTAGCCCGAGCCGTATTGGCATTTGCACTTACAGTGCTGAAAGTAACACCAAAAAACATCAAAATTAGTCTAATTTGCACAATCTACGCACGAGAAAAAAACCCGTATTATATGTGATGTATCCCATGGTACTAAACATTCATATGAAAAATTATTCAAATCAGAGCTTTCATATGGAAGTTCTGTACAAAAAACAAATTTCTGCATCATCGGTACAAAATGGCTGCTGGCAGCCATCTTGAATTTCGGACTGCACCCAAAAACACTCGTTCTCATCCCACGGTCATAACAAAGGTACCCAAGAAGTTTCGTAAAGATTGGTTCATAAATACGGCCTCTAGCCCGAGCCATAGCCAATTGTTGACGTACGGACAGACGGACAGATGGACGGACGTTCTAACAAATGACTATTTATGTGGCTATTTTATGGACATATTAGGTGGCTAACCTAAAACGCATGTCCAACATAATAAAACAAGTTTTTTGGGAGAAAATTTGGGGGGGGGGGGGGTCAGCTAACCCTAATCCTAGCCTAACCTGACCCTAACCCTACCCACCCCTAACCCTAAGCTTACCCTAACCCTAACACTAACCCTAGCCCTAACACTAGCCACATAACTCTAACACCCCTTCACTGACCTCCACCCCACCCCGCTCCTAAACCTCACCCTGGAATGCCCTAACCCTACTCTACATTTATCCAAACCCCCACCCCCACTACCCCCCACAATAAGAGATTCTGTTACGTGGCTAACCACGTAACAGACTTTAACCACATAAGTATCCTGTTTTACTAACTCATAGCCACATAAGTAGTCATTTGTGTGTGCGGACGGACAGACGGACGACGGACGACGGGCCATGACAATAGCTCAAATCTGACTTCGTCAAAGTTGAGCTAAAAATTAAGTTGTGCGCACGAGATAATTATCTCGTGCACACGAGATACCTAAGTCATGCACACAAGATAATTAAGTCGATGCGCACAAGATAATTATATCGTGCGCAGGAGATACCTAAGTCGTGCACACGAGATACCTAAGTCGTGCGCACGAGATAATATGTTTAGGTTACTGCAAGCATTTCGCATGTGGTGGAATAGCAGGGTTGGGAAGGGGAACAAAACAGTCAAGATATCCACCTTTCGACTGTGTTTTAGACGTTGTAAATGCCTTCACCCGAAACTCGTATTTTTCTCCGACACTGACATATCAATTTTATTATGAACTAAGAAGAAGTGTGTGCTAGGGTAGAGGAGGAGAAGGAGTGGGGGGGGGGGGGGGGGGGGGTTAGAAGGGGATGCTCGTGAGAAGTAGCCCAGGATTCCCAGTATGACTTGTCTGTTCTGCTAACATCTAAAGACGAAATACTAGTGTCTTTCTGGCTGCATATTTAAAATTTCATCATACTGGGCCGAACCAGAGTTGCCCCAGGGGTGTGATTGCCCAGTGATTGCCCAGCGCAGTGTTTCGCCCTTCATTGTAAGGTGCTTTGGTTGGTTACCCAAAAATAGTCAGCATATTCCAAGATAGGGTACACGTCTAAAGCGGTGTCCCAATCTCCCCCTCCAACCCCCAACAAACACATTCGGAATGCTTTTACGTACCTCTTTCTCCCGAAAATCCTGGAATTTACCTCCCACTGAACGGAGAGGGAGGGGCGTCTCTGGTATTTCTCTTTCCTGTGAGTCTTCTTCAGTCAACTCAAGCTGTATTAATTCCAGCTTGGAGATCTGGCAAATTAGGAATTTGCCAAGTTCCCAGTTAAGGAACCTACTCCATTTATTGAGCGGGCGCGACAATTTGAAACCTGTTTCCAGTGATTACGTCTCACCCCTCCAATCAGTTACGGGAACACTAGATTATTTGTTTTGCTCCACGGGGCTGACGGATTGCCGCCTACTAACCTACTAATGTAGTTTGTTTTTGAATAGGATAGAAGCGCCCACCCCCCCCCCCCGCCCCCCCCACACACACACACAAACACTCCAAGTCCCAGCAACTCCATCACCCAGTTATCGTCTTGTGGTGAAAAGGAGTTAAGAGCTCTCACAGGTTTCAAAGTATCCCACTTCGGTAGAAAACGCTCTTGGTCCAAGGATCACCAGCCCAGACAAGACAACATAGTTAAATTTCCAGGTCTCCTGCTTCGGTGGGGACCGTAGTTAAATTTCCAGGTCCTCCTGCTTCGGTGGGGACCGTGCTTGCTCATAGGACACCCAGCCCCGATAGACGACCATTTCTAAATATGCCTCACAGCAGAGACTCGATTTCACAATATATATATATGTATCGTGTAACAGTAGTAGGCGCGCATAGCTGCTATAATCCTGGGGGATGGGTGGTGGGAGTGTAACAGCAATCAGATTACTCCAGATTCACTCTCAGACTATTGTTTTCAAACCCTTCACGGAGGAAAGTCTACCAGTCCCACATTCGAGAAAGTACCCCCTCTCCTCGCCAAAATGAATAGGGCCCAAACGTCATCGGCAGATGACAATAGTCCAAGGGCAAATGACTATATAGTCGTCGGAAAATTTAGCGGTTACAAGTCCCCCCCCCCCCCCCCCCCCCCGCCCGCCCTCCAATATTTTTGGGGTAGATAAGTACTAGATACGGTCCTGGTGGGTTGCCCCTTCTATGAAGAAGTATCATAAAAGTTACGACAGGCCATCCCGCCATGGGTGGTCCTTCCCAGTGTTTTCTGCTGAGCCAGGCAGTAGAAAGCTCTTCAAACTTAGGATTAGTACCGTCATAGATTGGCACCCTACATGGATGTATGATGCTTACGTATTAGTGGCAACCAATGTACTTTAGTAGATAGGGCGATCCGATACGCACGGCAACCATATGGGCACGACACCCCCGGGACGACCATGTTTCGCCCGTGTGTGAACAAATTTGGGAACAGGGAGTCACAAAAAAGTGACGTTCTCGACTTCAAGGGCCACAGAAGAGGCAATACATGTAGGAAATTAGTCGTCTCCCTCTCACCAGTAAAGACTATAACCCACCCACTCCCCTCAAGCTTGGTAAGTTGTGCGCACGAGATAGCTATCTCGTGCGCATGAGATAACCTAAGTCGTGTGCACGAGATACCTAAGTCGTGCGCACGAGATACCTAAGTCGCTTGCGCTCGGAGATACCTAAGTCGTGCGCACAAGATACTAAGTCGTGCGCACGAGATACCTAAGTCGTGCGCACGAGATACTAAGTCATGCGCACGAGATACTTAAGTCGTGCACCACGAGATAGCTATGTCGTGGGCACGACTTAGCTATCTCGTGCGCGACGACTTACCAAGCTTGGTGGATTGGGTTATAGTCTTTACTAGTGACAAGGGGGGGGGGGGGGGGGTGTGTATGTACCGCTAAATTTCCCGAAGAATATATAGTCATTTACTCTTGGACTATTCTCATCTGCCCGATGACGTTTGGGCCCTATTCATTGTGGCGAGGAGAGGGGTGTACTTTCTCCAATGTGGGACCGGTAGACTTTCCTCCGGGAAGTTTTG